>CM032345.1:5910695-7277252 GCA_019022885.1 Schlechtendalia chinensis | reverse complement strand
TACTATTAATTATAACGTGTAATATGTAATATGCGAAGTGGCTAAAAACGATGTATTGTTACGACAATTGTTTGTATCGTTCAAAACCGTCATATTATTATATTATCAATATAGCATTTTTTATATATACGAATATTACGGATCGACCGTGTTTCACACCTGGCGCGGACGATTCCGGCGTGCGATGTCGTGTTGTTCGCCGCGCCGTTCCTTTGTCGGAGAAAAGGGTTTTGGCGTATTGTGTTTAGCGCAGATGCCCGTCGTCCGTGGCCGCGCGGTTCCCTTTCGTCGGGCGCACGTCTTCGGCGCGTTCGGACTTGACGGAAACGAAAACAGATGGAAAATCGGACGTTCCCGTGACGCACGGGACTGAATTTCACGTTATTAGTTATTGCTCAACACGCGATTCCCTACGCTCGAGTCATGGGGTAAACGTGACAGACAGCAGCGATGAACTTTTCGAGTGACTACTTCTGTTTGTACAAACGTATTGAGGACGCAACTATTTTAAGTAAGCCTTCGGAGTACTCTTACTATTCTTCCACTGATTAAATCGTAGTATTGGTCGTCGCGCGGGCAGACCTCGCCAGTGCAGATCGTGTTATTATTTCGGTTTCCTCGGTACCGTTCGACGGTTCATTTTACGGTTTTTGCATTCAAAACTTAGCCGATCGCGCAGCTCGTCGTACACGTATACACGCGTTACATTCAATAACGTCTGCGATAACAAACGCGGCATGTCGTCGAAAACGGTCCGGGGAAACCGGGTCGACGACAGTGATAACGTTTTGAAAACGAAACGCGGTTCGTTTCAGGTCGCGTTTTGTCAAACGTCCGTTGGCCGTGGGTTCCTCGGGTTTCTCAGCACGCGTCCCTATGCGGATCCGACCGCGGGGGGAACGTCCGAGATTCGTATTTATGGGCTGTAGAGGACGCACAGGCCGGTTTTTGTGTGTGTGTGTGTGTTTACCACCGCACACCGAAAACCAGCGTCGAGCACCCGTGATGACGCGAATCTATCATGAAGTGCGGAGTCTATGCGCCTATGCGCCGGGCACGGTTCGGTTGGCACAACTTCCGATTGCACTGCTGTTGTTCGGAACGTCCGCGAGAACGGCGAAAACGGCGAAAACGCGTGTCGTCGGACGTCCCGGAACGCGTGGGCTTGCTAGCTAAGACAGATACACGCGCTCGTTTCCGGACTGCGTCCGTAGACTGTCGCCGACCGTCGCGTACAGATTATGTCGCGACGACAGCGTTCAAACCGGTGCTGAGTGTGATATAAATCCGGTTTATTATAAATTAAATCGAACGTTCGACTGTTTATCAATAACGCCACCAATATATAAACATTTGGTGAAAAGAATCCTGTAATCTTCATGGTTCTATCATCGCGTGTATTGTTCGGAAGTGTTATAAATAAGTATCGTGTTATCAGATATCAATTGTACTTTTGATCGGTCAAAACAACGCTCAGAGCTAGTTCGAGAACGTCGAGAACTTCGCGCGCGCGCGTTGGCCTGCTGCGAAAAGAACGAGAAAAAATACCGTACACGTCGACCGCGGGCGCGTGCAACACGTGGCGAATACGAGAACCGGCCGTTTTGCACCGGGCGCGACGTTACAATACGCACGTGTGGATTTATGTGGACGAACGCGTTGTCCGTTTACGCGCGCGTGTGTAATATTGTGTGTGGCGAAAAGGGTTTTATTATTATTATATTATTTTTCCGCCGCCGCCGCCGCGCAGATGTGTCCGCCGGCGTTGAGTCACACACGGTAGTGGTAGTGGTGACCGGACACGGTCAGCGGTCGCAAAACGAAAGCGTATACGCCCGTTGTAACACACGCACACGCGCGCACGCAGAGCGAGTGACAGGGACGCGGTTGTCCGGAGACGGACGGCCAGCGAAGATTACAAAGGTCTCCCTACGCCGTACGCGCACGTCCGAGACGGTTTTTGGCGAAAATCGTATTGTGCGCGCGCGTAAAACCTTTTGTGCCGACAATTTTCGGACGGGACGTGACCGTTGTCGGCCGTACGATCGTTAGGTTATTGTCCGACATAATGCGATCCCTCGCCCATAATACATAACCCTTCCCCCACCACCACACCCGCCGGTCGCTCTCGTCCGTTCCGTATTGTCGCGCGTCGTGTTCGATTTCTTAATTCACCGAATTCGCAACGGCGGCGGCCGACGGTCGCGCGTGCGGGCGCACAAAAGCTCTGCTCCGCTCTCCTCTGGCACGCTGTCCGTCACCGTCCGTCACAATACGCCGCCGCGTTGTTATCCGTAACGTCGTCGCGGTGGCCCGTCCGTTCGCGTTAACCCCCAATACCGAACGACCCCGTTTGGACGCCGCGCGGAAAACACGAATAATGCCGTCGGATAGTTCTCTGTCGACAATCGCTCAGAACGGTCGGTCCGTTTGTTTTCGGCGTTCGTGCAGCCCCCCAACACTCCCGATTCGGAAACGTATTGTCCACCCGCATCGACAATGATAGTTTTCCTTCTTTCTCGAGGACGCTAATCCGTAGCACGGAAACGTGCGAGATAAATTATAAAATACGGCTGTCACACGGCTGTGTACGGTCGTCAATAAAAACAGAATTTTCAAAAACGTAGATCGTACCGGTCACAAGCGCTCCACCCCACCCGCGTTCCTTTGAAAATCGCACTAAACGGACGTTCGTTTTATTTCCTCGTAGGGACACTCTGGCTGTACTTGGTTTGGAACGAAACGTAGCCGATCGGTCGTACAACGTGCAAATTAACTTCACGAATACGACGCTATCGGTAGAGTCGGGTCGACTGGACGTTACCGTACGACACGAAGTGATAATAACGAAATTCGAAACGCGTACTTTAAGGTACACGACGTTTATACGCGTTCTTATCGACAGTAATCTTAACACTGTAAGTTCGCGTTCCGTCGTTCAACACTATGGGTTGCGTTTCGTTCAACGAACCACGGGATTTCCGAGACGACAATGGAAACGCAATGACCGCGAACGCAGAACGTTACCACCACCAGATACGGTTACGGAAGTTCTCGACGTCGACACACAGAGGATATATGCAGTTCCGGCAGGATACGACTTCTTTCGCCGAGTGGTGGGGCCGGTTCCTCCGGACCGCGCGAAACGTCGTCTCTTATTCCGCCGGACTTCTGTATTTGCGGCCACTTTTGGGGGTTCTTTAGAACACGTTTTGACGATCACGCGGCGTCTCGCGTAGGGTGTCTTGGAGCACGGCCGCCGCCGTCCGGTTCGCCAACGTCGCCAACGACCTTCCGAGGCGTCCACGTGAATGCGTGACGAATCCAGTCGACGTGCTCTCGTGCCGTGGACGGGGCGTACTGTGATGGGGTGTCAGACGAGTGAAATCGCCGTACGACGTCGTTTTTAAAGTCTTAAACGGATTTCGGCGACAGACGGACGGGACGAACAACACTGTACCGCGGTCAAGGCGTGACGAAAACGTTTTTACGGTTGATCCGTTCACGGAATCCGGAGGTTCCGACCCGACATGGACGTAACGTTGCGCGGCGAATGTTTACCAGAGATCAGCGCGTTTCCGCGTCCGTTTCGTCGCGTCGAGTCCCCATTTTCCGTGGAGAAATATTCTTCCGGTCGCGCGCGTCGTTTTCCTTTGCTTTCCGACTCGCCGGGACACGTGGTCGCCGCCGCGGTACCGAACACCGAAGGGAAACGGGAACGCTGACGACGGGCGACTCTCAGAAGCTGGAGAAAAAAACAATGTGTGTGTGTGTGCAGACTGAGACTCTGAAGTAAGTTTTTAGGAGGCCTTAAACTAACGTAATTAATACAAACAAGCGACTTGATAACGTATCATAAAAAAAATTATTGGATCAAAATAAAACCGACTTCGAAAAAAATGAACTAAAAAGTGTGTGTGAAATAATTCACAAAAATTTTGATTTTTCGATTTCGGTTATCGACGTTTGGCAACGGTGTGATATGTGAAAGATAACAAATACTCGTGTTGAAAATCTTTTAGAATATCGTAATAGTTTTTCTATTAGGTATATTATTTTGTGTAAGCCAATAGGCCATAATAAAATAAATAGCTTAAGGCCCAAGTACAAAATGTCTAAAGGGCCTGGGCGGGTACGGCCTCTTACCCGCCTTGCCAGTCCGTCCCTGTGTGTGTGATAACACAAACGAACCGGCCGGCGACCGCTGTGTGTGTTTGGCGGTAACTTGTCGAACTTGACGAACGCGGTCATAGTCTGCGGCTCGTTTTCGCACGTGGCGATTCGTCGTCGCGCCGGTCTCGCCGGTTATCTCGGCTCGACGATCGGCCCGACACGGGATACGGTCGGTTCTCCATTGCTTTTGATAAGAGGAAATAATTTCAAATTTTTTTTTTTTTTTTTGAAGTTACGTACCACCACGTATAAAATGTATAAAATGTACAAATGGAAATTTAGTACTGACAAGTGTGACAACTCTGAATTAGACTAGTGAAATAACGTATTTCACTAATGAATTCGAATATTTGTTGCGTAACGGTTTTTGACGGTCATTGCAGTGATACAGTAATAAATTGTTTTATTATACCTATAATATCTAATATGCTCGTGTAATGTAAGTTTTTAAAGTTTCTGTTATCTAAAATTCTATTTGAAGTGAATTTCCATTTGGTTAATATTGTAATGCTGGATTGATATATATATATATATATTGTTCTGTACCGAATATGGCCGGCTTACCCGGTCTTTAGTGGACTGCACAATTGTTTTACAACCGATAACATGTACGGCCTGGCGCGTAAATATTTATATGCAATCGACGTTATATCAAACTATAAATATTATTATTTACGGCTCAAGCGAGCGTTCAAAGAATAAGGCGTTATACGTATATATATATATATACATAAAACGAAGTAGGTAACAGATATGTACTATTTATTGTTATCTACAAGATTAATGAATAATGATCAAACTGACTTATGTATACTTACATTTAACGGTGCGCAGACCGGCCAGTCGCTACCTAAGCTTAAAATCATGCAATATAAATGGATAAATACAAATTGATAAATTACAGAGTAATTTTTACAATACAATTGTGGCGGTTCGTGAGCCATAAAAACCCAAGTGTAATTAATAACACGTTTTTATAATAATATTAAATGATGACGGTTGCGGCGATTAGCGCACGTTCGAAATCAATTATAAATTTTCGCGATTCGCGCTAAAAACTACAAAACATTTAAGTATATTCAAACAATAAATTGCGCGACGACAATAGCGGATACGCACCAGAAACCACTTTTCGATTCGAGCTACACATCGGCACTACTAGCTATTATATAATAATTCACAACTAATAATAATAATAACGATAATAAGACATTATTAACGCACCACTATGGCTTCAATTATCGACTTCGACATATATAACAAATGATTATTTTACGGTTTTTAACTGTAGAAAAAGTCAATTGTTGTTATTACCGGACTTACCGTACAGTTACCGTTATCAACGTTTTTCATTGATACGACATTTGATGAAAACGACACCCGATAGCATATCACGTATGTATTATTTATGTTATTCACACGGCGTTAGTCGCGCTGACCTGCGCACGATTTGAATTCGAAAATAAATAATTCCTCGTGATCGGTACGTGGGTGGGGGGGGGATTCCAGTTATCCGCGTTGGTGGTGTTCCCATTTCCACAAAAATCGGTTATCAATCGATTTGTTTCTCTGTATCGAAAGTTTGGAGGACCGGACCCTATGCCGCCACCGCGGTACGGCGAACATAAATGCGACGCGCCGGCGCGTGCGTGACACCGATAACGGTGACGACGTGTTTCGGGGAAACGACGGTCCCCCTCCCCCACCCCACCACCCACCCACCCGCCCACCCGGCGGGGCTGACAAGAGACGACGCCGCGGTCCATTGTGGTGCGAACGTGCCGGACGGCGGACGTCCACGCGGTTACACGCGGTTACGCCGCGGCGCATTGTGTAGAGGGGCCCGATTCCGCATCGTTCCGGTTCGGTTGGCGCGCGGACGTTACCGATCGTGACGCGCGTACGCGGAAAACGGACGGCGGCGTTCCATATTAAACCCGTTCGACAATAATAAAGATAACGCCACCCACGGCCCACGCCCACCCGCTAGCGCGCGGACGTTCTCACAATGAAACTTCCCTCCGCCGTGTCGCCGAACGGAAATACGGAGAAAAAATATCCGACGCGCACAATGGTACGCCGCGCAGAGGGATTTTCGCGGGAACACGACCCGCGGCCGTCGTGCATTTGGTCGCCGCCGCGGCCAAATGTGCACCGCGCACGTCCGACGATCGTCGATCGAAACGTGGAACGCGTCCCGGAGTCACCACGAAACGATACTGAAATCGTATCGAATGGATTTTTGGCGCGTGCAGTTTGGTTATCGCGCGCGCGCCGTAACCGAACGTTCACGATTTTCTCGACGCTTTGGTTATTTCTGGTTAGAAATCGTTAGGTACGATACGAAAACGTGAGTGTGTTCCTCGTGGATTTTGTTCGACTGAAACGAGAAAATAAACCATACAAAAAAACAAATAATAATATCACTAAAAATCTATAAAATGTACAGAAAATTTCGCATTTGGATTCCCCGTTGCGCAGAACAAATTCATAGCTTGCTAGTTTCGTCCTGTGATAATTCAGCGAACAAGCTCCGTTCACCTGTCCGTCGGATTTCCTAACGATACGCGTATTCGACCGCGTTCATATTATACAACCGAACTAAAAGCCATTCGTCTGTTTGACGGGATAACGGTACGCGACGTGACGTGACTAACCTAACCGATTTTCGATACCGCGAAACGCGAGAAACGGCGGTTTTCAATCCCAAAACGGAAACGTGCGAGGTATAGATAGTCCGAGCCGTTAAAATTTTTTTGGTAATTTTTTCAGCACGGTCTCGTGAGGTCTTAGAGGCGACGGTCCCATCCTTTCCGTCCCCGTCCCGCCACGGTCCAAACGTACACGCCTCCGCGGCGTATTTCGCAGTCGGAATAGAAATCCTCGTCGTCATCGTCCGCTGCGATCGACCGTCGCAGATGGCGTACGGGAACGACCACGACGACAATAATAATAATAATAATAATAATGTAACATATAAACGAGTACGTATGAATTCGAAAGGACAAACATAACATGCACGCACACACATATACGTACGTACGTACCGTAGCGGTCCATTAGCGGTGACGGCGTTTTTTGACGGCGTTTTGTGACGGCGGGCCGTAAGGGTTTTCGCTTTGATTATCGTACACGGGGTGACACGCGCGCACGCGCTTATGTATACACGTGTGTATGTGTGTGTGTGTGTGTGTGTGTGTGTGTGCGTATAGACACACGAGTAGGGTTCAACACGTGCCCCGGTCATGGTTAGAATAATAACGTTCGTGAACGTAACGTGGGACACCAGAGCACGTTATAACGTCCGAGTTACGGTCCGCCGACATTTTCCCGTTCGAGACGATTTCGTTACAAAACTGCGCCGCGCAAAAAAATAAATAATAATAATAACGAAAACGATTGATTTGCGATCGTTTAATAGCTATAATAGTCGATGGTTCGACCGTGGTCGATAATCTACGGATCAACGAATTTGACGATATTTTTTTAGCGTGAAAAATCGTTTTGCATTAAGTAGGGTTAAAGACTTTTTAACCTCGTGAAAACGAAACGCTCGTCTTTTTGCGGGTTGGCGAACAGAGTTGCTTAACTTAACCTAACCTAACCTAACCACGTGTCGTGTTCACGCGCTCCACAACTCGGCGGCGACTTTAAGCGACATCGCAAACCACTTTCGAGCAGTTCGACGAGCCCTTTCGACGATTTCCGGAAACGGCATCTACGTACGTCGTGCGTTTTTATAACGCCAACACTGTTGTCTGGAAAACGTGAACATAAAAAATTCCGGTCGTTTGCATCAAAATTAGTAGGACACACGCGCCAATACAGTATTATACCTAATACACGTCACGAGCGACAAAAAAGGCGAACAAATCGTTATAAATTGATAAAAAGCAACGAGTGCAGCAAACGTTCTGCCTGAACAGCGAAAACGTTTAAAAGTCGTTTACGTTATAATCAACATAGCATGACACGTTTGCTTTATCGTGTAAAACGTTCACCACTTGCACGAATAACGATGGCCGTAGAATCATTCGTTTCTGTTGTTCCAGTTGAACAGCCACTGGCACCGGCCATTTCGCGTAAAAAAAAATCTATACTTTCGTTCGTTAAGCCAACCGCGTAAAATGCTATTATCGCGTAGTGGTTCTTTCGAAATTCGTTTTCACTACGACTCACACGCCCATCAAAAGGATGCTGAACAGTATAACGCCATAATTTTGTTAATCGGACACTCGTAATCATAATCAGATAATGAATTAGACGGTTACCCGCGCGTTTAGCTTAACGACATATTTCTAAATTTCACGGTGCCTGGGATTTTGGCGCTTTTGTGCGGTACGATTTATTATCTTCTTGTCTCGTTCCGGCGCTCGTGTCTTCCGCCGAATATTCGACCGTCTTGTACCCGTTTGCAACGATACGACATCATTAATTCGATCGAACCGAACCGTTCCGAACGCGTAATGACGCGGCATTAGAACACGCGGTATTGTCGTTTTTGTTACTTGGTTTAGAATCTAAACAGTAAAACGTCATCGTCGGTATCGCCTCCGAAAACTTGCGACTTGCGACGAAACGGTCCACCCGTCCCGTCCGGTCAGTGCACGTTTGCGTAGACGTAGTTTTTCGCGATGTACGCAAATCAATGGCGCGTCCCGTCGCGTATTATCATTTTCCGGACGTGCAGGACAAGTCGATGCCGTTTTCCGAAATCACCCGAAACGCGTGTACGTCCGCGCGGGCTACGCCAGAGACGGTAACCCAGAGTTAGGTTAGGCCGTCGCTTACACCGTGTATATTCGGCCCGTCTCCCGCCAGCCAGTAACCACGGTTCCGGGCGGGGTTTAAAACCGAACCGTACGCTTTCGACCGCTTAGGTTGCCGGTCTAAGTTGCGTACGATAAAATCGTGTCCGGACGCGGGTTAACGAGGTCAAAAAAAGATTCGTGCGGGGGGGGTTCGAACCCGTTCGGGCACGTCGAAAAGCTCGAGGGAAACCGACGGTGGTGGCTCGTTTCGTCACCCCTTTCGTTTTGGAACGTGACGGCGGCGCGGCCGTTCATTGTGTAAGCGCGGGCGCAACGCGCGGGACAGCTGCACCAGAAAGGTCGCCGCCGCCGCCGCCGCGGGAGGCATTCGTCGTACACTACTAACCCACTAACGGTGTTTGCGGTCCGCTTGCGCCGCACCGGTGCGTTTCGGACAGGTGTGACGCGCGACCAGAAACACGTTTGTGTTGGCCCGGTGTGCGTGCGTGTGCGTGAGGCCCCCGGGGACAAACGGAAACAACAAAAAAAAAAACACGACAAAATAACAAACAGCGCCGGACGGAAGAGGAGCGTGTTGTGAGCGCGCGCGCGCGTTTCGAGTGGTCTCGCGCGATAGGGTTACCGTACTATCCCGCGGGGACGTGATAAAGGGGAAAACGGACGTACGGTGCACTCGTGGGCGCGCCCAATCCTCTCCGTCCGTCACCATTCGTCTGCGGAGTGTAACCTCGAAAAGAAAAAGTTCCGAATGGCCTTTACTGTTTTCACCTGTACGCTCGAAAATCGAAGCCAAAACGATTGTACGAAATCCGTTTAACCGAACGTCTACCCTAACGCGACGAACGTGTCGACTCGAAAACAATTCAAAAACACAATCGATTGTTTTTTTTTTTTTATTCATTTCGTTTCTGGACGCCGCGTGTACAACTTTCGTGTCGGACTGCGACTTTTAGATCCGCTTGACTTCGTTAGAGAAACGATTGCACGCAACACGTTTTTATCGCGCGTGTTCGTGACGTCGAGTTTTCCGATTGCGTTTTTCCCGTGACCGATTTTCGTCACCGCTAAACACAAACAGTTTCGGATCTCGTTGTTCCGGCGCGAACCGACTCCGCGTCGCTTACAACTGTCGACTGTCTAGGAAAAACGGCCGTCGGTCGCCCGGACGGTATGAACGTCGAGTCAGGTTAGGTCATCACGCGTTCTCCTGGCCGACAGATCGTCGCGTTCCGAGCGCCGATCCGTATTGGCGGTTCTACTCCTGTACGCTTATCGCGATGACGGTCATGAGCGTGTTGGCAAACGAACAAAAAATAAAATGGTTCTTTTGTCCGCCCGTCGTAATCGGTAGGAAATATGAACGTTTCTCAGACCATGACGATAACGCCAAGCACGCCGACATCAACAACCCACCAAAAACATAAACTCGCATTTGTTGTCTCCAGCCAACGCCTGAAAACACGCTGGGATTTCGACGCGACGGATATTCCAGGCAACGGTCGACGGAAATTACATACGTACTTGAGAAGCATGGACACGGTACGGTTTCGCGCCTACGAGCTCGTAATAATAATCGAGCTCGAAACAATTTAATGTTTTGTGCAATCTTCAACGCAAACTCGGAAAAACGTGTCATTTTCGTGGGCAACGAAAAATGTCGTATCGCATTGTGTTTTTAGACGTATCCGTTTCCCACAGAAACCATTCCGCCATCGTTCATCATCGTACGATTGTTGCACGTACGTTTCGTGTTACGCGGGTATACGCCTCGTACGGTATGTCGACGTAAGTTTAGGCGAAACGAAAATATATAGCCGGGGAGTGGTCGGAGGAGTCGCCAATGGAGTCGCTAATTCGCGTTAATCGCGAACGTCCGAAAATCAAAAAAACAAACGGAAATACGCGTTAGAACGTTAAAACGACCGGTCGCCAAAGCGCGTTTCAAAAACGTTCCGGGAACGGAATGAATGACGCGTCGTCGAACAAAGTCCGTCGATCGATCTTAGGCCCTCCTCACGCGGCGCGTACTAAAAGGCAACTGCAATCGCCTAGATCCTAGGAGACCGGACAACTGGGCAAGCGTGTTAGTGGCTAACTGACGCTAACTGACGCGACCGGATCGCTTCAGAGTCTATTTATCGTAACGAGAGATCGTTTTATTTGTTTACTTATCTTTGTATTCGTATCGTCCGTTTTATAACGGAGCAGAGTTCCAATAATGAACTGGTATAACGAGATCGAAAAGCATGCCGAGCCATACGGTTGTACGTTTTTTTTCTCGTTGTGCAGAACGCGAGAAATCGATAGCTAGTTGTTTCTGTTTTTTTGTTCAACGTGAGGATCGGTCCGAAACGTTCTTCCGCGTTTTTTTTTCTTCGTTTATAACGGTGACGCCGCCGGACTCCCGACCAGACATTACCCGACATAAGAATATATCTATACGCTGATTAACAAATATGACACGGAATCCCGGACTGTGCGACGCTGCGGACGTGGTGATAACACAGGCGATTCTTTTCAGCGGAGCAGGGCGTTCATTTGCGGTTTCCCGTGAAACGTGACACGGTCGAACGGCACGGTTGCCCGGGTACGGCGGCCGCCGTGTTTGCAAATCGATTACCGGCGGCGGGTATCGTCCGAGTGCTCTGCCGGCACGGCGAGAGGAGAACCGGGACTCGCGTGCCGAAACGCGTTATCGTTATTATTATTGTTGTTATTCGCAATACGAGCCGTCGTCCGGGTGCATAACGTCGTCATCTGTCGTTCTTCACCTGTTGGTGCGCGCGGTGCAATCCCGTCGCCGAGAACCGCGCGCCCGTTATCATTGTGCGCCGATCCGGGCGACCGGCCGCGTTTGCAAAGCCGTCGAAATTACGGTAAAACGCGCACCCGTCTCACGTGACGGGGTGCCGTTCGAACGGGTTGTTAAAAGCCACCGGCGTCGCGGCACTCCGGACCGACTCATTTCTCTGGGTCACGTCCGTGTCCGACGGTGGGTTTCTGTACGGACGGTTGTTTCCGTTTGTTTGCACGGGCGAAACGCGTGTTCGGAGTACTTGTCCGCAAACGGTCCCGCACGCCCGGCCGGTTCAGTTATTTCGTTTCGCCATCCGGTTCGCTTTGAACGGCCAACGTTTCGTCCGGACGACGGGGGTTTTCGGTACCGGAATACAAGCCCGGGTCTACGTTCGCATTGGGCCCCGGGACGCATGACGCTGAGTGGGGGGGGGGGGGTGGGCTACCTGTTAAACCTTAACCGTTCTCTGATAGAAGAAAAAAATGATATATATATATACAAATTTTATCCTAAGACTTTTAACATTACATTAACACGGCTTTAAACTGTAACCAGAAGATTTTACTTACAAGCCGCATTATCAAGCAAAGCAATTCTTCGTAGATAAAAACCAAAAAGTACTGAATTCTATTTTTAATTATTTCGCCACAGAATAAATTGAATCAGAATGGACGCTGATAATAAACGACATGGGAGTACGGCAATTTCGACTAAAGTGCCACCGGTTGTCATCGCCAGATTAAGAGGAAAAAATCGTACATAATCATTTGCACTGTACATCACACTTTTCTGTTGGCTTAAATTATACAACATTCAAATATATTATCATTAAATGTCAATTTATTATTCAACATTTAAGACATTTTTGTGATAAAAATATAATTTCTAGAAATCCCTTTAAAACGTCTTGTATCGAAAAAAGTCTTGTGAAAATAAGTGGGAAGGAAGTTGTACCTTGAGGTCCGTGCAACCTTTTTCAAGCGTTCGGACGCGGACGACGTTATCCGAAGTACGAGTCATCGTGTCACACGGTCCTAACCTTCGGCGCATATGTGTACGTATTATCATTATTATCATTACACGTGTACGCGGTACGTATTGTCGACGATAATTCCGCGGGACCGGCGGCGAGCGTGCGCGATGAGGAGGCCCCCGTCCGGTTTAAACGTCGTATCGCCGTCACACAGTCACGATATTTATTCGTATGAATCATCAATGATAACAACGACGCGAATTCATTAGCGTTATTGTCGAACAAGAATTTTTTTTTATCATTTGTATAGCGGCGACTGGCATACTGTTCAAAAAGGTTGTTCGAAATTCCGCTCGGACCGTAGTTTTATTCTGAGGAGAGTGTTCGAATAAGTATCCGAAAATGTATTTTTAAAAGGATTTCAACAAACGCCAGACGAATTTGAATTTTGTCTAACTGGTACGCACCCCGAAGGTTTTTACTCGTGTCTGGCAGAGAAAACCTACGTACTGACAAACGCAATCGGAAACGGCGGTGCTGGAAACGGGGAAATTTTCGCGAACCGGAACGGTACTAATAACATTAATATGCCACGAATGTAGGTGTACGATCGAAAGACGATATTTTCTTCCCCGAGCAAACCAGTCGTAGTTACATTCATTACATTCGTTTTTCGATCAACCGAATATAACGCCGTTTCCGTGCGCGTTCATCAAGCGTAAAATATTAATTTTAAATTTTAATGTAAAAAACACACGCGCGCGCACACGGCACACCGAAACAAATCGCAGAGCGAATAAGTCGACATTTACGATCAAAACTATCGGACGGTCGACCGGTTAGATAGTTCTCCGGATCGGGTGGTATACAAAGAATAACGTTTTTTACGATAACGCGCGGGGCTGTTTGCGCCACTGAGCGACGATCCCTATTCTAAGCGTTATCCGTCCTAAGAAGTAACGGTCAGGTTAGGTTTATGACCGGCATTCAACGTTTCGGCAGTGTCGGCGCGCGCGAGGTTAGTGTTGGTTCCGCGTAAAGTTTAATTCTGTAAATCCGTGCCCGCGCCCGGATGGCCGAATGTTAGACGTTATGGGTTTGCGGGCGCGCGCGCGCGGTGTGTGTCAAACGTTTGATTGTTCGAAAATAACGTGAAACCACGTCGTCCGACAGTGACCGCGGTCGAAATTCGACGAAATTTTTATTTGCCCGTAAAAACGGTTATTAAATCGTTTCAATTGTATTGATACCGTGGGAAACGTCCGACCGGAAAAGCGATTTCATTTAATTTTTCAATATCTCATTACTATACCTTTACCGGTCCGGAACTCTGAAATTCCATTTTCGACGGGCGGTCGAAACGCCGTTGATTAGAAACCGCCTGATTGCGATTACTCGAGAACAACGCAACTAAACAGACGGATTTAAACACGTCGACGCGAATGTCTTCCGGACCGACGGAATCGACAAATGGCAATTTGAACGCGCAGCGGCGCGAGACGTGACGAATTTCACTCGACCGAAAAAAAACATTTCGCGGTTCAAAAACAAAATCAGGTTTTCATGAAACGGGTTCGTACCGTAGACATTCGTTTCTACAAAAGGTTTCCAAAAAAAAAAAAAACACGTTCAGCCACGATTTCGGACCCGCGGACAATGCTTTGGCAAACATTGGCAACGTTTCTCGTCGGACATCCTGCGTTCCGCGGTAACAATCCCCTAGCCACCGACTGGATTACTCGAAGCACGCCCATACGGACAAGTCCACCGGGAACGTTTTGACAGTGTCTAAAACGGAAGTTCACATCTAACGTTTACTTATCGCGTCGTAACGTCGTACGCTGAATGTCGACACGGTCGTGTTAAAAACTCGATCGATATAGAAATAATTTCGCAACGGCGTGCATGCACAAAAAGAAAACGTCGTGCGTTTCCGTTCGATTTCCATTTCAGCACTGGGTTGCGTCTACTGGACCGCTGCTTACCCGAAACAAATCGTTTCCGTGCGACGCGAATGTCGAAACGTTAAAAAAACGTACAACGGCGATTGATTTCGTCCGTCCGCGTACACGATCGTCGTCTGTTGTTGATTATTGCCTCTACGCGACTTCGTTTTGACCGGGATCGTAGTTGGTTCACTTCCGCCCGTTCGCCGTCGTCGACGCGTCAAAACGGACACGAATGTTTTTGTTCGCCGCTTAGGAGACTTCCTTAGCGTTTCTTATCGGGCGTTCGATAAAACGACAGCCCCCCCCCCGCCGCCACGCACCGTTGACATTCACCGTCGACGAAGCCGGGGACAGACGCGTTCGTTTTTGTTTTCCTTCCGTTTGACACCCGTACGCGCGGACGGGCTTGGACGGACCTAAATGTCTGATTTTGAATTATTCGATTTGGCGTGATATTCGGTTTTCTTTTCATTTCATTACTCGCCGGCCGGTGCGTTTTTTACGGACCGCTCCACGAGTGCATCCCTTCGAACGCAACGCATTCCAAAATCGCTTTGTTTGGTATGTCCGTCTTTCCGTTTTCTCCGACGCGTCAGTACAGCCTAGTAATCGATCACAACGAACCGTCGTTCGCACACAAAGCAATCGAATACGCACGTGCACCTGAACGACAACGTTTTCCCCACTCGAATAGAACGAATCAAAAGGAATAATTCATCCGACCGTAACGCTGACCGTGAGTGTACGGTTCACGTCCGTCGAGACGTTTCGTAATATGAACAACGACTGGTTGGGGAAACGACGGACGTACACGGAAGTTCCGTGTGATCGATAAGAATCCCAACAGCTCGTTCCCGTTTTTAAAACACGACGACCACGCCGGGCGGCCCATCACGTCTTAACGAAACGGTCCGTGTTGAATGTGCCACCGGTGATTCGCATTTTTTACAGCGGCCAACCACGACGAAATTAACTCGTCGTCTCTCGCGACGTCCGGCCAGACGGTTAAACGGACCGGGCGCAGTGCGTTTGGGGATTTTCGAACAAACGACCGCGGGTCGGCTACGTCGTCAACGCGTAAGGCAAACGGCCAGCGCAATCGAACACGTTGTTTCGAACGGGAACGCCGAGACGGTATGAGAGAAACGGCACGGGATCCGTCGGGGTGACCGTTCGCCTTTTTTACTTTTACACGTCAGACGAACGTCATGCGGTCGACCGCGAGTTGCCAACGCCAATTACCCGGGGGGGGGGGGGTCTGAGCCACTAGGGTTTGCGATACGGGGTTCTGGTCCGCGGAAAATCACGACCGAACACAAATCAACGAAAACACACAGAATAGGGAACACAGGAGAAAATAAATAAATAAATAAGGAACGGATCAGTTTAGCCAAGTCATACTCAATATCTAGGATACATATGTACACGCGTATAGAACATCTTGCCCGTCGGCACGTTCGCCGCGGCGACCGGAAAAGAAAAACCACTCCATGTTTTTGAATAAAAGTCGGTTAATCAAATGAAATCGACGGGTTAAATGACAGCGGTTACGGTCGGACTGTCGACAATTCGAATATCAGGAATATAATTATCACGGTGCGTGCGATACGAAACAAACGGTCACCGACAACGAGGAACGGAGTCCACCGGAGCCCGGCATGTAATGTATTACGTCACAAACGACTTGGGTTTTGTGCGTGTGTTTTTTCGCTGTCCCATACGATTCCGCTGCCCGGAAAGCCGTCGAGCGGTCGACGGAAATGAAACCAGTAACCCGGTCGTCGTCTCGTACGATCGTGTACACGCGTGCGCGATACGTCCGAGCGTGGACATTTAAGTATTGAGTAAATAACCGACTAACCGAGCAACGGGCGGCGCGAGAGGGGGGCCAGGTAGGGCGAGCGACCCACCCGTATTTGGTTTTGCCCCGGCTTTGCCGTACCTCTGTTGAAGAACAAACGAAAATTTAGATTTCGAGTGTTTATGTATTTGCTGCGTTTCGTTGTTTAGACAATACACCGCCCCATTCAATCGAAATCGAATGTGTTTTCTCGAAAGACGCTAAATTTCGTCGTCGATTCGTCATGACGTTGCCACCCCACCTAGAAAAAAATGTCTCAATGACGTAGCATTACAAGTGTAGGCGCGAATTCGTGGGACGGTCGTCGTGTTATATATACATGTGTATGAAAAAAAAGAGAAAAAGAAACCAGAAGCGTCCGTCACCCTCCGGCCGGCGTTCGACCATTGAGCCATGTACGGATCGTGTTGTACCCACTCCCGCTCGCCGCGCGCCCGGTGGGCAGGGCCAGCGGCCGGTCCGCGCGTCGAAAGGGTGGAGCGATCGGTCGCGGAAGGGACGGTTTTCGAGGGGTCAGAGAGGGCGCGGGGGGGGGCGGCGGCCCGGCCGGATAAATAGAGAGATCCGCGGCGCGGCGCAGTCGACTGTCGAAACCGCGCCGGACCCGGACGGAGCTGATATCCCGCGTTCCGTAATCTCACGTTCCACGCGTCCCGCACACCGTCGGCCCGACTTCAGCAACGTTCAGCCACACGCGGTCTCTCCACGAATCCCGTTCAGCACACACACGCAAAGGTAACACTCATACGCGCGCGCGCTTATGAAACGATCGTTCTCCCGGAGACTTGAACGCGCACGATTCGTACAAAACGACGTACACGCCAATTAGGTTATTTTTTTTTTTTTGGTTTCGCTCTCGGTACGAAAACCGGAAATTACAAATCGCGGGTACAGACGGTTTCCGGCCGTGGAATATAACGTCGTCCACGTTATCACGCGTAAAAAAACACCGAAAATCGGTTTTGCACTTATTACGCGGCCGATATCCAAACACCCCGAACACGACACAGACGAAACGAATCGCTCGCGACAATAATCGCACGTACGTGTGTACACTGTGTGTCGATAATAATAATATCGCGTGGGCAATATCGTTTTTATAAACCGAAAAAAAAAAAATACGATAAAGTAGTAATACGTTACGACGAGAAAGCATTACTTTAGTAATATACAATTGGCGCGGCACGGCCGACGTCGTTTGACAATTCGTTAGTTTTTTGTTGTTGTTATTGATTTTCGTACGTCGTTTTTTTTGACGACGATCTGTGTCCCGGTCGGAACGCGGTCCCGTTTATTATCGACCGCCGCCGCCGCCGCCGCCGCGAATTTACCTATTTTATACACACACGCGCACGCACACACGTGTATGTGTAACTAATAACGTTCGGCACACACGCGCGCACCACACACACGTTTCTACGTGGAAAAATGCTTTTATACGCGTACGTGTGCGGCGGGCTGACTACGGGTACCTGTTAATAACAATGTTTAGCGTTCGATAAAAGACTGCTGAATGCTTTGTGTGTACGCGCGTACGCGACTTCTAGCCGATTCCTGAAACATACGAGGGACGAACGGTAAACGACGACGTACTACCGTGAGTTTTTTTTTTGAGAACGCAGAAATAAAAATGAAATATATATATATATGAAATCACGCTTCCTCGACAACGACTTTATTTGTCAACGTCTTCCTTCGTGCCGTCATTGACGGAACGCGTGTAGCAGGCGCGGATCCAAGGGGGGGACCAAGGGGTGATCGCCCCCCCCCGTAGACTCTTGTTACATATTTTTATTACTATCGTTTTATAATTCTAACTATTATCTATGATTCTATAGAAAGACGATTTTAAATGAAGTCGTAGCTATGAGATTTTTCGGTTTTAACGTTTTCGATAATCGATAAAGATAAATACGTTCTTTTTATCAAATTACATACAATTGTTTTCATATACGTATTGCAGTTTAATTATCGAACGATACGTGAACCTTAAAAACTGATGGGTCACACATATGCCTACATGGTTATGGCTCTTAAATATCTCGAACATCTCCGTAGAGGACAATAAATTGTTCCGATAGCAGCCGCAACCGCCACGCGATTCGACATTCGACAAAGATATAAAGACGGACTTTGTTGTTTTATTTCGGTGTATCGCAAACGATTTCCAAGTTTTGGAAAATATTTCATTACTCGATGCGACGAAACGAGGATTAAAGTTGATTTGATTAAGATGCCCCCCCGTAAATAAGTTCTGGATCCGCGCCTGGCGTGTAGAGTAGTTGGTCTATCTTTGATCCGCGACTTCTACGCCGCCGCCCGACGTGAAGTAGCCGCCTTTGAGGTCCGGGAAAACGCGAATGTCGAACGACGGTCGTCGAAAATCCTATCGCCTAACGCTGTAACGTCGATGACGATTACGATTCAAGCCCGACGACACCCGGTTGTAGTAAACGATAAAAATCGCCGTGTTTCTAAGCCCAGAGATGTTCATCTCGGTCAGACCGTGACGTTGCTCGCCGTCCGCAGTTCCGACGTTTTTCGGACGGAAATGTCAACCTGTAAATGATCAATGCGGTTATCGTATCGCGCGTTTTCGTATAACGTCACGTTGCCGGACACACGTGCGATTTCCACACGGACGAGCCCGATGTATACACGTCTCGTTCACGGGACAAAAACCGTCCTCGCGCAAAAAAGAAAATGATAATAATAACGATGATGATAATGATGATGATGATAATAATGATAAATAAATCGACCCCGTACATTATTACATTTGACACGTAGTGCGCATCGTTTCACGTCTGGAAATCACCGTACGCTCCGACGGACGCGCGTGTGTGGTTCTCGCCGGGTCGTACCCAATGGGATTTTAATGACGATCTTGACACGACACGTCAGTCCCGGCCTTTGCAAACATATTGGCGCCGTGGAAAGAAATGAAAGGAAAGGAAAAAAATAGAACCGATAATTTTCGGTTCGACACGTGTTTAGAAACGCGAACAATAAACGATGATAACAATAATGACAACGACGCCCGGTGAACCGCGTTCCGTAGTTGGGGCGGTTTTTCCCCCGTACCCCTCGTCGCGTCCGTAACCGCGTGTGCGAGTTGCGCTCTTTTCTATAATTTTTCATCTTCTGTTTTCTTTTGTCGACACACGACATAGACCGGAATGATGTCTTCGAGCTGCTCGTCGAAAACCACCGACTACTACCATCAGATGAGGCAGAAGAACAACGAGGCGGCCAGGAACAGCCGTTTCAAGAAGAAGGTGGCCGAGATCGAGATATGCGCTCAAAAACGCAAGTTGGAGGTGACGTACGTGCAGCTGAAGAAGGAAATCAAACGCATACAGATCGTGAAGGCTTCATAAGCTCGCCATCGGATCGGTACGCAACAAAAACATTACGTAGTTGTACGGCGACGACAATTAATAATAATAATAATGATTATGTGTTTTATGCGTTTCGCGCGCGCGACCGTATCGTTCCCGTTATATCCGGAGTCGGTTGGATTTTCTTTTGTTTCGTCGTCTGAACCGTTTTCCCGCGTGTCACGACACGATTAGCAAACTTGTCGACCTTATCGACGCGCAAAGTTCGTTCGAAACGGGGAGGGACACGAAACGGGAAAAAAAAATAGAATAAATAAATCCCAACAGGTAGAGTGGGACCGTGTAAAAATCGTTTTTGCGCGTTTTGAAAACCGGTCGATCGTCCGGGATGCACGGCGCGCCCGTCCAAGGAATACGATAACAAAACGAGGTGCACTACGACAAAAAGCAAACCCTCCCCATCACCCGACTGACGTTTTCCGGCCGATTTCCGCGACGGCCGCGGACCGTGAATCGAACGGATCGGCGGTGTGCGATAATCCTTTTCGGCCGTCGGTACAATGGCGCGATGCGATTTTATTGTCGCTGAACGACGCGCAGGAAACGGTAGGCGCTCCGCCGCGCGGGGGAACAGTAAAGGCTCTGTCAAACAGAACGCGTTATTAACGTTGCGTTATTATCGTTATGCGACGTCATACAGAAACCAAAACATCGCGTTATTATTACATAGAGTAGTCGGTAGTGTAGACCAACGACACGTGTTGTCGCGCGTTAAATGAGAAAATTTGTAATTTTCTACAACGTCGCGTTATACCGTCGCGTTTTTTCGCCGCGTTATTTTTATAACGCGCCATGTTTGACGGCTAATATGGTTTATAATTAAACACAACACAACACGTCGCTAACGCCGCGTCAATACCGCTTTCGCGCGCGTGAATAACGCGTTCTGTTTGACAGAGCCTTTAGGAAAGGGTGGAAAATCGCGGACCCGGTTTCGGGTTAGAACGGTACACGGGTCGCGCCACCTGTTCGGAATCGACGGTGAACGTGGTTGTAGTGAACGTCAAGCGTCAGCGTGAGTTTTCCGCAAGACCGTTCGCGTCGGGCAACGAGCTTTTTTTTCACTACCGCGTGTCTCGTCGACTTTGCACGTCGTCCGGAGAGACGTCTTCTCGTAACACGCGCTTTGTTTTGAATTATT
Source organism: Schlechtendalia chinensis (assembly GCA_019022885.1). NCBI lineage: Eukaryota > Metazoa > Arthropoda > Insecta > Hemiptera > Aphididae > Schlechtendalia > Schlechtendalia chinensis. The sequence continues at coordinate 7,256,185 of CM032345.1, read as the reverse complement.
TATTACTGGTACATGCGTTCGTTGCGACAACACACGGTAACGACAACAGCCATCGTCGAATTAAATGAATGAGCAAACGAGTAAACAGATAAACGCGCGCGCGTCTAGTCCGTTTAAAGCCGTGCGCGTCTTACGTACGACGACGACGTTTTTTGATTTTCTGAAGCGCGCTGTACGTTCGTCGCGACCGAAAACACGCACGCACGCGGCATCGATCTTTGGAAACGATTTTTTTTTTTCCGGCCGTGTTTTCGAACGTTTTCTAAATGGGTTTTGTAAAGCGTGTTTTACCGTTTCTTTTTTGTTGTTGCTTTTTTAACGCGTCCGAACACTGTTATTGTTGTCGCGTACGGTAAAAATAGTTTTGAAGACGCGTCGTACGAGTAGGTAGTAAGCGACGGTCTCGTTCACCGTTGTTGCTACTAGGCGTATATTATCGTTTATTTATTTATATTTATATATATATATCAGAAGAAAAAAATATCCCGTACGTGTTTCCGTACACTGTCACGGAAATTATAGAAAAAAAAAAAAAAATACGTATATATATATATAACATAAAACCACCCGTAAGCACTAAATGCGGGACGACCAGGTACCGGTTAAATAGACAACCGGGGACAGGTAATCGATTTACCCTTAACACCTCTGCCCCGTACGTATCTGCGCTTTATTTATTTTTTTTTTTCGATTTCGTTTTTTTCTTCATACCGCGTGTCCGTCCAATGTCGACGTGTTATTTTTATTCTTATTATTTATTATTACTATTATTAAAATACTGTTCGTACAGTTGTGCGCGTGCGGTCAAACGCATTATATATTGTCGAGGCACCGATGAATAAATCGTTGGCAGCGTTTCCACACTCGAAGAGTACGTACGTGCACACACGCGCGCACACGCATTTATACATATATATATATATATATTATTTAGCACTACGCGTTCCAATTGTTGTCGGCGTTATATTATACTGTTGTTGTTGTTGTTGTTATCATTATTATTATTATTATTATTATTCGTCGTACTATGCTTTTCGTCGCTCGGGCCAAATACCCGGTCGCACGCGGTGAAATATCTCGTACGGTGCGTGATTTCATCATTCACGCTCGACGACTTTATCCGTGTTACAATAAACATAATGCGTTCGCAAATATTTCGTATGAACTCGTCGGGACCAACAGCGTTGTGAAAAAAGAAGAAGGAAAAAAAAAATATATATATATGTAGAGATTTTTGATGTACTGGAATAAGAATAGCCGTTTACTTGTAAAAACGTGATTTCCCTCCCCCTCAACAGTCACAAGTTTTCTGTTGCAATAATAATTACCAGTGTTTAGAGACCAGATTAGTTTAGTTATTTTAGATTGACGATACGTTTTCGATTAGTTAACGAGCTCAAGTCACGTTAAAAAGTTAAATCGAATAATTTATTTGAAAAAAGCATATGTGTGTGATAAAAAAAAATGAAAATGAAAATAATATAAAATCAATATTCGCAGTATATGTGTGTGTTACGTATTTTAAAATCGTACCAATTTAAAACGTATACAATTTCCTACAACTTTTGTTGAATAAAAAAACCCGTGTATCCATCACTGACCCAAAGATATTGAAGTTTAACATCAATGAGTTTACGATAATTACAAAATACACGTACAATCGGGAAATAAAATACGACGATTCTTATGGAGTCGCTGTAATTTTAATTCTGTTTGTCGATATGATAATAACGTAATATTTTAATTTTTATATAACACGAGGTATTAGTGATATGGAACGAAATGCTTAATTAAATGTATAGACATGAAAACGTGCTAAATATCTAGCCAATTAATTTTTTTCTGTTTTACATTATCTATAGAACAAATCTGAAGTTACGATAACTGTTGGTCTCCTTATCGTGTTACTGAGTAGTGCGTGAGATCGATTGAAAACATTATTATTCTGTTATTTTTTATTAATTTTATTTTTTATTAAATTTAACATTATATGATACAAGCTTAATCACAAGTAGAGTGAAAATTCAATAAATATCCGTACATACGGCTTTTAACGGGACAAAAAAATTATGCATTTTAACGATATAGGTGATTTCTTTTAGGCGCGGAACTATCAGTATATAAATCAAGGTTTTAAAAACAATTCTTTTTTTATATTTTAATTTTCGATTGACCGAGTCGACTACAACCGGGGATTTATCTTTTTAAATACTGTTCTCGTTAACTTCATCCAGACAATTGTATCATTAACGTGGTGGTTTTTTTAAATTTTATACGCCTAAATAAGTCCAAAGAGTATTCAACACACCAACGATTTAAAATGTTTCATTGAATACTCAACTACAAAAAATGTATCCACTTGCCCGGAATTTGTTTTGTACGTATTTCATTCGCATCAGTAAACTACGTATTACACTTGAGCACCACGAACCAGAAAAGGTCCGCCGCCCTTGTGCCGGAATTATCAAAAGTCCAACGAAATCCGAATCGCGTACCCTCCGCGAACCTATTGAATCATATTGTGTACACGAATACGTTTGGTTTTTTTTTGAAATTTTTTTTTATCGTGTTCAACCGTGTTATAAACTCGTAATTTCATACGCGTGTGCGCATAGCATTGCTTTTTTATTATTGTAGATAACGACGAACATTCCGAAAGACGTGGAATTTATGTATATATATATATACGCACATTGAACAAAAAAAAAGTTATACTCGTATATAAATATAAAACAATGATAATCACGTTTGATTTATGCGTTGGCTCGAATTGTGCAACACTCTGATAAGGTTTTTTTCATTCGTTTGAAAATAATTTTTAGAAAAAAAAAAGAGGAAAAAAAACCAATATTACATTATATCGCATGACGTTCTTCGTGGCCTTTCAAGAGTTCGTCATAAGTACCTGTGCACGTACCTAACAACGATTCGCGCGCACTTATCCGCACGAGATAATTTCGAATTCGTAACATAAACGCTATCCACCGTAGACTGCATTCGTAAACCGACCGGAACTCGATGGCTGGAAAACGTTGGCCGAATCCGGGTTTTCCGAAGTGCGAACCTACACGGTCGACGGGCCGACTCGTCACCACGAACACGTGTTAGGTCGTACCGAAAACAAAAACAAATCGCGTCCGTTCGTCGATCGTTTTGACGAGAGAGTGACGGTGTACGTTCGACGTGAATTTCCAGTCGGAAAGATCTCTTCCACGTGTTTTTCAGTCTTTTTGGTCGACCGTTTGTAGAGAATATTTAGGAAGACGAATACGATACGAGAAAAAAACACGATAATAACATTGCGTTTTATTTGTTCACAGGTTTCCCGCGATCATGGCTGGCGATATGGGGAAAGCTTATTTTTTTTTCTTCTCTAAAACACGAATAAAACTACGAAAATGGATTTTGATGAATTTCTAGTCAAACACCATTATCCATCACTCAACATTTTGGCTATCTCATTTACAATCAATACCATGCAATTCAATAGTTATATATGACAATGACAATATTTTCATATATTTTAAACCTTATAATACACGATAGGTACTTAATACCTGTATTATTATTTATTCATTTATTTATTTTTTTTTTTTTAAATTATTATTTATTTTATTTATTTTTATTTATTTTATTTTTTATTTCTTATTTTTATTTTTATTTTTTTTTTGTAAAGCGACCCTTTGCGTCTGATAATATTTTATATGTTTAATTTATTTTTATCAACCAAAAAAATCCCACCAAAAAAAAAAAAAATTTTTCATATCTTGTAAATTTCCGTTTGATTTTATTTCAAAAAAACATTTAAATGTAAAAATATACATAACAATATTGAATATAACTGTCCGATCGTTTTTGCTTTATTCCCGTTATTGGATTTCACGGTTTGGGCGAACGTCGCGACGACGCAACAGTGCGAAACGTGACGAGTCCGGCCACGACACAAAAACGGCGACAATCAATATAGACGTTATGTCATTAAAAACGGTTGCGTAACGTTTTTTTTTTCGCTTTTTTGTCGTCTCGATCAAACGACCGAACACACATTACGAACGACGTCCGACCTAACACGGCATTGTGTAAAACACGTATACGTCCCGTCGTAGACATTTCAAAATTGTATTGAACGACGCTAAAACTGGAAAAAAAAAACCATAATATTCATTGCGTTTGTTTACCGTTCAAGCCGTCAACACGGTAGGCGCCTCCGAAAACATATATATATTTATACGATTCGTTTGTATTTCATTGTCGACATTCTCGCGAATTCTCGAACGACACATTTTCACAGGAATCCGCACACGTAGGCCTGTCGAACCGGGTGAAAATAAAAATAGTAGAAGAGGGGTTACTCCGGAGACTTACGAAACAGTTGCGTCCGCAATACATTGTCATAAACGGTGTACGTACTCGAGAAGTTCATCACTGCCGTCCGTCACGTTTGCCAATAGTTCGAGCGTGGAAAATAAGGTAACGACGAGTGTTGAGTACCTAACGACGCGGAGCAACCAAGGGGGTGGACCTCGAGTCCATACCCCCCTCCCCTCCCCTACACCGCTCTTGAGTATTTCTGAAGGGGAAAATCGTGCGAAAAGATAATTTTAATTATCGACAACAAACAAACGTCGATTGGATTTTTTGAACAGTTTTTTTTTTATTAAAGAAGATTTGTTTTACAACATTACACTTCGAAAAAAAAAAGAACATACATAAAAACTAAAACTAAACTAAAAGTAAATTAAAAAGGAGATTAAATAACAAAAAAGAGATGTTTCATGCAATATATATATATATTAAACCAAAAAACCAGAATTTACAATAAAATTGAGAACTAAATTAACCACCAATGGGGGGGGGGGGGGGAAGAGAGCTTAAAATCGAAAAGATATTATTGGAGGACACATTGTTATCACTCAAATTTTTGAGTAGGGCTTGTCTTTTGAACAGTTAGAGAAGTTGTAAATTTTTTCCGCGTATCCAACAAAGCGGGTCAGGTTTTAACGAACCGTGTAAATAATAGTGCACCATCACGGGTTGGCGCGAAACAGACACGGCTCCGTGAGTTCTGTGAAACACGTTGGGTGGTAGAGCACTCGGATTCTCTCGGTTTATCATGTAATGTTCGCGAATATATTTGTTCGTCGTCGGAGGATTCGGACGAAAAAAAAATAATAATGACTTTGACGGGGCGAAACGTCACGCCCTGCTAGATAACACAGAAACGTGATAACCAAGGGAAAACCATGATTGTGAAACGGCTGTGAGGAGTTGACAGTCGACCGTTTCTATCATCACAAGAAAAAAAAAAATGATACAAAAATGTGTGAATAGTTTTATCGGTTTATTGTAAACAAAAATTATCTACAGTAATATATCCCCCCCCCCCGGCCCGTTTGACCAGCCGCCGGTTCACGGCCACATGACGTTTCGTCTGACGACCAAAAGTCGGCGATCGGTTCGAAAATCGAAATTCGAGACGAGCAACGGGCGAATGCGGTCCCCGGTCTTCGTTCTTCGGGCGTTTGAACGTCATTGTAATGTCGGTCGACGAGACGCGTCCGGTCGGGATGCCGTCGTCGCGGTGGAATTTCAATACCGCGTGGAACGGACGCGACGGATAGTACGTTATGCAAATAAAATTATATAAAAAAGAAAAAATCATATTACATAACTCGCGTTTTTGTCGCGCGCGTGTCGAACGCTCGAGAACGTTATCACGACATGCCTACACACTCGTCTACGATCTATGCCAGGTTTTTTTTTTTTTTTTTACACGCGCCTTCAAACGACGCCGTTTCGTCCGTCGTGCGTTATCCGTACGGGTTTTTACATATTTCTTTGGTTTTTTTTTTGTCTGTTCGTACGTATCCGTCGGCCAAATAAATCGCGCAGAGTTCTTGAAAAAACGTAACCGTGGGCAAGCGGAGGGAAGGACGACGGCGGCGTCGTCGTCGTGTCTCCCGTCACAATCGACGTATCGAAAAATTCCTTTTACTTTTATCGTGATTTTTTTTTTTTAAGAAAAAAGGTGTTGAAATCGATACGGTTGTCACGTTTTCAGATATGATAAACGAAAACCGTCCGAACAACCGATATTTCTTAAGCTTTTGAAAAACGCGTGTTGAAAATTAGCCGGATCGGTACTTGATTACGTACATTGAATTGGTTTTTTTTTTTTTTAAATTTGTAATACGTATTGTAGTATGAATCGTACGACGACATCTGAAATCGATATGATCAATTGGGTTTGAATAAAACGATTTTCCGTGAAATCGTTTCCCCTCCAACGCTCGTTCAAATCCGTTTTCCACAAAAAACGCACAAAAACCGGAGACTTCACTTGGCGTGTTTTCCCGGAACGTTCTGTCGACTCGAATGTTTGTTATTTACAACGCCGTCGACTTGGCTAGCGAGATTTCGTCACAAACGTCATTGCCTAGTGCAATACCGACCGATCGCCAACAAAACTCGAATTTTTATTCGTTCGATCGACCGTGACTTTTAACATTTGAGAGTGTTGTAAATAACTCGGGAGGGCAAACGGATATCACTAAAATACTTTTACACTCGAACGGTGTCTCGGGTACATTCAGAACAGTGTTTCTGTATGATGTCACGGAGTAGAGGCAGTCGGTACGGTAACAGTGGAGACGGCAAAGTGTCGATTGCGCGAACGTTTGTAAAATTCGACCCGCCGCGTACGCGAACGTCGAGATTATGGACACGCGCAATATTGTTATCATACGATGTGCATACCAAAAAAAAAATTTTAAAAATAACTAAAATAGTTTTGTTCGTAAGCTAATACGTGTAAAACAACGTGGAACCAAAAGTCGACGAGACCAGTATCCGGCGTGACGTTAGTTTGCCTAACACGATCAACGAATATAATCAGTCGGGCCGGGTGGAGCCGGTGGCGCGAATGCCGTAGTGGACGCGGGTGATTTTGCCCGACGGCTCGCGAGGCTTCGGATGGACCCCGCGTTCCATTTGACGACGCTTCCGACGTTATCTCCGTCGTACGAGGCGGGCGCCGGACGCGAGGTGCCTCTGTTGCCAGGACCCGTCGGACACGGCCACAACACCTTTCGCGAAACGAGTCAAACGATGATTGTGTTGGTTCGTGATCGTTTTCGTTGACTACGCGCGATCCACCAGCCATTCGATCCGTTTCACAGGCGTGGTCGGAGCAGCACTCGAACCCGCAGCACCTGCAGAACATGAAATTTTACGTACGTCCCCGTTCCGTCGACGCGACCGAGTACCGGCGACCCAGCGCACCGAACGCGGACGCCGTCGGGATTTCCGAAGGCCGATGCCGGTCGAGCTCGACGTCAAGTGTCGGAAAAACGTATCCAACTGCCGACACGTTATCCGTTATTGGGGATAGGCCGCGAGACGTTCGCCACGGTCTAGAAACGTGGCGCCGTCACGCGATCGAGCGTTTCGCTCCCGTTTATTATGACATCGATTCAATAGACGCGCGAAGGAACGTCCGTGATTCTTGTTCGACGGAAGTTTGACAGGATCGAATCGGAAAACGTGCGTGATTATATTTGGCCTTGTGCGTGGGGAGGAGGAATCGAAAGAGACGCGATCTCCTTGCGTTTTGTCGTCATCGTCTTTCTCGAACCGACCGACTCGTGTACATATAATAATAACACGTACGGTTCTCGTTGCATTCGTTCTTCGCGGCACAAATGTCATCGGACACAGGTTCATATCGGTATTTGTGCCCGCCGACTCTGTTGACGTCATATTGTTATCATCGTCATCGTCGTCACGTCTAAGGGACCGATTTTGATCGAACGCGTTTATTTGGTCATTCTATTCAACCGCGCGATTCGTCCGCCGGACGGGAACACATTGTGTGTTACGAAATTGTATATTTAAACAGCTCCGTCCCATATATAGACGTACAAGTGACCTACGCCGAACGTTACCAGTCGCGAAATAAAAACGTGTCATCAAATTTCACTTATCGCGCATGCCCGTGCGAGTCAAATCTCATCAACAATACGACTCGCAGTTAGACTGTTGACGAAATACGTTTTCAACTAGCGAAGTTAGCTTAAAGAACTTAAAAAAATATCTACTCGACTCGGTTAAAAAAAAAAAAATAGAGGTATATTTTGTTTTTCATTATAAAAATTGGGATTTCGGCTAACAATCGTTTTAACCAAAAATAAACGAAACAACACGTTTGTGGTGACGTACATTATTAGAGTTACATCACGCGTGACGTATCCACTGTGACAGCACTGTTTCGTTCGTCACGACGTTCTTACTATTTTCCGTGGTTTTTCGACGCTGCGCAGGCATTCTAATCGGACTCCTTACGCGTGGGCGCCATCTGTCGGGCACCGGACGAGCTACACGTAAAAGACCATTTCGTGTTGGAAATCAATTTACGTAATTTATCGTGTCCCGCCGTCGGCATACGCGTGTAACACAAACGGCTGTACCGAAGCGACTTAATAACTCAAACTACTCAAATAACTTCGAACCCGAACACTCGCGCGTTAACAAAAACCGAACAACCGAGATAAATTGACCGTAAAAAACTGGTACGGTGCAAGTTTCGAACCGACACAAAATTATTGGAAAAAAAAAAAAAATGATCCTTTTGATTCACGGTTTCGTACGGTTCGTTCACACGAGTATCGGACGTCCGCGGGTCGCCGCGAGAGAACAATTAATTTGTTTGCTTTTCGTGGCGGAATTCAATACGGACGACACACGGTGCGAGTTCGTTTGTCTCTACGTCATTTATGAAATATCGGCCGCGGGGCGGAGAAATGAAAAAACCAAAAATCAATTGACAATTCACATACGACGTGTGAAATAATACGTATCATTATCACTGTAAAACGAATAATTATTGTCGACTTTCATATAGTTTTTTTAGCGCGGAACCGATCCAAAACATAGTAGGATCACTGTAAATCACGTTTAACGAATATCAATAACGATTCGTTATATTCTTTTGTTTTTTTGTTCGCAGCGTACTCGTGTCCCGGTGATCGTCTAACGTCGTGTCCGTAACGGACGTTGAACGATTACCGTTGTCAAACGACATAAAGCCGATTTACACTCTACGCGGTACCTGTGCCGTCGATGCGGTTTGTTCAACGTCGTCCAAATTTTTATCGTCTAGCTCCGTGATAACGAACGCATTCGTACGAAAACAAATGTGTTATGTCGTGCGACTGACGTCGCTGATAATTCGCTACGCCGTCGAAATAAACGCCAACGGCATGATTGATTTCAAACGAAATTCGTTTGAGTCGAACAAAAAAAAAACGATAATGTTGTCCATTATCGTGCCATTGTGCACTAATCCGATTTGGTTTTGTTTTCGGAAGAATGATAGTTCAGTCACGGTCGGTCCGGCGGTGTACAGCTCGGGACTTGCACGTATCGTGTGACACACACACACATCACGCCGTTAAGGCGTTCACACGACGACACCGACGTCGCGGCAGTAAGTTGCACGGCACTGCGCGTGAAACGTCGCGTACCGCTGAACAGGAGTGAATGCAATTAGTGTTTGTTAACACTCGTCGGTTATCTTTGTTTTCAGTTTTTACGAGAGCGTTGTCCTCGGCCGGTCGAAACGGTCGATAATTGCGGTCTTAAGAGCGGCCGCGGACGTGTCGGAAGAGACGATCGTTTTAGAATCGAGAGGAAAGTATGAGAAAAAACGCGAATGGGTTCGACGTGGGAATAAATTAGGCGCGTCTGAAACAGTTGCTGGGACAGTTACAGTTTGGAGATCCACGGTCGTTTTGTAACTTTTTTTTAACGCTGTCGATAGCGCTCAAGAAAACTGAATATACATACATATATATCAAACGATTACGGCATTTGGATATTATTAATGAAATAATACGAAAATGTACAGCAACCAATGATTAATACGTATTTAAACATACGTTTTATAAATAAAAAATTAATAATGATACGCGGTGTCAGCGTGACATTACGTTGTTCAGACAGCGACACTGATGCGACATTAAACGCACAAGTCAGTTTAGTTATGTTAGGTTTTTTACCATGTCACCGTGTGAACTAGGCTTAAAGCACCGCAAACGACACATACAATTGCCGAATCTGTCGGCCGGCAGTGAAACGCACAAATCCCAAACCGTTCACAAACGAATTGAACGTGAACTCTCAATCGCGCGCGGTGTTTATCATGTTCTCATCGCGTGATTAAATCACGTGATTTAAAATAAATCATAATGTTGCGCAATTCCCATTCGAATAGTCGCGTTTAAAGATAAAGATTTGCGTTTTTTTTGTTTTTTTTTTGAAAGATTTATTCGGACTTGAAACAAAGCCGGTCTTGTGAATAATATTTTTGAAACATTTCTCGAAAACGTATTTGGAATATTTATTCGAAATTAGTGTTCTAAACGTATTCGGACACTTCACGTTGTTTCGATAAACAATGTCAATTAATTTGGTTTTTATATCGGCGCTATTCGATTTTCCACTTCCGGGAGAAAAGTAAAAGTTTTGACAAAAAAAAAAAATTATATGTGTAAGATAGAAATAGAAATAGATCGTAAAACGAAAATCATCCTATACAAAATTTGACCATTTTCGTTTATTTATTTTTTTTTTTTTAATATTTTACAAAAAGTAGTATTACGTGCATGAAAAAAAAAAAAAAACGTCGAGACACCGAACATTGTCTTTCTAGTGAAACCAATTATTTTAATAGCGCAACAGTGACTTACAAATTTAATAATATGCTAACATACACACACTTCTCGTTGTTCCTAGGTATACCTAACCCGCCGCGACGGCTGGAACAACGTACGAAGCAGGGCTGGTGGTTAGGTGGGAGGGAGGGGCTAGAGGGGGCTGTGGCGCCGGGTCGCAAGTCGAAGGGGACCACAATGTGTCGTGTTTTTTTAGTATAAAAACTTCTTCGTTTTTTTGATAAAAGGGCTTCACAATGAGTGCACAACTCGCCCCCTCAGATTATGACCGTAATCCGACCGACGGTACGAAGAATTGACGTTATTATTTTATTTTATTCGGTTTTTTTTATTCAAATATTATCATTGAGCGTTATTTAGATCAGTAGAAAAAGGATTATCAGTTCACAGATAATATTTCACTCGTGACATTTGTTTCGTAATAACAATTATAATAATAATAATTACTGTTGTAAACGTTTAATTAACGACTCTAATTACTCCTCGTATACGATTTATCTATTTTCGACCGGTTGCGTGGAATTAAAATGTTCAAAATCCGTTTATCAAATCACCTCGCGCTTAGCGGTTTACAGTGGGTTCAAGTTCAACGTATGCCGATAGAGTCCGAAACGTTTTCAAACAAGAAACCGTAAATGGGCAATCAATTGTAACACGCCGTAACAACAACCTTGGACGTCAACGATACGTATTAATAACCAATCCACACAAATATAATAATTGACGTACAAAAAAACAAACGAAAAAACAGAAAGCAAAACCGTGAAAAACGCGCTTGAATTTTTATAAGCTCAACGATTGCCTTTACCGACGGGATAATTCCAATTGTATTGTAACTCATTCGACACGTGTTTTACACGTTTACACGGTTGAAAACAATTGATTGTGTTGAATGTATCGACGCGGCTGGTTACTAGGCGGGACCCGTGTCGAACACTCGAAATTATGAATGTCATCAATCAAGTGTTTTAGAAGACGACAATGGAAAGAATCAAGTACGTGGAAATTTGCACGGAGTGTTTTGAAAATACATTTTTATTTCAAAAATCAAAAATCCGAAAAATGCGAAATACAAATGTTCACACATTTCATATACGAACGCGATTCTTTTGTGCCAAGAGTATATCAAATGACGAGCGATAACAAAAAATGTTTCGTTCACGACCGTAACAATTGATTATTGAAATGATTATTTCCGTGACTGCGTGTCCGTTAATCATTGTCGTTCGTATCACACGTCTTATCGAATGAAAATCAAACATTAACGTTCCTGAGGCAAACGCCAATAAAATACCGCGGTGGCTGGGCGGCAGAGTCCGTGCAGTCACCGTAAACGATCATTGCATTATTACCCGACTCGTTAGTGAAAGATATCGTTTACATTTTCGAAAACGGAACTTGGAAGAAAACAAAAGCTAGAAAGGATTTGAAAAAAAAAAAAAAACGATAGATCGGCATTGATTTTATACGTATTTTGGGTGACAGAGTGAACGACGGAAACACATTAGTTCACGGTTAAAACACGTTTTGTTCAAAACACTAGATTTCGGATCGGCAGCCGTCAGTTTTGTAAAGAAAACGTTTTGTTTTCACGCCGGTCGGTGAAAAAATTAACGATTCGCGAACGTGAGTGTCACGGCGAAAACGATCGTCTGGTCGTGGAAACCGTCGAGTTTCACACGCGCAATGTCGTTGTTTTTAAAATACGAATGTCGAAACGTCTAGCCGTCCGTTCGACATTGCCGAATAATAAAAGCGGTCAGGTCAGGTTACGAGAAAAATGAAAACGGGATTAATTAGCCGAATTCAGGCAATCGACTTTGTCGACCGGTCGATTAATCGTCGACGACGTTTCGCAAACGTTTCCGGTCGGAAAACCGCATACCGGTCCGATGGCGAAACGGAAAATTTGGTCGGTGGCGGTGCGTTGCGTCCGCAGTCTGAACACGATGAACGGTATTGTATAACGGGTCCGACGTCCGTTGTACGCGGCTCAACACGCGTGTTCGTTGTACTTTAATCGGGCGCACTCGTGAAAACCGTATACACGGTTCGACAACGCCAACTAAACGAGGACACTTGTTAGTCGAGCGCCAATCGTTTTTAACGTTTTTTTTTATTAATCTCCGAGTTCAAACATCCGAAGGTCGACATGCGGATCAGTGGAACGGTGTATATATGTGTGTGTGTGTGTGTATATGAATATTTACGGTATGAAACGATAAAATTTTCAATATTTGATTTTTATCGATATATAATGTAGAACACGAACAGAGCGTTTCGTATTATATAATTCGGTGTGACGCAATAGCCGTTTCCCGGGGTACGGTGAACGACGTGAACTCACTCACTCACTCACTCACTCACTCTCTCGCGCGTCCGTCGTACAACACGGACTTACACGAATATTGTTATCGTCGACATTGTTTTTAATCGCGGCGATTATTATTGACATTCACTGCACCGAAATTACAATATCATTTACACGCGACAAACGTATTACACCGTCGTGTACGATCTGCAAGCGTGTTCAATCAGTGTGTTGGAATGTCGTCATATCGGTCATAACCGATTTTCTCAAACCGTGTATTTGTGGTTTTTTTTTTTTTTGTTTTTTTAAATGAGATTCTAACTATCGAATTATTATGTCTCGACTATTACGATTAGCAGTGACGCGCATGAAATACGGTGAAGAAAAAAGCGAAACCAAAACGGGTAAAGCTATTACGTTTGTAGGCCCGTCTGCAGTGAAAATTTGAGGATTTGTTTGATTAGGATTACGTTGTTGACGGAAAGAGCGTTAGGTTAGCGAGAAGTTGAAATCGAGTGAGGAAATCAGGCACTTTGAACGAACTCTCGGTTGATGAGAAGATGTTGGAAGTGACACGACGACGCGCCGCAATTATTTAGTCCCAGTTCGAAGGAATCATGTGATAGCATGATTGTATGTACTAGTGTTGGGCAAACGTTATTTGAACGCGTTGCGTTGACTCCAGACGGTCAGTGGTCGTTAACGGTGAGAGTTTTCGATTCTTTCCAATTGGCAACCAAAATAAATAGCGCGGATTACTTTTGGTATATTTTTGCGCGAACTTTAGCACAAACATCGAAAGACCCGTTATTTGAAAACGCAGACAACGGTCGTATTTATTAAAAAGAACACCTCGCATCAAACAAATCGATCACCGTTGTGTAAAGTCGCCTTGAAGTTAACTCATCAAGTTTAAAAACGAGCACCAATGGCATTTGAATACATTTTTTTCCCCGGTATTTCGTAGTACTTGTCTAAACACCTACTTTTCGTGTTTCTATTCTCGTTACATAATACTTTTCGCAAACAAGTTTTTTTTACTTGTTTTTTGTCCTAGAAAAAATCGTGTGAAAACTACATAATTTTGAAATCGTTCGAGAATCTAAGTTATCTACGTTATTAATTTGGACCAAGTCGTACCCGTTATCGTTGCACGATGGCTAAAAGTACGATCTCGATCTTACAATATGTCTTTTGTTTTATTGTGTATACGGATGTTATACATTATATTCAAGTTCACGCTATACCGCTCTCCTATGTTCGTAAGTCGAATATCGAACGGCACCGATTTAAACAACGAACATCCAAAACATTTAATTTGTGGTTATTCGACGTTTCCGAACGATTCGTTTATTGAAATTCATTTAGATGTATACAAACAAAAATTATACTCGAGGAACGAACGAGACAGATTATATGAATAATAATAATAATAATAATATCAATGTTAATAGCTGAACGTAAAATACGTACGTGCCATTTGTGTATAATATTTGACACGAGTATGAGACTACACTAATAATTGATCAGTGTATAGTAATATATCTCGATTTCATTTTGTGTTTTTTGTTTTTTTTAGTTTTCAAACGTGCCTAATGTCCTATTAAGAATTAAATTAAAAATAACCGATTACTGATAACCGTCAACAATACGTTGACGCAATAATTTGTTTTCGAATGCACGTTTTATTACTCGTGTACTTGCTACACGTATCACTTGTCATTGTACGTGAGGTACGTTGATGATTATGGAATGACAAAATAGAGTTCCGATAAAACGAAAAACGCGTGTTTCATAATTTTTGATGACCGATTTTCAATTTTACAAACACGCAAGTGTAACAAAAAAAAAACGAAATTAATTAAAAATCAAGAATACATGACGACCAATATACTATTGGTATAATACATTTTATTATTTTTGATAAACTTAAATCGATAACATACGATTTATTTCAATTATTTTAATTGGTAAATGTTAAACGTCTCATAGTTGGTATTATGGCGATCAATGAACCAAAAATTTAAAATATAAAAATCTAAAATAAATATACATTTTCAGAAAAAATAAACATTACTACTGGACTAATCGAAAAAATTATTTATATTTGAAAAAAAAGCTTTATCATTGTCGTTGAAAAAAATAGTGCCCGTCAGTGATAGAGGAACACGGGTTTATTCGTTTTGTCGAAATTCCGTTTCATATAATCGTCGAAAAAGATCCCACGTACATATATGATATGCGATGCACTCCGTATACGCTTTTCAATGTTATTTCTAATACGCTCTGCGTACGCATACGGATACGTGTTTTTTTTGTGTCGTAAGTAATGACGATAAAAACAAAAACAAAAAAAACAGCGATACGATATATAAATAGTTCGTTTAGACGGATAAAATTAAATCCGCGCGAACGAACGACGGCGGATGGACAAATAAATAAAGTTTCTACCTACACGTCCGCCGAGGGGAAAATCGGTAAATCCGCGCACAACGAGTGTGCGAGTGCCGTCGTCAGCACGAACGACAGAAACGTACCGGTATTTGTTAACACACTGAACTTTGTACCAATGCTGTTCCATTATACGACACGGTGGCGGCTAGGTCAAGGTTCTGGACAATAATCGTACGAGCGTATGGATCAGTGTCTGGAACGTTTGGGTTTTCGCTATGTCGCGCGCACAATATTTTCTTTATATTTATGACCCACTCCGGGTTCACGGTAAATTTTTTTTTTTTACGGCCGTCACAAAATTCGACTATTGATTTGTCGATGTGATATATTAAAAATAATGAAAACTATCGGCTAGAAATTCACTGCACGCTTGTCCGTTTGCTATTGCACGTTCGGTATTTGCTACTGCACACAATTTTAGGCCCGTGATACGAACTTACGAAAATTATATTGTACGTGATGTTATGCATCGTTCAAAAAAAAAAAAACTCAACACAAAATAGTTCGAATATCGAACCAAGAGAAATTGATTTTTTTTTGATTTTTTTAAATTCAGAAAATCATACAATCTATATATTTATAAAGTAGTACAATACGCATAGTTGATGGTTTTTTTTTATTTATAGTGTACTGACTTGAACGACGTGTGGGAAGAAACATCCAGTGAAGGTATTTCGGCGGGAATTTATATAAGTTATTTACGGCGTTTAACTTATAGGAAATTGACTAAATAATTATAGTAATTATTTTATGAATCAATTATTTAGATGTTGACCGATTCTTAAGTAAAACGAGTACCTGGACGCTTTTAAATTAATTTCAATCCTTTGAACCTCTTATGGAGCTCGGGTTCGGGTTCGACCTACAAAAATCTGAGTTGGCGACATCGTTAGTGATGATATTTCAACTATTGAAAATCGATTTTTCGATAAATAGGAAAAAAAAAGTGAATGAAAACATTTGCCGGCAGACTAACGCGCGTAAATCGTTTCGACGCGTTTGTTGTTTGAACGAGGGAACGTTGCCATCACTTGCACACGTTTTTAATTGCCAGTGTCCGTAAGTCATTGTTGTCGTCTTTCAAGTTCGCGTTTAAACGAGCACCAATCGTCATTTGACAATGGAAATATACGAATGATAAAATAAAAATTATGATCAAATCACCTGCGTATACAACGAATAACAACAATGCTTAGAACGCACGACATAATACATATATACGTGTGTGTAGAGCAGTCAAGTCGACAATTAATTACGGTTTCGACCCACGCACCCGACGCGAGGGTAATATAAATGAATAATGAATAATACACGTCATACGTTTATAACCGTAACCGATTCGTATCGCGAACCCATTTCAGTAGCCTTGTGATGACACCCTAACGCCGTATTGGATTTTGAAACGGTTTTTACGCAAACGCTAACATATATTGTATTATACGAGCACGTCATTGGTACGGACGATTTTTTATTTTTTTCAAAATTTTCTAAATGGAATATACTGACGTGTTTCACTTTACACTTGTGCACGATTGTCGGCAAATAACCGACCGGCTGCTGTTAAAAATCGCATAGGTCATAATGTATTGGCGCGTGCAAGCTTCCGGCCGCAAAAACAACGTCGAATCATCGGACGTGACAATTGCCGTTAAGTGAGAAGAAAAAAATGTCAGAATCAGAAGTAGTTTCTAGAGACGAGCGCGATCCCAAGGAAACGGGATCAAGTGGAAATTCGTTTCCGTGAACGCGCGATTCTACACCGCGAAACGTAATAACAATAATAATAAAAAATGCGTGGATTACAGTCAAGAACTAACACATTTTTTTGTGTTTATTAAGTCAAGAAGAAAAATAAAACACCGTGGGTTTCACGGATGCACGATAATAAACGGAAATCGCTCGTGTCCGGTTTCTCGACGTTTCTAGTCCTTACCCCGGCTCAAGGGGTGGGCAACAGAGGCACACGCCCAGGACGGCATTTCGACAAACGGTGTTGTACGTGATTTTCATACAAATCATTACACATCATACCGTGCGGTAAAAAATACGAATCTAAAAATTATTTTGCTAATTTGATATCAAGCGACAACATTGAACTTGTATAATATGCTCTTTGGTGTTATATTCCAATGATGAGTTACAAGAACCAACCCACCTCCTACCCGTCTCTCATTACGCCTAAGAGAAACTATTGTATTTGTAAACATTTTCCTAGCCGGGCCTGAACGAGGGGGCAGCCAGCAACTTCATTTGGTCCCGAATTTCACGGTCGTCTCATACGACAACGATTACGACGACGGTTAGGTTAGAAACGATTGATTATCGACAAAAACCAATGCCAAACACGACGTGTCCGAGATAAAACATCGTTCGTGTACGATTGTATTGGCGAATATCTTTTCTGGACTCGTTTGTTTTGTACCTTCATTGACATTTGTTTCGATTCGATTTGATAGTAACCGAGACGGGGACGTCAGTCGTGTTCTTAAAAACGAACCATTCGAAAACGTCACAATCGTAATTCGTTCGGTGAACTCGAAAATATTCAACTCGGCACGCCGCCACGTACGCGTTCCTGGTTTGGAATCGATCGTAACGGACGGACGTTTAATCGACTCGTCGACAACGTTAATGACCGACTTCCACTTCGACTGGAACGTTTGATTTCATTCGGTTTTTATCGGTCCGCCGGATGTTTTCGACGTATCTACCGAAAACGATTTCGAGGTGAATAACGTGACGATTAACCTAACCCGACGTATTGTTCATGCGGATCGAGCATGGGAATCGGGATGCACCGGGTCGGTTTTCGCGATCTCGGCGAGGTTGGTTCAGTTTATTTTTCAGTGTCGAAGTCGACAAGAACGTATCCGAACCTGCCCGCAAACGACCGTATTCTTCGCGTTATCGAACTCGGTAAATAGACGGAAACGACAGAGTGTAAAGAATTAATTACGACGTCGTATTTCTCGTTCAAAACGTTTTTTGTTTGTTTTTTTTTTTTTTAATCCTCCGAATAGACTGCAGATAACCGCCCGACCCGAGCGAGCAGTCGCGACGATAATCCTCCGCGTTATCCGCGTTTTACCTACACCGTGTTTGTTCCGTGGCAACTTCACTCGATTATTTATTATCTACACGGTAACGCGCACCGCCGTCGGCTCGAAACCTCTGACGTAATATTATATTTCGTCGTCACGCCGAGAACGGCTTAATATCGGTCACGTGCCACTGTCAGATGTTTGGTGTACACGCGCGTTTTGTTATTAATGTTTCTGTGCGTTTTGAAGTTTATTTCTATTCCGTCGCGCAAAAAATGAACGACGGACGTGTCGGACTCGTCGGCAGTGACGTATTGAAACGTTAAAATTTAATTTAATTTTTAAATGCCGAGCGAAGCGAATAATCGATGGGGTGGGGTTGTTTTGTCTGCAAACACTTTTTCGCGCAGATAGAGTGCTCGGATGTGATATGGACGCGCGTGACGTTCCGAGCAGAATCTAGTCGGTACCTTTATTCGACACGTTTTTCGATTTTCCGAGTAGTTTTTCCCTTACGCGCGATTGAAAACGACCCGAACCCCCCTCCCGTTAATACTGTCCGCGTATTCGTCGTTTTGGACCAGACACGACGTTTGTCAGAGACTTTTAAGCTACTCCCGAGACAAATCGCTGGCCAGTTTTGGACCGAAAAGAATTGTAAACGATATTTGAACGACAATTATTCCATGCGTCGGGCGTAACGAACGGATACAGAGTAACGTCGCACAGAACGTTTTGGATTCCGAGCGGAGCCGCGTTCGAGTGGTCACTCGTGGAAATAATGCTCCGGCGGAATGCCATACGCGCCGTTTAAACATAGACGATGATAGTAATAACAATAATAACGTAACCGTCGATTGTGCGCAATCAATGCAACGGCCGTTAATGTTTCCGGGGCAAACGGTCAATTGGCACCGTGTCGAGTGGGCTTCGTGTTGTGCGGGCGCGTCGGGCTAGGTCAGGACACGGTTAGGCTTCGTTCACGCGAAAACGGACGGGTACGTCCCGACTGATGTTATCGTGCAAACGATCAATTGTCGACAACGGAACGGCCGTACACGTCGAATGTGAACTCCGTTGTGTTCCCGTCCTTTCGGGAACGCCGAGACGTTCGTATCTATCGGTTCGCATAGCTGTGCGTTTACGGTGCCAGTGCCGATCGGACTTGCCGATTCGACATTTGCACGCGAAACCGACACGTCGGACAATTCGGTATTCGTCCGTTCGTGTCCGCGCGTAACGGTCGTATTTTTTCCGAATGAGAACCCCGTCCCGTCTACGTAGCAAGTGTCGGCCCGTTCTGTCGACTCCGAAAACCCTACACGGCCTGACCCCGCGTTGTCATTAGACCGTCTGTTCGCGAACGAGAACGTACGACTACAATCGTTTTGTTTTTGCACACGTCGTAAAATATAAGCGCGATTGGACGACGGGTCCTAATTATATCGATAATATGTCGAGAGAACAATTAATGAAAAAGCCGCCGTAGCACCGTAACAACAATGTTTGCCTCGAGCAAAAACGAACTCGAGACGTACGTATTATATAACCTACGGCAAACAATGACCTCCTTCAACTTAGCGGTCGGTACACACGATACGACGTGTACTGTGTGTACACTCACTCACTGGACGTGGGCAATTTCAAATGGACACCAGATCGACGGCGGAACGGTTCGCGTAAAAAATACGTCGCGCGACGTCAAAGTCTTACGTTTGAAGCCGTTGACGGCATTTCTGTTCGCCGGGAAATACGTTTTTCTATCCCAATCGTTTCGACTCAAGTGCGACGGGGGTGCATACAACGCGGGCGCGATTCGCGAGGGGAACTAAAAGGGTCGAGCCCTCTCAAATGTGTAACACGCGATATATATATATATATTACATAATATCGGGCGAGTGACACACACGGAATACGAAAAAAGAAAACAAAATAAACACATAAAGGCGGCGGGCGCTTCTAACGCCGTCAGAAACATTCACCGAACGACTTATGCGTGTGCGGCAGGCTAGATCTTCCAATTCCTATCACGATGTTTTCGATACGTTGAGAAAACTTCGTTTTGCCAACACTCGACAAGACGAAAAAGGCGATTTGAAACGTGTGCTGACGACAACTCGAACGGTTCGGCTGTCTCTAAACGTATTTTGTTTTATTTACACCGTCGATTTAAACGGGATCGGAACACGCGCGTTTATAAATAAAAATCGGACCGAGCGCATTTCGAATTCCGGTAAAAAAAAAAATCACGCGACAACCGTCGGGCGGTCAATTAATCGTGAAAAATCGTAGTCGACGGACGGCGAAAATCTCTTTGGTGACGTAAAAGAGTTTATGAGAAAATTGACTGGCGATAACGTCTTGCCGGTGGTCGTATGAGACGGTCGCAAGACGTCGTACAAGCGGTAAAACGTCGGGATTCGATACGGTTTATCATTATTAGTCGACCCGCGATAACGTTCGAACATCGTCGTCGACTCGCGACGTAAATGGCGTT
This sequence comes from Schlechtendalia chinensis, assembly GCA_019022885.1. Lineage (NCBI taxonomy): Eukaryota > Metazoa > Arthropoda > Insecta > Hemiptera > Aphididae > Schlechtendalia > Schlechtendalia chinensis. The sequence continues at coordinate 7,235,152 of CM032345.1, read as the reverse complement.
TCCGTGTGCACGTAACGTTAACGACGATAACGACGGCTCCGGTTAAAAAACAGCAGTCATCAAATTAGATTTACAACGCTGTGGAGTAGACGTGTGCAATTTTTTTTGTTTTTTATCACTTCTTTTTATGACTTCTAAACGTCGTTTTGATTGCACATCCTTCAGGCACATTCACGACCGGACGTTAATTCACGAGTGTTGATTTTTTTGATTTTTTTTCATATGACAACATTTCCCGGGCAATTGGCTATTCACCCTTTCGGAGGCGCTTCGATCGAAACGTACAGAATCGTCGGCGAGTCGATTGTACGGAACACGGCGGTGAACATCTGGTTCGGTGCGCGATTCCAGCGAACCGTTCTGCAGGCTACGAATTCCGCACGACCGTTTTTACACACACCCGTGTTCGTCGGACGTTACGTCGCGTCATTCGAATAAAAACGTCGAGGGACGTAGACGGGGGGCGGAAAAACAAAAATAAGTCACGCGTACGTCCACGGAAACGATCGTGACTTCCGGCCTTCGGTGTTCCGCCGTTTCGAGGGCTGTCCGCGACGTGTAAACAATTCGTTCACCGCGTACGGGCACGTTGTTCGCGTGTTACTGCACGTGGCGACCGGTACGGTTAGGTTCTCTCGCCAAAACGCACCGGATTTCAAACCGTTCTCGTTCGGCGATTGTTCCGATATTCGCCATGACAACACGGACGATACGGTGTCAACTCGCGCGGCCCGTGATCTGAATTCGTACACGCGAATTCGTCGTCGGCTATGTGCTGTTTACGGCGACGTAATGAGTGAGACGGGTCCGGTGTAGACGATCTAAACGCACCCGACGTGCACGACGAAGGGCGCGAATCGATCACGGCCCAGGTCCGCCGAGTCGACCAGTCTGTTTCAACAAGACTGCGGCACGCATAAAAACTTTAGTCGAGGAGATCGACTGGGATATTTTCGATCACTCCCCCCTCCCCCCCCCCCCTAACGGTCCCGAATCGTCACCGAGTGTGATTCGCGAGTAATGAGGAACGGAGCAAATCAATGGCCCAAAACACTGGCAGCTAAAAAAAGTGTACCGAGTCAAACGGAGACTGTGGAGAAAAGTAATTTAAATTTGTTTTCTCACAAATTTTTTTTTTAAAACATTTTGCCGTTCGGAGGTTGATTTCCAGACGACCCCCGGACGGTAAAATTTTTCCAAAACTCTAAAAACCCGTGTAGGTTTTCGTCTTCGTGTTGATTTGCACGCGCCGTCGTGTTCGTCGGTAACACCGGACAAGACCAGCGGACAGTCAACAGTACACGTCCCCGTCACAGGCTTCGCGCGTTTCGACGTACGCGAGTGCATTATATATTGTTGTGTGCTTAGGGGAACAACGACCGCGTGCGAACGACGTCTGTTCGTGCGTACACGTTTGCACAACAACGATTAATAATCTTAAGACAGTTTAGCGTTCAAACACGCGAAACGGCGGTTTTTTTTATTCGTATCATCGCGATTCGTTTGGATGGCGACGCGTCGGTTTTTCGCCAGTGTGGACGTGGCCGTCGGCGAACACGTGAAATCCATCGTCCTGGAACGAACGAAAACGAACGGGAAACGAAAACGGGAAACCGTGGCTGCCTTGTTCGGATGCGACGGGATTTCCGGTAAAATTGTAATATCCGTTTTTCAGACCGGTTCGCTACGTCCGTCGCACTCCGTCGTCGCCGACCAACGGGATTTTTCGTTTTTGAATTCGCTACTGATACGTTCGGTTTACTCGTCCAGGCGTTCGAATTCACGTTCTCGCGTCGTTTCAACTGAATCGAAACGGTGATTCGCGTTTCTAATGGCGGGGTTTTTTTTTAAAAATTTGCCCTTGTAAATTTGCCATCCGCATGTAATTCTCTGTCTATCAATCAATTTGAAGATATCGAAATTATTTAACAAAGTGATTTTATACACTCAAATCGTGACTTATGTTGTCGACGTTCAAAGTTCACGTTGAAAAATCAGACTCACTCACATGACTAAATCATTTGACCCGCCACTGCACCACCGGCGTATCGATTTCTTCCGCGTTCAGACGAAATCGTACGTTAAAACCCGACGAATATACGCACGCACATATATACAAAACCTTATACTTGCATAACTCTGGTGATCGAAATACGAGCGCCGGATATCGTACCAGTCGTGTAGTTTGAGGTACTGATCGAAAGTACAGGCCGTTTCTGTTCGGTATGTATTTTATCGAATTTAATTACGAAGGACGAATAATTTTTTTTTTTTATCGGCGACCTGACGTCGGGTTTTTTTTTCGGTGTTTCGTTTTAAAACGAGTTGATGATCATTTTTTTAATCGCATATACTATTAAAACCGTATAATCAAATGCATACACCGAGATAAGCCGATGGATTTTATCTTCAACGTTCAAATCACGTCCAATATTTACCAGAACGGCGGGGACGCAATAAATATTGACGTTGATAAGCAAAATCATACTCGCAAAAAAAAAACCAGGATTTTCGTAGAACGAGATAATTAGGATGTTAACGCTAAAACAATATTCGAATCAGTACAAACAGAAATGGGCACTCTAAGACCAAACGATTTTTCGATCATGTCGATGCTTTTTATTTGTAACTGCCAACAATAAATTTGTATCAACATGAAATAAAATTGTTTTATTTTTTTTTGTATAATTGCTTAACGGGAAATTGATTTCGTTCAAGTCTAAAGTATATTATGATTATTAAACTTACGTGCTTAATTGTTTACGGCACACAATTTGTATTTAAAAATACAATTATACAATAATATTTTTTTTTTTAGTGTTGACAAATACTATTTGATTTCTGCTATTGGTCAATTATATTAATTTAAATATAATTAATTTATATTAAATAAATATATGTAATTGGTCCATGTATTATAATAATTCGTTTTCAAATTAATTAATTACAACGATTTTTAAATAAATAGGAACATTAAAATTGTAAACTAAGTGCGAGAATAATTGTCATCAAATGATTTCTCGCATAATTCTATCGAAAATTAATATTTTTGTTACAACATTTTTCGTCATAAATGTTGTCGAAATGGCGAATATCAATTTGTATCGGTTTCAATGATAACACATGTTTTTTAATTATTTTGGGAATTCATTTAGGCATTTTATGAAATCAAATAATCAAATAATAATGTTAATTTGAATGGCGCACTTAGAGATGTGGATTTCACGTGAATTATAAAAACATTTTTTTTTGAAATAGAAAATTTGTTTGTTTTTATAAAAATCGATAGAAATTTTGTTTGAAAATCGTAGATTTCCCCCTCTCTTCCCCTCTAGGAGCATCAGACCAAAACACTGTACACACATCGTTCGGAACAACCGGGACGCGAAACGATTAATAAAAAAACAAAACCGTAGTCGCAAGCACACGTAGTCTTTGTTTTTCTTCTCCTTCGAATAATAAACGTTCGGGACGTCCCGAATAAGACGAAGCAACACCGTTTTCCGGCCCGTGATGTCCCGTCCGGACGGCGTTCACGGTTCGTTTTGGCGAGCAAAAATCGACGGTAACACCCGCCGGGATCGTCACCGAGCACGCGTTCGTTGGCCGCGTAAACACCGTGCGTGAGACCGTCATTCTTTTGCCCCGCCCGGGACAGTGGACAGTATTTAGGATTTCGTCTAGGGGGGGGGGAGATATATATTAAAAAATATTTTATTGACCTAAAGAGCACTTCGCAAAATCATACCTATTGATAAAAAATCAAGAGGGGTGGGGGGATCTATCCCCCGTATCCCCCCCCCCGTAAATACGCCACTGGCCCGGGATAAACGACCGCGGCCGCGAGTGTTTGAACTGAAAACAAAATCATTTCATCCGCGACCACGTGAACACGCGTCGTACCGCGTACAACAAATCATGACGCCAACTGTTTTGGCTCGAGCACAGATGTCCAAATGCCAATAACTCACCGTCACTAATAATCAAACATAATGTAGAGGATTTGTGTTGTAAACACGAATTTACGATTTATATATAAATATAATTATGCGCGCGCGCGCGTGTGTGTGTGTGTCGCGCAAAACGAAAAACAACGTCTCGAACCCAACAAACGAAAATAACAATTGAGTCAGTGAAAAGATTATCAGCGCGAGGACAATGATCGACGGGACGGCATTGTTGATTTCAATATTTCAGTTTCGCTAATAGATTACTAAACGATATTGTTTTTACGTTAAAAACATTGTGTAATTAAAAAAAATAAAAAAAAAAAATCGATTTCAATTTTTAAAACTGCAATCTGTCACATTGAATAACCGAACACGAAATTGGGTTCTAAATTCTACTAGAAAACGTTGCAAATCATAAGTGTCACAAATTGAATACTAATCGAGTCTTGCGAATATCATGTATTTTGTATTCGCATATTTCACATTAACCGGTCGAACTCCGTAAGTTCCAGTTCAGGATATCACGTATTTTTTTTTTTCGTCACAGCCAATTTTAAAGCATAAAAAAACGGGTTTTTTTGTCAAAGCATAAAAAAACGTTTACATCTTGATGAAACATTTCACATATATTTGGAATTCACTAAATATAATATTTCGAAAATCGTTTCAGTTGTTGAAAACAATACATTTGCATAGTCGAAAAGCGTTGAGTACACGTGATACCGCAAATAATCCCACCGTGTCGATATTCACGTGATGCTCTCTGAGCATGCACGGTGTTTGGATTTTTTAAATACGTGTGCCGACATGCAAACTCCGAATCGAAATCGTTTGTTTTCGAAACGTTTAAACGTGTGTTATTCGCGTTTAGAAATTGTGATTACATTTTTGATTTTAACGTTCTCGAACGTTTATCTACATCGTCGTAAAAATCGAAAACCGTATAAAAAACCGTACGCGCACGAATAAACCGTAACTTAATCGTTAACAAAATAGCGTGAGAGTGCAATTGATATTTGAATATGAAAAAACAGTCGATTCTAAATGAATTGTATGTCCTAACAATTATGAATTGTTTTCTGTTTGTTTTGATTGGCATTTTATTTATTTTCAATAGTTTCTCGAAAATTATTGTTTTTCTTCTAAATGTTTATGAGACACAAGCTGTCTACAATAAACTAGGTAAAACTGTAATTTAATTTTTTTAAATTATTGATACGAAACGTTATAAATAACATCAATATTCGACGAAATGTAAAAAAACTAATGCTATAAACGTATTTCGATTAATAACCCGTGTCATTTATTAAATGTTTGATCTTTTATCGTTTTGAAGATATCGTAAATATAACAGGTAAATAATGCATGCAAGCCGTTATTTCGTCTATCTTCATTCAATGACGTCTGTTCCAACATGTTTGATTTATTTTAATTAAAAGTAAAACATTAAGCAACGACGTCGTAAAAAACGTTTTTCGAGTAAAAAAAATGTACTAATATATTTACGTATATATGTGTGTGTGGGCACCGACGCATTGGTTACGCAATGAACGACGGCACGGGTTTCTTATCTACTGATATGGTATATATGATGCATAACAACTGCCGAGGGGGGAACTGGTCGACACTCGTGACAATTGCATCACGACACGGCACAGAAATAAGGAACTGTGTGCCGCGGAGAGCCACTTTTCACGTGTCCGTTGCGATACGGTTTATCGACGGACTTATTACGGTCGGCGGAAATCGTTGAAGTCGTCCTATCAAAAGCACTTCTCGGATGAACAAATCGGACAACTTTCGTTCGACGTCGTCCCGTCGTAGAGCATCGGACGGACGGACTGGCGAAGAACCTCCGAACGAAAAAGTCGTCTTTGCGAGCGTAACGAATTGAACAGAAACGGCAGAAACGATCACGACAAAAATAAACACGACCGCCCCCGTTGACTGCGCGCCGACATTTGTTACCCCGCACGAAAGCCGAACGATGTCCGCCCAAAGTCCGTGTGTTGGCCGAAGTCCGAAAATGATATCAAGGTCTCATCCGACGAGGTTTCGTGACGCGAAAACCACGGACGTTCAAAACACACGTCCGGGATATATTATTAATAACGTAAACGACGAAAACAAAAACGTAAAAACGTGCACCGGTCGTTTTGGATCTCCGTAACCGCCGGACGCTCGAGATTGATTTCCGTGATAAAAAGTGTATGGATATGAACGTTGTACACTTGTACCTGTTTTGTTTTTCGCGTTCGAACGTAGTTGTCGTTGCAGGACGGTTTAGAGCGGGTGCTTCTCAGACGGGGAGTATACGTGAATTGTTTTACAGCTGACCGGGGCGATTACAAACCGGCGAAACGTTTCGAGAGCAAACGAGTGCGTCGGGCTTTTAACGAGTGGAAATCTTTCGGCGTTTCCGAAACGTTTCTCGCGGTTCGAAATCGTTACGAAAATCAGACCGTCGACGTTGCCGGCCAATCGCGTACGCGGAAATTACGGTGTAGAAAAATTAAAACCAAAAAAAAAAGCGGCGGCGGCTCTCCTCTCGCGTTCGACGTGTACGTTCACCATCGTCGTCTGGAACGAGACGGGCGGCCGCTTCGATAGTTGGAATTTTCTGGTCGGCGGACGTACGTTGTGGTGCGAACGAAATCATCAGTGAAAAATGCCTTTTTGCAAACGTTCGTCACGCCAGCCCGTGCGGGGCGTGCAATGTTATGCAACCGGCGTGCGGCGGCGACGGAACGAGGCCCGACGATAACGAGGCCCGTCGTTTCAACGCGCGCGCGCGCGTCGGTAAAAAAACGGAGCGCTAACGCTACGAAGAGTGGAAACGGATTAAAAAATAGACGCGTTCCGTATCATTTTCCCAATTGGCGCTCGTCCGGCCGCCAGTCGCAGTCGTCGCACCGGTCGCAGCCGTCGTCGTCCGGTCACAACGCCGCGCGCGCCGAAGCGGTAGGTTTTTCGAGAACGGAACGTCCCGTGGAGACGACGTCGTTTCGTTTTCATCTTCCGCGACACGGTCGTGTTTTATTAGTGTTTTTAAGAGCGCGCCGGAAAAAAAAAAACAAAAAAAAAAACGACGCCGCCGCCGCCGCCGCTGACCGGTCGCCTCCACCGGTCGCGCGCGCGCCGCCGCCGCCGCCGCCGCCGCAGCACTGATAATAACTCGCCTACTCTCGCGCATGACCGCCGCCCGCTGATAATATAACTCTACGGTCGTGTCGAGCGGTCCGCCGAGTCGGTTTTTTGTTTTCTCCGGTTCTTTTTTTTTTTTTTTTTTTTTTTCTTACACCTTTCTCAAAATCGTTTTAAGTTTTTTCCTCTCCCTCCTACCCCTACCCCGTCCCGTCCCGTCCGTCGCCCGTGACGTCGTGAGTTATTTGGTTACAATACGTATAATATATATATATACGCGTTTTTCGACGTCCAACATTCGATCGCAGTCGTCCACCACGTCGTCCGCTCGACTCGGCTCCTACGGCAACGATGTCACGTACTGGTAGTCGCGCCCAGAACGTTTTCCGTACCAGTTGACAACGGCAACGACCGCCGCCGCTTCAGTGTACGCTTCTCCACGGCCGTCGCGTACGCTTAACGTTTGAATCCGACCATCGACGTCGCCATGGCATCGACGATCAACTCCGTCCCGTACGGCGTGCAGATACTGCAAAAGATGTCCGACAAGTGTCCCAATCTCATGCGCACAGTCAACCGCAACAAATTGTGAGTATCTTATATATATATATATATACGCTGTATACTTGTTACGTGTACGTCCACAAAACGTACGATGTGTGTACTGTACGATCCGCGACACCGGACGTTTGTCTTTCTGTTCGGAAATTATCCGGTCGTACCTGTTATGCTCCAAACCCTACCGTTTAATCGTACTCTGTGTGCGTGTTGAACGATCGATCGTTGATGATTCGTATGTGTATAAATTACCTATGATAAATTATGGATTTAATTTTGATAGGTAAATAAAATTATCTTCATGTCAAGTATTTAATTGTCTTAGAATAATATTTAACAGTGAAAAATCAACTAATTTCTAATAAGGTATATTGCAGTAGTAGTAATTAACTTATTAATTTGTTGGTCATTTATTAAAAAAAATTCATCAATTAACAATTTCCAACAGCAGTTAAAGTTGCTAGAAGTTAAAATCTATGTATTGATAATTAATCCAATTATTAGATAATTATAAGTTAATATACTTATAATTTTTGTTGTTGTTAACTTACAGACTATACTAAGGTATAAATAATTACTCGACTAATGAACAAATTTTAAAATATTTCTACATGTAAATAAAATTAGTTATGTTTATTGCATTAACTCACTAAACAAAATCTACTTAATAAATTCGGACATAAACTTCTTATAAAATCATGAACTTTGATTAATTAAAATAATAACAAATAAGTATAGAGTAAGTTATTTGAAGGATTACACGTCCTCCAAATATATCAGTATTGCATAGCACATTTGAAAATATCTGTTTTATTGTTATTATTTTAAACAATATATATATATATATTGTAATTTAAGATACTTACCAGTTGTTTACATAATGTTATAATAGTCAGATCAATTTGAATTATTTATGTGAATTTCAAAATGAATATTATTGCATGCATTTGATAGTTTTGATAATTAATATGTAATTGATGTTGTTTGAATGAAAAATATTAGACACCTATTATGAAATAGATTACATTCATACATTTGTGATTTTTTTAATATCATTCTATCGCCTTTACTACCTTTATTGCGTCATTAGTAAGTTTGTTTATGAGATTTTTTTATGATTGCTAAAATAAGGTCCGCCAATTATATTGTTGATTCATTGTATGTGATAGCGAGGTCATAGTATTCAGTTGTTACAAATGAAATTACCCATCTTTGTGATTTCATTCCGATGTTTTTGAAAATAACTGTAAGAAATTATTTGCATTTTTAAATCTATTACTAATGATGTTTGGTTATATTTTATAATAAAATTGGTGACATTTTTATGCATTACTCCATTCTGGACAGGACATTAACATTTTAATTTCATTAGTTTACCAATTAAAATATATGCTATACTTGTTATTTTAATAAAACTTCTGTTTATTAAAACTATTAAGACATTTTGAATTTTCATGACATTTATAGAGCGAGATCATGTTTCGATTGTGTAGTTGATACTTATTTTGTTCTGCTTAAATTATGTGAATGAGTACTGTGACTTTTTCTATACCTCAAAAATAAGTCCATTGCCTTATTAGATATAATTTTTTTTATTTTTATGTTTATTTTTAAAAATATGAAATTTCTATTATAAATAAATAATTTTTAAGAAATGCATAATATTTTATTTTGTTATGATGATACGGTGATGGTGATACGTATGTATTGATCATTAGACACATTTTTATTATTTTATTAGATATATTTATTTATAATATTTATGGATAACTTTAATGTAAATATTCAAAGGTTAATATCATATAAATAAATAGTTACAATTATTTTATTTATGGATTTAAAATCAAGTGAATTTTCAGGAAATATTTGTTTTGATTTTCTCATTCTCATCTTTTACCTTGTTAGTTCAGCACAATATTTAGTACATATTAATTAAATACGTTCATTATTAACCCGTATAGTTGGTTATATCACATTCTAGAGGTTCATCATATTTATTTTATATTTGGCATTAGATCAATATGTGATCTACCAGGTTTAGATAATCTACATAAACATATATATATGTAATAAAGTTTAATATATATTCAATTGAAATCTGTCTTAAGCACTGCTGGAAATGTAATTTATTACCTATAAACATTGGGTATATACATTAAAAATAGAAAATAATTTTGGTATTGATTGTAATTTGTATTATATTTTTTTATTAAAATAAATACCTGTTTTGAAGTTATCATACAGAAAATCACCATACTTAACACATTTATTTTATTCAGTCTACTCTGCATTCAAGCATATTAAAATATTATAATGTAATTGTACAGAAATTTATTTAAATCCCTTTTTGTACAGGTGTTTTATAATGATATTTATTTGTATCGTGACACAAAATTATGACACCTACTTAATGTAGGTAACATATAAATAATTACACATAATTTATGATAAGAATTTTATTAGAAAATATATATTATAGTAAATAATTAAATTAATCTTGAATTTAACATTTCTCACTATAGACATAATATTTAATATTATAATAAAATATTTTATACTAATATTAATATACAACTGTACCTTTTTTCTAAATATATTTTATGTATAGCATATAAATACTATTTTATAATTTATTATTTGGGTAATTTTGTTGCTAATAGTCATTATTATAATCTTTAGTAAAATTTTGTTTTGTAAACATAGTTGTATATTAAATGCAATTCATGATACAGACCGTTTATCATATTTCTTTGTAATAAGCACAGACAATAATATATTTGTTATTATTGTTGAATTTTGTCAGTTAGTCATGTTATTAACAAGTGTATATTGAGAAATGTATTATATTATTTAGATAAGAATCCTTATTTTGATAGAAATAGAGTAAAGAATGTTATCTTTTATCTAGTGACTATTGATGTTTTAGCTAGAAATGTATAAAAAACAAAAACAACAAAATGTTTATTAATATTTCAATCTCTATTAAATAGTTAACATTTAATCACAATTTTATTGAAATAAATACTTAATAATATACCTATTACCAATATTTAACAAATATAAAATACATAAATTATTGAGCATAGATTTATATTTAAAATTATTTTATTAAAAATTATGTAAATGCATTGAAATAAATTAAAAAATGTTCAATATTCTGAAAATGAATGAAATAGATATATCACTAAAATAAGATTGATATTTATTTGCATTAGGTGATAAAAAATAAATTGTCATTGAGTATGAATAAAAGTAAAATTAATTGCTATGATATTAATAAAAACTAATAATTTAATAGTTCAATTTATATCAATTGAATTTTTCAGTACTTTTGTACTTATTAGAATTAGAATTTATTGTATTCATTTTTTTTTTTAGTTACAATGATTTGACTTTTTGTGTATTTTAGTTTAAGTTTTTGTTCATTTATTGTGTTTCAATTTGTTTCAGGTATAAATATAGTGTTCTTATTTTGACATTTTTTACATATGTCGCCTACCATGCATCTCGAAAACCTATCAGTGTTGTTAAAATTGTGCTGTACCAAAACTGTTCAGAAAGCAAAAAAATCGTTCCTGTTAACAATACAGATCCTAATTGGTGTAACTGGGAACCATTTAGTAAGTTATATAATATATGATAGTAGTTTATAAAACTGATTTAATTTAAAAAAAATTCTTTACAAATTATAATTGTTTTGATTTTAGTTTACTAAAGTAAACTAGTTTGTTTATTTATATTAATCTTCAGTTTAACTTGCTTACCTATTTAATTTATTTTGAAATTAGTAAAAGTATAATTTTTGAACTAGTTTTTAATGATAAATTAAATGTAATTATGGAATTTAAATTGTTTGATACACTTGAATATTATAATTATGGGTAATAAATAAGAATTATAAACTAATTTACAGATGCTGAAAATCATAATGCTTTGTTTGGAACATTAGATTCAGCATTTCTTTTTTCCTATGCAATAGCAATGTTCTTCAGGTAAATACAAACTTAACAATGTACTATACAGTGAAAGCTGTCCAAGACATGAAACACAAGCTTTTATTAAATAAAACGTTTATCAGATAAAAAAAAAAAATTGGTATATATTTATTCTCTATAAAATGGAAATATACAATAAATGAGATTTGTTTTTGTCACAAAGAATTCGATTTTAGGCAGTTTTCACTGTACTTTTATTATTACGTATGCATATAACCTTCTATATTTATTTTTGGTATCATGCTGTAGTTGAGGGGTCGGCAACCTGCGGATTGCGGTCCAATTTTCTGTAGCGAAGAGCAGAGGATCAAATCGTCAGAATAATAATAATTTTTCCATTATAATTTAATTTGATTTTCTAATGGTTCAATAAAAAAAAAAATAATTTGACATATTAAATTAAAATTATTGTTAATACAATTTTATAACAAAAACCGAAGTTCGATGTTGCAAAAAACAATTTCTAACGATTCTTCAACAGTTTCTGCTTTAGATTGAGAACTCCCTGAAAATTGAAAATCATGTCAAGTAAATTAACATTTGGGTATAATTTTCTACTTGTAAATAGGAGCCCGTGTAATGAATCAGACTAGTAGGAGTACATTATCTAAACAAAAGAATGTAGTGCTTACGGAGAAACTAAAAAAAAAAACGTTAATTATAGAATTCTTTTCTGTGTACCACGATAAAAAAAAAATTTAAATCATCTGGACATTATTAAAAAATACTTGCCGACCCCAAGTGTATTTAGTATAAATGATTTTACGATTTAAGTGTCTTTATACTTACTAAATGTAAAAAATAATATACTGATTAATCGTTCGTTGCATTATATGGAACTAAAATTAATATTAGTTTCGTTTAACCTTGACCTAAAACTCGTTTATATATACATTACATAATAGTGGTTTGATTGCTGAACGTGTCAACGTACGGATTTTCCTTACTATTGGAATGCTTTTATCTGGTACAGCCTGCTCAATGTTTGGATTAGCCCATTATTACAATATACATTCCTTGTGGTATTTTATTGCGGTTCAGGTACTGACTATAATTTAATTATTACATATGATTATGATATGAACAATTATTAGTATTTAATATAATCTATTTGCGCTATTATTATCATTTCTTAACTCGTGATATTATGACACGAACACTATATGTTGAGTTTTTACATTTTAGATATTTGGTGGTATATGTCAAACTACTGGATGGCCGGGTGTTGTGACTGCAATGGGTAATTGGTTTGGCAAAGGAAACCGAGGTAAAACATTGACATACAATGGTTGTAAATTCAAAATTAATAAAATGTGTATGCGCTCGATGTGTTTTAGGATTTATATTTGGTATTTGGAACTCACATACTTCGATTGGTAATATCATCGGTACATTACTTGCCAGTTGGTTTGTTGAAACCAATTGGGGATTATCGTTTATTTTACCTGGAATATTTATCATTTCGTTTGGATTTTTGAATTATTTGTTCCTTGTCGTCCATCCATCCGATTTAAATAACGTATCAAATTTGACTGAAAAAACACAGAATGGTCGTAAGGTAAGAAATAATTTTTTTTTTGTTGTCTTAAGTTCATTAATTTATACAAGATATATAGATATATATGTGTACTATTTTATCTTATTTAATTAGATACCATGTATAATTTGTTTAAGCTATTATAAGAAATCATAATATATTATTGAAAATACTAAAACTATAAATTTATATTTCAAACAGAATTATTCGACGTTTTACTTTAAAAATAAAATGAAACCTATGAAATATGTATGGAAATATTTTTGTCTTATTGTTGAATCGTATTATTTACCAAAGTAAAACATGGTATTTTTTATTGTTGTTTGGTAATTTAGAATTTTTTTCGCTAAGCTTAAGTAATTTCTGTTGTGCTTATGTCCAAATCAAAATAATTTAAATATCTATTTTTATTTTTTATTTTTTTTTATATGTGTTGATAACATAAATTCAAATATTTAAATCCCCAATTAGAATGTTAAATGCTTTTTTACTTTTAGAATTACAATTAACTATGAACATTGGGTAACTTTAAAATATTACTATTAATTTGTTAAGATTGTTATAATAATTTCTTCATTCTACTGAAATAAAATATACTTTGCTTGAAAGTTATTCCCCATAATATATTTATGTTTCAAATACTAAAAATTAAAACTTCTGTAAATAAGAATAAAATTACTGTCAATTAATATATTAATAGTTGTAAAATATTTGTATGAGAAATATTTTAATTAATTTTTTTTTCTTTGATAATTTAATGAAATTATTATTGACAGTGTCATTATAAGTGTTTTAATGGGTTCTATAAAATGGCATTATATATTAATTATTATTGAAATTATATATTCTTATTTAAGTAGATATGTATGTTTTGTGAACACATAACACATAACAAATAAGTTTTTGTCACAACAGTAGCATTTGCTATTCATTTAAAAACTGCTCACTTCATTATGTGATGTAAATATTATATGACATTTTTCTTCCTAATATAAAGCATGTCATATTATGTATAATAATTACATTACATATAAATTTATATTTAACATTTTTTTCTTAAAAAAACTGTCATTTCTTAATGCTTTATTTGGGCTTTGTTTTTGTCTTATTACAACATGGTTAGGCCTTAAAAAGAAACGGCGTAAGAAGACAATTTGCTCGGTGCGATTATAACATACCGGAAGAAATTGAAAGTTTGAAGGACAATTCAGAAGAGGTACGTTAAAGTATTATTATACTTTTGGGTTTGTGCTATGAATATTAATGGGTTTCTTCCTGTTTTTAATTTCATGTTTTTTTTTTTTTTTAATTCCATCTAAATGCATGGTGCATTCACTTATAAATCTTTTGTATGGTCTATACAAAAGGTTTATTATAAATTGCCTAACATTGCTTAAATGGATTTCGCTCATACATTTAAAAAGAAAAACTCTTTATTATTATTATTATTATTATTATTGTTATTATTATTATTATTATTATATTATTATTATTATTATTATTATTATTATTATTATTATTATTATTATTATTATTGTTTAGTATTAATAATTATTAACAATGTTTGATTTAATTTGATAATGTTAAATGAATTAAGAGCAATTTATTAATTGCTTTTAAATTCAAAAAATTAATAAAATAATATTAGTAAACACCATAATTATATTTTAAAAACATTAAGCATTTAAGATTTTATATCATCATCATTTAAAAGTTTAAGATTCTAAAGCTAAATTGTAATTAATTATGGTTTTGTGTACTGAGAGTAACTAATAAAATAGATTTACATATTTTTAATTAATAAATAATATTTTAATTATAAACTGTAATGAATAACAATTTATAATATATTTTGCTCTACATAAATATGATTTATTTATATTTCATATAAATTTTATAAAATGTGGATACATTTATTTTTAACACTAAATAATAATAATAAATACAATATTATACACTATTAATATAAATCATGTTAGGTATACTTATTTATTAATAATTAAATCAAGTGTAACAAATGTTTCAAATAAACAGGATACTAAAATATATTAATTAATAACTTAAAAACAATTTTAATTTTAATTTTTTTATTACAATTAATTATTTATGATGAATAACTTATTGATATCTTATTGAGTTATTTTATTTTAACTGTAAGAAATGCCTATTATAATAACTATAAAACTATGAGGATTTTATTTTATTATTCACTACTTCCTGATTATCTTAATTTTGGGTATAACATTTTAATTTGGGTTGTTTTTATATATTTACCTGTCACATGTGTAATATGAATCAAATCATTTAAAATAAACACTGAGAATTTATGATTCTAATTTTTATACTATAATTATATAATCATATATGTGTATATTTTTGACATTTTAAATTAAATGTTTACATGCAAAGAATAACCAAATAATAATATTCAAGTGGTATTTAATGTATTATTTAACTACTGCCTTAAAACAAATTTATCTCAAAACAATCATTTTTTTTTTAATTTTAGCCAAAAATTTGTTTTCATACTGGTTATTTTTTATTTCAAGTAATATTTTATTTTAAAGTTTTTTGAAGTTAAAATTTTTAATTTTTAATTTCTCAATATAAATAATTTATTATATAATCTATAATTGTTATTAGTTAATTAATTAAATTTTCTACTTAAACACTTGTAATAATGTAGAATTATATATTTATAAATTTTTCAATCAAATTTTTTATAAAAATCTGTAAAAAGACTTATTTATTAATATTGTTACTTTTGTTTTTACTAAGCGAAATAAACATTTGAACTATGCGAATTGCTAGTAATATACCTTAGAAAATAATACGGAAAATGTAAGGAAATTAAATACGACTTTTACAGCGATCTTATTTAAAATATAATAAATGTCAATTTTTTTTAAATTTCAGTCCAATATAGTGTTATATTTATTTATTTTATTAATAGATAATACACATTTAGTAAATAGTTAAACAATTTTATAATACTCTAACATTAGAGTACATAGTAGTAGTAATGAATTAATTATGTTAAAAAATATTTTTTTAAATCCGAAAATGAATTATATTCTAGTGTTATTAATGGTTTGTTTCAAATGTGTTATAGCTTTTTATTTTAATTTTAACTAATTAGCTGATAATTATTATCTGAATGTTTGTCGCCAATTTGTTCGTGTCGTCGATACCTATCAACACATTTTTCCAAGAAAAAGCAAGGTATTGTGATTAATGTTAATGCTGTATGCTTTAAGCTTTTTGTTTATCATTTTGCTTGATTATTTTTTTTTTGCGCTGTAGTGGTTTCATATTTAGCATGTGCACATTGGAATGTCTGCTGGAAACGTCATTTTTTAATCAACATGCAAATGAAAGGTTAGGTTCGAGTGGTTTTAACATTCCAATTAAATAACTATTGCTAGTATTAATTTATGTGATATAAAAGTATAAAACATAATTTATTAGAAGTCAATACAATTTTTTTTTTTTTGTAGTATTATTTTCATCGGCTTTCTTTTCTTTTCTTTCAAAACGGAAAGTTATAATTTTTAGATTCAATTTGTCTGTTGTGTATTTTATTTTGTACTTGACTTAAAATAAATTAGTAATTACTTAAATCTTAGAGCATGATTTAAAGACTTCAATTAAATCGTATATAATAATCGCATATTCTATCATTTTTATAAAAAATTGTTAATAATTATTCTCAATTCGTATTTTCAACGACCATTAGATAAAACTAAATTTTTTATTTCTTGTGATTCTCAGGAGTATTAATTGCCAGCCAATATTTGTTTGACTCTTGTTACATTTTCAAAAATATTAGTAACTTGAATATTATTCAATATTCATAAGCAAAAATCTATTCTAAGTTTTTAACAATATTTAATTTAATTTTTTTAAATATGCAATATATCGAAAATTTGAAACTTTATAGATTAATTAATATTTTAAAATATTCTTTATAGTAGATATCTAAAGCGTATTTTATTGCTTTACATATATCCTTTTTGTTTATTGTATAATTAAATATCGAAACAGAATTGGTGAAATAAATGTATTTCGCGTAGTAGTTGCACAATCTTAAACACGTTGATAAAATAAGATTATGCATATTAAAATATGAATACATCCAATATTATGTATAGATAATATATAATTAATTACATTTATTGAATTTTTTACGTCAAGCTCGTATTATAATATTACAATTTAATCTTTTAAAATCATAACTATAACAGTTTAAGGGTTTTTTTTACTCCTCGTTTATTATTTAGTATTTAAGTAGATATTGTCTGACCAAAATGTGTGTTTGAAAAAAAAAGACAGCTGCTTTAAATGTTAGATTTTCAAAATTGAATTATTTATGATATCTGCCAATATTTAACATCCAAATCGATTAATATTATCGTATGGTAAATAAATGAACCACTTAAAATTTGTTTTTTCTTGGAGCATTATGTAAGCACTTATTATATTTTATACGAAATCATTCTAATAATTAAATCGAATATCTCTATTTATTGACGTCGATATGTTGTCTATGCAATTTTCAGTCGATTTATTTATAAGTCTGTCAAATATTTAATGTATTGGTTTTATTACTGTTTAGTATTATTTATTTTCATTAACATTTTATTACCTAGTCGCATAATTAGAATGTATGCTAATTATTTTATAACACGTATCATTTACAAAATGTTCTTTTATCAACGTATCAGAAATTTGATTCTTACATATATATACTATTTGTAGAACGTAAAATATTCTGTCCATTATTATTATCAACATTTTTTTAGAATAATAGTTCTGTAATGATAATAAAAAAATTAAGATTTGAATATGGACTTATGTGTGTATATGACTAATTTATATACATACATTAAACAATTTAAAAAAATCTAATTAATTATAATTCAAATCGAAAATATTAAAAAATAATCATAACTATACATTCTGTAGTCAAGTGTTAATATTCTAGTTTGTTGTGATTCTTAAGTAATTTAGATACTCATTCTATTTATTATGCGACATGTGTAATAATTGATATGTTTTTGGTTAAACCAGTACAGACAAAAAAAAAATATATATATATATACAATTGTTAGTTTGGTGTAATTGTACTTGTTCATAATTCACAAATTAACTTTCGATTCATAATTTTAATAATACGGTTTTATAAGGTGTTTTTCTTAGTCAATTCTAAAACGAAACAATAACAATTTATTATTGTCTACCTGAAAGAAATCCAAATATTTGTTATTTATAATTTTAAAATTCGCATTATTCAATCAGACAATTAATCGACTAATAGCAATTGAATTAATGAATCATTTAACTTGACATTGATGAACACTTTCTAATTAGTTATGTGCTTGGAGGTGTATTTGAGCTAGTTTAACGAAAACATTATTATTAATTGTTTGAAAATAATAAAAAGCATGTTCTTCAAAGAAAACTCATTATTAATTAACACATTATCCTATGGTATGATTCGCCTTTTATGAAGTCATTAACATAGAAAATAAAAATATCTGATGTCAGTTTAAAAATGTTGCATGTGATGTTTGGTGTTTTGTAATCGTCCTAAATCTAAATCTATTGTTAATTGAAATAAGTCGTTTTGTAATTTACATCACAGTGGTCAACATGTGTTTTTGTTATACAGCATAACGACTGAAATAAAATAATTCATATACGTTTACAAACGTATTTGTCCGTAGAATATATTTTAATTACTCAAATTTGGTATTTAATTTTTTAGTACCAAAACAATTATACATTGTAATATATGGCACATTTCTTTTTTTTCTTTTTTAAAACGAGAAATATTTTTATTTAATTTTAATTGTTGGCCAATGCTCTTGTTCTTGATTTTTTTTTTTTTTTACTCTATATTATTGCTTAAACAAGCATGAATCTGAGTAACATAAATAATATTATGATAATACATATTTACAACATTCTGATGCTTTTGTTATGCTTGTTTTCATTAGAAAAAACCCAGCACTTCCCCACAAGAGGTGTCTATACCTCTTGAGGATATATCATCTAAGGAGTTGTCATTGTTACCTTCTAACAAGGTAAAGTTTTTTTTTCTTGATTTTATAACTAACTATTCGATTAATTAATTAATTTAAAAAATTTTTCCATTCGAATTTTTGTATCATTTTTTTTTGTCTTAACATAATATATTCAAAAATTCTACAGATAGTTATTATTAGTAGTATTTATAACAGTACGTTTTCACAAATTTATTGGACACAATTTCTATTGTAACGTAATTGAATTTCTTACATTTATACGTGAACGAATTATGATTTACGAGTGATCTTGCCGCTTTCTTCAAGAAAAATTCACTTCTTAATGTAAATATTGCTTGTAATTTAATTGTAAATATAATGTGGTATTTTTGGGAAAACGTTCTTAAATAATACATTTGCTCATTATGTTCCTGTCTTATACATTATTATAATATTTATAATTTGTGATAATATTTATATTATTTTACCGTGTAATTTAGTGTTGTTCGCTCAAATCATATACATATACAATTATTTAATTAAAAACCCGTTGGGTAAGTTGACTAACAAAAAAAAAAAAAAAAAAAAAAAAAAATGATCAAGTAGCGTTATTTCTACCGCCGAAGAGTGCTAGAGTGCTAGATGCGTATTGAGATATTGATTTGAGTGAACGAAACTTCTTATGATTAACTGATGTTTCAATGATGTTATTTCGTATTTTGCCCAGTGACGTCCAACGGTGTAAATAGTGTGCCTGTTGCACATTTCCTGTACACTTCCATTGCTTTCTGAATGCCCTACACACTTGTAAATAACAACCGTAAGCTGTATTCTGCGAAATTCATTAGTTTAACGAGATTTTCGTTTTAATTATATGTTTGCACACGAGCGCACAGTACAATATATTGTCGTGGAGAGATTTACAATTAAATAACAATATATAATGTTTAGATCACTAGAATTGTACGTGTGAAATCTCGTCGTATATAGATTGGTATAGATTAACAATTTAACAGTTATTAAAGCTTTTACAATAATAATAATAATAATAATAATAATAAATAATAAATAATAATCAATAATAATCGTCGAAAACGTTGTACGGCGTATAATCGAATAAATGGTGCGACAAACAGACGGAACGTGTGATAAACGGTATATTGTAATCCATATACATATATATATATATACATATTATTTTTTTATTTATTGTTTATAATAATTTTACTTCTTCAGTTAATACCACTATGTGTTTTTCTCACGTACGTGTCTAGTTTTCGCTTGATTAATGTGAAATCACGTATTGGGTTTTTGCTGTCGTTAGGGTTTTCGAGTTTTTGTGATAAAACATGACGTTACTATTTACTCGGACGGAAAAACAAACGTGTTCTCGCGTTTTCATTGTTACAAGATGAATGCAACAAAATAACATGGTCTCGATACCACTAATATTCTTGTACGTTGCTTATTTAAAACGGTAATAACAAGATTGTAAGACGTTACCAAACACAAATTTTACGTTTGGTTTTTCATTTTTGAAATAAAGAAAACGTTGATGTTCCTATAAAAATTATGACATAATAACATACTATGTTGTTACACATGGTTATATAAATCCTTAGAGATATTCGACTTCGTACATTGTTTGGTTTGTATAGGTTAATTAATTATGTGTTCAAATCAATATATATATATATATATGTGTGTGTGCGTGTGTGTGTGTGTGTGTACTCTCATTGTATACATGAGTACATACCTGTAATTCGTATATTTCATTAGTAAATTATTATATATCTTATTGTCGGTTTATTAGAATATTATAAATTTACTATAGCGTTTAGTGTATAATGTATATTTTTCGTTATTATTATTATTCATTATAAAAAAATTAATAACTACAAACATAAAAACAACGTAATATTATCATATAATTTAGTATTCTTAAGTTCAATTCTAGCTTATAAACAGGTGATGGTTTGACATTTCGAGATCGATTTTTGGACCGGTGTAACTATAGTGTTTAATATTTTAGGATGAAGTGAAAGATAAAACCGAAGGCAGTCCAATACTGTCCGCCGTAAATGGTTCACCGACGAAAGCCGTTGGCTTTATTGGCGCGATAAAAATTCCCGTACGTATGCGCTTCGTAATAATCGTCGTCTCTTCAATTTCACTATCGCGGTTTTTTTTTTTTAACTTTTGATTTACAGGGCGTAATTGAATTCTCCATGTGCTTGTTTTTCGCAAAACTAGTCAGTTACACTTTCCTCTACTGGCTACCGAACTATATTAAGTATACTTGTGAGTCGTTTGTAATGTTTGTCGCGCGTGTATAACGTATGCACGTACCTGATGATTTATTTATACGTTCTTTTTTCTGTCTTTTTTTTTTGCTGTACAGCTACTTACAGTCCATCGCAGAGTGCGGATTTGTCAACGTTGTTCGACGTCGGTGGAATTTTCGGTGGGATCGCCGCCGGGATATTCACCGATATGTTTGGGAAGAGTGCGTGTACATGCGCCATTATGTTGTTTTTGGCCATTCCGTCTGTAAGCGCGGTCCATCCAGTGTTTGGTGGGGGGGGGGAAGGGGCTTCTGTCAATTCGTCGAGATAGTAATAATAATAATAATAATAATCATCTTTCCGTTTTTTCAGCTTTACGCCTACAATTTGCTGTCATCGGTCAACTTGTACATGAACATTGCTCTGTTGATTGTCGCCGGAGGTTTGGTTAATGGACCTTATGCTCTGATTACCACTGCGGTGTCCGCAGAATTGGGAACGCATAGCTCTTTAAAAGGAAACGCCAAGGCTTTGTCGACCGTCACTTCTATTATTGATGGCACTGGGTCAATAGGTAAACACGTTAAAACTGTGTTGTCTGTGGCTTTTTTCTGCGAAAACGAGCGTGAGAACAAATCGTTAATTACTATTTTGTTTTTGTTTGAAATCAGGTGCAGCTGTTGGACCTCTACTGGCCGCTTACATATCCAGTCTTTTTGGTTGGACAAGTGTTTTTTATATGCTCATGGGTTCCAACGTTCTCGCGATATTGGTAAGATAATATTCCGTTCATTCGTTTTTCTTGGTACGGCTTACGTTGAATGTTTTTTGGAAACGTACACAATACGTCAATGCGTTGTATTTGTTTTCTAAAACTCCACGTGACATTGAACGGTGTAAAGCTAGTCAATAAACACGCGTCTTAAGGACCCAGTCGTGGTACTCTGGATCAGGACTGTCATTAGGTTAGGTTAGAAATTAAATTTTAAAAAAAAAAAATTGTAAAATAATATTAAGAAATTCAATGGGTCATAACAATAACAATAATAATAATTATTATTATTATTTCTGTAATCGCGGCATAGCAGTAGCCGTGACGTACATCCGCGATGCGGATAACAGTTATCGTCCAAACGGACTAGGAAAACTTATTTTTAAAACTATTGAAACCCACTGAAGAAAGTGTCGATTTCTAGAAACCTCGTGCGCGCGTGTGTCTTCTAACCGTCGATTACGCTCGTTGACCGTCTCTTTATGATTTCGTGTGTCTTCTCCTAATGTGAGATTCTCCACAGCCGCATAAAAAATTTCCGTCGCCATCTGCCCAATCTCGCCTTGTAAACCGCGAGAAAATCCTTGTACACGTGTCGGCGTGTGAGACGAGCCGTGGTGTCCCAACACAACAACGCGTTGCGCTCGACGTCCAATTCGACGGTACCGTCAGACCGATTCGACTGACGTTTGAACCATTCTGTAGATTATGTTGATTTCGATTAACCTATTTGAATATTTGTTATTCAGTTGTTATCGCGGTTGGTCAAACACGAAATACAGAACGTTGGCGTCTAGCTCGGGGAAGAAAACACAACTGACAAGACTACAAGAATGAAACATATTTAGTTCATAAAATGTCGTTGCCCGTCGTACGAATCGTACGAAACAACAGCGCGTTTTAGATCCTAAGTTATATTTATTTGTATTATTGATAAATTCTTCGTTCCATTTTTATCTCTAGATACTTTCAATTAGTGTCGATTTTATTCTTATTCGTAT
This sequence comes from Schlechtendalia chinensis, assembly GCA_019022885.1. Lineage (NCBI taxonomy): Eukaryota > Metazoa > Arthropoda > Insecta > Hemiptera > Aphididae > Schlechtendalia > Schlechtendalia chinensis. Next base: position 7,211,884 of record CM032345.1, on the reverse strand, counting down.
TTTGTTTTCCCTACATTAACATTTTGATTATTTTTGTTTTCGTGTGCGTGTGTGTTTTTTTTTTTTATCAACGTGTTTTATGACAAGACACAACGATTGTGGTGTCAATACAATGTAATTTTATATTATACAACGTGTATCTGTGATCTTGTAATATTACGTATACTGCTCACGGTTATGATTTTAAGACGTGTAACCCCCCCACCCGTACACGTCATCTTTGCCGATAGCGACGTCACAGGTTCCATGAACGAATTATTCGTGTAGATATTATCTATGCTCGTTTCACGATAGCCGGACGGATTCGTAACTAACGTTGGTCAAAGAAATTTCGCCGTGTATGACTGCCGTGTTCGTCGGATAATTTCATATTCTACGCACGAGTGGTGTTACGCGCAAGGAAAATGTAATATTATTTTCACCAAAATCAATTGTATTTTTATAAATATAAAATATATAAAATAAATCGTATATATATTTTTTATTTTTATTTTTTTCTTCTTCTCGATAACAAAGAAGACTGGTCGTCGCCCATTTGTGTCTTTTTCGGATTCTTAACTAATATCCAAGAAACTATCTATTACCTTATATAATCGACTGCAGGCGTATCAACCTATAATATCATATATATATATATTTTTTTTTTTTTACATATTGTTGTAAACGATATCATGATTAATTTGTAATACTAAAATTATACATACTATAATAATAACGTAATAATGTGTATTGTATACGTGATTCATAAAAAAAAAAAAAAAATTAACAATAATGACAATGTTGGATTACTTATGTACTATTATTCGTGGCGCGCGCGCGTTGATATTTGATGTAGAGAAGACGTAAAAAAAAAAAAAAAAAAAAAAAAATATATCAAACGGACGGTAATTGAAATGCCACCCGCGTAGCAGCGCGGTCACTTTGATTTGAGAACGTGTAACGCCATGCCGACGAACACGCACTGCGCCATCCTGTGCATCCAGTAAAATCTGTAGGTCAGGCGTAACACGTCGAGTAAAAAACACGGGGCGAAGGAAACCAAAAAAAAAAAAAAATTCAACAAAAAAAAAAAAACGCCACTGACTTTTGCAATTTGCTCAACGCTTGTGGTATCGTGGACGGCGGGTCTTTGAGCACGTAGTTGCGTATGCCGAACACGTAGTCCCGCACGTACGTGTCCCAGACCACCTGCGTGATGTCCACGGGGAACGCGCGGCGGTCCGCGGCGCTGGTGTCCTTGTCCAGCTCCCGGATGTTGTCGCTGACGAAGTCCCACTGGTGCAGCGCGAAGAACTCGCCGGTGCGCGCGGCCATCTTGAAACGGCGATAGATCTTCAGCATCCTGTCGGCAAAAACGGACGGACGACGCGCCGGTTCAGACAAGTCGGCGTTGGGTTGGCGGGTTAGTCGCTCACATGGGCTTTGACCCGGTCAGCCGGAACACGATGTCCAGCACGAACGCGGGCACGAAATGGAACAGGATCTCGCACAGCCGGTGCACCATGCGGTTGGTGCGGAACGAGAACCCCGGATACCACTGCAGGTACTTGGACGGCGCGGTCAGCGAGTGGTACTGGCACAGGTTGCCCAGCTCTTCCCACCGCAGCGGGTTCAGCGCGCCCGACGTGCAGTTGTACACCCGCACCGCGTTTTGCCTGAAACCCGAGAACGGACCGGCGAACCGTTTTTTTCGTTTTTTCCCCTAGCTCGTTCAAATCGACTCGTCCGAATTGGTTCGTACGAACCGGAGGACCGTGGCCCACCCCACCCCACCACCAGAAACCGATGTCTTGTAAAGTAAAACGCGTCGAACGACTAAACGGTTTGGACGTGCGGGAGGAGACGTCGGACACGTGTACGTGTTTTGGAAATGTTTGACCGGTCAGGTCAATCGATTAATTGCGGTTGGTTTTAGATTTTTTTTGTTTCCTTCTCTCCCCCCCCCCGTAACGTTCGCTTCACCCCGCCACCGTTTTACCTGTACGTGGCCGTGTGCCAAGCCGACGTTATCAACGTGTTGACCAGAATGTCCACCGGCACGATGTCCACCCGGAGCTTTTGGTCGCACACGATGCTCCTGATCGTGCCCCGTCCGATCTCCATCATGATGCCCGTGATGCCGCTCACGTTGTCCACCCATCCTTCGAACGGTTCCCTCCACGCGGCGGTCACTGTTTTTACAAAACACAAATTATTCGCACTTAGTCTCGTGCGTGTGTGTGTGTGTGGTACGTTCCGGACGCGAACAGTACCGTATTTAGGGTGGGGACAGCACATTTTTTAGGGTTTTGTTTTAAACTACTTGTTTTTTGAAATATTTGATATTCGATGTTTTGTTTGGAAATTATAAAATCATCAGGCTTTAACGCCCTGTATGTTATTATTTTATGGTTATAAACATCGACATAATATTGATTCATTATTATTTCTACATAGAATATTAATATATGTCTTAAAAGGGAAAGGGTTGTGTATGTCTCGGAAAATCGCTCGGTAAAGTATTTTTTCGTTTTGTTTTTTTACGTGCAGTAAGGAAGTCAGAGGGTGAGGGGGGGAACAGGGGCAACAAAATTCTAATAACATCACTGGTCGCGAATTGTTTTCGAAAACAGCGTTGTCGTCAATAATCGTCAAGACAGAAAAACGATCGGTGTCCAACGGTCGTTAAACCCCATTCTATACACGTGTCGTTTATCCGCAGTGGCGTACTTTAGGGGAGGCGACAGGGGCATTCGCCTCCTCCCCCAAGAAGCTTTTTATAGTCATTTTTGATTACATAACTACAATTCGACCGAATTAATGTTACAAGTAATGGTTAGGACGTTATCGACGTTTACACACCTCAAGACAGGCGACAGCTGATTGTTATCCATTTCAATCGTTTAGAACTTGTTGTCATTTAATATTAGGTTACTATTTGCTCTCCGGCCTTTTACGTTCCAATGATTTTAAAGCGAGGCATTCAATATTTTGCCCCCTCTCCTCCCAAAGAAAAAAAGAGAAAAAACAAAAACGTTTCACGTGTACGTGCCGCTGTTTATCCGTCACGTTTATCGCCGCACAACGAGACTCTGACTTGTCTAAGCTTGTCTGTTGGCGAATACGACTCACCTATGCTCGGCCTGACGATGGCCGCCGGTATGTCGTCCGCTCGTTCCGCGACCACCCACTCGGCCATCGCCTTGGTCATGGTGTACGTGTTCGGGTGGTTGCCCTGCATGCGCCGGCCCATCTCGCGCAAGTCGTCCTCGGACATCTTCTGGCAGCAGTTGATGACGAACGCTGGATCGCCGGGCGGCTTGTACACCGACTCCTGGATGGTCGGCTTGTCCGCGTTCGAGTACGCCGTCGACACGTGGATCATCGCCTGCGCCGACCGTTTGCGTTCATTACGACATACGAACACAGCGGTCGAAGTGGGTGGGTACGGAAATTGTAGTTTTTGTTACGATGTTTTTTTTGTAAGAATCGAGTTTATTTTTTAATTTTTTAAATAAACGTAAATACGAATATAACAATTCTGGCGATCGAGCTGTTGCTCTATTGGCATTGCCCGACGTGTGATGGTAAACCATATGGCGAGTCGTGACCAAATCAATGAATATACCAACTTACAACGTGTTTTTTCTTTCGTTGTTTTTAGTACTTTTATTGGTATTTAATCTATCGCGATGTAAAATAGGTAGTCATTAGTGATTTATTTACGAGGATATTACGAATGTTCAGCGTATCGTGTGCATAATACGATTCGCTGTTTGCAGTACAGTCTTATTGACTTGCAAAGTTACAGTGTTGGCAAACGTGTCTTTATTGAATCGAACTCGAGTACAAATTAATATTACGACTTCAGAATAAAAACGCAGGCATCCCACCAGTTATTTTTGAGCCGCTTCGACCGTTGCGACCGGAATGTTTGGAAATGTCCTCCGCCCGCGAGAGTAACGGGCTCGACAATGGAAATCTGTCGCTGTGGGGTAGGTCTCTACGTGCCGGTTCTCTTGCACCAATCGGACCAAATGGACTTATGAATTAATGGAATTCAATGACTTTATTCACGATAGTCGTCGAGGCGGTTGAACGTATTTTATTTGTGTTTATTCGACGTTGTAAAAATCGAGCGGGTTATTAAAAATTGTTCGTGTGCACGGCGTTCCGAATAGGCAATCTATCTACGACTATAGATCTGTGTTTTTTTTTTTTTAATTACCTATGCAGTAAAAACGTCATACTTTTGGCTTACGATGTGAATATCGAAACGCGACTTACGATTTGTGTTGTTGTTTTAAACGTGAAAAATAAATAAACGATTCGGAGCGATATTCGGCCCATCGTTGCTTTGTAATCGACGCGAACTTGGCACACACACACACACACACAAAATCGTGAACAAAGATTTTTCGAAAATGTTGGTGGATCCTGAGCGAAACGAATAGTGTATCGGATTTTTCGTCTGTGAACACCGTTCACTCGTGACGAGCTCTCGGACGGTATTTTACAGTGTCTACGCGGTAATTTATTTGAAAACTACTAAAAAAAAAAAAATTCAAAACCCGGTAAAAACCCGTCAACGAATACTCGTTTTTGACACGTTCTGACACGTCTCGACGAAAAAAAGTCACGATGATCGTGGGAACATCCGCAAGCTTCTCGATCGTGAAAACGATTTTTCAACGTTGTATATTTCGTTTGAAAGAAAGAAAGAAAAGAGCGGCGGCCAGGGGACGGTGGCAGAGCGTTGACGACGGCGGTTCAATTCACCTTGAGCTTCGTCATCGACCGGCACAGGTCGATTATGCGTTGCGTGCCCAACGTGTTGAGCGTGACGGCCGTGCGCAGGGTCTCGTTGAACTTGACCGTGGCCGCCGAATGGAACACGATGGTCACTTCGGAGCACAGCCTCTGGCGGTCCTCCGCGCTCAGGCCCAGGTCCGGGTCGGACACGTCGCCGTTGATGCACACCACTTTGTCGAACACTTTCTCCGAGTGCTGTTCGTACCGTATGCGATCGAACACCTGCGCCAAAACACGGCCGGTTACACAACGCGCAATGTCGTCGTTATCGTCGTCGTTGCTGTCGACCACAACAGAAGTGACAAACACCGCGACGCGCACGGACGTTTCGCACATTTCACCGCGTCGGTCAAATCGATCCACGAAGCGCGTTTTTAGTTCGCCACGAGCGGCTTGGCCGCGCGGCCATATGAAATACGGTTCGCGGATCCGGCCAAAGCTTTTTTAAACGATTCCCGGCGAACAAACCGACGAAACGAGAACGATTTGAATCCGTTTCGTCGGTTGTATTTTGGTTCAAATAATAATGTCTACAGACGTTAACGTGATCTTCGGCACTACCGAAACACGTGACGAAAAATCACGCACAAGATTTGGCGTGCAGCCGCAAAATTAACGTTACCGTTCTGCGGCATTCCCTTCATTCTGCAGGACCATCCCGTCATACGCCCAACCCAACCGTCCATCCCCGGTCGGTCGCTCGCGCTTCCAGTCTGTTCCTCCTCCCAGCCCTTCCCCGCCGTTCCTCGACCACCCCGTGCCTCCCGTATCTCCCGGTGTCCCGTCCGGCGGCGGTCGGTCACTAACAGTACCTAACCTCGCGGCGCGTACTCACCGGGTTCTCCAACAGCTCGCGGTACCGGCACTGTATGTCCTTGCCGCGCTTGGGCCTGATCAACAGGAACACGGTGCCGATGCCGGGGCACGACCTGAGCAGCTTCTCGACCAGCGCCTTGCCCACGAACCCGGTGCCGCCGGTGACGAACACGGAAGCGCCGTCGTAGAAGTCGACCACGCCGCCGGCCGCGGGCCGCGCGTTCCAGTCGTGGCACGCGACGTCGTTGTTGTTGTCCGCCATGTCGTCCGCCTTTCCGGTTATCGCGAAGACGACGAGCGTCAGATACCGTTCGGCATCGCCGAACGCCTGAAACTGTACGCCAGCGCGCGCGCGTTATTTTTTTGATTTTTTTTGATTTTTTTGACCGACGGATCGTTTCGCTTTGCGATCGCACGGGTCTCGGCGCGATCGAGAGGTCGGGAAAAACAACGCGTTCGATAATCACGCACGCCGCCGTATCCAAAACGACGGGACAAGTCGGGCCGTTCGCGATTATCCTCTAACGCGTTAAAGGGGCCGCGACACACGTGCACCTTCCGCACTCCCACGTTTTGATCGTGTTGATTAAGTACGGTTTTAATGTTCGAAACGTAAGCGAATTCGTCGATGTGTCCACACGATTTCTTGAAAAGTTAAAAACTAATAATTGTTTAAATTTTCGGTTTTACGCGTTTTACTCGAACAGCCGTACGAGATCGAGTGAAATCGACATCCCGTAAAAATCATCCGACGAAGTGTTTCTCGCCGAAATTGTCCTAAGAGGCGTAAAACTCATAAGACCACCGACTTACGGATTGCCGGAGAACGACGCCGTATCTGGAAACGTTTCACTTTCGGCGTGGCGGCCCCTCGGTGCGTTTCAAATCGATTTCGCGTGTTTCCAACCGCGTGTCCGTGCCGTCGATTTTTTTTCGCTCGTGATTTCGATACTTTTCAAAACCCGACGGACATTTCCCGGGTGACGATAACATGATATGCACACGAATAACGTCCGAGCCCGGATGTCCGGTCTCGCCGTCCGTCAAGTAGCACGTACGCGTTTAATCGTCGTGATTAGCGTGCGTGGCCGTTATCGCCGAACCGCGCGGAGAACAATCGAAATGGCGAACGACGAAATGTACAAAATGTGTTTGACGATGATCGGTCTGTTGTTTTCGTGATCGAACGACTCGCGAGAATACAAAGAAAAAATTAAAAACGAACGTAAGATCCGTAAGAAAAGAAAACTAGTTCTGACAAATCGGCGTTCGTCATAAAAACGCGCACTAGTAAAGACGACCGAAACGATCGCCGCGTCGTATACGTAATATAAATCACGAATGATTCATCGCGTCGATCCGTGCGCATCATCAATCCGTAGCGTTTAATTGTTCACGGTCAATCAATTTCGTTTAACGGCTTGGACCGATTAACCGAACCGTTTAGAAACGATACGTGTGTCATGTTTGTGTGAGCAATCTCTCCGATTTAATGTGAAAATCATCACGTGTCTTGTTATTGGTTTATGTGTTCGTTTCTTATCATTTTACTACGACGCGTAGTGGATCACGCGAATTAGTTACTGCGCGTTGTTTTCGCGACAGGACGAGCTGCTCGGAGACAATACACGTAAAGCAATTGACGCGCGCACACTTGTCAGTCAGCGGCGAAACGTGACAAAAGACAAAAGACGATCGGTCTGGTTCCATTTTTGCTGCCGGCGAAATACGAAAAACATACGTCACCGGTCGTTATTATACGAATGGTATACAATACGCGTTCTTTTTTTTCGTTTTCAATATTTTACTTTGAACAGTTCATAGTTATGTAAAAATTGTCGATCGATCTCGCGTTCGGAAGGAAACCCACATTTATCTCGTGCGCCGAAATTTCGCGTTTTTTTGCCGTCATTCATTTCGCCACGAAAGCCGGTATGACAACATCATCTCCCCGTCTATAACTGTTTTGTTTTGTCGGGACACGACGACGCGTGTTACCGAGAATAACAAATTTACCTCGTTTTTCCTGCGCGAGACGTCACGGAACGACGAAAAACCTGCGCGTCAATTCGTTTCGAACGATTAAAGAACCCGGTCGTTTCGCGTCTCTCGTTGCCTACTTCGGGCAAGCGTGTCTTTGACCGTCTACGACGCCGAAATAACAACACGTACAGTTACGACGTGCTACATTATAAATTGTACGAAAATCATATATATAATCCGATTTCCCGTCCACGTGCCGACCGAGTACGTCGGCAAAGAGTCATTAATTTCGAACGTCGCTCGGCGTACACCGTATTAAATAATAATCTGTGTTAGGGTTAGGAAACAACGGTTTTTGACGATAACTTTACAACATAAATCAATCGACGTACTATATAAAATAAACACTCGTACACACACACACACACACGTATATATATATATATCGTATTACTATCGAAACGGCGTGTTTGCGGAAATAGGAAAAAACGGAGAGTGAGATCGTGAGAGACGGGCGGTTTTTCGATTATATTTTACTTGTATATAATATATATACAATGGTTGAATAACGAGCGGTTCGTGCTACGCGATACGAAAAGAATAAAGTAATAATAAAATCAAAATTACGACGAGATAGAGAGATATCGCGTGTCGCGATCGAAAACGTAAACGTCGCGTACATAAAACGAGTGTACGTTAATAATAATAAAAAAATGAATAAACCCGAAGTATTTGTAAAATAACACGTAAACACGACACGCGAACAACCGAAAGAGAAGCACACGCTCCGACTGAACTAATGTATAAACGCTGAAACGTAACGAAAATATGATATGGTAAGGCGTGTCGTGAAATGTACATTTTCGACGGCAAACAAATGTCTAGTCGGGGGCAAAAAAAAAATAAACTGAAATAACGTCTACAGAAGAAATCGATGGTTCTCGGGGGAAAAAACGCGTGCCAAGTCTTCCGGACGTGTACAAAACTTGGTTCACGTCGTACTCGGGGATTCGGAAAAGTCGTTCGATTACTCTGTACGTAAGTCACACAAGACGATTTGTTGTAAATATCTCTACGACGACCATGAAAATCAATCGATTTTGTGTAAAAAAATTGTTGATCGCCGAACGTTTTACGCTTTTGCGCGTTTTTTCCGAACATCGTCGACATATTAATTGCCGAGGACGGACAAAGTCAATTGACCAGATAAAGTGGAGTCAACGAGGACCGGTATTTGTTTTTTTTTTTTTTTTACGTCTTAAGACTTTAATTCAATCAAGAATAGATGACTTGAACAGGATTTGTCAACAATAACTAACAGATCATTGACAATTGTATTTTTCCGTTAGACACGGTGGTTCAAACACCGTTTTTTTAAAATACATTTTAGCTTAAACTTGACTCTGTACGAGAAAATAATCAATTCGATAGTGACGTGTTCACGTTTGTCTTAACGACATAGTTTAATGAGTTAGCCGTATATCGAATTTCGTCAACAAGTCTATACTGTTTAAACTTTTCAACCGAACTTTAATTTCAACGATTGGATAAACACTACGTGACAGGTTTCGCGGATGATCCGAACCAAATGGGAAACTTGAAAGAAACCGTAGTACGGAATGTGGCGACGTGTTAAATTCGCGACGCGAATAGGGGTAAACTAAAATTTGACTTTCAACGTCGCGCTATGTCATGATGAAATAAAAACAGTTGAATTCCCGTACGCGCATACAATCACACAACATGCACGACAAATGATAACAAAACGCTGGCTTGTTATGCTCACGCGTAAAAAAAAAAAAAAATTCTAAACCGACAACAAGACTTTTCGTTTTGTATTTGGTTTCGCATTGACCATTCGGAAAGTCTCGGGGAGTGATAATAACACTAACCACGTCACGTACAACCGCAGTGTGTGTTGTTGCGCGGTGAAGACCACGGATTTCGTTCGGTCGTATAGGGACGCGTTACGAATTCAGACGTCGGGTGACGGCGAAACGCGTGATTTCGTTTCGTGACTCGTCCGTGAATCGACAACGTGTCACGTAATAGAAATCGCGCTACACACCATTCGTCCACACGTCCTGTTTAAAACGTCATTGTTTAGGTCAGATTAAAAAGTAAAATATACGTCATTTTTTTCTTTTTACCGGAGGACGAAGCGAACGTTGATGATAAGTCAACAATCGTAATGATTTCAATATGAAAGTACGATTTTTCCGACGAAATAACGTCCGTAGGTAACAACACGTGTACGTTGATGCGTACCTATGCGATTTTTGGAACTCGAATTCACGTATGCGCCTCCGATAACGACGTGTTCGACATTGTAACATAAGTTTTCGCGTGACGTATGAAAATGCATTCGTTTTTTTTTTTTGTTTGTTCGTCGGTTCGAACATTGTTTCACGTGCTTTCGAAAACGATTTCTCGTCGACCGCGGTTCACGCGAACCGTCTACGAAACAGATCTGCAAATACGTTCGGTTCACGTGCGAATTTCTGCGACGGTAGTTTCCACCGGCCGTGAAAAATTCTATCGAACAAGTCGAACGCCGTGTGACATCCGGAAACGGGACGACTACCGCGCACCAGTGGAACGGCGTGCGTGCAAACACTTGTTTTAAACGGCCGAAAGAAACACAAAATCAAATCAGTCGAGATTTTAAACGGTTTTCAAAAATCATAATTTTTATTCATTCTAAACACTCGGAGTCGTCGTAGTGTCGCCACGGCCATCCGCCGATCACCTGCCAGCCGTTTCCGCGTCGTCCGTGTCCGTCGGGCGCGCCGCGCACGCGTCCCGAAACTGTTTACGTGCGGCAGTCGTTTCCGAACGGTCGTCACGTGTTTGGCCAGCAAAGTTTGCGAGTAAGTTCCGATTCCGCGTTTCACGTAACCACGATAACCGAACGACGGTCGGGTCGAACGGATTTCCCGCGAAAATCCGTTGGCCTCGTGTTTTGTTTTCACGCGGATCAAAACAATTAGTTTCGGTTGTGACCCGTTGTTCGAATGACCGACCGGACGAGGGCGCGGGTACAGCATACGTTTTGTGCGTGCAGACAAATACGCGCGCGCGATCAATAACAGAACGTGAATCGATTTTCTACTAGCCGGCAGTGCCGCCGGTTCGAGACGGTTCGAAAAAAAATATATACCACTGGCCCGCGGCGCGTCGACGTCGATGTTCGCGCGTCGGGTCTGAAAACACAACCGAAACACGAAACGTAAAAAAACTGACGACTTTCTATCGTTCCGTCGAGATCGCGTTATTACTACTGTTACGTACACGCGAGATTCGAAAAAATGCGAACGGCCGATTGCGTAACGCCGGCAAACGTATTTTGTCCGGACGCCGCGTGCTGTAACACGTAAACTTTCGAAAACGATTTCTCGTCGGCGGCGGGAACGGACGAATCCGTGAACACACGCGTTCCACGTGCCGAATTGCGTGCGAATTTTTCCGGCGGCCGCGAACAAAAAATAATTGCGACCGGTCCGGGATGACTCGCGTGTCTGAAAACCCGTCGTTGAAACCGACATTGTTATCACGTGACGCGAACGGATAGTGAAATCGTCGTCGTTTTTTTTTATCGCGAAAACCGTGAGGTCTCGATTGATTTTCTTCGTTTTTCCTTTTTCTATTCGTCGAACCGTGTTGTTCGCCCGGAATGTCACGCTGCCGTAGAAGACAAAAGACAATAACGTCTTATATCGCCATTTCCCCGGGGAAAAAAATCGGCACGCGTTCGGGAACTCGACTCGTCGCGTTCGCTTTACGTTTCTCCCGAACGTTGTGTGTGTATTATCGGGTTTTGTTTGCCGTTGTTCACGACGTAATTACCATGTGTTCGAGACGTGTACCGAATGAAAAATTAAAACGATAAAACGTGAGACGAACCGTGTGTACGTTTTCACGTTCGTGTTTGTTGCGTGCTGTTTGTCCAACTCGTGAAAAAATCGTGAAAAAACCGTGTAGAACCAAAAAAAATTAAATAAAACGGCCGACTTTCGTCGTGTACACCAGCGTATTAGCGACACGTCAACACACGTTTTCGACAGCGCGTAAAATATCATACAAACGTCAAACCGAATCCGACCTAGTGAAACGAACGCGACTAACCGAACGGTTGGTTATCGTCGTTTTGCGGGTTTTTTTTTTGGTATTTTACCCGAACTATATTTATTTATAACAGGTACCCGTCCCGGTATCGCGAGAACGCGTCGGGTAAGTCGAAACCATTACAATTACACCGGTCCGAAATCCTCCGCGTCGCGTGATAACGTATAACGGAGATGTCGAACGAAACGACGTGTGCGCGGCGTACCGTGTCGATCATCGAACAGGTCTGTACGGCACAGATCGTCATTCGAACCGCGTGATTCGCAAAACCATACCGACAACGGCACTGGAAAAAGTACGTCGGAACACGACGATGTTTGCGGTCGTAGGGTAAAACAGTAGAATAATACACGTGACGTGGCGCGGACGCGGTTGTCTCGTTTGAAATCGGTGATAACGGTCGGACGGTCGGTCTCGAAGACAGCTGTCGACATCCGGATCACGCGCCACCATGGGCGTACTCACGGCGGGGAGGGAGGGTTCACGGGGTGTAAACTTTACAACCAATTCGTATTATATTTGTAAAGAACGTGAATATTCATCGTCTCATCGTGTAATTTACTATTTTTTTTTTTTGTACCGAAACACTATTGATAAATCATAATTTACTAATTATATATAGTGGTGACCCGTTGATTTTTTATTATTCCATGCGGTCGCTGGTCAACGTTTATTAATTATTATTATGTTTAGGTCTTAAAAGACTCAAAAGTTATTTGCGTAGTACAGAGGTACCCGTTTTGAATTTGATTTACAAACAGAAAATATAGTTAAATTCATTAGCAAATAATATTAAATTTCATGGCCATGTTTTTTTTTTAGAAATTATCGAAACCCCCTCCCGGCCCAATTGAAAATTCCTGAGAACGCCCGAGTCCGTGCGGTTCGTCGCGTTTCGCGTGATCCGCTTTGACGACATTAAATGACGAACGGGTGGGCGCGTGCGCGGTCCAAGAGTCGGACAGACTTTTTTTTAAGGAAATCCGCGCCACCGTTGCCGACCGTTTTTTCCGTCTCGGCCCGTCCGGAACAGAGCCGGTGTTCGGGATCGGCTCGAGGCTCCGGACGATTGATACGCCGCGCCTCGTGCCGCGGTTTTCCTCAAGCTGAGTAAACGTCGATAATGATTCGAGGAAAACCGCGTGGTCGCGATCCGAATGGAACCACGCCGATACCGAACGCGTAATGTTATGAACGTACCCGTGGCGTGATGTGATGTCCGACGATCAGTTGTTTCTCGTCGTCGACCCGAAACGGATAGACGCGGCAGAGAAAAGCTTTTATCTGACGAGAACGGTTTGGACGGCGCGCGAGCGGTTTATTCGTAGACGACTGTTCGGCGGTCGGCGGACGATTGCCGTGCGACCGGAACGAAATCGGACACCGACGACGACGACGAAGAAGAACTCGCGAGAAAGTAAACGTACGGTGAAATGTGTTTCTCCCGCGAGGCCGTAAGTCGCCGCCGCCGCCGCCGCCACCCCTGCCACGCGTTGTCGTAAATGACGCGCGCGCACGTCTCGTAATCGACGGCACGCTTTCGTACGGTCGGCGTGTCGCCGGTCTCCCGCGGACAACCGTTTTACCGGACCAAGTCTATTGAATCACTTCGCGTATTATTTCGGTTTTTCACGAACACAGAAGTCACCCCCCCGGCCGGACACTGTCGGACGCGATTTCTCTGGATTTGTTCGGCGACTACTTAGTCGTTACTACTGAGCGCGACCCCCCGGCCGAGCCGCACGAAAGCGCACGTAAATCACCGGGCCGCTCGATCATTCCCCGTACGTACGTCAATATCGCACCCAGGATTTTTTCAAGGGGGGGGGTCTAAAAAACTACATTATGAAATTTTGACAGAAAAATATGAACGTTGTATCAGAATTTGGATTTTCATCAATAAATTTAAAACTATTACACAGGTCAAGGGGGGGGTCCGGACCCGGAGTCCACCCCCTTGGGTGTGCCACTGACGTACGTATTGACGTTGTCTGATCGCACGGACCCTAATCGCGTCGCGTGCATTTACACGTCAAACGTCGAGAACCCGAAAATACTCCCGCTAAATCCTTTTGCCGTCGTTCGGCATTATCCGTCCGGACAATACTTGTCACGGTGAAATAAACAGTACGGAGCGCATTTCTCGCTTCGTACGAAAACGTCTCCGTGCGAGTTCGCGAAGACCAGTCGGGAGACGACTAATGAAAACTATACGTACGTCGTTTGTGTTCGTTTGGCGAGTCCGGTCGATTCGGTCTAATTGTCGTAGTTGGATTCCGTCGAGAACGTACGCGTTTTTTTTTTTTGAATCCGATCGCCGTGCGTTATCACGAACACAATAACCGTGCTCGGTTGTTACGACCGATAACATCGTGCAGTAATAATGATCGAACGATATACATTATTCGGTCAGCAAATGGACCACGCGACAAGCAAACGTCTATCGACCGATAATTTTAACGCGTAGCTGTGACAAAGTCGACGTTTGACGAAAAACGCGAACGATTAAACGTTATGAAATCCTGAACGAATTTCGCGCGAGGAAAAAAAAAACCGAACTTTTCGAATAGATAATATAAATCGGATGGCAACGTAACGGAAAGTAACCGCGTTACGTAAAATGTCGTTATAACGTAACGCAAATATAATGGAAATTACATTGTACACGTAATTTCTTTACATAACGCGTGAGAAATGTCGATAATTCAACACAAAAATTTTTTTAACGATTATCGATGAAAACGTTAAAAAATGTTCGTTGTTTTTGGTGCACGTCGGGTTTCCGGCCGATCTCATAACAGTGGACGGGTTACTGCAACGTGGACTCTCGTTGGGCCGCGTTGACAGATTAAAACGGTTTCGCGGACCGGACGGAAACGAAAATCCGACGTCGTTGTGTTTATCTGTTTGTTTTTTTCTTTCGGCGCGGAAATCAATTTTCACACGACTTTTCCATTTTTGTTTTCGATAACCGAGTGTCGGCCGATCCGCTTATCTCGCGGAAAAACATTCCAAAAAGTATTTTTCTTTTTTTTACTCGCGCCCGTCGTTATTTTGATTTCACTGTCGAAAAAACGTTCACGCGTTGCGAACACTATGTTAATCTAATCGCGTATACAAAAAAGAAAAAAAAAACGCCACGTTACTGAACCGAAATTGGACGAGCGAATCGAAAATTAACGTTAGAAACGTACTTTATCTCATCCGTGACCGTTGCGACACAATCGAAAGAGCACACGCATTATGTATATAAACGGTGTTCTGTCGTGACCGATAAGATAAATGCGTTTTAATAGCCTTAAAGTGTTCAATTTTAATTTCGTCCGTTTGGAATGTGATAATTACACAACATTTGATATTGCTTCGATTTCGTTCGTTCATTTTTATCGAATTCTGGTACGCGGCAGTGTTTGCCGCGACGATGTAAACATACCGCAGTCGGAATTCCGGTCACACTAGACTCGTGCGTGACTACGATTGCAATACAATACAACGTGCGATCCGACTTACGGTACGAATATACTACCGTTGGACGTCGACGGACTCCAAATACCGACAAATCGAAATCAACAACCGTATTTAGGTACGCGTTGATTCGGAAAAAGAAAACACACACACACACACACTCACACACACACAAGGTAACGCTTTTTCGTGACGGTTTCTTATTTTAACGTGCCAAAGTAAAGACATAAAATGTCAAAAACTTACTATTCCTTCGTCACGACACGGTATCGATATATTATCCGAAACAGAAGACCACGAGGTGGCGCTTGTTTTTCCCGAAGTCTTTTTGTAATTGGCGGTTTGTCCGAAACGCATGACGTACGCGTTTGAAGGGGACGTAGCGAAACATAACGCAAGACGACGCTCGGCGATCGCCACCGAAGACGTGTTTATTTACGTACACTTGCGTGCCGATTGTCAATAGACGATTTACAATTATCGATCGACTTCGCCGTCGCTTTCGCACAACACCGCCGTTCGCCAACGTTTTTTTTACAGAGCTGATATCAAAGTCGATTTAAAAAAAAAAAAACTGAGTGGAATAAAAATATGAAAAAAATAAATAATAATAATTAATACGGGCAAACCGTATTGCACGGGATCCGGTACACTGATAGTGTTGGACGCGCGTGTGAACAATATACAACGTGACAAAACGTTCGATTTCCGTACGAAACTCGATTCACTTTACGGTTTTTCATTTTTTCGGTGTGTTTTCGACTTGACGTGGCTTACCCGTACAAACGAGAAATCGACAGTTAATATTCTCGCAATGCGGTATGCGTTTCGATAAATTGCTAATAATACTGTGTTGGATGAAAAGTGCCGAAAACGGACGCGAGTTCTATTTTAATAAAATTGTTTTCGTCGGTAGCGAAAACAAAATTAGTATATATGTATATATATTACAAAAATTATCTTAAACGATATATTCGTCAACGCGATTATTTATTATTGAATTAATACATTTATTACGTTAGATCATTTCACATCGATCACAGCTGCTCAACGCCAAGACGGATTTGTACAAATAACGCGACGAAAAATCACTTAAAAACCGTGGAAAACCGCGACGGTCTGTCTCACTATAACAGACGATGAAAACCCGTACAGTAACGCAATTGCCGCCAATTGGTCCGTTGCAATTGTTTTTGCAATCCGTTTGGGAAACCGCCGGAAGAATGCGCTTGTTCGTGTGCCGGCCGAGTCAGGAGATTCGACCGCATAACATGTGGTTTTGTGGGATGCTGTACAGTGAAGCGGGGGCTAAACATCTCGAGGCCTACGGTTTGTTCGACCCTTTTTGATATTTTAGTACGTCTGTTATGACCCGCGGAAAAGTTCGGCTGTCCGACTACCGTCGTAACTGTACGGTTTGATATTCCACTGCTGTTTCCACGAGAGTTTCGACCGAATGTACACGTGTGAAACGCGATATTATCGGATCCTAAGGACGTGTCCGGAATTCAAACGAACGAATACGACAATTGTCGCGGAATCGCCTCCACAGAGTTCGACACGGATGTCCGCGTGCGACTTCGGACAGTTGCCGTGCGGACTTTCGATGTTCGAAACGTGTGCACCGCGGCGAATGTTTTCCGGAGACGCGTGTCGTCGTACCGGACGTACCAAAAAAAAAAACGGGAAGAATAATCGCCGAGTTTCAGGATAAAACGCCGTTCGGCGAGAACGCGGTTATCGTCGGTACCGTCGGACCACCACGACTACCACGACGATACCGGTCGGCCTCGAGGAACGAGGTCGCGCGATGAAAGTTGACGCGGTAGTGGCGGGCGTCCGTTCTCTGACGCAATTCGACCGACGCGGGCGTTACGTGACCGCGACCACGTCTCGTCGAACCACTTCCACTTTCTTTTCCCTCGACGCCCCGTAACCCACCCGGTAACCTGCCGTCATCACGTCCGACGACCGCGTTTCTCTCACGCGCTCACGCAATATTCGGTAACGCGGAAACGTATCACCCAAACAAATCGGTCGCGCACAACAGTAAACACGCGTTGTTATCGCGTCGTCCCGGGGGAGGAAAAAAAAAAAAAACGGTTCCTGTTTTTGTCTCCGTCTCTCGCCAAACGCTAATCGCTCCTTCGTACGGCACACGAAACGATTCGGTGACAAGCCGATTATACGAACTCTCCCCCGTGGGTGGGTGTACGCGCGGAACTCACGGTATCAGTCGTTTACTTTTACGTTTACACAGGACTCCGCTCCTGTGTGACATCGTTTGGTCACGGGGCTATGTGCCGTTCAACGGTGATTGTATCGACGACGACGATGATTTCTTTTCTTTTCGTTGTTTTTTGTCGACAAACAAAAGTCGTCCCGTAAATGTAACTCGGCGAATTCGCCATAAATCCGCCCTCGACTTCGTAAATAACATACCGTAGATCCCGTCCGCGTATTTATCAAACACGTATAACGTTTAAAGCGAACGGAAATCGAATCAACAGGATTCAACGTCGATCACGCGGCCCAAAAGTGAATTACCGAGATCGTATTTCCGCGAAAAGAATCCCGGGCACGTCGAAGAAGAGATTTCGTCAAACAACGTCTAACAGTCCGCACGGTATTTTATCATAACTAGTAAATATTTTTGAGTACCGTTATCAATTTTCATGTAAAACCCATCGTATCCGTCCGTCGGCTGATAACCCGCCCGCAGTTGAAGCCTTTAAATTTAATAAAAAAAAAAATACATGTGAACATAACGATTATAGTTGAATTAATAATACGAGTGTGAAAAAGTACGTTATGCCGGTACAAACGTTCGGTGTTGTCGATTTTTTGTTTTTTTCTGTTTTAACTAATTTATAAATCACGCGTTGTTTAAGAGTGAAAACGAATTACAATATTTGAAGGTAAACCGGGTTCAGCGCTTTCGTTTTTGCTTTTGGTCCATGAACCGGAGCGGTGAACTGGCAGTGTCCGTGTTGTTGTTTTCGACGGAGCCGACGAAAACTGACAGGAATGTGAATTATTATTATTTTTTATTTTATTTTGATCGTCTAACGCACACTCCAAACGGATTAGGATTTTTTTTTTCCGACAAAATCAATTTTCATTCTCACACGCTCTGCCGAGAGTCTATTGTCGACGTCACTATTACTAAATAAAACTTACGACGAAATTTCGAAAAACCAAGAACTTTTCTTTCGGCAACGTTTCGGAACATTGTTAGCGTCGCTTTTCAACTTGTAACTGAAAACCGTAACGAATACGTTCCGTACGATTATGCGTTTGTAAAAACGTTACAATTCACATTCGCAAAGAAACCGTTATGTCGTTGAAAACGCACGACCCATAGAAATGGCAAGCGTTTCGATGTACTTAATATTTGCAATCGTAACGGAACGAGATCGGATTCGTCGGACGGTTTTTCGATCGGTACGCGTCCGCGACCGTTTGGAATCGTAAGGACGACCGGGAATCGGCTCGTTATCGGAGGTTCGTGCGAAAAAACCGACGCCCAAAAAACGATCCACGTGCGCCCAGACGACGCGAAGAACGGAACGCGGCACGGCCGACGCGCGCAACAAGCCCACGTCGACCGAACGCGTTGCCGGCTGGCGAAAACGACCGGCAACGTGTTTGTTCGTAACGCGGTTTAACGGGGTCCGTGTGATCGCTTTCGCTTTTTCTCGTGTCCGGACCGGTTGGTTACGCGCGCACGTCCGACAAACACGGTCCGTTGAGAAAAAAGACGATCAACGGCGACCGTTGATTTTCTCCGCCTGTCGTGAACACCGGAAAGCCGTCCTCCGTTCAAACGATTATTCTCTTCTCTTCCGTCCGTCGTGTACGTCACGCGCGTATTGTCGAAATCGAAACTCTCGTCGAAATACGGTTAACGGTCCGCCACCGACGCGCGCGCGCACGTTGAATTGCCTACGCGACGCCCCGCGGACAACGTCCCGGACGCACGGACGCATACGTTCCAAACACAACAACGTCACGCGCGGTACGTTCTATCCGAACGGAACGTGTTCACGACGGACAACAACACGCGTATCTACTGTGAAAACACGATTTCTTCGAGTCGATTCACACGAACGTTCTATTGCGGTCCGCAGCGTGTCAGCAAATCAATCGAAATGTTTCTCGAAGAGATCTTCCGGCTTGAAAACGTAATTCTCCGTCGTTTTTCGGTTCTGCGTAATTGAACAAATAGTCTCGTCTAGTGTTTCAATAGAAAATATTTTTAAAACCCCCCCCCCCCGTAATTTCCATACGAAAAATATACGTTTGTCGCTTAGTTGACGACCGACCAGATAGGAATCTTCTACATAATCTTGTGGAGGTCATTCTTTGCGCGCGCGATTAAAAAAAAAGACACGAAATCAAACGTAGACACGGTACATAAGGCATAATTCAATAAAATTATCCGCAAAATTAATTCATCGTCCAAACGGTCTGTCTTTTGTATTTCTTTTCAAATAAAAAAAATGATCGAAAGATTTAAAACTATTTTATACTGAATAATAATAATAATAATTAAATAGAACAAATCCGTATGATGGGTTTGCTGATAAATTAGCACACAAACTACTACACACGGTAATGAGTTACGTTTTTTAGACTAGAAAATTGTTTTTGGAATTTTTCGATTTTCGACTAATCGATCAACTATTTTAAACCCGGTAACAACCATGACGTCGACAGAAAGAGCAATAAATAACGATATCTTCTAACAACAACAAAATTATAAACTCGTTGTTCGGTTAAACGAATAAATTCGGGAATATTCGGTTAACGGTGAAATCAATACTCGATAGACTATAGTCTCATCTTATCACTTTTCCTATATATTTTTTATCGCCGATTAGAAAATGATGACTTTTAACTTTTGGAGATGACAAAAACAAAAAATAAATCTACAAATAAATTTCGACTCGACCTACACACAAAAATTAATGTAAATAAATAACAAATCGGGTGGCCGGACGATGGATTAGAATTTCGAAAATACGACCAAATAACCGCTGGCGACGTCGTTAACAGTGGAGACGAAACAGTATTGCGAACAACGAATAAACACGGACGACGACGAATGACCAAATGGAAACGGGTCTGACGTTCGTTCGTTTACGTCGGGACATGAACGAATTTCCGATCTATTATTATTGTGCATTCGACGTCGGTGTACGACGGCATCCACATATTCAGCACGTAGAAACAACGCAGAAAAACGTGTTTTGAACTCACAAAAGAGACGGTGTTTGCAGATTGATTCTCGTTCGATTACAGCCATAACGCGGACTCGTACGTATTTTAACCAACGGTGTAACTAGGACCGTTTTTTTGTTTTTGTTTTGGAGGACATGAATATTTGTAAGTAATCGCGCGTATCATTGTCGCAATAAATGCGTTATTACAAACAAAACGGATGCTATGATGATTAATTTTGTAACCGCGTACTCTAACAATTGTATTTCGTACCGAGAACAGTAAACAATATAATGAATTACAAAAAAGAAAAAAATGATCTATCACGCACATCATAGTTACGTCGCCGATTCTGATTTTTACGAGGTGAATAATCAACAACAATAAAAAACCGTATGATCGAGAGCGCGTACATCACGATCGTTGTGATTCGTCGTGAGACGAACGATAAACGTTTGATGATTTTCAGACCGAGAAGTTCGTCGATCAATCGGGATCAAAATCAACGGTTGTCGTCAAAGAACCGAAGATATCAGACCGAAATGTTTTTCGTGTACGCGCTTAAAGTTTTCAATTGAAACGTTTTTTTTACGCTTTGGTCTGCAAAACCGCCGTGCGTGTCGACCGTAATTTTACATTTCGTACATTGTCAGGAGCGTAGTAGAAACGCCGCAAATAAACAACCGGGTGTGTACGTGGGGAAAACGCGGCGAGGCGTTTTCGTTAAAAACGTTTATTAACCGAATAACGTCCGACGCGTGTTACTAACGCGGAGCGCGATGAATTGCCTACACAACAACGCGACTAGGCGTTTTCGTTAAAAACGTTTATTATCCGAATTATGTTTGACGCGTGTTACTAACGCCGAACACAATGAATTGCCTACACAACAGCGCGACGAGGCGTTTTCGTTAAAAAGCCATTATTATACGAATAACGTTCGACGCGTGTTATGGACGCCGAGCGCGATGAATTGCCTACACAACATTCTTTGGACAAGGAACATTTTTTTACAATTTCTAGATAGGTTTTCGTTACACGATCGATAAACACTACTGGAGAAAAAACGTACGAAATACAGCACCGATCAGACACGATTCGGTTACGCGTGCAAAAAAAACGTCGGTCTACGGATTGTTAACGAATAAAATCGAAACAAAACAACGTCCGTTTCAACCGAGTCGGTTCGCTGACGACATCGAATGTTCGTCCTGCTACAACACAGATACGTCACCTAAACATAGAAAACAAGCGGTACCGTGTTCGAACGTACAACGCGCGGTTTGGCGACAATCGTAACGGGTCTTTCTTTGTGCGTTTGAAAATTTGTTTTGAAGTTTTGTCCGACGCGTGATAACGAAATGATAATCGGGTTTCCGCGGGCCCCGTTCGATAGCGTACAGATGATGAATCTTCTCGTGCGAATCGCCGAGCCCTGTAGGAGTTTACATGTATGTGGAGGATTGCGAAATAAGAACTGCTTGTCCTACTCGTGTCGGATAAAGGCGAAGAATAAAAATAAAGAATATATCGTGTACAGCGCAGACCGCCGATAACAAAGACGTTCGTGGACCATTTCCTTTTTTTTGATAAGGCGACTGAAACGTTTAGTCATTACTTATTTCTGAGACAAAATTAAACGTTAAAAATTGGTAAAACCTCTCTAACTCACGTGCTGTTACAGAAAAGAAAACTATTATAAACAAGTATATATATATATTAAGTAGTATACTTATCTTTAGAAAATGTTCCTGAAATTTCGAACAAGTAGTAAACTGGTAGCCGTTTCGGCCTATCCTAAAACTACGGCTTTTGAATACGAGGGACGTTCGATCGGTTCGATGTATCCGTTAGAATACTTACTGCTGGTGTACATTTCAGTGGACCGCGGATCGCACTGAACGACGTCATCAATCGTGTAATGACGCATACGCGTTCGGACTTGTTGACACGCCCAAAAACGAGGACAATAAAAATCAGGAAAACGTCGCGTACAAATTGTAAGAGGAAAAATAAAATAAGACCCGGTCCATAAGATAAATAATAGTTATATAATATTTTACAAAAAATTTAAAGTGAGAAAAAAAAAATGTTTATATAATAATAATGATAATAACTCTGTGCATATTATATCAGTCTCAAAAATACATTATTCGAATCGTCGAAACGATTATTGAAATAATATGATTTACAAAAGTATATAATATAATATATAGTTCAGACTTTCAAGAGCTAAATCATGCCGACACGCATTGTACGCACTCGGAGATACGGGACAACGGTACGTTGTCGAAAACATGTTGAAATAAAATGTCAAAAACGTTGGATAATGTCGGACGAAACATTTTTTTCAAAATTTAGTCGAACAAACAGAATCGTTTTGTTTGCCGAATGAAGTAAATTTGAATTTTGAGCCCTGTATATATATAATCACAGAATTAACTACAATTCTATATAGTAAAATCAAATCGGTTTATACGCCTGTTATTCAAAATAATATGTAAAATCGATTAGCAATATCAATTATTCAAATTAAGTAATACGATCATTAAGAATAAAATAAAATAAATACAAATATATATATATATGTATGTGTGTGTATTAAATATTACCTATGCCAATAAAATAAAATAATTTGTCTAAAATTCGTATATTCGTGTTAGGTTTAAAAATTTTTTTGAGCAATCGTGTCATTGAAATTCCAGATCGTTTTAGTCGTAACCGTTAACGGGGCGGATAAGTGTATAGTTGGGCGCGGGTCGTTCCCCTCGCGAAGAAATCGGACAAATCATTGAAATCTATGCCGTCGGATTTGAACTATTGACTGATCGAGTAGCGAACGAGTACGGACCACGGAACGGATCACGGCTCGTGGTTGATGATGTCCGACAGGCTTGTGGACACGCCGACGGTGAACGCGAACACGGCGACCACGATCAGCGACAGGTGGTGCAGGACGAACGGGACGAACTTCGAGCGGCTCTGGTTTTTCACGTCGTCGAAGAACACCAGGAAATGGATGACGGCCGGCAACGCGATGCCGACGGTGGACAGACAGAACGCGCCGATCAGCGAGATCAAGTGTTCCAGGTTCGGTACCAGGATGGCGACGAAAACTGAAACGGAACGTTTTACGTGCCGGTGTCGAGTGCAAGCTAATCGAGACGACCGGATTCATGCGTATAACACGTATACTCACACGTGACCATCACCAAACACGTACGCAACGTGAACTCCACGTAGATTTTGTACTTGAACTTCTCCATCAACGGTTCCACGCCGTTCCAGATGATGCTGAACGCGACGTAGTTGGACAGCGCGTAGTTGATGTATATGGACAGCGAGAGACATATTTTAATGATTTGCGAGAGCCTTGACACGGACGACAACAAAACAATCAACGCCAGCGAACACACACAACCGGGGGGCATTTGACCGACGCGTTACACTCACAGTTCGTTCGCGGGCAGGTCGAGCGTGATGCTGCCGGTGGTGGCTTCGCCGTACTTCAAATAGCCCAGCAGCCCGACGAAATTGTACAAAAGCGATATTATGATCATGGCGGTGTTGAGCACGCCCAACGGTTTGCTGAACTTCCTCGGGTTTTTCATTTCGTTTTCCAACGGCAGAATCTTAAAAACGTCAAAAACGTGTACGCGAGACCGTAACAAACCGCCGGGGGGGGCGGGGGAGTTATTCACCATTCCGATGGCTTCCATCGCGAACAGCACGGTGCCGAAAAACTGCGGTATGCCCTGGACGGTGCCGACCGGCACCCGGTCGTCGAACGTCACCGGCTCGCGGAAAATGTAGTAAAAGATCATGGCCAGGCTGGCGGTGGTCAGACACGTGGCGATCGACGAGAACGGGGCCAGAAGTTTCAGGTTCTTGATCCAAGTGATCGCGATCAGCGGCAACAGCAGGCACACCATGTACATGCGTTCGTCGACCGCGTCGGCCGTGTAGATGTCGCCGACCTGAAAACGCAGTCGCGGCGCGCGTTTAGAGAAACGGCGTGCGCGGTCGGCGCGCATCGCGCTTACCGCTTTCAGGTTCTTCGCCTTGAAGACCACGTACACGGAACTGGAGCCCAGCTGGTACAGCACGAGGAACGCGTTGGTGATTGTCCTGTGAAACGATTAAGCGCGCGGCATGAGACCGGCGGAACGCGTTTGCCGTTACAAGGGAAACGCGGAGAAACGTCCCCGGGACCGTACCTGGCGTACGCTTTCAGGTTGCCGACCGGCTCGGAATGTTCTTCGAACGCCGCGGCCGCCGTGTCCGCGTACGTCATGCTCGGCACCTTTTTCTTCACGCACAGCCTGTACGACGCGGCGGTCTGGACCAAACGATTACGTTTATCAATACACATGATTATCGCGCGTCAGTGGCGGCACCAGACATTTTTTCTTGGGGGGGCGGGAGGCAAGATCGTGGATTTTAGTGAAAACCCGTCTATATACGGGTGTAATATAAATTATTGAAATACACGGAAAACACTGTATTATTAGCGTTTTCTTTAAGTTAAATGATGGTGTGTTATCTTAATGAATGCACATAAAAAAAAAGAAAAAAATACGACCAGTTACACAGCAAACACATGAACACTTGAAATTTGAATTTTCGTTTGTTCTTCAACGGGTAGGGCGCTTGCCTGCCTACCTCGCCCCCCTCCAGCGCCGCCACTGCCGCGCGTTGTTTTCCACTCACCAAGAGATGTATGCAGTGGGTGCAGAGGAAGCCGATGAGCAGCGTGCCGATCGTGCCGACCGCGTAGCCCGCGTTCTTGAAGGCGCTTGGCATGGCCAGGATTCCGGTGCCCAGGCTTGCCTTGAGCAGATGTATCCAAGTGTCGAAAAACCTGCGAAACGGCGCGGGGTTTAGCGAGCTAAACACGGCCCGCGTTCAAGACCGCGCGTACTCACGACGTAGGATGTTTGACGTGCCGGTGCTGGTACGGGTTGTACGCGGCGTTGTTGCTCTTGACCAGACTCACCGCGTTGTCTTCTCCGCCGTTGTCCCCGCGGCTCGGCATGTCGATGCTGCACAAAGGTGCACGCAGGTCAAAACGATTAATGACGCGCCTTTAGCACCCGCGATTAGAAGACGACGACGACAAAACCGAGCGGAAATCGCGTTTGAGAACCCCGTTGTACGTCCCACTCGCAGTATCGTTACGCATTCATTATTATTCATTATTACTATCCGATATCGTTTAATTTCTATACACGAGAATAACGTTAGATCTCAAAACCTCCGCGGGCTCTCTAAATCAAATAAATTACATACGAAAAAAAAAAAATGATCGCTTTCAAGCGACAGATGTTTAACGAGGTTTTCGACACACAACCCCAAACAAACGAGCACTACGCGAAGTGATCAAAGTAACCCCGTACGAACGTGCGCTTAAACTTATATGTGACTCACCAGACGTTCCCGTTAACGGTTTCGTCGTTGATTTTCGCCTCCGACCCGAGCATTCCTTGGTTGTCAAAACCGTCCGTGGCCATCTTCTGTAACGACTAAAGCACACGACAACCGGTTATTGTAACTATGACACACACGTCGAGTCCCGCCAGTCAACACCCGGCGATCATACCGCTATTACTACGCCGGAGAAATATGATGTCGAGTGTGACATTTCCAGCGTCGGCACAAGACAAAATTTGAGGGAGGCAAGTATGCAATTCGCACTAGTTTTCAAAACATGTTTTAAGTACCAATATTAATTTTTTTTTTGTTGTACATACAAAAAACACAATATGATAAAAATTGTTCTTAGATTTTATTAATTTGAATTGTAATTCATACATTTTTATTTATAACTAAAATACAATTTTACGATTTTCGACAGATAATAATTTTTATTTAAAATTGACTTGCTTTTAAATTTTGAAAATCCTAATACTAGTTCCTCCAAATCTCATTGGTCGGATACATTTTTTTCAATTGAAATAGTTGCTAGTTCAACCATACGAATCTGCGAAATTTGAGATCGAAAAAAGTTTTTAATTATTTTAAATTTGGAAAAACTTCATATAGTAATTTCGTATTTCACGTTGCTTAAAACTGTAGTAGGTACCTCCTAAATAATTTTTAAAATCCAATTTTAAGGTGTACAAATTTATATTTTGTCTCGTATTTTGTACCTAAAATGCCGCCCTAGGTGTCGGCCCCTTGCACCGACCCTGGACATTTCTCGTCGCAAGAAGTTCGGCGATAATATTGTAGCATAACGTAATCGGTGTGGGAAACGACACGTGTTGGAACTCCGTTTGCGCGACGACGATTTCCGTGGAAGGGGGTGTTTTCGGTAAAAACCGGACGGTTCGTACTTCGCCCTAATAATTCGGCTCCTGATGGAAACGGATCTGAATTCGTCGAGATCGACCGTACTGCATTTCGAATTTTCCCCTCCGTAAAGAATCGAACAGATTTTTAAAAATGAAAAATGAAAGAAAAAACGGGAAAGTCGATCTACGGCTAACGCGTTTTCAGAACCGTTATCGCGTCACCGGACCCAGTGCCGGCACGTCGGAAGCGTATGAATCTCATTTTATACGTTTGGCGCGTGCAAGACGAAGGCGGAAAACACTTCCGATCCCCCTCATCAATCCCGGGCGCGTGTTTACGCGACGCGCCGACATCGCGGCGTATTTCTTCTTCGTTCCCCGCGTCGTATTGATTTTCCGCGCCGGCCGTACGCGTGAAAAAGACCCCTCCTCCTCTTGGTTACGGAGTCCGCGTGCCGTCGTCTTGCTAACGACTTACTCGCTCGCGGACAACAGTTTCGGGACGTCACTTAAGGTCCAGGAGGCCCACGATCAGTCAGGTTAGTGCATATCTAAACGTCGACAAAACCGTCTGGGCCAGATAACGTCCGAAACCGCGTGCAATCGAGCGAAAACACACAATCGCGACGTCGTGAAACCGAGTGATTTTTCACTCGAATTATAATTGACGCGGATGACTCGAGTGGGCGGTACCTTACGCGGAACATTATTTTTAAATCCATAGTCCGAAACAACATAAATGATGATAAACAAAACGTGTGGAATTCAGTCTACAACAACAGTATCGACTTCTGACGGTAACAATACAATCAATTCATTTTGATGGTAAAGTTTCACGAGTCCAATGTACGTCGAGTCCAACTATAACATCAACTTTAATAATTTGCTCTAATATTTAAAAACGCCACGGTTGGACAGGACAAAGAAAAATACATCCATTATATTTCTGGAAGCTACATAAAAATACTTTTCCAAGGTTATATAAAATGCCATTGAAGTATTTAGGTGTTCCGTAGAAGCAGATTAACACATAAAAATCTAGATCACATAATTTTTTACAATTTGTTTAAATAATTAAAATTGTTAAATTTATTAATAGTTCTTATTTTATATGCATAGAACAATTTTAATATTTCTGTTATGTATTATGATTATTTGTCACGTTAAAGCCAGAATAAAAAAAATAAAAAATGAGATTATGATCTATAGACAATTTTATTTCGAGTCATTATATCAATTGAACGTTTCGAATGATAACTCGATTACGGAAACAATCCGACTCTGCCCATCACTACAATAAACGTATAGTTTCTTATAGTACGAAAATTCGAAAGTTATTATCATTTTTTTACATAATTGTTTCTGTCGTCCTACACGATGCAATCGTTGGATGGGTTCGAATTTCAGTGTTTTCGAAAATCGCCGACAACGCGCACAGATTTTTGATCCGACACGATATCTTTACCGTTGGAATGCCGGAACGTTACAACAAGAGTGGAAAAAAAACGCGAAACGGCGAAAGGAAATGTAATCACTACGAACGGTGATTTCACAGCTCGCGGCGATTAAGGGGCCGCAACAATCATATTCATATATATGTATTATAGACCTTCCGCACTTCCATGTTTTAATGGTGTCGACTAAGTACGATTTCAATTATGTTCGATCTACTTTGTATCCACCGGATGATTTCTTGAAATATTGATTGAAAAATTAACTTCTAAATATTTAAGTTTTTGGTTTTACCAGTTTTTAAAACAGCTATAAAATCATCCGACCAATGCATAGCTTAACATCTCCTATTCGATTTTTATTCTCGAGTATTTCTCACCAAAATTGTTCTAAGAGGTTAGGTCTCTGGAACGTTGAATAGGTTTTACTAAAACGGCCAACTGGCGGCCCCATAAGTACAAACACGCGTCGAGCGAAATCCGCCCGAATTAATCGATACCAATAAAAATATCGAACTCGTTTGGACGACTTTCCATAATGGCCTAAAGGGTAACGGATTGAACGACGGAACAGCCGACAAAAACAGTCTTAAATCGCACCGTCTCGAAAACACGAATCGTCGTACGACATATTCAATTCTATTCATAACGAAACTCTTCAACCGTGTCTTGGGATTCCAAGTCATCCTTGTTGACATGAACGACCAAAGACCACCCCAATCCGCCAATGCTGGTCGCTATAAAACATATTTTCGAAGGACGTACGGAGCCGGACGACCCTCGACCTCGCACAAAATACCAAAGAAGCCCTCAAAAAAGACCAAACCACGAAAATAATCGATTTCGTCACCAAAAAAAAAAAAAAAATGAAAAGTAATCTACTGTAATAAAACCGAACGACGTACACGGTATCGTACCGTACGTGTCTGAGCATCGTCAATTGTTCTCGTGCAATACTTACCGTATATTCGACCGTTGGCTAAATAACCCGCTGCCGTCGAAGCCTTTCTCGATTTAATGGAAAACCGGCAACAAGAGAGAGAAAAAAAATGACGTTTAAAGATCGGACTTTAAAGTTCGTTCGCTCGGCGCGCGCGCGTATCGACTACGTTCAACGCGCAAACAACAAGCACATTAGGTCGACGATCACGCGATAACGAAAACAAACGCACAACGGATAACAGCATCCGTGCGTTTTTGTGGAAACCGATAACCTTTCCGACGTGAAACCCCGTAGTTCACCGACCGTGCCGGGCCCACCGACCGGTCTCACTCATGTCGATTACGAATTGTGTAATCGTAATATTATATTATCGTTACGCGGTTTCGTTCGTCGTCAGCCAACACTGGTTGTTGAACCGAATAAAGCGATTTTATTATTTCTATTATTGTTCTCTGTTGCCCGTCGTGCCCTCGGGCGCGTTTCGAACATTTCCGACGGGTATTTATTTATAAACCGTCGAAATCGTTTATAAACCACGTCCAAAGGACCGGGGGAGAACAGGCCGTGACAACCGAAACGTAAAAAAAAAAATGTTATCACGTGATGTCGCGTTATATTTGATGACAATGACGAGAAATCGATTTTTTCATTTCTGTTGATATTGACGCTTCGAGCGAAATACGGCCGGGCCCACGTACCACATGCCCCCCCCTCTGGAAAATAAGTATAGTTGCTAAAATTGGTATTTTCACATTGCCATTGTAAAGGTCGACGTTTTATTTTTTTAACATAAATAAAAATATTTTAAGTAATTTTATATATATTAATATATTTGTTTATTTAACAAATTTCCCTTCTGTTTCTTCTGTGATAACACAACAGTGAAGATACAACGGTTAAATATAAACGGTTTAATTTGGTATGATTATTGGAAATTAAAATCAATATCATACATTGATGAAATAACACAAGACTACATTAGATTATTGAACCTAACTTTTTTTTTTTTTGCTTATCAAAAATAATAAATTATTTTGTCCCCCCCCGCCTAAATATTATCCTATGGGCACCCATGACGCCGACTGATTGTCTTGCTCTGTCTAGAAACGTAACTTTCCGTCGATGATACGGCCCCCCCATGGCGGTGGTCGATGAAGACAAAACATCTGTCCGAACCCGCCAACAAAATAAACGTCGTAACAACCGATGGAAAACAACGTATGGAACGCGGGGATTTCGCCGGGACCGTCAATCGTACCGGGTCACTGGGTGTACTACCGACCGATGCCATTCGTTGCGGACTGCCCCGTTATTTTTTCAACTGCTCGCGATCGGTTACAAACGCAAATAATAATAACATTTTACACGCGTTTTCGATTAAACCGGTCGACACGATTTCTCCGCGTGACGGTGTTATCTCGTTGATACGACTAGGCGCACGGTCGGAGACGGTTATTGGGCAGCGCGAGCGATTCGACCGGACCGGGTCATTAGTTGTCGTAGAACGCGACGATATGCGAAAATCTACACAATAGCTACGTCTGGGGAGCGTGGCACGTTATGGAAGCGAGACGCGGACAACAGGGAAGTCTGAAGACTTGTTGAAATAAGCTGGACGGCAAAGCAGTATTTCGACTCGTCCGCTTCGTGAACAAATCGTGACCTTCGGGGCAACGTCACGCGTACGGTAGCTGGATGTTGCCGTATGAAAACGTATGATAACCAACCGAAGCCGACGTGAACAACAAGTGTTTCGTGTGTCTCGGCGCGGCACATAGTGCACCGGTGTTGATCGATTTATCTTTCACGGTTTACACGGGTCGACGTCACGACGTCTGTGTGCACGGGAAACCGTAGATAAGTAGGCGGGCACGCACGGCGCGCGTGAACGATAAAAACTTAAATAACACGGACGGCGAGCGAGTATCGCATTACCGTAATCCCGACAACGCGCAAACGAACACAATAATAATACGGCCGTTTCCGTCCGAGTAGAGCAATCGAATAATAATAATAATAATAACAAAACCGATCGGCCATTCGACTGTTTTACACGTTCGTTTGAATCGGCAAACAGCAGAGCGATAAACTACGTTTTCGTTCGCATTTCGAGCGTGCCAAATTGTTGTAGTCCGCGTATTTTCAGTGTCTAGTGGAATAGTCGAATTTTCGAAACGAATAAAAAAACACGATGACACGTGATCGTACAAGCGCACGTGAATCGTCTACGACGTCATTTTTTAAACGATCGTCTCGATAATATTTTCAACGTGCGTTTTTAATTTTTGGAACGGGTCGTGAGTAGCTAATAACGGGCTTGTTCGAAATACGTTTAGGTCAATAACCAATATAAACTGTTAGGATTGTTATTTCAATCGAACGAAACGAGAATATTTTAGAAGCCGGCCGATGAATTAATCATCATATTATGCCGAACGACGAGTGAAGAGAAATACAGTTCGAATCGAAATACGCAGTTTATTACGTAACATTGAAACGAGCCCTAAAAGGTACGGACGATAAAATACGCCCTAAAGCGTCAAAGATAATAACGACCGGTCCGAACACTATGTTTTCTATAACCGATAGACAGTTGTTTTCGCTTTCGTTTTCCAGTGGTTCTACTGATACACCGACAAACGTTCGAATTTTTTTTTCCGACATAACATAATTAGCATTCGATGTTAGTCACTGTTTTTTAAAACGAATGCCATTACTGAAAAGTCAACGAGACATGATAATTCCGTGAAAACTCTCCTCTCACCGTCCGAAATATATTCCGTTATGTTAATCGTTCGTATTATAATCGCACGATGCACGTATACCGAATGTAGCACGTGCGCGCGCGCGCTTGTCATTGCGCCCGACAGACGACGTTTAACAACAAATTTCTATTTTCGTTTTTTTCACGCGTCGTCGTCTTGATGAAAAACGTAGCGCCGGTGCGCCGTCGGTCGCACGCCGCCCGACTCTCTTACAGGCGGGTCAAAGAGTCAGGGGCGTCATTTGGAGGGTGGCAAGGTGGGCATTTGCCCCCCCTTATTAACAGTGGGCCGATGTCCGGGTAAATATGGGCCGGTGCCCGACATCGGGCTCGTTGTTGTTATATTAATTATTATGAACAAAGTGAACGTTTTTCTTTATAAATCCGCCTTGATTACGGTATCGTAGATTAATAGAATAAATAACGTAATGAGTAGGGTTCGGATTTTGAGGCAATATAAATGATGAAAAAAGCACTTAAAATGTGAAAAAAGGCAAAAAAAGGCATTTAAAAGTTGTAAAAAGCAAAAAAAAAGCATTTAAAAAAAGATGTATTGTTTAAAAATTAAAAACTTATTATTAAAAAAAAATCAACAACCATGTAAGTATTAAAAATAAAATAAGGCATTTAAAAAATATCGATTATTAAATATATAATGTATAAAAAAATTATTGTGTGTTAATAAAATAATTGACAACCATATATTTTGATAAACTGTCTTCCGTAAATTTTTGACGTTTCGGACTTAAAATATTTTTGTATATTGAAAACAATGACATGTGTCAAATGTCATGTGGGAACTTTATAGCCATTATCGGATAAGCTCTTATCAGTTTGTACCATAGAATTATTAATAATTATTAACAAAAAAAATAAAAAAAAGGCATTGCCACAAAATCCGAACCTATTAATGAGTTCTACACCGATAACATTCGGAACAAGTTATTGCTATTTTGGGGCAGTGACGGAGAGTAGGACTAAAGAAGGCTGCTTAAACTTAAATTATCTGTTTTTTGTGAACCGGTCATACATCTTATGCTAATAGACCGAGCATGGTAGTAGTTCACGCGGTCAACGGTGGCTGCACTGCACACGATTTTCCACAATTTCGGACTTGTGCAATGGATAAACCAAGTTGTGCAGTATTTCGATACAAACGTACATTATGTGGGCCGGTCAAAACTTTTGCCACCCCCTCTCAAGAACTGAAATGACGCCACTGCACGAAGAGTCACTCGGCGCGTCACGACCGATCTCCCGAACATACGCTCGACGCGTTCCCAGAACGTCACGGAGTCGCTGCGTTCGATCGATTTTACTCGATCATCTTGCACGACTCGCGATTCGATTTGCGCGTCATTACGTCTCTTTCCGTTTCCGTCCCGTCCTCGACTCGTTCCGCGCGCAGTTAGGACGCGCCGCTTTTTCTGTTTCCGACAAAACGACCCCCCGCGCGCGCGCGCGGTCGGATTACCGCGGGTCACCGCAACCTGATACACGTCCGGTAACCACGCAATCTTTGGCGCGATTGTCGTACGGTTTAAGTAGCCCCCTTCCCCCGTCCGGGCCAGAACGTAACCGCCGTCGCGCGTCAACACGCGTATCGACTTACTCGCGACGGTCGTTTTCGCGAACCCTATCTACCTCTGGTAGATAACCGACGCAATAATACCATACACACACACACACACACGTGGTTGACAATCCTGCGACGACCGCGGGGGATCGATTTACGCGACGATCGATTCGCTGAAAAAATGGGACGTTTCTAAAAGCCTCTGCGATACGATAAGTCTTTGTACGGACATCCGTACGTTACTAACCGAAAGAAATCGGGTTGGGACGGAGTGGAGGGATTAGCTATCACGTTTCGCGGTGATCGTTAAGTGTTGTAAAGAAAAACTTTTTGGATACGCTTGTACCGAGTACGAAGACAACCGCCTCCCTCGTATCCGTCGCGCAGTTCGGAATACGTACACAGACACCGTTTTTTGTTTACGAAATATTACGATAATAATAAAACGGTTTTGTTTTCATACGCGACAACGTTATCGACCCAGTGCTGCCCAAAGCCACCGGAAAAAAAATCACAAAATCGAATTTTACGAAACGCACGTAGCTATAACTTATTATACGACTTATTTCTAATAATCTAATATTCGACGCATAAATAGCAAACGTCCGCGGTCTGTAAAATCTGCAAACGCCTAGATTTTGATAACCATAATCAGAAACGTATGTATGCACCGTTGTTTCATCGACATTTTAAAATATGGAGACGTGCCATTTCTGTATTTAGCCGAACAACAATCTTTGTGTTTACCGATTACCGTTATACGACGAGCCCACCACGTTTGTAGGCTGTAGGTAATTTAAAAGCCGAACACGAAGGTGTGTCTACGACGTTCCAAGCGCGTTCTCATTGAATTGTCGTTAACGGTGCACAACGAACAATGTGATTTTTAAAAGGTTTCGACGGCGAAACGTCTCCGTTTGTCGGTCCACCACCGTCCGACAATCCGGATCGGGGACTAATTTTTTATTTTATTTTTTTCTAACGACACAGACCGGTGTTGTTTCGATGCGTTCTCGTGTGTTCGGAAGACGATTGTCTGGTTTGTATAAATCGTTCAAGACGATGTAATATTTAAAACCGTTAGGTCCCGGTGGAACAGAGGCGACGGCAACGAGAATCGCCGGGACAAGAAGGACACGACGCGGTACGTTTTTTGACGGAATCGTATTATTTCCAAATTAGATAGTTGTTTTACTCCCGGCGACTACTCGAGCACAGACGGCCTTATTATTCCGTTTCACGCGTACGATTTTTTATTTAACATTTTCGTCCTCCCGACTACAACAATACGTATTCGTGTAGATGTGTTCGCACATTCGTTGTTAATATTTTTTTGATTACGATTGATGTTGTTACCCGGTTCAGTCACTCGAAAAGTAACGATTTTATGTCATGTAGTTATATGTCACACATCAGTGTTCAATTGTTTTTGAAGATTACCGTTTACTTAGCCATACACATTTCAATAGAAGTTGTTTTTATTTGAAACATAATAATATTGAAATTATTAATCTTAAAAGAAAAAAAAAACGATTGATTTTATACTTAAAACTTATGTTG
This sequence comes from Schlechtendalia chinensis, assembly GCA_019022885.1. Classification (NCBI taxonomy): domain Eukaryota; kingdom Metazoa; phylum Arthropoda; class Insecta; order Hemiptera; family Aphididae; genus Schlechtendalia; species Schlechtendalia chinensis. The sequence continues at coordinate 7,176,894 of CM032345.1, read as the reverse complement.
TTGTTTGATTGTATGAAAATTCATTAAAAATATACGTATCACGTGATTGATTTTAAAAGTTTCGTTCGCTTTACGAGGAATCAAATTAACGTTTATTGTTAACGCGATTAAAAATATAGGTGTAACAATACTATCTGTATGAACATTATATAGTGCTAAAGTTTAAACATTATGTAAATAACTTGTTGTTTTACGAGTGTTTAACTGCACGTCATGACGTTAAATATTACGACACTATCGTTCTGACGGCGTGCTAATAAACTGTGCCACCGTTTAAACGTTATGAAATTTATTACTCCGTGTAGTAATATCATATATATATATATATATATAACTGAAAACATTAAACGTATGCGTAAAAACTAGTGCGATTTTACCAGTTATTATTTCAGTACGACAAAATCGGGGACAACGTGTTTCATATTATGCCGTCTCCAAAAAAAAATAAAAATAAAACCAAAGCCTGCGCGTACGAAAGTTTGGTGACCCTCCGACTCCCCATACTGAGGAATGCGTATGCACACACATGCATTTTGTTGCCTACGAAACCGGTTTCTCGGCCGCGCGCGTGACACGACACACAAAGTGTATATATATACGTATAAATGTGTGTGTATAAAAAACAAATGTTATCCGAACGACGGACGACTTTTTTTTACCTTGGCCGTCGTTAGAGGAGCACACGTTTTCCCGTTAGGTGACGACGACCGTATTTGTACATTGTACTATAAATCCGCAAACACGACGAGGCGCGGGACAGTCGTCGTCACGCGGTTTCACGAATACAATTATACATATATATATATGTTTTTCTTTTTTTCAAAAATTGATTCCGAACCGTTTTTATTGATCAAAGACCCGAGCGTTTTTCCGCTTATCGGACTTAGCGGTTCGAAAACGCAGTCGAACCATCGACCTACGGCTCTACGTTTTTGTCGGGACTGTTGTCGGAACGTGATTTTGCCCGAAGCGAAGACACGCATTCCATCCGCGCGTTTACGGACAAAAGAGAGGAGGTGGGGGGGAAAGCGCTTTGTCGTGAATCCTGTTCGTGCGGAGGCCGCCTACAAAAACGGCAAACAATGGAAAACAACGCGATTATACCCCGTTATTGATACGCTACTGCTCGTTCTTGTCGCCGTTGTCAAAAGACGGAATCCCATTGCGAGCTACCGGTTCACGCGTGACAACCGACGCGATACTACGGATTCTTCACAGACCTCGACGGACGCGAAGCGCGTAAACGGTTACAGCCGCCCTCGGTTCCGTCGTTTACGAAATCGGTAACTACAAAATCGTGGACACCGGAATCGGGCGGACGGGGGGAAACGAAAATTCCTCGTCTCGAACCCTCTTCTCCCCACCGCCACCCCACTGCCCGGCGCCCCGTCCGTGACAAGAAAAAGTATTTGACAACAACAACAGCAACGACAACGACAAAAAAAAATGATTCCGTACTCACGTGCGTACCCCGCGGCTTGACGGCGAACAAAACAACGTCTTTGGACGTGTCGGAAGACAACCGGGAGGAGATACGGCGAGAACGGAGCGCGTACGAGACGACGGGCGCGCGCTGCTGCCGCGGTGACTGTGCTCCCGCCGGCGTACGGTATTTACGCGCGCGCGACGGGCCGGCCGCCGCTTCCCCCCCCCACCCCCCGACGGAGCCGATCGACCGCGCGCGCCCGTACGAATATAAAACGAACCCGACCGAAAACGAACCCACGAAGTTTTGTGACGTCCTCCGGTGGCCAGGAGAAAAACACACACGCCCGACCACGGAATAACGCGTCGAGTCGCGAACACGTGTTCGATCGATTCCGGACTTGAGACCGATCGGCACGCGGAAAACGCGAAACGTTCGATTTCGTAAACGCGCAAGACAAAAAAAAAACAAGTATTATTTTTACAATTTTTTTAATTTATTTTTTAATCCTTGTATCCGACCATCTTTACTAAAAAATTGTTAATAAACCCAATTGCAGCGTTCAGTTGTAGGCGGGCGTGGCTTTGAAGGCAAAGCTTTTATGTCTTATGTGTGTACATTTTTTTTTTCAAATTTTAATTTTTTCAAAACCGAAACAATGGTTGCCATGGAAACAAACCATAAGGGAGATTTAGGTTTTTTTTTCTGTAACGCTTTTTCGCGACAGTCCCCGGTGGGTATCTAAATTTAGGTAACGCTTTTCGTGACGGTTTTTTATTTTAATGTGCCAAAGTAATGACATAAAATGTCAAAATGAACGACGCGGTCTACACAAATACGCTGACCACTCTGTGTACGGACCATATCCAAAATGATTTCGCCGTTTCGTCGCTGTTTTTTCGACGATACCCCCCTCTCCCCCCCATCCGGTGGAAAGAAAGAAAAAGTAATCCGGGTATGGAAGGACATACGTCCAGACGAAATGCACGACACAATAATAATAGACGGCATGGCAGAAGGGACGAGGGCCACCTGAAAGACGCGGAACACTTAGAGAAACGGCGAGTAACCGTGGATAATGAGGCGAAGAGGAGCTGCAAACCACAACTTATGGGTTGAGAAAAAAAATCCCCCGTGGACGAGTGTTCGGTTTTTGTTTTCCACGGAACAAGACTATGCAATCGCCTACGGAACCTGATCGCCGGTAACGCGAATAAACATCCCGTTCGAACCGGACGAACGTGGTGAACGAGAAACGCTTGTGAATGTATTTACGAGTGTACACATACGAATGCACCAGTGTGACATGACCGAAGTTTGCGTCCGGTAACGGTCTACTACCAGGCCCAGCTCGAGCGTTTAAACACACCTAGACGAAATTAAGATTCACCCGCCCTCTCGCGTGTTTATAAATACAATATTTTCTCTTAGACCGTCAACGAGTGGTAGGGGGATAGGGGAGGGAGGCTTCTAGTAATTTATCATTGGAACATAAAATCAAAGAGCATATTATACAAGTTCAATGTATCATTTGATGTAAACATTATTGCAAAATAATTTTTAGATTCGTATTTTTCAATACACAATATAATAAAAATACGATAAAAATCACGTACAATACCAAATCTTGAAATGCCGCCCTAGGCGTGTGCCTACGTTGCCTACCCCGTAAGCCGGGCCTGTCCACTACGCAACATGAGATTTGTCTACAAATATTTATGAACGCCGGTCGCGATTATCATGAACGGTTGCCTGTAAAACTGCATTTTTTCGTTTGTACCGAATTCGCGTACGGTTCATACAGTGCAAATCCGTTTGCCTGTATTTTAACGTGTCACGGCTGGGACGCGTTAGGGCCTTCGGGCACAGGCGAATCACGTGGCCTCACAACGATCGACAAATATGTTGTAATCGTGTGTTTTCGACGACATCCTGTGGGTAAAAAAAAGAAAAACTACAAATAACGGAATCCTACGATTACCGAAGTCACGTATAATAAAATGATGTAATTCTCCATTTTATTGCGCCACAATGTCATTATGTTCGACGGTATTGAAATCTATGAATTATTACTGTTATTTCGGGTTCGAGTTGTTGTCAGACGAAACCGATCGCAAATCTTACCCATGATGTTTTGATAACAACACGTCTTAGTTCGGTACCGTCCCTGCTGGCCCCGTACGACCGTAAAAACGAACCGACCGGTTACCGATTGCCGAGTACCCAAACGGTTCGAAATGTCGTTTTTATCATCGATGACACAACCGTAAATATTGTAATTGTTTGTTATGATCTAACAACGAGTGAATTTAACAACGTCACCTGCATCGCCGGTTTTCGTACATGAATGCGATTTGTACGCCACAATCAATACCGTTGTACACCCACGGTCGTTCAGCTGTTCGAACCGAAATCGTCAACGCGCGGTTTGCCAACGGCAATGTCTCTTCTAACAAAGAACCATTAAAATCGTTTATTCGCGTCTCCGGTTCTGAATGGTTAACACCGTATAGTGCGATCGATATAATGTCGGAGACTCTGCAGGCGCACTACAAACAACGGCCATGTGATTTCACAACACGTTTTTGCGAAAACGACGAGAAACGCGGTTTCTCGCGCGAGTTACACCGTTTTGAAAAAAAAAACCCCCATATGCACAATCGGTTGTCGGGGACGGAAAACTGGGCGTACAGTACGGTTTTCAATAACAATAACCCGTTGAATTCAAGTGTAGGGTAAATCGTTAACGACGGCGCGTCGGGGCTTTGGACGGACGTCGTATAGTCACGAGAAATAAGTGCGTGTAAAAACGATCGAGCACTAATGACGGCGCGCGTTTATTTACAGGCGGAAATCGTGCAAAAAAAAAAAAGCTTTCAATTTCAATCCGTTTGGATCGTTCGATGGCGAGCTCGTCGAAATTTTCTCTGCCGACAAACCGGCAAAATATATTAACCGTTGCGTGTTTCGGATTTTTCTCTCGAAATAAACTAACCTAACCACTAGCTTGCTCATATAATACAATTACGTAGCCGTTTGAAAACGGAAACGCGCGAATGACACCGTACGCGTACACGCAGTTATCAGTTGTATTTTAATATTAGAATTTAAACGTGCGATTTGCTACCGGACTAATATAAGGATTTAAAATTGTAAAAACTTTCGACTGCAACCGTAACTGTTTGTTTGTTTGGTTTTTTTTTTTGGTGCGAATGAATTCTAACAAGCCGAGTGTCGTCACGGGGCCCGCGCTCTCTCGTGTTCTTGCAGAGAATCGTCGCTTCACGCCGCCGAGTACAAAAGTAAAAATTTGAAAAAAAAGTGGCCGTATCGTTTGAGACTCTTTCATTTGATTGTTCCGATTTCCCGGTTTAAATTGCTCAAAAACCGTTTATCGATTAGATTGGATTTCGTCACACGGTTTTCGGCGTGAGATTTTTTTTTTTTATCGACAACTGTTCTGAAAACACTTTTACTATATAGCACATACGAATAAATAATGAAAAAAAATTCGCGCGGACCAAGTGGAACGCTATCCGGAGTCGTTCGACCGGTAGAGTGTCGTTGGGTTTGCATTGGAATAAAATAAAATGGATGTCACCGAGGTAAATCAATACACGTATGTACCGTACGAGCCGTTTGTCAGTAAAATGCTCACTTGGTCGTCGCTGTCGAGATACATTGAAATGGGTTGCTTGGTGCACCCATTCCCAAGTCCGACCAGCCCGTGTGTTTGTAGCAACGTGAACCGGAGCGAAGAAAAGTACTGGACAGTTTGGCTTTGGCCCGATGCGCGTCGTACACGTGCGTGCGCGAACAGCTAATGACGTGAGCTAACGGCGCGCGAAAATCTTTTTGTTTTTTCGTACCCTCTGCAACGAAGTTTCCCATCAGAAACAGCTCGAGATCGCCAAATCCCGTCCGTAAACACGCTACACCACCACTCCGTGACGCCCGACTCCGTGATCTGTGATTTTTAGTTTTAAGGCGTACATTTTTTTATTGTCCCCCCCCCACCATCCCACCCAAAAGGGGAAATATTTTTTCTGCGGGCCGACGTTTGGCCCGCGGCGGTCAAACAACCGATTTCAGATCGTAGGCGGATCTACGGGAGGGTGCCGACGAGGCACATTAATAACGATTAATAGTAGTGTACACACACGCATGAATTGAACTTTCGGGCGGCTTTTGTAAGTGAAACTGCAATTTTTACAAGATCGATTGGAATCACTCGTGTGATATTATACGTCGAACAGGAATGTTAACGGTCAACGTCGAAGCTCCTGAAGTTATAGTAGAATTTAAAAGCATTGTGCCATTTGAACGGCGATTGTTATTGTATAAGTCAACACAATAAATTATTATGATAAATAAATTATACTACAGTCGGGTCTCGATAATCCGAAGGCGAATGGGGAAAGGGGTCGTTCGGATTAGCGATTTGTTCGGATTACCTATGGCTTAAAAAAAACATCAATTTTACTATTTAAAATATTGATTTATTTTTTTTTTGTATACTGGTTTCTATTATGGATTGGTAGATACACCTATCCCAAATTGTCTTGAGATAGCACTGTAGCTGGTCCCTTTGTTAATTAACTTTATAACTTCTAACTTATCCTGTAATTTTAATGTAACATGCTTACGTGGAGCCATTTTAAGAAAAACACGCAAATAAATGTTACAATACGCAGTGTAAAACGATCTTTATGCAGTACGACACTCAACTGACGAACGTATGTAATCGACGTTCATATATAAACGACATACACGTGCGATTACAAACATAATCGAAAAATGTTATTACCGGAAAATATTATTTATAAATACATACATACATACGTACATATTACATATAGCGATAAGATAATTCTCAAGCCCGTTCGGATTACCGCGTCTTTCGGATTAGCCTGTGTTCGGATTATCGAGACCCGACTGTAGTGTTGTTTCAGTGGGTTTATAAATTAATATATTATAATATAACATAGTACATTGTACACAGCCAATAGTATTGGTCAGTAAACAAGTGTCGGATACTTGAAATGCTCTAACTTCATTGTATTTTTATATCGTCTTACGGAAGAAAATTATGAGCTAAAAAAAAATAAAAAAACAGAGACACATAATAATATGAGCTTAGAAATATAGACTTATTATGTAGAATGTGAAGTAAATATTCTTGATTTAAAACACGTGCTTAAATATTACTTGTTCGATAGGATCGAAAATGTTTAAGATTTAAATTTTAGTTTTCAGAACGCGAAGAGACATTCGGTTCAATCATATATTTCGAACGAAATGAAAATAATAGCTGACTAAAGTCTAAGAATCATGAATAGGAACGGAAACCGTGTCCTCGGTAAACGAAATAACCTAGGCACGTGTGCGGGCGCGTGGGTAAAAGTTTACTGATCGTAAACAAAACATCGTCGTCGTCGGCACCGGTCCATCTTTGTCCAGCCGAGTCATGATACCGAACCGATAACGATTTAATGTTTCTAATAACCGTTTAATTAATTAAATTTTGGAACTTTTCTCATTAGATGAGCTCGTATGGTCACAAAGCACTCACGTTTAAAAAAAAAAAAAAACTATGCAAATCGGTCCAGTAGAACTTCAGATATAAACCGTCATGGAAATCGCCTCTCCCTTTAATAATATAATAGGTATCGCGAAAAAGGTAACGCTCGAAAATCTTTGTTTTCACGTCGAAAACGCATAAAGCGGTTGAATTTGTTCATATATTTAAAAAACAAAAAATCAATAAAAAACCGGACACACTCGAACGTAAGACTCTGGGTCGAATTACAGTCCATTCGATACGTGTTGTACCTGCTGACTGTCTGATCGATTTGTTTTGTGCGTGCGTCGTCAACTGCCTCCGTTCTTTCACGGCTAGATCCGCAAGCGATCGCACGAACTCTACGATAAAAATATAACATTACCGATTTCGCGCGGTCTTTTGCCGTCCCGCACGTGAAAACGTTATCGCCACGACCGACGGCGATAACAACGATAACGGCAACGTTGTTTGTGTCCCGTGATAACCGCCGTGATAACCGTGATAAGCACGTTTCTCAACGGTTCACGCGGACGGACCGGAACGTGTAACGCGAAACGAGTCGAAACTTTCGACGCGACCGTCTGAATCGTGAGTGTGGCCGGCGGGTTAGGCGTCCGCGCGAATATGCAACGCGAATCGTAATCGTGCACACCGGTTCGGTCTCGACGTCTATTCGATCGGACGGGTTATCCGATTCGACGGGTTTTTGCTGTCCGTTTGCCAGGCCCACCGCCGTACCCGACCTGGACGGCGTCACACACGAAGCGGATCGCCTCGCGGGGTCGATGGGCCTACCTCGGCCGAGACAGGACAGCGGACAGACCGCCACAACGCTTCGCACCGAGTCGTGCCGTCCGACGTACGGGTGCACAACGGTGTCCGGTAGTCCTCAGACACACGACCACAGCACTCGATCGGTGTCGGAACGACAACGCCTGACGTTCGTAAAACGTACGGTAAGGTACCGTGCACAACGTTGTTTTGTGACGTTACGACAAAGCAAGAACTACGTGCCCGCCGGATTGTTTTCGTCCGCACCGTACGTTTTACACCGGCAATATGAAAACTGATTTGACGATTCATAATATCGTCGTCGACGTCAACAAAGTATGAGTACGACGAGTGATCATCAAACTGCTACACACATTTGTTTAATTTTTATTAGTATTATTTTTTTTTTTGTATTTTTTGTAGTTCACATGAACGAAAACGCCTTCAAACACCTTTGGTACGTGTGATATATTCTGCTGTTTTTAACTGATAACTGATTTTTGCTTACAGTGCACAAAGCATGTAACACCTACACATTTTAACATACTAAACATTATTTGTTTTGATTCACAGGCCAATATAGTGATACGCATTATCTTAAATGTCCACATTAATGACATTAATAACATGAGAATTCCAAATACCAAGACAAGCAAGCCTTTCTAATTGGTATGAATTAATGTACTTTGTGTTTAAACTTTATTTAATTCTTTATTGTTTTGTAGCTCAAGAAGACCATATCATGTCCGAGAACTGGAATTGTTCAAATCATCTGGCCTTCTGAAATTCTAAACACTTCTACTGTCCGGAATGAAACTAGCAACAATTTTATCATTTAAATACAACCAATAATTTAATCATTGTAAATGTTTATTATTATAATGTATAAATCACCAAATATCTTATGTAGTGTCAACTGATTTGTGAACTATAATATAGTATAAAAAAATTCTAAAAGGTAAATGAAATTACAATGATAACTGTCTTTCCAATGTATACATACACATAAAAATAAACCAAGTTTATAGTCTTACAACTTTCAAAATGAACTTCAATAATATGTACAGTATTGTTGTACCTAGTTTGCTTACCTTGTTCTTCAGACTTAAATAATAATTAACGTTTTATTGTGTGCAATTTAGCTATAAAAAAATATATCTGTTTTAATACATGTCTTATAAATGTGAATTTTATCAGATGTATCAAAATAAAATGTCATTGTAACAAAATTAATTTACAATTTAAATAAAATATGTTTTTTTTATAATTATATCTAAAAGTTAAATGAAATTAGGAGGATAAAACAAATCATATAAACATTTTGTTAATTTTATAAATATGATTCTTCAGTACATAATAGTAATTTATATCAGTTGATGTATATCCTATGGGTTATTTTTGTTTAATTAGCTATTATGATAAATAAAAAATTTTGTCTACAACTCTAATTGGACTTATAAATGGGTCTACCATACTTTTTTGATCCTGGACAAGCCTTTTGTATTTTTATTGTTGTCAGATTTAATAGAATTTTAGATTTAAGTAGTATTCTAAAAAAAAGTGGATATAAACGTTTGATTGTAGTACTTCATTTTAAGATATCATAAATAATTTGTTCTTTACTTTGATCGTTATTGGTTGTAAGCTAAGTAAATTATTTTTATCGTCGGTCTGATTCGTTCTGTTAAAAGCTCAACTACTGCATTTAAGATTATTATTGTTGGTTTTTATTCATTTAAATGTGTTGGTCTCGGGTGAAGTTGGTTAAAACATTTATTGGACACCCGTAACATGTTAACGGTTTGGTTAGTACGGTAACAAACATTTACAACGTTTATTCGGTTTCCGGCATAGCCTTGACGTACGAACGAAACGTCTAAACATTTGATCTACAGCTTCCCTGCACTTTCTTCCTTGTTGCACGTCGATGGCCTGTTGATTACAAACTACAGCTGTACCGTTTGGACGTTATCTAACTGGTGTATGTACCGATTATTATCGAACAAGAGGAATAAGAAATAAAAAGTTTATTATTTTTTTTTTTTTAGGTTTTTTCTTGTCTTGACTCTGTACAATATTTATCACATTATGTGTATTCGATTGAAAATTGTTGGTCAAAAAAAAAAAATTCTACTACAAACCATATTCCACATCGCCATATTGACTTCAATGAACACACTGTCAAATCTGATTATCATTAATATCACATTACAGTATTATTTACTGTTAGGACAGAACATTTTACGAATTTCAATTACGGACAGCAAAAAACAGCAGCAAGTCAATTTTAATAATTAGTGTAGGTTTTCATTTTCACGTCACTCGCGCTCTCATTTCTCGCATTCTCTCGTACAGAATTTGACATGATATTTTTTTACGCGAATATTCGTGACTGGGCGAACCAATCGATTCTTTTAACTCGATAAATTCCGTTGATATCAAAAAATTTAAGTTTAGTTAAATTAAAAAGTCGCATGTACTTTTTTATTAATTTTCTGATTGAAAAACCTGCGATAAACGTCTTAAAAAGTTATGATGGCTTTTTTTTTTTTTTTGTGTAACATTTGAAACGACCGTCGAAAGTCACGACTGGCGGCGTTCATAAGTGTAGGTAATCAAGACGAAATATATACGTCATTATATCACACGTTTCTATTTCTGGATACGAGTTCCTCGTGACTAATCAAAAAAACAAACCTGTATCCCCTTAATAATTTACATTGACTTTTGAACAGAATTTAACTCGACGCAACTTGACGCGAGGTTGCATAACGTATCGTGTAACTTGATCAAAACATTTTGATCTCGATCTTTAACCCGTTAGAAAACCGACCGTTTAGACTTAAAGTTGCAACAACAACAACAACAAAAAGTGTGTGTACATATTCTAACGCGTTTATTCTGACTCGTCCATTACGGTCAAAGTCGACGGTTTGAGAACGGCGATAAAGACAATTTCACGTTATACAGTTATGGTTATTATTTTATGTTATTACGAATACGCCGTATCGATTATCGAAACCTTAACGAGCGAAAATCTGAACGACCTTTGACGGTAATCTCGTGTGTTCAGAACTGCTCGCGTAGGTATATAAAAAAACAAAACCGTTTCACGGATAACAAATATATTTGTATACACGAACGTATTATCGTTACGTAATAAAAACGTGTTTATCGATTTTCTTTTTTCTTATACCCGCACGAAACATTTATTTTACATTAATTCTGTTTTGTTCGATCGTATCTGCTCGTGTACACGTACGTTTATACACCTATAAAAAATAATCGGCTGTACAAACAATGTACCTATCTCTACGTGTTACATAGTAGAAATACGCATAAACCACGTGCCGTACAAATGAACTTTTATATTATATTCAAACGATATATATTTTTTAAATTTTTATTTTTTAACGACTAAGCCGCAATAGAGACGTTCAACGTACCAAACGAGTGTGAATGTAATATAATATACACGGTCGTAGTGCGTCTCGGCCGGGGTTAAACGCCGTTCATTGTACGTTGTAAATTAATGGTTTCCGCATCGTTTTTTACAGCGGTGGTACGCGTATTATACCGTGTACGGTCAGGACCCCCACAAATGGGGGGGATGGGGGGGAGGGTGGTCGGTGAGTACTATGGTACTGGGGTCCGGGGAAAAAAAAACATAATACATACGTATTATTAATTTATTATTAGAAAAATAAAATGAGTCGTGCCGGTCACCATATCTTTGTACGATATCGGTGTATAAATAATTTTTCGTAACAATCTACGTGTATATTATTTTTATTTCATAAAATCGGGCCACTTGGCTGACGTCGGTAGGCGGGTGCGGAAGTTTGAATAATTTTTTTTCTTATTCATAAATACGTTTTGAAAAAAAAAAAATGTTGATTATTATATTAAACTGTAGTTAATTAGTGTACTCGTGGTTTTAAACTCGGGGTAACTAAAATAATTGATATTTTATAACGGTGTATAACAGCAAAAGAAGTTGTGTGCCCGATATTTTAGACGCATTTTGTAAGAACAAAAAATTAAATGTTAGAATTTATATTAAAATTAGTATAAATACTATAATATACAACGAGGGCCCGGGTTTATCTACAGTGCCGTAGTTGAAAAATTCATGTGGGGGAGTGAGGCCGTGTACCGTATGGGACGTTTTGTATAATTTACACGCGATTATTTCACTACACAAATGTTTAAAATAATCACAAGTTCTCTTATACGTTTTATTGATTATTTCACTGTTCCGCAATATCGGTCGTATTGTCCGACGGCTGTCGTCGAATCGTTTTGAACGGGGCACGCCTAATTCAATTCCGTGGACGTCGTTCGAAAGAATCATAACGTTTCCAACCCGTTTTTTTATTTCTATAATACGTACACGATTATTCGATTTATCAGACGTAATTTAGAGTGGTAAAAACAAAAGAAAAAACCCATAGTCCGTAAAACCATTTCAATGCACTTATCGATCTTTACGCTATCGTTTCAACGCCGTGAAATATACAAATAGAATCAAAATTATTATGACATCCTAAGGTAACGATTAAGCGGAAAATAATTCGTACGATATTTCAATAGATTGGAATACGAGTAGATAAAAAAGCTTCGAGAGAAAAAAAAATGAACAGTGAATGAACAGAAACGTACGGTCGGTACGTCAATAACGGTAGTAGTGGACGAACGTACGATCAACTAAAAAACGTTGTGATTTACGTCGCAAACGTTGATACCATGTCGAATTTCGTCGACAAAATCCAAATTCAAAACAGCCGTCGAGGTACCGGAGCACAACGAAAACCCGGTCCCGCTCAAGTGTCACGACTCGGCCGAGCAGACGCGGTGGGTTTTCGTTGTGACGCGCGGTCGACTCGCACGTAGTTCAAGGACGGAGGAGAAGAAACGACTACGAAAATGCTTATGGTAAACAAAAACGTCAGATATCGTTCGTCGCGCATACGTTAATCATTATTCCGACCACGTACGTTTCGAACGCACGAAATAATACAAATATATGTAAATATAATTTGAGGGTATCTCTCGCAGAGGTGACGTGAATTGGCCGCCAAGATCGTGCGAATTGACGCCGCTAGACTTTTTCTTGTGGGGTTTCCTGAAGTCACAGGTCTACGCCAATAAGCCGCAAACGACAAATGACCTTAAAATAAACATTAACCAGGCCATCACTCGAATTCAACCGGATTATTGCGACCGAATCATTAAAAATTGGACCACTCGAATTCGCGCGACTGTGAGAAGCCGTGGTGGACATTTAAATGATGTTACATAAAATTCATAAAATAAAAATAAAAATTCATTAATACCTCACGCACAGCTTATTTTATTTCGTTTCAACATCGACCCGCCATTAATGAAAAACCCTGTATATACATATTCCATACATCGTCCAGTTATAAAATGACGAGTTGTGACGACGGGCCGATCGAATATTCGTTTTGTTTTCGTCAACAATATTCCGAGCTACGAAAATGATATTTTACATAACCGTACACCAGGCACGTCGTCCGCGAACCGTTGACCTACGGACTAAAAAAACAAAAACGTTTGAAACGGCCGCAATCGAAACACGTTCGCGTTAATTTTTCATATTACCGATTGCAACGCAAACACATCACGAGAGTGAGAGAACAAACGCAGATAGGAAAACTCCTCCGTTTTCTGTACGATACGATTTTGCAGTGTCCGATATCTACCGACGATATCGTGTAGTCTGTATGACCAAGGGTTGCGCGGCCCGGGGAAACATATTTTTAGAAGTATTATTATTAATCAATAATCAATATAGTAAAAATATTGGTTCATATAATATTTAGTTTTTTTTGTTTTACACTATTAATGCATTTTTTAACACAGTACTTTGATGGACCGCTTCACGGAGGATTTCTTCAAACGTAAGCGATTCCGAAACATCTTTGTTTAAATTCATACGAGTCGTATCGAACTCGTTTTCTCTAATGTGTTAGTATACTTTATAATTTATCGCATGAATCTATATTTAACACTTATATGCTATGTTACAAAAGTAATGAAATATGTATACGTGCCTACATGTATAGTCGACGTTCCCAAATGGTAAAATGACAATGAAAACAATGTTTTTCAGATACTGGCAATATATTTCAAAAACCCTTAAACAGAATGATTTATAATAAAAATAAATAACTTTAATCGTAATCACGACCGGGTATGGTGTATAGAAAAGAAAAAAAATGTTAATAACCGTATATTCCGTCATTAAGGGGTTTTTCATGTAACCGATAAGAAATTCAACAATTCGTTCTGTTTTTTAAATACAATAACAGCATTGGCGACCTGGCGGCAGACTCCCTGCCACCAATCACATCAAAATAATTAGTCTGGATTCAACTGTGAGGCCGCCTGCAATTGTATTTATAGTGGCCACATTTAGTTATGAAGTTCGCGGCACACCGGGCCTTTCCCCTGTACCCCGGTGACCTAGTCAAGCCTGTATTAAACCTGCGCTTAAAACACATTTGTAGCTTTGAGAATATCATGTCAATCATTCAAAATAAAAATAATTGTGAACACTTAAGCCTACAAAGAATAGAATGAGACAAACAACTTAATTTCTTGAAATTGATGGAAAACGTAATTTGTTAGATATACATTTATTTATTCGTACGAAAATTCAAACGGACGATTAAAAAAAAAAAAAAAAAAGCAAGCGAAAAAATCATTAAATTTCACAGCTTTGATTGTACGTGCTTAACCAGTCTATCACATAAAGTATATAGTTATCACAGACATATGGATAAATCTTACTAGGCGTGTTGAGACTCGTAATCATTATTTTTATTCATTTTTTTTTCACGTGATGTTACACATATTCTAAAAATAACAACCAAAAAAAAAAACAAATGCATAGAACAGTAGGAAAACGATTAATCCATATGAGACGACGAACTAGTGAGAATAAAGAAATATATTCGAATTCAGGAGTGCTACAACACGTCTACTCACCAGCGTTTTTTCCACTGTGGGTCGGGAGTCATTTTTTTAAATTATATAGATTCTAAGAAATGTATGGATTTTTTTTTATCCTTTGTATGTAAAACCATGTGGGTCGCGTGAGATTTTCGGAGGAGAATTTCGGTCGCGGTCCTAAAAAGACTGAGAACCACTGATCTACACAATAAAAAACTGTAGAAAAAAAAAAAGAAGAAGAAGTAATAACAACGTATCGAATTACACAGTCGAGCGCATCGTCCTTATTACAAAAACAAGGCCTACAACAAAAACAAGGCCTAAACGGCGGGGTTAGAATATACGACGACGGCGACCTCGCAGCACCAGCATCAATATATTATCGTATATATAAAAACGACGGGCCCGGTCGCTTTCGAATATTCGGATTCGACTATCTGATTCTCGTTCCGGCTTAGCTCAAGTGCGTCGGTCGTCGCAGTTCCGAAGGAATCGGAAAGTTGAGGATGTCGTACCTAGGCATTCTGGCCGCGTTCAATTCGTTCAGAACGCGCGTCCGATCGTTTCCGAAATCGTCCGAAATAACACGTTTGTCGGCGGCGCACGTATTCCATTGCATTTCGGCGTTGACACGCGAATGGACTGACTTGGTCTGACTTGTCCACCACTTGTTCGCACGCAGCGATTGTTTCGAACCGGCACGAACTCAAACACGAAACGCGTCCCAGCCGTTGTCGCAAAACGTCGTTTCGGGACAGAGTAACGGGGTTTCAATTGATCAAAAATTCGATTTCGACTATGATCAATTAATCCCGGACGCGCTACGAAACGTGATCGAACCGCGGCGACCACGATACCAAATTAATTCGTCATGCGATGGCCGCGTGTCTCATAGAGTTTTGCAAACCCGTGTCGCGTTTGGTAAACGTTTTTTCCTCGAGCCGACGGGCTTCCTCGTTACGAACTACGTTTCGGTTATACTCGGTTATTCGGTATTGGCGATGTACCCCGGAGCGCGCGATAATACGGTCCGATTCATCGACGAGGGCGAAAGTTCTGTAAACGCGGTTCGGTGGCTTTAAATAGACAAAAAAAAAAGAGAGAAAAATAGGAGAACGTTCCTCACACAAATAACGCTGATGAAACCCAGATGTACATCCTTCTCGTTGAAATGTATACTTAATTTTATTTTTATTATAAATAAGTTGTTGTTAATAATATTAAACATCCAATAACAAATAAATACGTTGTTTTTTTTTTTTTTGCACTTATTAATCGATCGAGATGAAATTCTGGGCGGCAAGGTTAATACGTTTGGGAGCGTCTGGTCCAATGTGAAAATCAGCGTGCTTGTTTTGGTTTTATGCGCACGTGTGTATTTCGTGACTGAGTCCGGCAGTTCTGGAACAGAAAATAGAATTTTTTCTAATTTTAAGATTTCGTCTTGGATAAGAAATTAGAAAAATAACTCAACGATGATGTTGCTCGGTGTCTCAGCTCCATCCCCTAAAAAAAAAAAAAAAAAAATATCTAAATACGCCCGAGACGAAAGCTGAACGGGAACGATATCGCGAGCGAAGGCAGACCGTTTGCGTTACTCGTCGATTATTTGTCGATGCAGGGAAAAACAAAAAAAAGACGACGATCGCGCAAGTCGAATCGCGATTATGGGAACGGACGTCTCCGCGGGGCACGGGACGTAAACGGTCGGATAAATGAAACATATAAAAAAAAAAACAATACATTTTGAAACGAGAGCGAAAGGACTAGTAGGAAAGTGTATTATTATTATTATTCGCTCGGTTGTTTTCTTTGCGATTTACGTTCGCGTAACGATCGGTTCGACGACCGACCACCTAACCTTCGCACGACCGACGATCGTATTTTAAATTGGCCGCTCTCGTCACTACGGTACACGCGAAGATTTATTTTCTAATTTTTTTTTTCTTTCTTCGACATTTAACTAACCGTCTTTCTCCGGACTTTCCGTTTCGATCGAGTCCGTTCGTCCTAACCTAACCGCCGCGTGTCGGACGTCACACACACACACGAGTATACGAAACTACACCGCCGCCGACAGCCCGTAGTTAAAAAAAGAACTGTCGGTTATCGCACGCGAAATTGTTTCTCGGTTCGGATCGCGAGCCAGAACGCGATTTTCCATCGCGACGTTTTCGAGACACGCTATTCGCGGAGGACGCCAACCCCAAACCTCCCCAAACTCATTCAAAACGTGCTTCAAATGAACCCGAAAAGAAATGACGCGACCGGAATGCGACGTTACGAACAAAAGAAAATCCGGTTTCCACAACGCGACGTACTGAAAAACTGGCGGAAAAAACACGGACGGAGGCGTTTTTTTTCCCCGTATACATTGCGCGTACAACATTTACACGTAACCCAACCGACGCGCTTGTTCAGAAACACGGATCGAGCGTGGACGAAACTACGTCACCGGGAATTATCGAATGAAACCGCGGTCGTGTAAGCCATACAAAGCAAGACAATTATAACCAAGAAAAATCGATTCAAATCGGAAGAGAATCACCGCGTGTTTTCAGTGAAACAAACAGCCAGACAACCGTAGTAGTCGACAATGACGTCCGCTACAACCAGAACGTAAAATTCGAAATGAAATATTTATTATTTTCAGACCGGTGTTGTCTCCATCGCCAAATCGTTCCGTCGTGTGCTGTCCGCCCTCGCCAGACCTACTCGATAAACTTCCCGGTTCTGGCGTGTCCAGCTATGTCGATCTACTGTCGGCGCGCGGTCGGTCTCGGCGTTCTACGCGGATAAGTAAGGGGTAACGTGTAACTTGAGTATCGAGTTGGTTTTGGAGACAAGTCACTCGCCACGAAACATCGAGTAAAATACCTCGACAACTCGACATTGACTTCCAGTTCACGTTTATAGTACGCGTTTTATGTACATTTCACGTTTAAATAACGCACGTTGTCCCGGAGTCGTGAACGGTATTCGTGTTTCGTACGAGTCGGGTACAACGTAACACATTCAATCATTGTAAAAATTGTTCCTTCGAAATCTCGAAAGATGACGATGAAACGTATACGCGAATTACAAATCGAAGCTATGAGAGCTTTTTTTTTACTAAATTCAAACCGTACAATATGTAGGCGTATGAACATCGAAATTCAAAGGTTAGTGTATATATATATTTATTATTTTATACGTAGTCTATGCCAACTGAACACCGACAGATAATATTATTCACGAAATTCACGGTTAAAATTCGTTTTTATAATTGTATTATATCACGAGTTGATTTCAACGGTTCCGTTCGTCAACTCGTTTTGACTTTTGAGGTTTCTATACAGTTGTGTACCATCTCTTCGGTCGATTCAATGTTTAATGACAGCGGGAACTTTTTAACATACGACTTATTCGTATAAATAAACCGGAATTTTTGGCGATTGATCAAATCGTAGATAAACACCCCGTCCGTCTTATATATAACTATGACTGTTGTCATACACAAATTTAGTAATAATAATTGTTTTCTACAACTCTTATACTCCATTACCTACATTCGATATATAATTATAATCATTCTTTTATCGATTTGTCTACAATAATTTGCTAGGTTTTCATTTTTTTGTTTTTTAAATTTTCTAATCCGATTTTTAACGTAACTTGAAAAACTTGTTCGTATATTTTGTGAACTCATTGAAAAAAATTTACATGGATTTCGGTTTTTCTAGTTTGTACGCCGTTTTATTTAAAATAGGTCTGAGTATTTTTTATCCATTTGAATAGATGTTTACGTGTTTTTCTAAAAAAAAAAAAAAACTAACACGTACAGTAAAATATGTGCAACGAATGCGTTCGTAGTCGTTTCGGTGATATTTCCCGACGTTTTTTTTTTTTTTTTTTCTTGATCGTTTTCGTTTCCATACGAGAAATCGTGTTTGTACAGCCGAACGGGGCAAACAACTTATAATGATATGCAAATCGATTACGTTATTATATATTTTATACCAAAACCTGTTTCGACCGAATGGTAAGCGTCTGTTTTTACACACGAGAAATTACATTTCGACCGGCTCGGTGCCGGTTACGGCGGGGGGAAAGTGTTGCACGTGCACGTAATCTTATTAAATTATTATGCCTACGTTATAAACATATCATTATTTTTAATTCTCGTTAAAACGGGCCGGCGGTGTCTTTTCATTCCGACTGTTTGTCCATAAAAAACCTCGTATATAACGTATTATCCTTTTTTCTCCGACGTCTTCACGAAACGAAAACGCATAACATACACCGAATTTCGTTAGTATTTTATAATATTTATAGTGTTGTTGTTGTTGTTGTTGTTGTCGTTACGATTCTATATTATATAGAGAACGTATGTGTTCTAAACGACGTCCGTCTGGCCCACCCAGATAGAAGGCATTAACTTTTCAACGAAACAAATAATTGGTCCGACGCCAAACGGAAAAATCCCGAATAAATAACGCAGAGAAACAACGGACAATCATAATCGTAAAACATTTGGTGTACATAAAAAATTATCACCGTCGGATAATAGGTTTGGTATTGTTTTCAACGGATAATTTCGAAACACAATTTTAGAGAACGAACACAACGGTATTAAACAAACGTCCGTCGTCGTATTTCACGTAACACATTGAATTTAGATAAAAAAAATCACGGTGACGTTCGATCGTTTCGGAACTATGGCTGCCACTTTTGAAAGACGGCAGGCCCGATGAGTGAAAAAAATAGGTCGTAGGCGAATAATGAAATGCACGAAATATTTTTAAATAGTTTGTATGTTGTGTACTGATTTTACGACAACCCGGAGAATAATTTAAATGTAGTGAATAATTCACTAGACCAGGTAGTTTTACATGTAAACCCGGAGTGGTGGCAGAGTCCTATTCGGAACGCCGATTACACTGTTGCCCGGGACGATTGAAATATTCGCCGACAAAGTAAATACGTCGTAAATAAAACGTAATAAAAACATCGCATTCGTCCGCCAATAAGTTAATAAGTCTTATACGATTGTTCCGAGACAAAGTGCACGCGAACACGAGAATCGCGTTAGGTTAGAGCCCCGTCTCCGAGGTACATCTGTGACATTTGACGGCAGCGACAGTCTCGATCGTTTCTTCGACTCGTATTAAAAGTCCGGTACTTCACCGGTCGCGTTGGTTATTGGTTACTGTTACTACCCGAGAACGGCAATGTCCGCGCAGTGTGCAGACCGCGGGTGTAGTCAAGTACACCGCGTGGTCGAGGAATGTGGAAACGAACTTTCGACGATTGAATACAACGTGACGGAATAACTATCAAACACCATTGTTAACAGAATTAAAAACCAATACAACACGAGCACATCGAATGACTAACATTCTTAGAAAATCGATCAATTTTTATTACGATCCAACCAAATTAATAAGACGACTATTTTGAATTTTTTTTCTTTTTTATCAATGTTAGGGTATGAATTGTATTATGTATAATGGAATTATTAGAAAAATTAATTCGATTACCATTTTCGTAAGTGAAGTCTTGGCACCTAAATCGACGAAACCGAGGCGTGGGAGCCAATTCAATTATAGGTCTTTGAACTTGAAGCGTTTTTTTAAGAGCACTCGGATTTTGTCGTAAGAGTTTTGTATTTTACTCGTACATCACGCGGCCTCGTCGGTTGTGTGCTTAGAGAAAGTCACGATTGAGTATCGAATTTATTTGAGAATGTTTAATCATTTTAATAACTATTTTGCTTCAAGAGAAATATTTGAATAAAAATTGTTTGAACGTGTTAAAAAATAATGCTCTATTCGGTGGAAAACTCGACACAATATAGTATTCATTTTGGAAAAAAATGTTATTTTTAAAAATAAAATATTGAATCATACATAATTCGTAATAATTGTCGAGAGATAGAGAGTGAATGAGAGAGGGGAGGAGGAAAGAAAATTAACGATATTATTATCACACAAAAGATAAAATATAAATCGTTTTTCTGATTTCAAAGCAAGAATGACAATTTTTCTTAAGCAATCAAACGAATAGTAAAATATGAAGACTAAATAAGGATAGATACAATCTTGCGAACTTATCAATTTATAATGTATTACACTGCGAACGTATTTTCGATCGATTTCGGTCAAAAGATACTTCCGAAATATAAAATCAATAAATCGCATTTCTCACCAGAAAATATGTGTATAGAAATAAATGTGGTATAAATCGGGACCGAGTGTACAAGTCGATTTTGAAATGTACGTACGTTAGCTCTACATATTTTCGATACGACACTGGCCGCATATATTATTGTAGAGTCACGAATGTAAAAAAAATGCATTAGCTTCATTCGGAATTCCCATTTCAATACGGTTGCGCCATAGTTTTATATACTATACGTAAATCAAAATATGCAACAAAAAAAATGTTTCACGTCGGCAGTTAAAAGTTTAATGGAAACAGTTAAAACGAAACAATCGCCGAACATTCAAATGTTTAGAAAACTTGGATTTAAAAAAATATCTATATATATAAATATCGGAACAAAGTCGTATTAATGTAACGTTTTTTAATGTATTTTCAACTACGTACAAAATCGTCCGCGTGAAAACAGTATTATCAAAACTACCTATCAGCCATAGTGTCGGATTATAATATTTCGAATTTTCAACAACAACACAAAAACCTCGGCGGTGCATTTAAAAAAATACACACACACATATATATATACAATATTTATTCACTCTCGGTCGTGTCGGTAACGGGTCTTGAACAATAATCCAAAAATCGTTTTTACGTCGTACGTCGTTCGAACCCGTAAGCCCCGACCGATATTTATTTAGAGACACGTTGTTTACGATACACTCGAGCGTACGTGTGTGTACTCTTTCAATTAACACGTTCGAAAAAAAAAAGTACATTCCAAACGTTTTTTTCGTTATGTTGTTTAACGGGCGGGTCGTGAAACGAATGTTTTTCCACGCCATGCACACTTAAACGAACGTTTCACAAATACTTTTATTACGTAAGACATTTTCAACGCGTTTCCGTGGGAATAATACGAACCCAAAACTGGTTATCGTTCGGGCGAGCGCGCGGGGACGTTTTATGTCCGTAAAAACACATTCACCACACTCTTCATCATACCTGTACAGGCGCAATAAAGCTGTACGTGTGGTATTTGGTCACGGTTCGTCTTTTACCGAGGGTCGAGAATAAAGAAACACAACGTTGCCCGTAGTTTTGGTGCGTCCGAGACCATAATCCACCAGCACCTGCCGTAGACATATAATGTCTTTTTTTTCTTTTTTAAATAAACATGACGTCTCTTAAACCCCTCCCCCCCCCCCCACCCCACAAAACACACGCCCGATGCGTTATAACAACATTCGAAAACTAGGGAATAAAACGTTTCTTTCGCACCAGACAATGTGCCAAGCGAATTTTTCAAATCGTTCGAGATTTTATCGCGTAAATTAGCAGTCGTCCGTTTCCGAAATCGACAAATCGTTTGGAGAAGATTTCAATCGAGTGACGTAACGCGCGAGAAATGGCCAATTCTATACGAAAAAAGTCTGAACACGCGTTGAACTTAAAACTGAAAATAAAAAACCCACTAAAACGGGACCGCGCTGTTGTTCAAATTATTTCAAACGGTCTGTAGCACGTCGCAGCGGTGTAATGTAAAATGTTTTTTTTCGACCAAACCGTAACCGCTCAAGCGTTTCCGGGGGCGGTTACACAGCACGACCGCCGTGTGTTTAAATCGCAACGAATCGATGAACGGAACGGAATAAAGAGAAAAACGATTCATCTGGCGTACCTAACCGTGCTGACATTTAGCCGTTTACTTTTCGGCGCGCGCGTGAACGCGGAGAAACGGACGGCAGCGACATTGCGGATGAACACGCCCGCGGCATGATAATGATTGCCGCAAGACGTCCGCGGGGACGTGCTCGAGGCCCGTGAAAAACGCCGCGCCGACGAAGCCGACGGCACACCGTCGCGTGCAGGCGCGGATCCAAGGGGGGGGCAATCTCCCCCCCCCCCGTAGACTCTTGTTAAATTTTTTTATCAGTATCGTTTTATAATTCTAACTCTTATCTATGATACTATAGAAAGACGATTTAAAATGAAGTTGTAGCTATGGGATTTTTCGGTGTATCGCGAACGATTTCCAATAAAACGTTTTGGAAAATATTTTATTATTCGATACGACAAAATGAGAATTAAAGTTGTTTTGATTAAAATGCCCCCCCCACCGTAAAGGTAAGTTCTGGATCCGCGCCTGGTCGCGTGTGCCCACTAAAACGCGCGCGCACGCTATAACGCCAATGTACTGGTCTGTATCCGGCCTACTGCCCCTTGCCCCCCACCCACTCAACCGCCGGTCGAACGCTTCGCGTCTCTCGAGCTCATGAACATTTTAACCCGTGTTAGGGGACCTAACCTGGACCCGGACAATCGACTCCGTCGGACCGAGTCGAGCGTATAGTCGTTTCGGACCGGGACTATCCGAAAAAAAGTATACGAAAAATGCCACTAGCCAAGACGAGGCCGGTCGTATAAAGACGGGTTGGACAGTTCCACCAGACACTCTACGAACACGGTTCTACACGCTGTCGTAACGTCGTACCGAAACGGACGTGTACGGTCCGTGACACACACTCGCCCGACACGTGGCCTACTACGTCGACGACGTGTTCGATTCGTGTTCGTCCGCGTTATTTTCAATCGAAACGAGACCCCGAGTGCCAGTTATTATGCGTTTTTAATGTGCACAGCGTTCGGAGACATTCCTAGGCGAAACCAAGATTCGCCGCCCTCTCGCATAATTACAAATACAATATTTTCTCTTAGGCGTGAACGAGGTTTGGGGGAGGGGAGGGGTTTAAGGACCTCTTAGTAATTTATTATCGGAATATAAAATCAAAGAGCGCGTTATACAAGTTCAATGCGTCATTCGACAAAAATATGATAGCAAAATAATTATTAGATTCGTATTTTTTATTTTCGCAATGTGTAACGATTTAAAAAAAAATAAATCTCGAAATGCCGTCCTAAGCGTGTGCCTACGTCGCCTACCCCTTGAGACGGACCCGGTGGTCGTATTATACAAGTACGTAAAAAAAAAAAAAAAAAAAAAAAATAATATTTATACACAAATATAATTGTATTATGCCGATGTGCAACAAGTGCAACGTCTACGGTGTAGCGGGTGGGTGGGTGGGTACGACGTCTCGTCGACACGGCCCCAGTTCCGTTGGTATCACCGGCCCGCGACGTTGCCGGATTTGGCCGACCAAAGCTTTTTGTTACGATGGCGCGCGCACGCCGCCGCCGGCTGCACATTCCTAAGCACCGGCCGACCGCCACACACCGTCCGCACCGCCGTCGAACCCACCGCACCACACCCCCAATCCGTCCACCACACCGGCAACCCTACGCGGATGTCGCAGCTCGGGCCGGCCGGTCGGTCGGCCATTCCCCTCCTTCCCGTCGACGATTTTCCTCGTCGCCTGCCGGCCGACAGGCCGGCGCGCGCGCGCGCATGCGCACGAACGCGCACCTGCGCGGCCGTGCTCCTTTTCCCGTCCCCCTCGAAGGGCCGCCGTGGATGCACGATCATTTGAACGAGCGCGCCGACAGTGACTTGTCTACGTTTGTCTTTCTTTCTCACCGTTCCGTTACGTTACCATCCACGACCACCACACGCACCACGACCACCACACGCACGACGACCACGACCACCACCACACGCACGACGACCACCACGACGACCACACGCACGACGACCACACGCACGACCACCACACGCACGACGATCACGACCGCCACACACGGTTGACCCAGCGACGACGTCTTGGCGTTAGGTAAGCATGACTTTAAACAATAACGAACGTCCGTCATTTCGACCAAGCGGTTTCACCCCACTCACCCCAATCCCCCACCCACCACCAACCCCGGAAACCGAACGGGACAACACGACTAACACGTTATAATTTCTATGTCCTGATTTTTCTCGCGTTTCTTTTGAGCCGCCGCGCGAAAAATATTAACCGCGTTTTGAACCGGGATCCGGGAGTAATAATAAACAATTGCCAACGACCCCCGTCGTCCGTACTCCGCTCGCGTACACCCCGCCAGCGACGACCGTCTGACGCGAATCGTGTTGTTGTTATTATTATTATTATTATTATTATTATTGAGGAATAACTGTCGATTTTCACCGCGCTATCACAACCGTTCTGTCCGACAGTAGGGTAAAATCGTTTATGTTTTGCGTTGTTCGTCTCCGACGAAATCCATGTCGATTAGTCGTTATCGCTCGTACAATCACCTTACATAACACACAACTCCTTCGCTTTTCATATATGTTTTCACTCTCTCTTTCTCTATATATATATATATATATATATTTCCCGTTAATAATTGGACTTTGCGTTCGAACCGCTTCGTTTCGTACTGAATGGCGGCCGCCGCACGGTGAACAGTGTAGCCAACTATAAAAAATTATCCCGGGGTTGTATTTTTGTTTCCTTTGCATTGGACCGCGACTATTGTCGCTATCTATCGAAGTAATGTTGCAACAACGATTCAACAACAACAACAACAACAACAAGATACAACAATAATAATAATAATGATAATAACCCCGGGCGATAACGTTTCGACGTCTAATAATTAGCCGTCTGCCTACTGCTTTTAAACGTTTATCGTCCGCGATACGTCTCTAGTTCGAACGGCCGTTGCGTGAACATGGGGGTACAGATTTAATTTTTTTTTAAACATTTTTTTTTTTTTGTTAAACAGATTTCTCAGCGAAAACTCTGTTGTAACACATTTCTGTCGTCAGCTACGATCCGTGACAATGTCTCAATACAAAGCTGTCGTACGGTCGTCGGACGAAGAATACGTGTTCAAGATGTTCGAGTTTCAAGTGCTCAGCGTAAACAATTTGCCCAACAACCGTCAGTTTATCAAAATGGATCACGGAGTGGCGTCAAACAACGAATTCATGTACACATACGAATGTAAAGCGCAACATGAGTATCTGCCAAGTAACATTAACGAGATGGTGATAACTCTAATCGAGCCGGAGTATTTAAAATTGTTTGTCTTTGTAAATAATGTGTGTAATCGACAGGACCGGCACAAAGGCATTTTGTGGAAATATCACTTCATCACAAATAGTTGGTTACAGGTGAACTGTACAAATTTCCCAAGGCACTTGACGTTCAACACGATAATATTGTCCGGGAACGTGATCATAATTTACGGCGGATGTGGAGCCCGTTTCAGCGAACTGGCCACTTATCAGTTGTACATCGGTATTTATTAACGATTTACAATCCGTATTATTTTGTTTGTTTTCGAATTCTTAACCGAGTGTGTCCCCCTTTTCCACCGGTACCCAAAAGGAAACCTGGAGACCGAACACACTGAGAAAGGCGTGGAGTTCGTTGAGATACCGTCATCGAACGGGTTCCCGAAACCAGGATACGGCCAACCGATGGTCATCAACGGCAAGTTCTTGTACGTGGTCAACGGAATGTCCGAGCACGACTACGAGATGAACGTATACAGGCTCGATCTGGAGACAAGGGAATGGTCGTCGTTGTACACGGCGCTAGGCGCGCACCCGCAGAACGCGCACATGTTCAAACAAGATCTCGCCTACCACAACGACTGCCTGTACATGTTCAGCCGCGCACAGCTGAAGATCGTCGACACGGTGTACGTCTGTCCGAAGATGTTTCAGGTAAAACAGCCATTGCCCCGTCGGCCCGTCACCACGTCATTTCCTTCCGTCCGTCCGTTTTGTTTCCAGAAAGTGCACGTGTTCCACTTGGACACCAACGAATGGGAGTACCGCGATACGTATCCCGATCTCCAGAGCCCGTCCATGGACTATCCGGAAAACCGCGTTCACTTCGCGTGGACGCAGTACGAGCTGAACACCGAATACGTGTACATATGCGGCGGTTTCAACGACCAGATGTTCTTCACTGACGTGTGGCGCATAAGCCTGTCCACCTTTCAGTGGCGCAACCTGATGATCTGCAGGCTGCCCAAGCCGACGTTCTTCCACTCGCTCACGATCACCGACGAGGGTCGCTTGTACTACCTGGACGGGATGATTGGCAATTACTTGCCGAACAGTCGCTCACACCCTAGTAACCGTCTGCGGGAAAATCGCGTCATCGCGAGCGCTTGGATCAAAATGCCAAAACTGTCCGACATGTGCTGGGACGCCGTGCTGCATTACTTCAAACACAAGCTGTTCAGCATGTCTGATAAAGATCTTGTGTCGTTGGGCTTACCGTACGAGTACTGTGATAGCATATTGAAGGCTAAAAAAATCATTGGCGGTTAATGTTATACATTGCATTTACTATGTTCAAACGTCCAATCGGTATTTGATAATCGAATCTGATGAGTCGTCATTTTTTTATTTTTTTTTGTATTTTTTTTTTCTGATTTCTAATGCATTTTACGCATACGAATTTTACAGACTTATCTGTACGCCATTATTATTTGGGTTTTTGTAACCTAACATACGAATTTGGAATTTTTATTGTTTCAATTTAAAATCTTAATTACGAACATGTTGTTCGTGTACAAGACTTATAATTATACTAAATATGTTTAAGTAAGCGTTAAATATTTTATCGATTTAACGTACATTTTTGGTTTTACGTATATTTATTTGATGTTTTATCGTAACATATTTTATTTTTCAAAAAGACCCATCCACACATTTCTCATCTTATCTTAATGATACTTACAAAATAATGTAATTCTGTTTAAAGCATAAATATATAATTTATAATAATTTCCATCATTAATTATCATTATATACTAATAATTATATTTAGTATATTTATTACTATTATTATTTAAATACTATTATAATAATAATATAATACATATTATTATTATTTATTTATATTTTTAGTATATATTTTAAGTTTACGCATGCGTTTATGTATTAGCCACCTGGTTATTTCACTAAGATACACTAGTACAGTACATTTTTCCAATATAAATTGGCCTAATAATTATAAACACACTATCTCTGTAATGATTTTAAATTATTCACATTTTAAATTAATCTACACCATCATTTTTGAAATAAAAAGCATAATGGACAAACAAAATTATGTTGAAAACAAAACTAAATAATTTTTAATTGAAAATTAACATTTAATTATACCTGTTATGGTTGGCGGAGAGGGTGTGCTTTACATTAAAAAAAGACTGGGAGCCTCGGCTAATTTTGTAGACCAACAGCGATAACCGTGCCGACAGACACTGCGTACTAGACATAAAAATTTAACAAATATCATAATATCCATATTATACAGAGTTTTCCGAATTGATCTTTTTGTATTCAATATTTTTATAAATGTAATAAAAAAATTGCCTGTGTTGATTTATAATAAATTGTAGGACATGGCGTTTAAATGTATTGTATATGTACTTTTTATAATTATTATTTAAGATATTCATTTTGTAACTTGTATTGGTTGTTGACCAACACACTTTAACGTAATGACAATATCATTAGAATTTTAAGCATATTTATATTTAAATATAATTATTTTTTATTGGATGTTTTTGTAATTCTTTTATTAACCTTGTGTCAGTTTCGTACATTTCTGTTTGAATACTTGAAGGATATTTTTTTATTTTGACCGGTTGATGTCCTTAAGAGTATCGATCCGTCTTGAAAGTTGTATTCATTACTGAACATTAATGTTGTATTTATGGTTTCAGAATAAAATCCTATGTCGTGTCGAAAAAGGCTCAAATTTTATTTCACACACTTGATAAGAATTGTTCATCATTACAAACAAAATTGAATTGTCTAATATATTTTGATTGTACCAAGTCTGATGTTTTTTTTCTGATTTCAAAGCTGCTTACTAATTTCAGAACAATTATTTTGTATTATTTTATCTAGACAATATAAATTTTCCATTTGTATAGACATTAAACGTGCCATATGTTTCAAACAGGCATTATATATTTTGGCCAGGTAACATGATGTGTAAATTATAAAATATTATTTACATTATTGTTACTATAGTTGTGTGTCGACTTCTTCGACAGTCTTCGAAAACCGTAAACTGTTCTTTTTTTTACGAACAATCGAAGGGAACCGTTTGAGTTTTCAGTCATAACGTCTTCGATTTGGTATCTACTTGTATTTTTTGTTGATTTTTTTTTTTTAAAGAAAAAGTTCAAGTGCACCTCATCGTCACCGGACACTTAATGCTTGTATTTATAAACATAATTAATCAGTCAATAAGGCGTAGGTCAGATGGGAACCTTTGTGCAACGGCAACGGACACGTTCGTCAACAGCAATAACGACAATTTCCACTAACCCGAGTAGATAAATAAAAAAAACTAACAAACACAAGTAGATAATGCAACGATAATCGCACAGAGATGAGAACGTCCACTCGGTGGTGGTTTCGACACTCGTGATTTCTTTTTTAAAAACCGGGAAAACATCGGAATGATAAGTAACAATTACGATGCTGTCGAGGCACACAAAAAAAAAAAAAAAAAAACACCGGACGTAGACACGAGCACACTCGACGCGTTTTATTCGGATCGACTGGGTCGGTTCTCGTCGTCGCCGAACGTTTCGCGCAACACGTTTTTGCGCTCCGCACACGGTGGACAGCCGGACCGGGAGGTAACCAAACGACAACCAAACGACCAGAGAACGAGCGCAACACGGACGAAAACGAGCATAAAAATTTTCCGGTAACGCCGGAGCCGCGACGCGATAAACGTGCGAAACGCGCGCGGCGTGGTCCGCGATTGTCGACGCCGAAAACGCGTGAAAACACGTGAAAACGAAGGCGGCGGCGACAAACTGACGCGCGTCGACCGCCGAACGAACACGAACGCAACCCGGTCGGTTGGGCGGCAAGACGACGCGGGCCGGACTTCGCCGGGACAAAAGCGTCGTCGTCGGTATAGAACGAATGTCAGCTGACCAAACCGTTTCCGTCGTACTCGGCACCGTGTTCGTATAGCACGGGATGGTGTCGAATCGCGATCTGGACGGACGGTTCAGGCACGGACTTTCCGTGTATTTGTTTTGGTGGAGAAAAGAGGAAACGACGTCGGAACATTTGTTTTTGTTTTTCTCCGCGGCGCCGCGGTTCGACAATCGACGACCGGCGGGAAACCGCGAGTTAAAAATAAACGCGTTTTGTACCGAGCCGCACGACGAAACACATAAACACCTACTAGACGACCGAAAACCCGAATACAATATCGCGCGGCGACGTACGGCAATCAATCGGATGGAAAAAACGCACTTACAATGAAATCCGTCGGCGGTTCCTAATTTTTAAAATCATCCGTCTCGTGGAATCATCAATACACCGGAATCGATAACGATGCACGTGTCGACGCATCCCGTCTCCGAGACTGACGCGAGTTTTTCGTTTTTTTTGCAGAATCAAGAGACTTTTCCATACAACAATATTGTTTTTCCGTAGATCGTTTTTTTCTTTCGTTCAAATAATAATCGACGCCGACTTAAATAACGCGTAACAACTTCGACACGTCGTACGCGTATAATAAACGTAGGTAACTGAGCGGCAGGCAGGTGCGGATTCAGATTTATATTACGGTGGTGGGGGGTTGGCGAATATTGCACAACAAAGCGTGTGTGAGATAATTCGTATAATAAAGTTCAATCGAATATATGTCCTTGATCTCATCCGTGTTTTTACACGCAGTAGACGTGGTGCGGAAGGCCGCTAGTTAATGTTACAAGTATATATAATAGAATTTTTTTTAGGAATTTTTCCTGAGTAAAACACAGCCTGTGGGGTAGAGGTGTGTAGGATTACCATACGTCCGGATTTCATAAACGTAAACGTTTAACATGAGCTATACCGATACAAAAAGTTTTGTCAGCTGACAGATCTTCGTGTTCACTCCGTATATATAAACGTATAATATGTGATTTCTATTTTTGTTCGTATTTGTTCCCGGGACGTCACGACGAACGAAGACCCGTTGTTATCGTTATTGCCATAAAATAAAAGATAAACGTATTATTAAACGTTTAGTCGTACCAAACTATTATTTTTATTCGTGTGTTAATTTGTTCACGTGTAATGTGCACTGGAAAACGACTCGTATGAATGTGTAATTCGCACGACGGTTTCTTTACTGTGTGGACAGGTTATCATTTGTTTTTCTCGTGGTTGTATTGTGCTCGCAATAATAGTATTATAGTTTTTAGTTAATTTGCGTCCGTTTAAAAATACCTGAACACAGGCCTATACCTAATAGTTCTCAAGTAGACATTTTATTCATAGATCCAAGTAAAATCGTATTAATGAAATAACGATATTGTTTATCTTCGATTTGACACCGCCTTCCCCCCCCCACCCCAGGAACCGGAACTTTGATGTCCGGATTTGGTACAAAAACATTATGGTAACCCTAATGTCGTGGTGAAAACCACTCACAATAATGTTTGATCAAATTACACTGTATTTGACGGACAATATTTACTGTATACCACGGTATGTATCCGCGACCGGCCAGCTGGTATATATATATAGGCGTCGGTTGATCTAGAATATTCTCGAATTTTACAACGAGATACACGCAGAATCAGACGCGGATTCAGTGTGGGGCGAAGCAAGCGTCCGTAGGCTGTGTTATAATTAGGAAAAAATTCCTAATAAAAATACACGACAAAAATGTTGAAATATTTGTGTATTCTATACGCACGAATCAATGTGCACACGTTCTGAGCTATCGTCGGAATTCGCGATAACTATGGACGACGCGATAGCAATACCACGGTGCGACCGGTCGCGGTAACAGACGAACGACCGTCTCGATATATATATATCTAATCTAAATATAATAATATAATAGATTTCATTAAGTTTAGTGGAATTCCAGCGATAATCGTTCAATGTTCGTAAAAGGAACGGGGCCCATTCGATAGTAAATAGCAATTAGTGATGAGTATCGTCGCGTCGTGTATGTTTCTTAAATATCTTGTCGACGTAATTGACGTAATTTTTACAATCCCGATCATTTATCGAGTTCAAAAATATTTTTTCAATTAAGTATACGCTTGTATTTCATTTCAACACACACACGCACACACATATGCACTCATATGCACTCATATGCACTCATATATATGACAGGTATTTTATTTTTAAATGTGCAATATTCACCCCCCCCATCCCCTTCCACCAGGTAATATAAATCTGAATCCGCACCTGCGTAGAACGTTCTAGAACGCGGTTCTTCTCTTTTGTTCGACATCGTAAACATACTGGGCGGCGCGATGTTTACGACGACGTCGCCACGGTACACATAACTCAGTGCTCGGAATCGGAAAAACATCACGTGTCACATTGACTCGTGCGTGGATACGTTGAACAGATTTAAAAAAAACGAGAGGTACTTCGTCCCAAACCCAACCCCCCTCCCAACCGTCCCACAAACGCAATCGAGTGTAATATATCGTCACGGTGAATAAAAAACGGTCGGTATACAGTGGCGCATTTATTTGGGGGTGAAGTTTCCTTCGTCCCCGGCGGAGAATGTTTTTAAGACAATAAATTTACGTCTGTGGAACATTGGTAATTTATACACTGTAAGCCAAGGTTGAATCGTATGGTATAAAACCCGTGTTCGTATACGCTTTATACCGTATACAAATAAAATTCAGATATAAATAATATTCGGAAAAAATGTTATAAATAGATTCGATAACTGTTGCCATATGTTAACGCTGGGCACCGACGAGTTGAATTAAATTATACACGGAAAATAGGAGTGCTCAGAATATTTACTTAAATTGAATGAAAAAACCCGTTTAGTTTTATTTAAAAAATAAAAACACTTTATCAAATGAGTATTAACTATTTATTAGTTAATATTTTAGTTTAAACGTTTGTACATGGATAAATTATATGTTCATAAATCACGTATATTACTCGTTTCTTTTAAAAAAAATTTAATGAAGACTAAAGAAATTTCGAAGGAAATGAAAAAAAAATTTTTATATTATTATATAAAATATTCCAACTTAGTAACGTTTAAATTTTACTTCGCAATACACTCTGTGCCTATAGCAATATTTTATTATTTTCTATTTAGATAGGTACTCAAAAGAATGAGAAAAAAAAATTACTAACAAATAGATTTGTTTTTGTAATTTATAACTTATATATTTTTACTAAATATAAACATTTTTAATCTAACGTAAAATCTGAAAAATAAAGTATTTTTAATTTTTGAAGAATAAGTTTCAAAAACAAAAATAGATTATACGTTTTATACATTATATGCGTTTTATACGTGTATATAATCAACCATGCTACACTTAGAAAAAATACGTCCCATGTTTCAATGAAATTAAATAATTATTATTAAGCATAACGTTTTACCTAGAATTTATGTTGAAATGAGTTAAAATAATGATTTTTTCTTTAATCTAAAACCATATTCAATAAATTATTATCGACAATTCAAAGATACCGTAATAAAATCAAAGAAACATAAGTATTTAATACGAAGGATTTTATTATTTGTTTTTGCATACAGTTTACTTAAGTGTAATAAAAATATTTTCAATTTGAAGAAAAGTGTGATTAATTTGTATACAGAATCGTCTATGTTTCTAATAAAGTTTTTCCTAAAATTAACACTAAATTGCGTTAAAAATGTTTTTTTTTTTCTAAAAGTAAATATCTCTATAGGAAATTATTTATAAACAACCACCACTTGTAATTAATTTAATACTCTAACGTCTTTATTATAAATGACATTTATCGGTAGAAATACCTATGATTATTACTTTGCAAATCAAATAACAGTAACAATGCAACGTCAATCTGCGTTTTAACATTGTAGTGTTTGGTCTAAATAATCTTTTTTCAAGTTTTTCTTTTTACTGGCATACATGTTATAATATTTTGTAAATTGTGAATTTTGTGGTACACGTCGTTTCATTTCAACACAAAATGGACGAAATTATTTTAAATTCTCCTGTTGTTTTGGAAAATAATACTGAAAAGTTTTGTCAAGAATCGGCTCTGTTAGATAAACTCGTGGAATTAAACGGAGATTGTTTTTTTAATGTATTTTGATTTATGTATTATATGTATATTTTGTTTAAATGATAATTATTTTGTATATTGTGTTTATCTTTTAATTTGTCTATTAATTTATTTTTAAACAATAAAAAATAATATACTAAGTAGATGATGAAGTGTTTAAGTTATTAAATTTAAATAACCTATTTTATTTGTATTTATCAGTTTCAACAAATTAATTTAGAAGGATGGGATTATACTCTGTAAGGTTATTTGAAAAGTAAAAAAAATTGATTTGTTTTGTAACCTGGGATTTCTTAAAATAAGTAATAATAGCATGAAATCTATACTAACTATTCATTATTTTCATGTTGCAAACCAAATTAAATTAAAGACTAGAGTTAATTATAACAAAGGAT
This sequence comes from Schlechtendalia chinensis, assembly GCA_019022885.1. Classification (NCBI taxonomy): domain Eukaryota; kingdom Metazoa; phylum Arthropoda; class Insecta; order Hemiptera; family Aphididae; genus Schlechtendalia; species Schlechtendalia chinensis. Next base: position 7,142,632 of record CM032345.1, on the reverse strand, counting down.
TATATCATTAATATGAAAAACCATAAGATGAGTTTTCATTAAACTAATGTCAATAATTTTCCATCAGTTTAACTACCGAGTATTTAATTTTATGAAATGTAGAATTAAAATTAACGGAGTTATACATTACTTCAACGAAAATTGTTTATCCTTAATATAATGATACAAGATGTCATATTTCAATGATTCGATTTCATAGGCTCCAAATCATACCCGTTTTTCCTTAGTTTTATATACATTTTTCATTAATTTTAGTAAGTATTTTTCTGGGTGTATAACCTCACTCGACACCCAAATATTATGTCGTTATGATTACAACATACCCAACGCCACTCTCCCAACCAAAATTTTTTTATAAGCAAGCCGTTCTCCGCGTATAAACCTAACCGACTAAACACGATAATTTGATATGAAGTGTGAACACGAAAAAACAACGGCGTAAAATTAAGAATACTGTTTTAAAATCGGAAGCCGGTGGTCGGGAACTGGCGGTGTACCCGGTGAAGATACCTCGTGTTCGGGCCGTGTGCCGTTTTTATTGTCTTAATTCATTTCAACGTAACAATACTGTTCATACACGAGTAATCCGTTTAATAACCGGGCGCCATTAACTCGTCGAGGTTTTAACCGTAACGGTGGTCGATTAAGGGGCCCCGTCTACTATTGTCGATTAGACGACGACGACAGTGGCGCCGTCCGTCCCGGTCGCGTTCACCGACCGTCGAAAACGTGACGTTTCATCAGGCCCGGCTCAAGGGGTAGGCAACATAGGCACACGCCATGGACGGCATTTCGAGATTTGGTATTATACGTGATTTTTATAAAAATCATTACATATTATATTGTGCGATAAAAAATACGAATCTAAAAAATAGTTTGCTATAATATTTATATCGAATGACACATGGAACTTGTATAATATTATGCTCTTTGATTTTACATTCCAATAATAAATTACTGGAAGCCTATTCTCTCGTTTAAGGCCTGAGAGAAAATATTGTATTTATAAACATGTGAGGGGACGGCAAATCTTAATTTCGCCTAGGTGTGTTCTCAAACCCGAGTTTCATTATGTATAAAATACTGTCCTTAATCCTTAAGTGTTCCTCGTTTTAAAATACTATTTTCGTGCTGCATTGTGGCCGTGTTGTGTTTCATTAGAAACGTTCGTACGCGACCAATGAATATATACACGTAAAACGTTGACGTATTGTCGTTATGACTCACTTATAAGAGAGCATACGTAAACAAGCGGAACAATGAAACGTTTAAATGGTTAAATAATAAAATGTTTGACGCGCCGCGTCGACACACAGACGTTTATCATCAAACAAAAATGACTAAGAACATAACATTCACAAAGCTAAGTATAACGATGGTTTCATAAATTCTTTTTATCATAAATATATGTCTTAAAAAAATACATTTCGATGATTTGTTCAGACGTTTATACGTTTTTATTTTATTTTTTTTAAATATTATTTGCCGTTGGGAAACATAATTACATTGTACCACGATTAATTGATAATGTATTGAAGTGCTTTTTATAATAAATAAGTAAACAGCTGAATTAATTGAAAAGTTCAACAAGATTTGCTCGTAACGGCTCACAATTTTCGTTTTAATGTAGAAAGTAGTCAAAGCTAACGGTATATATTATAATATGTTTCCTGTACTATTATACATATTTACGAACTAATAATAATAATGTGAATTCAAGTTTAAAATTTAAAACGTTAGTTTGTTTAAAGTTTGGTTTTTCGTAAGGCATTAAGTATTATGCGAATAAATTTAAACCCATCCTCGTTGAAAGTACAATACTTTAAATGTATTATATGTCATATAAGACCATTGTCAGCAATGATCCATGCACTTGTATACATATGCGACTCGAAAACGTGTAATCAATTACTCCGTGAAAAAAACACAATAAACTATGTAATAAAACAATCAAAAACCGCTAGTAAATTGATACACACAGTACGGGTGTGCCGTTTAGGCACATAAGTACGTTAACGTTTAGCTATGGTTGAAAGCCTAAACACTAAACTAGTGATGGTGGAAAACTAATAACTAAAAGCAGTAAATAAAAAAAAATGTTTGTAAGACTTTTCATGAACAAAAAGAATATTGTTTCCTCGGGATTCGTGAAAATGAATAATTAATGTGTTTTTTAGTTGGTTTATGTTGGTACATACATAATGAAAGCGTTTGATTTTAAAACATCATATCAAACTATAAAATAAAAGCAATAATACCATTATAGTAATACTAACAACGAGGAACACAGTTGATATGAGGGATAAATGTCGACGAACTTAGATCATCGAGTACATCAAAGTCCCAAGACTACTCCGTTTTAAAATAGTTATTTCATTTATGTAGGACTCATAGTTTTATTAGATTGCTTTTATGCGATTAAAGTATTATTGTAAGTAAAATTATTAAAATATGTCAATACTAGTTATTATTTTACGTGTTATTCTTTTTTTTTCATTCTAATTTTTTTGATTTCTCAACGGGTCTATGAAATAATAATATTTATACTTCAAAAGAATTGGTTTCAGTGATTTAAATAAAATCCTGTCTACAATTGAGCCATAAAATCGTATACATATTAAAATAAACACTAATTAATTAAAATACATATTAAAATTTATAATATTCTATAAATCGGGTATTGAATAGATATCCGGTTTTTTTTTTGGTGTAAAATCTCAAGCCCGTCGCTGAATGTTTAAAAAATAATACTGTTATACTATAATTAGGAAAGTCGATCTATATCTGAATCTATAGTGTGTACTTAAAATACCAAAGAAATCGCTAAAATAAACGCATTAAAAAAATGTAAACATTCATAATTAACGAATGTTAAAATGTTTAAAATTGAGAAGAAACGTGCAGTCAAGTCGATCGAACGGCTATCGAAATATATGTTTTCAATTACTTATAGAACGTTCCCGGACCGTAACCGAAATCGTGTATCAACATAACACCGGACTCGTGTGTCGCACAGACCTCTACGAATAAACAACACGGACGACAGAATTTCGTTTAAAGTTATCAAATCACCATGACGACGAGATTTCTATTGCGGACGGTTTGTCGGTTTTCCCGTCGATAGTATTCGTGTCTCGTTTAATTTTTAACCGCGACCGGCTCGCCTTCCAAACAACGATGAACGTCGACGCCGGTCTCCAGTAGCCTTGCGACATAAATAGGAGGACACGAAATCGCGATAACTTTGTGTAACTGCAACCGAACGTATTTTGTTGGTTTTTTTCGGTACGCGTGAAACACGAACGCGATCTCGGCGTTTATAAATACGGTCCGTGGCCACGTGCGAATTGGACTTTTCGGACGTGAGACCGCGACCCCGTCCGCGAACGCCGCGAATCCATAACGTGCCCGACCGATCTGCGCGACCCGGAAAAACGTCCCCCATAAGGTTATAATCGATGTTGATTACGATAATATCGCTTTCGCGTGGACAGGAACACAACCGGCGTTCGTAAACATAATTTGCGCCAGGGGGGGATTTTCACACGGTCATTTTCAATGTCCCGACCGCGTTCCCCACGGTTTAGCAATCGATTATTTCACTCCGGGATGCACCGCGAACGTTTTCGCCTGTTTTTTTACGCAACCCCGGTGTCGACCGACATCTCATCGAACAACAGTGATAACAATAAATCGGCAACGGCGCGATTCGTTACGATAAGATAATAATACTCGAAACGTACGATGCGAATAACAATATAAAAACCTGTGTATAATATAATGTACGGCCGTTCACATGGACGGATTGGGCCGGCGAGACACCGGGAGATTTCTCGGTGGGCCGCGACTTGTGGCTAAATTAGTGGAAAAGACTGTATTGCATTCTGAACGGGTAAATGAAAAAACAAAACGTACAAACAAATTACAATCCTACATTTACATTTTACAGCCATTGCTTCACTAAGTTGATAATAATTATTATATTGTATATATATATATATTTTTTTTTTTAAATGGGTCGCCTTCATAATATTTTCCCGGGCCAAATTTATAACCCAATCCGTCTCTGGCTGTTCATATAATTATGTGTGTATCCTTGTCCCGTGCACCTCGAAATTGATCGATGAACGAGGGAATTTAAGTACCAATAATAAATTTCCAAAATATTAGAAAAAAAGCTAATGCCATACGTTCGCGATTCGGGATTTAAGTTATTAAATCAGACTCAGATTTCAATTAAATATAGAAATGGGAAAAACACGTTTTTGTAATATCGTAAATTGTATTTTTATGGATTCGATTTTCAAATGATGGTGACGACGGTCGAGATGTGTAATGAAAACTTAAGATAATTTTATAACGATAACGATCAAACCATTGTATTGTCCTTATAATTACATGTTTTTGATATTCAATCGTTATTATTATAATTTATAATTATAATGAATTCATCAAGTTGATACGAGTATTAAAATAGAATACAACAAGGATTTTTCTGACGGAGCAGCGAACCGAAAAGGGTGAAATTTGTTGATGATCCTCGGGGCACCGCGTGTATCGAAGCAATAACTGCGGACGCATTTCGGCGACGTCGTTTGTAGACATTTGGTTAGGTGAACCATGAAAACGTCTTATGGTCATGGAGATCCAAAACGTATTCACACGGATAAATATATCGGCGTGTCGAGAGAGACGAGTGTACAGATTTTAAACGATATAGCCATGCTGGCTGATGACGTCGACTAGCGAAGCCGTAAGAAGCCACAAGACATTTTTATGTTAAAAAATAACAAAACAAATATCAAACTTCAAAGTGATACGCAATCACGATTCCACGCAAGCAATCGTCTATCGACCTACTCGCATAGTAATTATAATACTATTGCCGCAGTGATGACATCCACATAATCGACGTGGGTTCTATTGCGTTAATAGTCGACGGTTGATAAGATCGTTAACTAACGACATCCGAGACGGCCGAACGATACGTAATATTTCTTTTCTCAGGAAAAACAGTGTGACGTGTAAAATTGCAAATGAAATTAATACTTTCTTTATCTTTTTTTAAACCATACAATTAACTACGATATATCGTTGAAATATTATTTTCATAGGATTCATTTTTAAAAACAATGCATTGTATTAGTACCAGTGACCGTTTCAACGAACTGTTTATAGATATAATATTATTTCGTCATTCCAGCCAATATGTTTACACATCATTATGACCTCTGCCCCTTGGTGTGATCCAAACAAAAATTTACATAAAGATTTAAACGTACCGACCCTCAATGGTCTGGCCAACACACAGTACACCAGATTCTTTTTTAAACAACTGTTCCATACCAATCTACTAATTAAACAAATTTTCACTGCCACGCCCGTCCCTAGAACAGCGTTTCCCAACATTCTTTTGTTCATCGCTTTTACTTTTTTAAATTTTAATACGATTAATTAAACATTTTAAACGTACTGTACATTATTACTATACAAGACATAAGCTAATGTGAACATTTAAGTTGTATGGCATCACTTAATTTCTTAAAATCTGGATCGGCAAAATATAAATAATGCCTTAAGCCCGAACTCGTAGAAAGTCGATTTCAGTATTTTTTCTTATGTAAGTATAAGAAAAAATAGCCCTTTCTACTAAGACAGTGCTCGAGAAGGGTAATAGCGTAGTGAATAGTGAATACACTCGTAACGAGTGACCAGACAAGACACCGGCCGACCGGACAAACTTCGTTGCACACACAACCACCGCCACCTACTACATTTTATTATTATACATATATAGTATTTTATTATAATCTTTATTCTATTTTCTACGTCTATAGGAATAAGTAGATGGTAAAATTAGGTTTACGTGACAGAGTATATTATTTTCAATAACATATATTGCATACTTCCGAAACGAACCGTTTTAAACAAATAAAATTTTTCCGCCATTACCCATTTTTTTCCTGTGCTCCACGGGTTAGGGAACGCTGCCCTAGAAAATATACAGTGGAAATAAATGTCAATAGTCACTGCTGACAGAGCCTTACTACCGATGTTAATTTAAATTCAATATTAGCCATTAAATCCAATTAGCCACCAGACTTGCTCATTATATCTGTTATTGTAAATAATTAGATATAGGTATATATGTATGCATGTATACATGCATGTTATTTCGTTTGCATTCGTTTTATGTTGTTGTCGACATCGAAAATAATGATGTTGCGTAATAAATATTGTTTATAAATAGTACACTGCAACTATGCATAAAGAAAATACAACAACAACAACAAACTAGATATTTAATGGAATAAATCTACGGCGCGTTACCGAGTTTTAAATGGGGCCGGGTGCGTCCGTGAATCTTACGTTTTTTAATTGTCCGACGACTTACATAATCGCGCCGGCGCGTTAAATTCGGTTGAACTCTTGAACCCCAAACTCACGCGCGCACAGGCACGTACGTCGTAAGCGAAGGCCGTGCGATAACACTGTGCCCGAGAAAACGAATACAAACAACCCGTAAAATCGTATAAAACTGTAGTTTTCGTATCTGGACGGTGTCCGTCTGTTGAGAACGCGTGAACAGCCCGTCGGGTGTCCGTCGTCAATTGTTTGCTCCTTTCGATCGCGACCGACTACCATTAGGTCGACATTTTTCGCCATGGGACGCAACAAACACATCCTGATATTTTGTTTTTGTTTTTATGAAACTCGTCGGAACACATAAATTTACGTGCGAAACTATAATTTTTTAAAACACACGAACAAAGTAATTATTCGTTTACTTTTCACTTTTGTTGTATCCGTCTTACGGACCGTTGAAAATGCGGTGTTTACACCCCCCGGTTTACCACTAATATATAACGTAATTTCTAATCGTTTTCTACTACTTTTTATACAAATAAAACTTCTTAAACCTTTAATAATAATTAGGAAAAGCATACAAAACACATATACCTGCCTAAACTAATGTTATAATATCTAATATTATATCATGTACAATAGGTATGTAAAACTCGTAGCCAACCGATATCAAAGTTCCAAAGTCAATAGGGCATACAATAATTTACAATATTCATGGAAATAACATCACAGAATAAGTTATTACTAAATTTTCTCTACTTTCTATACTTTGTTACTATAACTACACGTTATGATAAAAGCCCCGACGACGAAAGAAAACTCGTTTGACACACGTAGACCGCCAGTATCACTAATAATATAGAATTGTCAAAACGGTTCGCCAATTAACGACGTGGTTTATGAACAATATGTGCTGCCACAGATATACAGTTTTATAGTATATCTGTGGATAAATATAAAAATAATTGTCAAAGATTATGTGAATAATATTTTGTGATAATTTGTGATATAGAAAATAATCAATTGCCATTATTAAGTAGGTACTTGGTATAGCTAATAATAAAAATATTAAAAATAATATCAAATATAAAAGTTTTTCATGATTTTTTTATCTATGGTCACTGGGTATACCGGTTACAAGCGCTTCTCCGCGTTCCCATTAAAATTGTAGTAAAGGGATGCTAATTTTTTTCTTTAATGTAATAGACGAGTTCCGTCCCCTTGCATCCTCCCCCAACCAATTCCAGCACTGGCCTTCTCCCAAAAAAAATATTGTTTCGTGAAACGTGTATCAAATTTTTCCGTATGTATATATTATTCTAAATTTCTCGATTCGTTTATTAACAAATTCGTTTATGGTACAATTATCATTATTGTATATCGCAATGCGAATTCAGATTTGTTTCTTTATACTTAATGAAATAAGTGCTCGGCTAAATAATGATTTTTTAATCACAACAAATTCCGAAACTTCAATACCGAGGGATTGAAAATAATTTTAGTTTTTATATTCTTTAATTGTATTGTTATTCCGTACAACGGACGAACAAATAATACATTTTATTATTGAATGATTTTAATTTTACAAAATGTTATCGGTATATAACATTTACCAACGTGCGTAAAAAATATTTGTTGGTTCGTTAAACATCACAGCCGAACGTTGATTTGTTCCAGACTTCAAACTCTTGTTGGTCTTGTTTTATATATACATATATATATAAGTTGATAACCCAATATTCTACGGTGTTCAATATAATACGTCATTTCTCAGAAAACCTTTGTATGTACCACACGTGCAGTGTTCGATAAATAAGCACGGAATTAATGTTGGCTTCTTCGACCTCTTGTTAGATATCTCGTATAGACGTTTGACCCCTCGTTATCCTATTATATGCAATAATAACTAGTCATTTCTCACAAGTGCATCGTCGTTGTAGTCACATTTCATACACGTGCATCGTTAAGTGAATCTATAGTTGGTTTATTCACACTAAAAAGTCGTGTGACTTCAGATCGTAATGTGTTGACCATGTTGCCATATAACACGATAATCGTTAATAGCGTTTCTCTGAATATTATTAGAAAACACGATAAATATATTTTATACACATATCGTTAAATATGAATGCAACTAGTCGAAGAAATTGTCTCCTTTACGGCCGAAGTAGTTCGTTCGATGACTGAAAATGTACATACGATATTGTTAAAAATTGTTTTCAAATACGGTTAGGGTTTTATAACGCAACAGCAATTGACGTCTAAAATATCGAATAGACTGGCGACCATTGACATTTTTAATTTCTGTGCGAGAACTCGATTCCGGTAGAAAGTCCGTTCTACGCACAAAAAAGAATCCAAACGCGCGTATAAAAAAAAAAATTTCCATAATGACTCGTAAAATGTACACATTTGCCCAAGACTTATATCCGAAAAATATACGATAAAAAATGTCAACACGTCGTTTCACCCAAAATCGTCGAAATATACATTTACGCCGTTAACTATGATTATTGTACTCATACCTCAAAGAAATCGTAGGCACTCGTTTTGCTATTCGCGCGATTCGTTAAATATTAATCGTGGAGGGGGGAGGGAAATTTGATATAAAAACAACCACATCGGTAAAATGCCTATTCGTATCATCGGAACCGGAAAACGAGTACAAAACTATATTAATCTAAAACTCTGCATTTCATATCTAGGTATCTAGTTGGATTAACAATAATAGACGATTTCATACGGAAAATAATGACGATTTGTAATATTTCGACACTCGCGGAGCGTAATATTTGTTTGTGCCGAGCCGTGTGAACAACCCAGAGTTGTTTTCAAAGCGTTAGAATGTCGTGTGTACGCGCAACAACAACCATCGGGTTCTCGACATCGTATTTTTGTTTGTCGAGAACGTGTTTTCGTGTCCGTATCATTATGCTAAACAAAAAAAATAGACGCGTACGCGTACAAGTTGTTTGAACGACGCGTGTGTACTTTCAAGTCTATTCCGACTCTGTTCCGAACACCACATCTCTCATCTGACGGCATTACTGTGCGTGTTATACGCGCTGTTATTTTACTAACAATGATACAACCTCCTAACAACCCCCCCCCCTAGGGCCATCTTAATCAAAACAACTTTAATCCTCATTTTGTCGCATCGAATAATAAAATATTTTCCAAAACGTTTTATTGGAAATCGTTCGCGATACACCGAAAAATCCCATAGCTACAACTTCATTTTAAATTGTCTTTCTATAGTATCATAGATAAGAGTTAGAATTATAAAACGATACTAATAAAAAAAATTTAACAAGAGTCTACGGGGGGAGCAATCGCCCCTTGGCCACCCCTTAAATCCGCGCCTGCCCCACCCCCCGGATACGCCACTGGACGTGTGAGGTAACAATGTCAAACGGTTTACGACTACCATAAGAAAAAAAAAAAATGTTGTACTTATTACACAAACACGTATTTTTAAAATTTTAATTTTCACCGAATATCCGCATTGTCAACACGAGCCGCGTACTACAGATCGAATACGAGATCACGTCGTAGCGAACGGGCAACGTGGTTGGACATTGCCCGTAACAACATAAATACCATACAACGAGTTTCGTGTTTTTCCACATTCGGTCGTAGACGGGCGCGTCGGGAGATTACGGCGATAACGTATTTTTCCGATCCTCACGCCGCTCGTAAAATTCCGATGGGTTTCGAGGCGATGTTATTACTTCACGGCGGCGGATTATTTTCGATGTCGTAAAAAAGAATAAATAAAAAAAAAAACACCCGAGCCGGCGGCCAACGCATTCCGTGGCACGCACGAGCACGACCGCTGCGTCAGCTCGCGCGTACGACCGCTGCACGCAAGCACGCACGCACTTAACACGGTTTGAAGGAAAAAAATATAATGGGTTAGAGAAAAAGAGAAAAAATAAAACGTCGGCTGTGCATCTGGACTGGTATGCTGGTTCAAGGTCGACGTATACGTACTTATTTATACAAGGGAACCGGTTGTTCGTCCGACACGCACGACGCGCGTCGTAGGCTTAAAAATAAGTTATTTTTAAAGAAATATTTCTTTGGACAAACGCGTTTTGTATTTTACGTCGTACGCATTTTATACAATGGCGCCGAACCCTATATGTAGGTAGGACAACTGCCCTACCAGATCAGACGGGTGGAGGGTGGGTGGGTTTGGTCATGGCCTCACCGGTATTAGGTATAGGTTTGGTAAGTTCTAAAAAAATTAATAATAATATATTTGTTTGACATATTTTTCCTTATTACTCATGATATAAGGTCGTATGGCCTATACTAAATCGCTTGTTTGAGTAAAACCAGTACGCGGCCGGTGTAGGCACGGGACCGTGGCGAGTTGTGTGTCGAAGACAAATCGCCGTAATGCATCGAAATGTCGAAACGCACGCGCTCATAAGAATTTAAATTATTCGACGTGTTTGCTCGTATAAACAGACACAAAACGTATACGTTTTACTCGCCTATACCGCATCAGAGCCGTCTAGTCCGGTGACGTTTTCGAATTTGCTGTGTGTGTCTCTAACGGGCAAAACCGTTCGATGGATAATCGCGAGACTCTGAGCAAATCTAAAAGTCGTAAAAACAGGCAGGAACATTTTTAATGGCCGGAGGGGTCAATCCATCAGTATGCGCGAGTTTGAATAACTTATTCCACACAATCGAATCGAACAATGGACAATGGCGGCTGCGAATACAGAGTTCGAAAGGCCGTTAATTATCATTTAATCATTTATTTACGCTAACCGCGTGGTTCCGAGTTTCCATTATTCCATCATAGTACCAACGTTTACCCCGAGCATGACGGTCGCAAGCCGCGTCCGAACGAGACGATCTACAGTTGTATTTGTCATATTTCCACGTGTCAAAAACTTGGCGTCTCGAAGCAAAAAAAAAAAAAATGGGTGTAGGGCGAACCTAAGGTCAATTACCATTGGAAGGGTACAAGTGCATTGTGCACACGATCCTCCGAAACGTCGCGTCCGTTTAAACGGACCGAATTCAAAACCGTGTTTCGAGAAAAATCTCGTAATAATAATATATAGTATTGTCTCTCGCGAGAACACGGACGAGACAGATGTTGTCGTCGTTTGTCACCCTCCTTCGCATTTGTTTGATTATATAAGTTACGTAAATCGGTCGTCGCGTGTTTTTTTCAGTTACCGCGAACGGCCGCACACACGGTCGACGGATATCACGTCGAAAGTCCTTCAAGCTCAAACCGCCGCCGTAGGCAACAGTAAAAACGCGACTTATCGACCAGTTCAATACTGGCTCAGAGACGTATGCAGAAAAAAAGTTTTGGATGGTGTTTTTTAACTTTTTTTTCTAATAAACATACGAAATTTGTTTATTCGTTAGTGTTACATTTTTATTTTGCTTTGGCCGGTGTTCCACAAACATAATGTCTTTTAAAGTATAATATAACATTAAAATTGTATAAGTAAATAACCATACGAAAAAAACATTTTGGAGGGTGTTTGAATACCCAAAACACCACCACGCACGTGCTTGCCAGTAAACGAAAACACGAATTTTTTTTTTTTTCATATATCGACTATACTAATGTCTCCGCGGTTAAGTTCCTCGTCCTCGCTTCAATTCTAGTCAACGATTTTCGATTTGCGAAGAACAATCCGATTAGTCAATAATCGCGAGCCGAGTTTACGACGTTTCGTACGCGGGTTTTCTTTGTTATTATTTTACCATCGTGTATTAAACGTGAAAAATACAATTAAAAAACAATCGACATTATCTCTACCGCGGGTTATTCGGCAGGTGTAATATAAATTATAATACATTAATCGTAAAACCGACTATTAAATTTATTCGAAGCCAAAATAATAAACAAATTATAAGGCGACATCGTATAAAATATAAATATAACGAGACATGTTTTCATACGCGATGTAATACAATGTATATTATCTCAACGTTAACCGAGCGCACGCTCAATTTTATCGTACCCGAGATCATACGAACTACACTCCCTGTAAACGTCCGGTAATTTTGAATTTTACCGTCGTCATATTGTCCAATATTATCGTGTGATGCCAATAGAAAAAATCAAATCCGATTTTATTCACAACGTCGTTGATTAAAATTAACGTATATATATATATATATATAAAAATACGTAATTTTATGTTCGTCGAATGTATAATAAATGCGGCGAGTGCCTGCAGTTGAGCAACATATATATTGCTCATCTGCAGTGCCTAGCGTTTAAAGTCACAGTGGGAGACGTACCATAACGTCGTCAATAGATCTGCACCTGTTTTTTTTTTTTATAAATAAACGTAATCGTCATAAATAACCATAGTACATCGGATGGGATAAACGTGTTATTATACCGAACCACCATCTGCCTCGAAACGACATAGAGAATGCATCGTATTTAAGACATAAAAATATATCGCCGGTCGTAGATCACATAATAATGCAATGGTACGAAGTACAACAATAATTCTTCAATACGACAAAACGGGAATATATAAACGTAATAAACACACAGCTCGTTCAAACAAACGTATTGTACGAACGAAATCTGTACAACAGCAACGCCCGACGTCAATGTGTTATCATTAAAAAAAATACAATAAAATTTAATTTTCCGTATCGTCCGAATATGGTAACGGACACATTTTTCGCACCAAACGGGTGAATCAATCGGATTTTCGTAAATCGTATCACCGATGTCGTCCGTACCAGAGCACAAGCTGATCATAAAATACCGTGATTCCTTCTGGCGGAGGAACCTGTTCGCTCGCCGATTTACGAGCACTACACGGGATGGGATTCACGATGGAAATCGTCTTTGCAGTCGCGATCACAATTTTCGAACAACTAGCAAAGTGATAGTTAACATTCATCACTATTTAGTCATTCAGCATATGATGAAGTTGACGTCAAACGAGTTTTTCGACGATTTTCTCATAAACTATATTGGGAAATATTAAAAATGACCTAAGTGTTCTAAAGTACTGTTCGAGTAGCGGAATAATCGATAAAAATAAATATATATATATACATATGATGACCAATATTATAAGTACAGTGTGCCCATATAGTACATTTTTATACGTGCCGGCGAACGTATCGCATGTTCACGTTATAATTTTAAAAAAAAATTTATACTTCCAACACGTAGACAGCTTAGCCGTAACAAAATACCAATATTACACGGAATCGTTATCGTATGTACAAAAACAACGAACAATGGATACTGTATGTGATTACCCGTACGCGTGTGTTTATCGCGGCTCGTGTGAGAACTTTATATATCCGGTAAATTTTTTTCTTGCAATTAAAAATAATCTATACTCGACAAACAACGAACAAACAACGTAGTCCTGAATGTTGTCCTGAATGATACCGTCAGAACGCAAAGGGAAACATGAGAACGTCTTACGATGTCGTTTATCAATAAGCAAACAGATAAAGACGGAAAACGATAATTGTAGAGATAATTTCAAATGCCGAACAAACACAAAACAATCCACCGACCAATGACAATGAGCAGATTAATCGTAACGACGCGCGTCCCCCGGCAAGACGTCCGTCACGATTAAACAACCGCTACAACGTTTATAGAAATATATATATATATGGAAAAAAAAACACTCGTTAAAAGACGACTATAAAAACATTAACGAAAACGATAAAAACATAATTATTATTCCATTGTTTTCAAAAACGATATTTTTTTTTCGTTTGATTCGAAACCAACAAAACAACAATATTGTTCCTAATCGGTACATTTTACCAAAGCGCGCACGAAGTGTGCGCCCGTAAAAAGTACATTGTAATACGTTCGTGTTCGACGATTCGTCAGAAATCACATTTCATTTTTCACGGGCCGCGCGAAACGACGACGTCGCGGTCAATCCGTTTTCTCGTACGTGACGGCGGCGTTCGATCCCGACTGCGGTTAAAACCGCGATTACAGCATTCGAACGCCATTTTTTTCGTTTCCTTATATTCTTTTCGAAACCCGCGTACAATGTAACGCACACGACGGCACGTGTTTTCATCGCGAGAGTGCAACGACAGCGATTGTTTACGTAAATACGTACGTAAACGTTTCCATAAAAAAACGTGTTTTCCCGTACGGAATCGTCTGACTTTGGTGGTCCGAAGCACGCACGCACACGCACGCACGTCGGTAAAACGAAAAAAAAACCGGATAAAATAAACAAAACCATCATCTGGCCGGGGCCCCGTCGAGAAAAAGATACCCCCCCGCGCCCGCACCCGTACCCGCGACGCCGTGACGCACGCCGGCCGCACACCCCTGGACGCGCATGTTCGCGACGCGCGCGCCGGCCGCCGTACCCGTCGGGGCGTAAGGCGGGCGCGCGGGCGCGTCCGCGCACGCGCACAGGACGGCCGGTTCGCACGCACACGCGCCGGCCGGCCGGCCTGCCGACCGACCGACCGACCGACCGGGGCGCACGCACGCGACGGCGCCGCCGTACGTTTCTCCCGTCGTGCCCGTGCCCCTCCCGCTCGGACGCGTCACTAGCGCACCGTCTCTGTTCACGTACACACGTTCTTCACGCGACCACGTCTTCGTCATCCGCCCACGGAGGAACTGTCTGTCTGCTCGCCGTCCGACAAAAGGGTTCACGGATCCACGTGCCTGTTCCGCCAGCACCCCGGTCTCCGGATCCCCGCCGTTCGTCAGCCGGTCATCGTCAAAGGTTGTATTTTACCGTTCGCGTGTAAACGAGTCCGCGCGAGCAATAGTCAACACGCGCAGCGTATCTCGTCATCGTCATCATCATTATTATTGTTATTATTATTATTATTATTATTGTTATTGTTATTGTTAGTATTGTTATTGTTATTGTTATTATTATTATTACCACTACTGTTATCATGCGCCATCTTTATCGACTTCGCGCTCGATAGTCAACGCAAAATAAAAATATATTTGTTTATCATGTTCGCGCGTGACAATAACAATGGAGTCCCCCGTTTCAAATCCTGTCCAGACGAGCGCGGAATGACATTCGTAATGATCAAAAGAGAAAAAACGACGCGCGCCCACCAACACCCTGTATAGTGTTATTGTTATTGTTATTATTATTGTTGTGTTCGAGATGGAACCGAAACTCGCCCCCTCCCCCTCCTCCCACCGCACGCCATACAAATATTTTGTAGGTTCTAGTTTTACGATTTCCAGGAATCCGACGTGTAATAAATTCTCGCCGAACGAATCGTCGTCGGTTTTTCGGGGCGAGGGTGGAATGCGGTTGTGAACGTTGCGACGCATGCGCGTCGTTCGAGTGAGAGACTGTGCGTGAGAAAGAAAGAACGAGTGAAGAGGCGAGTACGAGAGAGAGTGAGAGACTGTGCGTGAGAAAGAAAGAACGAGAGAGAGAGAGAGTATGTGTGAGAGAGAAAGAGAGAGAGAGAGAGAGAGAGAGAGAGAGAGAGAGAGAGAGAGAGAGAGAGAGAGAGCGAGTGAGAGAGGAAGAGGAAGAGAGAGAGAGTGTGTGAGAGAAAGAGGAAAACAGAGTGAGAGAGAGAAAGAGAGAGTGAGGGAGTGAGAGAGCGTGTGAGAGAGAGTGGTCGGTGACAGGGTGAGTGAGAGAGAAAATGAGAACGAATGAGAGAGCGGGAGGGAGTGAGAGAGAGAGAGATGAGTGAGAGAGAACGATGGAGAGTGGGCGAGTGGAGGAGACGGTACTCTTGTCGATGGGGCGTCCGTTGTATTCGTCGTCGCCGCCGCCCGTTTTTATCTTCGCGTCGCACCGTTTTATTGTATAGGGACGATATATATTTTACACGGCCACTGCAGCCAACATAGATAATTATGTCGCGCCAGCACTGCGTCTCGGCGACGGACCGGTCGCCGCGATTGGTTCGTTAAACGGCGTCACGGTATCCCTCCGCTATAGAAACGATTCGTTTTTCGTGGACAGCGCGCCGTCGCGGTAAACACTGGAATCACACGACCCGAAACGAACACCCGCCCGTTCACGCGTACCCCAGGACAATATATATTCATATTTTATTACGGAATTTTTCCCAAACGTTTTTCGACCGACGAACAAAACTGTTTCCCCCCCCCCACGCCACCGTTGTCGCCGCTCGCCTCCCGACCCACGTCACGAATACATTATGTGCCCCGCCCGCTGTGCAACGCACGTCTACTGCGCATTTACACCGAACCCCGCCGCTGCCGCCGCCGCCGCCGCCGCCGACGCCGGCCGGCCGGCCGGCCGACAATGTCATCTCCCCCCGTTGAGGAACGACCCGGTGTTATGGCCGACGCGACGCGGGTTCGTCTCGTCGAAAATACCGATACGTATCTGACGCGTACCCCACTGATGGTTATGTAGGGTTAGGAATATATTATTTGACTCTGTCAACTCCGCTATATATATATATACATATTTTTTTTTTATTACGGAATTATTTCCACGAAAACAATTGTTTCTCCCCTCCACCTCAGCCACCCCCCACCGTTGTTGCAACGTTCCTATCGCCTAAGACCTAAACGTGTGTCCACCATGTTCGACATTATACAGAGTGTATTTGAAATGAATTTCACCCGTTAGTTAGTTAGGTAACTTTTTTCCGTTTTTCTTTGTCTCCGATATGCTCGACTTGACCTGTGTCCACTCGTTAAATAATATTCGAAACTACCCTATACAAGGCGCGATTCCTACCCTGAAACGATATGTGACGGAATATGACCGACTAACGGAGTGATACTTTACATTACTGATACGCCCTGTATAACTGACGTCTGCTGCGCGATTATACCGAACGCCGCCGCCAGTGTTTTCTCCCCCCGTACGCGCACGCAGGTGTTATGGAGTTGAGGAATGTGACGATCCGGTTTTCTTTTTTACCTTCTTGGTCGACGCGCCGTGGGTCGTCTCGTTGAACAGGACGAACGGTTGACACGTACCGGACGACACCCTACACACTGACGAACGTTATTGAACGAATATATTATTTGACCGTCAAACGTTGATCTCCAATTTGATCGATTAAGGTTTTCCTAGTTCCGTCACGTCAAAACCATCAAATCCCGCACCTCGATTCTAACTAAGACGTGCACAATTATTGTAGTATTGTCTCTAAGTACAGTTTTTGTACATATTCATAATTCGCAACGTAAACCGCGTAATGGTTTTAAAATGTATATTTTGTATTCCCCATTTGAACATTGTACAATAAAAACAAAAACGATTCATTGGGAAGTGAATCGGAAACCTTAGGCGTATCGGATAGGCAATTTTCGAAATGTGTGCGAGCACGTATTCTGGTTGTGTAAAAAGCAAACAATTATTTTAGTGCGAATGTGTACCCAAAAGCCACAGAAAAATTCAACCACTTATCTAATGCATTAAATTTAATTTGAACAAAAGATTTGAACAAGTCAGGTTTTTTTTTAGGGTTTGTTAGTGTATATTTTTAATCAAACGTTTCGTTTTTTTTTTTTTTGTTATATGCATGTTGGAATACGACTGTTCAAATACCATAAACAGTAACAATAATTAAAACGTCGAAAATCTATTCTCATAATAACCCGAGAAGAAGGGTAATGAATTCAAATTTATTCCGTTCTATACGACTGTAGTAGTCATACAAAATATTGTCGACAATTAAAAAAAGCTCCATTCATTTACCGATTGTATACATTTCAAAACGGCAAAAGGTGTTGTATAACGTCGTCGTTTGTAAAATTGAAAAAAAAACATATTGGCGTGGTGTGAGATATTATCGCACGAAAAGATTATTTTTTACGCCAGATTCGTATTACAGCTATACAATGAAGCCAGACTATACACACAACAACGGTTATCGGCATACTATGTTATCACGGGATCACGCTTATCGTATCGCGCGTAACGTATTCATCAAATTATTATTTAATTATTCGATATTGCGCATACGCGGTGTGTTCGACCTCGACGCTGACAATGTCGACATCGGCGGACGTACAAATCCCCGATCCGTACCGTATTCGTTTCCAGTCTTGTCTTTCAGTGTTATTAAAATTATTACACTCGGACAGTTGTTGTCCGGTTATCAGTGACCCCTACTGGATAGAGTTTACTCGTGAAGAATAATAATTTCATTTTTGTAACACGTGGCCTAGATAATCGAATTCGTGTAACATATATAAATTCCAAAATTTACTGAAATAATTTGAAATCATTTAAGTGGTATTAATAATTAATAATTTAAAAACTACTTTTTACTTTGTTACTGCCTATTTAATTTACTTTAGATACTTTAGATATTTACAGATATGCTGTATTTTGAACAAATACTTTATATAATTTATTTTATTTTATTTATTGTTTATTTTACCACATGTCAATTATTGCCTACCTATATAAGTGTTGTTTACTTAATAAAATTTACATAAATAAATAAGAAGTTTATGTCACTCAAAACCAAATAAAGAGGTTTGAATAATTTTATAAGAAAAAAAATATATATATACTCCTGACTTGAGAATTATAATCTTATACCAATGTGCATTAGCTACTCGAGTCATCAGTTAACCTGAAGTACGCGACTCAAATAAATCAACAGATTCTTATAAATGTAACAAATGTTCATAATTACAAAAATAATGTTTAAAAAATACTAACTATTTACTATTTACTTTTAAAATTGTCTCTATACGAATTACATAATTAATCTTTCAGGACTGTGTTCTGTATGTGGTTTTGCTCTTATTTTAACCAAAATGTGGATTATTTGTTGTAAAAATCTACACAATAAATTTCAATTTGTCCTTAAAATTAATGGTATGTATATCATTCCATGCATGAAACCAATTCATAAGAAACAACTAGAAAAAAATTTGTAATTTTTTATAATAAAATCCATCTAAACAATTGTATATAACGTATAAATAATAATATATTTTTGGATAATTTAAATTTCAATATTTGGTAAAAATATGTACCATTTTCGAATTCACAAAATTATTTATTGCTAAAATTAATACAAAAAAATTAATGGATTTATTTAAGTAAAGTTATTTAATCAATTAATCTTATATTCGTACGACTAATGTTTTATGAACCAATGGTTTTAATCGTTTTGACGATATAAAATAATTATTATCGTTTAAATATAATTAACATGAATAAATAATATATATAGGCTTTCTCAAGAAATGTGTAAATTGTCACTACAATTAACCTTTAATATTATTTACCATCAACATAGTTAGTTAAATAACTTCTTATGGTTTATTTTGTTTAAAATGTTATTTTGACATCGACTTTGAATAAATACTTCTAAAATTTACAAAAAAAAAAAAAATCACCGTTCTTTACAGTTGCGCTTGAATATACGTTTTTAAGTTATTAAACATAATACATGCTTTACAATCACAGCATTGAGTCACGTTCGTAATAATTTTTGTCGTTCAATCGAAAAACTAATTACTATAATTACTACTGGGCATACGAGAGTACTATTTTGAAAGTATAGTAAATATAAAAAGTAAAAAATATGACACGATATATTTCACATAAAAAGAAAACTAAATAACTGTGGATAATAAATTAAGAGCTGCTATTTCAGCACCATTTAATATATATATATATATATATAATATATATTTTTATTAGTAGGTTTTTAGGAAGATTGGAAGTGGTGGGTGTTTTTTGCTCGAATTCAAACAAATTCAACAATTCTCAAAACGCGTTTCACTAATTCCTCGTCTTTTGTAATTATCGAAGCAAATTGTATTTATACAAAGTCAAAGAAAAATTCCTCATCATGTCGCACGACTAGTTATGACGTCGGAAATCGAATAGGTCTAAATTATATGTTTAAATTGTATGTGTGTGTAACGGACCGAGACGGAAAATTAATCTTTCATCCCTTTAAACAATCTACTTCCGACTACGTATAATTTGATCTTTTCATTTATATCCATTCTGTAATTATATACCTAATGCATATACGTATATATGTATATTAGAAGAGTAGTCGCCCACTAAATACGTTTCTTGGTCACGTTTCAATTATAACGTTTTATATGGACTGTTTGGGTTATACGTATTATTAGGTATATTTTTCTTTTTTCAATTTTTTTTTTTAATATCACATTTTTTTTATATTTTTTAGTAAACACAAATTATAAATATAACATTGTAATACATATGTGTTTTCCATGTAGAGTTTTACATTTTACATTTTAACCTGATTTTGTTCATTCGTATTGTCTTTACACTACTTCCATTTATGTTGATGTTATCTCACGCTGTAGTTTTTGTGACTAGGTCTTAAATATATTTACCAATATTTCTATTGTGTATGAAATTTGAGTAAAAATCTTAAAGTAACAATAATCAATTACCTAGTCGTTCACGATTACTGCTAATCAAATTGTCTTCATTGTTTTGTACTTTTAATACCCACATTTATAATATATTATTTTTATTTACAGAATTATTTTGGTGGACACTTTAAGTCCTTTGACTAATTTTCGTCGACGCCCATTCTGAGCCATTAAAGATGCCTAATACAGAACTTCCGTCCATTTTGGAAGAATACTTAAATTGCTTTAATTCTTATACTACTGAATGGAAAGTACCTTTTCTATCACCTAGACAAATGGCTGCAGCTGGACTTACATATACGGGCATGGGCGACCGTGTGAAATGCTTATATTGCTCTATTGAACTTGATACCTGGGAACCTAATGATGATCCACATACTGAACATCTTGAAAAATCACCATATTGTGCATTTTTCAGAAACAGTCACGACGAACACGGTGAATTCTAACCCAATAAATATATTTAAAACTTATGTTAATTATAAGTACTTATTTTTAAAATATGTTAAATATTTGTAACTGAAATTTGAACCAAATTTTTAGTTAATTTTTAAATAATTGTAACAGTCGAGAACATTTTATATAATAGTCGTAATCATGTCTACTGCTTACTAATACAAACTATAAACAAACAAGTTACAAACAATTTTTATTTTACCATCAAATCACAAGTAAATAATAACTTTTTCACTAAAAAAAAAATTTAAAAACCACTCGATATTAAAGGTGACGTGTGAAGTAACAAAAATACGGCAACCATAATTCAAGATTTATTTTCTAGTGATTAATTATTAACTGAATGAATCTAATAGTTAATAAACCCAAATGGTGAAGTATAAAGTATGAGGAATAATAAATCTCTACATAAATTACAAATGACAGGTTTCAATTAGAAACACAAAGTAGAAAAACTACTTAACAATGACCAGTATTAAAAAAACTAAGTACAAAATGCAAAATAAAAAATATAGTTAGTCAAATTTCGTTTATAACGAAGTATAAATTGATTTATCTTGTTTTATTTAAATAATAATTTAAATAATAAATGAACGTTTTTTTTCCATCTCGATAAATTAATATATCTTATAAATAATATTACGTACTATAATATCACTGTATTTGTTATATTTAAATAAAAATGAATTAAGGACTTAAATAGGTGATCCCCAAAAAATATTATTAATTACAGATAATTATTTTGCATATTTAGGAATTTAATATTATTGTTTTATTTATATACATATGTATTATATTGGTGCAATGTGCATGCGCATATTTTACAATATTTTAGTTCATTCAATTGTCTATTTTAAACACTAAGGGACTGTTATAAGATGTTATAAACTTGATTATGAATAATTAATAACTACAATTTTATTATATTTTTCCAGGTTATGATGAATGTGGCATTTATAAGCATACAAATCCTAACCAAAACATTGAAGGTGTGAAAAATCTTTTACATTTCTTTAACATTATAGGCATTGTGCATAATATTACTGTTCCTGAGTTTGGTGAATATTGTATTTATGAAGATCGCCTAAGAACATTTGAGAAGTGTCTGTTAAAAAAGAAAAATGATTTTCATGCTTATGTTAAAGCAGGCTTTTTCTATATAGGTAAATTGATAGTATAATTTTAATATTAAATGATCACATTAATATTGTTTATTTTAATTTTAGGTAGAGGCTATGATGACTACATGACATGTTTCAGCTGCAATCTATGTCTCTCGTCCTGGGATGATGATGATGACCCATGGGAGGAACATGCTCGTTGGTCACCAAATTGTAGTTTTGTGTTGTTAAATAAAGGTCAAGCGTACATACATGAGATATGTGGAACTGAAAGTGAAAGGGTCAATATCAAACAAAGGGTAATATATATAAATATATATATATATATGTAATTCCCTTTATCACTTTTAAGACTAATATTAACTTTTAAATTTATTATAGGATTTATCAATCATGATTGATTATCATATGGATCCCACTTCTAACCAAGATATTATGGTTTTGAAGTCCACTACAGAAAAGTATGTTGTATTTATTATTATAAAAAATATGCTTTTTATCATTTGCACTACGTGAACTTTTCTAACATTTTGAATTAATAGAATTTATAGTTAAATATATTTTCTAGATTCAAATATTAGTGTTGCAATGATTTGTTTTATTATTATTATTATTACTAACATTTTTGAATAAGAATGTTCCAATCGATACAAGTGTAGGTTCAAGTATATTTATTAAGATTTTTTTTATGTGTACACTTTTCCAGTTTTCTTTGTCATGCAATAAATTTAAGTAGGCACTTAATTGTGCAACTTTTATTGGTGCCTATTGTAAAAACAGTGGTCTCCTTATCACTAATTTTTATCACATTTATGATACTCTAGTCACATTACTTAGAAATTTGAATCTTATGATAATTTTTATCATATTTAATACTATATTTTATTGATTCATTAAGTTTAATAAATTAGGTAATTTTGATCATAATTGTCTATTGAATACAATGATAAATCATTAATACATCCAAATTCAAAGTAATACAGCTTAGGCCAATATTGTTTATATCTGTACCTTACTTGAAAACTAATACCATCAATACAACATGCTTGTAATATATAAATATATATATATATATATATATATATATATATATATATTAATCACATTGTCCACCTAAATCACAAAAATTAAATAATATATATTATAAATAATTTTATTTAAAAATTTAATTATTTGATTCATTGATGACTTCAATGCACTACAATTGCTTTGACATATCCATTTAATGTATTTTTATTATATGTCAAAAATCTATTGAGCATCTAAAATAAATACATAGCATGAAACGTTATTTACTTGAATTTTCTTTTAACACTGTTCTTGTAAAATTCATAAACTATTAAATAGTTTTTAAAAGACAATTCTTTGTATTTTAGAAACATTGATGACGAAAAAAATATGAATATTGCAGACCTATTTGCCAAAACAGAGTTGCAAGAGGCAATTAAAAGACAAGATCCAAATGCAGTACAAGATATGAACCTCTGCAAGATTTGCTACAGAAATGAAATAGTGGTTGCCTTTGTCCCATGTTGTCATGTTATTGCTTGCGTTGATTGTGCTTTATCCATGGTGCAGTGTGCTATATGTAGAATGGGGTATGCATCTGTTATAAAAATATTCATAAGCCCAGAAAAGGTAGAAGATAGAGAACTTCAAGATGTAGCACGCAAACCTTCAGATGCTCTTAACAAACCACTATCAGATAAATTGCTTTGTAAGATTTGTCGCATGGATGAAATTCAAGTTTTATTCATACCTTGTAGACATGTTCACTCTTGCATCAAATGTGCTACTGAACTGCATGAGTGCCCAGTATGTTCCGAAGTAATCTGTGCTAGTATACACATTTTTTTGTAAATTTCATATAATCAGCGTACAGTATTTACATACTGTTTGGCATGGGAAATTTCAATACAGACAAATTTAAATGACATTTACATAATAAACATAAATCCCATTAAATCAATGATAAAACTAAAAATTAACACAAATTAATTCTGCAAATTTCTAAAATCATAACACACTGATGGTAAATTAAGCATGCTCCTTAAGTATGTATTATGTACTTCCTTGTGTTGGCAAAATTTTTTTAAGTTTTTGTTATTTGTAACTGAGAGATGGACTTAAAATATTTTGTGATAAAATAATCATAGGTTATATACTTTGAGACTTATTTTATTTCATGTAAATTACTATGCAGTCTTGATTTTCTTATAATTAACATTCAATTGTAAACATTATTGATATTGTTTTAACGAATTTAATTGTTCCCCTTGTAAATATAACTGTTTAAAACGTTATATTTATAATGTGAATGATTAGTTTTCGTTTGAATATTTTATTTAAAACTAGCACACACTAATAAAGCATTGCTCATATTGTGATTTCGGTAATCTAACCGACACATTGACTTTACGTTTCACGTTGAATGAATTTTTTTTAAAAATTTTTAGAGTTGATTGATATAATTTTTTTTTTTTTTTATTTGATTTTTAATTTTTATAATTACAATTTCCATACTATGAAATCAATACATAGTTATACACATTACGAATTAAATCGGGTTGTGATGAATTAGTGTCAACTTATGATTTATGTACTTCTCATTTAATGAAAAGTATTAAATATCGGTCATGGTTACACTATTATCTTTTTTCTTTTTAATATGTTATGTAGAGAAACTTATTCTAAAAGTCGCTTTCTTAACTAACGATATTAATGTGTTAATGAGATTCATTTCTTTTTAGTGAATATAACTGTATGTAATACATAATTATGGTTTATATGTTTAATTTTAGTTCTGATAATTTCATTTTAAATAGCACAAAAAAATTGCTAAATCAAGCATTGCTCATGTCATGTTGTTGATATTCTAACAACACATTGACTTTATGTTATACAAATTATTTTTTAGCAGGTGTTCTAATTATTTACTATATATATACATTTTTCATTGAATTTAACGTTTTTTCATAATTATACTACTACAAATTAAAAAAGAGTTGTGATAAATCAGTTACAACTTACAATTTATTTACTTCCAGGCTACTTAAAATTCTGTTTAAATTACTTTGACGTCTTGAATTTCATTAAAACCACACCATTCAATTATTATTATGTTGTATACTATACTTTAGTATAACTTACTTTTTTTAAACAACGCATTTTTTAATTTACAATATTGATGTTTTGATGAACATAAATGTTCTCCTTTTGAACATAATAGTAATACATAATTATAATTTGTATATTTAATTTTAGCTTTAATATTTTTAATTTTAAATAATACATCATATTAGCTCATCATACATTGTTCATGTCACCATTATCTTGTTGGTATTCTAACAACACATTTATTTTATGTGTTATGTTAGAAAAATTCTTTTTTAAGAACTCTTCGAGCTATTTGATATATGCATATATTTTTTTTCATTTGATTTAAATTTTTTTTATAATTATAATTTCTGTACATTGGACTATAATCCTAAATCAATACATAATTATATGCATTAAAAATTTAAAAGGATTGTGATCAATTAAACATAACTTGTGATTTATTTACTTCAGAGCTATAAGTCTGCTTAAATTACATTGAAGTCTTGGCTTTCATTAAAGCAACAAAGCCATTCAATTATTATCATACCATACACTATTCCTTAGAATAATTATATTCCATTTAAACACCAGATTTCCAAACGTAAATATTGATGTTTTAATAAACTGTTCTTATTTTGAATAAAACTGTACTGTAATTGTAATATGTATGTTAGATTTAAGTATATAACTATAACTTTTAATTATAATATAAATATAAATTTTTATTGATTTGTCATGTTGTCAGTATTCTGACAGCACACTGAATTTATTGTTTAGAAATATTATAAAATCTTAAATCTGATAAATTTCCATTTTTTTTTTTTTTTTTTTTTTTTTTAGTTTATAAAAGTATTATAATATATAATCTTCATTTAATTTAAGTTTTTAGCATTTATTGTAATTATTACTATTATTATTATTATTATTATTATATTATTATTATCATCATCATTATTAATTTCATTAATGTTTTAAAATTAATACACACTTATAGTAAATAATCACATTTATATTATTATTTTAAATATCAATAATTTAGCAATAACACAAAAAAAATTTTAAAAATATAAAATTTCAATTTGATTTGAAAACAAGGTGTTTTATTATAAATCTACATGTTCCATGTTCCTTAAATATTAAGTTCCTAAAATCAAAAAATAATAATAATATATTATTTGTTTAGTATTAATGTTAATACTTTAATGTGTACAGTCATAATTTTTTCCAATATATATTATGATTTCTCAAATACAAAATATATTAGTTACGTTTTAGTGTTAAAAGTTTCCGCAAAAGGACTACATAAGTAAAGCTCAATGTCGCAGCTAAAATGTGGACAAACAAATTGAAAGTTGGCTCTACGATTAACAGTTTAATTTAATTATAATTTAATGTTAACAACCAAAAACAAAATCAAAAATATTTTTTAAATTTAATAAATGTATTTTATGATATCATTTAAATTCAATGGCAGTATAAATTCCAAATTACCAATGTAATCATATATTATATATAATCATATATTCTACATGAATTATGCCACAATTACAATTGGATACTTCATATTTACAATTTTCAACAATTATACAATGTTGATAAAAGCGTTAATGTTCATATATATAAAGTTACTTGTGAAGTGTTTCATTTACAAACAACTGATAATTAAATAATATTAATATTAAATAGATTTATTTACATACATACCTATGTGAATCAATTAAAGTTGTATTTTTAGAAACAAATTAAAAAAAGGTCAAAAAAAAAATTATAAAACATAAAGCAATATGCCTAATATTCCAACAAATTAATTTTACTGTCATACACAAATTTAATAAGTTTAATTCATTAAACTTAAAATTGAATAGAATTAAGTATAAGGAATAAAATAATTTAATAATAATGTTTACATTTCAAATTAATATTATTTTTAGGAGTGCGAAGAAAATAAATTATGTATGACCCATGACAAAATTAAAAAAATTCTCATTTTAATAAAATTTAATACACATTTTTCAGTCATTCTTTTAAATGTGTACTACAAAAAAAAATCTCAAGTACATAAATAAATATATAATTATGATATTTAAAACTAACTAATATTTTAATGATGATTTCTAGAACATTGTGAATTTACAAGTACAAAATACAAATCAACATGAAATGGAAACAGAAAACTGTATTAAAAATAATCCAGATTCAAATTTTGCTGGCCAATTGCAATCGATATGTCGGGTGTTCAGTCTTCATCTATTCAATACTTGCAATTAGTATTTAGAACATAAATCAAAAGAACCTATGTTCAATGTATACATTGAAATCAAATGACCAAATTAATTATTAAGTTATATGTTGACAGATGACAAACATAATGGCCAAATCATGTATATTGTTCAGTTTCGCATACATATTATACTGAAAATTGTAACATTTGGAAGTGCAATGATTAAGGAAATGGCCAAGGAGGTAGCTGCCATAAATGCTATACTTACACTTCAAGTGTTGTTTCATCAATAGCCTAGAAATATGACAGTATTGCCTTTTACTTATTATCAATTTAGTTTTCATAGTATACTATATCTATAAAATCTAATTTATACGTTATTTTATTCATGCAAAATTAAAATATCATTTCTGTTTCTTGGTAAATGTGTGTTTGTGATGTAACAACTGAATATTCAAAACATGTCTAAAAAATATTTATTAGTAATATTCATACCTCTAATATACTGAGTACAATAATACACCTTTGAAGGAAATTACCATATTTAGAAATATGAAAATATACTCACATAAGACATACTCATATTTATGATGTATTAATTATAATTTTTTTTTACAGTATGTTCTGTACATATATTTACTAAAGTAATATTAAGATACAAAAGACAAAAACTCTATAAAAATAACCATTTATTATATCAAATTGTTATACTTAAATTAAGTCAAATAATGCTCTACAAGTCTATCTTCGCATAGGTTGAATCATGATTTCTATTTTAATAACAAGTTATTGCTAAAAGTTGTTTATAGTTTTTTTTTTTAATTATATTATAACTGAATAACAGTTTCAGTAAAAAAATGTGCGCAGACCAAAGCAAAGTAAACTTCAACATTTCGAAAACATATTGAAGTATCATTGCATTTATGAAATTAAATCGTTGGGCGTTATAAGTACTTTCGTAAGAAAAATTGGTCTGGTTCCTTCGATACAATAATTTGTGAACCAATAATCCTAATGGCATTCATTCTTGAAATAACTGAATACCTATACAGTTTCATATATATTTGTTATACTCTGGAGCACATGCCAGTTAGGTTAGATTAGTCTATTTAATACCTACATGTAATAATTTTTTTTTGATAAGTATTAAGTGCGAACTCACTTTTCAGTTATAGATCATATGTAGTTTGATATAGGTACTTTATTTGACATGTTGACATTGATCTGCTATATTCTCTACTGGTTATTAGTGATCTACATTTTAACATTTATGATATGCTGTGTGATCAACCAAAACCTATTTGACGTGCTTACGAGACAATTATCCGTATAGCTTGATTAATATATTTAATATTAGATGACAATAAAAATTTGTGTTTCTTCCACTCCACAAGTAGTACCTTTAATCATTAATTTTTTTAGTTCTAAGAGCTTTACTTGTATATTATATCTATTTGTTCATTATCATAATTAGTATTTGTTAAATGTTTATTGTTATTCAATATGTTAATCAATGTAATTTTTGAAGTTTGATGTGTATGTATTATTAAACTTCTTTTATAAATAAATAAATATATAAGAAAAAAATAAAAATAATGATCTGTGGTCGATTTTAAAACTTAAAATATTGAGGAAAACATATGACACGAACACCAGAAATGTTACATCAGTATTTAATTGAAGCCTGGTACCGGTCAATTAACAAAAAAAATCAACTACATCCAACATTCTCAAATGATAATTAAAATAAATATAAAATATATAATAGATTTATAGATAATAAAATAATAAATAAATAAAAAAAATAAAAAAATAAATATATATATATATGTGTATACTTAAATATAGTTTAAATATAATAATATAACATTTTATTTCTTTATTTTTTTTTTTTAGCATATCGTTTACTCTTTATTTATTTTTTCTTTTATTTTTACTACTTTATTAAATAATTAAAATTAATGTTTCATTATGTTTTGATTAAACTGTAATCGATGAAATATGTAATATAAAAAGTATACTGTGAATTCTAATAAATATGTGTTGATGTTTTAATTAAATGTTTTCTATTTGTATCTGTAGATCATATATGTATACAGTAGATAATTGTCAAAGTTTTTTGATTTCTTCCATTTTCACCAATCATTTATTTAATATTTAATAGAGTTATTTAATAAATATAGTATTTTTAAAGCCCATGTGATACAGTAACGATTTAACGATTCATAAACACTTTTAAATTCGGTTTTTTGTTAAAGATATTTTTACAAAAAAAAAAAAAAATTATAGCCAGTACGCTTTAATATATATTTTAGAAAACGTTTGCAATTCGACTAGATCGCTTTCAAACGTTTCACATCGTTCAAAAAGTGCAGTAATGGCACGTACGCCGTTTGAATACATTCGTCGCAACAATCTTTATCATATACGCGATACGCAGTGAAAACGAGATTACACACCGCAGCAGCGAGTTGTTCCTGACCGGTCGTGCGATGATAAACGTCGGTCACAAATATCGCGCCTAATAAAGACGGATGGTAAACACGGTAAAGCGGCACGGTTATAGGTATACCGCGTCTGGTCGCAGTCTGATACACCACTCGCGAACCGTTCCACGGGCTCTACTACGGCGTAATATCGGTGAACACGGAGGGACCAGATAATTTCGTGTTCGGTTATCACGCGCGCCGATATCGGCTTATCACTAGTTAATACGACGTACCTGTAGTAATCGCGAACAGTAATAATTAATTCGAAGTCGATTGCCGAGTGTGCTTTATTAAATATTATTACAACTATTATTACAAATATTATTATTATTTATTATTATTATTATTATTATTATTTATTATTAGTATTATTACTCGGTGAATTGTTCGATTTGAATACAAACACAATGATGGGCAAGTAACAAATCCATGTTTAATTACTCTAATGCTGGACACAAACGTTTTTGTTTAGGTTTACAACGATAATCATCTTGACGAACTGTTTTTCAACATTGTCAGGGCTAGGTTTTTGGGTAGACGAATTTGTTATATTAATTTTTTTTCTCTACATAGGTAACTCGACTGAACAAACATAATCTTCAATCAAAATTCAATATATGCTCAATATGAATATTGACATAATATTGTTCACAAGAGGAAATTTTCTTTATGTTTATTGTTGTTTCCCCCCTAAAGTTAATATATTACAGATTGTCAACACCATTCCATTACACACTTTTAGTACTGGTCTGCTATCGTACCGTCACACATAAACCTGTACTACAGATTTAGTTTTGCTCTAACATTTGTGTTTGAAAAACGAGGCGAGTATTATGAATTGAAACAAACTTCATGTTGAAAAATGTAATTGGATAATTTCAAAAATTTGGAAAAGCAATGACATGACTACTTGAAATGCGTTTCCCTATTACATATCAGAGGTTTGGTATATATTACTGTAATATTGTAGGATAACAGATCAATTTTCGTTATGTTAAACATTAGGACAACAAACACTTACAAACTTAAACCAGTTGCGTTAACAATGCATGTCTTAAACACATCAGTAAATATAACAAAAAATTTCCAGACATATACATACAAGCTACATACAATTTATATTTGAATATCCTTATTATTAAATATTCAAATAAACATATATGTTTGTATTTATTATTTACAAAATAAAAATAAGAAAATATACATATTTATGCTTATTAATACTCATATAAAAATGTCTTATCCTATACACCAGTATTAACGAAAGTAAAAAGCTTAACATTTTATAATTTTTTTAAATAGCAGAAGAAGTTAGACTAAAAGATCAAAATGCAAAGTGGGAAGAACTTGTTAATGTCGCATGTAACATGAGCAAAATTGCAATAGCAACACCTGATAATGAAGTGAATGAAAATAATATGGACTATGTAACTAGTAATAAAGGAACTGAAAAATCTGATCTCGGCACCAGTGATAACAACTAGTAAGCTCATATTTTGATACTATAAAGATCTTTGTTTTTTAATAAATGTAATTTTAGCAATCAATTAGTTATGACAATTGATATTGAATATTACAATAAAAAACAAAAAGAACAGAGCAAATCACGTCCAGTGACGACTATTCAAAGTTCTTCTTTACAAACAACAGGTACATGACAATGAATACTATTGAATTCAATTCCCAACATTCCTCTATATTATATTTAGCACCCTATAAATTATTTTGAGTAATCCAAATGTGCACATTTCTAACATATGAAAATTGATTGTCTGATTTAACACCATACACAAAGATTGTTAACTTAAAAAAAAAATCTTAAATGCAACAGAAAAATACTGATGAATTTATTTTGATAAATCAGAAACCTTAATTTGATATAATTAATACAAAATATAATTCAATATAAATTTGGTGAAATTTCTTCATTAACCAATATCTAATAAAACATTTTATATGTAGCAATATTATGTTAATGTTATTTAAGTGTACATAATTATTTAAAGACTATTACCAAAACAAGTTGTGGCAAAATGGATTACATAAATGACTTTAAACAAGGTTCAATGACATGTGTCAAATACACACATATTTGATTATTATTTTTAATTGGAACATTTATTAAAATACTTATAATAAACATAATTAAAAATTATACATTTATTATTAGTGTTGTTGAAATGTGTGTATATTATAATAGTTTTATGTTTTTAATTATGTAGATACATTGATTGCTCAAAACATTACATCTTCTAAAAATAATACACGTGCAAAACAATATAATGCAAATAATATAGGAAAGGTAATTATTTACACAAATTCTATTTAGACTCCTCACAATTATGTAACTTAAGAATTTATGAAACAACTTGACTTAAGTACTTGTCCAATATATTTGTTAAAAATAGTTATTTAATAGTTACCATAATATTATATTTTATATTATTTACTCTACAACATAAAATAATGACATAGCTTAATACTTTTTTACAAACATTTAAGAAACCAGATTTATTGATTTCTTTTTTTTTGTCTTACAAAATAACCACGGACATAGGCAAGATTTTGAATTGGCAGAGAGGGCAGCATTAAATAGCAACGATATGTTTGGTGATTGATTGAGATATTTCTAAAAAAAATTTGATTTTTAACAATTTTCTTATATCTACATTTCAAATATAATGTCAAATATTAAATATTAATTACTTAAACTGATTTCTTGTTTGCTAAACATGTATTCAACAATGTTTATTACTAAAAAGTTTTAAAATAAAAAAAGACATTTTTATAAACATTTATTCAATAATCAATCTATTGACAATGTTAAATATTATACTTTTAAATGATTGTATAATAAAATTCCATAAAATATATGCAGGTACATAATAACACACCAAAACCAATATTTAAATGGATTTCAAAAGAAGAAATGATAAAATTGAAAAGAAAAAAATCAATAAGCAAAGAAAAAACTTACAAACGTGTTGGTAAAAATGTTGAAACTAGTAATGGTATGTGGTCCCACAAATTAAAAAAAAAGTAATCTTTATTATTTTTAAATAGGATATTAATTGAAATACTTATATAATTTAAATGATCTGTTTATTATTAATGTTATTGAAAAATGTATGAACTATAATAGTTTATTTTGTAATTATGCAGTTACATTGAATACATTAACTCGATGCAATACCTGTATGGAATGGAATACATTTCAGGATGGATATGATAAACAGGACAAAGAAATAGTAATTAATTATTATTTTACTAATTATTATCAATTGTTGACACATGTTCTATTTAAATCCCTTATAATTATAACGTTACTAGAGATCACATGAATTAACTAAAACTTGAGTTGTATGCATTTTTGTAAATTAATAGGGTTTTGTAAAATGTTACAGACAAATAAATTACCACCAAAAACAAATTCTAGACAGGATTCAAATAAAAACTATGAACATAATCATAGTTCCAAAACTGTTCAAACAACAAAAAACAAAATGCCAAATTCTTTACTAGAAACAAAGTTAATTCTTAATGATGTAAATACTAAGTTGGGATTTGAGCTTGTATCTGTTACAACAGAGAATCCTGGGGAGTTATTTACATATTTGTGTTATGTGGAGCATATGACAGGTATTCGAATATCAATTTCATGTATTTTTTTATTGAGTAAAATGTAATAATCATATAATTTATTGAAAAAGCTCTAGGTAAGGGTCATACTAAAAAGGAAGCAATGGAAAGTGCAGCAAATCATTTATATGAAGAATATGTTCAAGGCAAATCTATAGCCAAATATATTTCAAAATTAACATGTGATAAATAACAACCATAAACATTTAAGTTAATTTATCTATTGATATAAATGTCTCCGATAACCAATCTGAGTGTACTCATGCACACAATAAATAGTTTTCTTTATTAATCTAATAAATTGGATATCTACACATTGAATTCATCCATTTCTCACATACAACATCAACAATAACAAAACATGTAGGACTTGCCTAGTAAATTGTATTAGGAGCTACAATTATGTTGCAAGTTAAGAACTTTACAAGCAACTGTAACACCTACTCAGATATTGGCATTGGAAAATACTACAAGTCATGCATTAAATATATTCAATGGATGTTGGGTATCTAAGTTCATCAGCCAAGCCAATGAAATTCAGTTAATTTTAGTTTTATAATAGTTTTTATTATAGTTTTAATTCCTTTGTATTTGTTCCTATCAAATTAAAATACTATTGTTTTTTTTTTCGGATTCATATGTAAATATAAATAAAAATTATATTTAGATGTTTAAAATATATTTAAACAAAAACAACCCAATTATTACTGTGAAAATGGCTTATTATAACTTATACATAAGATATACTTGTATTTTTATTGATTTCTTAGTTTTTAGTTATTTTTCCCCTCGTTATTCTGTATGTAACTCAGTCATATTTAAATATGCATACATATATTTTATTTACATAATACTTTAGGTGATTATAAACAAAATATTCCTGATTAAATATTCTATTTTATGTTCACTCTTTAATAGAATTTATTTGAATGTTTTTTAGATTAATATAGTATACATTAGTTGTAAATAAATTGAATGCATATTATGAACTGACAAATAAGTTGACATATGTTTTGAAAAGTTATATTGAACCATATATAACTAAATTTAAAAAAGTTCTATTTCATAAAATAATATACATTTTTTAAAATGATATTTATAACCTTTTACGTATTTCCTAGATATGGTTTAGGTATAATTTAAGATATTTTTTCATCGTCCTATGAATTTTTATTTAAATTAGTCAAAATAATGAAGAAGTCAAACAGTTCATTTAAATTTCATTTGAATCCAAAAAATGTAAACAATGTAAGTATTCTATAACTAGTTACCCAGGTGACATTATAGACATTTCTAAAAAAAAAAACTTTGGTGTTTACATAATACATACTATCATTATAACCAATATAATATATGTGTGTTGCAAAAATTTTTTTTCAGTTTAAAATATATCCATCAATAATTATTTTTGG
Source organism: Schlechtendalia chinensis (assembly GCA_019022885.1). Taxonomy (NCBI): domain Eukaryota; kingdom Metazoa; phylum Arthropoda; class Insecta; order Hemiptera; family Aphididae; genus Schlechtendalia; species Schlechtendalia chinensis. Next base: position 7,107,458 of record CM032345.1, on the reverse strand, counting down.
AATTCGAATGTATGATACCCTTTTGTAAACTTACACTTAGTGAACAGTTATTTTGGAGAAAATGGTGTTACTACTTGTGCTAAATTATCAACGTTTCCACTCCTATTTCGTTAACACTATGATGACAAAAGTAATATTGCTTTATCGTGCTATACCATAGATGTATTTTTAGACGAAATGTCCAAAATAGCGGTTGTTTTTTTGGTTTGGCGAATCAGACGAGGGAATAATAACAACTGTCGTCGGGTCAATATTATTTTCTAAAAAAAATCACTCAGGGAAAATCTATTACGAGTTCATAGTTTTCAACTTCCGTTTTTACAGTCAATAGCAGTTGAACGATTACAATAATCACTCATTATGCACGTATCACATTGTCAGGTAGATGAAAATTTTTACCTCATCAATGGACATTTTTTTTTTTTATTATATCATTATCTAATCGAAGTTCTTCATTCCAATATGTGTGTCGCCGTCGTTTATTATCGCGACGTTTCATACAAACGTTTAGTTTATCATCGTTGGACATTTTAAACGGACGAAAAAGACGTTTTTGCACATTCAACGTGTTCGTGTCATCGCGAGCAAGGGAGGTATATTGGATGTTCGCTAATTCCTCCGGACACACACACACGTGACGACCGTGACGACGACATCTGAACGACACCGGACGGTACTTGTTAAGATTCGATAATCGTTTTCGCATTGAAAATCGGTAAATTCGCCGAGACGAAAGCCGAACGTAAAAGCATGAAAAACACGAAGAACCCAGTCAGATTACGTCTCACCTGTTTCGACGAGTGACGGACACCAACGAAATAACGAGTACCCGCTCTGATCAATTGAATGTCCAAGCAAAACACGTTCTACAATACCATCCGATACACAAGCACGTAGTATTTATCAGTTCGAACAACTCTCGCAATAAAGACGAATAAAAACTTTCATAGTCGGTCAGGTTCTATGGCGAGCAGTGGTTGAATTGGAGAAAAATAGTAGGAGTACTCTGAAGGCTTACAAAATAGTTACGTACGTCCTCAATACATTTTTAAAAACGGTGTTGGTAATCGAAAAGTTGATCACTGCCATCTGTCACGTTTACCAATAATTCGAGCGTGGAAAATAAGATAATGTAAAGTAATAATAACTAATAACGTGGCGTGTATCTTAATTCAAAGAATGATATAAAATACAAGTATAGGTAATTTAAAGACCCGATAGTCGCGTTTGTGGAATTGATAAATAGTGGGAAAACCATAGGCCATAATCAGCATCTGCTGGCATATTATGGTGACTGGCGGTAATATATTAAATATATATTATTTCGTCAACATAACAGTATTATTTTATAAATTCGTCCGCTGTGGAAAAGCGAATACCGTCCCCCGCGTTCCTCTTTTTAAAAAAAATAGTAAACTAGTACGCTCAAATATTTGAAAAAATAGAAGGGTCCCCTGCGACCCCTCCGCCCAAAAAAAATTCAACCACTGGTGGCGAATGCCCCGCCCGAGTCGGAAACCGTTCGCAAAAAAACGGTGAATTATAAACAGCGGCCTTGGGAAAGTGTCGTGTCGTTTGACGACAATGGTTTACGTGCTTGTTAGGTAACGTGTGCTACTGGCTACCGCCAATGCCGTCGACCAAAAACTAGTATACATTACGTATTTATGCCTACTGATCAATCACAGTTTATCAAACAAAAACTTACTTAACGTATTGCTGATGACAAATCACCGTTGTCGAGTATTTTAAAATGTTATACGTATTGTTATATAACTTCGGAAGAGACCATTCGAGTCCCATTCGCGATTATTTGTATGACATTCTATTGATGTGACTCCACATACGCCGTCTTTTGATTTTGGGACAACTGTCAAGTTTGGGCAGCAAGTTTCTCTTTTGAACATAGTCAATAAGCGTTTTTTTTATTTAGACACTACATGCTCGTACGAATAGCACACTGATTTATTCATTGTGTGTAAAAAAAAAAAAAAAATACAAAAATGTTTACAAAATGAAACTCAGAACGTAAAAGCACGCACACAGACAAAACAACACGGACTAAAATAATGTATCTAAAAGTCAGTGTTCATTGAATGATGGATATTTACCAGGTACCATAATGGTTATTATAGTATTGTACGACCCGTTGATGTCATTTATCTTAATAATTCGAGTCACGGGTACTTTTCCGTAATAATATTATATATAAATATAACAAAGATACATGTAATACATTATAAATGATATAGAAATATCACTTATTCCGGGTAAATATTCATTTGCCGGTAGATAACTACATAGTACACTGACGGATTTGTGGTAGATGGTAGGTACAAAAGTATTGCACATACAAGTTGTAGAAATTTGTAGTGGCCACATACGTTACCGACACGGTGAAACTTGCTGACAACGGTTAAACTTGAATAAACAATTCAAATATTTAAAATGTTTTCTGTCACAAAATTCAAATATTATAATATTATGTAACCATAGAACAACAATAAGTACTAAATGAAATGGTTTTTTAGTCTCGAACAAGTCTGTCATAGATCGGTTTTACTGCCGGAAAACACATTCGTTTAAAAACTTAGAATACAAATCACGTACAAAAAAAAAATTATATATATATATATTTTTTTTTAAATTGAATTTAAAAGCCGTATATTTCAAAATAATAATCAATACTACTTTTAAAGAATTAAAAGCGAATTTTGAATTGAATGGCAATAATACGAGTATATACCAAGTTTGGTTCAACGAAATTCCGTTAAACGACACAAGCACGTCTTGTTAACTTAAGTTATTCCGTTAATACTACATACAATAATAATAAAATTAATAATAACAATAATATAAACATTTCCGTGTGACTTATATACGACTGCACGTAATAATAAAAAAAACTTTATTTAATAACAGCTCGTTCGAATTCCTTGCAAATGGAAAAGGAAAAAAAACATTGAAATGTCCGCGAACACAGTGTGCCAAAATCACTACGATCTGTACACGAAACAAAGTATATATGTATTTTCGTAACTATTTCGACGATCTGCACACAGAGGTCATCGAACGCGCACATAACTGGTACCTATAAAAAGTGAAGGGGGAACGCGGAAGAAGTCACGCGCCCAAATCTATCAAACAATTCGATCTACGTATATTCTAATAGGGAACTTAAAAAATTGACAACGTTGTCAGTACTCATATTTTTATGTTCATATTACACATTTCAACTTTTATTCCAATTTGCTAGACGTAGTTATATAACATTTTACGGACGGTTTAAGAGTATTTTCGCAACAATTTCGACAATCTGCACATGAAGGTCACTGAACGCGCGCGTAGCTGGTGTCTACAGAAAGTGACGGGGGAATGTGGAAAGGGGACACGCGCCAAATCTGTCAAACAGATCGATCGACCTACATTGTAACGGTAAACGTAAACAATTGACAACGTTGCTAATACTAAGCTTTTTGTATTCTGAATACGCATTTTGATACTAATTTCGAATTCTTAGACATTGTTTTATAACATTTATACAGTCGGTTTAGGAGTATTTTCGCAATTCTTACGACGATCTGCACACGAAGGTCATTGAACACGCGTCTAAATGGTACACACCAAATGTGACGGGGGAACGTGGAAAGGGACACGTATCAAATCTGTCAAACAGATCGATCGACTTATATTGTAATGGTGAACGTAAAAAATTAACGTTAGTACGTATATTTTTGTAATCCAAATACGCATTTGACAAAAATTCTGAATTGCTAGATATTGTTTTATAACATTTTTACGGACGGTTTAGGATTAATTTCGCAACAATTTCGATGATCTTCACGCGAAGGTCATCGAACACGCATGTTTAGTGCCTAGTAAGTGAATCAGTTGAAGAGGAGAGGGAATATGTGCTAAATCTGTTAAACAGTTCGATCAACGTTATATTGTAATGGTGAACGTAGAAAATTTAAACGTTGCTTATACTCAGTTTGTTTTATTCTGAATTCGAATATCGACACTAATTCCGAATTGCTAGACGTTGTTATATAACATTTTAACCACTGGTTTGAGATTAATTTCGCAACAATTTCAACGATCTGCACACGAAGGTCATAAAACGCGCGCGTGGCTGGTGCCCATAAAAAGTGACGGGGGAATGTCGAAAGAAAACACGTGCCAAATCTGTCAAACATATCGATCAACGTATATTGTAATAGTGAACATAAAAAATTAACGTCAGTACTTATATTTTTGTATTCCGAATACGTAATTCGCCACTTATTCTGAATTACTAGACGTTGTTTTGAATATTTTTATGGACAGCTTAGGAATAATTTCGCATTATTTTCGACGATCTGCACACGAAGGTCATCTATCACGCATGTTTAGTGCCTAGTAAATGAACCAGGTGACGAGGAGAGGGAATATGTGCTAAATCTGTCAAATAATTTGATCTACGTATATTCTAATAGAGAACTTAAAAAATTGACAACGTTGTCAGTACTTATAGTTTAGTGTTCATAATACACATTTCGACAGTTATTCCGAATTGCTAGATGTTGTTATATAATATTTTTCGGTCAGTTTAAGAGTATATTCGCAACACTTTCAACAATCTGCACACGAAGGTCATTTACCACGCACATAGGTGGTACCTACAAAAAGTGACGGGGGAACGTGGAAAGGGGACACGCGCCAAATATGTCAAACAATTCGATCTACGTATATTCTAATAGGGAACTTAAAATATTGACAACGTAGTTAGTACTTATATTTTTGTGTTCATAATACACATTTCGACAGTTATTCCAAATTGCTAGACGTTGTTATATAAAATTTTTACGGTCAGTTTAAGAGTATATTCGCAACACTTTCAAACAATCTGCACACGAAGGTCATTTACCACGCACATAGGTGGTACCTACAAAAAGTGACGGGGGAACGTGGAAAGGGGACACGCGCCAAATATATCAAACAATTCGATCTACGTATATTCTAATAGGGAACTTAAAATATTGACAACGTAGTTAGTACTTATATTTTTGTGTTCATAATACACATTTCGACAGTTATTCCGAATTGCTAGACGTTGTTATATAAAATTTTTACGGTGTGTTTAGGAGTATTTTCGCAATACTTTCGAGGATATGCACACAGAGGTCATAGAACGCGCGCTTAGTTGGTGTCTATAAAAAGTGACGGGGGAATGTCGAAAAAAAAAACACGTGCAAATTCTGTCAAACATATCGATCAACGTATATTGTAATAGTGAACGTAAAAAATTAACGTCAGTACTTATATTTTTGTACTCCGAATACGCAATACGACACTTATTCTGAATTGCTAGACGTTGTCTTGAATATTTTTATGGTCAGTTTAGGAATAATTTCGCATTATTTTCGACGATCTGCACACGAAGGTCATAGAACACGCATGTTTAGTGCCTAGTAAACGAACCAGGTGGCGAGGAGAGGGAATATGTGCTAAATCTGTCAAACAATTCGATCTACGTATATTCTAATAGGGAACATAAAAAATTGACAACGTTGTCTGTACTTATTTTTTTGTAATCCGATTACGCATTTCGACACATATTCTAAATTGCTAGATGTTATATAACATTTTTACGGACGGTTTAGGATTAATTTTGCAACAATTTCGACGATCTGCACACCAAGGTCATCTAACACGCATGTTTAGTGCCTAGTAAATGAACCAGGTGACGAGGAGAGGGAATATGTGCTAAATCTGTCAAACAATTCGATCTACGTATATTCTAATAGGGAACTTAAAATATTGACAACGTTGTCAATACTTATATTTTTGTGTTCATAATACACATTTCGACAGTTATTCCGAATTGCTAGACGTTGTTACATAAAATGTTTACGGTCGGTTTAGGAGTATTTTCGCAACATTTTCGACGATCTGCACACGAAGGTCATCAAATTAACTACGCACCTAGGTGGTACCGATAAAAAGTGACGGGGGAACGTAGAAAGGGGACACGCGGCAAATCTGTCAAACAGATCGATCTACTTATATTATAACGGTGAACGTTAACAATTGACAACGATGACAGTACTCGTATTTTTGTATTCCTAATACACATTTCGACAGTTATTCCGAATTGCTAGACGTTGTTATATTACATTTTTACGGACGGTTTTGGAATAATTTTGCAACAATTTCGACGATCTGCACACGAAGGTCATCGAACGCGCGCGTAGCTGGTGCCTATAAAAAGTGACAGGGTGACAGTGAAAAAGGACATGCACTAAATCCGTCAAACATATCAAACGATGTATATTGTAATAGGGGACTTAAAAAATTGACAACGTTAAGAATACATAGATTTTCGTATTCCGAAAACGCATTTTGTCACTTATTTTGAATTGCTATAATAGACGTTGTTTTATAATATTTTTACGGGCAGTTTAGGAGTTATCTCGCGTGATCGTAAGAATAAACATTTTGAGTTTATATTTATATTTTACTAGTAAGTATAATATGACAAAGGCTTCAACTTATATGATGTCATACGATGTATTTAACATGCAGTATAAATTTCTATTGCACATATGTACGTGCATTTTTATTTGTATAAAAAATGTTAGCCAAAAAGTTTTATTAAGTTATTTATTTAATTTTTTATTCAATTGAATAAAACAATAAAATATTTCTTGAAAATTAAAATTAAATGTTATAGAATAATTGTTTTATACAAATTGCATTGCGTTGCGTTACGAGCGATAGGCACAGACCGTATACGTCAAGAAAACCCAATTCAAAACACATACATTGCACCCGATACGATTTTGAAACAATAAACCAATTATTATGCAACTTGATAATAACGATAAGGTCACTACGTCGTGCACACATGTGTTTCGCCGACTTTTAGGAATTCCGTGCAAAAATCGTTCGCAAACACGGAACTAGTTCGACCAATACATATGTCGACGACATAATGACAATGTACAATATTATAACCAAACGTAAATGGCGTTGTCCGTACGGGAGTATTAGGTAAAAAACAGGCTCCCGACCATCGCCCGCGGACCGACACCCGCCGCCGCCGAAGCACACCGGTGGATCGGTTGTCGGTCGTAGTCGTGTACGGCCGTTTCACGATCGGCCGCGCGCATGCGCGCGATCAAATTCCACGCCGACCGGACGGCTGCGACGCGTCCCGAAATATTTAGAAAGTGGGTACCAAAACCGTGTGCGTTCGGCCGGTAGGTCGCAAACGGTACCGCGTTCCCGCTCCCTCCTCTCTCGCTACACGCCGACTCCCCACTCTTTTTCCTCCCGCCCGCCGTCGCCCGCCGTCGCTGGCCGGCCCGTTCGCCGTCGAAGCCGCCGGCCGCCATAACAAATGTCGTCATGATGTTGAGCGCGGTCCGGGTTCGTGTTTACGCGGTACGTTTCGTCATCGTCGTCGGCGTCGGATGGTGATCGCGTATCACGTTTATTACGTCGCGAGTCAACGCGTTGACGCCGTTCGTTTCGTGAGTACAGCTAATCGCGCGTTTGTGCCGCTATATCGCGTTGGCGAGCGAAGTCGCGTTCGCGTTTCGTAACGCACGTCGGTCGTCGTCCGCCATTGGACGACAGTCACCGGCCAGTTATCCCGTACGTACGTATGACGTCGTTGTTTCTTATTATTATTTTTGCTTTTTTTTCCGTCACGGTAAACCCGTATTTATTATACGAATTATTCGACGTATAACAATAGACCCTATCTGACGGCCTATCTCATTCCCGAGCGCAATGGAATCGTAATTATTGCAGTAAACACACGACCCCCCCCCCCCCACCCCGCCACCCGTCTACGGCAACCAGACGTGTACACGTTTTGGAGGTTTCGTACCGTTACCATTACCATTACCGAAGTCCTATCACGGACGAACGTCACTAGTTATCACGTTATCTACGTTATAATCAAATGCGTTAATGATAACAGCGTGTTGTCATGATCGTCGACCTACTGCTGACCAACGTTCATTTATTCAACAAGCGAATACAACTCATCGTTTCTGTGGTGATGTCGCGAGGTTTTTAATGTTTTCACACAGTTTTACTATACTCGAAAGACCAACATTAAAACGATTTTAACGAATTCGTATACCTGTGCAAGTGACATTATTATTTTGTTATTCATACGTACAAATACAGTTGATCATTCATTTTCTATGTAATTCATCTATTGAACACATTGAATCTATTCAAACACAGTATTTATATTTACTTATGCGTCGTTCAAAATTAAGTAATGGTTAACAATCGTTAACAATATTGTTATCGACATAATATTAGCATCCCAATCAAATGGTTAGACCGTCTGAAGTGGTACTTTCCCTTTATTACAACTAGTTTTTTGGATCATTCTTATAATCACAACAACTGAATGCGTTATAACATACAAAACTATGCATATACCATAGACCTTCAAATATCCTTCGTCGAAAGCCTGACTTGTCTTACATTATTTTTTACGTATGTTTCTAACTCTTTTTAGCTTTTACAATTTTATTGTATAATTCATTTAATTTCTTATTTTTAATTAAAATTACTTTAGTTGATGATATATAATAGTGGAAATAAATTTTTAAAAAAATATTCTGTCTAAAGAATTACTGTCAATATTTTAATTTTTAAAAGGAAATATATATATATATATATAATACTGACAGTAATTCTTCAGAATATTTTTTTAAAGTTTATAAGTTATTTTCACCACTCCACTACCACTGCCAGAATTCTACATGAGTACCTTCAATAAAAATTTCTTACAAATTTATAAGCCCTTTTATACCTAATTGTTTGAAAATTATGTTAATTTTTTAGGTTTCGTTTTATTTAACTTGAAGTTCTAACTTGAGTAAAATGGAGGAGCAATCCACCAAATCATCTCTCGATAAGACAACTAAACAACAACAAAACAATAATGAACAAAACATTCATAAAAACCAAGGAGAAAATATCAGAAACATGGATGATGGTATATCTTTGAGAAATAACATGGTATTATCGACTACTGACAAGGATCCTGTTAAAATTGCATGTCCACAAAAAAAAAGTGATAACACTTTTACAGAAACAAGAAAAAGTAGAAGATTGAAGAAGTTTTTCCCTTTAGATATAGAGGATTTTGATTTTAACAATGATATAAAAGACGATGAAATTGAAAATATGATAAATAATATATCATACAAAGGAAAAAAAAGAAAGATTAAAAAAGAAAATGATAATTCAGTTGAAATACCATCATTTGGTTTGAATGAATCTGTAAAAGAACTTAATAAAAAAGTTAAACCTATAAATAATATAGAAACATTTCAAGATGAAAATATTGAAATGTATGAGGGAACAACAAAGGTAACACAAGATTCAAGACTGAAAACAATTAAACAAAATGTATTTGAAAAACCAAAAATGAAATTGAAGACTGAAATAGATCAATCTATTACTAGACCATCTCTATTGGAAGATAATTTTAATCCTAAAAAGACTGTAATGAATGAATCAGTATTATCAAAACAACATTCCAAAACTAATACAGATTTTGTTAAAATTGAGAAGGAAAAATACATAAATTATATGCATTATAAAAAATTATTTTTTATAACTTCTCTAGGATTGATACAAATAAACAAAAGTGAAACAAATTCCAAAGCAAATGAAGACAGTATTAAATCAGAACCATCACAACACACCAGAAAAAATTTAAAGGTAACATTTACTTTGACTTATTTTTAATTTTTGGTAAAAATGAAAAACATTTTTTCATTTGTAAATGTAAATTAATACATTTAAATAGAATTGATTTACACAATCAATAAAAATGTTTCACTTTGTTTATCATATATTGTTTTGAATGATATATTGAAATGATTAAATAATAATAACTACGTAACTAACATATCTTAAGTATTTCTAATGTAATATATCTGAAATCAATTTTAAGTTCAAACAAAATAAAAATAAGATAACAATTTGGCAAATTAATTTTGGATTGTAAAATGTAGTTCATTAAACTTATGAATCAATAATCTTTTAAGTACTGTAATTTTTTTAATTAAATTTGGGATTTTTTTTCTATAACTGTTAGAGAATGAATAATGAAAATGTTTTAAACACTCAGATGATTCCATTTAAATAATAGTTATTTTTGATCTTTATTTCTATATACAGTTTTAATTGTAATAATATAAATAATTATTATAGTAACTCCTCCTTCACATGTCACCCTCACTTAGAATGTTAACGAATGTTATTTGCTTTGTTAGGTACCTACAATAAAAATAATAATATTACATAATTCATTTCTAGGAATTATCCATACCTAATGAAGATGACACTAAAAAAGCATACCAAACCAGACCAGGTATTATTAATTTATTAAATTTAATAAAAATATATATGGTTAAACATTTGTACTACAAACTATTATGCTAACTACATATATTATATATAATATATATATATATTATATATATGCAGGGTTTAAAAAAAAACTTGTAATTTGTAATTAACTGCACTGTGTTCAACAGAAATAACTGGTTATACATTTTTTTTGATATATGAGAATTATCTGAACAATCAGTTTCCCTATTTTTTTTCCTCAACTTGTATGCTAGTATTTGGCTTGTTAGAGATATTTCGTTTAGAAGATAGCTACAATACTATAAAAGATTCATCTGATTCCAATATCATGGACAACAACGGTGTTCAATTATCATGGAACTTCCCATCAAAGAAACATTCATCTTTAAAGTTCATTTATAATAATCTGTATTTTGACCGTTCAGGGCATATCAAAAATCAAAATTCATCGACAGTTGAAGTTGTTTCACGGAAAATATGTCATGACAGTACAGATGATGCGCAGATGACAAATAAACTTTATAAAAGGCTATACAAATATCCAAAACAAAGAACTTGATGAAACATTGAACACACCCCAGCTCAGGCTATTAAAACGGTTTAGAGAATTATTGACAGTGACTGCTGCCTTTCTCTTAAGAAAATTGTTGATCGACTACCTTTTAACATTAAGATAGGACATAGTACTGTTCATAAAATTATTACAAATACTTTAAAGCTCAAAAAATGGATGCAAAATGAGTGCCTTGTTTAGTGAGTGATGAGTCAGATCTTCTTAAATTTCGTTCGAAAACAACAAAATAACAACTTGAAAAATTAAATTGGGACATTTCCTCTCCATCCACCATATTCACTAATCTTTATATCAATTACCTATTTCATAAGAAGCATTTAGGCGGTCAGCGCTTCGAGATGACAACTAACTTAAGATAGCAATCACTATGTTTCTATGGAAGATAGACAGAAAAAGACAACCAAACATGTAAAAGACTGCTCTTGCGTTACCATAAGTTCATATAAAATAAAACTATGTAGTTTACATATGTATGAATTCTAATAAATTATATATATTTTTTTAATGTGTTATATATATATATATATATATATACACATACACACACATATATATATATTAAATAAAGAAATTTAGTTTTTGTATGGCTACCCCTCGTAAATATTTTTTTTTTTATATTTATTATTATATGAATTTTAAGCATTAATTTCTCTTTTATAACATCTGCATAGGTCAATGATTTATCTTAAGACTGAAAGCATTAATAAATTATTAAATTTAAAAAAGATCCTTAACAAATGTCAATTTACTAAGAAAGAAACACTTATCTACAATATAAAAATATATATATATTTTTATTTTATTTCTATTTGTTAATTCTTTTATTTCACTTCTTTTTATTTCTTTATTTATTTTTTCTTTTATTTTCACTACTATATTACTTATTTATAATAATTATATTTTGAAATTATTGAAAAAATTTAATAATTATCTACTTGAAGAACTATGTGAGTTTAATCTTCAATAAAATGATAAGGCTAGGTAAACTAGAGCATAAAATATTTCAAGTAAGTACCTATATATATATATATAAATGCACATATAAACAAATAGTTATTCTGCAAACCGATATATATTTTCTTCTGCCAAATATCAAATATTTGAATTTGACATCATGTGGTACAATTAAAAATACATTTACATATTACTTATGTAATTTTCTGTTATCTAAGACAAATATTTAAAAACTAGACCTTCTACTTATAATGTTGTTGTAAGCACATACATTTAGATCTGTTTATGCACAAGTAACATTCACACCAGTTGATTCGATTGTATAAGAATAATTAATTTTACTAATTATACTAACATTTTATTAGAATAAACATGAATATAAACATGTATGTTAATAGTAAACTACACACTACTGCTTCATTGTCTTTGTAGTAATTCCACAACTGCATCATAAACTTTTTACTAGCTTTATATATAACTATTCTCTTAGTCAGTGGTTATAAGTATAAAATGAATGCTATAATAGAAATATAATACTACTTATAATAATTTATTGTATGTTTATAAAAATATACTTATGTAACAGTTGTTTTGATATTAAAAATAATATCATATAATAATTAATCATATAATATTAGTAATAATAATTTATTACTAATAAAAAAAGTGTTATACTATTAAAGCATAAACAAATGTTTATTTAGATAAGTAATTACTAATTATATTGAATATGTAAATAACAAAAATTATCATGTTAAACTAGATACAATTTTTATTAATTTTTACAGTATTATAGAAGTATACTAGTATGATAAGATATTAACAATTATAATAACTGGGTTTTCTTCATACACAATCATTTATGTTGTTTATTGCATTTCGATTTTATTGTATTAATTAAATTAAAAATAAATACTTATTTTCAGTAAAGAAAAAGCATAAGACAAACTCAAACAAAAGAGGAAATAACCAGATGATTCACACGTATGTTATAATTATCAATACAAGTTAATACTATTTTAATACATATTCGTATTTTTATTAGAACTATTTTGGAACCAGAAAAATTAATAGGATCAGCAGTTCATCCAGAAAGAGTTTGCAAGTCTCATTGCCGTATGTGTTCCATCAAATTTGGATCAATCGACATTCCTCATCATATAACTGAAATCAAGAATCCAATGACTCCAGATTTTGAAAGCAAATGTTTAACAAGTACTTAAAAATTATTAATTTTTATTAAAATTAATGCACCTACTACAACTTATCATAGGTGAATTATTTATAGATTTAGTTAAAACAATTAGGTATTCAATAACAAATGGTTTTGAAATAAAAATACTATATTAAACTACATATAAAAATACAATATAAAAAAATATATATATATATATTAAATAGTACTAGTATAGCTAATACTATTTATTATTAGTAGTATTATGTGGTAAACATTATATTTGTAATACATTTGGTATAATTTTATATCTTTACATAGACTTTTAAACTGAGTGTAACCATATTTTTTATAGACACCTATTTTTTGTTACATAAACTTTTGTTTATATTGGACCAAGAAAGTGAAACATTTAAAGAGTTAAAAGCTTTAGATAAATAAATAAATATAACACTTCCAGAGCCTTGTGTAGTTACTGATGAAGACTCTGGTGATGATGAGGAAGGGGGTGGTATCGATAATCTTTCTGGGCCCCAACTTGCTACAACTACTGAACTTGTATTTTTAAATAAAACATGTATTGGAGAATTTTCTAATAACCATGCAGATATTGATATGAGTCAAGCTAATAAAAATACTAGTAATGCTTTATTAATTGAAAAATAAATAATGAAGTGATATTGAATAAAAACAAAACTGAGCATCAAAAAAGCTGAAAAATCGAATTCTAGAGCGAAGTTAGGTACATGTATACAGAGTGATCTTCAATTCAATAGTATTAACTTATTTCCTGCTACTGATTATTTAAAATTTTTCATATATTCTTGGGTTCAAATTTTTGGACCTATGTTGATGATATTTTTAAATAATTAGTTTCCGAATCAAATAAATATATTTTATTTTGTAAATAATAATACAATTTGAATAAAACTGTAGAAGAATTTTTTTTTTTTTCATTATTATTATAAGTGGATTTAATTCTCTTCTTGATAAGCAATACTATTGGAAAATGGAAAAAGATATGAAAAATGAGATAAGTAATTCAATGCGACATGACAGTTTTCTTCAAATTTTACGATTTTTTCATTGTGTCAAATATGAATAACTGATAAATTGTTCTAACTTAGAACTCTAATGAAAAAATTAAAAGCGAGTTCAAAACAGTGAATTTCAAAAATTTCATGAATAATGTTTTACAGTAATTACAAGAAATAATATTTCATATTTTTTCTTTTACATGCATATACTCACTCATAAGTATAATAAATTTCTCGAATATCAATAATTAAATAATTATAATAAAGGAGCAGTATATTTAAAATGTTATTTGTTCATTTTAATTCAAGGCTAATAGTGTAATACTATGAAAACATGATTTAGAAATAATAAACGATTTTCACATTGTAAACGCCTAGCTTTAACCAAATGGTAACGATTTATTTTTGAAAAACTATAATTGTATTCTTTCAAAAAAAAAATTTCATGTTGAAATGAAGTCTTTTAATGCTAATTTATGTTATAAAACTAAAAAATAACTTCGGTTCTGAAGGTTTAAATTAACTATCAATAAAAAAAATATATACTTATAAGTAGTTATATAAAATAATGGTCTAAAATAATATTTAAAAGCAACAGTTCCTTTTTTCAAAAATAAAATATTTATAAGTATTCTATTTGTTATTTATCCATTAATAGCTTTAAACTGTATCAATAATTTTTTACGTAACTGAGAAACGCCTAGCTATGAGAAGGATTCAATACTTAAATAACAAAACAATTTCAATTACACAATATAAGCTTGACTGAGCTTTAACCCTTAACTAGTGACATGATTACTCATTAAATTGTGGCTGTACTTTGAGTTTTTGTGTAAAATAAAACAAATTTGTATACTTAAGAAAGTCCTTAAATTTAATTTAACAACATTTTAAATTTTTTCTATCATTTTTTTTTTAATATTGAAATGGCCATAAGAAAATGATGGATTATCTTAAAACTGTTACGAAACTCACTTATGCACATGTAGTTGTTCAAATACATACTTTTTCATAAAAAAAAACTTAAATTTAAATAATAATATCAATGATTAAAATAATCTTTTTTTGTCTTTATAATAAAAAATAATCATGTTATAATTTGTAAAGTACAAATAATTATTCTATTGAAAACTTTTATTCATAGGGTTAAGTAAAATAAAAAAATAAAAATCTTAAAATATATTTAAATGTTCACACATATTGCACTTTTTCAGAACACTCTAGGCACATCGGACTCCCATATAAAAGACAAACATAAAATGTTTTCTTTTGATTTTTGGTGGACAAATTTTATATTTTTTTTTTTATTCGAAATCTCTCCAATCCTGAATAGAGATAATGGGATATTCGTTTATTTTCGTATTGTCTTTCTATTTCTGGTTTGACTAAAGAAAATGCTAATGTTTTTCTAAATTCAGGTCTATTTATCTCAATATTATTTTTATACAAATTGTACTGTACAAATGCGTTAACACTGGCTAACTTTAGTATTCTATAAAAAAAACCGTTAAACGCAATCTTTGGGATAACGACTGTATAATAAAAAAAAAAAAAAAAAAAAAATGTAAGTGTACCAAAAATATTACGTATTATGCAACGTGCGGTATCACATACTGCTTGACAATTTAAAAATATACTGATAGTCAACACAACTAATTTTAACATATATTATCAGTTGTTAATGACCAGAGAACCACCTAATACCAAAATAAATGAATAAACAACTGATGAATGTATCAACAATGATCTAAATATACCTATTTAAATAATTTAATGTTCACATTAACACAATTGAATACATTTAAATCAAAAAAAAAAAATAATAAATTTAATTTTCATTACAATAACGTGCGTTGGCGAACCAATGCATCTATCTAGGTCAAACCTAACCACCATTCGTTTAACATCAATTAGTCAAAATTAATAGAGCCAACCAAAACAATTTCCATTTCTATTAATTAACCGACCCGATAAATAAAACATCATTCGTTTTCGGGGGGCCGATAACGATTTTGACGGAGAGAAAAAAAAACTGCGTACTCACCCGACGCCGCCGTGTCGTAATCCACGAACGGTCGAAGAACGCGCGCGTACGTAAGATCGTCCCCGTCTGCGGACGACAAGACATCGGTAATGTCGTTCCGGTTTGTTCACGTTCAAAGCACAAGACGTAAAAAAGCGTTTCCGAAACGACGACATTTTTTTTACCGTTTTCCAGTCCGAACGCGAAACTATAAACCGAATAAATCAACGCGCACACGCACACGCGACGACGCCGACGCACGACACGGACTGAACCGTTAAAGCGTTCGGCGAACGCGACCGCATTACCGTAGGGGAACGCTGGTGGGGGGTGGGTGGGGGTTAAACCGAAAACGATTTACCGACGTACACCACGTACGTTACCTATATTTAAAACCGACGACGCACACCGCCGAGTGGGGGGGGGGGGGGTCCCGTGAAACGTCTGTGCAGATAACAGGACTGGGGCCGCGGAAAGAGCCACACGGGCACGCGTTTTCCCGGTAGCCCGTATACGTTATTCGCGTGGTTTTCGGAAAACCACGTTTTTCCACGTATCCCGAAATAAACGACGGTTCGTAATCAACTGTTTTCCGGGCACCGCGGTGTCTTCCTTCGAAACGCAGTCCGCCGCCACGCGGAAAAATGTTTTCGGCCCGCAACACCACCGCCTGACTCGGACGCCCGGTGCGTGCATCGATCCCCTCCCCCCCCGCCCCCCGACGTTGTTTTTAGCTCGCGGACGAACGTATATATTTAGATACATTTTCGTTCGCCGTTTATCGCGTTGATTATGCGATCGTTGTTGATGTTTTAATTGTCTGTGTCCGCAAATCGCATGGCGTCTTATTGGATATTTAAATACGATAATAGTCTCGTCGATTCGAAAACATCGCGAAAACCATAACAGTCGCGTGTCTACGATTGAGAAACCAATACGGGCTGTGAATAAAAAATGTTACCGATCTTATCTTTATTACGTGTATTTTATACTGATAATATTACATATCTATCATTTTACATCGTCGTATTACCGATCGCCTGATCGTAAACGTCGTTAGGTTTTCATGTCCCCTTCGATAGTCAATCTTAATTTCGCCTTCCGTCCGTCAACACGTTTTACGTCGACACTAATTTGACTTGCCGCAAATTCGACGCCAAACAATATTACGTTGATTTTTTAAAACTTTCCGACCAACCGTCTGATGCTTTAAACTCGGTGTTTGACGTTTGTTCTGCGATTCGAGACGTGCTTCGGACTGCACGATTGGTGCAGAAATTGACACATTTTTTGCTCTACCACTTACAAAACACTCCCAAGTCAAATTATCAGTTTCGTCGTTCACGTTGGATTTTGGTTTACTTTCCATTCGCCCATTTCCTAATATGTAAATTATCTGAAATTTTGAAATTTTACATTTATTCATATAGTTAAGCTTATCATTCGTCCAGTGTTCTTTTATTTCAATTTTATTTTTATTTTTTTTTGCTTTAGTATATTATTCATTTGACTTTTCCCACACACGAAAAGTTCACAAATTTGTTTTATTGATAATTTATCTTCTCCGCGTGAATCGATTAGTTTAATTTTTTCATTTAGAGTCAAACATTTATTTTTGGACGTCATATTGAACGTACGTCTATACGAAATCCGCGTCATAACACTACTACAATATTAAACGATAAAATAAACGTATTGCAACGAAATAATCTATATAATTAATATAAATTATATTCGTTCACCGTTAAATTTGAAATGGATATTTCCATGATATCTAGGTGCATGAAATAATATCGTTTCCGTGTCCACGTTAAACAGATTCCATATTATTCAGGAAATGGTGCATTTAAAAATACATTACGATCGGCAGGACTGTAAAATTTATCAATAAAACACGGGTTTCCGCGTTAGTCAGGTTCCATATTACACAGGTTTTATTGTGTAAAACATACATCTCTAAGTCCTTGGTTATATACGATTTTGAAATAGCAGTCTTTTGTTCTATGTACTAATGTACTTGGTAAAAATAAAAATTTAAAGATAGAATATATAAGAAAATACGTAGGTCACCTTTATTTTGTCTGTTATTCTGTCTGCCAATAAAATAATAGAAATTAAAAAAAATTTCACAAAATGTTTTATCTCTCCAATACTCAAACAAGGTTTAAATATAAGTACTTAATTGGTAACATTATACTGTACATCATTATAAATGATGAGTAGGTCTGTTATTTTTTTTGCATATAAATATAATTCATTTCTGTTGGCACGTACCGATGTAATAAATCAGAAAACTTTATTTTCCGAATGTTTTCAAACTTTAAATTGCTAGAATAAAGGATTTATAATATTGCGTTGTTTTAAATGGTTTAAACGTAGTTTTTCACAATCGGAAATTTAGAACAATTAAAGAAACGTGGTCAATAAAAAAAAGACAATAGATCTGTGTTTGTACATTTATATTATTTAAATAAAATGAATTGTTGTGTCGGACTTATTATGCTAGGATAACTTGATTCTGAGTTTTTATATTTTTGACTTTTCCAGACTCAAAAATATAGTTTCTACACTAACATTTTAATACCTATTATCTCGAGGTCTTTTTTTTGGCGGGGGGAAGGGATGTTTTGGTTAAAAAAAATCCAATACGTAAAGAAAAAACAGTTCATATATAACTTTTATGAAAACTTAACTCGACTTGTTCTTAGTTTCGAACGAAGTGACGTACGAACAACCGACTCGTGGGAGATGCTCCCCCTCTCCTGGTCTCACCGTAAAAATCTTTTACCAACACAATCAGTACCGGATTTACGGGGGGGGGG
The DNA here is from genome assembly GCA_019022885.1 of Schlechtendalia chinensis. Classification (NCBI taxonomy): domain Eukaryota; kingdom Metazoa; phylum Arthropoda; class Insecta; order Hemiptera; family Aphididae; genus Schlechtendalia; species Schlechtendalia chinensis. Next base: position 7,088,482 of record CM032345.1, on the reverse strand, counting down.
GGGTAGGGATATTGGACCCCCCCTCCAGACACTCTGTAGTGATCCATATTTCAGTACCAAAATTACTACAATATTTTTTTTATATTAATTTGATGTACTATTTTTTTTTGGATCTCCCCCCTCAGAAAATTTTTGAAAATCCGCTACTGAACTCAATATATGATATATATATATATATACCTCTATTTTCTGTTATAGATCACGGGGTTAAAGCCGATTCGTGCCTGTGTAGTCCTTGTTTCCGAATTATAAAAAGAAGGAACTACAACAGAATTATTCAACAAGATATTTGCCTTGTTACGACTTGTAATAGCTTAGCAACAGAAACGTTTCAGTCAGTGCCGATGAACACTATCAGATGTAATCTTATTGAAAAAGGGGTACGTAAAATATACTTATAATGCATGAATATTTTATATTGTCTTTTAATTGTCATTGGCTTTACTCAATTTATACATACATATATATTTACATATATATTTATTTATGTATAAAATTTGTTTTATTAATTACGAGTATTAATTTATAGTTTTTTCTTATTTTTCTTATATTTCTTATTTTGTTTTCTATAAGAGTTTAATTGTATTTTTAGATGATTAATTTTCTTATGAAAATTATTCATCATTTAAATTTAAAAACAAAATCAAAATCAGATAAAATTCATTGCTCTACAATTTTTAGACAAATGGTACATATATATCAGAATATTTATCACACAATTTCCAGAACTAGAAGAAATGTAAAAATAAGGATTATTAATGGAATTCTGTACTCGAATTTTGAAAAAAAATTCAAAACACTAATTTAATATACCATTAATTATCAATTTATTTTACCTACGTATACTGTGAGTAATTGTTCTAACTTAACGATTTGGCAGGATTGAGATAATATATCATATAACTGTATCTAATAGTTTTACTCGATAGCGGATTTTAGAATTTTGTTGATGGTAGGAAGGTATAATTCAAAAAATTCATTATAGTCATAATAAATTATAGTTATAATAAAATAACTATTTTTTTTTTATTATTATTATTATTATATTAATATTTTATTATTTTATTCTTAAATCAAGTATGGAAGCCAGAAATGTATAGCATACTCGTAGTCGTCACTTCCTTACTTGCTTAATACGAAATTTTATATTAATTGACATTTGATTTTATTTACGTACGTTTTGTCGATTTTAGATTGAGTTTAAAACATGGACCAATGAGACATCAATTGCTATTTGCGAATTACATTTTAAAAAGGTCAGATGATTTTGACACTAATGTTATTATAATTTAATAGACGATTTGTCAATACATATCAATACTTAATATTATAAATACTATAAATATTATATATTTAAATTATTATTAAATACTTTTACACAGATATTAAAGTTAACTGAATGTAATTTATGTGGAAGTCAAAGCCAAGAAAAATGTAATCGCACGATGTTCCCACAACACATATTTCAAAGAGTGTTCGATATTGCTGAAATGTCAATTAAATTTGATGCGAAATCTTTGATTTGCGAAAAATGTAACCATTATTTAATAACCCACATGGTTTATCACCATGAGCATGAGAAGAAAATGTACGTAGAATTACGTAGCGACATTTTAATAAGGTATTTATTTATAATCAAATACTGGCGACTTTTTATAAAATATTGATTTCTTGTTATCCGTATAATTTGTTAATTTTGTATCCAAAGTCTAGGTCCTAATATTAATAAACTATTTACAGATTTTATTACAATTTACACATTTCACATATTAATATTTTTTATTCAGCTCGTTCCAAACTTCAACAATCGCATAAATTAAATTTTTGGTCAAATAACACTTTCGTTTTTGGATGCTTAAATATTTAAAACAGTATAGAAATACGTTAAAGTTACGTGGTTATACGGTTTTTTATATTGTGTATTTTTCTTTTGAAAATGTATGTTAGTTATGCCGTTGGTGAATGATTTGGTTAAATGTTGAATACGCTCAATATTTTATTCAAATGAAATTCAATCTAATCAAATTATAATACTTACTTCATTATTATTCAAAAACACTCATTAGTCAAGAACTTAAAAAATATATTTAAAAAACATTTAAAATCGAATAAAAATGTAAAAAAAATTTTAAAATGTTGAAAAAGTACTTATACAGAAGTACTTGAACCTAAATGTTTATTGTTTAGCATCGGTTACTGTTTATGATAACATTTATATATATATATACTGTTCGTATGACATAATTGTTATAATTGTTGGTGGTTTTTCGTTTCTTCAGTATTTGCAAGTACAAAAATTTGGAATTGCCTGAGTTCTACTTTGTGGAGGATTGGCCGTGGACACGTGTGCAGCCGGAGGGAATACCCTATCGCCAGCCACCGACCGCCACGCAAATGTCATTCATTTTGTCTTTGTCGATTGCCATACCGATCAAGTCATGGCGGCGGACCTTGAATCAGCTCACCTTGAACGATATCCGCTGGACAATCATGCCGGAAGGCGCGCTGAGACCAAAGTGGGTGTCGTGGGAGGAACGACTCACTCTCGCCGCCAACGCCGGTCTATTACCCGGCGTTCCTGAAGAACTCGGGGCCGTCGAGCAAGAGACGTCTGACACATCATTCTCAGACGCGGACGACGCAACCGTCGTTCAGCTTGAAGAGACAACGGCACAGCCGTCCGACGGACCGCCTGCGATACTGGACGTCGGCGGCGCGGGACAAACGCAGACAATGAGACGGGACGACGTCGTCCAGCCGGCCATCCCGATCCTGACCGAAAACCAGACGATACCGAAAACGACGTCGACCAAACGGGTACAGCTACCAATGTCCACCGTCGACGATATCAACAGCAAAACGACCGAAGTATGCGAAATCACCGTCGACCACGTCGACCACACCGAAAACGAACCGGCCAGCATCGTGCCCCCGGCGGAGTTATCCTCGTCCAAGGACATCGCAGAAGTCGGTTCCACTGCCGCGGCTTTCGCGCCCACCAGCGGCGGCGACGACGACGCGGCCGACACCACTCTCGCTGGCGTCCACTCCGACACTACTCTAGCTGGCATCCACTCCGACGCCGTGACCGCCGCACTCGCTCACACTACGACCGCCGCCGCCGCCGCGTTTGTTCTGGTCAACTCCGTGCCCGACACACAAACTAAAGCCGACGACGATGGCGAAAAACGAGGTGCGACCGACGATGGTGGCGGCGAACTAGTTAATACCGACGACGGTGGCGGCGAACTGTTTAAGACCGATGATGGTGATGGCGAACTAGTTAAGACCGACGACGGTGGCGGCGAACTAGTCAAGACCGACGACGGTGGCGGCGAACTAGCCAAGACCGACGACGGTGGCGGCGAACTAGCCAAGACCGACGACGGTGGCGGCGAACTGTTTAAGACCGACGATGATGGCGGCGAACTAGCCAAGACTGACAACGGTGGCGGCGAACTGTTTAAGACCGACGATGATGGCGGCGAACTAGCCAAGACTGACAACGGTGGCGGCGAACTGTTTAAGACCGACGATGATGGCGGCGAACTAGCCAAGACCGACGACGGTGGCGGCGAACTGTTTAAGACCGATGATGGTGGCGGCGAACTAGTAAAGACCGACGACGGTGGCGGCGAACTGTTTAAGACCGACGATGATGGCGGCGAACTAGCCAAGACTGACAACGGTGGCGGCGAACTGTTTAAGACCGACGATGATGGCGGCGAACTAGCCAAGACCGACGACGGTGGCGGCGAACTGTTTAAGACCGATGATGGTGGCGGCGAACTAGTAAAGACCGACGACGGTGGCGGCGAACTAGTTACAACCGACGACGGTGGCGGCGAACTAGCCAAGTCCGACGACGGTGGCGGCGAACTAGTTAAAACCGACGATGATGGTGGCGAACTAGCCAAGACTGACGACGGTGGCGGCGAACTAGTTAAAACCGACGATGATGGTGGCGAACTAGCCAAGACTGACGACGGTGGCGGCGAACTGTTTAAGACCGACGATGGTGGCGGTGAACTAGTTGAGACCGACGACGGTGGCGGCGAACTAGTTAAAACCGACGACGGTGGCGGCGAACTAGCTAAGACCGACGACGGTGGCGGCGAACTGTTTAAGACCGACGATGATGGCGGCGAACTAGCCAAGACTGACGACGGTGACGGCGAACTGTTTAAGTCCGACGATGGTGGCGGTGAACTAGCTAAGACCGACGACGGTGGCGGTGAACGAGCTACGACCGGCACCAGTGACCGCAAACGAGCTGCGGTCGACGACGGTGACGACCAATCAGTTCCTCCGTTGAAACTGACCAAGTTTTCTAACGGCAGCGGACAGATTTCCACCGCATTGACTGATGCGAGCGAAACGGATATAATTTATCCCGAACATGGACAACCGGCTTCGGCCGACGGTGCTACTCTACGTAACTTCGTACGTAAATAAATTTACTCAGAATTCGTGATACGTACACAACGTACATAAAACCCATGAGATCTGCAACAATACGCTTTCTTTGTGTTTAAATCAAAAATATGTTATAATCTATACCCAGTTTTTTATTTTTTTATTCATAACATTATATATCTATTGTTGTGTTTAGAATGTCCGATCCACTGTGTATCGTATGAAAAGTTTATGTTTTTTTTTTTTTTTTTGCCAAATATGTTGCCATTATATTTTTTTTTTTTTTGTTTAACTATATTGTTTTAATCGATTGTACAATTTGTATAGTGGTTAAATTTTCGGGTATGTACTTATGCAGACTACACACAACGATTTTCAAACCACATTTTTTTTTCCCACTCATGAAACTGTTTATGTTTTCGTTATGTGTATTCTTATTTAATAATATTTACTTTTAACATGTTTAAAATAGGTTTTGTGCCAAATGGAGATGCCAAAGTATTTTTACACTACAATGTACATTACCTTTTTTGATAAATTTAATATTAAATTGTTCGTATTTTACTTAAACTGTGTAGATTTTAATTTTTTGTCCCCAACCAGACACCCAACAATTTTGAACGAATTGAAATGTTTAGTTACACCTATTGTTGAACGAGTAGCACACTAGTACGAGAATGATGTGCAAGTAAATGAAACTTTTGTAACCATCAGTTGGTTGGTACTCTTGATAACATAGGCTAGTGTGTTTTATAATTACAAATTAACAATTTTTTTTGATCCCTTACCACAGACTAAATATGTTATCTTTACTCTCATTACCAGTGGTTAAAGTGAAGGAGAACAGAGTCCCCTTTTATCTTAATACCAGAAATTTGAAATGTAAATAAAATTATAAAATATAAGCAAAAAAAAAATTTTATTAATTATATTTTTTTTTTAATTGTAAAATATTGAAACCTAAAATTTCAGTTTGAGATTAAACTTTTTTTATATACATTTCAAAATTCATAAAACAAAAAATTACTTGAAAAATATTTTTACAATCTTTTGAATGTACTTAAACAAATTATTAAAAATAAACTGAATGACTGCAGTAGAATATATATAATAATAATTTTAACTATGGTCTGTGGGTCAGTATTGTAGAAATTAATGTGTCAAAGTGGAAGCACACTCTTCCAAGACTCAATGTGTGTTATTTAAAAACATAATTATATTAACTACAGCTATAGCTAATTTTCATTCTAAATTTTAAAATGTATATCCAAGTATGTTTTCTTATGTGATTTATTTCTTCCGACATTTAAACACGTATGTAGCAAGAAGAAATAATACTGAAAAGTGTATTAAAATTATCATAAACACAACACGGTAAAGTAATTATAATAAATTCTGGTTGCTTTACTGAATCCACGACGCTCACATTCCGCCGTTGAAACAGGTAATGTTTCGATTGAGATATGTATTATTAATATTCAATACAATTTTCATTTTTATAAGATTCATTTAACCGTCTTATAATTTTTAATCGCAAACAAATTCATTTAAAATTAAACATATTAGAAATTATCATAATGTAATGTTTGACGTAGGAATACGACCGTGGCGGTCAGTGACCTAAGCCGGTCGGAAGTATCGAATTCAACAAGCCCGTTTTTATCATCATAAACCGTAATCACATAATTGGTACGGTGAAAACATAGCCGTTATCAATTTGTTGTTATCAGTCATAAATTTACAATTTACATATTATCATTTGTCATTTTATGTTCTTCTAGTCGGTTGACGCGCCTGCCAAGGTAAACTTTATGATTTTCATTAGTATTATTATGTTAAACATTTGTATGTAGTCGGTAATACAACTGAACGTGAAATCACCTACTATTGTGTTTATCGCGATGACGCAACGTTGACATTGAACACGGAACCACGAGAACTCCTGTTCACGTCGTAGCATTGACGACAATTTCACATTTTGAGATCCGACGTGACTCAAGGTACACAATTTTTAACGATAATTAACACCACATCTGCTTTTACCGTCTTTACCTATCTAATGGGCAATAACAGCATAATCGTCAGCCGTGTACGTCGTATACGTATACGCAGATCCCGGTTTTCGACTTTTTGCGTACACCTTTAAACAAAAAAATGAATATATTATTTATATACGCTAGTTAATTTATTATCACCACTTAATTATCTAGAATTATTAAATTGTAAGTTTCTCTATAATATAAATTGCCTGTTGCCTGTGACTAACTATTTTTATTTAACGATGAAATGAAATTTTAATCAATGCCATAACATAATACATCTATACACTAAATAATGCATATGATTATTTTGTATTACCAAGAACTATTATTTTATTACAATAAACAAATATTATTACTTTCCCAGTTTCATTATACAATTACATAAGTATAATCTCTTTCAGTAGGTCAGATGCTTTACTTATGCAACATTATCAGTTATTTATTTGGGTTATTAATTAGGTACTAAGATACCTACAGATTACTAAAATATATATAATTATATATGTTAACTCTAGTATGAAAAATAAACATGAAAAACTTATAAATACACAACAAATTAGTAACTTTTTTTTATCAATGCCAGTGTTCAACAAAACTAAGGTTCGAGAAACTGAAAACATCGTTACATAAGTTAAATCTTTATTAAAAAAATAGGTAAAACAATAGGTAAAAATAAAATGTATCTTATTTAATAGTCAAATTAACTTTTCAAGTTAAAAAATTACTGTGTTAGTATCAAAAAAGTTAAATAGAAAGAAATTAAATTGCTATTACAATTATAAATAATATAAAGTAATTTTTTAACGTGGAAAAATTATTCTACTGTTAGAATATATTTAAAAAAATTGATTATCCAAAAGAGCAAGTTTTATATGAAAATCAAAAGTTACATTACACATGCTCAAAACTAATTTATTATCTCATTGATCATAAGAAATTTAAAATAATTTAAATTGAATAAAACCTCAATGAACACAATAATTATTATACATAGCTTCATAATTTTATGTAGGGTTGCAGTATAAAAAATGAAAATATTGTACCTAAGTTACATTTATATAAATAGAACATGAAATTTTTTTTGACAATTAAATGTTTAAAAATCTGCGTATACCTTTTAATTTATTTACCAATACACTTTTGATAATTATGTTATGAAATTCTTAATTTGTGGTATTTATATTTAAAAATACCACATATATTTTTATTTATATTAAAATATAATATGTAATTGATAAATTCATAGAAGAGAAGATTATTTGTGTTCTTTTATTGATTTTCAACACTATAATTCTAAAGTGATTTACATAATGTATTTATAATAAACTGTATAAATGATTTTATTAAATTATCTGTTCGATAAATGGAAGCAGCAAAGAGAATGTAATTTTCTTGAATAATGTTTCATCATATAATAATAATAATATATACTTTAAAAGTTATGATTATATTAACATTTTAATTAAAAATTTTATTTTATAAGCTTATTAAATATTTGAAGAATTTAATCAGAAATTTATTTGTTATTGTTACATATTAAATAATTGTATATTCTTATAATTAGAAGAAGAAAATTAACATCTGACATTAACTCATTTTTTTCATTATTTTAATTAATGTTTTAGTTTTGAAAGTGTATTATTTGTAAAATGTTTAAAAAGGAGTTTTCATTGAGTTTTTTAGTTAGTTAAAGTTATTTGGGAATCGTGCGATTTGAGTAAACACACAAGGTATCAAACAAGATATCTCTGTACAAAAAAGGTACACATTACCTATAAGTGTAACAACTTTTTCTCTAAAAATCATTTTTTAAATGATTTTGTTTTACTATATAAGTATGAATATGTTCTAAATTATGGAATTAAATAGTTTTTGGATTACGATGTACCATCTGACTCGGTAGTTATTTTTTGTGGTAGTGATGACAATGACAGTGTATTCAATTATGTACTAAATATATATGTATATATTATGTATTAGTATTTAATTTTTAAACTTTATTTATAATATGAGTGTTTCTAATAGTTTGAAGTTAAATAAAAACAAACATTGAAAAGTTAAAAAAAATTGCTTTTGTTAGAAATGTGCATATGAGTATCGTTTGTTGTCTGGAGTTGTTACATTTTATAGCTAATCATAATTTGGTGATAGAATTTGTTCAATATTTTTATCAGTCTATTCAGTCAAATTTGGTATAAATATATATTTTTTCATACGATTTAAAATTCTGTGCAGGAAGAGGTTAAAGAAATTGTTTTGTGTACTTTAAATCTGAATAAAATGTAATTAATATTAGTGAAATCCCCACAACATTTCTGGAAGGGATGAAGATAGGATTAAATTTGTAATGACTTTTACAATACACTGCAAACACAAATACATTTTGTTCTTCATTGCCGTTTGACATATACTTGTAAAACAAAAAATTTTATATTTTATTATTTATACAATTAGAAGTGTGGAAAATTGAAAATTTTAATTCACCAGTGTACTATATAGTTTTCAGTGAGTTTTTCAAACAATCAAACGATAAAAAAATGTAGTGTTAAATATTCGTTGTAAAAATTAATAATTTCCCATAAGAAAACCTCTCTTGAAAATATTTTAAGTAGGTATTTGATATTGGAAACTGAATGTTTAATATGACGACGTATCAACGTTTGTTGTCTCCGTCCATCTGACGCGTAACAGAATAAAAATAAACAAAATGAACGCAGGAATTTCATTGTTAGACAACTTGTTTACGAATGAGACACTCTCCGTCGAAAATATCCTCTTCGAATACGGTAATAAGCGATTAGACGCGAATACCAAAATTCGAGATATTAGTATGGTGTTTTCACTATATATTTCGTGCATTAGATCCACTGAAGCGTACGTAAAAAAATAAAAGATAAACTGATATAATAAAAATGATAATAAAAGACGTGATGTTTTCTGTGTTACTGTGTGTATGTGCGTTACGATACATGTATTTATGAAACGGAATTTAAAAACTGCCGTGTGGCCACTCATCTCCCCCCCCCCCAACCCCTCCCGCCGATACCTCTCCGGCCGTTCGTAGTCCGGTCCACAATCGCATTCACGGTGTCATGCGCATGGAAGAAAAAAACGAATAATCGTTCGATCCGCGATTTATACGATGGATGATAATACAAAGCCGTGCGATTCGCTGTCCGGTCCCGAAATCGCGTCCGATTGTCGACCCGCGGCGTCGCGTCGCTTCACGTCGTATCGCGTTGTTTTATTTCGCCGCCATTGACCAGATCCGTGCGTCTTCGTCTTCGTCTTCGCTCGCGATTCCGCGCCTTCCGGTTAGAAATACCACGCGAACTCGTCCGGCGTCTGCCGTTACGCGGTCAACGCTGCCGTGTCGCCCGCCGACGTACGTCCGCCACGCGTCCATTCTCATCGCGCGCCGCCCAAGAGGTAAGACAACAAAACAACGTCCCGCGTCTACACCGTTACCGATAATCATTGTTGTCGCGATCGGTTCGCGCGACGGCTTAATAAATACAAAAAAATCCGCACACGCGTCTCGGATCCACAAATAACAAACGGCTGCCCTAGTTCCATTAACTCCGTGGTCGGTTCGGTTTTCGGAAAATCGGTAATTCGTGTAGTCCGACATTGGCCAACACTGTGTGCGTGCGCGTACATCTCGTTTGTCCATTGTGCGTTAGTTCGATGACCATTGTTCGTCGGTGATATTATCGAACGTGATTCATCCGTCGTCGTACAGACCACCGATTCGGGTTATGGGGAAAAAAGTTGTTTTCAAGAACGGTTGACATTCGTCTGTTTGAAGAATCCGTACGCTTGATATTACATATATTTAACATGTGGCACGAACCAAAAACATATTTCATCTGTTTCGTCAAACATTAATTGTTTTTATTTACTTTTTCGACTACCCTGTGTGTCATTGTCATTGTAAGGTACTTCCACACGCATAAACAGTATGTTTAGTGTTCTTTAATGACTAATTAATTTAATATGTCTAAGATATTAATTTAAAAAATAGATAGTTATTATTATTTCATTAATCTGTATAATAGTATATTCAAATAAATGTACATATTTTTATAATATCCAATATGAATTAAATATAATTGTATAGTTTCAGATTTTGTGTGTTAACGGATTTACAGTCACTCATCTCAGCTGCCACTATTATCCGTACCCATAAATTGCACAAAACAAAATAATGGAATCAATAAATAAATTCTTTAATGGAGATGAGGTGATTTTAAAGTATCCACCATCAGATATTGTAAATGTTGGATTGGTTTTAAAGGGAACAGATTGGAAATCAAAAGATAGTACAAAGAAAATTGAAGTAATATGGCATCCAAGTGGAATTAAAGAAATTATTTCGGCTAATAAGGTGCGTTTGTCTAACGTTTTAATTTTTTCAAATTTAATAATGATTATTTTGATTCTTAGGTCATTTTAATGAATCGTACATTGCTGGCAGGTAATACAGTATCTAAATTCCTTAATGGTAAACCAGTAGGTCAGTTGGGGTATTGTGAGAATGTTAATGTTTATACAAATGTACAATTAGTCACTACCAGCAAAATGATGCCAGAAATCTGTGCTACCGATTTTAATTACACAAGTGTATGTATTTGTAATCTGAGTAAATACATTAACGTACCAAAGTTATCTAACATATTTGTTAAGTAATAATAAATTATTTTTCTATACAGGCATTCCAAGTTGGTTCTACTGTGATTTTTAATATGTGGGTTGGTGAAATTTTTAACGTCATACAAACAATTGTATTTGCATCTGAAGATGGATCCATTTTTTCATTAAATGATCCATTTAAAGAACATTTCGTTAGTTTAAATACAAATTCTGTGAGTGAATATATGTTTAAAATATTTTAAAGAAGAAAGTCATTTACAAATATTTTACTGACTTTTTATCTAATTTTGTTCACATAGAATTTTTGCATTGATGATAGTGTGTTTCAAAAGTTCTTTGTGGGACAACAATTGAAAATGTGTCTTGATGTTGTAAAAAGTGCAAAATTTTTGGAAACCAGCAATCAAATGAATGATATATTGAAAATCTATAAGAATAAAAAATGCTTTAAGGTTATATTACATCTCATAATCGAATAATTTAGTATTAATTAATTCTAATTTAAATTTTGGATTAATGTGTTTAGTGGGTCAAGGTTTTTGCACAACATGTGGAAGTATCATCAGTTGAAGTCAAATGGTGTCCTCAACAATGTCCTGCAACATATGCATTAGGAGTAAATATGCCACCAAAACTAATTACTCAAAAAAATTTAGAAAAGTAATTATAAAACAATAACATAAATAGTCAAGTTAAAATGACATATTAAATATTTAGTATATTGTTATCATAACATCTTTTATAATTTTAGATTAAAAACTTTATCATCACGGGCAGTTTATTTGGGTGATTTATACTCGTATAATATTAAAGATCATGATCATCTTATAGAAATTGATGATTGGCAAAGTTTGCATTCAGAAATGTGCGGTACTAATCCTGATGGTTCACCACAATTTAAAATAGTTAACCAAAAAATTTACCATTTATTTGGAGGTAAGTTTATTGTTTTAAATATATAATATTTATATTATATATTTTATATATATATATATATATATATAATTAAATGAGAATTATTTTTATTTTTAATTCTATTGTCTTTTAAAATGTTTAGTTTAATTTAGTATCAATAGTCTAGCAAAATTCATTTGAAAATGAATAGTTCTAATTAATATTAACTTATACTTTATGATGAACATGTATAAATCTTTCTCGAATTTAATTATTAATATGTATATACTATTTTTTTTTTTTTAATATGTTACTTGCATTATTAATATGATTGGATGGTAATTTATAGATGATTCAGACGATGGTTCGCAAATACATAATCCAACATTTGATACGCAAAGTACACTGAAATCCCTTTCTAAGCAGGCTGCTACAATCGTTTTAAGTAAAAATTATTAATTGTATGCTTTATGTACAAAATATTTTTTCAATGATGAAAATTACAATTAACTGAGTTTGTCCTTAAACTGTTAAAAAATAAACCATTTTTTTATAGGGACATTGTACATAAATTAGTTTCCTTTAGATGTACAGAGACAACAAGTATTCTAAAAATATATACATGTATTATGCTTGAGTACATGTTACAACAGTATATTATGTTTTTTATATTATTTGCCTCTTTTTTAAATTATTAAATTAATAGCAAATTTATTTTTAGACAAAGATCTACCAACGAAACCAACGAAATCAAAGAAGGCAATAATAAAACCTTTTACATCGGATATATTTGATAGTACACATTGTTTCCATTTACAACAAATGGCTATTAATTTAAATGCAAGTGTTTTGGTTGAAGTTATTAACACTAAAACTTATGTTGATGTTGTGTGGGCAGTATGTATTTCTTAATTTTCATTGTTTTATTTTCTAAATGAGAATATAAATGTAAATTAATTATAATTAATAATTATTATCTATGTATGTTAAATTTTCAATTGTACAATGTAGTTCCAGTTCTTAGTTACCTTTATGGGCATACACCTATTTATACTTAGAATTGTTTATTTTTCTTAAATATGAATTTATTTTGTTTTGTTTGCAGGACGGCACTAGAGATGTAGGAGTAGAATCTACTGAGCTTTACGCCTTACAGGATGATACGTATTCCTTAAAATACAAACCGGGAGTATTTGTATTTCCAGAAAATACAAAAAAATGTGTTTATGGTGTTATAGATTCTATTCGTGATATGGAACGCACTTCTAGAGTTCGAGTACAATGGTTCAACATAGAAGGCAATGATCGAAGAGTGTATGAATTCCCTATGATGTTCAATCAATGGTTAAATATAAACAATTTTGTTTTTGTTTTTTTTAGGACAATAATTCCTAAAATCACGAATGAGAGCATACAAAACTTACGTTATCATCCAATGTACAACTTGAAATTTGGTACTCTCGTTATAGAATTTGAAGAAGTCCCCGCACCTGACGAAATCTTCACTGTTGGAAAAGTGATGGGTGCTGAAAAAGATGGCAAAGTAATTTGCTTACATTACTTATTACTTTCCTATTTGTCATTAAATTGTTTCAATTAGATATTGGTGACATGGGCAGATGGCAAGACAAGTAAACATTGGCCTCAAAAATTGGTAGTTATTAAAAGTGGCTTCACTTATCAACACAGATACAGAGATAGTCTCATACATTCTGAATGGTTTATTTCAAAACCAAATTGTTCAAGGTTAGTGACATTTATGTATAGTACTTGATCTGATGTTCAATTACATCATAATTCTTGCAAGAAACACTTCAATAATATAAAAACGTATTTCCACAAACATAATCTATTAACTTGGTATTTTTAATTGCTTTGTTCGTTTAGGACAATGACTACTATGGAAGAAATTGAAAAATGTTTGTTAGATTTACTAAAGCAAGGCAATAATGGTATTCGTACACTTACAAAATGTGTTTATTTCACTGTTCCATCTGTAGATTTGTTAGACGAATTAGAAGAAGCTATTGAATTAATTATGTAATGTGTCGTTCTTGTTTATTAAAACAATAAACCATTAACAAAAAAATAATATGTTGTCTGTAAAATTTAACAGGAAAGGATTTTATGTTATTCCATTTTTCGCAAGTGATAAATTTCAGGCGGACCTAGATAAGTTATACACATCTATCATTCAATCGGTTATACAAACAATTGAAACGGCATACCAGAGATTTTACGGTAATTATTATAGTATGTTTTCTCAATGTGCGTGTACATGTAATATTTATATTATGTTGATAGGTCCAAAACAAGATATTGATGAATTTAAAGAACTCATTGATGTGAGTAACTAATATTACATTTAAATTTATGTCATTCTTAACTAAAATATGCATATAATTTATTTTTTGTTCAGACCCTATTTCTTCGTTTGTCTGACACAATATCTGATTATACGGATAAAATTGAAGAAATCCTGGTTAGTTATTTGTCAACCGATCAAGAATTATAGAAGCCAATAGTATTCATACAATTTATTTAAAAGAAATTAATACTTCAAGAAATAACTAAATATTTCAGAAATTCACAGAGGGTCACAGTTGTTTCTATTCTTAAAATATGAACTACTATAGTTTATATTTTTTGTGCAAATTAATTTATGAAACAAAAATAAAAGTTGTTTTCATTATCACAATGAATCAGTATATTTCAATGTAAATAAAATGACTGCCAGTAAAATTTCAAAAAAAAAAAAAAATTGCTTTATTATTGTAAACACCATTCTTATATCTGGACATTACATTTTTTTTTTTTTTTTAATCACCTGTCTTTGTGAATTATTTTGAATGAAAATAATAAATTAAATACATTTTGCATATTATCGTGTAATATTGGTTTTTAATTTTTCCATAACATTGAACTTTCAAATAATGTTTTACCATTAAATTTTAATCGTTTGTAAACATTTGAGTATTAATTCACAGACAGATTAATATTATTATTTAATTAATCGATTTGATCGTCGGATTCAAATACAGTCGTCCAATGATCAGCTATAGTTGTAGTCGAAGAACTGGTTTGATTTGCATGAGAAGTTTTCTTAGTAGAATTATCAGGAAAACTAAAGCGTTTCTTTTCAATATTTCTCCTGCGTCGATGGTCTGTCACGGTTGTATAAGATATTTGATGAGTTTCCTCCGTTTGGTTTGCCATATACACCGGTCTATTCGACAGTTCTTCGATTCTCTGTTGCTGGATTTTGATGAATTCGCATAGTTCATTATTCTCCCGTTGTAATTTTCTCACCATTTCTCTGTCCTACAAACGAAAAAAAAAAAAAAAAAAAACATTTGTATAAGTACAAAGGTAATATTATCTTATAAAATGCATTTTTCAAACCGACCAATGACGTTTCAATTTCTTCAATGTCCTTACTGACAACGTTTGAATTCGTCTGTTCGATCCTCGCGTCAAACTTGTAAAGTTTACATTTCGTTTCTTGCAGTTGTCTGGTCAAAGCAATGTTTTGTTCTTGCAACAATTTAACATAGTTAGATTCGATAACCGTCATATTTTCGTCAATGCGATTCAGCGATTTTTCTTTTAATCTGTAAAAACGTTCATTAGCATAAACTGTTATAACAAGAGCTACATTAAAACCACACGAATATAAAACAAACATTTTTTCGTGCTTCAAAATTTGTATCTCTTTTTTTCTTAACTCATGTTTTTTATTTTTGATGGCTTGTAATTTTTTATTGTACTCTTCTTCTGTCTTGCACACAGACTTTTCTTTTTCCTGAAATGTCATAATTATTTTTGTAATTTTTTCATTGAATTTTTTATTAGCGAAAGACGAACAAATAAAAATAACGAAAGGTAATTGTCTTATTAATAGAGTTTGTCAGAAAAGACATCCAACGGTATGAATAATTCATATTTATATGAAGACATCGTAACAAAAAGTGAGGGTCAGTTCAAGTTTTAAATTTTGGAAAACAAAATTATTTTAATCAAAGCAATTAACCGTGTTTCAGTATTTTTTATGATAATTCAATTAAATTTATATTAAAAACTAAATGAAAATCTTTCAAGAGTTAAAATTTTTACAAATAAAATCATTTTATTTTAGTGTTGAAAATTGAATACTTCATAAATATTTATTAATCTGCATAGCTGCTTTTGTTCCGACTGTAGTTGTTTTATAACGTTTTCTATCTGTTGTCTTTGAAACGCCATTTGTTCCACATCTGTCGCTTTTTCGACCTTATCATTGTTCAGTTGTTCTAATTTTTCTAGACATTCTTTGTAGTGGGTGGTCTCTTCGACATTATTATTACTTTGACGGTACCTGATAATCGAAATCCGTGTTAAGACGCACGTCAAACAAAATAAATATGAAAAATATTTAAAAAAAAGGCGAACGATTAAAATCGTGTTTCATAATCGAACAAACCACGTTGCTGGAAAGGAAACGCGAAAACCATTAGGGGCGATCACGCGTCGGAAATTCAACAAAACCAGTGTTTCAACGTTTCACTTTCGACTTGGCCGGGGGGGGGGGGAAATAACCGTAACCTCGACCGCGTCGAATTGTGGGCGAAGAAGCCGCGTCGTTTACGCGGGTGTGTCGTCCCGATAACCTAACTAACTCGCGGGACGGTTTTCACGTACCCGTGGTGATCGTGATTCATAATCGTCGTCACGGCTCTGAACACGCACGACAGCAACGAGGGCGGCGGACCGTCCACGCGGACGTCGAAATAGTGGCGGCACGTCAGCCGGACGAGTTCGGAGTCCGGCCGGAAGCCCAGCGCGGCCAGAATGTCCCGGACCTCGTCCACGTGATAGCCGCGCCCGACGGCCGGCCGCGCGGTGGCCGCGCCGGCGCCCAGACCGTTCACGCACGAGGAGAACTTGTACAGTTTGCTCAGCAACGGCACCTGGACCACGACAGAGGGCGACGGTAAACGGTCCGGACGGAGGAACACGGACGCGCGTACTCACCTCCGCGACGAACACGGACAGGGCGTACAGGTGCTCGCGGTTCATCAGGAAGTCGGCGACCAACAGGCAGAAGGCCTGCGCCTCCGGAGGGCCGACGTTGGCGGCGTTGCGCGCGGACCCGTCGTCCAGCGAGGCGATCAGCTGCGCCCTGAAGTACGCTCGCATCTTGTCCGTGTGCCCTTCCTCCTCGAACCTGTCGATAGGTTACGTTTTGTTTTCTAATCGTAAAAACAGAGCACGAAAAACCCCCGGCGTACCACTCGTGAAGTCTGTTCTGAATGTCCGTGTTTCCGGCGCCGGCCGCCGCCGACAACACGCCGCTTTTCAACTCGTCCATCGTCGGCGAAGAAGACCGCGGTAAAAACTCGTCCGACAGACGGCACCGCGGAAAAATGACGTGCACGCGAGACTCGTGTCTATCGCACTCGCCCGGTGCGGCCAACACACCGAGAACGTTGTTATCCGACCAATCGCTGTCGGTCACGGTGAAATCGTTGATAAGCCAAAACGACGTTTTCACGTCATCGGCACTTGACCGTTGTACGTTTTTTCCCGCACACGAGCCGTGCGAACGAAGTAACGAGACCGAATAACGCCGGCGACTTCCCGTAGGCTAACGTCTAACGAGCTTTCGATACGAGTTACAAACTCCCTGCGCGTTGGTCCGTAGCGATTGTTTTCTAACGGGTGACCACAATTTCATCGCCCAAAAATATTCTCGCGTCTCCTCAACCCATTTACTCGGCCTACCATTACACGATTGATAGGTTGACCTCAAAGGACGAATATTCAAACGTCAGTGTTTCAGTATCGGAGTTCTGTACAGTATGACGATCAATTGTTTTGCGATAACTTATAATATGCACTTGTAACGTATTGGCCTATATAACCTGATATTTGAACACGTATCGTTTGTAACTGACGATGGAAACAATTTTCCATTACAATAATATTATGGTTTATTTCTAAATGGTTATCCGAACATTTGAATAAATATTTGGAAACCAATTACTAAGAAAAACAAACAACTAGTGGGATTTGTGAAAAACCTGATTATAATGTACATTTATTTTTTTTATACACTGTATTTATATATTAAGACCTGCGGTTTCATGTTAGAACATAAAAAGTGACAAAGTACGCAATGATATAAAAGGAAACATAATTGTAATAACGTGAACTGAATTATTATGGAATCGGTACAAAGATTAGTATTATTAATTTATAAAATAATATTAAAAGTGTAAAATAAAATATTTTTATGTCGATGCACTTCCAAGCTACTTGAACTTCAACAGTTTGCCATTTTCCGTTCCAAATAATTTTATGGCTGCAACAAAAACATTTGTATTAAAATCATAAGACTCGGTGATCAAATTACAAGCACACGTTTTAAAGTATAACAACTTCTTTACTATGTTTCAATAATTTTTTTCGAATCACCGGACCAACGTTTATCATTTATTTTAATATTTTAACATCACACATGTATATATTTGTTTCTTATTAGGAGAATACTGAATTTTCTGTTATTGCTTGTTTGTTTTTAAAACCCATGTGAACCGCTTAGAATTATTAGATGTGCACACATAATATCTCCTAGTGTTTGTAAGTTAATTCAATTGCTAAAATAATTGCTGATATTATATGCTGGGTTATATTATAGACATTAGTTTTTTACACATCCCAAATCTAAATAAAGATTTATTTAGATATATTACTTAATATAATAAGCAGAATCATGGTTTTTAACATAATACACAAAAAAATAAAAGATAACCTCAGTGGAAAACTAAGATAAGAACAGATATGAAATATATTGTTTATTTTTTTTGTTTTTACAATGCATAAATAAAATATTTTCTTGTCATATATAGTACCAATTTCATATTATTATCCTTGTTATGTGTGCAATGCGATTAAGTAGCCTGAAGGAAACTATTTCAAATTAAATTTACAGCAACAGTATATATATCGAACATAAAATATTATCATTCAAACGATAACGTTATTGCTAAACCATGAAAGAGCATTTATTTTTTTATTTTTTAGTATTCTAATTCAGTTACAAGGTTCTAAAGATTTTGAAATCGATTCAAATTTTATTATTGTGTTTTCAATTAAAACATCTATACATTTCCTACCATCACACAATATTTTGTAAATTTCCTACTAATTATCACAGTAAACAATATTAAAATGGTTAAAATTGCTACTTTGATATTGCATAAATATTTCAATGAACTATTAATAATAATCAATTTAGAAATGTTGCAATACTCACAGAGTACTTTTTCCATTTTCTCGATAACGCTTTTGTTAATCATTCCACTACCAGCTTCAAAGTCTTGAACGACTTGAGGTCTCTCATTAATTTTCTAAATAAGTAAAATTCATGTAAAATATTATAAATGAAAAAGTTAAATACAAAATTCACTCACAATGGCGAATTCCTTTTGGCTATAACCTTGAGCTTTACGTGCTTGTTGTATAAGATTACCGACACCAAACGGTATATTCTTAAGCATAACTTGTTCGCTTTCATGATCAAATTTATCGTTCAATACCATTTGTTTGGATAGAGATTTCTTCACAGCATGACCAACTAATTTGAAATAAAGTAAATTAATTTTGACCACAATAATAGCCTAATATTATATATAAAAATAACTTGTGGTTTAAGTTCATTATGATATGAGGTAGATACGAAGCTAATTTATTCAAGACCATCGCATAAGGAAAATGGCCATCGTACAAACTAATAAAAAGCATATATACAATTTGTCAATGTGAACAATGAAATTCCCGTCTTAACTGTCATGATTATATGGATTTAAAAAAACAATACATTATTTTGAGTAAGACGTATCTATAAAGGTATCGATTAACGTATCGAACAATATTATAAATTAAACAGTATGGATATATATAATAGGGTAAATATAATATATAAATGATGGATACTCACAGTTCTTGTTATCGTTCGCGGTTACGTTCTTGACCTAAAACAATATTCACATTATACATATCAGTCGATTGTAATTATATCAAAAAATTTAAAAAATAATAATAATGAAACGCAAGGCCGTGTTCGTTAACGATTGTCTTTAACGTTTTGCTGCCCACCGGCGAAAAAAAGAAACGCCAGACGGTACTAGCGAATCGAATGAAATAAAACAAATCGCGTCGACAACGAATGCCGTTCCTGTATCAATTACTTCGGCCGGAGGCTGCTGTTTCTGCTTCTGCGGCTGCTTCTGCTGCTTCTGCGGCTGTTGCTTCTGCTGCGGCTGCTGCTGTTGCGGCTGCTGCTGCTGCTGCTGTTGCGGCTGCTTGGGCTTCCGCGTCTTCTTCGCGTGGCGAGTCACTAAACGCCATTCGTTGTCCATATCGGGACGAGACAAAACGTTGTCTTACGAGCGGTCCGGCGACAAAAACGGGTGGCGTCGCTTTCGTTCACGGATCCACGTGGTAGGCCGGTGCGGTCGGACGCGGCGGCGCGGAAATCGGGACGGACGCGTGCGCGCGTTCAAACGATTAGCTAGCGAGTGATCGCGCGGTGCGGGGGGGGACGTGACGTTGTTCACAGCGGGGATTTCGCGCAGCCGCGTTGTCGTCGTTCGTCGTGCTTCATGGAACAAACGCGCAGTGACCGTCCCCTCGCGGACCGCGCGCGCGTGCTGTTACGCGCGGCAGAGCGCGAACCATAAAATGTTCGGCAAAATTTTTGTAACGACGAGCGATAAAAGATAACGATCGAGTTTTATCGCCGATGATAAGATCACCGTTTTCGTCACGGCGACGACGCCGGCCGTCGAAATCGGACGAAAACGAGCGAAAAACGACGTGACGTATCGGCGGGGATTCGTGCGAGAAGTCTGCACGAAATATCACGGTGTATTTTCTATTTTTTACGTTTACGTAAACGTTCAACGGATACGGATTAAAAAACTAACGGTTTTAACGGCGGAAGAAAAAACAAACGTCGCGACTTCTTCGTCGTGTACGAATTTCCGGCATTCGGTTCACAAACACTCTGCACACATACACATATTTTGTTGTTGTTCCAAACACATAAAATCCGTGTTAATGCGGATCGGTGGCCAATCGTCCAACCGGGTTTTCGTTTACGCTCTACGGAAAATAATTGCCGGTCGCCCGCGTCACAAAACGGAGAGAATCGGGCGTTCCCGATTACCGTACAAACAGCACGTTCCGTCGATCAAAAATCTATTTTGATCGCAAAATCAGTCCCGGTGCCGAGCACGAATCGTCCTCACACGGAATCGTTGTTGTCGATTTCATTTTTCCACACGAACGTAACAAATACGTGCCGGTCGGCGCCGTCGAATACGCGAACATTATGCTTCGAGAAATTAAAAATACAACGACGTCGACGAGCCGGGTTAGGTAAACCTACCGCGAGTCACCGTCGGCTGCGAACATCCGTTCGTCGTTGGTCCAACTCTGGTTCATACCTAAACACACGCGCTCGTACCAAAACGCGGTTTGTTATTACGAAATTATTAGTTTTCTATCAGTTTTTCTCCATTAGACGTTCGGGGGGAAAGTCTTTCCGTTTACAACTGTATTCACTTGCACGTCGGAGAAGCTCCGTTTTAAAAAGGGTTTTATGTTTTCTGTGGATTGGACGTGTTTATTTCTATTAAGTATTTCGATTCAATCGGAACAGATTATTAAGACAATAGCGGTTGCGTGCACGATTTGTAATCTTTTCGGCAATACCAATCGTACGTCAAGTGAATTATGCATTTGTACATAAACAAGTGCGAAACAAATGTCTTTATCAAAACAAAAACAATGTAAACATATATAATCAAATGTTTATTATCTTGAAAAGTTTTTATTGACGGTAAAACATATTTTAATAACTTTTTTTTTTTTACACATTAGTTGTATGACAATATATTTATAATTGTTTAAAAAAAAAAAAAATCAAAATGTTATAATATAAAAACAAAAAAACAAAAAAAAACGTTAATGTTTGTAAAATTCAGTATTCAAACTACTTTGCAACTTATTCCATACTATGTATATTATATGTAGTTGATTATTTCAATTGTTTCAAAATACAATCGAATGGATTTTGGCTTTTGGTCTCGTGAAGCTGTTGAGTCGACTCAGCACTGGCAAACGATTTACCAAAACGTTTATCGTGTTCTTTTTTCTCGTCGTTCTGGATAATAAAAACATTTGCAACAGCATAACTAACACATTAAGAAAATACTACACTTTGACTAGATTTTATTTTAAAATAACGCGGTTTTTTTTTTTTTTTTTGGTTGTAAATACAATTTTATAATTGAACGTGGATCATATAAATTTTGTTAGTGGAAAATATGTCTACAATTAAAAGTTCACATATGAAATTTGTTGGCCTAACAATTTTCTGTGTTCATATATCACACAAATATCATTTAGCATAATAATGACATGATCTGTAAGACGTACATAGTCTCAATAATAGTAAAAAAAAAAAAACTAGAATTACTGTCGGAAATCATAATAACCGTTATTCAAAATTTCTACTCAATTGCATGTCTATTACAGATAATGTTACAAATTAAAATATATTTATAGTTCACCAATATTACAGGTGATAGACATTCTTGAGAGTACAACATTGAAATGACAAAGGGTGCTTTAAAAATTATGAACGAGTTGATATTCTTTATAGGGCAATCGGCCATGGTAGATGGTGATAGAAAAGTAGTTGAAGTTAAGTTTATAAATATTATGATTTAGGAAACTATTATAACAGTATATTTAAAATATTGTAAAAATAAATTATCAGATTCAAAAGAATGGCTGATGTCTAATTATATGTTTATAATTTTATAAACCTACTAATATCTGATTATACATCAGACAGAATTCAATTTGCAAGCAACACTTTAATTTTCAATTTTCAAAAAAATTCTAATGTTTTTTTTTAGGAAAAGAAATTAATCTTTTAAAAGCAACAAAATAGCTTGTAAAAGGTATTATTGAGATTAAATCAAAGTGCAAAAAATGTATCTAGTAGATTATGCAATTGTAAATTCCATCAAAGTTTGACTATGTGAACATAAAACAAACTACAAAAAATTGACATTAAATCAATTGTAATTGTTTTGCAATAGTATCTGTGTTGGATAAATACTTTTATCAATGAAAAATCAATTTTATAGTTGCTCAAGTATATTAGGCATTGTTAATATTGGCTAGGATATGTTGACATTCTTATTCAAAATATGAACAACTCATTGCCTTCTCAATACTATTCCACATCAACATGATATCACTAGTTATACCATTAGTCACCACTGAGCGTACACACATTTTAGTCTACAATTTTTGAAACTCAGGTAACAACCACCTTACACAAGTTCTTATTTGTACATAGTGTCATATGATTGAATGTAGTGTGTTTAAATGAAAAGCGTTAGAAATGTTATTTGGTCCAGTAACTAATCACCTTTAATTTAAAATTTTTACAATCTACAATTTTAAATTATTATTCAATAAACTATTATCTGCATTACATTAAATTAAGAAAATGATTTAAACCTTAATTAGTACACAATCCATCATACAAACTTTATAAAGTTGTATTAATTTTTTTTTATTCTAAGAACAAATTACATTTTTAACACATTTATTCAAACACTTACAATTTGATCATATGATCCCTAATTGTGGATTTTATTATTAATAAATAAAGACAGAACTCTATAATTGAATATGTAATGAGATAACAGTGTTTTGTTCTCAACTATGATAGTTACATGTATCCACAGACTAAAGAACATGACAAGTCAGCTCAATTTTCATTACATTAATAAGTTTACTAAATATAATACCTACCATCATATCAATGGAAGCCACATTATTTATTTCTTGTTTCTTATCATTTCTTAACAAATATGCAAATGGATCATTATTTGTTGCTTTAGCTATGTTTGTAGTTAATAATTTTTTACTCTTTTTTTCAAATTTTCTGTTGATATTTTCATTATCAATAATTGATATTTTTTGATTTATATATAATTGTGCTGTCTTCATCATGTTGCTATTGGAATACTTCATGAATGATCCTTTTAAAGTTTTACTAAGCTGTAAAATATTGATAGTTAAAATTTAAGTATATACTATTACTAAATAATGGTATTTTTTTTTTTACCTTGGACATAACCATATTGGCTGCTGGAGGATTAGTGAAATCATTACTGTTTGTTATATTTTTTTCAGTTGTGTTATTTGTAACTATAATTGCAGTTGAACTATTTTTATCTTCGTCAAATTTATTCTCATTTGAAATATTTTTTCCTTCCTCTTTTTGATACTTTACCTGTAATATAAGTTAAATACATGTAATGAAATATAAATTAAATTATATAAAACTTGAAATGATAAATCACATACGATACGAGTCTTTTTCACAGCTGAGATTGATGTTGGTGAAATATCATTTGAAACATTATCTTTATCAAATTGTTCTTCGCAGTTATTTTTCTGAAAACATAGTTTTTTTTTAATTCTAATATTCCAGTATGGATTATATAGATAGATTGTTTTGTTCGTAAAATTCTATTATAAATGTAACACATGTTAGAAAAAATAATTTTATTTGGTATTAACTAAGAGACCAGTTATTGTTATTATGTTAGTTTACTGAAAACAGAAAAATCTATATTTATATAACTACTCAAATGTAAACTATTCTAACATAAATGTGTTGTAGATTTATTTGTTATAAAACTAATGTGTTGGTAAGAACGTGTGATAAAATAAATATGTTAACATACCATTAAAATGGTTTTATTAAATAGTCAATTTTCTTAATTGTAATTACAATAAATTAATAAATTAAAATGGACATTGAAATAAATATGTTGTCGATTGTCAATTTTAATTGTTACAAAATAATGTTTTTCAAAATGTTTAAATGAAATTTACGAGTTTAAAAATTAAATTATGTATTTATATTCAATTTAACGAATTCAAAATTACATTCTAAAAATAAATAAATATGCATACTTTAAATAAATATGACTCCCGCTCAAAACGATCCTTTCTCCATTGTTCTTCTATTGTGTCACAATCATTTGTATCATAGTCGTCTTCGTCATCTGAGAATAGTGGTTTCTTGAAAGCAGTGTATTTCTCATCTGTATAGGAAATAAAAATATTATTTAAAAATTAAATAAAATACAAATTTATAAACTGACCAGTTTCATTCCATTGAAATTTTCTTTTTCGTGTAGAATCTGAATATAAATCTCCGTCTTCCAGTAACATTTCTTTGAGCACATTTACTTGTCCTTGATCATCATCCAAAAGCTGACGCCTGTTTTGATTATATATATTACATTATACAAAGAATCGAAAAATAAATAAATCTGTATACAATTTCATAGAAAAAAAAATTTAAAAAACCATTGATTATTTTGAAACATACCTAAAAATTTTATCCAATTCATCTTTTACAATATCATTGTCTATATTATCTTTGTCGCCATCTTCCTCTTCTAATTTATCATTATTAACCAAATTGTCTTCATCATCAGAACTCCAATCTGATTCTGACACCTCTGCCTCCTCATCAAAAAAATCTTTCATTGAAATTAGTTTAGGTATTTCTTCTGTTTTTATGTCATTTTCATTTGAACTGTTGTCAAAGTCATTTAGTAGTCTATAGTAGAGATAAATATTAAATACATAATATATGTTCATAAATTCAAATAATATGCTATAATAAACTTACACTTCAGAATCAAAATTGTCATCAACACATTGGTCATTATCCTGAACATGAAACAAAAACATAATTAATTTAAAATAAAAAATAAAAAATAAAACCTGTACTTCAGACTGCTGGGTTTTGAATTCACCAGAACACAAATTCATGAGTTGTTGTGTAGAGAATTTTGATTGAGATTCATTAAATAATGCTTTAAAATCATTAGATGTTGATTTCATTTTTGTAATTGATTCATCATCTTCATCATCACTACTTTCTGATAATGTAATTAATTTAGATTTCTTTTTTATTGAAAAATCTGTGCATAGAGTAAAATAATATTATATATGAGCTGTTATTTTTAATTAAAATATGTGCATAAAATTAGAGTATAATTTAATATATAACCTTCTTCATCATCTGATTCATTATTAGATATATTTTGTTTATCATCTAAATTTTTAATAAATTGTGTGTTCATATTATCTGTCGATTCATCTTTTTTATCTACAATATTTTCACAATCTGCATGTTTTTCTGAACTAAAGTATATATAATTACATTTATTAGAAAATAAAAATATGAAGTAGTTATAAAATCAACTTACATGTTGGAATTGTCATTGTTTTGCTAAAAAACAAAAAAATGTTTTAATTAGTATTCAAATGTGTCATTCACAAGTATTGTAGTTAAATAGCATTATTTTAAATTAAAAACCTATAATGGTTAATAATTAATCCTAAACATTACCAAAAAATTTCTAATTCAACATTAATATAGATTTTGATTCAAATAACTTGATTTATTCATTTAAAACTTAACTTAATAAAACAAAATATAAAAAAAACCAAATTTTTTAATCCCTTTTTTGAACATTTTTTTATATGTATTGGTATTTATTATTTAGTAAAAGTGTATAAATTTAAATAATATATGCAACTGCTTTGTACTTAAGAACTTTACAACAAACTGCAAATACAAAGTGATCTTTTAAAAAGTAGAACTTATATCTCAATCAATTTTTATGTTAATGGATTTGCATTTTTAATATACTTGGAAGTTATCATAATACATTTTTTTGAAAAACGTTAATATAAAAATATAATTTTATTATAATTATAATATATCATTTTATAATTTCATTATTATAAAATTATAATAAAATTTACATAACAGGTATGGAATAAGATGGGAATAATGTTTTTAGTTTTCTGCTACACTCAGGCATTTAAATTTTTAAAACAAAAAATTATTGCATAAATAAAGTAAAAAATTCACTATTTACATAAATGAAACCAGAAGAATTTTGAACATTGTAATTTATGTTATAATATGAGCTATCAAAATTATGGCCACACAGTTAATTTTATTGACATAAAAAATAAATAAACAAATGTTTAAATCTAATGAACTGGATTATTTATTGTGGAATCAGGTATGAACTATTTTTTGTATGAAGTAAATTGTTTTTAACATACATGTGTTATAATTTGTTGAGTTGGAGATGTTTTGGCCAGCAAGTTAAATGTGGAACTAAAATATTTTTTTTCATCATTATCATCATCAATATCATCATCATCTTTTTCATCATAATCGTCATCATCATCATCATCATCATCATCATCATCATCATCATCATCACCATAATCATCAACATTATCATCATCATCATCATCATCATCATCATCATCTACTTCATCATCATCTACATCATTATTATTAAATAAAGACACTATATCATTAGTTGATAATTTACTTTCTACTATTGAGTTCTGTTCATTATTTTTGTTATTATCACCAATTTTCGATTGTATAATTTCATTTTTTTCTTCGCTAAGAAGTTCTAAATAATAAAAGACATTATATTTAAAAAAAAATCTTGTCAGTTACACATTCTTGTATGAAATTAGCAAACAGATTCGTTGGTTTGTGAGAATTGTTTTTGAAGTATGTTTCAAATTCTTACTTTAAATTGAATAATATTTTATGAAAGCATTATATTCCTAACAAATTGAAGTTGAATGCTGACAGCCGAATCCAGAGGATGACATTATACTTATAGAAGTATCATTTGAAGGTAACATATATCAAATATTTAAACATATATCAAAAACATCATATATTTAGCCAGTAAGATGAATCATAATGGTAAGACTAGCCAGTAAGGTTTGTAACAAATTTTTTCAAACCATAGACTTTGGTGATAAATAGATTAAATGGTTAATCGAGTCTTATAACGGCAGTGAATATTTATATATATATATAAAATTATACCTAAGCATATGTTTATAATTTTAAAATTCAAACCTTCATCACAGCTGTTCCCGTCATCAACATCTATTGAAATAGTCTTTTTATCTTGAACATTATTATTACTAAAGAGTAAATTTGTATTGTCCTCGTTTTGATTACTATCTTCATTATAAAACTTTTCTACATTTTTTTCTTTATTCTCAATGAATTCCCTAAAATACAATACATAAATAAATGAAATAACTGAAAATTAAGTAAATATTTTTATAATTAGGCATGTTATAAAAAAAAGTATATTTTCATTATTAATATCTACATTTTATATTTCATAAAATAACAAAATCTTGTGAACATTTGTTTATATAAAAATACTTTTAATTAATTTAAACAAATTTATACAGATTAAATTTATTAAAAAAAAGAATTAATATTTGGAGGTTTAATTTTAATTTTAATGTATGCAAAAATATCGGCTTTTATAAAAAAATTAGATAACTTTTAAATATTATTTATATATAAATAAAAACATTATTTAATTAATTACCATACATTTTGTAGACATTTTTTGGGACCTGTTAAAGTCACTTGACATTCTGATGAATTTTTCGACCTGTTAAGAAAGTCCTTCAAAGACTTTTGTTTAGGCTTGTGATACGGTAAACATACATGACTTTCACTGACTAATCGCTGAGTTTCTCTGCTTATTTCATCTATACATTTCTTATTGTTCTTTAATGACTCCTAAAATTAAAATATAAAATAAACAGGAAGGTGAACACGACAAAAATGAGCGTAGAGTAAAAATTATTATTAAGAACCAACAGAATAATTTTAAGTTTTAAACAAAACCGTACGGAGTTCAATAACACTTTTATAGTATGGTATTACCGTATATCGAAGTAAATTTGATTGAAAATAATAATTTACAAACGAAAATTTGCAAAAAATGTAACGAGCTGCACGTAATCGTAAATAGAAAAAGGTGTGAACTGTTTGGTCTACAATCGGTCAGATTACCGTGGTGTTGGGACAGATCATCTGTAGGTCGGTTGTGTAGCGGTCGACGGGTCGAATACGCTATTGTTAAATTGTCGATGCGACAAATTTCAAAGCGGAAAGCGCAAGCTCGTCGGTATTCCACAGACGTAACAGTTTCAGACACCAAGCTTAAAACCGACATGGAAATTCGACGGAAAGCCGGTCTGTCGGGACAAACGCGTCGTTTAAATAATACGTACCATTGTGTACGCGACGAAAACGCGAACGAACGACACGGACGTCGGCGGAGGTTTTCGCGCGGGCGACCGGCGTGCACGAGAAAAACCGAAACAAAAGCGGCCACCGCCTGATAACGTTATCGGTTGTTGTTGTTGTTGTTGTTGTTGTTCGGTGCCGACAACGACAGACGAAAGAAGCCGCCGTACGGTCCACGTTCACCGCGCAGTGTTCTCCGACAGAGCGCGCACGACGAATGCTTTTATGAGGAGGTTTTAATAACGTTATCGTTGTCGGCGAACGGGCGCGGATCCAGAACTCATTTACGGGAGGGGGGGTCATCTCTATCAAAACAACTTTAATCCTCGTTTTTTGTCGCATCGAATAATAAAATATTTTCCAAAACGTTTTATTGGAAATCTCGTTTGCGATACACCGAAAAATCCCATAGCTACAACTTCATTTTAAATCGTCTTTCTATAGTATCACAGATAAGAGTTAGAATTTTAAAACGATACTAATGAAAAAATTTAACGAGAGTCTACGTGGAGGGCACGTACCGTGTCGGTCGTGTACAAGTGCACTCGTCTTACGATCTTGGTCGACGGCTGAAAACCGGAACCGTCGGCAAATTGGAGTGCTGCTGAACTAGAATCCGACCCCTGCCGAACGATTAACGCACACGGTGCCGAGGTGAGTTTCAGTTCCGTCGTCCGCCTACTGAATCGTAAACGAAAACTGAGTGAAGCCATAAAAAAACCTCAACGTTCACGTTGACTCACACGAAAACATCCATGACGTACGGTCCGTTTAAACAGTATCAGCCGTTTGGCGACGAGAACGGTCGGGAACCGCTGCCCCCGTGGATTACGGTTACTCGTGACCGGCCGCCCGACCAAAAACGTTTAATTACCGTTGTTACCAACCGGTCATCGGGCCCGGGACTCGTGGATAGCAGGCGCGGATCCAGGACTTATATTACGGTGGTGGCGAGGGGGGGGGGCATCTTAATCGAAACGGTTTTAGTCGCATCGAGTAATGAAATATTTTCCAAAACGTTTTCTTTGGAAATCGTTTGCGATACACCGAAATAAAACAATATAGTCCGTCCGTCTTTATATCTTTATCGAATGTCGAATCGCGTGGCGGAACGGAGACGTTCGAGATATATTTAAGAGCCATAACCATGTAGGCATATTATATTATGCGTGACCCATCAGTTGTTAAGGTTCGCGTACCGTTCGATAATTAAACTGCAATACATACGTGAAAACAATTATATGTACTTTGATAAAAAGAACGTATTTGTCTTTATCGATTATCAGAAACGTTAAAACCGAAAAATCTCATGGCTACAACATCATTTTAAACCGTCTTTCTATAGTATCATAGATAAGAGTTAAAATTACGAAACGATAGTAATAAAAAAATTTGACAAGGGGCGATCGCCCCCCCCCCCTCGGATCCGCGCCTGGTGGATAGTCGGCCGTCGCCTACGTATACGTGTGGGTTACGCGCGCGCGGAGGGTGTTAGGGGGGGGAGGGGCGGAGGGGGGGGGGACCGGCACGCGACTATATATACGGCCGGCAGGCTGCGGTCCGTCGCGCTCAACAGCTTCAGTTCGCGGTTCCCGTTCGCGTTTCGCCCGTTCGGATTTCGCACGTCCCGGACGGTCTGGCCGTCGCGTCCTAGGTGAGTGTTAGACGACGTCACGGAAACGTTTCGTCGATTTTTTTTTTTTGTTTAAATCTTTAAATTTATAACACGTATAATGTATAAAATTTGTCGCTATAAAATCGTCTTCGGACGATGCCGTGTGAAATGTTTTTGTTACCTTCTGGTCGTAGGCGTATTTAGTGGTGGTGGGCTTGAGGGGGTAAGCCCCGCCAGGAATTTTAGTTGCCTTAAATCATAGAAGCGTCTTACGATAATAATTTATCGACAATTCTCGTTGCCAAATTTTTACGATGTAATCATCTCAACGTTACCGAATCTTTTCGAACTTTTAAATTTGGCGCTGACCATCCCCGTGTCTTCAGCGCCGTGTGATCATTTTCCACGCAACGCGAAGAATCAAAACATATACAAGATCAACCATGATCCAGTGTTGATTATCGTTTTAGCTATATGTTTCTAAACAAAACAGACGTTTACATTTATTAATTAAATAGTCATGAATTATGATTGTTCGCATTATGGTTTATTATAATTTATGATACATACTTTTAGAATTTATCGTTTTTAGTTTTTCGTGTACAAATATAATAGGTAATATTATTGTGTTTGGTCAAATTATGATATTTATATATTTATAAGGTATAACAAAAACCTATAACTGAATATCCACACGATTAAATGACGAAAAACAAATTTTCCATTTTCTTGGTGGCGGTGGGAGGAGGGGGGCAAATGCTTTTGTTGCCTTCCCCTAAAACACGCCACTGGCGCGTTATAACGGTGACGATATGATATCGTAGTAGTAGTTAAATGTCAAACGAGAACATTTGCAATCGTCTACAACGTCGCGTTTTCATATAATTTCGACGGCTGATTGCTGGCTCATAATCGAACACGACACAAAAGATCGCCGCGATAATGACGCGTTCTGTGTGACCGTACGCCCTTAAGGAAACCGTGTGTCAGCCGTTAAAAAACGCAAATCAACGCCATTGAAAATGTATTCAGTGTCGGCGTCGAGCACCGGACAAAACCGCGGAAACCCCATCGGTGTGCCGTTTAGTATCCGCGTCCCCAAAATGGGAAAGCGGCGTCCGACCGGTTTTCGTCGTGCGCTCTTGAAGGCGCGGATCCAGAACTTATTCACGGGGGGGGGGCATCTCTATCAAAACAACTTTAATTCTCATTTTGTCGCATCGAATAATAAAATATTTTCCAAAACGTTTTATTGGAAATCGTTTGCGATCGAAAATCCGATAGCTACAACTTCATTTTAAATTGTCTTTCTATAGTATCATAGATAAGAGTTAGAATTATAAAACGATACTAATACAAAAATTTAACAAGAGTCTACGGGGAGGGCGATCGTCCCTTGGCTCCCCCTTGGATCCGCGCCTGCTTGACGGAAAGCTCTCGACCGACGCGAGCGAATACGCGACACCGGCAGCGCACGAGGCCACGCGAATTGTTCCGTCGTCCGTGTGACTTCGTGCCGTCAAATTGTCGTTTACGGTGATTCAAACACCGCATTTGTCACGCGGAATCACGGCGGCGTAGCGTAAAATCGTGCGCGGACAAACGTGTAAAAACCGATGTCCTTTTGCATTTCGCACAGAGCGTATACACCGTGTAAACGCGTTATATATATATATATATATATATATATATATTCGTTTACCGGAGTCCACGGAGGAGACGTTTCACGAACCGGATTTACCTAACCGCTTCACCGCGCGCTGTGGACGTCCCGTAGGTATCTCATGGGTACGAGTCGGCTCGCTGCCGATAAACACGAGTCGTTTTACTACGCGTTAGGCACGTCAAAATCCAATTGGAAAAGGTGAAATATTCGTAGTGCCGACGAATATTGTACCATACCATTGGGCCGGGGTTGGGTGAGGAAACTCGTTTTCCTAAACCCGCACACGCATAAATTTACCGATACCGTCGCGTATAT
Organism: Schlechtendalia chinensis; assembly: GCA_019022885.1. Classification (NCBI taxonomy): domain Eukaryota; kingdom Metazoa; phylum Arthropoda; class Insecta; order Hemiptera; family Aphididae; genus Schlechtendalia; species Schlechtendalia chinensis. Next base: position 7,055,621 of record CM032345.1, on the reverse strand, counting down.
ACATATAATATGCTCCGGGGGGCCGAACACAACACCGAAACCGCTTTCGTAAAAACGTTTCGAAATTAATTATAAAAAATAATCAGCTAGGTCCGTAAACCGTACGACTATCGTTTCCGACAAGACGTCTCCGTCGGACCGACCACAAGAAATTACATTACAATCGTTACGTGGCCGTTGGAATGGAAATTTTTATCCAATTTTCGAAGACGGAAAACGGTATAGGACTCCCCAGACGATCTTATATACATAAAAGATATTATATCGCAGTCGGTTCGGTTAAACAAATAACGTGAGCGTATTCAATTGAAAGTCGATATCGAACGAAAATCAAATACAATCCGCGTCGAGTTTAAAATCAATACGATAACAAATATTGATTCGGTTAGTTTTTATAGTGCTTTTGTTGTAGATTATGATTGATATGTAACCAGAAACGAACACTGACGACAATTACTGTAGCCGTTGTCAGTTTAAAAATATTTTCAATTTGTCGAACAAAATAATCACGTCGATGACCGACCGGTCACCGCGTATAAAACAACATTATACTGTATATAATTACGTACGGTTATTTATATATTGGAAGTCCGACGACATTGAGAACTTTAGAAATCGGGTCTAATAAATTATGTTTAGGAAATAACAACTGCGTGGACGATACGGGTTTCAATATTTACGACTGAAATAGTCGAGGAATCTGAAAAGCGCATTACACACGTTTTGGGTGCACGTTGGTGGGATTGTTGTGAAATTCTCGACGGGAGATGTTGTGGTGTCGCGCGGTGTCGTACATTTTTTTACGTTGTTCACGCGCGCCCGGATAGACCGTAAACGGGTTATAATAAAACGGACTTAATGTCCGGCGGAAAACCGGTTGTATCTCAAAGCGCTGGTGTTCGTGAAATTCAATCCGTTGTCCACTAGTATATTATAACTGTAGCCTACAGGTTTGCGTGGAAAAACAAACACTCGCGTCCGATTAAATGGGTTTCTATCCGTAGGACACGACGTGTAAACGCGCAATACGATTTTCCACAGACAACTTTCTAAAAAAAAAAAAAAAAAATTAATACACAAAATTAGAATTAGACAGTTAAGAGATAGTATGAAGTTTATAAATATTAGGCGTCGAAAGTTATTTATTCGACAATCGTTTATCAAATACGCGAATTATACGTGATATATTCTTGCACAGAACTAACAATTCAGGTACATCAACATTGTTTACCGAGTGCCTATATAATTACGAAAGCCTCACGCGACTTCAACATATCATAATCTCGTGTGGGAAATGATCTTTGTTCTGTATTTCGTTTTTGGCGTACACTGCGTTTTAACGACTTGTGATGAAAAATGTGGTTCAAAAAAAAAAAAAAAACCACCAAACATTGATAACCCGAGAGGGCGGTCTATTGCCCATCAATCGTGTTATGTATTTCGTTTGAAATCGCCGCCGACTCGCGACATCGCAACATGGATGTACATGATATGTTGTTATTATTATTATTGTTTGCGCATTTTTTCAGTAAGCGTTCAGACTCGAGAAACAATCACGGACAGAACTACCGGCAGTATCAAACGATCACACTTTTACGATCACGATGGAAGCAGAAAACGTGTCATCCGAGCGCGTGAGTTTGAATGTCGCATTGCCGTTAAGATATAATCGCCAGGAATAATTGATACGCGTTATCCGAGCGTTTAGCCCGAAGTTTAATCATATTTTACGCACGCGTGCGATGAGAACACCACCGTAATTAATTGAACCGATTAAAAAAAAAAATTTACTGATGATTTTCGCGTCGCACACAATCGCACGAAGGATTCTTATTTATTTAACAGTCGTCTTCAGATCGAATATGATACGTAATATAACACGCTATTGATCTCGATCAGTTTTAATGGAACACAGCTGGAGGTCGGATTTACACTCATTTTGAATAATTATTAACCATACGATGTAAATGTTCTCTGAAGCTAATTATCTATTTATAATTTGTCTTTTGTACTGCCAAATTAAAAGATACTACGTAAAAATCATTATTACTGATGAAATAAATTACATTGAACTAATTTATTATACAAATGGTTTATTAGTGAAAAAATTCATAAAAATATATTTTTTCACGTATGGTGACTTCTTTTTTTTTTTGTTTTTTTTTTTTGATCAGTTAACATGCTTTTGTACTCGATAGACGACCGCTCTTCCGTATTAGCAATCAAACTTGATAAAAAATAATCAGAAATTTGAACACTATATAACTTTCGCTGTTTGTGGTAAAACTCGACGCCTTCGATTTTGATTGCACACTTGCGTTCTAAGACCCATGACATTTTTTAATGTAATATTATTGCACAGTCCAACATTGTTCATGTTGTTCAACCCGATTTCTGAGCTAACGCCGAAACGAGTTTAAACGCTAGTCGTTAACTATCACAACAAATGAAAACCGGTGAAATTGATTATAACTGAAATATGTTGAATGTCAATATTACCAACAATTTTTAACAAACTATAAAAAAACTGGTAATATCCACAACACTTACAGTTGTTTAAAAAAAATATATAATATAATTTAACTGATAGGTTTAAATTATATATATATATATGTACAGAAAATCCTATTACGAGGAAGTCAGCGTACTTAATATAAATTGAAAAAAATAAAAAATAGAAGAAATAACAAGTATTATGTAAATTCGGTCGAGTTTTTTTTACGAGAAACGATTCTGGACGTTAAGGACGGTAAAGGCGCGCAGAGAAAGCGTATATAATACCATATATTTATATATAATATAGTATTCGTTTATATGGGATTAAATCTATTTCGCATCGTCGCCACAAGTATAAATTATGTTTGTTATTCGGCCGTCGTTCACGGATGGCCGGTGAATTCGATCCAAGCCGTACGGATTTGAATGTGAATGTTGTAATTGTGACCGTTTTATTTTATTTTATTTTGTTATTAGACGTTTCGGTCATCTCTCGGGATTCGGCCCGTTTTGTTTCGCCGCGATTTTTCGTCACGGAACCGTTGACAAATTGCCTGTAATATTGTTATGCGTTTTTGTCGTTACAGGGGATCGCCGCGGATGGTTACGACAACCGAGGTATGATGGAATCCGATTTGGATGACGGCGGCGTCCGGCAAGTATATGTTTGTTACCCTAAGTAAATATATATATTATTGTCGTTATCGTCGCTATCGTTCAAAACACGCTAGCGAGACACGTCGATTTACGAAACGGATACGAGAACATTGCCGTCGTACCGTAATAACGGACAACGGTCGAGACGTTTTTAATTTTCGCGCTCGTACCAAAATCATATATCGTGACGTCGAACCAGCTTGCAGCATAGAACATCGACAGGTTTTAAGTTTTTTTTTCTGATTATTGGAAATTTGTACCAGTATCAAATCACGGGTTAACATTACAATAATAATACAACGACTAGGTAGAGCACAAATAAAACATTGGAACCGACGTTGTTTGTCAAACAATTAATTGAATAAAAAGGAATGGAGAATGGAAAATCGGATCTAGTCTGTCGGGTGAAACACATAAAATAACATAAACGCGTCGTTAACTATTACTTTTTGTACAGCGTACGCTTCTAATTATATAATCATAATATAAACGACACGGTTTTATTATGCGTTGTGAAATAGTCAATAGAAATAATGTTCGTAAATCATGTAGAATGAAATATATGTATTTAAATATTCAGAGTGTCGTAAAAAAGTGAATAATATACCAACTAACAAATAAATGGTCAGCTTGTCAGACTGCAAGACGGTATGTTATGATGTAAGTGTTGATCGCGTTGTACCGGGTCGTGTCATCTTTTAGACTGTCATTTGTCCTGTCGTCCGACTCGTCGAGTCGCGTGTTCGTCGCGTTATTATTTATCAAAAAAAAAAAAAAACCTTCAAACGCGTATCCAAGAGCCGCACGGGAAACGACGGGAACGGATCGAATTAAAAAATATGAAATATGCCGGCGGAAAAAAAAACGGATTTCGAAAATAATCGAATCCGGAAAAGACAAAAACGTTTCGGTTCCGTTTTACAGCTTCGAGATGCAAAGCCGCGATGAACGCGCGGTCGTGATGAACACGGACGGCGGTGTCGGCGGTGTCGTCGGTGTCGTCGGTGTCGGCGGTGTCGTCGGTGTCGGCGGTGTCGGCGGTGTCGGCGGTGTCGGCGGTGTCGGCGGTGTCGGGACGCCAGCAATCGCGTCGTACGACCCGTACGCCCACCGGAACGTCAGACATCCGACGTCGTGAGTAGAACCCGGCGCGCGAAAGCGTGCTCGCCACCAAATCTGCCGATCCGTTAACGCCGACGGGTTTGTCCACCCGACACCATTCGACTTGCAGATATTTCGAGACGTGGATTCACCTGATGAAGGCCAGTCTGGGCACCGGCATACTCGCGATGCCCAACGCGTTCAAGAACTCGGGATACGTGACGGGAACGGTCGGCACCGTGTTGATCGGACTGCTGTGCGCCTATTGCATACACCTGCTGGTACGCGCGTCGGAACGAAAAAAACGAGACCTAATAAAAAAAAACGCACATCTCTCTCCCCCGTCGTTTTCGTTTCGTCCGTTTAGGTGAGCGCGGCGTACGAGCTGTGCGTGCGGCGACGAGTGCCGAGCATGTCGTACCCGGACGCGGCGGCCGCGGCGTTCGAAGGCGGTCCTGCAGCCGTCAGGAAGTTCGCACCTCACGTCAAGTAAATGCGCCGTCCGACATCGGGAACGACAATTTTTTTCTGCCGGTTCCGGACAGCCGTCCGAGGCCGTCGAGCGTGAGAGGCAGTGGCGTATTTACGGCCGCCGGGTCGGGGTGGTTACCGTCAGTTTTTCGACGAGTACGAACGTGGAAACGCGCGCGCGACCGTTTTTGCACCAAAACGCGAACGGATACGAACCGAATGCTTTCGACGGGCCGGCGTTTGATTTCACGTGACGGTTACCGTTTCGATTTCAAAACGATATTCGCCGTTCGTCGGCCACGGAACACGTTGTCCAATCTCGGTTTTCAGACGTTTCAAACGCGTTGCTCGATATAACAAAAAACCAACTAACTATACGCCGCGTACTGTGTTCGTGTGTTTCAGAATAATTACCATGTTGTTCTTGGCGTTGTACCAGATTGGCTCGAGTTGCGTCTATTTAATATTTATGGCCACCAACATCAAATCGGTAAGCCAACGGTATAAATATAATATATATATTACGCGGGTTCGGGAGGAAGCGATCGTTTTGTCACGTGGCCCCGTCGCGGCGGTGCGTGTGTGTCTAACCTAACGCGCACGCAAACGTCGGCAATTACGTTGCCACCGTTCGGACGCGTTTACATTTCCGGCGACTTTTATCGCTTTCGAACGAACGTCTTCGAAAAACGAGTATCGTGACTCGCGGTAAAGACACTCCGAAACGTCGGACACTCGAATCCGTGTTCAGATGTCTCATCGCGACGTCAGATCGATCGGGTTTACATAAGCTAACATCCTCCTGGGCGAAGGGAGCGGCCAGTCGTGAAACGGACGAACGACCGTCTCGTTTTCAATATATATATATATTCTAATCTAATCTGATATAATAATATTATAGATTTTATAAAGTTTAGGGGAAATTCCAGCGATAATTGTTCAATGTTTGTAGGAGGAACGGGGCCCGCCGATTCGATTGCAATCAGTAATGAGCATCGTCGCGTCGTGTATGTTTCTTAAACATTTTGTCGTATTTTCGTAATTTTTACAGTCCCGGCCATTTATCGAGTTCAAACATATTTTTGTCAATTATGTACACGCTTATATTTCTTTTCAATAAACACACACACACATATATATATATGTATTAGACGGGTATATTATTTTTTAGTGAGAGCAATATTCGCCCTCCCCCCCCCCTATCCCGTAATATAAATATGAATCCGCTTCCGGCGGCCCCCTCTCCCCTTAATGGACCGTCGCGATCGACGGATGTTCAACGCGTCAACGTACGATGTTTTCAGGTGGTCGACGAACAGTTCGGCATCAACCCGAACATAAGGGTGTACATGATGTATTTGCTGGTGCCTCTGGTCGCGATCTCTTTGGTCAGGAACCTGAAACTCCTAGCGCCGTTTTCGTCGGTCGCCACTTTCCTGACGAACGTCAGCCTGTTGATAATATTTTACTACGTGCTCCGCGAGCCGCTGACGTTTGACGACCGTAAGCCAGTCGGAGATGTCCAGGGCATATCGTCGTTCTTCGGGACGGTCCTCTTCGCAATGGAAGCCATCGGCGTGGTGAGCACAAACCATTACAGATATTGTACGAGATAAGTCGTAATGTCGTCCTCGCCGTAGACGGTCGGAAACTAACGCGGTATAAAACGACCCGTTTTTTACGTGATAGCTGATGTATAAACAGCACGGCCGTCAACACATTTTATTTTTCCCGTTGTGGTGATTCCAACGCGCATTTCAATTTTTCGGTCGGAACTTGATTCCGCTTGCGTTACAATTACGTAAACAATTGTTTTTGATGTATCGCCTGAATGCAGATTAGTGGATAGATTATCGATCAACTAATTGTATTTATTCACTTCGTGCTCGTAATTTTCCGATGTAATTATCTTTAAGAAAATTTAGGTAAGTCATTTGAAAAAAAAAAAAAATGAAAATAACCGAGAACACGCAATTGTTTTTTAGTATCGATTGTCAAACTGTATGTAATTAATACTATTATGCACACTGTTACAACAAACAAACGTTCGAACGAACAAACGGAATGAAAAACGACACTTACCGCGTTGTATTATATTATAGGCATGCGTTACACGACGACAACGCTTTTTCGTCACATAAATATTACACAAAATACTTAACATTACGTCGCATTTACATTTTTCTATACGCTCGCAGATTTTGCCGTTAAAAACGAGATGTCAGTGCCCAAGACCTTTAGCGAACTGTTCGGCGTACTGAACACGGCCATTTTCCCCATCACCATGCTGTATTCGTTGGTCGGATTTTTAGGTTACTTGAAATACGGCGAGAACACAATGGGCACCATCACGCAAAACATACCCCAGCGTGAAATGTATGTATTACTATTGTTGTTATTATTATTTACGTATCGAAGCAATCGAGGTCGGTGACCGTTTGAACTTGTCGGAAGGATTACGGCGAACCGAACGCGGTGGCGGACATTTTGCCATTAGCGCTTTTTTATTTTTACGTTTAAATGGTCAATTATTTTAATTCACCAGACATTAATTTAAGTACGCCGTTGGAAAATGTGTGACCATTACGCATTCCATCTCGCTTTGAGTTTATTTGAGCCGCGGGTCCAACGCTGGCGGCGAAATCAAAATGTACATGCCGCCGGAACGTTGACAGCGGAACAAACGGACTTATAATCATAATTTTTAACTAAATATTTATTAAAACTAATCCGATTTCTATAATTTTCCAACAATTTATTGATCGATATACGAGTATATATATGTATATGTATATACAGGAAAACTTTTCTTAACGAACACATCTAAGCAGCGGACGCGTCCAAATAGCGGACTTTTTTTTGGGAACGGGGACATTTTCACTACTTGTCTATAGGAAACCCTCTAAATACGGAACACTCTAAATAACGGACACTTTTATGGCGTTTTAACTTTTAATCATTTTCATCGTAAATTTAGAATAATCGTCGAATGTCTAGGCTGTAAAAGTCTACGCGTGTAAGTTATATATTATTACCATTACCCATTATACATTATCAGACAATCGTACTTTATCTTATCCGTGTCCGGTCATTGAAATGTGATCGCGTGGACGAAAATATTTGTCCGGCTTATGTCACGTAGCTTATTTGTCCCGTTTAGTCGTGTTTGCGCTTCGAATACGCGACGTATGTTTTAGTACGCAATAAAACAAAACGTTAAACTTTAAGTGAGAAATCGCATTGTATACGCAAATACATTTCTTCTACCGAGATACAGTATTTTAAATGATTAACGTTTCGCGTAAACTCTCACCGACAACAATACGTACAAATGCATGAATCTCCGTCTCTCCGAATACCGGACGAATAATCGACGACCGCGCGATGCGTTCAGAGGTCACTCTGTACAAAAGCGCACAAAACCGTGGTCTTGTCGACTAAAACACGTCCGACGAGACCCCGGGGTAAAACACGGTAACGGCGACGTTTGTTCGCGCAGCCTCTCGAAAACCGTGCTGGTGTGCCTGTCGCTGTCCATCTACGTGAACTACGCGCTCTCCAACTTCGTCGCGTTCGACATAGTGTGGTGCGCGGCGGGCCGCGGGCTGGAAAAGTTCCGGTACCGGACGCACGCGGACATCGCGTCGCGCGTCACCGTCGTCTTCGTCACGTGTGAGTCCACCCGCCGGCCGTTTGCCGTTTCGGCCCGCAGCACGCGCGCGCGCGCACGCACGCCTCCTCCTACACACCGGCCGCGCGCCGTTCTGTCCGCAGACTTCCTCGCCATCGCCGTACCGAATCTGGAGATACTGATATCGCTGATCGGCGCGTCCTGTCTGTCGGTCGTGGGCATCGCGCTGCCGGCCGTCGTGCACTTCCTGACGCACGCCGACCACTACCGGGCCCGAGGGCGCGTGCCGCACGCGCTGCACCGTTCGCGCGCCGTCGCGGTGTGCGCGATCGCCGTCTTCGCGTTCGTCGTCGGCGTTTCCACCGGCGTGTCCGACATCGTCCGTCTCGTCCATTCCGCCACCGAGTGAGACCGTTTCCCGTCGTCGTTTTTACGGGCGCCACGACAGTCGCATAATTCTTCGGGTTCGGGTGTTTTTATTTTTTGATTTTTTTACTCTTATACTATCGTCATCGTCGCCGCCGCCCAATTTAATCGACATTGTTACGATTAATATCGATTGTTTTTCGTTTTTTTTTTTTTCGTATAACTCGCGTCATTGTCGCAGTAATAGTATATTTTTTGTATTTTATGTATGACTAATCTAGCTAAACACGATCATTTGTTTTTTTTTTTTTTCATATTTATTATGTTATCAATTCGTAAAATATATTGTTTACCGCTGTTTTTGGCACTACTTTTTTTTTTCTACAAAAATATAAATGCATATGTCACGATACGTATGAGATCGTATTTCGTGACGAGTCGTTTTATTTTAATCGATTTATATTCACGCGTCATACTCGGACGTGTGAATTCCCGAAATGCGTTCATGACCGGAAAACATATAAGAACGATAAAGCTGAAAAAACATTGTTTTTTTTTTTTTTTAAATTATGACCTAATTATCGGGATATGGTAACGACCGAAAGCGGCACCACGGACTGAAAAACCGACGTCGATTGGATACACCAACGGGCAAGATATGTTTATTAACGATATTTTTTTTTTCTTAACACTAGGATAACAAAACGGTTACGTTCGTTTTTAGTTTAAGGCGAAAACAGAAAACAAAACCAACACGTTATTGTAAAACCAACAAATTCCTCTCACTTCGCGGAGAGTCTAATGATTGTATTATGTTTATTTGCATGACGAATATTATTTTCATTAATTACGAACGTTTGGAATTAAATCTTGTAATTCTAATCTACAGGAAATGTCTAGACAAATAATAAGTCGTAAGAATGTCATGATAACTTCCACGGTACCTCGTATTGTTTATGATTTTTTTTTTCTCTTGTTTGCGACTTGTAATCAAGTTAAGTGAATGCCCTTTTTTAAGGCTTAGCCGACCACAGACCAACGTATTTCGCTATAGGTTATAATATTAATTTATAAAAACTTAATAACAAAAATCACATTACCTGAAGTTAGTGCCGAACGGCCATCCGTCTTGAAATAGACTGTTTCGTTATGAAATCCCGTCGGCGGTGGACCGACACACAATTCACGAATAAAAGCGCAGGAACTGCATTCAACGTTTTAACGTTGAAACGGGGACTGAAGTAGTAACTACAGCTTGGTAAACGGGCTCTTTCGGAACGCCTTTAAGTTTTTGGTTAAAGTCAAACGGACTATTAAATGCGGTCGAGTGTTGAATCGTTTTTTTTTTTTAGAAAACAAAACGTTCGAATTGCACGAGCGTCGCGGAACACGTGCGTGATACAATTTCGATATTTTTACCACGTGAACTTCGTCGTATGACGGTATTTCGTACCAAAGTCCGGATGCACGAGAACCGTCTAAAACGATGACAACACCGTTCGTCGTCAGCGGCCGGACCGTACAGGACCGGATCGATTACGCCTCGGTTGCATTTCAACGAGACGAACCGGTCCGACGAATGCGAAAACAACAAACAATACAAATCCGAACACATCTCTTTATTATGTCAGTCTCATAGAAACGTATCGTATTATCATACACAATTGAACCGACAAGACAGTAGGTGTATCGAGTGTTCGGTATAGAATTACATACGTGCAAGTATATAAGAAAGTGCATGGCACACGAACGCCGGACGGTCGTCGAAGTGAGTGTTTTACAAGCGCGAGACCGTTATTCCCGACCGCGGTTTTTGTTCGAAGCTCTGAAAAACGCCGCGTAACGATTCACGTTCGAAACGGAGAGACCGTCCGCGATCCGCGTGAACGCGCCCCGAGCAAACGAAAACGCCGGTTGACGAGCCGTAGGCGGTTCGGGCGGCAGACAAAATGATTTGTCCGAAATAGAAATGGAAATTGGAAAAAAAAACGTCTTGGCAAAAGTGTCTGGTACGGCGTTCTGCGCGTGAACGGCAACGTCGATTTTCCACTGACCGGTCGGCGTGGACGTCCGTACGGCGTCGGTGCGTTGTTGTTGTTGTTGTTGTTGTTGTTGTTGTTGTTTGTGCGGGTGCCAGACCGGACGCCAACTGTGTCCGCGGCGTTTTCGATTCGCGAGAATCGTCGACGGGCGACGGCGACGGCGGCGCGACGGGACGATGGTGAGTTTTCGCGCGACCGCACACGCGGTTCAGATGGCGCGGTCCGCGGCGTCCGACGGGCTGCTGGTCGTCACGCCCACGACGAACGCGAAAACGGAGACGAACACGATGGACACGTTGCGCAGAACGAACAGACCGCACTGCACGCGGCCCTTGGCCCGGTAGCGTTCGGCGTTCGTCAAGAAGTGGACGACCGTCGGGAACAGGATGCCCACCATCGACAGACAGGTGGCGCCGATCAGCGAGATCAAGTACTCCAGGTTCGGCACCATTATGGCCAGACAGACTGAAACGGAAACGTTCGTACGGTCAGAGACGTGACCGCGGCCGCACGGTTCGCCGTGCGCGCGTGTATGCCGGTGACGGTTTTAAGGTAGGTTTACACGAGACGTGAGCCACGATCGCTAAGTTGTGACTCACGAGCGTGGTTTCAAAAAGCGTCTCGCGAATCGTGAAGGTGTTTACACGTTAACACGATTTTAGTTCAGTAAGATGGAGTCGTTAGTGGCGGAAGCATGTTCTATTTTGTCTGGTGTGTTGGCTCAACAATAAACAAACAACGATTAACAGAAAGTGATAGATCTAAGTTAAAAAGTAAAAAAGGAAAGGAGATGGCGGGTAAGGCAATGGATTCAAAAGCGTAAAAGTAATGGCGGTTCTATGTTTATTTCACGCGAGTTACGAAATGAAAATCCGGAAGATTTCAAAAACATTTTAAGAATGTCAGATAAACACTTTGACTGTTTGTTGAATAAAATAAAATTTAGTGTTCCATAGAACTTCTTCTTTTTCATAATAGTCTATAAAATGCATTGTTTGTTCGTCATTCATTTTCATAACGTTTTTATTTACACTCATGTTGTTGATATAATAATAAAATAATAAATGTATTATAATTAAATAACTTTCAATTGAGTAAAATAATTTAAGTTATTACAAGTATTTTTAGTCAAAATGTTATAAAAAGATATACATAATCAGACAAACAGTACACCACGATTGAGCTTTCACGATTGAAATGTCTAAATGGTTTGATATTGCACGAGACAGTCGTGACAGGTTCGTGGACGATAATACCACGATCGTGAAGTACGAATTGTCTGTTTACACAAACCGTGAGCCACGCTTCTAAAGACTACGATCGTGGCTCAACGTCTCGTGTAAACGCACCATTATCAGTCGAACTCGTTAATTTTTTTTTATTTATTGCCCCCTTTTTTTTTATGCGTCGACGATAAAAAAAATTCATATTATTATTATTTTTGCACCAATGTTACTTACACGTTACGAGAACTATGACGATGCGCAATGTGAATTCCGCTATTTTCTTGTGCTTGTACTTTCCCAGTTTGCGATCGAGAAGTTCCCATATTATGTCGAATGTCACGAAATTGGAAAGCGCGTAGTTCACGTAGATGGATAACGATAAGAATATCTTAGCGATCGACGACAGCCTGCACAGATCATAAAATATCTCTATTAATCGTATCTCAGCGTTTTCGCTATCATAACAAATATATAATACAAACAATACTCAACGTGGTTGGACACCGGTCGTTTGTTTACCTAAACATTTACCTATCATTTGTCAATCCGAGTAAACCGAGTAAACCGATAACGTTTATGAATACTTATTTTGATATTCGTCGTGCAGTTAGTGTTTGTGATCGACTTCCCGGCTATTTAAACGCACGCATACAAGCAATTTTTAATTCGATAAAAAAAACAATTCACCGTCCATGAAATGTTAGTTCCGACAGCATCGCGCAGAGTAAACAAAAATAAAAGTCGATAACAAATAAACTTCACGTCTAGTGTGAATATGTTTTCCGGATTTTCATCGCCGTCGGTAGATTGATCGCCACGATCGATAATGACGAATACCAGTAACGATCAATAATTCCGTTCACGCGCGTCCGTAATGACGTAATATACCCGTAACTCCTCAGAAAACGGTCGGTGTCCAATCCTCTTAATCGTCATTTTATCGACGACGTATTTTTTTTCTTTTGTCTCCCCGCCAATACACATAAAAGTTTTAAAAAAAAAAAAACAACAAAATATACATACTTTTCGTTCTGGGGTATGTTTAGCGTGATGGTACTTTTGGTTTCGTTGCCGTATTTCAAATGACCGGAGAGTCCAACGAAGTTGTACAGCAAAGTGACGGGCAACATCGCGCAATTGAGTACGCCGAATAGTTTACTGAACGACGTCGGCTCGGTCATTTGGTTTTCTAGCGGCAAAATCTAGAGGGCAAATGAGGGGGAGGGAAGTCGTTCATACACCATACTGTAGTTTTAGGAATATTTTTAGTTGATTTTTTCTTTACGGGTGAAATAATGTAAAAAAAAAAATAAACTGTTTTTTTTTCTTAAAATCTTTTTAATCGTATTCCAAAACCGCGGGGTTTCAATATAAAACGCCAAACCGTGTTCCAAGCAAATGAAATACGACGTAGAAAAATGGTGAAAATATGCACTGAATTAAAAAAAAACCGATTTCGTATTGTATCGTTCACAAAGTCAGGAAAAATAATTTGCGTGTACCTAACTGCCAACATAATCGGTTCGATATACATATATGTATATGCGCGTGTGCGTGTATACATATTACAAATGACGAACAAATTTAATTCGTTTTTTCGATAATCAATAAGAGAAACACAATTGCGCCACCGGTCGTGTACGTGTTCGCTCGGTCGATGAGAACACCAACGTTATGAAAACACTGGACTGCACAGTGACACGTAAGTAAGAACCTCGCGGGCCTATACTCACCACGCCAATAGCTTCCATGGCGAATAAAACCGTTCCGAAAAACGACGATACGCCTTGAAACGTCCCGGCCGCCGGTCGGTCGACAAATGACAGCGGTTCGCGAAATATGTAGTAAAAGATGATCAGCAGACTCGCGCTGGTCAGCCCGGTGGCCACCGACGAAAACGGCGCCAGTAATTTCAGGCTCTTGACCAACGAAATCGCCGTCAGCGGAACGATCATGTAGACCATGTAGATTCTCAGGTCCAAGTTCTTGCTCAGGCATTTGTCCACGAGCTGAAACATTGCGGTTACGTTGAAATCGCAACCGTGCTGCACTAACGGTCCGGGAAACGGATCTCACGGCTTACGGATTTGATGTTGCTGGATATGAACACTATGTACACGCAGCTGGTGCCGATCTGGTACAGCACCAGGAACACAATGGTCAACGTTCTGAAACAGAAAAACGCGGCCCCGTTCGTTCAGTCAACAGCGCGGCGACGGTCAACAGACGGTTCACGCGTCACGTCCCACCTGGCGTACGACGCGAGTTTCTTGGTGGCGGTCGGTCCCTCTTCGAAAGCCGCCAGCACCGTGTCCGGGTACGACATGCTCGGCACCTTCTTCTTTATGCACAGCCTGTGCGACGCGCTGGTCTGCAAAACGATAAACGGAATACAAACGGTATCGCGACGAAGACAATCGTTAACGCAGCAACTGTTCTACGTACCAAGAGATGTATGCAATAGGTGCACAGAAATCCGACCAGAATAGTGCCGATCCGTCCCGACCGCGTATCCCGCGTTTCGAAAAGCGTTCGGCATTGCCAGGATGCCTGTCCCGAGACTAGCCTTCATCAAGTGCACCCACGTTTCGGCGAACCTGAAACCAGAGATTCGCGCGTTAGGCGACGTGGTGGCAGCCGGTCGCAAATCGTTTCCCGCATACTCACGATGTCGAGTGTTTAACGTGTCGGTGAACGTACGGATTGTAAATATTGCTCTTGTCCATGTCGACGAGTATTACCTTACCAAGGTTGTTCATTTCGATGCTGCAAACGTTATACGATGGAAATAAATATTTTCTATTTTTTTTTTTTTTTTTGTTGTTCAATATTGATTTTTTCTGACGTGATTCGTGTAATTTGAATGTTTAATCTAGTGGGCAATCGGTATAGCGTTCCGCCCTCCAAGTCATCAGCCTAAATGGCCGCGACCCCGTTTGATTTGGGAACCGAACACAACAGGGTGTATACTCGACACCTTTTATTTGAAAGTTACAATTTAATTGGCCGTTTTTCTTCTTCGGTAATAAATTTCATATTCCGTTTCGTAACCATTGCAGATTTCAAATTCCAAATATACACACTCGCCGTCTGTTTGTGGCGGTTATAAAAATGTACTAAACTATCACAGCACTTCAACATATTGTTATACCAATTAGTACTTAATATGCACATGGTTTAGTGATTGTATGGTACTCGATTGTATTGTATCGGTACTGTGTGTATGTTACATCCGAAAGATACGATAATAATGTTTTAAACATTTTAAAATTATTCACTATACAAAAGAATAAATAAATAATGTCTTATACTCTAATTCGTGTGTACAGAGTGAATTTCTATAGATCCCAATGTGTTTATTCATTATATATATTTTCAAAATGAAATATTCTGATACGTCTTAAATATATTTAATTTTAATTATTATATTTTTTAGACTTAAGGCTCCACGTATATAAAAGAAAAGGCACTTATCATGCACGTGTCACACGCAATCAAATGCAATAATATAACCATGTACTCGAATATCAACGTATTCATCGGTCGTCAGCAAACGGGTTAATAGACTAAAAAGGCAATTAATATTAATTTAAAACGGACTCACAACATGTTATTCCCAATGGGTTCTCTGAAGTTCTCCGAATCTGGTTCACATTCCAGCATGCTTGGGTTGTCAACACCGTCCATGGTTGCTTTCTGTAATAAAAATTAGAGTACAAAACGAAAGTTTTGTTCAGTAAATATTTTTATAAATGGCCTTGAAATACACATGTCGGGACGGGTCACCGAAAACGTTGTCAGTTAAATAATTTACAGATATATATTATAAAACGCGAGAAATTAAAAAAATAAAGAGAAAGACACGCCGTAATAATAATAAAGTGACGGAATGAGTTGAAACCCCGTGTAAAAATATAATTTAAAAAAATTGGAAATGTTATGTTTCTACGCATAAGTTTCTATTTATAATATAACTGATATCCTCGTTGTGTCCGTCAGTCATGTATCGATTCATCCCAGTGATTATCAATGATATCACACAAGATATAATTTAATAAATATAATTCATTTAGATTGATTATTAATCAAATATTTTAATTTATAAATATACTAAAATATGCTTGAGAACTTGTGACTGTTTTATGCTATAAACCAAAAATCAAAAAAACTATACTATACTTTAATTGCATATACGTATTTCGACAACTACGTTGTTATCCTCAGCACGAACCAACTACTACTAAAATATTTTAGCAGTATTTTTGTTGTGTTTTTGGGTTTATAGTGTATTGGTAAATATAGTTATACATGTCGATATAAAAAGTCATATAGGTACAGGTTACGCGCATTATATTCGTACGATCGGAGGGCGATTACGTGCGCTAAAGGTAAAACAGTGTAGAACTTTACTTTTTCAAATAATTATTATAACTTGATTATTTAAAAAAAAAAAAAATGAAAAACATTAGGTGATGATACGTTTTGATTACAATAGTTATTCGATTCCTTAAATATTTGAACTCGACGATGAGAAATAACATTAAAATGAAATAATATGTATTAATTAAAAATCCACTTTGCACGTTTTAAAATCAAATACGAGTACTTAGGAAAAACTTATATTTCGAAAATTTGGATACTGACAACATCCTATTCGAGTAACTAATATAACGTAAAACATAACGTTCAATAATTATAGTGACCGTCGCTCAAAATGGTCGAGTTAAGTGGATGTTAATTTTTCTGGAAATATTTAATATATAAAATTATATAATATCACATGGAAATAAATATATTGTGAACGCGAATTTCGTTACGTCAATTGATCAAACGAGTTGTCAGTGGTGGTGACAAATTCTATTAATCTGTTCATGACGAAATAGATTATAAGATAATTTAAAAATACCTGGTTTACAATAATGAATAGGTTAGCCGGTAAGCTATTAACGTGACGTCAAACACGAGTGCCCAACAGGAGAATAAATAAATCATTAATCGTTTCACGGACAGGGATTAAGAAATTGCTGACTAAAATGTACAATGCCTGATTTGAAGTTACCTATTACGATTTAGTATAAATAACGTATAATGTTTCGATCAATTTTTCAAGAAATTTTATTACTTCTGGTTTTCAATAGAAATTGAAATTTTAAGAATATTACGCCCTGAAAATGTAATACAAGGTATTACATATAAGGTGTCAATCCACGTAGTATCGCACTATAATATTCTGTCTAACAATTTTTCAAAAAACTAAAAATAAGCATTAACAGATTTTCAATGTCATTTCGTTTAAAAAAAAATAAAAATAAATTGTTTATTTTTAAATAGACATAACACGGGAAATATCGTATTCAGTAAATGGTTAGTCTCAATAAATTATTTGTTGAAAGTGTTTAAATTTTAAGTAAAAATGTAAGATTGATTTTTCAAATTAATGTCTAACGTATACGTATATAGAAAATTTTCCTCGTCAACTATATGCGCATATATCCTTTAGCTCATCCCAGGTCACGAGGAAAGGGATTGAACACCTCGTTGAACTCCTTTCACAGTTCCAAATAATAACCTTTTATACCTAATAAATCGGGAAGCATGTACCATATATTATAATTCTTTTCGCATAAATTCAATGACGAAAGTGCGTGTACACTACATAACTATATAACTCAGTTATTGAACGATTGACGGACATTTTATGTAATTCCGACAAATCAAAATATTTTTGACTTTTTCTACTCGAGCAGACGCGCGCACGATTATATTCATGTGAAATCATTGTGTATACTGAACTAAATTGATTAGGTAACTAAATCATGTTTTGTTCGAGCAACCATAGCATGTTCGTGTACGCACAATATTGTACCAACGTTGTGGCGGACGAACAGTCTGTTAATTAAGGACATTGGGTCAGCCGTACGGTGTAAGTTCAATAACATCTGAATATAATTATACGAAAGACGCGCCTACACTGAGAAGAGAATAATTTGATACATGAATATATGAATAATATGGTCGTTACCGCCGAGTTCACGAAGTCACGGGCCGACAACATCGGCGAATCGATTATCATTACCACTTATTATTAATTATATAACATTTGTGTTTTTTTAGTATTTACATAGCGGATGTACTACATGTACATCCAAGTAATCGTTACGATCATTTTCAATTACAACGTTAATATATATTTTGTGATATTATAGCACATTACGATGACTGTGTTGAACTCCAAACGTAATCGGCCATTAACGTAATGTAATAAACACATACAGAATAAATAACGTTTTGTCTTATTAACTCGGTCGGTTTATATTGTTTTTCTACGTACATATATTTTAACGCGTTGTTGTTTTCGATTTGCGAAAAATAAACTGTGTCCCTCGAACTGAAATATATATATATATATATATTAATGTATTTGAAAACAAAAACAAATTTTATGAACAAAAACCCATTTCAATCGAGACACGCATGCTTGTGTTCCCACGTTTAGTTTAACATACACAGCACGAATTGTATCTGCGGATGTTATTTTCACAAAGACTAGTTCTGGTCGGACCCGTTGGCCGTCGAACCGTTTGGAAACGTTGTAAACATATTTTAAAACCAGATTTACATAATACGATAGTATACGTAGATATATATACTTTTAATAGCTTTTAATATTTTTTGTGGCCGGCTCACGATTCAAGCATCAACAATCCCGTCCTCCCCCCACGGTCAACGTTATTATACAATTATTTGAGTGTTTTAAATTTCTCCCACCAAGTACGCCGTATATAATACACACGCATTCGCAGTACGATGATAAATCACAGTGTAGTGTCGGACTGTATATAAACTCGGGCATGTCACGTGTTTTACATATTTTATTTAAAAAACGAATATTGAAAAAATTGTATGTCGTATGAATTAAAATTTTATATTGTTCCCAGCGAGTACGTTAGTAACATTAGGAAGTCAGGAGCTACTAGCGAAATTCGCTTTATCTATTTTTCGATAGATTTGTTTGTTGGTTCTATAAAGTATACAACCTACACATACAATAGTTTACACTTCATCGTTGGTCGAGGCCGAAAATGTATGGCGAATAAGTTATAGTAGACCGAATTCCAGTATGAATCTAATCGTTAATGTAAATCGATTAAATATTTACAAAACAACATACCAATTTAATTAATTAATTAAAAAGCTATTAAAACGTTTGGTCAATAACAATAAAGATTCTAAGCACGTATTAAATTCATTATTTTTCGCATATACCCATTGTCGGGTACGAATTATTTTTCAGGCGTATTTAAAACATTTAACTTGTAAACCGTTGTTCAGACTTGATAATTACCGGAGGGTGGTCGTGACTACGGTGGGATTCTATCTGAGAAAACAAATAAATAAATAAAATAAATAATAATCGACTATGAAATTCCTAACCTCTAATTTAATTATTATCGTTATCGTTTCAGTTTACACGCGTCGAGAACACCGTTGACGCCGCGAACTCAATGACAATGTCGTCGTGCCGTACAATCGTAACGGTGCAGGTACGAGTCGACGACGCGTTAGGTTAGGTTCATTCGTTCCCGGCACACACATTTTTTTTTACGTCTACTCCACCGTCCGTTTCCGGACGAGATTCAAAGAACGGATGACCTCGGGGACGCCGCGACCGTGAGGGTCGCGAAGGGTTCGTCGGTACGCCGGACGACGACGCCAACGCGCTCGTACGCGGACCGACACAAAACACCAGTGGTCGGACACCCCCGAACAAAGCGAACGGACGGTCGTTAACACGCGTTCGGCCGACCCGTGCCCCCGGGGGGGGGAAATTCCGAGTAACCGGTTCTGTCGGTCGGACGCGCCGTTACAACAATGACGGGTCGGTGCGCGCGCCCGTCCCCCGCGAGGCTAGAGGAACGTCCGTCCGAACCGGTCGGGGTCGTGTCCTAACCAGGACCTCTCACTTGTTTACAAACACAATATGTTCTCCTGGGCGTAAATGACTCGCCTCTGCTATATGGCGATTTAAGGTTTTCAAAATTATACTCTTCTCACATACAAATATATTATGCCTAACCTCCGCCGCCGCCGCCGCCGCCGCCACCACCGAAATGTCCATGGATTTCTGCCTACGGAATAACGCCGAGTATTTCAGTCACGGAATTATTTCGTTTTGTTCGGCGACACGAACATAGACAAACGGAAATTAATGAAACGCAGTCATACAATGAAATTAATTTCTCAGCTTAGCGTGGAACCCTCCGAACACGTGTCATTTCATATAGACGTTATAGCAAAATAGATTTCTATGAAAATCACCCTCGAGACGCCGCCGCGGCAAACTGTACGACGTACGTAGCGACGGAGACAGAGGTTCGGACAATGATAATGACGATGACGACGGCGGAAAGTCGTATACTTCTTACCGCGTGCGGCTGATAAACCGTGTTTGTCGTGGCTACGTTAATCGACCGACGGACGGAAAACGGCGATAACTAAACGCGTGATAGTAATAATAATGAGTTGACGACGACGATATTGAAACTATTCGATTTGTTTTATTTCCCGACGGATTTAATTGCCGGAAGGGACGCCGTCTCGTGTCCGTCGGCCGATCGTGCGTGTCGGCGTGACGTGTGTGGTTTGAACCCCACCCAGCCCCATCCACGACCCCCATCACGGCCCGACGCGTTTTGTTATGTCCCCGCGCACGACGTCGGCCGAATCAAACGAAATTTAAATGACAATAGAAATTCACTGTTTTTATCAGTTAAAATCATTACCGTTAACGACTAGTAGGTATTAACCGGGATTCAAGTACTGAAATCGCTCTTCTCATCGCATCAGAGTTCATTTCTCTCGCCTTTCGATGATTTCATTTTTATTTTTACGCACAAAAAACAAAAACGACCCAATCGATAAACGTGCAAAAACCACCGTGGACGTATACTTTGAATTAAGGTTAATAATTTACACACTGCCCGTAACGATAACCATTCGACGCGGTAAATCATGACCACCATCTAAGATTCAATACTCGTGGTTTTAATCATACTTTTGACAAAGTTTAACCGACGTTATTTTTTATCACATCGGCCGTTTGCCACGAGGTTTAGGAGAGTCATACAGTCTAAAGTCATTACTATAAATTAGCTTAGGACAATGATACCAATGTATTCACTCGATAGACGGAGGATTAGGATAACCTACATCTGTTTAGTGTTGACTAGCTCGAGACCGGCCCGCCGATAATAATAATTTGGGGGGGGGGGGAGAAATTATGCGCCCGTCCGACACAAAGCGGATTATTTGTTATTGCGTGTTTTTAACGGCCCGAAACGTACAACGTATAATACGTAACACGTTGTTCGTGCAAAACAAAAAAAATACCAAAAAAACACCAGAGGTCGGTAGGTATTTAAATCGTAAACGCCATTCGAATACCGTGGACCAGACCGTCCGAGTAATGAGTGGGTATTATGCGTAATGCGTATACGATGAGGTTCGTCGGGATATCGAATTCGTTGCGGCGCGCGTCGATATTATTGAGCTACGTGTATATATATATATATGTGTGAGTGTGTGTGTGTGTGTGTATGTGTGTGTGTGTGTGTGTGTGTGTGTGTGTGCATCTGATGACTATCGAAATGAACGCGTTTGGTCCGAAAGATTCACCTTGAAACGCGTATTCGTGTCGTTTCAAATGAATTATCATATTAATTGAACGCACGCGCGGCAGTTATTATTGGCCGAGGAACGTGATCGAGCCCGTAAAAAACATCGATGTTCGCTTAACGAAACGTATTGTACGGCGGAAAACGAAAAAACAGTCGCGGCAAACCACGTTGGTAACGTGGTATATAATGTACACGAGGTTCAATCGGTTTGACGCGCCACACCGATTTTCTCGGCATTCCTCTCCCCCGACCCCTATTGACGGCCGTGCCTTTCTGTTACTTTATTGGAATCTGTCTCTGGACATTTTCACGTTGAATACGTACTAATGTCTGCGTATTAGAAGTGTATAGAGAGGTGTTCACGAGACACACTACATTTTTAGTTCCTCTCGCCCCACGACGACAACTCATAATGCCGCTGCTCGTCGGGACTCCAAATATTTATACGTCCGTTCAATGTTCAATTATAATTTGAATAACATAAACATAAAGTCATGAAACCGTTATAAAAAAAAAATAGTAATAATGTGACATTTTGTTGTTGTTATAAAAATGTGTTATAATGACATGAAGTCAAGTTAAATATAAATACTCGTGAGCGCAGATGTTGACTGAGAAAACGAGCGTTCTACGTTAAACGAACGGATGTGAATGCATGCGAACGCGAACTGAGATAGCCATCGACTTATTTTTAATTTTAATTTTTTTTTTACACGGCGATTTATTTTAAACTTTAAACCGTGTTCGTCTGGACGCCATACAATTGACGTTTCCACGTGGGCGTTGTACGCGCCGGCCACCATTACTACGGCAACGATCTACATATTAGAAAGACGACCGTGCTACAAAGTACGAGTGACGTAATCGATGCACATCGAGTTCTAGTTCCACGCGAACATTTATAAAACGATGTAAACGTAAGTAATACGGGCGACGAAACGTACACGCACAGTAACGTAACGCATGATGCGTGTTCACAGAGTATACGTCTACTATCCTAATTATCGTCATTACCGTGTCCAGAAATTGTATTCAGTCGAACAGTGTGTGACAAACGATTCGATGTGCCGATGTCCGTTCGTGAAATCGATAAAATATAAATAAAATGGCTGTAGAGTGTGAGCACGGACGGTGCATAACGCATACAATATCAAAAAAAAAAAAAAAAATGTGAATCAAAACAAACATCAGTTATGGGCATATTATCGTTTCATTAGTTAGTAATTAAATCAGTAGCGTGATTTGAACGTTCACGAATGCGTC
Organism: Schlechtendalia chinensis; assembly: GCA_019022885.1. Lineage (NCBI taxonomy): Eukaryota > Metazoa > Arthropoda > Insecta > Hemiptera > Aphididae > Schlechtendalia > Schlechtendalia chinensis. The sequence goes on along the minus strand of CM032345.1, from coordinate 7,032,691 downwards.
GAATTCTTGTACATTAGCGGGGCCAACAAATTAATCGTAAATATAAATATAAATATATACACGTGAAATGTACTTAGAATTATTTGGAAAACATTGAAACGCCTAAACCATCAGACAATACCGGCCGACGTGCGTGTAATGTTAATGATAAATCGATTTCGTTTGTGACAGCAAAAGATGACCGTTGATGTAAGAGAGAGGTTAGTTTTTCTGTCATATAGTGAGTGTGGCCAAAACGAGAAGTATCACGTAACACGCGTTGAAATGTACAAAACGCCGACGATTCCAATCTCCAGGAGCCGAACCGAACCGTTTTCTTGGCGTTTAAACGCGTGCAACTGTTGAACACGCGCCCGAATAAATGTCTGTAAATGATCGTACACCGTGCCGTCGAATGCATTTCGGCACGACTTCCGCCGAAACCGTAAATCGCAGAAACGGTCACCGCGTGACCAGAATCCACGTACGCGTGGATTCGTAAGGTTAGCGATCGTTACTCACACGGGCCCACCGACGTACGGCGCTCCGGAATTAAGAAACCTAACCTGCGCCGCCGGAGTACTGGACGGCCGGGTGTTTCATCGAAGTGAAACGCTGCAACGAGCGATAACAAAACGTCCGACGCGATAACGACAACAACAATAATAATAATAATAATAATAACGCCACTGTTACTCACCGGGTGTAGGGCCCCTCCGACGGTGGATTGCGATTGGAAACGGTTTTATCGCCGCGCGGGTAATGTAACGTCGGACGGGTCCGATTCGACGAACGGAGTGAGAGAGAGCGAGAACGACCGTTAACAGCCGGGGAGAGATAGAGCGCGAGAATCAAACGATCGACGGGCCGGAGATAAACTGAAGTTTTGAACTGCTGACGGTCACCGGCGGAGTCGTATATATACACGCGGCCGCGGCGGCGCGCCGTACGTTTCCCTTTCCACTGCCGGCGGGGATCGCAGCGCCGCGCGAACGTCCGCGGCGCACGACCCTCGCGCGTTCCTGGGGGCGCGGCGGGAAGAAGGGGGCATTTTTTTTCCCTTTTTCCCGTCACGCGCCGTCCGTCCGGCCGACAACGACAACGCGCACGCGCGCGCGTTTTTATCGCGACGGACGAATTCGTTCGCGTTCGCGTACACCGGTGTACGATATTTTGCTCGTGACGGGATAACGTCGACCTGCCGACGACGACGATCGTTTCGTTGTTGTTGTTTCGTACGGGAAAGGCGTTCGCGACGTCCGCAAAAAAAAAACCTTTTCGACATAATTTGTTAATATTAGTATATGTTTACAATTTAACTGTATACAGTAGTATTTAGGAAATAGAAAATCATAGACCGCGTGGATGACGAGGCCCAATGTTTAACCAACAAATTATCTATCCCCTCGCCTAGAACATAATCATGACTACACGTTTTTTACGCGCGTTTCGGTCTGACGAACGGTTGCGATACGGTTCTTGGCGACAATTCGGAAACATTTTTTTTAGTTGCTAGCGCATTTGAACGTATACAACACGCTGTGATGATCTGTCCTCGGCCCGGAGACGTCGTCGCACAATTTTCAAAAAAACAAAACAACCCCAAGCGTAGAAATCGATTTGCGTCTATCATGTCAGTTCCGTGTTGGTTACTCGAGAGCCTTCTTTGAGCTGGTGTCGGAATATGTTATTCTTATAATTGTTTGTTGATTGAAACTGTTATATACTGTTATATAGATTGTTCATCATTTCAGTCGAAAAATAAAATTATTTTCTATAACGGAGAATATTATTATACAGTATGATAACAGTCATCCGGTACGAAATAATTAAAACAAATACTTCGTCAAAAAATACGTTTCACGTACCGCGTACATAAACCATTATTTAATTAGAAATAAAACCTGTGAAATAGTCGGTGTTGGGAAGAGAGGAGAATACCGTCAAGTATCTCACGTAAAACATGCTCATCTAGAATTATTTATTTATTCAAGTAACGTCGTATTGAAGTGCCTATTATACTTTTAGTTCGTGCGGTTAAAAACGAACGAGTTTTACATACACTTTGAACACCCAACTATTAATACCTATACTGTAATAAGTGTCATACATCTTATCTGTGTGTACAGTTACTTTTTGTTATTGTTCTTACTACGACCCGTTCGACTTTTGCGATATATTAATAAATATTAATTTCAATACACAATAACAATAATAATATAATTGGAAAATTATGTCATCTTCGTAATATAATAATAATTGAACGATTAATCGTGCGCACGTGTATTAAATAATACCTACCTAAGCTGTTTGTCTATGATTTCAAGTAACGTACATTACGATAATACGCAGTAACGTGTTCACACGGTGAGTGGTATTTAGAGGATAGAGCTTTTTTATTTTATTTTTTTTATATGCTACGGTGAAAGTATTTGGGTATATATACCAAGACGATAAAATAGTATCTTAGGATATTTGTCAATAAAAAATAAACCGTCCCATTCTACCTAACACGATTCCTAAACACGCCGCTGCTGACGATACGGTACTATATTTTTGTTCAGTTATTTCGACACGTACGCCGAGAAGCGTATGACGAAATATTCATTTTTCCAGGCTCGACATTTAAAACGTGGAGTTTGTTGTAGTCAACACATTTGCCGGTGTGTCGGACATAAATTAGCCAATTTATTATAGCGGCCATTCAAAATGTGAAAAACGTGTTCGATCTGTGAAATTGACGCAATACGTTAACATTCGAATACATCTGGCGCATAATATTATAATATATTGCGTAAAACCATTATTTAGGAGAATCGCAACCGGTCGTTGGCGGCCGACCGTATGCCGAATGTCTTGGCGACCGGCAATTCGTACCAATGTTCCGAATCGTGGTTGAAAACTTCCCCGGAATTCGGATCCCGAACGCTTAAACGCGAGAAGCATGAAAACTGTCATTGTCAGTTCGTGTTTTACAAGTGTTGTCGCGGTCCGACGAGAGCGTACATCCATTTTTGCCTGTGCCTCAATTAAAATCGGACGTTTAACATATGCAACTGTTTTGCATGGTTTTAATTATCTATGGCGCAGTGCTAGGCTGCTATATTTGACGGCTGACCGTGAATACCGGTGCAGTATATCGTACGGGATTCGTCGGGGGGATGTCGTACAAATACCGAAAGTGTTGAACCTGCGCGGTACATGATTACGAAAATAATCCAAAAATAATATTGTAGTTCGATCCCAGTGAAATTTATCCAGTTTACAATTAATCAAATGAAGCCTTTTGTGCTTTTATTTACTACTCATTTCTGCTGTAAGATACAATAACCAAAATTATAACACATAACTGGATTTTTCTTTATTAAGTATTAACTGTACAAGTAAGTAATGCGTTGATGACATAATTCCTTTCGTTTTTATTTTATTTTTTTTTAATAGTTACGACTGCGCTATTGTTGAAAACAAACAGCGAAAACGTGTATATTGTGTATTTTATTTTATTTCACTCGAATTGTTAGATATGATAACGTAATTATTGTTATCTGAACAACAAATCGTGTACAACGACTAACCTGTACTATACATTTAAATATAAATCGACAAGTAGTCCTCGACGAACGTATGCACACGCACCTTTTTAAATAATTCAAACATATTGAACATTTCGAAAAAATTAAAACGTATTCAACATGTTTTATAGTGTATTGACTCCATATTTATCAAACGCAGAACCACGAAAACGGTTCGAAAAAACAATTTACTAAATCACGAAAGCTTCAATATTATACCGCGGAGGACAATCTCCAATCTACATTTCGGTTGGTAAATTAATCAAATAAACGATTTGAAGATGCACGATAAACTGGTTTGTTATGCAAATGATACGCTATGACTACTACGCGTTGAAGGTGACTATGTGGAAAATATATTTACGTGTACAATATAATAACTTGAAAATAATCCAAACCCGAGATCGTGTAAAACAATTTATTTAATTAACGTAGAAAATACTTATATCTCACCACGTCACATATTCAATACAAATTCACCAAAATATAACAAGTCTGTGATTACGCATGATACATAAATACGAGTTTACGTAACTGTCGAACTAACGATTGTTAACATCTACGCAACGTGTTAAATGGAGGTACTCCGTGAACAAAAAAAAAAAATTATTCTGCAAATAATGTACTTTACAATTTCAAAAATAAATTCGCTTCTAATATAAGCCACGAGCATATGTTACTAAGAAAATATCTGAGTTTAGAATATCGCTTAAGCGCATGAAACTATCGAATACACGGTCGATTTTGTTTTATAAATTTAAGTCCAAAATTATACAACGCACGCTGCTGTTATGTGGATAGCACGAATAGGTATATTAAAAAAAAATTAACAATTTTGCTGCTGCTGAAAAAACAAAATATAGAAAACAATTGGTTTTAAACAAATCCGTTCCTTGTACCTACAAAATATTTTACACGTTTTAGTAATCGTGTGTATAATTTTGATTTTTATTCAACTTAACCAGATATAATTGTTTAATTAATTTAATTAGACAGAAACGATTTCCTGTTTATAGTTTATTTACCTGTACAATATATACAAGTATCTGTAACGTTATTTATTTTGTTTACGATAAATGTTCATATATATATATAGCAGTAGGTTAGGTACGAGTTTATTAAACCGATTGAATATGATTAAAAACCATCTGTTTCAATAAAACACATAGTCATTATTCTATTGGTAATAAAAAATACTTTTCGACTAGAATAAAACATTTAAAAAACGTGACACTTAAGTTATTGTTTTCAACGAATATAAATCACTAAAACGCACAATTTTCCCATAAGTTCGCTGTGCAATGCGATCAAATATATCAATGTGCAATGCGATCAATATATAAATATATATCTCAATAATAAAGTTCTACAGCACAGTGGGCCGCGGGCCGTGGTCGTCTAAAAAATAAGTTGAAATATTGAAATTATTCAATTAAATATTTAAATTTATAAATTCTATAATTTTATGTTATACAACCAATTTAAGGTACTTAGTTATATTATTTACAAAAATGTAATGATTGGTTAATTTATTTTGGGCCGCTGAATGTGGGCTTTGAACCCGTTATTTATCGAGAATAGTGGGCTGAAGACCACCCAGTCCGGCACTGCTTACACTGTTACGAGACAACGGTTAATATACGACAATATTTCGACTTATTTCTTTGAGGTTGTGCATCGCATTTGTTGACTGAATTATGTTATATTTCTACAGAGGCAAAATCGAGGAATTTTAACGTCCGAGGAAAATATTACAATTACGTTTATTCATATTAATACTACACTATAGTGTATATTCATACTCTATGATTTTTCTTTCTTTAAATAAATAGCATATTGAGTTTTATTTATCTAGAATTAGGTGTTTTTCCTAAGTTTTCAACTACAATTACCTTATTAATATTGTAAATACGACGTAATTATTAGAAACAGATTTTTTTTTTAAATTTATCGTCTAAATATATATATACTTTTATATTCAATATAAATAGGTATTGATTGTAATAATACAGGAATATACGAATTATGTATTTTTTAAGGTCTCACAATGTCGAATACATCCAATTTTACATTAGTAAATATTTCATAAATCGTATAAAACGATTTTCGACTGTTATAGATTATAATGATAAAAATGACAACTCGATTTATAATAAATGATAAATTTATACACTGGACAACGTACATTAATTATTTGTAAGAATCGTTTAAATTAAATTATATGATCATCGATGAATTGGAAATCGGGATCGCTCATGGGGGGATGTGGGAGCTAAACCGGCCACCGCAATGTGAATATACAAAAATTGTATCCCACCTCGCAACAAATTCGTAATTACGCCAATGTTCCTATACATTTGAGAACACTTGAGATCCGGGTTTCGTGACCGAAGCCTACTCACCACATACCTTCTATTAGCTCGAGAAACCACTCAAGGGATGGGATAGGTTAAGGTCCGATCGAACCCTGGGTCGTATTGATGGACCGCCAGCGCCGGGTTTCAGCCCGTAACCTTTCGAGGAAGACGCACGACTCGGTTAAGCGCCGGGATGGTCCTTCTTTCTCCCACCGGGTCTAGTGGTTTGGTTACTATCTGGCGTTTGTCCCACATCCACCACGTTACGGCCGAGACATCTCAACCTTGCGAGACACTGTTTCCGGGACGGCATGCCCGCTGCCGTGGTACCAACTGGGTTTTAAGTTGACGTCGGTGAGTCAACCCGGGGCTTGCCATTATTCTAGCTACCGTGCCGGCCGGCTAGAAGAACAGTGTCGTCGTATTGATCGGAATTCGTATAATTCCTCGCACGGCTTAAAAATATAATGTCAATCATCACGAAACGAGTTTGACAGTATGAAACGTTCGCGAACACTTATTTTCGTATATTATTTCGCAGTATTTTATCATGGCACACGAGACTTTGGTATTTTCGAAAGCCCGTTCGAACGTCATTTATGTTAACATTAAATAATGTTTCACTTATCGCGTTCCACATGCACTTATCAGTAAAATGTCCAATCAGTAAGAGTTCGACTCCATTTATTATCCAGCGTTGTTATTTGCACGTGATCGCGGTAATTCTACACGATAATTCTACGGTATTTTATGCCGACAGAATATATGGCACGCAATCGAATTGCGTTTTATTAATGAAAAAAAAAACAAATCCCCCGGGGGGCACGGGGATATTTATCTATCGCGATACCTGTGGCCCAAGTACAACCGCGCACGCCGAACTTGACGGGAACGGCAGAGACAATCTCGTTGCGACGACGCGCCGCGGGCAACGCCGCACAGACGAAAACGCTTGGCACGATCACCGAAAACGACACTGAAAGAAAACATGACGGTACGGGTCGTCCTAATCGTTTGGTCCTCGTTTCCCAGTTTATCGCTGGTAATTTCATTTTATTGTTTTTGTTGTTTTTGTTGTTTTTGCTGATCGTATATCGTGAAGGAAGGACGAATTCGTTACAATATATCGCCGTGGGTTAGAAAACATATTTCACGAATGTTTTCCATTTATTCGGTACAATACATATTTTAATATTTTATTTTATATTTCAAGGATTTTTCGTTCAGACCATGTACGTCCGGCTGTTCCATAAACTGCTTTGGTTCGGTATTTCGCTCGGCGATTCCCGTTATGTTCAATTGAAATTAAAAGAAAATTCACCACACGTCTTTCTTCTTTGAAATTGTGTGGACTGTACGTTTACGTGATTGTTCATACGCGCACATCATTTAGTACGTTTCGAGTATGTCACCATAATACATAGAAAGTGTGCCTGAATGAAGTGCGTTCGATGCATTATAATTCGCAATGGTTTTTATTCGGATAAAAACATTTTAAGTCCGATAAGTTCGTTTGTAAATTCATTGAAAACTTTTTTTTTTAATACAGTGGAATTTGTAATAATTTGAAATTACAACTATTTTACACATTTATAAGCCAATAAACGCATTAAAAAAGAAGATATTTCTAGTAGTCAATTTTAACTCTGAAAAGTAAATTTAATTCGTTTGTGTCTATTCCACGTGAAACAAGACGTTCAATTCAATTCATTTAATATCGTGTCTCATTTAATGTATAATTAAAAAACAAAAATTAAATCATAATGGATTACGTTAAACAAATAAGAATTCAAATCGAACGTCCGCATTCCACGTAACGTAAAACAGATACAAATCCAAATTAGCTATTTTTTAGATTTCAGATTGGTCTGCAAAACATACGCATTATGTTTATTTCCGGTACAAGAAATCAGTACGGAAACAAGCACAAACGTTGACATAAGACTCGTATACATTTATTATATTGCCTACATACAATAAATATATATATGAACCAGTGATACAGGATCCAGCATATTGTACGTCGTTTTGTCTTTGATTCCTAATGCAACGTAATGTTGTTATTTTGTATTTTCACGTAATAATATGATAAAATGTGTTGAAAAAAATAAATGATAATTGGAGAGAGGGTGTGTGTACGTGTGTATGTCATTGCGATCAGTTGGAATTTTAACAGTTTTTAATTTTTTAGAGTCGGGTATAGCAATTTAAGTATTTATTCAACGCTAATTTCACGAATTAATGTATACCGGATCGTACTCTGAAAAACAAACATCGCAAAACGTGCAATGATGTATACGAGTAAAAAAAAATCAATAAAATATCATTCGATTCGCATATACGTAAAGCATATTTTATATGCAAATTAGATTTAAATAGAAAAAAATTAACATTAACATTATTCGAGTTATTACATCATACGTTTAAATATCGTGATATTTACACATTGTACACAAATACTATGTCAGTGTGACCTAAATAATGTATTCGCATCCGACATGTCTATTTCGACGAAATCACAATGAATTACCGCGTCGTTTTACGCAAACTCGGATCAAGACCTACTCGATAACCTACTGCCCAAATAGTGTTAAAAAACTGCCTTTGATAACAACGCCCCAAAAAAGGCTTGGTTGGGTTCTGCCACACAGGTAAGTCCGGGAGGTATATGGCGCGCTGGCCGCGGGGACAGCCACAGGTAAGTGGCCGCAGACCCTGGGTCTCCTGTAGCTCGATTCAAGGTATGGCACGGGAGGTGGGCCAAGGGAGAAAAAATCCTCCCGAGCGTGAAACGTAGTGCAGCGCGCAATCCAGGGCTGGTGTGGTGCCCTGTGCCCTACGCCGAGATGGGTGGAAGAACTACGGGTCTCCCGCTCGGGCGGGGGTCCCAGAGTCTCGAAACGTAGACTCGGGCCGCACTCGCCGGCGGGCGACATGGGCGTCACTTAAAGTCCGGAGACGGGAGAGGCGAATGTCGCTCGAGACATGGCCTGCCGACGGCCCGTGCAAGAACAGTACCGGGTGCCGTTAAAGCACCGTCACGGTGTCCAATTAAAATCCCGCGGTCGGATTCGTGCTGGGTGGTCAGATCGCCAGGACGGTCGTCGAGCCCACCGCGCCCGTCGGCGTGTAAGCGCCATACGACCGTTTGGAGTGGCCGGTCTTGGTCGGCGCCACGTCGACGACCGGCGTCTCGTCCGACCGCTCGTTCCCGGCCGAGACGTCTGCTGCCGCGCCTCTTGAGTTGTACCGCGCGTTAACGCAAAAGGAACACGGTTAGTACCCGGTTTCGGTCGCGGGATACGACACTACGCTCGTGTGTATGCGTGTTTGTACGCGAAACGTGCGAATGTAAATTATGAAGAGGTCCGTTCCGCGTCGACGGGGTTTTCAAGGTCAAATTTAGGTTCGCGTACATTCCCGTGCTGTGACGTTCAGGTAATGGATTTGGATTCGCGGAACAATCGGGAATTAAAACCCGTTTTTATATCGATCGACGTTTTTGTCTCGTTTTTGGTTCGGTATGATAATTAACGGTTTCCGAAACGATCGTGTTGTTAACACGTATATAATTGTAATCGACGGTTTCTATTACGTTCTGCACGAGCGACTCTAATGAAGACGACGGAACAAATACGACATTTTCAAACGTTCGATTATATTGCAACCGATCAGAATCGTATTCAATAATTCATATCGTTATTGATTTAAACATTTCGTATACGTACTCGTCATACACGCGTTATCGGTTTGAAAAAAAAAACCGTAATAAACACTTGGTAATTATCGTACGGCGTTGTACAATGTGCGATGAGATGTGACGGTACGATCGGTCGGTCGTCCCCGAGACGTCGTGCACCGTCATTTATAATACGTTCGTAATAATCGCGTGACCGCAATCAAACTGTGTTTGTGATTTGTATGGAATACTTCTTACGGACGTAATCGCATTTCTGAAAACGTACAACACGCTAATCGTTGTGACTGTCGCGAAGACCGAACGCGTCGGACGGCCAACGTGCGTCCCGAACAAATTCACACGCCCTGGGCCGAGCGCACGTGGTTCCGAATGGCAAATTGACGTCGGTTCGGTAACGACGACGCCGACCGTAACAGTTCTAATGCGAACTCGGGGAAGATTTGACGGATGTACGACGATGTCGTATTTTTTCCTCTTTTAAACTACATTATCAATACAATAAATAATGTCATTCAAAACAAATGCTTATTTTGTATAAACTATATCGTAAACCACATAACCTTCATATCTTTTTGATATATATATTAACGTATGAAAAATATTTAATTACGTGTCGCTAAAAATTTGTAAACTTGCCGTAGTTCCCTGTTTCGTTTTAAATCTTCGTACGTCAACGACTGACGGCTCCTTCGCACAAGTCCCCAGTCTCTGAAACTTTGTCGGTTTGACTTAATCTATTTATCATATTTCGTGTAAACCCGCGACGTCAATTGTACTCGTTGTTTTTTTTCTCCTCGTGCCTACGAAATCGTACGTTGTCGTCGTCGCCAGAGGTTTTGTTGGTTAACGTAACATAGTATTTTTGGTGTTTCAACACTAGCATAACGATTTTTGTGTCGGGTGGGTCCACACGACGTGTTCGTCGGCCACGTTTATTTGTTTCGACTACCGACGCGTCGTGCTCGTCGTCCCGGCCGGGCCGTGAAATATTCCAATTTTACGCTGACCAAAACCGAATTCGATTATCGCGTTGGAACGCTTACGCAGAGAGGCGCGTGTGATCCCGTATCGATCCATTGTCGTCGAGTCCAGCTCATTATCGTTATCTCCGCACGAACGTTTGCAACAATGACCTTGTAATTATAATCAGTGAAATTCCGTAGCTATCGTCGATCGTAACGGTTGACCGTTATCTACACGCGGTTGACGACGACGAAATAAAATTTCGGTACTGCTGGAAACCGAAAACAACTCGCCGACGACGCCGAGATACCGACGCGAGCGGCGCACACGGTTCACGTGTAACGGCCGGGGCGAATGTTTTTCGAGGTTACGAAAAAAGCCATCGATAACAGCGTCACGTCGGAGACATTTCGAAATCGGCGACGGGGTCACGGTGTCGTTCCGAATAGAAAAACACCGAAAACCGAACGAGTGAATACGGAAACGTAAAAGTACATGCCTACTTGATTTACGCGGATATCCGTGTGTCATAGTGGCCGGATTCCCGAAATGAGTTCGTCGACGGTCAACCGTTAATCTACGGAAACTGCGATCCCGAGAAAGCCCGAGAACCGATGTCCAGTAATTTCCCCGGAATGGACCGCTTGACAACGGTAAAAAGAGTAGTCGGCGGGCGGACACGTCCAAAATGTAAAAATGTAAACGCAACCGACTCTTCTAGGTTACCGTACGACCGTGGTACCGGTCGTCTGTCGATGTTCATCATTGTCGTTATACGCCGTCTTATAGACCCGGCGTACTATATGTTTCAGTCGTTCGTTCGTTTCAAACACACCAGTTGCGTTGCACTACGACCGTAAGTTTAGACCGTGGGTTTTCTTGACGGGGAAGGCGAGAACTAGACTCCTAGCCGCTTCTTGCCCCCCGCCCGGAATTTTTTAAGACCTTGATGCGAGGCGACGACCATTGAAATTAATCCTCGCACAAAATCGAGGATATGGTTCCATGAAACCATTGGTTCGGTACGGCTACGAGTACGATATAATGTTAGTATTTACTGTTTTTAAATTGCGTGCTTATCGAAAACATTGGAATATTATTAAAAATCGGTCCATACGACAAAAGCCCATTTGGATTTCACGATGTCCGTCGTCCGTAATAACAATAACAATGACGGTCGGAGAATTACCGACGTGAGTGCAATACGATAATATCGTGTAAACGCCCGACCGGCGTTCGTGCGTTCGTCGACGACATCGTGTTCGAACGGGTTTGGATTTACGATTACGCGCCCCGTTTTCAAGGCCGAAAAACGCGAGGCCGCGTCCGCTCGACGCGCACACGTCGTTGTAGCGACGGGGGGGGGGGGTGGGGGCCCAGAAAATACATCGCCGCGCCGCCGTCTCTCTCGCGCACCACCAAAACGCGCGTCGTACAACGGTCTCGGTGCACAGAACGCGTCGTCGTTCGTCCCCACCCCTCCGCCGCCGCCGACGGTTACGACGCCGCCGACGACCGCGACGCCGTTGCACCGAGCGGCGGCGTCGCCGGATATCTCGACGCGTCCGTGGTGGGGATGGGCGCGGCGGCGGCGGCGGCTGCAGCGGCCGAACGCGGCCTATTCGTCGTTTCCACTGCAGTCCGAGCGCACGAGCAACGAAAACGCGTCCGTCCGTACGTCACTGCACGCGAAAAAACCGTTCACAGCACACCGCCGTTTCAGCAGTTGGTCGGTTCGGCCCGTCAGCCATGTCGATGCCGTTCAGACGCGATTGCAACGCCAGTCCACCGCCAGCCAACTTTCGGAGAAGGTACGGAATCGCGGGATCGGTTGCGGACAACCGCGTTCGTTTTGCCGTACGGCGGTTCGCGTCCGTGACGACCGCACGCGCGTCACCCCGTGTACCACCGTGCGCAATGGCGTCCGCGCGTCGAGGGGCGCTACTTGTTGTCTCGTTTTGCGATCGTTCGCCGTCGTTTGCGAACGTTACGTCGTACGAACGTCCGCCGCCCGACGAAACACGGTCGTCCGCGTTATTTTTAATCGCCGTGAAATCGGATTCCCCTCTCCCCCCACCGCGCCGCCCGCTCGTCGAACTGGTGGTGTCGCACGTACGCGCGTATCACGCGCCGTCGTCGCCGCGTACGTTTTCGTGTCACGACGACATTGGGTCGAAAACGAGCGATCGGAAATCCCGTGTGAACAGGTCTCGTTCGGATATAACGCGACGGCCGTGCGGCTCGTCGTCAACGGGAAAACAACAACCCGTACGCGCGCTAACAATAATAACACTCACAACAGCAAATCGGAAATCACGAAATCCGATTTATTTATATAATACCGCGTTCTCGGACGGGAACCATATTCTCGTGGCGTCGTCCCCCCGGAGATATTCATGTCGCTCCCCGCGCATGCCACCGCCGCTCCTCCGCCCCTCCGCAAGACCAGTGCCGCCTGCCCTCCACCCCTCCGCCACCGCAGCACAACCACCCGGCCGTTACAGCCGCCGCCGCCGCCACCGCCCTACCGCCTGACCGTAACTGTTGCCGTCGCCTCACCGCCGCCTCATCGCCGCCTCACCGCCGCCTCACCGCCTGACCATTACCGCAGCCACCCCACCGCCCCACCGTAAACGACGCCATCAGCCCACCGCCCCGCCGTCGTCGCCCAAAACCACTGCCGCCACCCGTTGTGTACAAAGAATTGTAGAAACCAGTTTTCCGCGTTGGCAATGTCTGAACGGAAAACGGAAAATAATACAATCGTCGATATCTATAGCGTTACAAATGTCTACGTACGGCCGATAAGCGGCTGCACGTGTTTAACACGTAGTTAATTGTTGTGTTTGTTTGATTATTATTACATCGTTATTTCCAATGTGCTTTGAAAACGGACTGCGTTGTTGCATGCCGAACTAAACGCGACGTGACCTTTAAATATGCCTAACAACACTAATAATCTGTTCCGACCGGTAACGATTCTTTCTTTCCCATTCCATGGAATCCTACAACGGTTATCGTATTCGTTTAGTGTTTACACCGTGTGAATACTAATTATGAATCGTGAATATTGTGCGAAAAGACGTTTCTTCTTGTTCCGAATCGTTGAACAATGTACGATAAACGTTTCCCGAAATTGTTTTCTTTTAATTGGCGTTTCTCGTACTCGTGTTCTGCTGCGCCTTTGGCTGCTGTTACTCTCTTCCTCGTCCAAAATTATTGCCGTTATTGCCGACGTTTCCTTGTTGAATGTTCGCGTGACGTTGAAAGTACCTGTTTATACGTATTATTGTGACCAACCGATTTTATTGATTTGAATTTGAAACGGCAGATCACAATTTTCTTTCGGCATTGCTCGTTTGACGTTTAACCGTAATCGATTTTGTTATTCGATATCGATCGTCGTCTCGCCGGTGACGAAATGGTTAACGCGCACGTTTCAAAATGACCCCCGTCGGCGGAACACGCCGAAATGATATCCCGTCCGATCGTGTGCAACCATGGTTATTAGTGTTTGGTTAGGACTCGAGATGTCGGGATTCGTCAGCATTGTTTTGAAACGATCATTACTGCCCAATTGTATTTGGTCTTATTAGTTTGTTCGTGAATATCGGTTTGCCAACGTGTGCCGCGACCCCCATACTTACACGCGTACTACAGTTCTAAATCGCTGCACATGTCGCGCGACGTTCGAATTGAATAGAATATTACGATTACACTGAAATGCAGTCATCTGCATGGGCGCCCATTAAGGGGGGGGGAAATGTCCCCCCCCTGGAAATTAAGTATAGCTGCTAAAATTGGTATTTTCACATTGCCATTGTAAAGGTCGACGTTTTATTTCTGTTTTATTTTTTTAACATAAATAAATATATTTTAAGTAATTTTATTTATATACATTAATAAGCATTGTTAATATATTTGTTTATTGAACAAATTTCCCTTCTGTTTCTTCTGTGATAATACAACAGTGAAGATACAACGGTTAAATATAAATGGTTTAATTTGGTATGATTATTGGATGTTAAAATCAATATCATACATTGATGAAATAACACAAGACTACGTTAAATTATTGAACCTAACCTTTTTTTTTTTTTTGCTTATCAAAAATAATAAATTATTTTGTTCCCCCCCCCCCTAAATATTATCCTATGGGCGCCCATGGTCATCTGTATTGCATAGCGCAGTAGTGTTTTATATGTGTTATTATACTCCGGGTTCGGGACTTTTGTGGCACTCGAAAACACAATGGTAAGCGTTAAAACACGCACTTAAAATATTTATTTTATTGATTACTACCGATAAACCGCATAAATCCTAATTAAAATCCTATCCGCATTGATAGGTCGATTGGTCAAAAGTTATTTCCGTTGAACTCTGATCTGTTTGGCATTTTTAGCGTGTTGTTCGGTTCGAACGTGTCCCGGGTCACATTCGACTTTTTTTCGAGATTAATTTTTATTTCACAAGTTCTGTAAAAAAAAAAATAAAACAAACCCATCGGTAGACAATATTTCGGATCAAACGCATTTGATTGTGTTAAGTCTGCGAAAAAAATTACACGCGTGAAAATACACAGCGACGTACAATAATCGAAGCGCACTGAACAAATAATCGAAATTCATTGATTAACCGTTATCGGCCGCCAGCCGTCCGGACTATATTTACACGTTTCACACGAACGTTTTATTATTTTTACATTACACACGTCGGGTGATACGGACCGTCGTATTTTCTAAACATAGAGTTACTTTTACCTACACGAAAATCATAACGAACTGCGAGTTGTAAATAGCAAATAGTACATGTACAATATCAATGCATAATTTTTTTACCCCGTCGGTTGAAATCCGTATAGTTTTATATAGTTTTATTTTTTAATTAGAATAATTTGGCAAGACATGCCAAAATTACGCACGTTCAAATTTCAGTTTCAATTTTCATATTTTACAATAAATAACAGAAGTATGCAAATGCTAAAAGTCCCGAACCCCGGTTATACTATAATAATATGTACGTTTAAGTTTATGTTTTGAACATTATAACCTATCTTAAATTTCAAATTCTTTTTTACCCAACGTGGTTTTGTGCATGACAAGTCGAGCGATATTTTCGATTTGCGGAACGGCAAAACGCGCAGAAACTGTCTGCTCAAAATACATATTTCTAACATACTCGATATCTCGAAAATTGTTGGAGGTATCGATTTTTGCTTAGTGGACATTTCTTCTCGAATCCCGGCGAACGTAATCCGTTGATAGATTATGAAACAAATAACATACTTTTCAATAAATTATATAGCCCATTTATTAAAGATTATTTCAAATATGTAGACGATACATTCATTTCATTCAGAGGTACAAATAAACAAGCAGAAATTATGGTTAATAGTTTAAATAAAATTAATAAACATATTCAATTTACCCTAGAAACACAATTAAACAATAAGATTAATTTCCTAGATCTTACGGTTAGTTTAGTTAATTATAAATTTGAATTTAATATTTACAGAAAACCTACACAAACTGATTCTATTATTTTTTATGATTCCAATCATCCTTTTTCACAAAAAATTGCATTTTTTAACTCAAATTTTTATAGACTTGAGCGCTTACCTTTAAATGAATATAATTTAAACACAATCAAAGAATACATAAAAAAATTAAAGAAAAACATAAAAAAAAAAACATAATTAATGTAATTAATTATTGCAGTATGAAATATTAAAATTTATTCTCAGGAAAATTCGCAAAATTTTTTAATAATAATGTAAATAATATTAAAATCGCATTCAATACTAATAATAATTTAGTTAAACAAATAAATTATAAAATTAAACAATTTTCAAATAATAATTTTAATAAATTTAATTTTCCTGGTATTTACAAATTTAAATGCAGTTGCAATAAGTTTTATGTTGGTAAAACGAATAGAAATTTTAATAAAAGTTATGAAGAACACATCTCTGAAATAAGATTTAAAAAACTAATCTAAATTCAAATTTTGTAAAACATGTTATAGAAAATAATCATCTTATTACTTTAAATATACATAATGACTTAAAAATGTTTAAATATACAACATAATATTTAAATCAATTCCGTTTTGGAAGAATTACATATTTATAATGAAATTAAACACAATAAATTTAAAAATATTTTAAATATATAAACAGATTTTAAAATTAACATTCTATATCAATATATATTAAATAATATTAATATCACACCATAGATGCTTTCATTATATACACAATTTCTTTGCTTTTTGATATATTTGTATTATATAATTATTTCTTTTTTTGCTTTTCATCGAACTCGATGTCTTTTTATTGTAATATTCATAATGTTCTCTATGTAATTTCTGTCTTATTTCTCTATGCAATTTTTTCTTATTGACTTTACTTTTAATTTATCCCTCAGTTGTTTTATATTTATACTGTATTAACCATATGATGACATTTTGTCGAAACCGGTAGTAATAAACACACATATACAACAATTTTTATATTTTCTTTCTTTTTTTTTTAATTAATGTAATACTCATTGGCTTTTTGTATATTTCAATATACACATATATATATTTTATTCTAAAAAAATTGAAAATTTTTTCATCATTTGGTCCCTATGCTTCAGATATAACGTTACGTTAAAGACTTGAAGAAAGCCTTGTTTTTATAATCGGACGAACCCTCAATGTTTCTTTTTCCTTTGTTGACTTCGTATCTTAATTGCACGATATATGCAGTCCACAAGCACACAGCACCTGCCTCGTCCATTCTCGTCGAAAGTAATACACACTCTAAAATAAGTAGTACACGCAAGTTTTGCGTTCGAGGCACTGTGACATAATATTAATATTAATTGTAGCCTAAAATAAAAAATTTACGGCGGACTAACGCTCGTCCATGTGAGCCATGAGACGTTATAACGTGTTTGCATTGTATTGTGTATCGTTTATTTTTATTATTCCGTATTTCAATAAAAACTGCATTTTTACCGAGTAACCATAATGTCTCTAAGATAAACATTCGTTTTCTAGTCGTCTTATATCTTTAATTTCAGAACTCTGTGAAACTATTAATTTTTTTAATTAAATTAATTAAATTATTATTATTATTGTTTTATAAATTTTTTTTTCAACTTGATAATTTTATTAAATACATTTTTGTAGTTGAAATGTTTTCCACTTGTTATTATAATTTCAAATAGTTAATTGCATATTTGCTTGTTTTTTAACGCATACGTATGCACATATTTCAATATTTTTTGGCACTTGAAACTCCGAGCCTTGGTAATAATAATCATGTTTATACAAAAAATAAATGAAAATAATAAACAATTATCTAATTATCATTAAATTAAACGGATATATTCATGCTCAATGATTTTTATCATAAAACATGACCGTATTTAAATATTTCTTAATCGAGTACAAATATTATAGCATATGATTGCATGTCAAAAAAATAAAATATTCAGATAAATTTATAATTAAAATAAGTATTTGTTGTTAAAATTTACATAATTAAAAAAATGATTTTATACGATATTATTTTTAACATTTTTAAATTTCTGTGCTAAAGTTTAGTACTTACGTTATGTAAATCAACCGTCAACTTAAAATATTATGAGTACGTACGCGACGAAAGACAACGCAATTTTATGGAAACGGTATTACAATAATAAACTCAATCGATTATTTACGAAGATCTTTTTACAATTGTATTTGATTTTGAAACGTGCTTTGGGTTCTCAAATGCTTCAAGTTTTTCGCTTTCGTAACTAATTTCATTTTCGGTCGAAAAAGACATCGATTATTAACGTGTACCGGTAATCGTAAACGCTCGTTATCCGATTTTCTCCCGCTGCATTAGAGCGTCACCGTACACGTAACAATGTAACCGCCCGTCGAACACCACGCACTTACCGCGTGTACATTTCGGTTTTATTATTACCGTGTCGTCGAGTAAAATTGGATTCTACCATATTGAACAAAAACGCTCGCGGACAGCGGGGCCGTTGTGGGATAGTGTTCCCTTGTCGTTTCACGCGTCGTTCGTTCTTTCACGTCAAAACAATAAAAGGAAAATCGTGTGCCCCCCTCCCCCTATTGGGAATAAACGTATAAGAAATATACGACGACGTAGAAGTATTCGGAATAATTTTGCAAAGGAAAATATTCAATCGTTTCGCGCCATAAACTCGTAACGTCCAATAGTATTTTACTGACGTACAAATGAAACACTATTTTCTAATCGTTTTCGTACGCGTAAACACAACTTGGTTTTAAAAATAAAATCTATATTAAATTACTGTTTGACTTTACGCTATTCAATATTCAAATGTTTTGTTTTACAACCTAACGTTACACGTAAATAAATTTTGCCTAATTACAATCGTTTTAATGCAAATACGATAACGCGTAAGTGTACATTTTTTTCATTTCGCACGGGCAAACATTTCGATGGTAACGTACAAATGCATACTTAACGTACATATTTCGTACGGGTATAGTGCGTATAATTCCAGGCCTCGAAATGTATATTTTCAAAAAACATTTGCCTTAATTATTACAGAATAATTTTGGAAAAACAACTACACCTTTTATCTTGTCCTCAAAATATCGGTACCAATTAACAGACACTGTTTAACTACCATTATCTATTCTAGTAATTTACACGTACCTACAAAACGCGTATAAACTATATTTGGATTTCGTCTATCAATACTTATATTCTGGAGAATGTTTTCGAGAATCCCACTTGTCATTAAAAATGTTCGTATTTTCTATTATACTCGTTTAAATTTGTATTGTTTTCAAAAATTGTTTCTGTAAAAACCACAGGCTCGGTAATTCCACTGTTTTGTTAGTGTTTTTCGATAAACTCGACGATTATAAATCCGGTCATGGAAACGTGACAGTTTCGTGTCGTCATTAATGTTTGCTGCCGTCATAAATCATTTCGTCGTGCACGTCTCGTGTTTCGTCTTACTTCATTTATTATAATTTATTGGATCGTTGAAGAAAATCCCATATATCTTACAGGTACACGGATTGAGTATTACTAATCGATACAGTTTTCTTTTTAATCCATTAAATTCTGCAGCGAAATTTTATTATATTTAGCTTTTTGTCGTCACATATAAATGATTTTATTGTATTTTAATATTTTCAAACAATTGTTTGAAAATAACGTTAATTTCAGAAACATTTTTAGTACACTCGGTTGTGATATTAAACAAATACGTGACGAGGGGGTTAGTAGTAGTTGGTTCGCACTGAGGATGACATCGAAAATGTCGAAAGAATATACATCATTTTGTAACTTTGGGTTTATAGTGTATAATAATTTAATCGATAATTTGGTTTACAATCTGTATTTATTACTATTAACATTTTTTTTTACAGAATATCAGGTATCAATCGACAGTTACCATTACATCTTCCACACCAACCACAACAACTACAACATCCACAACAACCACAACAACCACAACAACCACAACAACCATTCCCTAATATAAATGCAGGTGATGAGGATGTGTTTTATGTGGAAAATATTTTGAACAAGAGATTGGTAAATGGACAAATTCAATATCTTATAAAATGGACTGGTTATCCGGATAGTGAGAATACATGGGAGCCAATTTCCAATATAAATTCTCCTTTTCTGATAGCTAAATTTGAACGTCAACTACTTGATCTAACCCCGGATAGGAACTTTGGTGGTAATGTTTTATTGACGGGTAACATAAACACAAGGGTAAGGGATTCTGTATCATTAAATAATGAAAACACAAACACAAGGGCTTCTGTTTCACAAGACGCTAGAGATTCAAACTTAAGGGATTCTGCTTTCATCAGAAATTGACAATATAATCACAATCAGCTCTTCTTCATCAGAAGAAGAAGATACAAACTCAAGAGACTCTGATTTACCAGACAATGAACTTATGAATACAAGGGATTCTCTTTCATTACACGAAGAAGATATGAACATGAGGGATTCTACTTCGCCATACAATGAAAGTACAAATCAAGGGGATTATGCTCCCTCAGATGATGAAGATATGGACATGAGGATCTGTATTTCACCAGACGAAAGAGATACAGACTCAAAGGACACTTCTTCATCAGACGATGAAGTTATGAACACAAGGGATTCTGCTTCACCAGATAATGGAGACATAAACGCAAGAGACTCTGCTCTACCAGACGATGAAGATATGAACATAAGGGATTCTGCTTTACCAGACAATGGAGATATAAACACAGGGGACTCTGTTTCACCAGATAATGGAGATTCAAACACAAGGGATTATACTTCCTCTGACGATGATGATATGAATATGAGGATCTGTGATTCACCAAACGATAGAGATACAGACTCAAAAGGCCTTGCTTCATCAGACGATGAAGTTATGAACACAAGGGATTCTGCTTCACCAGACAATGGAGACACAAACACAAGAGACTCTGCTCCGCCAGACGATAAAGATATGAACAAAAAGGATTCTGCTTCACCAGACAATAGAGATATAAACACAAGAGACTCTATTTCACCAGGCGATGATGAAAATACAAACACAAGAGACTCTGCTCCGACAGACGATAAAGATATGAACATAAGGAATTCTGCTTCACCAGACAATGGAGATATATATACAAAGGACTCGGTTTCACCAGGTGACGGAAATACAAACACAAGGAACTCTGCTTCATCAGACGATGTAGATATGGACACAAAGGGCTCTGCTTCACTAAACGATGGAGATGTAAAAACAAAGGATTCTGCTCCACCAGACGATGAAGGTATGAAAACAAGAGATTCTGCTTCATCAGACAATAAAAATACAAACACAAGGGATTCTGCTTCACCAGACAATAGAGATACAAACACAAGAGACTCTGCTCCGCCAGACGATGAAGGTGTGAAAACAAGAGATTCTGCTTCACCAGACGATGAAGGTATAAAAACAAAAGATTCTACTCCAGCAAACGATGAAGGCATGAAAACAAATGATTCTACTCCAGTGGACGATGAAGGTATGAAAACAAAAGAACCAGCTTCACCAGACGATGAAGGTATGAAAACAAGAGATTCTGCTTCACCAGACGATGAAGGTATGAAAATAAGAGATTCTGCTTCACTAAACAATGGTCATACAAACACAAGAAAGTCTGTTTCACCAGACGATGAACATATGGACACAGAGGATTCTGTTTCATCAGACGATGAAGATATGAACACGAGGGATTCTGAATCATCGGATGATGAAGATACTAATACAAAGGACTCTGGTCCACCAGACGATGAACATATGGACACAGAGGATTCTGCTCCATCAGACGATGATGATATGAACACGAAGGATTCTGAATCACCAGATGATAAAGATACTAATAAAAGGGACTCTGCTCCACCAGACGATGAAGATAAAGGCTCAATGGACTCTGCCGGAGCAGACGATGAAGATATGAACACAAAGGATTCTGCTTCACCAGACAATGGGGATACTAACACAAGGGACTCAGTTCCACCAGACGATGAAGATACTAATACAAAGGATTCTACTCCAGCAGACAATGAAGATACAAACACAGAAGAATCTGTTCCACCAGAAAATAAATATATGATAATGAGGGGTTCTGATTCATCAGATGTTGAAGGTATAAGGAACTCTGCTTCACTAGACGATGAAGATACAGGCTTAAAGGATTCTGCTGCATCAGTCGATGAAGATATGAACATAAGGGATTTTGCTTCACCAGGCAATGGAAATAAAATCAAAAGTTACTCTGCTTTTTCAAGTGATGAAGATTTAAACACAAGTTACTCTGTTTCATTAAACATTAAACTTATTGGCACAAAAGATTTTGCTCCGTCCGACGATGAAGATATGAATACAAGGGACTCTGCTTCACCAGACATTGAATATACAAACACAAAGGACTCTGTTTCACCAGACTATGGAAATTCAAACACAAGTTACTCTGTTTCAATAGATAATGAATTTATGGACATAAGAGATTCTGCTACATCAGACGATGAAGATATGAACACGATGAGTTCTGATTTATCAAATGATAAAGATACTAATACAAGCTTCTCGTTTTCATCAGACGATGAAGATATAAATATGGGGGTTTCTGCTTCATCAAATGATGAATATATGGATCGATCAGAGGATGATAATCATCCTCAAATCATCGATCAAAGCGTTGATGGTAAATTGAAAAACCGGAACAACAATAGTACTGCTTTACCAAATAACAATAATTTAAATGATTATCCAAAAAACACTTCATTAACTAATATTAGTTCTACACTAAATGATGATCTTTTATTTTATGGATTTACTGAATTGACAAAAATTGGTAATCATTCATCAATGAAAATTGAAAATGCTTCAAAGAAAACTGTTTTGCCGAAAAAAAAGGATGATATTAATTTAGTGATGAAAGAAAACAATGTTCCTAATAATGATTACAGTGATAATTCTCAACCTTTTTATGGGTTTTCTGATGATATGATAAATTTCGGTAATTATTCATCAAAGGAAAGGGAAAATGTTTCAAATAAAACAGCTTCGCCGGACAAAAAGGATGATACTGCTTTATTGAAAGGAGAAAACAATGTTCCTAATAACGTTAACGTTGATAATTCTCAACTTTTTTATGAGTTTCCTGGTTTCAGTTCAGTAGAAAAAGAAAACCATATTTATAATGTTAGTTCTACAGTTAATGATAATTCTCCATTTTATGGATTCACTGATGATATGATAAAATTCAGTAATCGTTCATCAAAGAAGATTGCTTCGCCAAAGAAAAAAGATGATACTGCTTTAGTGAAGGAAGAAATTAATGTTTCGAATAAAGGTGATAAGGACGGTGATAATTCTCGATTCAGACATGGGTTTGTTGCTCATGAAATCTTAGGAGCAACAAATTATGATGGAGAATTGATGTTTGTTGTCAAATGGAAGTATATACATCAAGCGGATTTAGTTTCAGCTCGTCTCGTTAAAGAATTGTGGCCCCAGGTTGTAATAAAATTCTATGAGGGTCATCTCCATTTCCTTAAAAAATGAAGTTTATTGATGTTATATATTATTTTATTTTCATTTTATAAGATTAAAATTTTACGAATTTATAAAATATTTTGAATACCGTAAATTATATGACTGAAAATTCTTTAATTATGTATTTAATATAATCAATTCAATTTTTACGTATTCCAATGATCCAATATTTTCTTTTATTTACTTATAAATGTACTACAATCCTAAAACAACTGAATGACCAATATTATTTATAGTAATAAGTTCTGATAACATATAATTTATATTAGGAAACTGCATAATATTTACATTTTATTCATATACATTTATATACTTATTATATTATTATTATTAATATTATTATTTTGTTAATAAATATTTTCATTTTCTAACCACAAGTAAACCAACATTTTATTTTATACTTAAGTTATTATTTCATATATATATACCAACCAAAACTATTTTCTATACATATTCTTGTGGAGTTTTATTTACGAATTAAATAGTTTCAATATTACAATAAAAATAAATCATATTTATAATAGTTAAATTAATTTACATAGAGTTTTCCAAAATGTTGGTTTATTTACATTGACATAATGGACTTGAATATGTGACAAGTAACAAAAAAAAAAAAATGTAATGTAATTTTATAAATAAAAGGTACTGTTAAACAACAAATTATGTTTATATATATATATATAAAATTGTTAGTTATGACGAAAAATGTTTATCTTATTGACAGTATTTTATTGGTTTAATGCAATGGGTAGAAGGCAAATTATTTAAAGTCACATTATTTTTCTTCAAAATTACTTTTTTTGTTTACATTTTAGTAGTATAATTATTATTCGTGTATTAAATTTGGAATAGCAATTTTGCTATATGTTATTGAAATTTTTCTTAGATAACAAATTAAATTTGATGTTATTATCAATATATAATTTTTATTTTGCTGTATACGCCACAAAATATCACATTTAACAATATCTAGAAACTATCACAGTTTTAAAAACGGTTTTTCATTACACCTTTTTTGTTTTAAGTGCCATTTCTTTTTATATTATACAATTATTGCATAATATATATTCTATTTAGAAACATTTTTTGAATACAGTGGTACTTAAAACTATTTCATGCAATTCATTTTAAAAAACTTAATTATTATAATAAATAAAAAATGTTTTGATTTTTCTGAAATTGTAACTTTAAGGATTTCCTTCTCGCCCCATTGATTACTAATGAATACTGTAGTACGTACTGATACTATAATGCAGTTATAGTTAGGTATCAATAACTATTAATCAGTTTAAACATAAATATACTGCAATACAAATATTGAGAATTTTTGTCATACTAACAAGTAACAATGACAAAATCTATTAATACTAATACTCGAGCTTCACAGGCGTTTTACACACCTACTTACAGACAACAGTACAGTCTATTCGCACTGATCAACAGAATGTTAATTTCAGGTAATTCAATAAATAATTTAAATTTTTTCTATGATAATTTAACCAGATTAAAATTATTGATTTAATTGAACGGTGCCTATTTAATGTTAAAATATGTACATGTTGTCATACATTTTTATTTTCTTTGTTTGTATAATTGAAAAATAACTGTTCTGAAAATCGATAAATTCAATAATAAAACTATAACTAGTAAATATAATATTTTGGAAAATATGGAAAATATTAGATAATTAACATCAAAAATATTTTTATTTTGATTTACACAAAAAATATTTTATTATTAATAGTCTTATATCTAATTTGATCAAATGACGAACTTTATTTTATTTTTCAAAATAGAAAATAAGTATCTGATTTATAAAACGCGTGTTGATTAAATTGATAAAATGGATAAAAGCTTGTTATTTAAAAAGCAAATGATTAATTTTTTTTATTATTATTGCACATTTGCGGCATCTACTAATTATTATCATTGATTCATTCGATTTTATTTGTTTTCACATTCATAATCTTTTAAAAGAAAAAATTCCCTGTCTCGTTCAAACTTAATCTACCTTAAACTTTTAATTTATTAAACTATTTGTATTTTCAAGATTGAACACTATAAAAAATGTATAAAAAAAATCATTAGTTAAATATATATTAGTGGTGTTACGAACTGTACGAATTTGTACTCCGGTGCCCAATTTTTTCTTATAACTCATACAAATTTGATTTTAAATATTAAATACCTACATAATTTATTTTATGAATTAATAATTAATTATTTTGGTTAATCAATTTTTAAATCAAACGATACTTAGATGTTTGAAGTTAATTTAAATCCTTTAAACTTTTTATAAAGTTTAGGTTCGATATTTAAACTAAACAGTTCGGTTCGGGTTCGAATAAAAAATTGTAAGTTCGGTTTGTTTGGGGTTCATTATAATTTTAATAAGTTCGGTTCGGCCTAAAAAATCTAGGTTCGTAACATCACTAATATATATATATATATATATGTATGCATGTATGTATGTAAAATTTTCAACTGAATATACTTGTAGGTAATATATATTTTTTTGTTCCTAAATCTGTACTGTTTTAAATGTTACAAAAAAAAAAAATAACAAAAAGAAAAAAAAAATGTAGTGATTTCGAACAACATATCGGTTACAAAAACGCTATTTGACATCGAACCCGATTGTTGAATTCGACATACGGTTATTAACCAACACGGTGGTTGCTCATAAACAATGACGATGGTTACAACTCGATAGTGTTCAGTTTTGAATAGTCGAATCGAATCACACGAGGCACATTGACAACGGCCGACGACAAACAGAAAATTGGTTAGATTGGTGCGTATCGCGGAGACGGCGAGGCGAATCCGGTTTGTTTTTTTGTTTTGGTTTGGGCTTCGAAAGACACTCGTGTGTGATTCGAACCTGAAGACGGTCACAACCGTCGGGACGGTCGACCCGTAGCTCTCCTGACAAGTACGCTGCCTACACTCCCCTTTGGCGACGTGTTTTGCGTTTTCGGGACGCGGCGCGCCGCAGCTGGTGGTCGTATTCGGTCGCGTGAGAACGGGAAACGACGCCGCTTTGTTCTCGTGTACACCACTTTAGCGTGGAAACGGTTATCCGACGCTTCCGCTCGTCGCCGCGATTGTTCGAGTGACCTCCCCGCGAAATCTGTTTCGTATGGAAACGCGGACAACACGTTCCGCGTCGCAAAACCAGATTTTCGGTTAGGTTTTACCTTACAATAGGCGGCCAATTATTGCGACGGCGACCCGTGATTTCCGGTGAAACATTCGGGGCCAGGAGTAATTTCATCGCGGGAAAACGATCGATAGGAATCCGAGAGACGAGGAACGTATTTACGTACAGATTTAAAACCGAAGAAAACACCGCCAGAAAATTTTTTTTGAAAATCCTCTATTGCGCGGAATAATAATAATAATAAACTCGTCCGTATCTCCTCCGATCCGACTCGGAACAAAAGTCCCGTTCGCCGGCAACCGGGGACGTGTACGCAACACAATCACGACGTTGCCGCGTCTGAGAACAAGCGGCCCGGAGCAATCGGTTAGCGGCGAGAAGACGGTCGCGATTTCGGCACGCGGAAAATAAAACGGGTAGGGGAGGGGGGGGGAGGGGTAGGTCACCCGTTGCGTTGTCGGTTACAAAAAGGGTGAAAGTTAAGGACGAGACACGCGCGGTCATTAAGAAGACGACGAAACGCGTCGGTTTTGATTTCGGTCGGAGCTTGAAATTAAACGCGACGTGTCTACACCGGTCGACGTTGTACGCACACGTGTGTCGTCGAGAACATAAACCTGGTTTGTGTTAACGAAATATCGTTCGTATAGTCATTTAATTATTATTAAAATCAGGGTTCGGATTTTATAGCACCGAAAATCCTAAAATATACGCTATAATATGACCAAAAAAAAAAACCGTAAAATACGCTCTATAAATATGCCTTAAAAACATCAAAAATAGCAACAAATAAAAATAAATACAAATCAAAATTTTATTCAATTTATCATATAACTTTATTAAATCGTATATTTATAAAAAAAAACTGAAATCTCCGTAAACGGTTTAAAAAAAAAATTGCATGTACTGATTAACTTGATACCTTGAACGATGGCGTTATCTTTCGGCATTTTACGTTTAATATCGAAACAGAAAAACAAATAACACACGATCGAGTAATGAACGAATACGAAACGAAATCAAAAGATACGGAGAACCGACTGACGCTGAAATACGTACGACAGTCGACGGTATATTATAGAATCTACAATTATGTGGAACAATAACAGATAAGTAGGTATAAATGTATAAACATATTCGACATCGCCGGGCTACTTAAAAAGAGATTTACAATTGTCAATATTGAAACGAAAATGTGAGAATTTTTCTTATTGATTCACATAAATGAATACTATTTGTCATTCAATATAAACGAGATTTATGAAAAATATAAAATAAAGCGTTGAATTAAGAATATTAGCAAAAAAAATTTTTTATTAAAAATTTCATATTCAAAGTCCCTGGTGCATAAAACGAATTTATAGCCCACTCTGCTATTTTTATCTCTATCCTATAATAAGTAGCAAATGCTATAAAATCCGAACCCTGATTATTATTGTTTCGTAATCATTTCAAAGCTTTCTAGTTTTCAAAAGTGAATAAACGATTCACAGTTGAATTCATAGAAGAGTGTACGAAGTGTTAAGTGTGGCGCGTGTTAAGCCTGAATGAATACCGCCGATATAAAAATATGAGAAACAAAGCATACACTTTCATTTAGTTGTGAAAATGAGAGAAGTGTTGGTGGAATCTACGACCGTTGAGAATACAATTGCGCGGCAGTTTCCGCAAAGAATTAAAAACAAAAAAAATCAAAGATTCCCAAGAGGACGGGCGCGAGAGAAAAAGACGTGTACAGACAACACTACGTTTGTGGTACGTTTAATATTTTTAAAAGATCGAGAAACACGTAAGTATATGAAATTATAAATAACGCACTGAAACAAACCGAAGGGCGACACGACGTCAACACCGCCAGTCTGTGTCGGACAATACCAATCGACGACGTGGTTTTCTGGTGGGAGGGGGTGCCTTTGACGACGACGACGTTGTCCAAGTGCGACAAAGGTGAGAAGAAACGTCGAACTTTGCCGACCGTTCTCTAGAACACCAGAAGTCACCGTGTACGTATTGTATGCGCACCGTCCAAAAATATTAATCGGCGATCCCTGTCGATACGGTTTGGCGGGAGGGTGTCCGAGGAGAACGACCGCTTTCTTCGCCGGCCGCACAACACCGTTCCACGGAATGGCCTTGACCTCGTACGTACGCGCGCGTCGTTACGTATGACTTTTACCTATCACGCCGGGGGCGAAAGAAACGCGCGCACGGTTTTACCGTTTAATTATCGTGTACAGTGTTGTTCGGTATAAAATGTATTTTTACGTCACCGGGGGGATCGGAACAAAAATCGACAAAATGAACCAAAAAGGAAAAGCGTAATAAACCGGCGAAGCGCTCGGAACGATCTTATGACAAAAACAATACGCGTGTTCGTTTATAAAAAAAAAAATATGCAACGTTAACGCCGTAACGTGTTTTCGTCGCTCGTTCCGAATACAGTCGAATCGAAAAAAAAATTGTGTGTTCTGGAGAACTAACGGTCGTCTCTTTCGTGACATTACGTAATGCGTCGTTATCACGCAGCGTCCTACGCGATCAAATGGTTTGATATTTTCACGCGATTTGAACCGCGTTTTGTGGAAAACCCGATGGTCACTTGAAACACGTGTAGACACTGCGTATCATACGCACGCCGATTATTATCAGCGTGCCGAAAAATTATTGTAAAATTATCAAAACAGTTGCGTGACAACGTTTAATCGATTAAAACTTTATTTTTTGTTATTAAAACTAACACGTTTTTTAAAATGAATTTATAATTATTTACAATTGTTTAAGATTTTTCTGGAGACGATCAAACAAAGTGGATGGCCAACTTCGTGTACAGTCGGTCGTTGGAAAAGCGCGGTCGCCGCGCACGTAGGACAGGATCGTTCGAATTTTCGCGTCGCGCCGCGTCAATATTCGTACGATTTCCAGCCAGTCGTACAGAATATCGAGCCCGTGACCCGTACACGACACCTGGATAAATCCGTCCGTGCTCGTTGCTGTGGTTAATGACAACGCGGGCATCCGCGTTTCGATTTTCGACGATAAATACGTCGCTAACGAGTACGCGCCTTTTCTGGAAGTCTTCCGACGGCCGGAACGATTCGAAAACGGGAAACAACGCCCCCGGTCGAATATTTAACGACGCGATTTTCGACACGATCGTTATATAATAATATTGCGCGCGAACACCGCGTCGGCGACGTAGTTGTTTTTCTTACGGACGGAAAACGTCGAACAACGTACTACCGTTACATTGTATAGCAGTGGCGGCGCTAGAGGGGGGCAAGGTAGGGCAAGCGCCCTATCCAAATTTGGTTTTGCCCCACCTTTGCCCTACCCGTTGAAGAACAAACGAAAATTTAAATTTCAAGTATTTACGTATTTGCTGCGTTTCGTACGTTTCGCTGTGTAACTCGTCGTATTTTTTTTTATGTGCATTCGCTTAGATAACACACCACAGAAGAATACACCACCATTTAATTTGATTTCGAAATTGATTATATTTTATCGGAAAACGCTAATAATACAGTATTTTCCATGTATTTCAATAATTTATATTAAACCCGTATAGACGGATTTTCATTAAATTCCATGATCTTGCCCCCCCCCCTAGAAAAAATGTCTGGTGCCGCCACTGTTGTATAGTGATGATGTTACGGACTGTTTTCGATTTTCGAACCGAACACGAAAAAATAGTGCGGTTCGAATGTCGAACACTAGAAAACCGAAATGCGCCGCGGAACAAATAATATATAGTCGGTACTATTTTTAGGATGGAAAGTAATTTTTCTCCCGACCCGCGATAAAATCGAGTAACTCGGAAATTCAAAACATTCCCTTACCGATGTTCGTAACATTAAAATCCAGAAATAGATTGTTTTGTCGTTTTGTTGATAATAACTCGGCGGTGGACGAGTTGCGTTCTACCGGCTGGGCGAGTTTTCCAATGTACGACGGCAACGGCCACTTTTCGCCACTTACCCGTATTATTATTATTATTATATATTTATTTATTTATGTTTTTTAGTCGTTGTGCGTTGTGCCGGTGCTATGAAAGTAAAACGTATCATCGCGTGGTTTTTTCGTAATTTAATTGGAAATATACATTTTGTGGAAGTTCGATCTCAAAAAAGCCGGGTTCGTAACATCACGACTATATCATATTATACGTCGGTTTACGTATGCGGTGTATTGTATTTTGTTCGAATCGTAATTCATTTTACAGTGGTCGGCGACCGTCACAAACGGAATGCGACGTGTGTGTTCAACTGCCGCCAAGTTATCGACGGAAACCTGAAAAACTCGGACCGGTTTTTATTCAAGAAAATATACGACGGGACGGGAAAAACAACAAACTAATAAATAAGACCCCAATGATATCGTATTTCATTCGTAAACACTTTTAATATATTATTTTACGTTTATCGCTGAAGAATAATACAACGGCAATGAGATTGACGCCGTAGGGTCAATGCATGTTGTTTTTAAACAAAAAAATTATTGTCATTGAACTCGCATAACATGAAATCTATGACATAACGTGTTGGCGACTGGACGCCCGTCGATTCTTATATTTCCGACCGCGGCCGTTCTCCCGAATTTCAAGTGTAAACCACATTCACAATTGTATACGGATTGGAAATAACCATTAAACGAAGAGAACGTATTTCGTCCGATAAAAATGCATCGTTTTAAATGATAACCGAAATAATTAATCTAAATCAAATACACAAGAAACTTAAACACGGAACGTTAAACGTGTGTTTGTATAAAACATCACAAATGTATTTCATATTTGTTTTCGACGGTGACGTTGTCGGACACGGTAAATATTTTTTTTTCCGAGAGGATTTTATAGACGAACGTAAAAGATTAATTTGTCTGTTGTTTTTTAAATGTTGTTTATCGGCAATATAATTATAATAGAAAAATATAGAAAAGTAAATACATGTAATATGTGTGTGTGTGTGTGTGTGTGGATGAATATACAATTTAAAAATAATAAATAGATAAATTTAAATTTAAAACATGACCGAGACACGAATATTAGGAATTTATTATTTATAATTATACACTAGGATTGATTTCGACGAAATACATCGTAATCGAGTAACACGAAATTCGACTTGACAAATAAATATTAAAAAAAAACTATAATTCAAATCCGTTATTACTTATGCGTACTCCAACAGTCCAAACGGGAACAACTAGCACATCGGAAATAATGTTACGTTTTGTTTTTCTAAACATTCCGTTTTGTATTTTTTTTCTCTCGTGTTTTGGCGGTTGCATTCGGTCTTCGGTTTAAGAGAAACGGAAACGCGCTTTTCCCAACAACTGGTACCGGATAAACGACTTTCGAAATGTGTGTGGATACGCGCGTGTTGTCCTTGTGCGAGTAGCAAACGATAAATTGTTGTATTTATATATTCTATTGCCCGCGACATGTCAATAGTTCGAGAAAGCATAATGCTTTTTAATGCGTCATGGTGATTTTTAAACGCAAACGGTAGACCAAATTTTGATCGCTTAGAATTGGATAAAATGTAGTTCTCTGACATAATACTTGAACTCGTCGACATTTTTTTTTCGGTCAAGACGGTTTGGCAGTAGATTTCTGAACGGAAAATACTATTTCCTAAACACTAGAAAATATGTTCAAGAGTATTATAAAAATCGAAAATTGCTCGAAAGTGTTTCTGATATTCTGCAAATAGTTCCAAAACGATTTATTGACGAGAAAAATAATGTTTTTCGTGCACTGTACTCGACGTATATTTGATACGAGTTTTTCTTCGTTTTAACTCGTCTTCGTAAATAAAATATTATCTGAAAATTATTTAATCTCAAAACGTGGACGGTCGAATTTTGAATGTGTGTTGTGTGTGTGTGTAGCAAAGAAAAACGAAATTTTTTGAGCTCTTAGTGTCCAACCGGTATAATATAATGTAGGTTAAGACCAGCTCTCCGACGACGTTGTATTCGGCAAAGAAGATTTGGCTATCAAAAGTTCAAGTATGGATGGAGGATGTATTAAAAATAACGAGTAAAATGTATTCGGCTCTAATGCAACCTCAAAAAAAAAAAAAAAAATATATTTCAGTTCCGAACCTACAATTATTTTTGTAGGACATTATGGCCTATCGATCTAGTAGTGCAATAAGAAATTTGAAAGCAGATTTGAAGTCTACTTGTGATCGACTTTTTCACGTTTTGAATGTCTTACCCCTATAAGTCTATATATCCAAAACGAATTGAACAAACAAAAAAATTATTAATATTCAATTTTTGCAGATCCTAAGATAAACACACGAAAACAGTGGGATAGTCGATCCGTAGTAAAATTCACGACGAATTCAAATCTTTTTTCAGAATCCAGATCGCGTCTTTAGATCGATCGGTACGTTAGAAGTACGAAACGTCTGTTATCTACTATGGTTCGCGTGTGCAAGACAAAAACAGAAACCATGCCAATAAATGATTATAATTGTTTGATAACCTCGATTGTTCAGACAAAAGGCGGGAAATGATTAATAGATTGTAGACAATTTAACGGCAATCGCACGGGGTAATCTGATAAGGCCGTCCGTAACCAACGTCTTAATCATACGCGTACATTGCGCAGATGATAATTTGTGTGCCGTTTCGCCGGTATCAAGTGAAATTCAATGAAACATGAACGAAACGTCACATCATCATCCCGGCACGTGTGTAACGTCTTGTTATTCGTATTTGGCCCGATCAAGTGTGCGGACTGTAAGTCGCCAAATCGTTTTTCTCCCTACCAAATCGTGTCGTCTTATAGTTTTGAAGCCGACGATTCGGTCGAATGATGTACCAACACGCCAACGCGCACGACGATTGCATCAATTCGTGCGACTGGAGCACGATGCGCACGCGGAAATGGAACGACGGCGGCACGGACGGCAAACTGTCGGAAGCGACGTCCGATTGTATAGTAACCGCTTCCATGGACAACACGGTGAAGACTTGGATTTACGACGGCAAGGCGAACAATTTGAAGCTGGACAAAACGTTCGACGAGATTACCATTGGATTCGTGTCGGTCGCGTTTAATTCGGACGCGTCCATAGTCGCGGCGAGCACGTTGGACTCCGTGTTGATGTTGTGGAACACGACGACCGGCGTTAGGACCAACATGTTTCAATACGAACTCCTCGACCTGTGGAAGATCGCGTTCTCGCCGGACGACAATTACATCATATCCGGCAGCCACTTGGGTGAAATCAGTTCGTACTGCGTGAGAACCGGCGTTCTACAAAGCGTGTTCAACACAAGAGGTATTCTTCAACGCGAAATTCAGCGTTTAGCATTGTATTTGATTAATTTTTTGTCCACAGGATCGTTTATATCGAGCATAGCGTATAGTCCAAATGGCAAACACATAGTATCTGGAGCGATGGACGGTATCATCAATGTGTTCGACGTATTGTCCGGCAAACTCACTCATACGCTTGAAGGACATGCTATGCCCATACGCTCTTTATGCTTTTCTTCAGATTCTAAATATCTGTTGACCGGAGCCGATGACGGTCAAATGAAAATTTATGACGTTGCACAGGCCAATGTAGTAGGCATTGCATCTGGTCACAGTGCGCCAGTACAGAGCGTCGACTTTTCATCTGACCGTAATAGTTTTATTTCTGGTAGTTTTGATAAAACTGTTAAAGTTTGGGATACGAACAGCCGCAATTGTATCCAGACATTTACCGAACACAAAAGCGCAGTGTGTTCTGTCAAATACAATCCAGTTGGAGATAAATTGGTATCTGTGTCTGAAGACGGGTCAATTTTTATATATTCATTTCCTTAAGTGTATAGTATACTTGTTGTTTTCTAATGTATACATATGTATTTTAAATATTCATAGACACTCGTTTAAAAATGTAAGAATTTGTAGCGTGTTAAAAGCAATTTTGTAAAAAAAAAAATAAATCAAGACATTTTTATGCGTACAAATTTTAGTAATCCATTGACATGTTAGTTTGCATTAGGACTTTGGTAAAAGATAGTAAGAGCAACTAAAAGTAGTATTGACAAATATGATAGTTTTTACTATTTATACATCATTAAATATGTTACATACAGACATGAAGTGTCTCAGGTTGTTCATAATGAATGCTGAATTAATCTAAGTTTTAACATTATCTATGATCTTAATTATTCAAATCAACCTTCACGTTGTCAATAACAAGTTATATAATTACATTATCATTGCTGAAGCCATTTACACCAGTAAGTACAAAAGCACTTGAAAATATATTATTTTACATCAAATTTATCTTGCAAAATTCTTACTAAAATTAACATCTTAATAATATATTTAAATTATGGTATAGTAATCTTAAATTTTAATTATCCATTTTACATTATATAAAATCAAATAATTTTTTAACAATAGTATTTCAGTGCAATTCAAATATTTTAAAAACTAAAATAAAAATTGTTGCTTATTATTTAATTCCTGTCTAATTAGCATTGGTGAAGAACACACACAAAAACAATTGAAGGAAATTAAAATATTGTTAAACTATGTGAGGAATATTTATATTAATGAGATTTAGACAAATATTTCTCTATCAATGGACAACCAGTGTAAGTACCAAGTCATAAAATTACTTTTTTTGAAAAATAAAATTATTAATTACCAGCCAATTGTATTTATAAAACTATACAATTATTATTACTTTATTAAATACTTACAAATAAAAGTATTGTTAATGGTTTTCAATATTAATAAAAATATATGTTTAATATATTTGTAGTAGTAAACTGAAAATTAAAAAATAAACATAAAAATCAAAAATGGTACTAATTAGTTAGAAATTTAATAAATTAATAAATAACATTATAACCTAAACAATTGGGTTTAAATTTAAACAACTCCAACTGACTATATTAAAAATATCAAATGACTATTTATCACATTTCTACTGTTACTTTTTACATAAAAATAATATCCAATTGCAAACAACTAATATTGAAATACTGTTGAACATTAAGACCTTAAAACTAATTTAATTAATAATTGTGGTTTACATTTTGAACAAACATGTAAAAAAATGTTGCAAATATTAACTATTATAATTTAAGTTATTATTTTTTCCAATAAACTTCAGTCTTCTGTTGGAAATAATGACAATTTCAGAACACAACTCTTAATCTAACTTAATTGATTTAAAATAGAACAATGATATATGTAGTCTACAAAAATTTTAGTGAGGCTGCACACAGAAGAATCCTTTATCAATGTGATCAATAATTCCATTATCAAATTCGAATTGCTTTCCAACATAGAGTGTGTAGGAAACCTATAACAAATATTTTAAATAAAAATATATAAATATCGTCTATTATGGGTAAATATTAGAAATGTAAAATTTACATCCAATATACCAACTGTATAAAGTAGAGTGTATCACTTGTGTAGAGTAATATTTTCCAATTTGGTATTGTCATTCCGTATTCTAGCACATAAATAACAGCAAAGCATTTTTTTAAACATTATTATAACAATTCACATATGAAAACATATATAATAACAATGAGCAAGTACAACAATAAAATTTTTTAGTGGTTTGTTTTATCACTACTAGTGATACTACATAATTGATGATACTGAATCAAAATTCACTGGAGTGAAATGCCGATTGATAACACGAACTTTTCGAGATATAAAATGACGACTCTTAATAATTCCGTAATCCGTGGCATTAAATGAGATGTCATTTTCGCTGTGCTCAATCCTGATTCAATTTGTTGTTCATACTCAATAGTCTATGTACTTACAATTTACAATACTCGACGGGATACTTAAAAATATTAATTTCAATACGAATCAATATCCAAAAGCAATATAATTAAAAAACGACAAGGCAAACCAAATTAAAGAAAAATACTACAAAAACAATAAAGGTCATTTCACAAAAAATTTCAGATAAAAGTGTTTTGATATTAAATACCATAACAAAGAAATTTAAGTATTTGTCAGTAAAATTATTAATAATTATATTAATTCGTTATGGTAATATGCTCGTTAAATAGTACACTTATAGTATGTGAATATTTTACTTACAATATTACAAAAAATTAAGAAAATTAAAATTGAAATTTGATTGTCAGAAAATTTTTATTGTATCTAATGTAAATGTGAACAAGTTTTTAAAGAACTTATTATTTAATGATTGATTTTCAGTCTCTCCTTAGGTTATGAAATTCAATGATGAATATGATTTAATTACCAGGTAAATAGGATAAAGTACTTCAGTGTTATTCGATAGGCAATACTATTCAATTCCACTGAGAATTTATGGGACTACCATGTTATTAAACTTTGTGTTATCTAGTCTATTACAATTTTTTTCATTGTAATAAAATTAAAATTGTCCCTTAGAAGGAAGGTGACAAACAGTTTCAGCTGCAGCGAACATACAATATGATGGTAAAACTGTTATCATTATTATAGTCTGTGACTTAACTGAATATAGGATTAATAACTGACTATAATAAATATTTCACCATTTATATAGAATAGGAAAACAAAGAGCCTACAATTATCAGTTTGGTTGTTTATAAATAAATAATGTTGTATCTGTCATACTAATATCACTTGCGAACAAAAGTTGCTAATATGCTTTTTTTTGGTAATTATAAGTGTAGTAAACAATATATTAAATTATTTTACAGAGTCTAGTGTTGTATAATTCTAAACAATTCCATCAATAGTATTAAAATAGTATATTGTTACTGTTTGCAACAGTGTATCATTATTGCTTCTTCAAACTTGATGCAAATTTAGTTGACTGCATTGATGATTCATAATTTTATTGTGATTTTATAAGTGCAATTCAATAACGTCAACCACTGTGGGATCTTACATTAATGAATTGTACTTCTTACTTATTATGTTATCAAAACACGCTTATGGAATGAAAACATTTACATATGAATTTGTATTTTTGTCTTATTTTAATTTTATTTTTAACATATATATGTTTTTGGGCTGGAGAAAACTTCTTTTTAGTTAAGTTTATAGAAGACAGACTAAAATGAAATGTTAAAAATGAAAATACTTAGAAACTTTTTAGTAGTTGAAGTGCAGGGTAATGATAAAGTTTGAACAAGTTATTCTCAGTTACAGTTCCTCAAAAGTACAACAAAATGTATTACACTGTACATATAAATATAATATATTTCATTTCAATACTACTTGTAGTTTGAAACAAAATAAAAATGAAAATAATGTAAAAGATTCCATAAATAAGTATGTGAAAATACTTAAAATAGTAATTATAAAATTTGAATAAAGTTTAAATCAAGTACTGTTTTTGAAAAAATGTTTATTAACTTTTTTTTGATATATTGATGTTAGTGAAAATATTTTGTATACTTATAAGAAGGTAATTGTTACGTTTACAAATATTTTTAAATCATCCTTACTGGTGGTTTGTTTAAAAAAAAAAAAAAAAATTTGCTGATTATTTTCACGAAATTCAAAATGTATACACAATAGAAAACATTGTTCGTGCGAAGATTTCCTAACGCGTTTAAAAATTACGTCGTGCGTACGTCAAAACGTATTTCGTTAAAATCGATTTTCTTCCGTCGAACGACAATTTCTCCGTTCGGTCTACGGTCACGACGACGAGATCGATACGGTCACCGATAACGGAAGTCTCGCGGCCGGTGATAAGAAAAACCCAATTTTACTCGTCCGGCAGATATGACGGCGGCGTTCGGTTCGAACGAGATAAACACGACCGTCTGTTATCTGTTAAAGGCGCGACGACAATACACGTCCGATCGTCTGGCCGTCTTCCGGAAACCGTTCGTCGTCGTCGTCGTCGATTGAGCTCGTTTCGGCGAGTCGATCGTTGTCGTCGGTAACGTACTAACGAACGTCGTCATTCGAATCGCGTTTGTATAACGGCGTGATCACGACCAGTCGCCATGAAGCTCAACGGAACAGTGTTCGTGAACACTATATACGAAACGTCCCGGCGAAATAAATTCGATTGTCGTTATTGAATTTCGCGTTATCGCGGGTTTTCGTTATTCGGTTGTCCGCACACCACACGCCTCCGTGTCAAGCTTACGATGTACTACCACATCGAATGCGTAATACGTTTGTATTCTGTACACCGATTGTTTGTGAGTATTTCATTATTATTATTATTATTATTTCCTTATTTATTTCCGTTATATGCCGAGCATCTGTTTACACATACGTTACCAAAACTTAATTTACTCGAAATATTTTCGTTAAACTTGTTTATTTATCATATTATTATTACTACACGCTTACACGCATCGAGAACTCGGTGACCAGACCCATACAACATCAGATGGGTCATTCATAGAATCGATGTACAACTTTCAGCATCTGGACAACGTAGATTACTATTTACTTAATTCTAAAAAAAATACACTTAATCGCAACATGTAATGGTAATATTACACAAGTTTATCATTAAAATCCTTACGTGATCATTTATATATATTTTTTTTTTTTTAATAATCAAAGCCTAAGGGATATTTTAAACTAGTTTTATGATTTTGTATGGTGTACTATTTTATTACAATTTATTTTAATAAATAAAAAATATATCTAATTAATTAGATACTTTAAAAATATTTTTGGTGCATTCTTTTTATGATAACATAATATGTTAAATTGTATTAATTATAAAGAATGTTGTACTGTTATTTATTAAATATTATGTATTATATTAAATTTATATAAACATATTCTTGTAATACTTCAACAACTACTATGCAGACTTCAGGAATTATATGTGAAATTATTTGTTTTGACATTTTGAACAGATATTGTAAGTTATATGTGGTGAGAAATCACAGCTAATATCAATATTGAATCTTCCTGTAATAGATGGTCAAATATTTGTATCTAGCTTGATTATTTTTGAATCAATGAGAGTAATTATATTTTCAAAATCTTTTGACCACATTCTTGTCAAATTGAAGAATACATTAGACTATTCAGAAAATGTGATACTTTGAATTCACTAGGACACAGGTAGCCGACCCTAAACAGCTGTGATAAAGCAAGGGGAAGAAGACATCAGCACACAACACACTATATTTCAATCTATTGAAACCACAGCCAAAACAAAGTGTAAATTTGGTACTGTCACACTAAATAACCAATATTGGTCCATCTTTATGTCCACCTGAGTCAAATACTAATAGACAACCATATGTGTATCGTAGAAGGAAGTCTCAGCCTTTGCCATCAAATCTTGTGGTTCTTTCTGTCGATTTTTTTTCACATATATTGAAATCATAATTTAAAACAATTTAGAGGTATATACATGCATTTATTTTATTTCTTGGTCTGTTTTAAAATTAAATTGATTATAGTTACATACATAAAATTAACATACATAAAATAAATAAAACATTATTTTATAAATATAAATATATATATTTAAAAATAAAAGCATGTTTTAATTTTCAATGGAATATAAAAATTAATCATAGGTTTACCTATTAAAAAATCAATACTTCAAGTAAATTACAATGTGTAACAAAAATTTAAAATATTTTATGCACATGGATAACAATATAACAATTATTTATAAATTAAGTGAATAGTAAAAAATGATTATTTGTGAGTTTTGATATGGGAAAAATATGAAATCGGGAGGTCAAACTGTTCATTACAAACTTGACATTTGTAAAGTAAATTAGATTGTTCTGATCTCTTGTGAGTATTAATGTGTTTTAAATAGATTGAGTCATCTTTAAATTGTAGGCCACAAATAATACATAAGAAATTTTCATTATTCTTGTTTAAATGTTCATAATGATGCATTTTCATTTCAATAATGGAGCTATATTTCTTTTTGCATATTGTACACATGAACATAGATTTGTACTGAAAACTAGCATCAAATTCATTTAAAGGATTCTTAATTAAATTCATACTATTCATAGTCACACCCTCTTTATAGGTTTTCTTATTTTCCTCAACGTTGTCCAAACTGGAAGATTCTTCGTCTAAATTTATTATTTCTATACAGCTGTCAGATTTACTATCATTATTTGGTATCACTAACACACTAGGGGATAAAGTATCACCTTTGTCATAACCTAAATATGTTTCTGCATTTTTAACAGTTTCCATTTTATTTTTTTTTGTATTGAACTGAATATTTTTTTTTCTTTTATCTGTTGTTCTAGTGTTCATTTCAGTCTTTTTAAGTATATTTTGATTAAATTTTTTACACTTTTCATGAAGTTTTGACAACATGAATTTCAATTGTTTTTTATAAAAATATTCGTTCCTATCTTTAAACTGTTCAGAGAGAAAATTTAAATCATTTTCTAGTATTTTGATCTTTAGACAAATTTCTTTTTCTTTAATTGCTGAATTAATTTTTTCTTTTTTATTACATCCTGATTGATCGTAATTTATAGAAGAATTTTGAAATAGATCTGTAATTTGAACTGGTGTCCACACAGTATTATAAATTTCCAAAAATTTGTCAGTTAGAATGTTCATTTTGGAAGTTAAATCTTTATCAACATTATGTTTAT
This sequence comes from Schlechtendalia chinensis, assembly GCA_019022885.1. NCBI lineage: Eukaryota > Metazoa > Arthropoda > Insecta > Hemiptera > Aphididae > Schlechtendalia > Schlechtendalia chinensis. The sequence continues at coordinate 6,991,298 of CM032345.1, read as the reverse complement.
ATTTATCATTAGTTTTGGGAATAATAACCATTCTTGGTTCTTCTAATTCGGCCTCATTGCTTTTATTATTTAAATTGTGGTCATTTTGACTTTCACTGTCAACTGTCACTGGATTTGATTTTTTTGGCCTACCCCGTCTTTTTGGTACAATGTGCTTTCTGGGTCTTCCTCTTGGTTTTGTCACTAAAGACTCATTATTTTTATTAGAATAATTTGCTTGTTTTTCTTTATTACGCTTTATTACTTCATTACACTGATGTACTATATCTGAGTAACACTTATTACGGGTTTGTAAGGTGTTTAACATTTCAGGATTTAATAAATATTTTTTTGTATCATGTATATCTTCCAAAGAATTTATTTTAGGTTTTGTCCAGTTTCTTTTACCATTTCTATTCTTATATTTTAGGTATGTAAGATTTGGCCCATTGTAAGTTTTAACACAAATACTGGTATTAATATGTGCTTTATATGATAATTGGGAAGCAAACTTATTATAACATTTTTGACAAACAATTTGTTTACCAATAAAATCAAAGTCTTTAAATGGAAAGAACTTTTTTGTGCCTTTTTTTATATGAAAATTTTCATATCCCGTTTCTACACTGTTATTTTTATCCAAGAGCTTATTTTGACTTGATAAAACTAATTCACTTTTCTCCAAAATCTAAAGAAAATAATATTAAAAAATAAAAATAATAAAATAATATTTATAATTATTTATTTTAATTTATAAAAATAAAATACAAGGAATACTGCTTTCTTAATTTTTTTAATGTGTTGTTATAATTATAATATAATAATATAACTATTAATGGTGTAGTGTAATATTTTTATAAATATAACATTTTATTTTATTTACTCAGTAGTATTATTTACACACACTAAACATACTATACAATTATCTCATTTTTATGAATGTGTTGAAGCTTTCATGAATTGTTAATTTCCTGACATTTTCAGATATATCCATGTGTGTATTACTCATGGAAATATCTGAAAACAATGTCAGGATATCTCATCTTTTCTTATTACAATATGAATGGAATATTAGAATACTTATTATTATTTCTTTTAAGTAGAATATTCAGATTAGCAGATAGCATAATATAATATATGAGAAGAATTTTTAAATTATTAGCCATTTAAAGCTTTAAGACAACTTTTTACACATTAAAAGTATATTAGAATGATTTTTATTTTATTATCAATAAAGAATAATAAAATAAAATTAGGTTAAATTTTATGATTCATTGACAGGTACTAAGTAGAATGATTTAATGATGATATATAATAATTGTCAGTTTGTATGTAATGTATAGTATTTCATATAAAGATTAATATAGAGTAATTCATTATTACCTATTTTATAATTTATGTGTACATTGATACTTAAATTATTATATTTGTAAAATATTGTTTGTAGTTTTATGATGTCTACTTATATAACAAAATCAAAATTATGTGAAAATTATATTACCTGTCTAATTAGGATGTTAAATACTCAGTTGAATGTAAAATAATTTAAAATTAAAAACAATATAAAATTAAAAATTATTAAAAATATAATATAAAATAAAACTCATAATTATTCAATGAATTGTTAGAAAAACATTAGTAAAGTATTCAAGTAAAAATAACCAATTGTAACATTTATGTCTATATGAATATTTATGTATATATCAGGTTTTATACAAATCTAAGGTTTTAGTAATATAAATACAAATATCCAAAAAATTATATATAAGACATTATGTCTTATAATATACAATAGTAAATTATTGATGTATTTTTGTTGTTGATTATGTAAATAAATGTATTTTTAATTGACATAAGATTGACAAAACAATGTTACAAATATTTTAAGACTATGATTTTAATTGGGTATAATTATTTTACCTAATTATTAAAATACATTTTAGGTACATATTTAACTATTTTACTTGTTTTAAAAAATATCCAAAACAAATTATTTAAAAGTTTATTAAAAGTTTTTCACTACATTTTAATTCAGTAAAATACAAAAACAAATATATATTATAATAATTAATATAGTTTATTCTTTATGTCATCTGAGCTTCAAATGAATTTAACTAATGTTAGTTAAATATTTTCAGTGGACTAACTTATAATTTACATTGAATTACATTTAAGAACCTGGTTTTGTGATCTAAGCATACTGACTGCATACTTTCTATTAGTTCGAGGATTTACTCAAGGGATGTTGTAGGGTAGGGTACGATTAGTCTGTCCAATTGAACCCTAGGTCATTGTTATGGACCACCTGCACCAGGTTATAGTCTATACCCTTTCAAGGAAGAGACGTAATTCAGTTAAGGACCACGTTGGTCCCTCTTTCACGTCTTATGGTTTGGTTACTATCTAGAACTTGTCTCACAGCCACTATGTTCAGCCGAGATAGGTTCTTCAACCTCGCGGGGCCACTGCGTCCAGAGTGGCTGCCAGTCCGGCATGGTAGTAGGACTTTCCCGCACTTGTGGTATTATCTAGGTTTTAAGTTGACATTGGTAGTAAACCCGGGGTATTATACTCTTCCCACTATTCTGGCTACTAAACCGGCTAATGGTAAGCCATTTATATTGAATAACAATAACACTTAAAATACTATAAATTATTTAGTTTAAAAATGATTAATAAATTATAATTACCTCAAATGAATCATTCTCGGGAATAATTTCCTCAAGATCTAATAGCTTCAGAAATAGAATTTTATTTAAATCCATTTTAATGATTGTAGAACTAAAACAAACAAAGAAATAATATAATACCATATTTTAAATTTAAATCAAGCAGAAATATGCAATACGATTGAATGTAATTTTAAATGTAAAACTATTACTCATATTTTATTGAAATGTTATATACATTGAAAAATAAATCAACTAATATTTAATTTGCATGGAAATAGATTTGAAGTGACCAATGATTAAATTTAAAATTAATTAAAATATTATTCATATTTCAATTTTCAATTCCAAACTCGAATGTTCAACAAAATATAAAATAAAATTTGGTATAATAGGTGTGCACAAAATACTTATATAATAAATAAATTTATCATGATTATAATTGTATAGGTTTTTTATTTTAATGTACAGGTGACAGGTGTATTTAAAATAAATAATGAATAATAATTTTAAAATAATTGAACTAAATCAATAAAATGTATTATGTTTACTCACAATGATAAAAAACGAAAAAATAGTGCTTGATGTGATTATGGTGATTACTCTGGGTACCCAAGACGGGATTTTTTAAATAAATAACAAAGTCGGCAAGGCAAATTCTATTTGGAAAAAAATGTAAGTAAAAAATAAAATAGAAATAAACAGGAACAACGGAAAACAATTTGTTTCGGTAGAGCTTTAACAAATTCGCAAAAAAAAAAAAGAAGGATGTGAGGAAAAAAAAGACGAAAGAAAAGAAATTACTAGTGCGATGTATACAAGCATCAACGTAGACGCCAACGGATCCATGTTATCAATTATATAATCATACCTATCACATAAAGTGATATGTGTAGATGGTTTGAAGATTTTGGTGACTGGCGAGGACATTCCTATAGAGAACATTCACCATAGAGCTTATTTCACCAATCTGAATATGATTTTTTTTTATTGTTCTCATTTAACATCGACAGCAAAGGCCATTAGTTATAAATATTTTACATTTTATTCATTTTATTATATTGAATTATACATTTTATACATTTTTTTAAAAACTTTAAGACTTGCTTGTTGGTGTCCGTGTTTGGTCCTAGTATTGCATTTAAGGTGTTGGGAATATGAATTTGATAATGTTCTTCTGTGTACTGGCGGAATTCTGTAAATATGTGTTTTGTTGTGAGGTCCGTCCCGCAGGTTGTGCGAATTAGTTTTTCATTCTTTGTCATGAGATATCCGTGTGTTAATCTGGTGTGGCTGATGCAGAGTCTATTCATTATAACCTTTTCTCTTCTGTTTAAAAAATGATTTGGCCAATCGAAGATGGTTTTTTTAATTTACCTTAGTCTTGAATTTTGTTTAAGCCAATGAGCTTGCCATTTGGTTACTATATGTTGTTTGATTGAATATGATTTATTATATTTAATAATAAATAATAATAATTTTTATTTTATCAACTAGATAAAATTACATTGTTGTCATGTACCTGTTCATAATATGACTTCATAATTCATATTGTTATTATTAAATAATAATATTGGATCTATCCACATTTATTAGCTATATGAATAAATACAGATTTGGAACACCATTTGTTACACAACATTTTTGTTGATATTAAAAGTAATATGTGGTATATATATTTTAATTTAATATTGCATTACATTTGTATATAGTTTTTGTAACATCAAAAATATCTCGACAAGAAGTCATTTTCTTAGTTAAAAAAAATAAATAAAACTCATTTAAGGACTATAATAACTAAAAACTTTATTGATACAAACTGGTAAATTAAAAAAAAATAATTAATATAGATCAACAATTCAACAACTATAGTTCAGGTGTGAACTCATTAAGTCATTTAGATTGACAGATTGATGTTTTGGCTCTCTAGACTGGTAAGGGCTGGTTAGACAACGAAATATGTTCATTGCATTGGTAAACCTTATGTGAGGTCGTTTAAGTTATGTTTAAGAATATGTTTGATTACTTACTTACTAAATAAATGAGCTTGTCAAATTTTAAGTAGTCTTATGGTGTCAAAAAATCATTTGGTACAGGACTCTAAACTTAAAGGAAGAAATAGAATCATTAATATTCATCGTTTTTGTAATTGTTTTTTTAATCTAAACATTACGCAGAGAGTTAGTATCCCAGACAATCGGTCATTGTACTTGCTTCTGGATTGATCTACTAAATAATAATAATAGATTTATTTATTCCAACATATATATGATAATGTCTGTGTATAGATTTCTTAACAATATAAACGTTAAACTAACGCTTAATTTTTACCAAAATTGTATACCATTTATAGAAATTTGAAGCTATTTATTAAACATAAACTTGTGTAAAAAAATGTACAGTATTTTTATTCTAAATAGTCGTGTAAAATATAAGGTGAGGTTAAAAAAAAAGTTTAATTTGAAATGAAAATTATAAATTATTAACTTTTATCATTTAAAAATGTGGTCGCCGAAACCGAAGTTGACGAATAATACTACGTACTTTTTTCTTTTATGACAAAATCGATGTCACGCGGTAGTTTACGCTATCATAGAGATCTTTTTTAGTGTACGTCATACTCGATTGCGGGTTTTAGAGTCTGCAAACTTACGATAAGGGCCAAAGATTTTTATTTTAATAAAATGATATGTGTAATTATTAATAACACGAACATGTTCTAAAATTTAAGGAGTTTATTTTAGCGTTCGCTGAAGAGTTTATGACTAATGTAAGTAGTTAAAAAAACAAGTAGAAAATTATGAATAATTTTCGAGTGTTCATAGACTTTTAATTTTATTCGTCGTAAATTTGTAATATATTTATTTGTATATATATATTATACGTCTCTATGGTTATTATTATTATTTTCATGCAATATAACTTGTCTGGGTTATGCAAATTCTCAAACGTTCTAGTCCGTTCTATTTCCAATTTCAATAAGTACTTTGATTTTTCGCCAATTCAAGTAATATCAAGTAATATCAAATTTTGATTTTTAATTCCATACCACCGTTTTTCCGCGTATCGAAATGCCCATTTCTGTTACTGAAGTAGAGGATATCCTAAAAAGGCTTCACTCTCACGACGGAGTCGTCGGCGTGATAATAGTGAACAACGCGGGTCCGCATGACGATTATTATAATTCGTTTTGTATTGTATAATTTTTTGTTGTTTTTGTTTTCAGGTGTGCCCATCAGTTCGACATTTGACAACCCGACGTCTGTTCAATATGCCGGTCTGTTGCAACATTTGACAGGCGTGTTGAAGACCGGCATTAAAAAATTCGACCCGACCAACGACCTGACGTATCTGCGTTTGTGTACGAGAAAACACGAAATCTGCGTGATTCTGGGTAAGTAATTTTATGGTTTTCTTTTTTTATGAATTAATATCCCGGACGTGGATGTCTTTTTTTGGCGGGCTAGTATTTTTTAGACGTTACGCGTAAATATATTGAACTGTACAATGTTCGTACATTAAAATCCCAGTGGAAAAATAAAACGCATATGGTCAGCGATATCAGATGTCAAAAATTGCGATTTTATTATGTCGAATCGACTATACTCGGTTGATTTAGCGTACACATATTGTAGATGAACGATTTAATTTTTATAGTTATTACCACTTATGAAACAGAAAAGTAATTATTTTCAAATGTCTTTTCGAGTTTTTAAGATATCAAAATCTTGGGTACTCTAGGTACATTACACGACATTGAGTGCTGTTATATATAAGACCATTGTTTACAAATAAGTAAATAGTCGTATTAATTATTAACAAAGTGCCTGCAATCTACCGATATATAATATCTACAGCAACCGATTGTTAAGTGGACGGCACACCAGGTCCATTTCGCCAGCATCGCCATATTGGAAAATTAAAAATTTTCTTTTTTCATTCGTTTGTGCTACGTTTGTGCCGTTTGTGCTACCAGGTCCCACGTTTGTGCTATGCTCCTAACTGGAGAAAATCAAAATTGAAAACTGGCGATGCTGGAGAAATGGTAGCATCGCCATATTGGAAAATTAAAAATTTTCTTTTTTCATTCGTTTGTGCTACGTTTGTGCCGTTTGTGCTACCAGGTCCCCCGTTTGTGCTATGCTCCTAACTGGAGAAAATCAAAATTTAAAACTGGCGATGCTGGAGAAATGGTAGCATCGCCATATTGGAAAATTAAAAATTTTCTTTTTTCATTCGTTTGTGCTACGTTTGTGCCGTTTGTGCTACCAGGTCCCCCGTTTGTGCTATGCTCCTAACTGGAGAAAATCAAAATTTAAAACTGGCGATGCTGGAGAAATGGTAGCATCGCCATATTGGAAAATTAAAAATTTTCTTTTTTCATTCGTTTGTGCTACGTTTGTGCCGTTTGTGCTACCAGGTCCCCCGTTTGTGCTATGCTCCTAACTGGAGAAAATCAAAATTGAAAACTGGCGATGCTGGAGAAATGGTAGCATCGCCATATTGGAAAATTAAAAATTTTCTTTTTTCATTCGTTTGTGCTACGTTTGTGCCGTTTGTGCTACCAGGTCTCCCGTTTGTGCTATGCTCCTAACTGGAGAAAATCAAAGTTTAAAATTGGCGTGACTGGAAAAATGGTATATTATTTTTTTATAAAATAGCAATTTTATAAAAAACACTTTGGTATATTTTTATTTTTATATAACTTTGGTGCTATTGGTGTTATGAGCGCAGTTCCAGCGAGAAACATTTTATTTTATTGTATTTTATTAAAGGTATTGGAAATCATATTGTTTTACTTCGGGGGTAAAAATATCCTAAGGCGAAAATGTTATAAAAATGGCATATTTCACATATGAGGTAAAAATCAATTGACATGAATTTTTATTATTTTTTATAAAAAAATACAATGTGTATAGATAACATAGAGGGGTAAAAATACCGTAAAATTAAAACATTAAATATTATTCTTATGAATACAATAAAATCAACAAATAAGTGCATTTATTTGAATATTTTATTTTTCAATTTGGTTGTGAATATGTCATTTTAACTAAATACTATGTGGTTTTAAGGACTATAAATCAAAATACTAAAATAAAATAAAATACATTATAATTAGTTGGTTAACCGTCAAAAAATTGAAAAAATCATATAAAATTAAGTATATAAATGAAATTGGTAATTTTTAGTTTTGCTTAGAGAAAAAATATGCTAAACTGTATAGATTAACATTTCTGCATTAATATGTGTGTTTTCATTACATTTTTTTGCATTATTTTTTAGATCGTCATATAATTCCCAGTATCCAGTTCCTTCACGAAAACAATATGATTCGTAATGACCAACTGTGCCTATATCCATATTTGATGGTATTATTAAATTAATTGCACCTCGAATTTTATATAACTGACGTTTTATTTTTAAATGGGTTGGTATATCTTTAAGTGTAATTTCGATTCCTGACATATAAGCATTTCTGTTGTTCACAAGTTGTACTTTGTTTGATTTTTCATTGGAAGGAAGCTTCGAAAAATCAATGTTTGGTGTAGTCATTATAAAAATATGGTCTCCGTATCTGTAAATAATATTATGTTAATATCATAAATTTACATTAAGTTATTGATATTTATATTAATAATTCATGTAAGCATATTAATAGTAGAAAATTTTAGAAAACATTTCAGGCTTTAAAACCAATAATTGTCCCTTTTATGGATTAAATAGTTCAAAATCTAATAACATAAATAGCATAAAATTAAAAGACATTTTTTAAAAATTGTTTTACGTATGTAAAGAGCAATGCTATATATTCTGTATGAATTTAAAAACTTTAGGACCATTATTTTTGAAATTCCGGAAAAATACAATAATTAATTTTGACAAATTAGCGTTTTTGCTGAGTTTTGCAAACATTTTTGGTACTTTGTTGACTTACGTTAAAGCATCATTAAAATAATCGATAAATGATCTTCAAAAAGTATCATTACAAAACATTTGTTACCGAAAAATGGATACGAATCTAAAAATCGAATAATTTCTTTTAGTCGAAAAGTTTTATACAGAAAAAAATAAACTCATAGGTTCCTGGCTTTGCTCAGAATCAAAAATAATATTTTATTTTGTTATTATAAATATTGTTCCTTACTTGTATGTGTTAATCAGACGGTGATTACATTGATAACATTTATTTACATTCCCATCAAACAGCAACAAGTTATTAAGATTTTTGACATCATTAATATTAATGAGAATTGGTTGTTGGTTTATTTGTTGATGTGGACAATGTATACAATTTTGAATATCCACACGAGATGGCCAAGATTCTAATAATTTTCTTGTCATCACTTCGATGGTGCTTTCGGCTTGAATACAAATCGATTTTTCTGGAAGTTCTTGGAGTTTAAATATATCTTTTAAAATTAATATCCTTTTTCTGTACGTTTGTACGTTAATTCCATTTTTAACAGCACTTGAAACCATTTTAAATATTAGATAATTATCTCTTGAATTTATAAATTCAGCATATAATTTACTATCGCAATAACTTGTACATAATACATGAAAAATAGAATCAAATGCGCACGTATTAGAAGAAATATAATATTTACCACCAATTTGAATACCTTTAATATTTGACCGGTTTCCATTTTTAAGAATGCCAATTGCATGCGTTTTTGTTTTACTGGCATCGTTATAAAATAATATCGTTGGATCTTTCTGTAGATAGTTTGAACGTATTTTCATCTTTTTTGTTTTCCCTCTCCAATTTTCTTCTTCGTTTAACTCATAAGATGGTTTATTTTTAAAACATTCATAGCAAATTCGTTTCTCACCAAACCCTTCTTCCTCTCCTGGTAGTTTATAGGAACATCCGTCTAAAATATGTACAGCTTTATTACAAAAAATACATTTATGAGCTCCAGTTGGTGTATGGCCATTAAAACACACAATACACTGGTTTTCTTTGTCATATACATTTATTTTCTCTGTGTTTCCTTTGTATGCTTCTTCCTCTATTTGTGTATTTTCTTCTTCCTCTATTTGTGTATTTTCTTCTTCCTCTATTTGTGTATTTTCTTCTTCCTCGATTTGTATATTTTTTTCGTTCTCTATTTGTATATTTTCTTCGTCCTCTATTTGTACATTTTCTTCATTACCTTCATTACAATTTTCTTGGGAAAGCATATCTGATGCAACCAAGTTCATAGTACCCGTAAATGAATTAATGTGAGTTGTTAAAAATTTATCAATTCTCAGAGGGAGTGTAGTATGCTGAAAAACTCGATGTTTTAAATCATTAAATTGACTTTCTGATGATGCACTTGTATGTGTAACATCACCAAATCCATAAAAAGGAATCATTACAGCTGTCCAACATGGTAGAAGTTTACAGAATTGTAGTAATCTTTTTGAAATTTTAATATTGTGTTGGTGGTTATCTCGATTTCCGTGATCATATTTTTTTGAAAGTTCAACACAGTTTTGGTACACTAATTTAATTTTTCTAAAATACTCAGGCTCAGATGTTATAATTCTTATAGAAACATCTGTTTCAAATTCATCTGATTCAGAATTATCATTAATATCATTTGGAGTATTTTCAATAAATGCAATTTTTATTTTTAACTCATTTTTATAACGTTCACATAAATTCGGTTGTCCTGTAATTTCATCTATACCTTCAGATTCAAATAAAGCTACAATAAAAATTGATTTTAATAATAACTTTATTTCTTTAAAGTCTTTTGACTGAATGAGAAGTGCAATAGACCGTAAATAAAAGTTTTTAATTCTATATGTGGATGTTTTGAACTCGGGCCACATGCTCAATAATTTCATTATATGATTGAAATCATTTCTTATCATAGTGTTTGGGAGAGTTTTATTTTTATCACCACAAATCCATGATGAACATACCTCTAAATACATATTCAAAGAAGCATACTGCGTAAACGATTTTATTGCAGCTGACATCAATGCTAATGATTGGTCCATTACTACAATTTTCGGAATTGGTGCACCATCTTTTACCCATTCTTGTAACCAATGATTTATACTATTAGTATCATGGCGTTCAGACAACATATGAGCTACTGAATATTGACGTTTTATAATATGATCCATTACAACAACTTCGTACAGAAAAATATTTGCAGTCTTTCTGCCAGAAATTAATACAGGACGTTGTACGACTCCTCCGGTTGCGTCAATACTGATAACTGAAGGCATATTTTGTTTGACATATTGCCTATAGACATTGAGTTCAGCACTAGACCAATAATGGACGAAAAAACGGTCGTACCCTATATCATGTAAAACTGTATTAAAATTGTTGGATTGTTTTAAAATGGAAATAGAAATTATAGGGTCGTTGCATAAATTATTCTTGTTTAGTTCTTTAGATTTCAAAACTCGAAGGGTATTTAACGAAGGTAAATGACTAGGTTCTTTCTCTCCAAATTTCATAATATTTTTAGCTTCCATTCTTTGTATATAGCTTGCAGACATGTTTTCTCTAATTAATTTATTTTTAAGTTCTTCACGTTTTTTTCCAATTAATCTCCTTTTATTTGATCCTTTGCATGCGTTGTACATTCCTTGATATTTACAATTAATAATAACACGGGAGTTTTCATTTGGTTTATTTTCAATTTTACCTATAAATCGGCTTTTACACGAAGAACAGTTTCCGAAAATAGTTAAATAGACATTTCCTTCGGGATGAACATTTGCACATTTATAAGATATTCCACAAGGAATATGAGTTTGTTCATGAAAATGTTGATGTATAACATTAGTCCAGTTGTATGGTTCGAGTGCATAATAATTTTTATGAGAACGTTTCGACACGTTATCATGAAATGTATATGTTTTTATAGTAGGTCCGATTGTTTTCCATTCTTCTATCGATAATGTGATATTGAAATTAATTGTTTCTTCAGTGTCTTCACATTCCGTGTTAGATTCATCTGATGATATATTGTTAGGTATTATTTCTGACTCTATAGACAATTCTTTGCGTATATTATACCTATTATCTTTAAGAATTGTGTATAAATATTTTGGTGATATAACATTATTTAATGTATTGGCTATTTCCTTCCAACATGAATCACTAGGTATAGGTATGCCATTCGCAAACAAATGTTTTTTTTCTTTTGTAGCCTTGATTATATCTGAAGGCAACACAGTAGGAATACGCGGCATTATTTACACTATATAAAACAAAACAAATTTGTATAGAATATATAAATGCTTATTAGCTATTCATATTTATGATATTGCTTTTATATAATAATTAATATTAAAAATGTATGCAAATGTAAAATTCTAAATGTATCTATATATTTTTTTATTCAAATCTATTATATAAATAAAATTGGTGTGGCAAAACTTCTTGTTAATAATAATTGTTTTAAACAATATATATCTGAAGGTGTTCAAGTGAACATTTTATATTATATAAATTTAAAAAAATATTATAAATTAATAGATTTCATAATTAACTAAACCTGAACAAGTTTCACAAAACAGGCAATTCCTCTGAAAGTTATGTGTTCGAAATTATTGGCTAAATTTTTTAATTAACACAAAAATTTTATTTTTAAATGAAATATATTTTTATTTGAATTTCAAAATACAGGAGTGTACTCGTAGATTTTATAGGTCTAAGTTTGTAGTTACTACATGTTAAATTTAATAGTATTTTATAAACGATTTAGCGGTATCATAACATTATTGTACATAATATTAAGTTTACACTTATACTAATCTTCAGTCTTCACGCACCACTACAGTAAAATAAATATCATTACCCTTAATTGGTATCGCTTTTTGTATACAAAATGTGGGATCTTAACCAGGGGCGTCATTTCAATTTTTCTTAGAATGATTTTCTTAGAGTTTTGATCGGCCCAATTATAAATGTGATTATGTTTTAGATATCGCTTAAGTGAATTATTTGAATAAAGATTTTATAATTTTGTTATAGCTATAAATTTGGAAGTAATGAAAAATTATTGCATTCGATAAAACGATTCTGAGTGGAGCTTCTGTGTAATATTATTTATTATTAATAATATATAATAATACAATGTGTAATTAATATATAGTACATAATTTATGATTAACCTTACTGTTTGGAATTATAAAAATAAAGAAAAAGGAAAAATAATAAATGAAGTAAAAACGTACTGTATCGGGTAAACAAAAATCTATTATATAAAAATAATAATAATTATTATTATTTTTTTTTATTATTATTACCAGACGGTAAGTTTTAATTTATATTGTTTTTTTCGTGTTCAAACACAGAAAAAACAATATAAATAAAATCTTACCATTTGGCCAGGCCTTGGTTACAATCTTACAACAAATTAAAATAAAAAAAAACATAAAAAAGGTAGGTACATAATTTTCTTCGGTAACGGTATGAATACAAAAAAAAGTTGGTGATCGATAATAGTTTTCGTATACGAGCGCTGGATAGTGATGACGATGAAAAACTTATAATATTCATGATAGTTGTAACAGAAAGCAAGTTTGTGTCGAGGTATAGAGGGACTAGTCACAATTTCAATAATAATATTGATGTTGATATTACACATAATAAAAAGAAAAACAACAAAGATTATACTAATAACGAACTAATTGATAAATAAGTAAAAGGAATAGAACGCATTAAACGCATAGAATACATTATTGTAATATGATTTCTTACAATAAACTTAAGTAATTAAAAATGTTTAATTTCAATTGGCATTTTTTATTAAAATAATACACTTTGTCGATAAACATAAAATGGCTGTAAAACTTACATATAGTTTCAAAATTACGAACAAATTACGATAATAGATTTTGACCAAATCATGGTTTTATGTCATTTTTTTGATAGTGTTTGAGTATTTTTTTTTTTAAGCACTTTTGAGAAAATTGAAAAATGAATTCTCTAAAGTACCAACTAGATAAAATTTTTTACCTGTTAATGATTAAGAGGACGTCTCACCCGCATTTGTTTTCTCTGTCTATCTTATAGGAAATATAGCAAAAATTACAGTACGCCAAACAATAAATGTGGCGTCTACGTTAGAATTAAAGTTTAAATACTTATTACCAATTTTGAAAAGAAAAATATTTTCTAGAGAATATCATATCTTTTTTATGAAATATCGTTCAACAAAGGAGTTACAGCGTTTTAAACTTTTCGTTCTTTTTAAAAGCCGGTAATTTTTTTGGTAAACAATATTTAACAAAAAGATATGACATTCTCTAGAAAATATTGTCTTTATCGTTCTTTCTGGTAACATTTTCGAACACAGACATAAAAAAAACACATAATTGTACCAATGCATTCCTCGCTCCACTTAGAATCTAAATTTTGGCATATACCATTCTCTTAATTTATATTAAAGAATATAATATTAAACACTTAATGTTTTAATAATTATTATTGTAATGAGTAATTATAGGTACTTACCGAATATGCGTAGTGATATAAAATCAAACATAAATTTAATATACATTTATTAATTGTAATTTTAATAAAGTAAAGAAAACATATTGATTTATTATTACTATACAATCTGCTATAATTTGTTGAGCAATAGTAACTGCAAGTCGCAAGCGCTGAACTGGTAATGACACATATACACAAATATTCGTTAAATTATTATTTTTGTTATTTTTAGTTAGGTTTTCTCATGAGTATAGGCGACTATCATATGCCACACAAAATATTCAGACATAAAGAACAAAAAAATAAGACCCTCCTAAATAGTCGATTATTATTTTTATTTATGTTTTCATATTGTTTAGTTATTATAAATTTCCAAATGATATTCTTTTAACGATCATTTAAAATCAATTAAAATCATTCGATAAAGAAAAGAAAGAAAAGGAAATCCCATTTGTAGACCTGGCGATCGCACGGTACAATCATAAAGAGTATTAACAATAAGACGTCTCGCCCTTTATATCCATTTACAGTACAAGGGTCACTTAAATAATAACACACATCAATATTAAGAGTTTCAGCACCAGATAAACACTACGGTAAAAATAACGCTTTTAATATTGTTAAATTTAGATTTACTTAAATATTTGTATTAAATCGTTTACAAATATTTTGCTTATATTTTTCTGACCTATTTAAAAAATATTAATTATATTATGTTTTTAAACCATTTTTTGACTATTGTATTACTATTACTATTATTATTATTATTATTATTATTATTATTATTATTACTATTATTATTATTATTATTCAGTTTAAAATATTTAAAAATATTTTTTTTTAATTTTCAATAAATTATTTCATTTGTAACGACACAAAGTGTTATTAAAAACGAACGTTCTCCAAATGTTGTATGGAGGATATATTCAACAATAATGACATCTGAGTATAGAATACAATATTAACAAAATATGTAAAAACCTAATAAACAATATCAGGTTTTTATTCACACAAACTAATTTGTAAATGTAATAATATTCAAACTGTACATTACTTGAACCGTTTCTCCAGCATCGCCAGTTTTAAATTTTGATTTTCTCCAGTTAGGAGCATAGCACAAACGGGGGACCTGGTAGCACAAACGGCACAAACGTAGCACAAACGAATGAAAAAAGAAAATTTTTAATTTTCTAATATGGCGATGCTACCATTTCTCCAGCATCGCCAATTTTCAATTTTGATTTTCTCCAGTTAGGAGCATAGCACAAACGTGGGACCTGGTAGCACAAACGGCACAAACGTAGCACAAACAAATGAAAAAAGAAAATTTTTAATTTTCCAATATGGCGATGCTACCATTTCTCCAGCATCGCCAGTTTTCAATTTTGATTTTCTCCAGTTAGGAGCATAGCACAAACGTGGGACCTGGTAGCACAAACGGCACAAACGTAGCACAAACAAATGAAAAAAGAAAATTTTTAATTTTCCAATATGGCGATGCTACCATTTCTCCAGCATCGCCAGTTTTCAATTTTGATTTTCTCCAGTTAGGAGCATAGCACAAACGTGGGACCTGGTAGCACAAACGGCACAAACGTAGCACAAACGAATGAAAAAAGAAAATTTTTAATTTTCCAATATGGCGATGCTACCATTTCTCCAGCATCGCCAGTTTTAAATTTTGATTTTCTCCAGTTAGGAGCATAGCACAAACGGGGGACCTGGTAGCACAAACGGCACAAACGTAGCACAAACGAATGAAAAAAGAAAATTTTTAATTTTCCAATATGGCGATGCTGGCGAAATGGACCTGGCACACCCGCATTTTTCGTTTGCGTCTAAATAGCGGAGAATAATTTCATATTTTTCAAATTACACATTTTCAATGTCGATATAAAAATGTATTACAATTTCCTCATTTAAAACATTTTTTTTGCCTATAGCTTATCCATGACATATCACTCGAATGGATGTTATAGTAAAAAAAAAAAAAACGTATTCGTTATTTTCTAGAAAACATACTGGAGGGAATCTTAAGGTGTTTTAAAAATAATAGTATATATTTAACGTTCACATAATCACGCAATATAAATAACCGTAATTTAAAAAATATAAAATTACTTTTTACAGAAAAACATTATATGATGATAGTAGTCCACAGTTCTACTGGCTCAACACCACCGGTTTAACGTAAATTACACACAAAGGACAAACAAATATCATGTCGCTTTTTAAACAATATGTCGCTTTTGTTAATGAATGACGAATAACTGCAAAACAATTGAAGTAACTGCAATATGAATATAATATTATTTCATTTTCAATATGATTTCTATTATAACAATATTATTGATCAAAATCGTTTCACTTTATTTTCGACTAATAATAGGGTTTTTTTATTCTATACGTCTTCGAAAGTCGTGTTCATGTTATTTTTCACGAGTGAAAGAACTTGTAACGTATCATCATAAATTAGAGGAGTTCAGTATACTTTTTCTCAGTTCATAAATCGTCATTTTTCATTGTTCATTGAAGAAATCGAAAAAATTTCATTAGAAATTCAAAATTTAAACATTTAAAATTAATGTATATATATAGTGACAACATTTTTTTTGTAAATCCACACAGTCATGAACAACCAGTGGATTGGTTTCAATTCCCTTAAAACATCTTGTCTAAACGACTACGCGAAAGAAATGAACGACTAAAATGTTATTTCATATACCAAGCAAAAAGAAATATTATAGTATTCGCCTTTAAATAAATTTAGTAACGTAATCAAAATGTGGCTGTTATTATTATTGACGTATACAGTGGGATTTTAGTTTTTTCTTGATAATTATTCTAATTAAAATATTTTTTTTATAATTTAATATTAATAATAGGAATAATAAAGAACCTATCGAGGTAAGATAATAAACGGTGGCAACACAATATGAATTATTTATATTATGATTTATTATTTATATTATATTATTATTAAGAAAAAATGTTGGTTATACATATTTAATATTTACAAATAGGTATTATCTAATTTTATATATTTATTAATAAAATTTGATGTATCAATATGTATGTAAATCATATTGTATATCATTAAATATTATTAATAGTTAATTGTTAAACGGATGGCCTTATGTTTTAAAATAATTTGATTATTAGTTATTCATTTTATTGAACTATTTGTTTTAACTATTTAAAATACATCCAATCAATAAAAATAAATTAAAAATAAAACAAATAAAATAAAATAAAACAAATTAATAATCATCTTAAATTTAAATTTATTTCAAAGTTCAACCAGTGTGTTTGTTGATATTGTTTCTTTAATTATTGTAGTTCTTACATCTTCAATTTTTGATAAAACTTCACATATTAAATCATCCATCACTGTTTCTGTTATACTAAATAAAGTAAAGACATTTAATTGTTTGACATGATTATTAATAAAACATACATTTTTTATGTTAATATTTACTAATTACACATCTTATTAAGTTTAAAGAAATGATTAAATTATACCTAAAAGTGAAAACGTTGTCGATTAATATGAATATTAAAACAACATTAATGAGATAATGATGGTAATGACAAAATAATACTAATAAAAATAAAATAATCATAAAAGATGATTATAGTATTTACTTTTTTTAATAGTTAATTAGTTTAATCCAATATTTTTTTGTAAAATTAAATTATTAGTTTATTAAATATTGTTATAATATAAGAACATTAATATAATTGTAATTATATGAGAATTCGAATAAGTGAACCTTGAAAACGTGTCAGAAGATAATTTACATTTAAAGAAAATATGAAATAAAAAAATTAATATAATTGACAATTATGTTTAAAATATGAATCATATTATATTTACATGGATATTTATTAACTTAATATTTAGATATTGTAGATGAATGGTACTGTTGGAATTGTTTTTCATATGAAAAAATGTTCTTAACAATTTGTTGAGATATTTTTAAAAGAATACATCTATTTTGAGCTATATCTTAAACATATAAATAATAGGTACATTGTAATAAATTTCTTATTAAAGTTTTAAAATTGTTTTAGATTCATAGTTTGAATAATATTTTATGAATAATTATATTAATATATTTAAGAATTTATTTTCAAATTGTTTAATTAGATGCTTTTTATAGAAAAATTTCTCCAACTATTTTCTCTGATAACGTACAATTTAACATTATTGGTTGTTGTTAAATTAGTTACTTAATTTACATCAGCATCATCGTAAACAGATCTTTTATTTTCTATATCTTTAAAAATCGGTTTGTTTGTTCCCTGAACAAAAATTATATTATTTAAATTACAAAATATATATAACATAAAAATTATATTAGTGTTGTATAATTACATTTGTATTTGATTCTTTCAGTGGATGTCCTAAATTATCATTAATAAATATATTATCAAACAGTAGCATACTGTTTTGTTTTAATAACACTGGTTCTTCGTTAATCATTTTACCATTGTATGAATGTTCCTCGAGAATGTCCTAAAACATATACATATTTATTTACACAAGTTTTTATTATTTTCATACATAAATGTATATTGTGTTTAAAAAAGAAATTATAAATTAAAATTACTTTATTTTGTGGCCAATTCTGAGCATAACAAGTTCCTAATTTTGGTTTAGCTTCTTCATACATACTTAGAGTTAACTGTTTAGAGGTAACAGAATACAATTCAGTTTTATATTTCATCAGGGCTTTACTAGAAAGTTCATTCAATGTATTATTGTCATGTATATTATTACTGTGGACCTCATGTTCTGTGTCTTTATAACCAATTTTTTCCAACATGCTCTCCAAAGTGTTGCAACGTTGAATTAAATCCTAACATACATATAACAAAATGTTCAGTACGTTATCAATAATATTATATACTAAAAAATGACATACAAAACTTTCTTTCTTTTTCTTCTTAAATAATTCACCATATATATATTTTCCAGTGATCAATGATAAACCTGATATTATTTGTATTAATTTTTTCATATTACTTTGAATTGGATTGTAACTACTATCTTCTAAAGTTTTTGAGCATACCTAAACATATTATGAAATATTATGATGTATGATTTTTATAAATTATTTATATTTAAATACCTTTGTAGTAGTGATTGCTAATTTATAGCATTGAATTAACTTAATTTGAAACATTTTTCTATATGCGATATTGGTTTTATTTTTTTTAGTTTGCAATTTTTCATTTTTTGATTCTATTTTAATCTCAGAGAACTAAAATCCATTGAAAATTTAATTATTATTTATTAATTTATTATTTAAATTATTTTAAAAAATAATTAAAAATAATTAAAAAAAAAAAAATGTTTAAAAATATTTTAAACTACATGTATGTTAAATAACATCTTAATCAATTAAATTTATTAAACTTATTAATTTGCATCTTAACATGCAAACTTTATTCACAAATCTTAATTATTATTAATACTATTAGTTAGTAATTGAATTCAAATCAATAATTTAGTTCTGATTAATTTACCAGTGTATTAAGATCAACTATATAACTTTTATTTGCTTGTTGATCAAATTCACTAATTTTTATTTGTAATTTTTTGGTTATTTTTAGAACAGGCGGTAAAAGTGCATTCTCTAGAATATTAGCAAACTCATTAAATGTCTTAAACAAACAACTGCAACAAAAATAAAAGTTAAAATTAAAATGTTTTTAAATATTAAAATTATTTTCAATACTTTATATGTCCATGTATATGATTAAGATCATAAGGGTCATGCAATGAGTGCAGATTTCCTGGATTATGTGTGTTAAATTGGTTACTGTTATACTTTTTCATGTCATCATTTTGTTTGATCTCAGAGTCGTTTTGAATGGGGAATGTTTTTTTACAGTGAGTTTCTTTAATTAATTCCATAGAATTATTACAATGTTGGCCATCTATGTGTTTTAATTGATCACAATTGATTTTTTTGTAAGTTCTATTCATATCTTCTTTATGGTTATATATGATTAGATATGCTGAAATTTTAATGATATTTTAAAAATATTTTTTTTTATATCGCTCGAAAATACGTAACAAACGAAAAAAAATTCCCCAAACAAAATTCACTATTAGAATGATGTGCGCTTGAAAAACAATTGTAGCTTATAAAGTATCATATGAAACATTCCAAAAAATTGATGAAAATGTGTTGAAATCCGAGTCCTAATCAATATTTAGGAAATTCATGTTAATGCAATATAAAACAAATCAATTAAAAACCAAATTCGAATTGTAAACCTTTTCCTTTGTCCATATTTTATTTTTGTGAGTAATTGACTAAGCAGCATTGCTGTAGATAGAATAGTAATAAAAATGTAGAAATTTTCATTACCCAATTTGTAGAATTTCGTTTTATTTTGTGTTACAACTACTGTTATAGATCATGGAAAATAAAGAATGTTAATTTTTAATAACACTGTCGTAAATAGAATGATTGTTGCGTTATAATATAATTTCGATCATAGATTGCCTAACAACGTATGATTGAGTATAGAAGATTGTTAGGCCACAATATTATCCCAAAATCATATACAAATATGTTATTATATTTTAATAACTATAATATCCTAAACCTAAATTAGAAAAGTTATTTTGATTGTATTATATTATAAAAACGACAAAGTGATTAAGAATCGCATTTAAATTACAATGACTTATTGTTACTTTCAAATCCAAAGTCTACATATATTTTATAATTATGATTATTCAATATTTATGTTATTTATTTCATTTAAATAAACTATTTGTTACTCAATCAAGTCATTTCATTGTGTTAATGCCATGTCCATTCCTGCAAAAAAAAGTTCTTACAAACAATACTTTAAAAAAATCAAATTGTGTAAAAATATACCTAAATGTGTGCTTCCTCATAGTTATAATTCCATCTAAACGTCATGACAGGTTACAAATATGAAATTATGTATGAAATCCTTCCTCTATTGATCAAAAACATTTAAAAACATTGTATTTTTTACATTTATGCTTCTAAATATAATTAAATATTGTATCGTGAATACACACCTGTAAGAAACATCTGTATCAATCGATTAATTTTTAACACTATCAATTTGTTTTTGATTTCCACATATATGAATTGAAAAAAACTAATTAATTTTTTATCTACAACAATAACTGTAGTAAAAGATAAATTTGATACATATACTGTATATCCAAATATTACAAACAAGAAACATTATTTTAAGAAAAATGACGAATACGGAATTATTTCATTCAAATTTCTCAGTTATTGTTTTATTCGTGATTCCATAAATAACTAGAAATGTGATAAACTTGTTAATAACCTGTTGATCACAAAATTCATTTTATTTAACTTTAGAGACAGCGTATCAGAGGGATAGATGGAGAGAGATTTTGATGACAGCGCTGGTCCTAAATGGACCTTTAAGCTAAAGAAGAAGAAAAATATTCTGTTCATATTTATTATTTGCCTTTAATTAAGTGTATAATATGTGGCTTCATTGTGGTAACATCTTATCCAAATGTGCAACTGAAAATAAGTTTTTACAAACAATAATTAAATTATCTTAAATTGTGTAGAAATATACTAAACATGTTCTTTTTTGTAGGTTTAATTATTTCCAATCATCGTGACAGGATTATAATATGAAATAATTTATGAAATTCCTCCACTATATTTATCAAACACATCTAAATACATTGAATTTTGTTAATTTATCAATATATATATATAACAAATAAATAAATAATATAATAAAAATACACACCAATATAACACTTGTGTATAAATCAAATGCTTTTAAACAGCAACAACATACATTGAATTTCCACATAGAAGAGTTGAAAGAGAACAATTATTTTTTAACTTAAACCACAAAATTTGTTTAAATAAAAAATTGTTAATTATTCCCTTACATTAGAATAATTAAAACAAAAGACATTAATTCAATATAAATACAGAAAACAGTATTTTGTTCTTTCTAATTTCTTAGTAGTTATTTTATTCATGACTGCATATATAACTAGAATTATGATATTATTTAAATTATTCATTTGATCACAAATTCATTTTAATAAAAATCACCATTGATCATGCATCTCAAAGAGTCAGTTTCATACTTTTACTTCAATATTCATGATGAATGATTATTTAAATTTTCCGTTCATATTAACTATTTGCCTTTATTCAAGTTTGATATGCGATTTCAATGCAGCCACATCTATGCAATAGAAATTGTTTTTAAAAACAATAATTGAAATTTCTTAAATTGTGTAGAAATTTATCTATAGGTATTCTTCATCATAGAATTCCTTCCAATTATCAAATTATCATGACAGGTTAATAATATGAAATGAAATGCCTCCTAATCTATTGATCAAATATATTTAAGAACATTGTATTTTTTTACATTTATGTGTTACAATATTTTTAACTAATATAACATGAATAACACACCTTTATCTTTTTTATATCTGTATCGATCGAATGATTTTAAACTGTGACAATTTGTTTTTGATTTCCACATATTGTAAATTGAAAGTGACTAATTATTTTTGTACCTACAGCAAAACTTATGGTGAAATACAAATTTCTTATTTAATCTTTATATCTAAATATTACAAGCGAGAAAATATACTTTTATAAAAATGCCAAATATGAAATACTGTTTTTTAAATTTCCGAGTAGTTGTTTTATTCTTAGCTGTATATAAAACTAGAAGTATGAATTACCTATTCAGTATCCAGTTGATCACACGTTCATTTTAGTCAAATTTAACATTGAACATGTATCTCATATGCATCAATTTAATAGTATTGCATTCATTATCATTATTTAATATTTAAACTATCCTGTTCAAATTAACTATTTGCCTTTTATCAAGTATTTGATATATGATTTCAATGTGGTAACATCTTGTCCAAGCCTGTAATCAAAAATAGATTTTTATAAACAGTTATTAAATTAACATAAATTATGTAGAAATATACATAAAGGAGTCTTTCCTTCTAGTTGTATTCTTAACTTTTTAGCATGATAGGTTAAAAATATGAAATTATATCACAAATCCCTTCATTCTATCACTATCCGTTCTATCCTCGTTCAAATACAAATTAAAATATTGTATTTTGTACATTCTGCGTTTTAAAATTTAAAAAAGTGAACTATTTAAAAATGTTATTTACACATTTTCAAAAAAACAAAAGTAGAAATAAAACAAAATATATAACTTTATAGAATAAAGTTGTAATTTTAATCAAGTTATTTATTTAATTATTTTTTTTTAATAAAATGTTTTACATTAAACATATCATATTGAAAAATATCCATAATTATGTTAATAATATTTGAAATATTAACATTGCAAATAACTTGGTTCCACTATATAGGTTCACTAAACTTTGCCTTTTGCTAGATACCTATTGAGCATAACGCAATTTTTTAAATGATTTATGTGATTTTATTTAATATTTTCACAACTAACCTATTGATTGGTAATACCTATTTACACTTAAATAGTTTTTTTTTGTTTTTTTTTTTTATTTTATTATTAATAGTATATTACAATCTGTTTACAATAAAAAAACAATAAGCAATATGGATGAGGGAAAAAGTACAAATAACATGAATTACATGAAGAGGAGACTGTCCAATAACAGAACCTCAGAATATTATATTTATATGTATATACTCGTATATATCTATTTATTTATTTATTTTTATTTTATTTTATTATTATTATTTTTTTTTTTTTTATTTAAATAGTTAAATCAACATAATTGTAAGCATCTTAATATATAAATAATAATCATATAAATTATGATTATGCAACCTAATCACTACTATTTTATTTTTTAAGTCAATGAAACTTAATTTTTAAATCACAACAAAAATTATCAGTTTTATAATTATTTGAAATTGTTGTGCTTGGGGTTTGCTGTGTCTGGTGCTTAAAAAACATTTATGATTTATTATGATAAGGAACTTTGAACATGTTTAATATAAACTATATTTACATATTTACAATAGTATGTTTAATAATGTTATACACATTATTCTTATTCATAATGTGTTATCAATATTAAAAGATTTGTAAGGATTTCTATAGGATTAATAATAATGGATTACAGATATATTTTACATGTAGATTTTAAATTTAAATAGTACTAGAAATGATTACCTAATGTGTTTAACCTCTTTCAATTATACTTGATGAAAGTGAAGTTAATAGTTTTTAAATACTAATAAAGGTATCAATGTTATATAAATATTATAATTATAATGTTATTAATTATATATTATTAATTATTAATATTATATAATGTTATATTATTCAGATATTGCAACAAATGTTATATATTTAATATATTGTTCAAGTAATATTATTTTCAAAACTTGATATGAAAATTAAATTTTTTATATGCCAAATGTAACTTATAATAATATGTATTATATGTTTCTTAACTTATAAATACTTACATGTAACCAATATTTTAAATATTATGTTGTATAATTAATTTGTCAAAAATGTTAAAAGAATTAATCATTTAATTAATATGAGAAATCAAATGTGACCAGCATCATGATCAAACATTAATGTTATTAAATTGTAGTATTGATTATTACAAATAATAGACACACAGTAATATAACTAACACATGTGATTAACAATTATAAAAAAAAGCAAACTAAATAATTTTTTTTTTGTCATAAATGCTAACAATGCCAAAATCAATTTTTCACATAGTTGCCAAATTCAACTTCTGTTATTAATTGTCATTATTACAATACCTAATATAAATATATAAGCCATAATTATAAAGGAATAAATTGTATGATAGAATAAAATACTTCTATGATGACTAAAACGCCTATTAGTACTATAGGATTTATTGAAATTGACAAATTATATATTTTTTAAATTGTAAATTAACGTTTATTTTATGAAAAAATGAATAGTTAGACAATAATAATAATAATAGTAATAATAATAATAATAATAATAAATAATAATAATAGCGATAATAGTGATAATAGTGATAAAAGTGATAATAATATGAATTGTACAGACATGTCTAAATGTAAACTAAATTATATAAGTGCAATGAAATATAATTAAAATGAAATATTACAAGTATGTAAAGAATACTGTTATTAAAAAATAAAAAAAATGTTAAGATAATTTCTGCGCCTCATTGTCTCATTCAGCAAACTCCGAAACCAAACCACAATTATTCGTCACTAGTGCTCTGGAGCTTAGGAACAATGCGAAACGTTATGCCAACATTGTTGGTGGCTTGTGTCAAAATGTCAACAGAAAACATGTACAGAGTGGCCGGCTTTAGATTCGGTATGATTGCAACTGGTAAGGTGTTGTTTTGTGGGTATTTTCCTACAAATTTGAACATCACCTTTTCTAAAATGCAAGATATATTTTTATTAGTAATACAATAATCAAGTTTTTATTTAATCAATTTTATTTACTCGTCTAATCGCATTGTATAAAACCATAAATATCCACAGACTAAAAATACAAGTTGTAACTTTTAAAGTAAATGATAATTTATAGCATTAAAATAGCTTGTGTCTAGTAAATGACATTGTTGTTCAAACAAAAGGCTAGATACTTTTTTAATTTTACAGACAAGCAATAATAATTTTTAAGTGTTTAATTTGTTAAGTGTAACTTTTTATTTAATCAATCCAATGTTTTAGAAATTGTGAAGTCGTGTGATTTTAATGATTTTAATTGCGTTGTATAGTTAGAATAATTACATTCAGTTCTCCTTTACATACATCCACAATCATTGAACACGTTTACAGGCGCATAAAGTATTTTTAAAGCTATCTTAATAACAACAAATTGTTGTTCAAAAATCAAAATACAAAATAAAATATATGGAAACACTAAATTCCAATATCATACCTTTGCATTTAAGATTTGTGCTGGAGATCACGGGGCAGTAATATATTTGGTACGCGGTGAAAATATCGGACATGGAACTGCAGTCGATCTTCCATCTCAAACCAATAAACGTCGAACTGACCACAGTGGCCCAAATTTTCCTTATGATGATCACCTCTGCAAATAATACACGCATCGTTAGGTTAGGTATATTTTAGTAAAGTAGACAAACGGTTCACCTGGTCGTATTTCCGGTAGCATCGAACATTCTTCCCATTGCAACCCACTGCTGACAGTCGAATTTATGTTATTGCCTTTCACCATTTCTGTGCTTATTGCGAACTGATAGTGTTTTTTAGAGTTTTCTACTTTGACTCTGTGACGAGATTCCGTTATCGGTACGGACGTCCTATTCATTTTACCCTACAAAATAAATCGTATTTAATAAATTTACAAAAAAAAAAAAAATTTATAAAAATGTGTTGGATACGCACGTTGCATTGTTTCAAACTGTTCGGTTCGTTCTCGCACCAATGTAAAGTGAATTGATTCGATTTGTGGAAACGGGATGACTGTTGATTGAGAGGATTCTCCCACAATAACATGAATGTATCATTACTGATCTGCACTTTTTTTAACCACAACGGTTTGCTAGGTTCTAACGACAATTTATAAATAAACGAAATATTTTATTACGTGTTACTGTCTGCCGATAAACTTACTGGTTTTGTCAGTTTCACTCGGTATGTAAATTATCGACACGTCCGTCGCCTCGTTTTTGTCAATGGAAACCACTTCAAAGCTGTACGCAACGTCATAACGAAGACCCGTAAATATGGCGTGATTCGTATATATTAAATCGGTATACACTTTTCTGTATCGACAAACACCAACCAATGTTAAATTTTCAAATCAACTAACGCATTAGGATGGACTGTAAACGTATAGATACAAATGTTAAGATGATACTCACACGAACTTTCCGCTATTTGTTTTATTCAGATAGTACGCATTGTAATGAAATTGGGATTCCCCGTTACATATGAGGTAGTTTTCCCAATAAATGATCACGTCTCTTGTGATTATTTGATCCGGCGAAGAAACTATAATACTCTCATAGTTTCCGATGTGAATGCCAGGAGGTGTTAATGTCACGTTGACTGCTATGAGTTCACCTTAAATAGATTTAAAAATATTAAGTATACTATTAATTTAAGACGAAATTTTTCATCGTTTTGACCAAACGACGAAACCATATTGCGAACAACATTATTGGTAACAGACGACGACGACGATGTAACAACTAAAGTTCTCCATTAAATTCATTGAGTATATCATTTTAAAATATAACAACAATTTCATTTTCTCCGGATAAACTATTTTGCACGATAATGGAGTATGGTTATGATATCAGATATGTACGAGTATAAAATTATTGAATATCTATTCTTAAATACTGGTTTTTAAGTGTAAAATAATATCCATAACTGTTATACGTTTTCATAATCGGCATAATAAAAATACAGAAAATTTTGAAAAACTGTTAAGGTACTCTTAATTATCACGACAATTTACCGACACTTAATTCCGCTCAAATTGTGGCTTCGTGTACTTTGTTTCTCACATCGCAAAAAAAAAAAATCATACTTATTTTGAAGCAATATTATTAATTAGAATTGGATATTATTTTTAGGCTATAAAGAGACACGTACATCGTTATTTAGTTAAAATCTCGATATCGCGTTGGTCGTTGTCTCACCTGTATCTAATGATTCCTCGTAGGAACACTCTGGCAGCAACATTTTTAAGATGTTCGTTATGTTTTCATCTGTAGCGGCCGTAGAATGAATTAATAAAAACAACGCCATTACATACTGCAGTTTTCGGTTCATTTTTAAATAGTTGATAATTACTCTTTGTATTCAATGAACCTGTAACAGATAGGTAACAATTTGTTCGTCATTCGGTTTTCGTATAATAACATAATATTTATCGAAATACAAAACATAACTTTCGAATAACATTCGATTTTTTCGCAAATGCGTTAAAAAAAATGTTAACATAATAATGTTTAGATATATATACCTCTCAACAGTGTGACGTTTCCGCTGTGCGTGTGTTGTTGTAGTAAAATCAACGTTCCGTTAATTTCGTGATAAGTCCGTAATGAATTAAAAAGTAAAACAGACCGTGCAAACGATAGTTGAGCGCATGTGTCCGGAATGTTACTGTTCGCAGAAACGCGTGGAATGCAGTGCAACGCCGCCGTCCGTATTCCTAGGATTGAACTCGCGTCGTTTTATTGGTTAATAACGATGGATACCGATAGGGTCGCGGCGGAAGTGGAGGGCGGATTGTCGTCGTCGTCGTCGTCGTCGTCGTCGTGTGCTAAATGGTATTTGGAAAGGAATTTACCAACAGTTCGTAACAATGCCCCCGGTCACCTTTTTGGGGCCCCAGCGTGCCATCTACCTGATCCAGACGTTGCCGTTTGTTGTAGTGGTTCTCAAACTTATTAGGACCGCGTTTCACATTCTCCCCCGAAATCTAACATGACCCACATGGTTTTACATTTACAGGATAAAACAGTTTTAAAACATATATTTCATAGAATCTATGTAATCAAATATTTACCCGATACCACCCACCAGTAGGTCGCGACCAACAATTAAGAAACGCTGGTCTTAGCTAAATTGAGTTTTGTTGAGTTATGTTGAGTTTCGATCGCGGCCATAAGAGTACGCGCCTAAATAATTATACACAATGTGAATTCTTCATTTTGCCGGAACGACCGACATTGATGAAGTTTCCTTCAATAATGTACTTGTGTCCATATGATATATATATATTAAATCGATGTTGACCCGGCCACAGCATAAATGAAACATTCTCTGAACGTGCTACTCACTTTCTCTTTAACCATTTCATCTCTTCACAATGATATTGACTATTATATTCAAATAAACATTGTTAGCTATTGTCAATATACTACATGTTCTATGTAATAGTAATAATTCCATCCAACCAACATGACAGATTTATAATATGCAATTAAGCAAGAATAATGTTGCTTTTACATTTATGTTTAAATAAAATAATAAATAATATAACACAAATGCACAGCATTAGAGAATGTCTTAATCCATCGAATGATATTTAAAATTCACAATTTCCATTGTATTTTTACCAATAAGTATTGAAATAGAACGTTAATATTTTGACTTACACAATAAAATTTGTTAAAAATAAAAATATTAACTAATTTTTATATTTGAACATGTAAATCGAGGGAAATTAATTAATTATTAGTACACACAACTATTTTTAATTGTTCTATATACTACTCAGTAATTGATTTATTTATATTTTCAGCAAAAAAACTAAATTTATGATATTAATTTAATTATACAGTTGATTACAAATTCAATTTAATATAAATTAACATTCAACATGCTTCTCAGAGAACCAATTTATTCATATGCATCAATAATCATGATTATTGAACGTTTCAGTCATTCTATTCATGTCAACCAACAAGAGTTATATATGTAAATTCAATGTGGTGGTAAAAAAAAGTTAAAAAAATTTAAAGGTCTATCATCATACTAATACTTTCCTCCAATAACTAAGACATGTAAAATCATGACCAGTTCCGTAATGAAAAATGATATTGACATATAATATAATACATTGATATATAATGATAATGACAAAATTTTTAAAGAAATTGTGTATGTAGATATAATGAATATTAAATTCAATAATCATGAATAGTAACATTTATATTTATTTATTTCATTATAAAAATTTGCTACTAATTAAAATCTGCTTGTATGTCATCTCATCAGTGTTGAAAAATCATGACCAGTCCTGTAATAGAATTTTATTTTTAAAAAATAACTTATAAGTTAAGTAACTTAAAATACATAACTTACACAATAATGTATTATATACTAATACATAACAATACAATAACTTAATCCATCACATTAGTCACATTTATTTCCAAACAATATTACAGGTTAATAATGTAAATTTTTCTGTGAAATTTATTCTCTGTATAGATTTCTAATATTTAAAAACATTGTATTTATCACAGTTGATGATTTAAAATAATATTTTAAAATATAACAAAATTTTGTACCTGTGTGTTACCACTGTAAATATCAAGTGATAATTAACATTGAAAATGTTCGCATCTTTATGAATAAATATCTGTATTCATAGAATAATTTTTTTATAGTGACAATTTACATTAGATTTCAACTTAGATGATTGGAAGGAATAATTCATTACCCTACACTACAAAATTTATTAAAACACAAAATTGTTACCTATTTATTATAATTAAATTTATTAAATAATTAAACTATACACTTCTTCATAAAAATTGAAAGTAGAAATTATACAAAAACACATTATAGAATAAATATGTAATTTATATTGATTATTTACTGTAATTTTTTAATTTTATTAAAATATTTTATGGTAAATATAGCATATTGAATATTTCTATATTTATGGCTTTATTAGTTAATGAAAAAAAAATACTATACATTGCACATAACTATGTTCAACCATATAGGTTTACAAAACTTTGGATTTTATTGGATATCTGCTATTATAATGCAATATTTTTAATGATATATGTATTTTTTTTTCTTATTTTTAAAACTAATGATATGGATTAGTAATACTTATTTACATTTTAATATGTATGCGATAAATAATTACAAGTTCCTATTACATAAATAATAGTTATGTAAATTATGATTTTCGAATTATTCACCACCATTTTATATTTTATATCATTGAGATTTCATTTATCAATCACAACAAAAACGATCCCTTTTAGAATTATTTGAAATTGTAGTATTTAGAGGTTTTCTGTGTCTGGTGACTTTAAAAACATTTGTGTATTATGTCAGAACTTAGAACATGTTTAACATAAACTATATTTACACGTTTACAAAAGTATTGGTTAATAATATTATTCATGATATTCATATTCACAATGTGTTATACATATTAAAATATTTGTAAAATTTTAAATGATTAATAATTATGAATTACAGATATATTTTACATGTAGATTTTAAATTTAAATAGTACTACAAATGATTACCTAATGTAACCACTTTCAATTTTACTTGATAAAAGTGAAGTTAATATTTTTTAAATAGTAAAGATTTCAATGCTACATTATTCAAATATTGTAATGCATGTTATATATTTAAAATATTATTCAAAGATTAATATTTTCAAAACTTGACATGAATATTAATTTTTTTTATGACAAATGTAACTTATAATAATATGTATTATGTTTCTTAACTTATGGATACTATATGTAACTAATATTTTAAATATAATGTTGTACATTTAATTTGTCAAAAATGTTTAAAGAATTAATCATTAATATTAATATAAGAAATCAAATGTGTCCAGGTCATTAAAATCAAACATTTATGTTATAGTATGTTAAAGTATTGATTATTACAAACAATAAATTAATAGTTATATAAATAATATAACTAACATATGTGATTAACAATTACAAAAAAATTACAAAAATTTAAATAAATAATTATTTTTATGTTATAAATGCTGTTCATAACAAATTATTCACATAGTTGCCAAATTGAACTTCTGTTTTTAAATATCATTATTACTATCTGTTATTAAATGTCATTATTACAATACCTAATATAAATAGATAAGCTATAATTATAAATAAATAAATTATATGATAGAATAAAATATTTCTAATGATGACTAAACGCCTATTAGTACTATTAGGTCCTCCTATTGAAATTGACAAATTATATACTTTTTTAAATTGTAAATTAACGTTAATTTTATGACAAAATGAATAGTGAGACAATAATAATAATAATAATAATAATAATAGCGATAAAAGCAATAACAATAGTATAATTTGTACAGACATGTCTAAATGTATGCTAAAATTATATAATTGCAATGAAATATAATTATAATGAAATATTTTAAATATGTAAAAAATACTGTTCTGTTATTAAAAAATAAAGAAATGTTTAGACAATTTCTACACATCAATTTTCTCATCCAGCATCCTCCGACACAAAACCATAATTATCCATCACTAGTGCTTTGGAAATGAGGAACAGTACGAAACAATATGCCCAAATTGTTGTTGACGTGTGTCAAAATATCAACAGAAAACATGTACAGCGTTGCCGACTTTAGATTCGATATGATTGCAACTGGTAAAGTGTTATTTTGTGGGTATTTTGTACGAAATTTGACCGCCAGTTTTTCTAAAATGTAAAATATATTTTTATTAGTAATACAATAACTAAATTTTTATTTAATCCTCTAATCCCATTTATAAAAACTTAAATACCCACTGATTAAAAATTCACGTCGGAACCTTCTTAGTCAATAATAATTTATAACATTTGAAATAGCTTGTGCATAGTAACAGTGGTGTGGAAGACCTATTAAAGACAAGAAGCGGACTATTTTTCGTAACATACACCCCCCTCTATAAAAACGACAAATAAGCAAAAAAAAAAAAAAATTGTACTGTTTTTTTAAATACTTTCTGGTTATTGTTTTCTCCAAATTCTATTTTCTAAATTTTAACAAACATTTTTCACTAATAAGTCAAGTATAATAATTTATTCATAATCATTTACTACAAGTCATTCAACGATCACCACCCATTTACATATATCCACAATAATTAAACATGTTTATTTATTGAAATATTCGAAATAAACCGTTTTTCGTCAGTAACAAATATCAATAAAATACTTTTTGATTATAAATGTATATTATAATGGCGCATAAAGTATTTTAAAAGCTATCTTATTAACAACAAGTTGTCGTTCAAAAATTAAAATGCAAAATAAAACATTAAAAAGTCCATATTATGCACGTGTTCAAAGACAACGTGTTATAAATTGAAAATTATCATTAATGCTTTCATTTCGAAACACCAAATTCCAATATCATACCTCTGCATTTAAGATTCGTGCTGGAGATCACGGGGCAGTAATATATCTGGTACGCGGTGAAAATATCGGACATGGAACTGCAGTCGATCTTCCATCTCAAACCAATAAACGTCGAACTAACCACAGTGGCCCAAATTTTTTTTATGATGACCACCTCTGCAAATAATACACGCATCGTTAGGTTAGGTATATTTTAGTAAAGTAGACATAACGGTTCACCTGGTCGTATTTCCGGTAGCATCGAACATTTTTCCCATTGCAACCCACTGCTGACAGTCGAATTTATGGTATTGCCTATCACCATTTCTGTGCTTATTGCGAACTGATAGTTTTTTTCAGGGTTTTCCACTTTAACTCTGTGACTAGATTGCGTTATTGGTATGGACGTTGTATACATTTTACCCTATAAAATAAATCGTGTGAAATGTGAATTGCAAAAAAAAAGTTTATAAAAATGTGTTGGATACGCACGTTGCATTGTGTCAAACCGTTCGGTTCGTTCTCGCACCAATGTAAAGTGAATTGATTCGATTGGTGGAAACGGGATGGACTGTGGACTGTGAGGATATTCCCACAATAACATGAAAGTATCAAGGCTGATCTGCGCTTTTCTTAACCAAAACGGTGTGCTAGGTTCTAGCGACAATGTAAAAATAAACGATATATCTTACTACATGTTACTGTCTGCCGATAAACTTACTGGTTTTGTCAGTCTCACTCGGTACGTAAATTAACGAAACGTCCGATGCACCATGTTTGTCAGTGGAAACCACTTCAAAGCTGTACGCGATGTCATAACGAAGTCCCGTGAATATGGCATAGTTCGTGTATATTAAATCGGTATATACTTTTCTGTATCAATAAACACAAACCAACGTAAGATTTCAAATGAACTATCAGATTAAAACAGTCTGTAAACGAATAGACACAAAAATACAAATGATACTCACACAAACTTTCCACTGTTTATTTTAGTTATATAGAACGCGTTGTACTGAAATTCGGCTTCCCCATCACATTTGATGGGATAGTTTTCCCAATAAATGATCACATCCCTTGCGATTTTTTGCCCCGGTGGATAAACTATAATACTCTCATAGTTCCCCATATGAAATCCAGGAGCTAGTAACGACACATTGACTGATCTGGCTTTACCTTAAATAGATTTGAAATAATAAGTATGCAGACGACGACGATAACGATAACGATGGGACTCGTAAGGTTCTCTCCTTAATTCATTGATTATGTAACGTTAAAATATGATATTAATTTCATTTATTCGGGTAAACGAATAACTGAACACAAACGCCAAGCACTTGAGAACTATATTGATAAGTTTAGAATATCTGTCTAGTGAAAATACATAGATGCTAGTTTTCGCGTACAAAAGACATCCATAATTGCATTTTTCGACCATCATAATAATATAGAAAATTTTAAAAATTATTAGGATACTCTTAATTATATAGACAGTTTTTCTAAATTCACCGAAAATTGTAGCTTGTTCTTTGTTTCTCGAAACGCAAATAAAAATCATATTTGTTAATCTGTATTATTAATTAGAATTGGATATAGAATGCCTAGACTATAAAAAAACACGTATATCGTTATTTAGTTAAAATCTCGATATTACGTTGGTCGTAGTCTCACTTGAATCGAATGGTTCATGGGAACATTCCGGTAACGATTTTTCAAAAGCGGTCGTCAAGTTTTTCTCTGAAGTGGCCTTAAAATGGATTAATAAAAATAACAATGCCATTGTATACTGATGTCTTCGATCCATTTTTGAATAGTTGGTTATAACTCATTATATTTAATAAACCTGTAACAGATAGATAACCATTTTGTTCCTGGTTCGGTTTTTGTCCTACTTAAATAACGAAGATTTATTAAAATACAAAATACGTATAATGTACGTATAATTGCGTGGTCCAACGATTATGATTACTAAGCGGTTAGACATGTAGAACGTAACTTTAAAACTACAGTACTCCAATATCAACTACAGGTTTTCCCCTAATTATTTTTAAATCGTCTGCTTCACTGCACCACTCTGTATATTCGTAAAATTATTAAATAGTGTATTTTTATTTCATTATTATAACATTGTGTAACAGATCTTCGACCATTACAGCTTATTCAATTATCTTAAAATATGTATTACGAATATTGAAGAAAATAATATTTCTTAGATTTTTCGAGGCGTGTTGATATTTTTTTTTATCTAGATTACGTTGTTCAAATTCAACTCTAAGTCCAGTGGTTGTCGTGTGCATTTCAATAGATCCAACATTTTCGCGAGTATATATTATTTAGAAAATTAAATGTCAACCTCCAACCAAAACTAATTCTCTTACATTTCAAAGCTATGTTAATTTACTCTAAAAAAAACCCCTTCGCAAATAACGAGATTCAATTTTTTCGCAAACGCGTTAAAAAAAACACTGGTATGTGTAGATATATATACCTCTCGACAGTGTGTCGTTTCCGCTGTGCGTGTGTTGTAGTAAAATCAAACGTTCCGTTTAAAAACGTTAATTTTGTGACATGTCCGTAATGAATTAAAAATGAAAACAGTCTGTGCAAAACGATAGTTGAGCGCAAGTGTCCGGAATTTTACTGTTCGCAGAAACGCGTGGAATGCAATGCAACGCCGCCGACCGTATTCCTACGATTGAATTAGCGTCGTTTTATTGGCTATTAATGATGGATACCGATAGGGTCGCGGCGTCAGTGTATGGTCGATTGTCGTCGTCGCGTACAAAAATGTATTCGAAAAGGAATTTACTAACAATCCTTAACAATGTCCCTATCACCCATTTTGTGGCCCCAGCGTGCCTTTTACCTGATCCAGACGTTGCCGTTCATTACGGTGGTTCTCAAACTTATTAGGACCGCGTTCCACATTCTCCCCCGAAATCTAACATGACCCACATGGTTTTACATTTACGGGATAAAACAGTTTTAAAACATATATTTCATAGAATTTATGTAATCAAATATTTACCCGATACCCACCAGTAGGTCGCGACCAACAATTTGAGAAACGCTGGTCTTTAGCTAAATTGAGTTTTGTTGAGTTATGTTGAGTTTCGATCGTGGCCATAAGAGTACGCGCCTAAATAATATTGTACGTTGTACGTATACACAATGTGAATTCTTCATTTTGTGACCGACATTAATGAAGTTTCCTTCAATAATGTACTTGTGCCCATATGATATATATATATATATAATCGATATTGACCCGGCCACAGCATAAATGAAACATTCTCTGTACGTGCTACTCACTTTCTCTTTAATCATTTCCTCCCTTCACAATGGTATTGGCTATTATATTCAAATAAACATTATTAGGTTAGGTTATTGTGTGGAAATATACCTACACAAATTCTATGTAATAGTAATAATTCCATCCAACCAACATGACAGGTTTTTAATATGAAATTAAGCAAGAATAACGTTGTTTTTACATTTATGTTTAAATAAAATAATAAATAATATAACATAAATGCACAGCATTATAGAATGCCTAAATCGATCGAATTATATTTAAAAATGACAATTTCCATTGTATTTCTACGAAAAAGTATTGAAAGAGAACATTAATATTTTGACCTGCAAAATAAAATGTGTTAAAAATAAAAATATTAACAAATTTTTATATTTGAACAAGAAAATCGATGGCGATTACTTTAATATTAATACACACAACTGTATTTTGTTCTACTAACTACTCAGTAATTGTTTTATGATATTAATTTAATTATACAGTTGATCACAAATTCAATTTAATACAAATTAATATTGAATATGCTTTTCAGAGAACCAGCATCAATAATTATGAATATTATATGTTTATATATGTGAATTTATAGTGGTGATAAATTTTTGTCCAAACCTGCAATTTGAGAAGATGTATTACAAATAATGTTTAAAAATCTTAAATTAAGATAAAACTGAAACATATAAATATAAACAGATAAATACTGAAACAACAATTATTTTTTTTGATTTAAAAAATATGTGAGTTGAAAGTTATAATTAATTATTCTTGCCCTGCATATAAAACTGTCCTGAAATAAAAATTTTATTAATCATTATTTATAAATATTAAGGTTCAAAAAATTTAATTTTACAAAAATGATTATTACAGAATTTCTTCTATCAATTTTTAAAGTCATTGCCATACCTTTGAATGCATAGAGGTATGGACCAATGATACACTTCTGAAAGGTATGTTAATAAAAAATTCCTATAATCTATTTTAACAGCAAATACGTATTCATAGGAGTTAACATACTAATATTAATGGAATAATCATTATTATTGTATGGTTATATTAAATATATCATTTAAAACAATTTGTTATCAAATACAATTACTTATGTGCCATTTCAATACTGCAATATCTTTATCAGTCCTGAAATTAAAAATAAAATATTAATAACAATGTTTAATGAAACTAAAACTGTGTGTATGTATACCTTAGCATGTACTCCATGTAATAATATTTTCTTCCTTTATGGTTATCATTTGATTATTTACAAAGAAAATTTGTTTTGATTACTACATATGTGTGTTGAGAGGGGCTATTCATATTTTTACCTACAAGATAAATTGTTTTGAAATACAAATTATATTCTTAAACGATATATCTAAATATAATGATCTAAAAACTATACTTTTCCAGTAGTGCGAAACACAGAATTTGTTCGATCAATTTTCAATGTTGTTTTTTTCATGACGGCATATTAATCTGGACCTGTGGTATACTTATGACTGTCTTGTTAAACAGAAAACTCCTATATTCAAATTGAACAATGAATATAAATTTCTTAAGAGTGAGCATACTGATATTAATACAATATTCATTATTATTGTATGGTTAAATTAATTATATCATTTAAAACACTTTGTTATTACATACAATTATTTGTGTGCCATTTCAATACTGCAATATCTTTATCAGTCCTGAAATCAACAAAATAAAACATTAACAACAATGTTTCATGAAACTAAAACAGTGTGTATGTATACCTTACCATGTACTCCATGTAATAATATTTTCTTCCTTTATGGTTATCATTTGATTATTTACAAAGAAAATTTGTTTTGATTACTACATATGTGTGTTGAGAGGGGCTATTTATATTTTTACCTACAAGATAAATTGTTTTGAAATACAAATTATATTCTTAAACGATATATCTAAATATAATGATCTAAAAACTATACTTTTCCAGTAGTGCGAAACACAGAATTTGTTCGATCAATTTTCAATGTTGTTTTTTTCATGACGGCATATTAATCTGGACCTGTGGTATACTTATGACTGTCTTGTTAAACAGAAAACTCCTATATTAGAATTGAACAGTGAAAATACATAGCATAAAAGTGATCATACTAATATTAATGCAATAATCATTATTATTGTATGGTTATATTAAATATATCATTTAAAACAATTTGTTATTACATACAATTATTTGTGTGCCATTTCAATACTGCAATATCTTTATCAGTCCTGAAATTAAAAATAAAATATTAACAACAATGTTTCATGAAACTAAAACAGTGTGTATGTATACCTTACCATGTACTCCATGTAATAATATTTATTTCCTTTATGGTTATAATTTGCTTTTTTACAAAGAAAATTTTTTTTGATTAATACATATGTGTGTTGAGAGGGGTTATTCATATTTTAACCTACAAAATGAATTGTTTTGAAATACAAATTTTGTTCTTAAACGATATATCTAAATATGAGGATCTAAAAACTATACTTTTCCAGTTGTGCGAAACACAAAATTTGTTCGATCAATTTTCAATGTTGTTTTTTTCATGACGGCATATTAATCTGGACCTGTGGTATACTTATGACTGTCTTGTTAAACAGAAAACTCCTATATTAGAATTGAACAGTGAAAATACATAGCATAAAAGTGATCATACTAATATTAATGCAATAATCATTATTATTGTATGGTTATATTAAATATATCATTTAAAACAATTTGTTATTAATACAATTATTGTGTGCCATTTCAATACTGCAATACCTTTATCCTGAAATTAAAAAAATTAATATTAACAACAATGTTTAATGAAACTAAACTGTGTGTATGTATACCTTATTTGATTACTACATATGTGTGTTGAGAGTTTCATATTTTTACCTACAAAAAATTGTTTTGAAATACAAATTATATTTTAAACGATATATCTAAATTAATGATCTAAAAACTATACTTTTCCAGTTGTGCGAAACACAGAATTTGTTCGATCAATTTTCAATGTTGCTTTTTTCATGACGGCATATTAATCTGGACCTGTGGTATACTTATGACTGTCTTGTTAAACAGAAAACTCCTATATTAGAATTGAACAGTGAAAATACATAGCATAAAAGTGATCATACTAATATTAATGCAATAATCATTATTATTGTATGGTTATATTAAATATATCATTTAAAACAATTTGTTATTACATACAATTATTTGTGTGCCATTTCAATACTGCAATATCTTTATCAGTCCTGAAATTAAAAATAAAATATTAACAACAATGTTTCATGAAACTAAAACAGTGTGTATGTATACCTTACCATGTACTCCATGTAATAATATTTATTTCCTTTATGGTTATAATTTGCTTTTTTACAAAGAAAATTTTTTTTGATTAATACATATGTGTGTTGAGAGGGGTTATTCATATTTTAACCTACAAAATGAATTGTTTTGAAATACAAATTTTGTTCTTAAACGATATATCTAAATATGAGGATCTAAAAACTATACTTTTCCAGTTGTGCGAAACACAAAATTTGTTCGATCAATTTTCAATGTTGTTTTTTTCATGACGGCATATTAATCTGGACCTGAGTTGTATACTTATGACTGTCTTAGTTAAACAGAAAAACTCCTATATTCACAATTGAACAGATGAAAATACATAGCAATTTTCTTAAAAGATGATCATACTAATATTAAATGACAATAATTCTTAATTATAGTATGGTTATATTAAATTATATCATTTAAAACAATTTGTTATTAAATTACAATTACTTTGTGTGCCATATCAATACCTGCAATACCTTTATTCAGGTCCTGAAATTAAAAATTAAAATATTAACAACAAAGTTTATCATGAACACTAACTGTGTGTTATGTATACCTTAAGCAAGTACTCCACCTTGTACATAATATTTTTATTTCCTTTAATGGTTATCAATTTGATTATTTAAAAAGAAAACTTTGTTTGATTACTACAAATGTGTGTTTAGAGAGGGTCTATTCAAATTTTACCTACAAGATAAATTGTTTTTGAAATACACAATTATTATTCTTAAACGCTATATACTAAATTTAAAATGATCTAAAAACTATACTTTTTCCAGTTGTGCGAAACACAGAATTTGTTTCGAATCAATTTCAATGTTTTGC
The DNA here is from genome assembly GCA_019022885.1 of Schlechtendalia chinensis. Taxonomy (NCBI): domain Eukaryota; kingdom Metazoa; phylum Arthropoda; class Insecta; order Hemiptera; family Aphididae; genus Schlechtendalia; species Schlechtendalia chinensis. The sequence continues at coordinate 6,950,803 of CM032345.1, read as the reverse complement.
TTTTTTCCCATGACGGCATATTAAATCTGGACCAGTGGTAAATACTTTATGACTGTCTTGTTAAAACAGAAAACTCCTATATTCAGAATTGAACAGTGAAAATACATAGCAATAATGAGTGGCATATACTAATATTAATGCAAATATCAATTATAATAGTATGGTTAATATTAAATAATATCATTTAAGAACACATTTGTTAATTACATACAAATATTTGTGTGCCAATTTCAATACTGCAATATCATAATCAGTCCTGAAATTTAAAAATAAAATATTAACCCCAACAAAGTTTCATGAAAACTAAAACAGTGTGTAATGTATACCTACCCATGTACTCCATGTAAATAATAATATATTTCCTTTATGGTTATCAATTTGCTTTTTATACAAAGAAAATTTTTTTTGATTAATAACATATGTGAGTTGAGAGAGGCTATTCATATTTTAAAACCCTACAAAAAGAATTGTTGTGAGAATACCAAATTTTGTAATCTTAAACGCTATATATCTAAAATATAGGATCTAAAAACTATACTTTTTCCAGTGTTGTGGCGAAACACAGAACTGTGTTTCGATTCAATATTCAATGTTGTTTTTTTCATGAACGGCAAATTAATCTGGAACCCTGTGGGTATACTTTATGACAGTCTTGTTTTAAACAGAAAACCCTATATTCAGAATGAGAACAGTGAAAATACATAGCATAAAAGTGATCAATACTAAATTCAATGCAAATAATCATTATTATTGTAATGAGTTATATTAAATATATCATTTCAAAACAAATTTGGTTATTAAATACAATTACTTGTGTTGCCATTTTCAATACTGCAATATCTTATCAGTCCTGAAATTAAAAATTAAATTATTAACATCAATGTTTAAAATGAAACTAAAACACTGTGGTGTATGTATAACCTTAGCAATGTACTCCATTTTGGGGGGTAATACTATTTTCCTTCCTGAATGGTTAGTCATTTGATTAGTTTACCAAAGAAAATTTGTTTTGATTACTACATATGTGTGTTGCAGAGGGCTATTCAAATATTTTTAACCTACAAAATGATAATTGTTTTTGATATACAAATTATATTCTTAAACGATATATCTAAATTTAATGATCTAAAAACTCTACTATTCCAGTTGTGCGAAACACAGAAATTATGTTCGATCAATTTTCCAATGTTGCTTTTTTACATGGACCAGCATATAAATCTGGAACCTGTGGTATACTTATGACAGTCTTGTTTAAACAGAAAACTCCTATATTCAAATTGAACAATGAATATCAAAAATTTTTTAAGAGTGATCATACTGATATTAAATACAATAAATTCCATTATTATTGTATGGTTTAAATACTTATATCAATTTAAAACTACTTTGTTACAACTAATAATCACCTGATAAGCAACTGAATTTTGTGTGTCCTGCCATTTCAATACTGCAATATCATTCATCAGTCCTGAAATTAAAAATAAAACATTAACAACAATGTTTCATGAAACCTAAAAAAAACAGTGTGTAAAATGTATACCCTTACCATGTACTCCATGTAAAAATTCTTACCTTCATGGTTTATCACTTTGCTTATTTTACAAAGAAAATTTGGTTTTTGAATTACTACATATTGTGTGGAGAGGGGCTATTTATATTTTTAACCTACAAGATGAAATTTGTTTTTGAAATACAAATTACTATTCTTAAACGATCGATATCTAAAATATAATGAATCTAAAAACTATACTTTTCCAGTAGTGCGAAACACAGAATTTGATACGATCAATTTTCAATGTTTTTTATTTTCATGACGGCATATTAATCTGGATCCTGTGGTATTACTTATGCTTGTCTTGTTAAAACAGAAAACTCCTTATATTCAGAATTGGGGGGAACAGTGAAAATACCTAGCATAAAAGTATCATCCTAATATTAATGCAATAATCAATTATTAAATGTATGGTTATATTAAATATATCATTACAAACAATTTTGTTATTACATACAATTTAGTTTGTGTGCCATTTCAATACTGGCAATAATCTTTTATCAGACCTGAAATTAAAAATAAAATATTAACACCAATGCTTTTCATGAAACTAAAACAGTGGTGTAGTATACCTTACCATGTACTCTCAATGTAAAAATATTTTATTTCCTTTAAGGTTATAAACCTTTGCATTTTTTTACAAAGTAAAATGTTCTTTTGATTTAATTACATATGTGTGGTTGAAGAGGGGTTAATCAGATTTTAACCTACAAAAAATGACATCGTTTTGAAATACAAATTTTATTCTTAAACGATATATCTAAAATATAATGGATCTAAAAACTATACTTTTCCCAGTTGTGCGAAACACAGAATTTGTTCGATTCAATTTTTTCAATGTTTGTCTTTTTCATGACGCAATTTATCATCTGGACCCCTGTGGTATACTTATGACTGTCTTGTTAAACGGAAACTCCCTAATAATCAGAATTGAACAATGAAAATACATAGCATAAAAGTGATCATACTAATATTAATGCAATAATGCATTATTATTGTATGGTTATATTAAATTATATCATTTAACAAACAATTTTGATTATTAATTCCAATTATTTGTGTGGCCCATTTTCAATACAGGCCTATATCTTTATCAGTCCTGTAATTAAAAATAAAATATTTAACAACAAATGTTTTCATGCAAACTAAAACAGTGTGTATGTTATAAAACCTTACCATGTACTCCATGTAATAATATCTATATTTCCCTTTATGGTTATCATCATTTGCTTTTTTTTACAAAGAAAAATATTTTTTTTGATTAATACATATGTGTGTTGAGAGAGGCTAATTCATATTTTAACCTACAAAATAAATTGTTTTGAAATACAAATTTTATTCTTAAACGATATATCTAAATATAGGTTCTAAAAACTATACTTTTCCAGTTGCGAAACAGAATTTGTTCGATCAATTTTCAATGTTGTTTTTTTCATGACGGCATATTAATCTGGACCTGTGGTATACTTATGACTGTCTTTTTAATCAAAAATTCCTATATTCAAATTAACAGCAAATTACATTGCACAAAAGTATCATACTAATATTAATGCAATAATCATTATTATTGTATGGTTATATTAAATATATCATTTAAAACAATTTGTTATTAAATACAATTACTTGTGTGCCATTTCAATACTGCAATATCTTTATCAGTCCTGAAATTAAAAATTAAATATTAACAACAATGTTTAATGAAACTAAAACAGTGTGTATGTATACCTTAGCATGTACTCCATGTAATAATATTTCCTTCCTGTATGGTTATCATTCGAAGATTTACAAAGAAAATTTTTTTTGATTAATACATATGTGTGTTGAGAGGGGTTATTCATATTTTAACCTACAAAATGAATTGTTTTGAAATACAAATTTTGTTCTTAAACGATATATCTAAATATGAGGATCTAAAAACTATACTTTTCCAGTTGTGCGAAACACAGAATTTGTTCGATCAATTTTCAATGTTGTTTTTTTCATGACGGCATATTAATCTGGACCTGTGGTATACTTATGACTGTCTTTTTAATCAAAAAACACCTGTATTCAAATTAAATAGTGAATATACATTGCACAAAAGTGATCATACTAATATTAATGCAATAATCATTATTATTGTATGGTTATATTAAATATATCATTTAAAACAATTTGTTATTAAATACAATTACTTGTGTGCCATTTCAATACTGCAATATCTTTATCAGTCCTGAAATTAAAAATAAAATATTAACAACAATGTTTAATGAAACTAAAACTGTGTGTATGTATACCTTAGCATGTACTCCATGTAATAATATTTTCTTCCTTTATGGTTATCATTTGATATTTACAAAGAAATTTTTTTTGATTAATACATATGTGTGTTGAGAGGGCTATTCATATTTTACCTACAAGATAAATTGTTTTGAAATACAAATTTATTCTTAAACGATATATCTAAATAATGATCTAAAAACTATACTTTTCCAGTAGTGCGAAACACAGAATTTGTTCGATCAATTTTCAATGTTGTTTTTTTCATGACGGCATATTAATCTGGACCTGTGGTATACTTATGACTGTCTTGTTAAACAGAAAACTCCTATATTCAAATTGAACAATGAATATAAATTTCTTAAGAGTGAGCATACTGATATTAATACAATATTCATTATTATTGTATGGTTAAATTAATTATATCATTTAAAACACTTTGTTATTACATACAATTATTTGTGTGCCATTTCAATACTGCAATATCTTTATCAGTCCTGAAATTAAAAATAAAATATTAACAACAATGTTTCATGAAACTAAAACAGTGTGTATGTATACCTTAGCATGTACTCCATGTAATAATATTTATTTCCTTTATGGTTATCATTTGCTTTTTTACAAAGAAAATTTTTTTTGATTAATACATATGTGTGTTGAGAGAGGCTATTCATATTTTAACCTACAAAATAAATTGTTTTGAAATACAAATTTTATTCTTAAACGATATATCTAAATATGAGGATCTAAAAACTATACTTTTCCAGTTGTGCGAAACACAGAATTTGTTCGATCAATTTTCAATGTTGTCTTTTTCATGACGGCATATTAATCTGGACCTGTGGTATACTTATGACTGTCTTGTTAAACAGAAAACTCCTATATTAGAATTGAACAGTGAAAATACATAGCATAAAAGTGATCATACTAATATTAATGCAATAATCATTATTATTGTATGGTTATATTAAATATATCATTTAAAACAATTTGTTATTACATACAATTATTTGTGTGCCATTTCAATACTGCAATATCTTTATCAGTCCTGAAATTAAAAATAAAATATTAACAACAATGTTTCATGAAACTAAAACAGTGTGTATGTATACCTTACCATGTACTCCATGTAATAATATCCTTTATTATTTGCTTTTAAGAAAATTTTTGATTAATATATGTGTTGAGAGGGCTATTCATATTTTAACCTACAAAATGAATTGTTTTGAAATACAAATTTTATTCTTAAACGATATATCTAAATATGAGGATCTAAAAACTATACTTTTCCAGTTGTGCGAAACACAGAATTTGTTCGATCAATTTTCAATGTTGTTTTCTTCATGACGGCATATTAATCTGGACCTGTTGTATACTTATGACTGTCTTGTTAAACAGAAAACTCCTATATTCAAATTGAACAATGAATATAAATTTCTTAAGAGTGAGCATACTGATATTAATACAATATTCATTATTATTGTATGGTTAAATTAATTATATCATTTAAAACACTTTGTTATTACATACAATTATTTGTGTGCCATTTCAATACTGCAATATCTTTATCAGTCCTGAAATTAAAAATAAAATATTAACAACAATGTTTCATGAAACTAAAACAGTGTGTATGTATACCTTACCATGTACTCCATGTAATAATATTTATTTCCTTTATGGTTATCATTTGCTTTTTTACAAAGAAAGTTTTTTTTGATTAATACATATGTGTGTTGAGAGAGGCTATTCATATTTTAACCTACAAAATAAATTGTTTTGAAATACAAATTTTATTCTTAAACGATATATCTAAATATAATGATCTAAAAACTATACTTTTCCAGTTGTGCGAAACACAGAATTTGTTCGATCAATTTTCAATGTTGTTTTTTTCATGACGGCATATTAATCTGGACCTGTGGTATACTTATGACTGTCTTGTTAAACAGAAAACTCCTATATTCAAATTGAACAATGAATATAAATTTCTTAAGAGTGAGCATACTGATATTAATACAATATTCATTATTATTGTATGGTTAAATTAATTATATCATTTAAAACACTTTGTTATTACATACAATTATTTGTGTGCCATTTCAATACTGCAATATCTTTATCAGTCCTGAAATTAAAAATAAAATATTAACAACAATGTTTCATGAAACTAAAACAGAGTGTATGTATACCTTACCATGTACTCCATGTAATAATATTTATTTCCTTTATGGTTATCATTTTCATTTTTACAAAGAAAATTTTTTTTGATTAATACATATGTGTGTTGAGAGAGGCTATTCATATTTTAACCTACAAAATAAATTGTTTTGAAATACAAATTTTATTCTTAAACGATATATCTAAATATGAGGATCTAAAAACTATACTTTTCCAGTTGTGCGAAACACAGAATTTGTTCGATCAATTTTCAATGTTGTTTTTTTCATGACGGCATATTAATCTGGACCTGTGGTATACTTATGACTGTCTTGTTAAACAGAAAACTCCTATATTCAAATTAAACAGTGAAAATACATAGCATAAAAGTGATCATACTAATATTAATGCAATAATCATTATTATTGTATGGTTATATTAAATATATCATTTAAAACAATTTGTTATTAAATACAATTACTTGTGTGCCATTTCAATACTGCAATATCTTTATCAGTCCTGAAATTAAAAATTAAATATTAACAACAATGTTTAATGAAACTAAAACTGTGTGTATGTATACCTTAGCATGTACTCCATGTAATAATATTTTCTTCCTTTATGGTTATCATTTGATTATTTACAAAGAAAATTTGTTTTGATTACTACATATGTGTGTTGAGAGGGGCTATTCATATTTTAACCTACAAAATAAATTGTTTTGAAATACAAATTTTATTCTTAAACGATATATCTAAATATAATGATCTAAAAACTATACTTTTCCAGTTGTGCGAAACACAGAATTTGTTCGATCAATTTTCAATGTTGTTTTTTTCATGACGGCATATTAATCTGGACCTGTGGTATACTTATGACTGTCTTGTTAAACAGAAAACTCCTATATTCAAATTGAACAATGAATATAAATTTCTTAAGAGTGAGCATACTGATATTAATACAATATTCATTATTATTGTATGGTTAAATTAATTATATCATTTAAAACAATTTGTTATTACATACAATTATTTGTGTGCCATTTCAATACTGCAATATCTTTATCAGTCCTGAAATTAAAAATAAAATATTAACAACAATGTTTCATGAAACTAAAACAGTGTGTATGTATACCTTAGCATGTACTCCATGTAATAATATTTATTTCCTTTATGGTTATCATTTGCTTTTTACAAAGAAAATTTTTTTGATTAATACATATGTGTGTTGAGAGAGGCTATTCATATTTTAACCTACAAGATAAATTGTTTTGAAATACAAATTTTATTCTTAAACGATATATCTAAATATGAATGATCTAAAAACTATACTTTTCCAGTAGTGCGAAACACAGAATTTGTTCGATCAATTTTCAATGTTGTTTTTTTCATGACGGCATATTAATCTGGACCTGTGGTATACTTATGACTGTCTTGTTAAACAGAAAACTCCTATATTCAAATTGAACAGTGAATATAGCATCTTAAAAGTGATCATACTAATATTAATGCAATAATCATTATTATTGTATGGTTATATTAAATATATCATTTAAAACAATTTGTTATTACATACAATTATTTGTGTGCCATTTCAATACTGCAATATCTTTATCAGTCCTGAAATTAAAAATAAAATATTAACAACAATGTTTCATGAAACTAAAACAGTGTGTATGTATACCTTACCATGTACTCCATGTAATAATATTTATTTCCTTTATGGTTATCATTTGCTTTTTTACAAAGAAAATTTTTTTTGATTAATACATATGTGTGTTGAGAGAGGCTATTCATATTTTAACCTACAAAATAAATTGTTTTGAAATACAAATTTTATTCTTAAACGATATATCTAAATATAATGATCTAAAAACTATACTTTTCCAGTTGTGCGAAACACAGAATTTGTTCGATCAATTTTCAATGTTGTTTTTTTCATGACGGCATATTAATCTGGACCTGTGGTATACTTATGACTGTCTTTTTAATCAAAAAACTCCTGTATTCAAATTAAATAGTGAATATACATTGCACAAAAGTGATCATACTAATATTAATGCAATAATCATTATTATTGTATGGTTATATTAAATATATCATTTAAAACAATTTGTTATTAAATACAATTACTTGTGTGCCATTTCAATACTGCAATATCTTTATCAGTCCTGAAATTATAAATTAAATATTAACAACAATGTTTAATGAAACTAAAACAGTGTGTATGTATACCTTAGCATGTACTCCATGTAATAATATTTATCCTTTATGGTTATCATTTGCTTTTTACAAAGAAATTTTTTTTGATTAATACATATGTGTGTTGAGAGGGTTATTCATATTTTAACCTACAAAATAATTGTTTTGAAATACAAATTTTATTCTTAAACGATATATCTAAATATGAGGATCTAAAAACTATACTTTTCCAGTTGTGCGAAACACAGAATTTGTTCGATCAATTTTCAATGTTGTTTTTTCATGACGGCATATTAATCTGGACCTGTGGTATACTTATGACTGTCTTGTTAAACAGAAAAACCTATATTCAAATTGAATAGTGAATATACATTCTTAAAAGTGATCATACTAATATTAATGCAATAATCATTATTATTGTATGGTTATATTAATTATATCATTTAAAACAATTTGTTATTAAATACAATTATTTGTGTGCCATTTCAATACTGCAATATCTTTATCAGTCCTGAAATTAAAAATAAAATATTAACAACAATGTTTCATGAAACTAAAACAGTGTGTATGTATACCTTAGCATGTACTCCATGTAATAATATTTATTTCCTTTATGGTTATCATTTGCTTTTTACAAAGAAAATTTGTTTTTGATTAATACATATGTGTGTTGAGAGGGGTTATTCATATTTTTACCTACAAAATAAATTGTTTTGAAATACAAATTTTATTCTTAAACGATATATCTAAATATAATGATCTAAAAACTATACTTTTCCAGTTGTGCGAAACACAGAATTTGTTCGATCAATTTTCAATGTTGTTTTTTTCATGACGGCATATTAATCTGGACCTGTGGTATACTTATGACTGTCTTTTTAAACAAAAACTCCTATATTCAAATTGAATAGTGAATATTACATTGCTCAAAAGTGATCATACTATATTAATGCAATAATCATTATTATTGTATGGTTATATTAATATATATCATTTAAAACAATTTGTTATTACATACAATTATTTGTGTGCCATTTCAATACTGCAATATCTTTATCAGTCCTGAAATTAAAAATAAAATATTAACAACAATGTTTCATGAAACTAAAACAGTGTGTATGTATACCTTAGCATGTACTCCATGTAATAATATTTATTTCCTTTATGGTTATCATTTGCTTTTTTACAAAGAAAATTTTTTTGATTAATACATATGTGTGTTGAGAGGGGCTATTCATATTTTACCCTACAAAATAAATTGTTTTGAAATACAAATTTTATTCTTAAACGATATATCTAAATATGATCTAAAAACTATACTTTTCCAGTTGTGCGAAACACAGAATTTGTTCGATCAATTTTCAATGTTGTCTTTTTCATGACGGCATATTAATCTGGACCTGTGGTATACTTATGACTGTCTTTTTAATCAAAAAACTCCTGTATTCAAATTAAATAGTGAATATACATTGCACAAAAGTGATCATACTAATATTAATGCAATAATCATTATTATTGTATGGTTATATTAAATATATCATTTAAAACAATTTGTTATTAAATACAATTACTTGTGTGCCATTTCAATACTGCAATATCTTTATCAGTCCTGAAATTATAAATAAAATATTAACAACAATGTTTAATGAAACTAAAACAGTGTGTATGTATACCTTAGCATGTACTCCATGTAATAATATTTCCTTCCTGTATGGTTATCATTTGAAGATTTACAAAGAAAATTTGTTTTGATTAATACATATGTGTGTTGAGAGGGGTTATTCATATTTTAACCTACAAAATGAATTGTTTTGAAATACAAATTTTATTCTTAAACGATATATCTAAATATGAGGATCTAAAAACTATACTTTTCCAGTAGTGCGAAACACAGAATTTGTTCGATCAATTTTCAATGTTGTCTTTTTCATGACGGCATATTAATCTGGACCTGTGGTATACTTATGACTGTCTTTTTAAACAAAAAACTCCTATATTCAAATTAAACAGTGAATATACATTGCAAAAGTGATCATACTAATATTAATGCAATAATCATTATTATTGTATGGTTATATTAAATATATCATTTAAAACAATTTGTTATTAAATACAATTACTTGTGTGCCATTTCAATACTGCAATATCTTTATCAGTCCTGAAATTAAAAATAAAATATTAACAACAATGTTTAATGAAACTAAAACTGTGTGTATGTATACCTTAGCATGTACTCCATGTAATAATATTTCCTTCCTGTATGGTTATCATTTGATTATTTACAAAGAAAATTTTTTTTGAATAATACATATGTGTGTTGAGAGGGGCTATTCATATTTTTACCTACAAAATAAATTGTTTTGAAATACAAATTTTATTCTTAAACGATATATCTAAATATGAGGATCTAAAAACTATACTTTTCCAGTAGTGCGAAACACAGAATTTGTTCGATCAATTTTCAATGTTGTCTTTTTCATGACGGCATATTAATCTGGACCTGTGGTATACTTATGACTGTCTTGTTAAACAGAAAACTCCTATATTCAAATTGAACAATGAATATAAATTTCTTAAGAGTGAGCATACTGATATTAATACAATATTCATTATTATTGTATGGTTAAATTAATTATATCATTTAAAACAATTTGTTATTACATACAATTATTTGTGTGCCATTTCAATACTGCAATATCTTTATCAGTCCTGAAATTAAAATAAAAATATTAACAACAATGTTTCATGAAACTAAAACAGTGTGTATGTATACCTTAGCATGTACTCCATGTAATAATATTTATTTCCTTTATGGTTATCATTTGCTTTTTTACAAAGAAAATTTGTTTTGATTACTACATATGTGTGTTGAGAGGGGTTATTCATATTTTTCCCTACAAAATAAATTGTTTTGAAATACAAATTTTATTCTTAAACGATATATCTAAATATAATGATCTAAAAACTATACTTTTCCAGTTGTGCGAAACACAGAATTTGTTCGATCAATTTTCAATGTTGTTTTTTTCATGACGGCATATTAATCTGGACCTGTGGTATACTTATGACTGTCTTGTTAAACAGAAAACTCCTATATTAGAATTGAACAGTGAAAATACATAGCATAAAAGTGATCATACTAATATTAATGCAATAATCATTATTATTGTATGGTTATATTAAATATATCATTTAAAACAATTTGTTATTAAATACAATTAATTTTGTGTGCCATTTCAATACTGCAATATCTTTATCAGTCCTGAAATTAAAAATAAAATATTAACAACAATGTTTCATGAAACTAAACAGTGTGTATGTATACCTTAGCATGTACAGAAATTTAATACATATGTGTGTTGAGAGGGGTTATTCATATTTAACCTACAAAATAATTGTTTTGAAATACAAATTTTATTCTTAAACGATATATCTAAATATGATGATCTAAAAACTATACTTTTCCAGTAGTGCGAAACACAGAATTGTTCGATCAATTTTCAATGTTGTCTTTTTCATGACGGCATATTAATCTGGACCTGTGGTATACTTATGACTGTCTTTTAATCAGAAAACTCCTATATTCAAATTAAATAGTAAATAAATTGCAAAAAGTGATCATACTAATATTAATGCAATAATCATTATTATTGTATGGTTATACTAAATTATATCATTTAAAACAATTTGTTATTAAATACAATTACTTGTGTGCCATTTCAATACTGCAATATCTTGATCAGTCCTGAAATTAAAAATAAAATATTAACAACAATGTTTCATGAAACTAAACTGTGTATGTATACCTTAGCATGTACTCCATGTAATAATATTATTTCCTTTATGGTTATCATTTGATTTTTACAAAGAAATTTTTTGATTAATACATATGTGTGTTGAGAGAGGCTATTCATATTTTTACCTACAAAATAAATTGTTTTGAATATACAAATTTTATCTTAAAACGATATATCTAAATATGAGGATCTAAAAACTATACTTTTCCAGTAGTGCGAAACACAGAATTTGTTCGATCAATTTTCAATGTTGTCTTTTTCATGACGGCATATAAATCTGGACCTGTTGTATTCTTATGACTGTCTTGTTAAACAGAAAACTCCTATATTCAAATTGAACAATGAATATAAATTTCTTAAGAGTGAGCATACTGATATTAATACAATATTCATTATTATTGTATGGTTAAATTAATTATATCATTTAAAACAATTTGTTATTACATACAATTATTTGTGTGCCATTTCAATACTGCAATATCTTTATCAGTCCTGAAATTAAAAATAAAATATTAACAACAATGTTTCATGAAACTAAAACAGTGTGTATGTATACCTTAGCATGTACTCCATGTAATAATATTTATTTCCTTTATGGTTATCATTTGCTTTTTTACAAAGAAAATTTTTTTTGATTAATACATATGTGTGTTGAGAGAGGCTATTCATATTTTAACCTACAAAATAAATTGTTTTGAAATACAAATTTTATTCTTAAACGATATATCTAAATATAATGATCTAAAAACTATACTTTTCCAGTTGTGCGAAACACAGAATTTGTTCGATCAATTTTCAATGTTGTTTTTTTCATGACGGCATATTAATCTGGACCTGTGGTATACTTATGACTGTCTTTTTAATCAAAAAACTCCTGTATTCAAATTAAATAGTGAATATACATTGCACAAAAGTGATCATACTAATATTAATGCAATAATCATTATTATTGTATGGTTATATTAAATATATCATTTAAAACAATTTGTTATTAAATACAATTACTTGTGTGCCATTTCAATACTGCAATATCTTTATCAGTCCTGAAATTAAAAATAAAATATTAACAACAATGTTTCATGAAACTAAAACAGTGTGTATGTATACCTTAGCATGTACTCCATGTAATAATATTTATTTCCTTTATGGTTATCATTTGCTTTTTTACAAAGAAAATTTGTTTTGATTACTACATATGTGTGTTGAGAGGGGTTATTCATATTTTTCCCTACAAAATAAATTGTTTTGAAATACAAATTTTATTCTTAAACGATATATCTAAATATAATGATCTAAAAACTATACTTTTCCAGTAGTGCGAAACACAGAATTTGTTCGATCAATTTTCAATGTTGTTTTTTTCATGACGGCATATTAATCTGGACCTGTGGTATACTTATGACTGTCTTTTTAATCAAAAAACTCCTGTATTCAAATTAAATAGTAAATATACATTGCACAAAAGTGATCATACTAATATTAATGCATTAATCATTATTATTGTATGGTTATACTAAATATATCATATAAAACAATTTGTTATTAAATACAATTACTTGTGTGCCATTTCAATACTGCAATATCTTGATCAGTCCTGAAATTAATAATAAAATATTAACAACAATGTTTAATGAAACTAAATCAGTGTGTATGTATACCTTAGCATGTACTCCATGTAATAATATTACCATCCTTTATGATTATCATTTGATTACTTACAAAGAAAATTTGTTTTGATTACTACATATGTGTGTTGAGAGGAATTATTCATATTTTTACCTACAAAATAAATTGTTTTGATATACAAATTTTATTCTTAAACGATATATCTAAATATGAGGATCTAAAAACTATACTTTTCCAGTAGTGCGAAACACAGAATTTGTTCGATCAATTTTCAATGTTGTCTTTTTCATGACGGCATATAAATCTGGACCTGTGGTATACTTATGACTGTCTTGTTAAACAGAAAACTCCTATATTCAAATTGAACAGTGAAAATACATAGCATAAAAGTGATCATACTAATATTAATGCAATAATCATTATTATTGTATGGTTATATTAAATATATCATTTAAAACAATTTGTTATTAAATACAATTACTTGTGTGCCATTTCAATACTGCAATATCTTTATCAGTCCTGAAATTAAAAATAAAATATTAACAACAATGTTTAATGAAACTAAAACTGTGTGTATGTATACCTTAGCATGTACTCCATGTAATAATATTTATTTCCATATGGTTATCATTTGATTATTTACAAAGAAAATTTTTTTTGATTAATACATATGTGTGTTGAGAGGGCTATTCATATTTTAACCTACAAAATAAATTGTTTTGAAATACAAATTTTATTCTTAAACGATATATCTAAATATGAGGATCTAAAAACTATACTTTTCCAGTAGTGCGAAACACAGAATTTGTTCGATCAATTTTCAATGTTGTCTTTTTCATGACGGCATATAAATCTGGACCTGTGGTATACTTATGACTGTCTTGTTAAACAGAAAACTCCTATATTCAAATTGAACAATGAATATAAATTTCTTAAGAGTGAGCATACTGATATTAATACAATATTCATTATTATTGTATGGTTAAATTAATTATATCATTTAAAACAATTTGTTATTACATACAATTATTTGTGTGCCATTTCAATACTGCAATATCTTTATCAGTCCTGAAATTAAAAATAAAATATTAACAACAATGTTTCATGAAACTAAAACAGTGTGTATGTATACCTTAGCATGTACTCCATGTAATAATATTTATTTCCTTTATGGTTATCATTTGCTTTTTTACAAAGAAAATTTTTTTTGATTACTACATATGTGTGTTGAGAGGGGTTATTCATATTTTTCCCTACAAAATAAATTGTTTTGAAATACAAATTTTATTCTTAAACGATATATCTAAATATAATGATCTAAAAACTATACTTTTCCAGTTGTGCGAAACACAGAATTTGTTCGATCAATTTTCAATGTTGTTTTTTTCATGACGGCATATTAATCTGGACCTGTGGTATACTTATGACTGTCTTTTTAATCAAAAAACTCCTGTATTCAAATTAAATAGTGAATATACATTGCACAAAAGTGATCATACTAATATTAATGCAATAATCATTATTATTGTATGGTTATATTAAATATATCATTTAAAACAATTTGTTATTAAATACAATTACTTGTGTGCCATTTCAATACTGCAATATCTTTATCAGTCCTGAAATTAAAAATAAAATATTAACAACAATGTTTCATGAAACTAAAACAGTGTGTATGTATACCTTAGCATGTACTCCATGTAATAATATTTATTTCCTTTATGGTTATCATTTGCTTTTTTACAAAGAAAATTTGTTTTGATTACTACATATGTGTGTTGAGAGGGGTTATTCATATTTTTCCCTACAAAATAAATTGTTTTGAAATACAAATTTTATTCTTAAACGATATATCTAAATATAATGATCTAAAAACTATACTTTTCCAGTAGTGCGAAACACAGAATATGTTCGATCAATTTTCAATGTTGTCTTTTTCATGACGGCATATTAATCTGGACCTGTGGTATACTTATGACTGTCTTTTTAATCAAAAAACTCCTGTATTCAAATTAAATAGTAAATATACATTGCACAAAAGTGATCATACTAATATTAATGCATTAATCATTATTATTGTATGGTTATACTAAATATATCATATAAAACAATTTGTTATTAAATACAATTACTTGTGTGCCATTTCAATACTGCAATATCTTGATCAGTCCTGAAATTAATAATAAAATATTAACAACAATGTTTAATGAAACTAAATCAGTGTGTATGTATACCTTAGCATGTACTCCATGTAATAATATTACCATCCTTTATGATTATCATTTGATACTTACAAAGAAATTTGTTTTTGATTACTACATATGTGTGTTGAGAGGAATTATTCATATTTTTACCTACAAAATAAATTGTTTTGATATACAAATTTTATTCTTAAACGATATATCTAAATATGAGGATCTAAAAACTATACTTTTCCAGTAGTGCGAAACACAGAATTTGTTCGATCAATTTTCAATGTTGTCTTTTTCATGACGGCATATAAATCTGGACCTGTGGTATACTTATGACTGTCTTGTTAAACAGAAAACTCCTATATTCAAATTGAACAATGAATATAAATTTCTTAAGAGTGAGCATACTGATATTAATACAATATTCATTATTATTGTATGGTTAAATTAATTATATCATTTAAAACAATTTGTTATTACATACAATTATTTGTGTGCCATTTCAATACTGCAATATCTTTATCAGTCCTGAAATTAAAAATAAAATATTAACAACAATGTTTCATGAAACTAAAACAGTGTGTATGTATACCTTAGCATGTACTCCATGTAATAATATTTATTTCCTTTATGGTTATCATTTGCTTTTTTACAAAGAAAATTTGTTTTGATTACTACATATGTGTGTTGAGAGGGCTATTCATATTTTACCTACAAAATAAATTGTTTTGAAATACAAATTTTATTCTTAAACGATATATCTAAATATGATGGATCTAAAAACTATACTTTTCCAGTTGTGCGAAACACAGAATTTGTTCGATCAATTTTCAATGTTGTTTTTTCATGACGGCATATTAATCTGGACCTGTGGTATACTTATGACTGTCTTGTTAAACAAAAACTCCTATATTCAAATTAACAGTGAAATACATTGCACAAAAGTGATCATACTAATATTAATGGAATAATCATTATTATTGTATGGTTATATTAAATATATCATTTATAACAATTTGTTATTACATACAATTATTTGTGTGCAATTTCAATACTGCAATATCTTTATCAGTCCTGAAATTAAAAATAAAATATTAACAACAATGTTTCATGAAACTAAAACAGTGTGTATGTATACCTTAGCATGTACTCCATGTAATAATATTTATTTCCTTTATGGTTATCATTTGCCTTTTTACAAAGAAAATTTGTTTTGATTACTACATATGTGTGTTGAGAGGGGTTATTCATATTTTTACCTACAAAATAAATTGTTTTGAAATACAAATTTTATTCTTAAACGATATATCTAAATATAATGATCTAAAAACTATACTTTTCCAGTAGTGCGAAACACAGAATTTGTTCGATCAATTTTCAATGTTGTCTTTTTCATGACGGCATATTAATCTGGACCTGTGGTATACTTATGACTGTCTTGTTAAACAGAAAACTCCTATATTCAAATTGAACAGTGAAAATACATAGCATAAAAGTGATCATACTAATATTAATGCAATAATCATTATTATTGTATGGTTATATTAAATATATCATTTAAAACAATTTGTTATTACATACAATTATTTGTGTGCCATTTCAATACTGCAATATCTTTATCAGTCCTGAAATTAAAAATAAAATATTAACAACAATGTTTAATGAAACTAAAACAGTGTGTATGTATACCTTAGCATGTACTCCATGTAATAATATTTCCTTCCAGTATGGTTATCATTTGATTATTTACAAAGAAAATTTTTTTTGATTACTACATATGTGTGTTGAGAGGGGCTATTCATATTTTTACCTACAAAATAAATTGTTTTGAAATACAAATTTTATTCTTAAACGATATATCTAAATATGAGGATCTAAAAACTATACTTTTCCAGTAGTGCGAAACACAGAATTTGTTCGATCAATTTTCAATGTTGTCTTTTTCATGACGGCATATAAATCTGGACCTGTTGTATTCTTATGACTGTCTTGTTAAACAGAAAACTCCTATATTCAAATTGAACAATGAATATAAATTTCTTAAGAGTGAGCATACTGATATTAATACAATATTCATTATTATTGTATGGTTAAATTAATTATATCATTTAAAACAATTTGTTATTACATACAATTATTTGTGTGCCATTTCAATACTGCAATATCTTTATCAGTCCTGAAATTAAAAATAAAATATTAACAACAATGTTTCATGAAACTAAAACAGTGTGTATGTATACCTTAGCATGTACTCCATGTAATAATATTTATTTCCTTTATGGTTATCATTTGCTTTTTTACAAAGAAAATTTGTTTTGATTACTACATATGTGTGTTGAGAGGGGTTATTCATATTTTTCCCTACAAAATAAATTGTTTTGAAATACAAATTTTATTCTTAAACGATATATCTAAATAATGATCTAAAAACTATACTTTTCCAGTTGTGCGAAACACAGAATTTGTTCGATCAATTTTCAATGTTGTTTTTTTCATGACGGCATATTAATCTGGACCTGTGGTATACTTATGACTGTCTTGTTTAATCAGAAAACTCCTATATTCAAAATTGAAATAGTGAATATACATGCACAAAAGTGATCATACTAATATTAATGCAATAATCATTATTATTGTATGGTTATATTAAATATATCATTTAAAACAATTTTGTTATTAAATACAATTACTTGTGTGCCATTTCATACTGCCATATCTTTATCAGTCCTGAAATTAAAAATAAAATATTAACAACAATGTTTCATGAAACTAAAACAGTGTGTATGTATACTTTAGCATGTACTCCATGTAATAATATTTATTTCCTTTATGGTTATCATTTGCTTTTTTACAAAGAAAATTTGTTTTGATTACTACATATGTGTGTTGAGAGGGGTTATTCATATTTTTCCCTACAAAATAAATTGTTTTGAAATACAAATTTTATTCTTAAACGATATATCTAAATATAATGATCTAAAAAACTATACTTTTCCAGTAGTGCGAAACACAGAATTTGTTCGATCAATTTTCAATGTTGTTTTTTCATGACGGCATATTAATCTGGACCTGTGGTATACTTATAACTGTCTTGTTAATCAGAAAACTCCTATATTAGAATTGGAACAGTGAAAATACATTGCATCAAAAGTGATCATACTAATATAAATGCAAATACTCATTATTTATTGTATGGTTATACTAAATATATCATATTAAAAACAATTTGTTATTACATACAATTATTTGTGTGCCATTTCAATACTGCAATATCTTGATCAGTCCTGAAATTAATAATAAAATATTAACAACAATGTTTAATGAAACTAAATCAGTGTGTATGTATACCTTAGCATGTACTCCATGTAATAATATTACCATCCTTTATGATTATCATTTGATTACTTACAAAGAAAATTTGTTTTGATTACTACATATGTGTGTTGAGAGGAATTATTCATATTTTTACCTACAAAATAAATTGTTTTGATATACAAATTTTATTCTTAAACGATATATCTAAATATGAGGATCTAAAAACTATACTTTTCCAGTAGTGCGGAATACAGAATTTTGATGACGGCATATAAATCTGGACCTGTGGTATAAAACAATTTGTTATTAAATCAAATAATTTGTGTGTCATTTAAATACTGCAATATCTTGATCAGAACTGAAATTAAAAATAAAATATTAACAACAATGTTTAATAAAACTAAAACTGTGTGTATGTATACCTTAGCATGTACTCCATGTAATAATATTTCCTTCCAGTAAGGTTATCATTTGATTATTTACAAAGAAAATTTTTTTTGAATAATATATATGTGTGTTGAGAGGGGCTATTCATATTTTTACCTACAAAATAAATTGTTTTGAAATACAAATTTTATTCTTAAACGATATATCTAAATATGAGGATCTAAAAACTATACTTTTCCAGTAGTGCGAAACACAGAATTTGTTCGATCAATTTTCAATGTTGTCTTTTTCATGACGGCATATTAATCTGGACCTGTGGTATACTTATGACTGTCTTTTTAATCAAAAAACTCCTGTATTCAAATTAAATAGTGAATATACATTGCACAAAAGTGATCATACTAATATTAATGCAATAATCATTATTATTGTATGGTTATATTAAATATATCATTTAAAACAATTTGTTATTAAATACAATTACTTGTGTGCCATTTCAATACTGCAATATCTTTATCAGTCCTGAAATTAAAAATAAAATACTAACAACAATGTTTAATGAAACTAAAACTGTGTGTATGTATACCTTAGCATGTACTCCATGTAATAATATTTTCTTCCTTTATGGTTATCATTTGATTATTTACAAAGAAAATTTGTTTTGATTACTACATATGTGTTTTGAGAGGGGTTATTCATATTTTTACCTACAAAATAAATTTTATTGAATTACAAATTTTATACATATGACTGTCCTGTTAGTAAAAAAATTTCCATTTACTAATTGAACATCGAATATGCATTTCATATGAGTTGGAATACTAATATTACTGCAATCATCATGATTATTACACATTTATATTAATTATGTCATTTAAAATGATTTTCTATTAAATCTACTTACATGTGTATCATTTCAATACTGCAATATCTGCATCAGCCCTGAAATTACAAATATAATTTAAATACAATGTTTAAATAATCTTATACTGATTGTTTATGTACCTCATTGTGTCTTTACGTGTGATACTCTTTCATCCCAATTATTTAAATGGGTTTATATTGTAAGTTACGTATGAAATTTATTCTCTGTATAAATCTGTAACATTAAGATACATTGTTATTTTCGCAGTTGATGTTTTGCAATATAATTTTATAATATAACAAGATTTAGTACCAGCATGTAATTGCATTGGAAATTCATTTTGCGATTCCACATATGTGTGTTGAGAGGAATTATTCATATTTTTACTTACAACAAAATTTTTATTGAAATACTAATTTTATACATATTCTTTATACTTAAATATGAGGTATAAAGAACCATTTTATTCTGGAAATAAGTAATACAAAATTTGTTCTATCAGTTTTCAAAGTTGTCTTATTCATGATTACATATAAATCTGGTACTGTATTATTCATATGACTGTCCATACAAATTGTAGTTTAAATGTTTTTATTTTTCGAAAATTTAACAGTTATGAGATAAGAAATTCTATAATCTATTCGTTTTGAACCACATTATCACACAGTGGTGGAAACATCGATTCTTTTTTAAGCCTTCAGTGTAGGAAACGTAACTTTTTAAAAAGTACATTTAGTGAACCGAGGGCGCGTTTTTATGAATAGATATCTGTTTTGATAAAATGATTTATTACTTCGTCACTTTAAATTAGATTTATACATGGAAGAATTCGAAGGAAATAATTATTCGTTATCCAACTTAACAAAAATCTAAACAACAAAATATTTTGTTTACTTCTTCATTCCGTTCGATTAGTTAAAGGAAGAGACTTAAGTCAATACAAATTTTGGAAACTGAATTTTGATATTTCAAATTTATCAGATATGATTTACTAATTACTCTTAATAAATGTGGATTTAAGATAAACATCTGAGTGTCCTGTTAATCAAAAAATTACTATATTTAATTTTAAGAGTAAATATGGTATTTATATTAGCAAACATATTAATAACAAAACAATTCTATTAAATAGTATTATTTAAATTATTTATTTGAATTTAACAGTTAGGTTAGGTTAGGATCTAAAAACTATACTTTTCCAGTAGTGCGAAACACAGAATTTGTTCGATCAATTTTCAATGTTGTCTTTTTCATGACGGCATATAAATCTGGACCTGTGGTATACTTATGACTGTCTTGTTAAACAGAAAACTCCTATATTCAAATTAAATAGTGAATATACATTGCACAAAATTGATCATACTAATATTAATGCAATAATCATTATTATTGTATGGTTATTTTAATTATATCATTTATAACAATTTGTTATTAAATCAAATAACTTGTGTGTCATTTCAATACTGCAATATCTTGATAAATCCTGAAATTAAAAATAAAATATTAACAACAATGTTTAATACAACTAAAACTGTGTGTATGTATACCTTAGCATGTACTCCATGTAATAATATTTCCTTCCAGTATGGTTATCATTTGATTATTTACAAAGAAAATTTTTTTTGAATAATATATATGTGTGTTGAGAGGGGCTATTCATATTTTTACCTACAAAATAAATTGTTTTGAAATACAAATTTTATTCTTAAACGATATATCTAAATATGAGGATCTAAAAACTATACTTTTCCAGTAGTGCGAAACACAGAATTTGTTCGATCAATTTTCAATGTTGTCTTTTTCATGACGGCATATAAATCTGGACCAGTGGTATACTTATGACCGTCTTTTTAATAAAAATATTCCTATATTCATGTTGAACAGTGTAAATGCATTTTTCGTCGTGGACATACTAATATTACTAGAATAATCTTTATTGTTGTACATTTAAATTAATTATTGCTTAAAGACAATTTTCTACTAAATCTTATCTCATTGTGTATCATCTCAATGCTGTAATATGCAGTCTTGTTATTAAGAATACATTTTGTGTACATTTTAAATCGAGAATCATTACTTTTTAATATATAAGAAAAATTTTTTTTTTTTAAATTTCAGAGTATTTTGTTTATTACTGACATCATAGGAATCTAGAAATGAAATATGATATTGATTATCCAGTTGATCACAATTTTCATATTATATGAAATAAACATTGAATGTGCATCTTAATAATGCCAGTTTTATACATTTACCTTAATAACTGAGATGTTTGAATATTTAACTTATTCTTTTGTATTAACTGTGTCCTGTGATTTTAGTGTGTGGTAAGTGATTTAAATGTAGTTACATCTTACCTAAATCTGCAATAGCATATCAGTTTTTTCAAACAGTATTTAAATTATCTTAAATTCTGTAGAAATTTACGTAAACGGGTCCTTCGTCTTTGTAATAATTATAATTCCTTGCAATCATCATGATGGGTCTATAATATGAAATTGTGTATGAAATCCATTCTGTCTCGCCTATATAGTCACTAAAAGGAATATTATCTTACCACCTTTGCTGTAATACACATTTTTTACTGTCTGATCATCAATGCATAGGATCTGAATATTGATTATATGTGTGTTTTTTTTTAGTTATCACTACATCAATCAATAGTTGATTACGAACCCAGTTATAATTTGGTTTTATTTGTTTATTCGTCTGTGTTCAATCGCCTATATAATCACGGAACAGTAATATTGTCTTACCACTAATGCTATAATCATTGGTTTCATTACATATAGATAATCCGTGTCGTGGTAAAAAACGGTAACGGTTAATTGATGGCGACCACAGCGGAACGACTTCTGGTCAAGCGATGTTACCAAAAAAATATAAAAAACAATATTTAATGCGTCATTAATTTGGCGATTGATTGTACAATTTGTATTATTTATTATTATTATTAATATACTATTTATTGAGTTTTTAAATTTTGATGATTTAGTAAACTTACACACGTGTAATGACAGTGTAATTAGTAGTATAAAGTATGAATTGTATATTGTGAACACTGAATAGTGTACAATTTACCGTCCAATTTACTTGTCTGAATAATATACATAGTTAATTAGTTAATTATATTGTTGTGAATTCAACTTCCTAAATCATTTTTTTATTTATAAAATCAATGTTTTCAGTTATCTTCGTCGTCGACTTCGCAATTAAAATACAATTTTATAAATACTGTTCAGTCAATGATAAATTATCACCATCAACATCTAGCAGCAATCAAAAGAAACTATACAAATAGTTACCAAACAATCATCTACCATGTCTTATTTGTTTATTAAAAAATCAATGGTTTAAAAAATAACTTACTTACCGACGCCTACACCTTCATGTGAAGCTCAGAGTTTTATACTACAAATGGCTCCAATTTTTACCTTTTTACTCACTTTCCGGTTGAAAATTATAAACATATTGCTACTCTAAGTCGAACTCGAGTAGGCTCACGACGAATTCAAATCTGTTTTCAGATTTCTTACCGTAACCACTAGATCAATCGGTACGTTAGATTAACGTCTAAATTACTATGTTTCGCGTGTGTTGAACAAAAACAGAAAATACACGGTTTTTAATCCCCTTGTCTGGTGGACGACGACGTAAAAGAAACGAACGATTAAAATGTTGTTTTGTGTCGTACAAAAAAAAAAATATTTTTTAGTTATGCGCCTTCAAATAAATTTGGTAATGCCACCGAAAAACGTCGTAACTGTTATTGCTGACGTATGCACGTATGTACTCGTGTGTTTTTTTTTTGAAAATTATTCTTATATAAACAATTGTTTTTTAACTCGATAATAATAATAATTTTATGAGAACGTGACGATGATATATTGCGCCCGATATGACGCGTTGTTTCTACGATTGTTGTAAACGCGCGTCGACCGCGTTCAAACGTTTTCGGTACGGCGGACTTTTCAAACGTCTCGCGATCGTTCTCGGTCCGTGCGGGCGGCGCAGTGGACGGTGGACCCCGCAAATCATCAGCACGGCCCGTTGCGCGTGCTCGGCGACCGGTGGTAGTCGGGCGAACAGCACGGTGTCCGGCCACCGCGGACGGTGGACGACCATGCCGGTGGACAGCGCGTAGTCGAACAGCGACGTGCGCGCGACGCCCGTGGCCAGGTGCGCGTAATACCGGCCGTACAGGTCGTGGACGTTCCGGCGGCCGCCGACCCGTCTGTTGTTGAACTCCGTGTCGGGCGGCGCGCCGTACAGGCACCTCACGTTCTTCGCTATGTACTGTCGGGCGAGATATGAACGTAACCGGTTAAACGACGACGAGGACTGGAGGCTACACACGTGTATTTTGCGACCGATCGCTTTTTATCTCGTCGTTAAATTGACCGGATGGGAAAGACAAAAAATCGATCGGTTGGAAGTCGCTATGTATTTGACCAGAAAAGGTTTTAGAAAGTACCCGTAACCGTTAGACTCGTCGATGAAAACAATTACATCGAATTATCATCACGAAATTGGAAATTTTTTGTTATTTTAACTATAAACATATTTAATCTCCGTTACGAATGACTGCACGAAGGTTGTATGAAGATTGAATTTTTAACGCCTAATTCAATGGATTTGAGATCAAATAAATGTTATATCTATACATGTCATCTATACATGTCTCGACTTATAGAACAAATAAGAAATTAAGTTTTTCGTCGTAATTGTATTTCTAAATGGTGTTTAATTGCATTGAAATCAAAAATATATTTAATAGCCTATCCATATTTATGATAAGATTTACATATGACAGAGATTTATGTTGTTTTGTTATCTATGAATATGCTTCTATAATTTATAATACTGTTTACCTTCATATGTTCAAAATTTGTAATGTACAATTTAGGCAGTGTTCGACAATTTATGAAGATTAATTTTTTACCATTAATTTTGTTGTCTTTGAAAATTACCTGCAATTCAATAAAGACGTATTATAAATATTATCTGATTTCATGTCACCTATAAGTATATTATAAATATAGGTTGAATACGTAGGTGAAAAGTTTTTTTCTATATAATATGTAATGTAACAGTACAAACTAGTAATAATACTATAATACATTATATAATTGAACAAAACGAAAATCGATTAATTCTGCTAATATCCTTAGATAATTAAATCCAATAAATATATTAAACATAAACTTATGATCAGTTCAAATAATATTACGCGTAATATAGTAATACATTTTCTATTGAAGTACTTTTATAATAAATGTTTAAAACAATTGTTCAGGAGATCTAACAAAATAAAACATCTAAATAAACGTTTTAAATTAGAGACAAAGAAAAATATATCATTAATTAAAAATTATTATGAATTCGATTATGAACCGATTTCGCTAAAATTTAAACATTTAAAATACGCATGTAACATTTTGTTATAATTTGATTTTTCAAATATTTTTTAAACATTAGGAACACGTACATTTCAATTTATTATAAACTAAATTAGCAAATATAACACAATTTTAAAACATTTTCAGTGTGTATAAAATTATTGTAATTTATTTAAAAAAATGTATAATAAATAAATAAATATCAAAATGTGATAAGATGCACGCTTATTGTTTATTTTTTATAGATTTTTTCGACACTCACTGCGTACTGCGGCAATTTCAACCCATACTGTATCCAATTTGTGACATCTGACACTGTCCATGACCAACTCATTGGCTCTGGTAATGTGTTTAGTGCATTTCCAGCTATTTTAAATAATGACTCGGGAAAACGTTTAAATTTATTCCTGTGACATAAAACCGTAGATATATAAAAGACGTTTTTATCGATTGTATTTACAAATTACAAGTCATTGATGATTTTGTTCGTACGTTATTATCAAACAAATTCTGCGCATAGTGCAATATTATTGCTAATTCTTACGCTTTGCCATTCAGATGCGTATCATAATACGCAAGACAATTTTTAAAGAAATATATCGTATACTTATTAGACAATACCACGTTACGAATGTAATTACTTGTAGTATTCTTTTATTTATATTCGTACTGATACCCTTACTCATTTCCCTTGTTTGATCAAATATATATAACGGGAAGAAAGAGCTACATTTTTCGATTTACTAAAATTAAGTATATATTTATATGTAATACAAATGAATATATATATATATTATTTGATATTTTACATAATATCGTCCTACAAAAGTAAAATTACATTTATATTCATTATTCTAGTGGTCATGCTTACATTAAATTAATATAATCATAATTAATTATGGATTAAGTTGAAAGATAATATATTATAATGCATTCACTATTTTTTTAACAAACGTATACATAACTAGATTTTTCTGTCTAAAATCGTAAAATATGAGATTAATCAACTTAAAATACAACTACATTTATACTTACATTACTTATATATGCGTACATTTAGATGCCAGTTCATGTCATTCAAAAGTACTTAATTTAACTGTTATATAGCTCAACATTAAATCGAAATAAAATATCATTTAAAAATTATATTGATTTTATTCTATAATTTGTGTCATAGTAATATTTTAATATCACAACATAAACACTTCGACAATAAATTATTGTACTTCATCGAAAACACATTCTGAACGACGCTAGTAGTTAATTACATATTTAGTAAAATATGATTAAAATAACATTTCGATGACAGTGTATTGTAACTGAATATCACATGCGTGGGGTGGATATTATAGTTTTTATGAAATATTTATGTATGTATATCAACCAGAATACTGAATAATTGGTAATGACATTGTACATTACGAAATGGTAATATCAGTTTTGAAGTTTGAATTTCATAAAAAAATGTTATCATAAAATCGAAACACTAGCTCGTTAATAGTTATTCTCATTATACTAACTAGTGAATTTTGAGATTAATTAAATTTTAAACACTATGCAAAATACGTTATTTGCAAATATAAATTGTGATTTGCGATTAATGAACATTTTTCATTGTTATTCAAAAATCTTTTGTTTGTAAAAATTGTTTGGGTTTTTGGTCCTAAAATGTCAAATATTGTTAGTTTTCGAACACAATAAATCAGAATTTATTTTACATATGTTCATAAAATATGTGAAATAAAGTATTTCAATCATAGTGTAAAATTATAAATCTCTACTTAGAATGTTAAAACTTATAATGAAATGTTATAAAACAAGATGTAATAAATCAGATCCTATTATTTTTACACACTCAAATTTCGAAATCGGATATTTGTGAAAAAACTTAATACCTGGTATAAATTATTATTCATTATACCGTATAAAACTATGGAAGTGATAATAATTCAGATGATATAAACATTAAAATAAACTTCTTCTCGAAAAATTGTTATTTTTTTTGTTTAACAAATGGTTTTATAATAATTCAAACTAGAAATTAGAATATCAACTTAAAATAATATATGACAAAATATTTAAATGTAATGTTAACCCTCTAAAACTTTACTTTTCATACTACACAGTGTGTCATAATGTACAGAACTTTAGGCGTTTTTAATAAATCATAATTTAAAATTTAAACTGATTTATTATTACAGTTAAAACAAAAATGGAGTTTGTTGAAAAGAAGAATGTTGTTACTTTTCATGTACATTGTAAGTACAATCTACTCACTGCTGATAAAACAATATATTTTGATACTTCAATAAGCAATTCAGTCAAAATAAGTAAGTGACTTATAGTTAAATAAATAAATAATTTGACCAAATATACAACATAATATTTATTAAAGGAAAAATTCAAAAAAGAAAAATGAAAATGACTATGATTACTTCAGCATTTTAAATAATACCAATGCAATGATTTTCTATTATCGCATACAAGTAAACTGTAATAGAGAAAAACTAATTTAAAATTTATTTTAGATGCAATTATTAGAGACTAATTTTAACATTGGTAGAATAAAAACACTTTTATTTATTAGTCAACATAAATTGACAAGACTTTCAAAGCAGTTCAGTTTTAACTTTTTTCTTTTTGTGATCTAAATATCAAACAGTTAACTATTATCTCTAAACTTCTTTTATCAACTTCTACTAGAAGAAGTAGTTGATAAATTTAATATATTAATCTTGCAATCACGGTTCTATACTATAACAATTTAAATTTAATACTTACATGTATGTGTATATGATTTTTGTGAACAAAATTTTATATTCAATGTTAATAACAGTGAACTTATTATTAACAATACTAAATAAATCAAATGAACAATCTGTATTTTGTCTTACTTTTTTATACAATACATAAATACCCCTCCTGAAAAAATATCTACCTGCGCTCATGATAGATTTTAAAAAGATTATTTTAATATATATATATATATATATATATATAAGTTAAAATGATATTAGGTGCTATTAAAATTTAACAAATATTTTACATGAACACCAATTTATATTCATAATAAATATTATGTTACTTCTAATTTTAATATATTTGTATTGCATGTGGAAATATAAAATAAATTAAATATTTTTTTTTAAATGTACATTTATAATATTAAATTTAACTAATTAATTAAAATGTTTGACTTAGAATATTTGTATGCTTTACCAATGTTTAGCACTTAATGCATTGTATTTATAAATGTACTATCTAATGTTTATAATATTTGTCAAGGTGCTTACTATTAATTGATGTATTGTTAACAATATAAATATCAATAGTATCAGAACTATTGTTTGGCAATGGTTTAGTTTCAATGTTCAATATACTTTCACTAGTTTCACTAATACTAATCAAAGGGTTTCAATTATCCGAGTCAATGTTCGACTTTTGTTTAGCAATAAAGTCAATAGTTCTCAAAAAAAAAAATCAAAAAATATATTACAGTATCGTTAATAAAATTAAGATTTTATACCAAGTGTAGTACCCGATGTTTATCAAATTCTGAGTCGAATCTCCAATAATGACTAACGATTTCAATTAATATTATTTTAAGTATGTCAACGGGACACGTAATATAGAAATATTAACCTTTACACCTTATACACCTGTAAAGTGTATCTCAATTAAGTTGATAAAAGTATGTTTAAACAGTGTTTGTAAGTATACACTAAAAATATTTAAAAAAACACTGAAAAATTTAACAAAAAATGATAAAATAATTCAAAAACACTTTTAAACGTGTTAAAAATATAACTGTCATATCAGATGGGTAAAAAAAAAAAGGAGTAAAGATATTCGTCGGTTTTAAATGCATTTAATTTGTGTTTTTTTAAATATTTCCGAGTTCAAATGTACGAACAATCGAAAACAGTCGAACTACATTTGAAAACCACACGAATACAGATTTCAATATACTTCTTAACGATTTGAAAACGAATTATTAAAATATTCATTGAAAATTAAAAGAACGCACTTGACGTTATCATTCGATACAGACGACATTATCAAACGCAATATGGTCTTTATCGATAATAAACATTACGAAAGTATTTGCATTAAAGTTATTTCTTTTATTCGTAACACCATGTTCGTCAATTTAACTAATAATAATTTCTCATTGCATAATCTCGTTGATTCGTATCGATTAAAATAATAATAATAATAATAATAATAATAATTGTTCGGAAATTATCAAAGGGGGCGTTCTTACGTTGTACCAAACGACAATCCGTAACACACAGATTCGACGGGAAAATATTTCGAATCGAAATCCGTAAAAATGTCCGCTTCTCGTAAAAACAACAGTAAAGATTTTTCATTAGACACACGCGAATCGATTTCGATGATATTTACACCGATTCAATTTAATTTTTTACACACACACAACACACACACACACACACACAACACACACACACTCACAACTCACACATACACAGTACGACACGTATTTACGCGAAATACCTAGTTGCACCGAGAATTTGTTGATCGTTCCCCGGAAGATAATTTTTTTTTATTTCCCTTACACGCTCGCCGGCCGTTTTGATTATTTGTAATTTGGCTGTCGAATCAAAGGTTAGGTTTACTACGATTAAAAATTTTAACTTAACATAATGTGCTTCGTTTTTGGTTATGCCAGGTGTCGACAGCAACACGTATTTTATTCTCATCTTTTTTTTGCGTGTTCATTGCGTTCTGTGTTTATTATTATTATTATTATTATTGATTTGATTTGTTCGTAATAGTAAAAAAAGAAAAATGTCCGGCAATAGTGTTTTGAAGAAGTCTTTTAAATCGGTTTCGAACCATAGCAATAGCGTGGGTGAAGGAAGTTATACTATATCTACATCTCAGACAGTTGAATCAATGAAGTCAAAACAAATTAATCTAACGAACAAATGTTATTGGTGAGTTTCGTTTATTTTCATCATATATAACGTAATGTATATTCGTTTATGTCCATAATGCAGATTCGATATACAAAAAAAGACACAACTTGAAAATGTATACATAGGTTAATTTCTTACCAACGTTTTGATTACATTTTAATTTTCCATCATTGTGTACGATAAATAGTCAGTAGATATAATTATTGAAATTTAACAACTTTAACAACATATCTTGATAATATTTATGTTATGGTAGATGGTACTCCAAGAATAATAGATTATTCCTTGTCTATACTTTATAGAGAAAATGAAAATAGGTATTTTGAGTAATTAATAATCATACGAGTCATCTCTTTGAGGTATTATGACTATAAAAGATACGTACTAACTTGCCCATTTTCTACATTGTCGCTATCATGTGACTCATCTGAATCTTTTAAGTCTATGTTTACACTTCATCGACTGTTTCTGTGCGCTTTACCACAAGATGTTAAACGTATTGGACCAATATTGTATCGCACTAATTATAAAATTTGTAATGGTTCCAAAACGTTGGTATGAACATGATCAAATATAAATATATTTTATAAATAACAACAATTATATTTCATCTCATGAAAAGTTTAACATATTCATAGAATATAATTTATAATCTTTTATTACTCATATTATTTGAGTATAATTATTGTTGAATTAAAATGTTTATATAATAAACATACTTATATTATAATATTGGATTATTTTAGCAATAAAAAAAGAGATCTCAATATCATTGAACTATTATGTGCCAACTGTAATATATGGTTTCACAAAACATGTATTGAGTCTGATATTGGAGAATTGGTTCCATTTATGGTAAATTATATATTCATTTGTAAAAACTGTTCATCTACTGATCAGGAAAGTTTCAAAAAATATCCAGCAAGTAAGCATTATTTTTTTCTATATAAGTTTAATTTATTAATTTAATTGTAAATGTTTTAGCCGTTGTACAAATGTGCGTAACTGCAATTGGAAACTTAACTCAAAATAGTGTCAAAAGTGGACATTTTCAAGATTTTTTCTCAAGGGATAATGATTTAATTCCATTTATTGTATCCAATTGGGAGATTGTTACTACAAGTGCAAAACGAACTATGCAATCAAGGAATACAACAGTATGTAATTAATTCTACTGTATTATTTAGTTTTTCTAACTACTTGATTTATTGTTTTATTAATTACACTATTTTTAGTAATAAATTAGTGAAAAGGAAACAGAAAATAATAAAGAGTAAAAAGGACATGCAAAAAATAAAGAATAGAAATAAAAATAAAAATAATAAGTTAATACTCATAATAAAAAATAAAAATATTTATATAAAATAATTAATTTTAAAAATGTAAAAGTTGTATAAGTGTGTTTATTTCATAATAAACACACTCATACAACAACTTTTATATTAATTTTTTCTTTAGTCAACATAATACTCATTGGCTTTTTTTATATTTAAGTATACATATATATATATATATTTTTTTTTTCAGATTAAGAAAACATTATCAAAGGAAACAAATACTTTGTTTGGTGTAAAAAATAGTAATGATGATCAATTTTATAAACTATTACTCGATCTATCTCAAATCAAACCAAATTATGCAGCAATGATTAAAAATGGTCATCTTAAAGTCACAGAAACTGGAATTCAAATGGGTATATAAAAGATTAATTCATATTTTAATGCTTGATTGATATGTCAGTTTGTCTGTTCTACCAAAACTTATGGTTACCAACTGATTTCTAAAAAAATTGTTGATAAATATTTTTGCAATAATATATCGAAGAAATATTAAGATGTAATTGGTACAATAATATACAATAATTGATCATTTTATAATAACTAATAAGTATTAGTAATAATTTTGGAATAGGTGTAGCACAAGGTATTAAAAATAAATTAATAATATTTAGTACAAATAATGTATATATCTTTAATGATTTTTATAGTTTTTATCTACATAATATAAATACTTATATTTCCTATATACGTTTAGTAAATACATTTTTTAGTACTATATTTTCAATTTAATATTTCTTCATAGAAATCTTGATATTTTTCTATCTATAATTTAAATTATTTTGAATACATTTAAATATATTGCATTCTCTAGTAATCAATACTGGCCCAAATAGACGTGGCATTAAAAGAAAAATGGTGTCTGAATCACCAAGTGGAATATGTACTATCAATAGAAAGGGTAAAAATGCAGGTGATCAGTTAAATGTTAAATTGTCTGCTCATGGATATCCACTTGAACATCCCTTCAACAAAGATGGATTCAAATATATATTAGCAGAATTAGATCCACATGCTCAGTTTAAACAAAAATTTGATGAGTCGAATGAATGTACTGGAAAATTGATCCCGAGTTGGTTATATAGGCGTTATTGTTCGAACCAAGTACTATTAGCGTTACACGACCGTGCACCACAGCTGCACATTTCTGATGACAGGTTATCAGTAACTGGAGAAAAAGGGTATAGCATGGTTCGAGCTACACATAGTAAGTTTTAGTACCTATTTACATGTTTTGTTTTATATTTATAAGGAACACGTTAGTTAGTGATACGAATTGTTTGTTAATTGCAAGGTGTTGGCAGTGGAAATTGGTATTGGGAAGTAACTGTTCAAGAAATGCCAGGCAATTCAGCTTGTCGCATTGGATGGGGCCTTGAATTTGCAAATTTACAAGCACCATTGGGCTATGATAAATTTGGTTACTCGTGGAGATCTAGGTAAACATAGTTTTTTTTAAATTTAACAAAATACAATATTTTTGTGATTTTTATATAGAAAAGGTACAGTGTTTCATGAAAGTCGAGGAAAACATTTCAGCGACGGTTTTGGTAAAAACGACATATTAGGTTTAATGATTTGTTTACCTGATAATATACCATCTCTACCACAAACTCATAAAGACATGGTATTTATCATTATATTATATTCATCACACAAATTAAATCTCAAATAGTATCAAAATATGTTTTATAATTTTTTTTATTTTAGGTATTGATCAAATTTAAAAACTATTTATATTTCGAAGAAGAATCATGCAAAAGTCGTGATGCATTGAAAACACTGATTGGAAGTAAAATAATTCTTTATAAAAATGGAGTGTATTTAAATGAGAGTGCTATTGATTTATATGAGGGAAAGTACTTTCCTACGTTATCGCTGTATAAAAATTGTACACTATCTGCAAACTTTGGGCCGGATTTTGAATACCCGCCGTCAGAAACTGAGAATTTCAAATACAAAGGAGTGTGTATACTATCATTATTTCAATTAATTGATAATATTACTATAATAATAAGTTTGAATCTTTACTTTCAGATGTGGGAGAGAGCAAGTGAATCTATGTGTGAACACGCTTTATCTGATATAAATTATTTAACAGAAAACGAAGTTCAATTACAATTGAATGATATTTGTAATGACTATGTAAATATTAAGTTATGAATCAAGTTTTTCCTTTTTATTTTTCTACTATATTTTTATGCTTAAATCATAAGTAAAACTACTGTTATATGTTTATGAGTAGTAGTTTATTTAAGACAAACAAAAGTTGTTATGTAACATTTTAATCATACCATTTTGTACAATTCTTGAGAACCCAGTTGAAAACATTAACTTGCACTTTAATTTAATTTTTTCAAAACTGCTACTTTGAATGTTTTTAATTTTTCATTTAAACTACTACAGTTTAATACACAAGTGTATTATAAATTAATTGTATGTTTATATTATTTCAATATTTTCTATTTACTCTTCAGGGTTTAATAAATGGTGCTACTTAATTTAAACTTTATTTAAAATTGAAATTTACTGATTATGTTCCTAATATGAATTGTATAAACGAAAATTTTTCCTTTAATGTCTCATATAGGATTATTTAAGTTTACACAGCAATGACAAATTGATATTTTGATATTCCTATATGATTAGTTTTCTAGTTTAGTTATTATGCTATACTATTGCTACAAGTTTTGTCAATTGCACATGTTATAAAATAAATTATTAATTTTGATATTACTTTTGTTGTTGTTGTTTTTACTATTATCATTAATTTTGTTGTGAATATAATAATGGAAAGATATTCGAATCTGTATAACAGAAATATTTTCACTACCTGGACAATTTTTAGGAATTGGTGAACAAGATTTGTCTATTTTTAAACCGATTTTTACTCTTCCGAATACAGCTTATGAAGAAGTGTTTAAAATTAAAAGATCAATTTGTATATATTAGTTAGTAATATTTTAGAAACTTATATTCAAGTATGAATTACATACTTGCTCTTTTATAAGCACCAAATGTAGTTTAACAATAATTTATTTTTAGATATTATTTAAAGACAATACTACTATATGTCAGTTGTATATCAAAAAAAATGGACAGGATATTTGAGGGAAACATTAAATGATTGGAATTGCAATAGTATAACTTTTTCTGTGGGTCTTAACGTTCATATGAAAGCGGTTATATTAAGGTGCTTGTTTTTGATTGTAATTAAAATAAATATACATACAAATCTATATAAATATGAAACGCTATACTTACGAGTATATTAATTATGTCTAAATATTACGTGACATTTTATACAATTTATAATAGATTTTGTGATTGGCCAAGATTCGATTTCAGATTCGTTTTTCGATTGCAAATAATAATATCATTGCTTTTAAATTTAGAATAATACAATACAACTCTAAAACATGAGTTCAATTAATCTATTGTACTAGCATCCACGTAGGTGCGGATTCAGATTTATATTATGGGATTTATATTACGCAATAATGTGTATGTGAGAGACGTGGTTATACCTAACGTGTGTGATAATTCAATCGATCGTCCGATATTCTTGATCTCATCTATGTTTTTATCCGCCGTAGAGATGAAAAATTGCGTTCTGCTGATACAGTGATCGCTAGTAATGTTACAAGTATATTTAACAGAATTTTTATTAGGAATTTTTCCTAAGTAAAACACAGCCTACGGGTGGGGGGAGGGGCACAGGAATAAAAACATACATAGTATTATAATTACATAACAGAGTAATATTCAAGTTTAATAATTTATTTGGTTGTGTTGTTCAAAAAACTAGCAGTTGTTCAGTTTATA
The DNA here is from genome assembly GCA_019022885.1 of Schlechtendalia chinensis. Lineage (NCBI taxonomy): Eukaryota > Metazoa > Arthropoda > Insecta > Hemiptera > Aphididae > Schlechtendalia > Schlechtendalia chinensis. Next base: position 6,914,948 of record CM032345.1, on the reverse strand, counting down.
AAATGGAGATAATACTTTTATTAATTTTCATTTATTGTTAATTAATTTTTATTTGAATAAATATTTTACCACGATTGGAGAAAATTAAATAAATGACATTTTGATTAAGAAAATTGTATTTAGTTTTGGATATAGACTCGTACTGCGCTATTGCGTATTGAGGGAGTGACATTATAAACCATTAAAGTGATTTGTAAAAAAAAATTTCATTTGTAATAAAAATTACGAGTATTATTATTGTATTAGATATAAAATAATGCAAGCTGTATGAAAATAATTAAAAATGTTGTTTTGTTAAGATTTGGTCGATAATAAAAAATGTAATTATTAGAATTTTAATTTATACGTTTGATTATCTAAAATTAAAATAATTTTTTACATAAATTATTACAATTTGTTTAGATCGATTTATTACCAATGATTTTATTATCAACAAAATTGACTAATAAAAACAGTTTATAAAGCTGCCCCATACATGCATACATATTAAACGTATTGTATATTCCTCACTTGGTAACCGAGCTTATGTTTATTATTCGGGTTGTGTACAATGAGTTTCTAATATTGTCTGTGGAAAAATTACGAAAATGGACGGATTGCCTTTCGTGCCAGGATTTCGTTCAAATGACATAACAGTAACTACACATACAATAATTATGCATGATAATAAACAGTTGATTGAATTATATAATATTTTATGAAGAAAAAAGACTACAATTTGAACGCTCAGTTTCAATGGAAAAACGGATATGCTATACCCAAAGATAAACCGACGGGTATCGGAAATGCCCCCTTAGATGTGGACTCCATCCTGTACAACAAATCATCAAATGCCATGAGGTCAGCTCACACTGAAATTGTATTCGCGCAATGTCAACATCGAAATCCACTTCTTTTGACTTTACGATTTCATAAAAATCATTATTATTATAATTGATTTTATCGCTAAAGCGCCAGTCACGTTATGCGGATTTTACAGTTACAATCCGACGTTGACCTACGGAAAAGCGAGAGACCCGCCAAAACCGCTCGTTCCGTCACATTTCACAATATTCGACGGAAAGTGCCTCTCCTTCAAAGGATACACCAGACAGACGGTGATGGAATCGCCAGTAAACACGTTCAGAGTGCGTCAAGTTAAAATCACATACTTTTTGGTTGACGACACGTTTAGCATCGTCGAGCCCGTCCTACAGGTACAATTTGTTGTCTTCGACTTTTTTCCCAAATTATATTTTATTCTTTTTGTGAATAATTGAATATTTTTTCTTTAAAAACTTGTCACCGATGTGCCGCGGAATTGTTATTTTTCCGCTGAAAAACAATTTTTTAATATTCAAAAAATGTAATTCAAGTTTAGACATTTATAATATTTGTCATACACTTATAATAAACACTACTAGTGTCGTTTAAAACCGTTCTTCCAATACAGCGATTTATTAATATTGCTTTCAAATTCAAAACAATATCATAACTCTAAAATCTCTCTCTGAGTAACTGAACACATCCACAGCACTCGCTATATTTTTTTCTACTTCTCAAATGATAAAATATGTTTTTACATTTTTCTAAATAATTTTGCTAAACAATTAAAAATAGATATTTTGTTAATTTTAATTCTAGAAAAAAATTAGCGGTTAAAACGCCTCTGACGTTTATGAAAGTACCATGTGGTACATATATTACAATTTTTTCGTCTTGGTGACTGGTTTATTGGAGCGTTTTCTAAATTGAAAAAAAATTCGTGCGTATTACGAGTGCGCGCGGACAAGTGAAACTTCTTGCAGAGTCATTCAACCGATAGAATATTAGATTTGTATTGGAATTATTTTCATTGACACCATGATTTAATGTATCCGTAGATGCTCCTTGACGTGTTGGTCAAAAAGTTGTGTTGGAGTTACATTCATTGACCGACATTGTTGTTTTACTTTCTGTCGTGATCTATATTCCCGACAACGTTCAGCGTTTAATTTTGGCACGTTTGATCTTCATGATCTTCAAAAAAAGTGTAGTGACGGGCAAAAATCTTGTTTGTTTATTTGTTTTTGTACCCTCTGTAAAGAAGTTTCGCTTCAATAAAGCATTTTTGTGTTACCGGTTACTACTCTCTAAAAGTCGATTCACACATATCAGTCACGAGACGGCTCGGTTCCGTGATGTCAGTCGGGTCAGTCGGGTTGAGACGGTCGTACCACACACGTGTGTCATAAACACATTACGCGTTTTCGTTAATAATATCAATTAAATAAAAACACGCGGACACGGCAGAGTTCGTTCTGACGAAGATCGGGCATAATTGCGATCGTTTTGAATCGATTACAAATGCAATTCATCCCGAGGAAACGAAAATGGGTGCATGAGGCATGGCGAAAAGAAAGACAGTGAATGAGAGCTCATGACGCTGTATGAGTGATTGAGTTGGAGTTAAGTGCTGTTAATATTTCAGAATGTCTGAATATTGTTTTTGATGCATTATCGGCGAACAACACGTGCAACGAGAGTGCAGATAACGCGATCTAAATCTAGCGAATGAACATTTTCCATGACCGAGACTGACCCGAGTGTTCGGAACTGAACCGTCTCGTGACCGATACGACGTGTGAACCGACGTTAAAAACCAACGGGGGGTGGGAGGTTTGGCGGGAAATCGATCTCGAACCGAATCTCGGTCGAACGTTTCGCAAACGTTACAACGGCGATGGCGTGGTCGTTCGCGCAGAACGCGGGTTACGTCCAAGGATGTTTGCTGAGACGGTGTCACGTGCCGAACACGTACCGCAAGAACAGGAACTGGCACTGGTCCGACCTGAAAAACGGCGTGGAACTCGATTTCTTCGGCAACACGTACCGGCTGTGCGGCTGCGACCCGTACACCAGACACTTTCTGTCGGGCAAGGGCATCGTGGTAGGACCCGACGAACCGATGCCAGACGATCCGTACATGGCCGCCAGACGGGAACGACAGCTGTTGGCCGTGTCATCGAACGCGTGCCGCGACAAGCCGGCCGCGAACAACAAGCTGAGACAGTTCTTGGACCACGACGGCAAAGTACTAAGGTACGCAAATCGCTTTTTCAAGGAATCCGAGCGTTTCGTGTAAAAAAAAAATATTTAATAATAATAATAGTGCTTATAAACGTTTGTTAAATGTCCTGTAATAAATATTGTTCGAATTTTAGAAATAGGTTTTTTCTAAACAAATAATATTACTCGAACGGTGCTTTTTATAGATTTAGATGTCTTTTATGGTAATTTTTGGACGTGTACAACGTTTGGACAACAATAGCGCAAACGAACGTTTCTTACGTGCATTATTTATAAACCATAAAAATCGCTTGGAAGGTTTTACACGGCGTGGAACGACGACGGAACCGAACCCGAGGAATGGAAATTTTTCAAACTGTCTTACTTCTTGGCTGACGGCGGTGTGGAAATCGTCGAATCAAAAGACTCGGCGGGTCAAAAATGTTTCAAGAATCCATTCCCGATTTTTCTGAGCAAAATCAAATTGCCGAAGGATTGGTCAAATTTACCGCGTAAGTACTGACTTTTAACGTTGACGAGTGTACATACTTTATTAAAATTATTCAGAACCAGTGAAACCTATTTGTTTATCGATTTTACATATTATATTTACCTGTAGTAGATACGTATCGTAATAGTACAGGTCGATGTAATATACTTAATTAAAAATTGTACTCACAGTCACGTATAAAATAACGGAAATTCGTGTTGTTTTTTTTTCCCCCCACTGACGATAAATTTGAATACCAGAAGTCACCCCGAATAAAACGTAAAATGTAATACCGCGCATACAATAGGCCAACTCAGATTTGTTTTCGGAATCCGTGAAACCCACACGTTCGTATTTTACACACTTAAAACGCGTTCATGTCGACCCGATCGATGTGGTTGTGGTCGATTGCGCGGAGATTTCCTATTACGTTTGTGCGCAATGAAATCAACGTAGTGCTGCAACGTTACCATTGACATAAAATGTAAATCGTTTGTTTTGTCGTAGCGAATTTCCCGTCAATCTATTTGGAGCCCGGAATCAAAGAGTACCGGAAATACTACGAGCCGAATGATTTCATAATAGGAAACACGATTTTCGTGTTGGGCCGCAGGTGTGTACGGCGAACAAACACGTTGCTCGTGTCCGCGATAGTCATCCGCAACGTGCGAATTTTCCGAATTAGATTTTTGGTGTACGACTGCGACGCGTTCACCAGGGACTATTTCGAACGAACGTTGCGCGTGCGACAACCCGATCCGATCAGAGTGTCCGGGTCGGGCGACCATATCCCGAGGGCGCGCAGAAAAGTAACGTGAACGTGTGTCCCCCCCCGCCCCCCCCGCCGGGTCGCGTCGACAATTATCCGCGTAATCATTTTTTTTGAGGTGTTGCCGCCTCACACGGGGTTCGGCGATCCGGACGACACGCGCCAGAACTGTTTGTCGCTGACGCCCAAGCCGCCGAAATCGGATTTCGTCACGTACGTGTTGAACGCGAGCAAGAAACTCCGGTACAAGCTGAAGATGGTGCCCGTCAACGACGTGGACGGGTTCCGCGACTTCGTCATGGAGTTTTGCCTCGGCAACGGTCACGTGAACATACTGGAAGTGGCGGCTAAGAACAGCGGGTTCGTCCAAGGACGGTTCTTGTCGTCCGTCCGGTTGCGGAAACCCGGGACGAGCGTGGACGACGATCAGTTCTACGGCACCGAGGATTTCGCCATCGGTAAACGACTGTGTGCGTGCGACTTGTCGTGCGTTTTGTTTTGCCTTCCCTTTCCGGACCGTCGAGAGGGAACGTCCTGTGACCGTTTTTTTCGCCGTGCCGACAATGAATATTTGCAATTGCCGAGGAGAAAACTCGCCGTTTCATGTTACGGTCACGCCTAACTACTATCCGTTAACGAAAAATAACTCCGAGTGAGGGGGTGGGGGGAGTGATTTGAAACGTTTTGTAATATTCGTCGTAAAACCGTGTTTGTGTTGTTTTTTTTAAACACCGCTAATTACCACACACAGTTGTTATTAATAAAATCAAAAATCTGGTTCTTTTTGTAAAAATAAGGGAGGTGTGACATTCTCTTAATTCCGATAGCATCATAATTGAAATCTATTAAAAAAACTGATCATACCTTATTTAAGGCGTTGTAGAGAGGGTTATTGTTTAAAACGTTCCAAGGATTGCATTGTATGCATATAATACGTATGTACGTTATGTTTCAGTTTAATTTGTACGCGTGTTATATGAAATATTGAAGTAAGGTAGCTTGTAATAATTTCTGTTTCAGGCGCTGAATTGTTCATTAAAGGATGTAGATTCAAAATTGTTGAGTTAGACCTGTGGACGTACAACTATATGACTGAAAACAAGGACATGTTCACTCAAGATGCGATTGATGGAGCTAAATCTTTTTTGGAGAATAAAGGTTTACTAAATCCACAGGGAAATGAGGAAAAAACCATCAACAAAACCGATCAAAACGAATCACTCGAAGAAGAAGAGACGGTGAATAAAAACGAATAATAAAAGCAAAACAAAAATAAACGATATATATATACGTAAAAATGTTTGTATTCCTTTTAAAAGGTTTGCAAGGTTTTAAAACGTGTTGTTTTGTTTGATATCAGCTCGTATAATTTAGTAATCTCAAGTTTTTAACTCTTAATTGTTTACCTAACTAAGTAACCTTAATTACGTATATACGATGGGTGTTTGTAGACTTCACTAAAACAAACCTTTGATTGTAATTTTGTATCTAGTGTAAGCTTCACCAGAAATACAAACCAGGTAAATACATTAATGTACCTAAACTCCAACCAAAAATATTATTTCAAACAAACAATTAATTATTATTGATCTATTATGTATTTTAATACGAAATGGACGAATTTTCATGCACACATACTTATGTAGAATATATCAGATAAACATTAAAAAAAAAAAAACTCATTGTTTTTCAGTCACCCCACTGAACATATATGTATCAATTATTATTATTGTATGCTATATGTTTAACTTAATACCGTGATTTTTAATTGAACGTGTGCATTAATATAGATTTAATACTATAATAGGTATTAAAAAAAAAAAAAAAAAATAAGAAAATAATTCAAAACAATTAAATAATGTGATTAAGTTGCAAAAAATATTAATAATATTGTGACTAATTTCCTCCATAGATTTGTATATTTGTCTTTGGTATAAAAACGTTTGATAATATGGTTATGATAAGATAAATATGAGATAATACAGCTATATGGATTTTTGTATCGTCGACAGTTAATTTAACGTTGCGCTTCGTATACGATTTAGTTTTTTCCAGCCGTAGCGTTTTGTTAGTTTTTACGCGGTGTGTGTTTCGCAGTTCGTCGTAATTAATACCATCTGAACGCGCGCAGTCAGCATCCGTAAGCATCAGGTAACATTTTCAAAAACAGTTAAACTTGCTACGATAAATAATAACGTGTGACACGAGAACGACATTTGCTAGTGCGTGGAAACGTCCCGTCAGGTTTCGAAGTTTTTCTTTCCGATTACGATTGGGTTTTGTGTGTGGGTGACGAAATATCTCGGGTACGTGCGCAGGTTACTGAGATTTTGCGGGTATTTTCGTAAAACACGACCCGCGCCGTTCACGGATTGACATTGTAGGATCTTGCACGTTAAATGTGTTCACCGGATAACGGAAAAAACAAACATTAATTTCGGTCGTGCTGCTGATACAAACCGAATCAATACACTAAACACCACCCACACTCGTATAGCACGACGACCCGTGAACAGCAAACCAAGACGGTCGTTGTCATTCTCCTGGGGAGTGGCCAGACTTTATGGAATCGGTGGGTCTATGTTTATGAGAGCGTTTTGAATTTTAAAAATAGCTATTCAATTCTTAATTGGGATTTTTCTTGAACATGGATGGATGTTTACAATCAAGCTATCGTTGAGTTTTTTTTTTTATTGGCAGGGCGCCGTTTTAGACTTATGCATTAATACTATACATATTTCCTACACAGCAAATTATAATACAGGATTGCAATCAATCATATACATTTCCTAGTTTAGTATTTGTACTATATTTTCATCTCAACAATTACAATTTATAACAATAATTCAATAAAATCAGTACTATACTAAGTTAACATTTTGAAAAAATTAAATTATTATAATTGACTATTAATCAAACATTTTTCAAATAAAAATAAATACAGGCACTGCCTAACTGCCTACATTAGAACCATCACGGTTTTGAGTAAAATATAAAATTTAAACTTTAATTTGTGGAATTTGAATTTATTTATATTAAATATGTACAATCTGTTAAATCTGGTGTTAACAATGTGCAATTATAATATGTGATGTGACTTGACATACGTGCAAGTAGCAAACACTCAATGTCAACACCTTATAAAACATTTATAGATATAAAATACAATCATATATGTTATGTCAGATGTATTAAATCGAATGTTATACGTGTCTTACATTTTCTGTTCTAGTTCCAAGACATTCCAAAATGGAAATGAAAAAAAACATTGTTCCAGCTGGATTTTCTGAAAGTGATGAGGATTATGATGAATTTGGTGATTATATTGAAAAAGAAAAATTTTATTCAAAACCACTAGTAGAAGATTTTCATTCAACGTTACAAAGTGCATGCATAACAAATGATGTGCCAGAAATTGAACGTGCTCTAAACTCTGGCTCTATCGATGTTAACTGTTATTTACAGAACAGTTGGACTGTTCTCATGCATGCAGCATTTAATGGATCTTTCGATGCTATGACATATCTTTTACAACACGGTGCCGATCCTTTAATAGATTATGACTGTCACAATGTTGTCATGTGTGTATGTAATTGTAAAAAGCTTTATTCAGTTTCCAATGAAATTGACTTATTACGTTGTTTGGAACTGGTGGCAAAGTTTGACAGTATTGACATTAATGCAAAAGACAGATATGGATTATCAGCCCTCATGTATGCATGTTCCAATGGTTGGTTGAAATTGGTGGAATTCTTAATCGATCGTGGTGCAGATATTGAGTTGAAAGACAATCAGAATGGTGAGACTGCATTGTTCTTTGCGGTTCGTTTCAATCATATTGATATTGTGACATTTTTATTATCGCATAACGCTGACAAAGATGTTGTGGACAAGAGGGGCCAAACATTGCATATAATAGCAGAAAATAAAAACATGGTTGATATTTTATGTCTGTTAAACACAAATAATGATAAACAATTGGAAGTGTTTTATACAGAAGAACAAACTTACTGGGACAAAGTTATAGATGAAATAGCGAATGGTTATAATAGGGATGTTCAAGATTTTCTGGAAACACTATCAATGGAATATTATTTAGAATATTTCAATTCCAATAATATAACTTTAAAAAGTTTACTCACTGGAATTACAGATCCAACTATTCAAATGGCATTCCCTTTAACACCACATAGTCTGAATTTGGAAATAGGACTTAAATGTTTTCATACATGGCATTGGAATTATAATGCACTGTGTGATAAAAAACATGAAAGAAGCGCTGAAGACATTGCAAAGATCTTAGCATCAATTGTGAGGCATTTACATATAATAGATGCTTCAATTATTTACTTAGGAACTCATAGCCAAAAATTAAATCCCCAGAAATGTCAAGAAACCAAAAAATATTTGTCGATTATCAAAGTTACCAGTGATTGTATATTCAACGAATTAGAGAAAAAACATAAAATAGGCCACTTTGGTTACATGGGACCTCATAAATTAAGAATTCGAAATAGTAAAGTAAGCGTTAGAGATAAAGTGTTTGTTGCATCAGTTGTGATCTTAGTTTTATTGCGTTTATTCTAATATATTTTTCTTGCGTTTATCAAATTCCTGTGATTGTAAATCAATTGGTTATTGTTTAATAATTATAATTTTCTAAGACATTGTATTCTGAATAGCATTTTTAAATTTGTATACATTTAATTTAATTGTTTATCAGACACAATTATTATAATTTAATATAATTGTTTATACATATATAAATATATATCTGTTAACTTCATATAAAATGTTCATCAATTATTTTAATTATTTACTTTTTTTGCATTAGCTTTCAAACTAGTAAAACATTAAAATGTATTATGTATTGTGTAAAACTTCTAACTTACCGTAAAACTATGAAATATTATATTATATTATATAAATAAAATATTATATAAAATGTACAATGATTTGAATTGTAAATTAAAAACAATGTAATTATTAATCAATATTCATCGAGAGTTATTGATTAAGCCCATTTAATTTTCATATTATTATTTAAAATCTGTTGTTTAGCATGTCTTAGACAATTGTTTGTGGAGTACACTATGTCTGTTTTCTCACGGTTGTTAGCAATTTTTTTGTACAACTTAAAAAAAAAATTATAAAAATGTCTAATTATTTATGTATGTATAATAGCACATACAACATAACATAATTATATTAATAATTATACATAACATATAAGTAACATAATTACTTTAAATATCTACTGAGCATTAAAAAAAAAAAACATGTAGATATAAAAGTGTACATATAAATATATTTAATTGACCTGTTATAATTTTTAGACAAAAGTGTAGCAATAATAAACAATAATGCACAAATATACAACAGTTAAAATATATAATTATTGTAAAGGATAATTTTTTAAAATATTCAACATAGTTTTTACCATGTTAAGGTAAGAAAAACTGTCCTTTTATAGTTTCAATAGTTCATTGTAAAGCTTCATCATTTAAATTCGGATAGTATGTCTGGGTCAAAAGCATTGACCATTCATTAAACATAATTTTTTATCTAATCTTATATGTAATGTAATACTTGATGTATGTATGAAAAGATGATATTTAAAATTGAGAAATATGTATAAGGGATACACATATGTGTTTTTATATCAGCATCAGATAAAATCGGTATCTTATTATTTGAATGGAAAAACTTAAAGTAAAATTAGGGCTTCAATTTGAATGTTCAAAAAAAAAAAAAGTAAACAACCATAATAAGAGATATAAATTGTTTTTGTTTTGCCATTTTTTGAATATGTAAAACTACTATTTAGTACATTATACTTTGTGGTTGTCCAACAACTTGACCAGACTTGTAATTTTGTTTTGGAATTAATCAACAATTATATTTAAAAAAAATTAATTTGTCATTTTTGGTGGTGGCGGAGGATCATGAAATTTAATATATTCTCCGCCATACAGATATTTACTTATATAAGCTATAGCAATTTGGAGGCACATTAAATTTTGTGCTCATACAAAAATATTGACCAACTAATATGCAAAAACAGTGTTAAAAATCATAAAATTATTATTTGTTTGAAATAAAATCACAATTTACAATACAGTAAAAAGAAATACAGAAGTTAATAGAAATTACTATTATTTTTAATATTAATTTTGATTATTTTAAACACTTCATTATTGTACTTAGCTAGTGTTTGAACAAAATATATTTGTAATTCTAACTTTAATGTATATAATATTACTGTTTATTAATTAATCTTATTATTTTTGACATTCAGGTAAGTAAAATAGAGTACAAAAAATATATTTACATTGATTAGGAATACTTCGTTTACTTCTCACATAATGTTGACCATTGCCATATTAAACAATAATTTTTATACATTTAAGAGTATTTATACAAATATCCATTTAATTTTATATTTTATTATTTTTATTAAAATTAATTATTAAAACTTACAGCCATCCTTTCATTAGTTACAATGAGATTGTTTGAAATTAGTTTTACAATATTATAATATTTTATTTTAATAAGAATCTATACAAGTATTTCGTATTAAATATATGTGATAAAGGACAAAAACAACAACATAAATTGTGGTTACAAATAATAATATTATAACAATATATTTGTAAACTGGATTTTTTTTTTTTTTTTTGAGGAAGAGGGTATATAAAGCATTTATAAATATTATATTATAATGTTTTACATAATTGATTATTTGCACATTATTATCAGTTCTATTATTGAATAAACTTGTTTTTTCTTTTGCCAGCAAGCAAATTGCGTTTTCAATCAACATACAAGTAAATAATTATTTCATAACTGATATTATCCATATTAATATTGGTGGGAACCATAAAAACTGATCAATAGGAATTCCACACATGAGGTGATAAAAGACATAAGTGTCTTATTTTGTGTTTACAAAACTACAATAATAATTGCATAAATAAAATTAAATTAAAAAAATCTGATTCATAGTGTGCACTGTCGTTTACATGATTTCACTCGACACTGGAAGTTACGCAATCGTTACAAAGCCATTTGCCTTTAGGCGTATCCACAATATTCATGCATTCATAATGAAACCATTTATGTGGACACTAGAACAGAGAATATATTGGTAATTGTTTAAGCCCACATGGCCAGACACTAAAGTATTAATTATTTATTTATAATTACTTCTTTGTTATCACAAGCAATCATCTTTCCGTATTCCACTTGGTTACAAATACAAAAACCTGGTTTATTCGTATCGATCGGCCCCGTGTCGTCTCCTGTGGCAACAGATGTCGGTGGATTTTGAGTTTCCTCTTCTTCTCTAAAAACAATAATAATTTCACAATGATACCACTCAGTGGTTTTCGTTTCACAATTACTCTTTTAACTCGTTCATTTTTTCTAATATATTGAGCATGAGCAACTGGTTTTCAATCGCCTTTTTGCACAGACGTTGTTGTAAAATAATCAAACGCTGTTTTTTCTTTGCACTGAATTTCGCATAAGCCAATAAATTCTTAGAAACAGTCTGAAACAAAATTCAATTTATTTATTATTGATTAATTTGGTTTGTTCAACATGACTTAATCCAGTGTTTCGTTTTGTATTATCCAATCGATTGGAATTTTAAAACAGACGTATGTTATTAAACATATTATTCTTTTGGAGTTTCAGATTATTAAATAATGATTCACAAAAATAAACTGGATGAAACAGTGAAAAACAATCATAAGCAAGCAGTTTTTTCTTCTTTTGATGAAGCCGAATTTAGAACCATATTGATATATTATTGCTCGGAAATCTGTAATTAAAAATGCAAAACCGACTTGTGATTCCAAAAAATATTTAAACATCTTACGGGATTGTTTTTTAGAATTGCCTCGGTTTTCTTCAATTTTTTCTTCGTTTGAAACCATTTCACCAAAAACCTATAACACCTAAAGCATATGATTTTTGAAAGCACATCGGACTCTTCGACCTGAAAAAAAAAAAAAAAAACGTATTAATTTATGGGTAAAGATCGTAAGGGGGAAAAAAATGAAAAAACGAATCGTCCATGTCGACGTTCACATACATTAACGGTTAACAAATCCAATATGATTTTACGCAATTCAATGCGATTCACTTTGGTGTTCAAGATATTCAGAAAGCGTCCCGTTCTGGGACGGCGCGAACAAAGACGGCAGAAGTCGAGCTCGTGCAGTTGGTCCATTACGGCGCGTTCGTCGTAAAACAAACGGAAACGGACGGGCGGAACTGGGCGCGCGGCCTGACAATCGATCGAGTCCGATTAGACGAGGTAGATTCGGCGACGGCAAACGGCGACAACGGCAAACGACACGGACTGGCGAGATGGCCGAACGGCGTGGGGCGAGGTTGTCGCGTCGTACGGCACCGTCGAGAACGTGGAGACCACCAGCGATAACGAGTCGTCGTCCATAACCTCTCGGTTATTTCGCGTTATCGCCGCGGTCGTGTGGTCCGAATACCGGGCAACCTGTGTTTGGCGACCGCGCGTATGTTGGTTACGATTCGTGTTGGTCGCCGTCGACGAGGTTACCGGGTACGCGGTAACGGGCCGCCGTTTGATTGGCCGGCCGATGCGTGTCACCGCGCGGCCGTTCGAATCGGTCGGCGCGAGTTTTTTCATCTGTTAATCTTCGTCGGTTTAACGGTTCACGTACGTCGCATTGACTTCCAAACGATCGCCTCGAAGGAAATATCCAAACGTCGTTTTTATCAACTCAACTTATCAACGCTTATTGGACACCACGTCGTCCGAGCAGGTCCGGTACAATTCATTTTTTTACGCGCCATACGCGCCTTGTATATTATTTCACCCGTTTTGCGTTATGCGGATTTCGATGGAGGGGTTCTGTTTGATGAACACCAATGACGTATAACATTGTTTTACCGAACGTATAAATAAAATATTTTCCAAAACGTTTCATTGGAAATCGTTTGCGATACACCGAAAAATCCCATAGCTACGACTTCGTTTTAAATTGTCTTTCTATATAGTATCATAGATAAGAGTTAGAATTATAAAACGATACTAATAAAAAAATTTAACAAGAGTCTACGGGGGGGGGGGCGATCGCCCCTTGGCCCCCACCCCTTGGATCCGCGCCTGTTTTCGATACTTTCGTTAGCGACAAGCGCGCGCGGTTTTCTTCGTCTCTACTACTATCGATCGTACAACGTTTCCCACGCGAAATAGCCGATTTTGTTATTGTCCGTATAAAATGATACCGTTACCGATAACGCGTGTAAAACGTCTCGCAGTGAATTTAATCGATACAATTCAATTAACAACGATTTTTGAGCAATTATTTTATTATCGTTTTTTTTTTTTTCGAAACAAATTACTACAAGTAAAACAAAAAAAAAAAATATATATATATAAAGGATACAAAAAATATACATTATTTTATGGTAGACACGGTTGGTTTTTACATATTGTATGGGTATAAATATAAATAATAATAATAATAATAATAATAATAATAATAATAATAATATATTCATATAAAATATACATCGTAACATTTTCACCGTATTACAGTATATAATTTTGATTTGTTTTGTTTTTCTGTCAATTTTAAATGTTAACCATCATCGAAAACCGAATGTCGTGTTTTTTGTGAAATCGAACTTGATTTAATTTTGTCACGCTATTTATCGTCCGGTGGTTTTTTCAATTGGCACATGTTTCACAAAATCATTAAAGCTATTCGTATTCATAACGCACGGGGGGTGGGTGGGGAGGGAGGCTGGCCGTACGTGACGAGACACAGACATCAAAAACACGTGATGTCTGACCGTCAAGTGCGCGTTTCAACAATACTAATGATAATAATATAAAAATAAAACGTCGGCTATTTTCGACGAGTTTTGATTTCGTTTTATAATTTAAGACGACTCGCTTGTTGATATAGTTTTACGCGGCGGCGGTGTTAATGGCATCGGGTGTACCGCGCAAATCGAAAACGATAAAATCGCGCACCGCAAGTAGTACGAAATCGGGTCGCGCGCGTAAAAAATTAACGTTTCATCTCCCGGCGAGCCGTTGACGACGGGCCGCGTGAAATGGGTCTCGCACACGTACCGTAAACACAACTAAATAATAGACGTTACGTTCGTTTTTTTTTTTTTTTTTTGTTTTCGTTTCTTTATTATTATTTTTTGTTTTTTTTTCGTTTTCGTTTCTTTGCCGCGCTAAACCGTCGAGCCGGCTTAGATGAGCGACGTGATTAATCTGGCTTTGAAGTTCACTATCCGTTCGGTAGTCTGAGCCAGTCTCTGAAAAAAAAAAACGACAACGTACATTATCACCGTGATCATTGTTGTTTCACGGTTATTTCACGAAATTTCGATTATTGTCGATCGAATTTGTAGATTTGAAAAAAAAAATAAATAGGAACACGAAAATCACACGATACGTTGAAAAGAAAACCCGATCGTGGGTAGATTTCTTCACTTCACTGATGAACGTTGAATACGTTTCTCTACGTCCACGTCGAAGAGGAAAAAAAATAAAAAACTGGAATGGCACTAGTATGAAAAAAGGGTTGGCGAAGTCTCTCGGGAAAAGCGGCGAGACTTCGGGAATTTTTTTTTGTTTACTGGAAAACTCACGAGAATCAGGTCTTGGATCAAATTGGCCACGCCCCTGTTGGCGATCACGAATATCCTGGTCAGCGGTCCGGGCACGCCGACGCTGTACCCGTCCTCCTTGGCGTTCGCGTCCGCGTGCACCACGTCCTGGGCGGCGTCCGAGTCGACCAGCGGCGCGGCGTCCGGCGACTCGTCCCTGTCCTGGTTGGCTCCGCTCCCCGCGACCAGCTGTTGTTCGCCGCACAGAAAACCGAACACACAACACCGAAAGACGGGCGCGTTCAATTAATGCGCACGGCGGACGGGCGGACCGTCAAAATCGATTTGGAACAAAACACCTAATAGACGACGTGTCGACGGGGCGTTTTTTTTTTCTCTCGCTCGTCGTTTCCCGACGAGAACGGTTACGGTTTGTTGTTGTTGTTGTTGTTGTTGTTGTCGTAATCGTGATTGGAACGACCGACCGTCCCCGTTGGGATAGCGCGCGGTTTCAGACACTAACGTTTTGTTTGTACGCTGCAGGGCGGTTAGGTTAAATACGGTTTTTCGCGACGTCGGAACGATAATGTCAACGTAAAACGGTGTTATCAATGACGTCGTTGTTGCACGTCGGCGCCGTTTCTTTCGACATTTGAACACGATCTTGTCGACTGCCCCGATGTTCGTGTTCGTGTTTACATACGACGCGCACCGGGTGACTTTTATCGTTATTATTATTATTATTCATTATTATCGAACGATTCAAGGGTTGTTTTCAGTGTTTACACAGCTCCGTCCGTCGTCATACAGGACGAGGCAACCCGTCATTTATTAATGTTTTCCCTACGCCGTGTTTGTATCGATAGAATAGCCAAAACGAGCAAACGCCTTATTCCAATGTCGTTCACGAACGATTTAACGTAATTACATTTAAAAACCGTTGGTTTACAGCATAGGTTCTCAACCTTGCACCCTTTCGTACTATTCGATGGGAACACGCGCCCCCTCACCGCTATAACATTTCATAACGTATAAACATTCATATGGAAATTTTTAAAACAAAGTACATTATAATATTATATTAACCATGTTAAATAATCAGGAATAACGTGTTCATGTTTTTGTGGTTTTTTTTTTAAAATTTTGTCACGCCTCCCAGGTTGAGAACCGTTGGTTTACAGTAACTCTGGCGATACGGGCGGAAACATCAAAAAAAAAAATATATACGAAAGTACAAAAAAACTTTGTAAAAAAACGAAAAAAGCACGACTCGACTCGTTTTTAGAAAAAAATCACCCCGTTAGACCCGACGGCCGAGAAGATAAAAAGTAGCGCGCGAGGTCCCATTCCGTTCCCATCGGACGTGTTGAAAAATACGTGATATTCTCATTAAATAACATAATTATTATTATTATTGTTGTTGTCGTCGTCGTCGTCGTCGTTGTTGTTGTGTTAATAAAAGGTTAGGTATACGTCGCAACAACCGTACGATTATGATAACGTCGCTGTAAAAAACGGTCGGTGGGTGTGGGTGTGTGGGTGTGTGGGGAGGGGGGGGGGGAGGGGAGGGGAAAGGAGGGAAGTCGTGCTGCAGCCGTGCCGTCGGATCCCGTATCGATGCGGTTTAAAAACGGGTCGTTGTTACATTTCGCGCGAAACCAGATGTACGATCGTATGATATCGTATGCGTTTCGAGATATTGGCGAGCGTTACAGGTTTTTTTTTTTTTTAAAGACTCGTCGACGGACGATGACGATTTATGTCACTGGGTTGCGTAACGAACGCCAGCGGTTAGTGAAAGTAGAAGTTATCACTAGACTTCCATCGTGCCCGGCGAGTTTGTTTTTCGACGGCGAGATAATATTAAAAAAAAAAATGAAAAAAATAAATAAATAAAAATAAAACAACGGATTTAGATTATTATTATTTGTTTGTCGCGACGAAAAATATTGTAATCTAACGTTTATTAGTGCGTGCGTACGGTACCGTGTTTGTGTTTTTCAATAAAAACGTTTCGGTTTTCGCGAGCTATAAAATATGTTAATAATAATAATAATAAAACAACAACAACAACAACAACAAAACAACAAACAAACAAACAAACAAACAAAAAAAAAATGTTTGACTAGGAATTGAACTATTTACCGATGGATATTGAAGAGGCTGTGCGAGTGTTAATGTGTTTGGGTCGGTGCCTGCAACCACTCTGTAGAAACCACCGGCAGCCCTAGCTGCTCTGTCCGCTCCCCTCTATTGAAAACCAAAAAATCTTTTTTTGCCTCAAACCGTATTTTTTTCTTTTCAAAAGACTTTAGTTTTTTTTTTTTTTGATTTATTTATTGTGTTTTTCGCCTCTCAACAAACCCTTTGTAGGACCGCAGCGCGACGGTTTGTGTTACGGATGAAACGAACGAACGAAACGGTGGTGGGGTGGGGTGGGGGGGGTTGGCGCACGGCCGTGTGAAAATACGAACAACCAAACCGAAAAAAAAATAACCAAACCAATACTTGACTTCACGGATCTGTCCGCGGGGATGAGTACGGCGAAACGAACACGTTGTGCGTGGCGACCGGACGAACGAGACTGCGGAGTGGTCGACAAACGGTCGTCGAATCCCGTCGGAAACCGTGCACGAGATTGTCCCGACCGCGGACGGCGGGAACAACAGCAAAATGAAAGATGAAAACCCACTCACGCGTCCCGGTGCCGATGTTTTTCGATACGACCGGAACGACCCGTCCCGTCGGCCGTACAACGGTCGGTCGGCGTGTGGTCGTTTCTTTGTCCATCCGAATATTTATTCGGTCGATCGTTTCCGATCGGCAGACAATTACGCGCCGTTACGGACGGACTTCTAGACGACGACGCGGCGGCCCTTCTGAAGAACGTTCCACGTCACCACGGTCCGTCGATCCAAAAAGAATTCCGACCGTTTTGTCCGCCGAGCACGGGAACGACGTAAGACGAACCGACCGCGGCACACGTGTGATCGGAGTTCGTAGCGTTTTCGTATCGCGCGGACATGACGGGCCGTCCGCCGTTTTCTCAACCGATTGATTTTCGGACGTCCGACGGAAACTCTCGACCACGCGTATCGCGTGGCTGTTGTTGTAAAATCACGTTAGCGCGCGTTACGGAAAAGTGCTCACGAACGAGTGAAGACGAGCAGTAAAGTTGTTTTTGGTTTTTACCGGCTTCGCGCGTGCCTTTTACACGACACGAACTTTCAACGCGGGTTCCTGCAGTGTATTAGACGACAGCAAATGTTGTGTTACGTGCCCCCCCCCCTCCCGTCATGTAAGACCCGCGACGATCGACTGGTTTTCGAGTAAAAGTTGTATTTTCAAACAAACGATATATATATACGCTGTTATTAAAGTGAGCGTTCGGGTTTTCGTTTCGATGAAACGTCGGCCTTGTTGGCTGCGGTGAACGTGTTCCGCTGTTCATATTTTATTTATAAAAAAAAACCGTTTTCGTCATCACAGTTTATATTACGGTTATTATTACTATGATTAAAATTAACAACGCGTAAAGACAACGGGCATATAATTATGTCGGTGTTATACGCCCGAATTTTTACGTTATAGATCGTGTGTGTGTGTGTGTGTGTGTGAGATGTGATTACTACGTGTGACGGGATACGACGAGAGGCGAAGTGCGAGACCGTGTTGGTTTTTCGGTTGTGTGCGCTCGAAAACTCCGTGTGCACTGTCACGAGTATCACGCGGTAACGGACACAACACGATGTCGCCCGTGTGAATGGTGTAGACGTCGTTTTTCTACGGCGGCTGGCGGGAACGAAGCGAAAAATTGTCCCGGGGAAGCCGAGGGTCCCACCCTCCCCAACACTCGCCGATTTTAATATCGTTTCGTAATACCGTTTCGCGAGCGTACCGGCCAGGTACTATCCGTCGCCCTGCAAATTAATATTGACATTTATCGTAGACGTCGTCTTTTAGGATCGATCGTCCGACAACGCGTCCGGTTTGTCACGGCGTCCGCGGATTTCGCACGAAAAACAAAACGTTCAGCGCGCATTTATACGGTTGACGCCGCGCGATCTTAACGCGGTCATGTGGCGGTGGCGGGTGTTTGTGGTCGGTCGTCGGTAATCCGTTAACCTAACTGTTATTACACTCCGAGTCGGGCAAAAGGCGTGGATACGTGGACACTCACTCGGATCAGATCGAACAGAAAGTTTCCGGACCCGCCGCTACCTTCTCCGCCGCCGCCGCCGCCTCCGCGCAAGTTGAACGAAAACCGTTTGTTCCTCGGGTCGTCCGCCGTCGCGGCCGTCTCCGTCTGCGCGTCGTCTTCTTCGCCGGCGTTCGACGACACGTCGTTATCGTTATCTGAAAACACAATGCCCACGTTACGTACGTTTGTCGCCGGCGGTGGCCCGGACGCTGGTTCCGCGGGAGAACGCGTCACGTTCAGGGACGACGACTGTGCAGTCCACGCGCACCTTTTGTTTTTTTTTTTTTTTACGAGCCCTTAAGGTTAGACGCCGTCCCCTTTTGGACTTGTCGTCCGCGCGTCCGACCAATCCAAAATGGCGTGTAAGCGTGCACGTGACTATCTTCGGTCTGCGCTTCAACGAACTAATCAATAACGGTATCGTATGGCGCACAGCACGAAAAAAAGATAAAACAACATTACACGACCCGACGTCTCAGTGGAACGACGACGCGTTTTCGGTCGGCTGGGAAGAGTGCAGTTTTTTTGTTTTTTTGTTTTTTTTTGGTGCGTTCGTGTCTTATATAAATCTATTGGTTATAGGCGTTTTCCGTGCACTTCCGAACACCGTTACCCGATCGGGTGTTTTAATACCGCCGCGTCTCGTCCGAACGATCTTTCCGCGCGTACACCGCATCCGTCTGGTGCACACGTAACTGCAGTCGGAGAGCCCCGCGTGTTAAGGCTAGGCTAGGCGTTGTGACCGTGACAGGCGCGGATCCAAGGGGGGGGCCAAAGGGCGATCGCCCCCCCCCCGTAGACTCTTGTTAAATTTTTTTATTAGTATCGTTTTATAATTCTAACTCTTATCTATGATACTATAGAAAGACAATTTAAAATGAAGTTGTAGCTATGGGATCCAAACGTTTTGGAAAATATTTTATTATTCGATGCGACAAAATGAGAATTAAAGTTGTTTTGATTAAGATGCCCCCCCCCCCCGTAAATAAGTTCTGGATCCGCGCCTGGACCGTGACGGCGGTGCGTGTCGAAAACCGTGTTGGGATCACAGCCTGAGTCGTTTCGTCCAGTTGGCCGATATCGATAACGGTTTCTGAACGGTTCGCCGCGCCGTACCGGGAAAGCATTATTATTATGTCGGACGGGCCGCGATCGACCGAGACGTGTACGAATGATAATGGAAAACCGGTGCGAAACGAAAAACGGTGAAGTGTCCGGGGCATTCGGTTTTTTTTCGACGACAACTCTACACACCGACCAAACGAGTTCGACCTTGCGTGTTCTACGTGCAACGTTCAGCAAACAAAACTAACAAATAAATTTGAAAAAAAAAAAAAAAAATAATAATAAAATAGAACATCACGTACAAATATGTTAACTTTATTTTCAATATATTGTTGTACACACACACACACACACACGCACACAAAAACACACACACACACAAATATATATATATATATATAAAAATAAATACGTAGTGAAAAAATAAAGAATAAACCGTTCACCTGATAATTGAATATCGAAATAAATAATAATAAAATAAATAATTGTCAACAATTCGTGATATTTCAAATACGATTATAAATACTTTGCCGTCATATTTTACCAGTGTCTGTGATCGGTGACCGTTTCCGAGCCGAGCCCGAACGTCCCGCCGACGCGTCCCTCGCGGTCCTCTTCTTCTTCTTGCCCGTCACCACCGTGTTGTCCGAGTCCGACGGCTGCAAAAAAAAAACGGAGGCGCGTGAGTCGCGTTCTGTTTCCCGTACACGGAACGCGCCGACTTCATGTGTGAACTAACTAACTAACTAACTAACTAACTACTAACGTCGGTTGCAGCTCATACCGTATATAATCATATACCATGCGAACCATAAGCGAATAACGTGCGAGTCGGAAGTCGAATCTTTTCGCGCGTTGTCAAACAAACAAACGAAGAAAATTCAATTCTACAATATCTGCACAAGCGTTACTCGTAAAAAAAAAAAAAAATGAACATAAATTACTAACTACAGACCGAAGTCGATAAACGTAATCAACGTATAACATGATGATGATGATGATGATAATAATAATAATACCGTGTTGTATAATATATCTACGTCGTTGTGTTACATGCTTTCACGGGTGGCACTTGACGAAGCATATTCTAACATCGGTATGGACATGCACAAAACACACACACACACACAGTACGCACATAAAATATAGATTAATACGTGTGCAACCGCGAGTATTAATCACATCGGGTGGAACATACGTACGACGGGCGTAGAAAACAAAACGTCTGCATCATTCTCGCGAATGGAAAATCACTATGCATATATATGTGTGTGTGTGTGTGTGTATGACCGTCACGTTATCGCCATTAATCATCATAGACTATGATCTATACGCATGCCATACTCTGGTATCGTACGATTTCACTGCGATAACGAAATGATTTTTCGCGGAGATCTTCTCTCTCGCACACTTGTATGTGTTATTGAATTTGCACTAAGTTTAGATATCATTATGATCGACACGGAACAATATTCATTTCACGGCGTTTAAAAGCAAATCCACAAGCTACGATAATACAACGCACGCACACAAAAAGCATAACGTATACAATTAAACGTAATCAACAGCACGGGTTTGTTTAGCAAGCCACTTTTTTAAAGCGAACGAGGCGTATTCACATTATCACGACAGTAGCACAGTATCAAACCGATTTGGGTATTTTTTTTTTTTTGTGTGGTTGTTACGTTAAGGGTTGTGTGGTTGTTACGTTGTTACGTTACACTGTATACGAACGTCACTTTCGTTTTCGATTTGTTTCAACTGCCTCCGTTAAGAGTATCTCGTCGTGCGAACGAACTAATTCAACGCGTTACGGCTGCCTTTTAATACCGTTTTCCTACTTAAATGTGACGTGTCATAAACAGGCGTTTATGAGCAATTGAATTTCAAAAAAAAAAAAAAAACGGTACAAAATTAACCGAACAAAACGTTTACGAATTTACATAATCAATAACTACTGTGTTTTCTTGTTTTTTGACTATATTAAGCGTTTGATGTTCGTATCGCGATAAAACCACATAGAAATTTATCACAAGACATTTACATTATATTTTTAGCGTGTTATTCAATCACCGCACATATATACACGTACGCAAATCCACGGAAATCTACTGTACAATAATCACGTATCGTACGTGTCGCGCGCCACGAAGTGAAATCGTTGTGTTTGTGAAGTGTACATTTCATTTCACGAAGCGTTTTCATGAACGAGAGGGGGTTTTTTTTTTAACGCATTTCGGCTATGAAGGTAAGAAACGAACAGAAAACCAGCGTGACCGAATTCGGATTCGAATTTCGTTCGATCGGGGGTACGAGAGTTATTCGCCCGATTTCGGGTCATGGCGTGGCCGGTTATTATTATCTCGGATATCATAACGGAGTATGTTTGGCGTTTAGTTAACTACTGTCGTCGTATCACACGGACGTTCGCATTTGACGTATCTGATAAAAAACGAGCAGCGCCGGGGGTTTGGACGTTTTTGGAAAATACGTGTTCGATCATTGAATGGATAAAATAAAAAAATGAATGAATGTTTGGCGCGTACACTTACGGAGCGTATTTATCGAAAGACATCGAAACCCTCTCGCACGGTCATCGCGAGATAGTGGTGGTTACGTTTTAAAACTATAGATCGAACGCTAAAATACGGATTGCAAATAATTACGTCTTAAGTCAAGTCCCGTCCGGTCGTTTAAGTCCACACACACACATATATTTATTTATTTATTTATTTATTTATTTGTTCGGCGCGGTGCCGACTGTCCGTGCGGTGTCGACCGCCGGCACCGGTCCGTCGGATTTACCGTTTGAGTGGTCGGCCCGTTGGCGGCGACGGTGATGGTGGTGTCGACCGTAGTGGTGATGGTGGTGCTGGTGACGGCGGCGGCGGTGGTCGTCGCGGCGGTGGCGTCGGCGGCCGGCGCCAAAGTGGTGGAGACGACGGCGGCGGTCGGTGTCGAAGCGGTGGACACGTCGTCAACGGCCGCGGCGGCGGCTGTCGTCGAGTCGGCCGACGCCGCGGGGACGGAGTCGTCGGTGGCCGAGGGTGGTGGCGCGGTGGCCGCAATCGCGTCCGATCCCGTTCTGGACTCCACCGGTTCCGCGGCCGCGGCCGGAGTGGCAGCCGGCGTATCCGTCTGTTCCTCGTCCTCGTCGTCCGCCGACGGCGGGTACGTGGGCAACGTGATCGATATCCTCCGGCCGCCGCCGGCGTTCGCTTCGCCGCCGTTGCCGCCGCCGCCGCCTCCGTTGGCCGCGCCGCCGCCGCTCGCTCCGTTGCCCCTGAGCACCAGCCGGCCGATCACGCGGAATAGGAATCGCGTGATTTGTTGGATCTTTCGGTCGACTATCTAGAAAAACAGGTGACACCCCAAACACACGTACACTAAAGATTTTTGTTTTGTTTTTCATTCGTATTTGTTCGCGCGAATCATAAACGCTTGGAGTAAACAAATCGAACGGTGTTTTTCGGGTGGTATCTCGAAAGCAATGATTGTCCGAAAAACTGACTCAAACGCCCTCGAACCGTAATCCGAACGGGGGGGGGGACAAAGTGTTCGACATCTAACGCGAGTCATTCGCGGCTGTAGAACACTTCAAACGTCGTTTAAATGTGCAAACGGAAAAACGTACATTTAGAAATAACGTTGTAAGCGCCTTATGTAAAAGTAAATAAATAAATAACAATAGCCGCTTGTGCGTTCGCGAGATATCGTTACGTGTACGATTACGTACGGGAAACGCGATGTTTTCCATTACAAGTATTGTTGTTGCCGCGGCCGCCGCCGTCGCTTACCAGTACGGACGCGACATTACACGAGAACCGGCGTTTTCGAAAACGGATCCCCTCCGTCAGGGGCGAGTGGGGTAAGTTTTATGAACGAACGTTCGAAATCGGACGTTCCACCGTAAATACCGTCGCGAAACACGCGGGCGCCGTAGAGGCGCCGTGTCCGCGCGTGGTTTTTTTGTTTGTTTGTAATATTCGTCCAGGACCGTAACCAGAGATTTGGTTCGGAGGCGAGAGAAGGGTGTCACACGGATATTACTAATATAGCAACAATCGAAATGAAACGTGTCGACGTACCAATAGTGACGATACAACGGGTGCCGTCGTTCGTTGTTTTCCGATTGAAAACATATCCGATTAGTGACGGCGCGATACGGTGTTTCGTTAGTCCGAGGACGATGTTTTCATCGTATACACGTTTGCACGTTGCCGGTCTACCGTACTTAAATTACTGGCCGTTTTAATGGGTCGACACAATTTCCGACACGAATCCGCGGACGACAATAAAACGCGTGGCCCGCGACCGAAGGCGTTCGTCGTCGTCGTCGTCCCGATGTGTGTGCTCACTGTCCCGTATACGTGCGCGTGTCCGTATAATCAACTCGACTTCTTCTCCCTCGCCTCACACGTCGTCTACGCACGCGTAGCATCAGCAGTCCTCGTATCACACCAAATCACATCCAACCGCTTCTTCTTCTTCTTCTTCGGTCACAATTTCCGTAACCGTCCGCGTCGACTCTGCCCCGTCTCATCCACGTTATCTACGCTACTCCCGTGCGTCCCTTATCCCGTTCGTCCGTCCAAGCGTTCTCGTCTCCGCTACACTCGTGCCCTGCCGCGGGCGAACGCAAAAAAAAAAAAATATTTGGGGGGGATTTCTATTAAAAAATATCAATACGAGCGAATAATGTTCACGCGGATTCGATAAAGTCTTATTAACGATTGTTATGTTGGAATATCCATTGTTCGAGGTGATTCGTCGTGTAACGTCTCTGTACGAGTTTGATAATAAAGAACTCCAACTCGTCGGAACGGTGATTGTATTTTTCCGTTTGAGGAACGTTGAAATCGAACCAGAACGAAACATTCCGAACGTGTGTAATCCACAATAGTCGAAGACATAACGATTAAATCACAAATGTCCATCGTGTCTTTGCATGTGAAGTAATTCAAAACTACGTACATACTTTACGCGTCGTCTTAAACTATAAAAGTTTTAATCCCCAAAATCCCACCTGCGCTCGCCCCCGTTCCCCCTGCTGCTCTATTTTACACCACTCACGTTGCAACCTCGTTTTCGGGCGTTCTCTTCTCACCGCACTTAATCGTCAAAACCGCCGTTACTTTGTGCACAAACGACACCCTCTAAATGCCCGAGACGAGTCGTCGACGCGTGACACGATATTCCGCGCCCGTCGTTGTTTAACGTTCCAAACGCGAAAGGTGTATACGCTTTTTTTGTTGTTGTTGTTGTTTCGCACCCGCCGCGGAATCGCGCGTCATTATCGTCGGTGATAATTTGTTTTCGAATCGCGCGCCGAGTCATTCTCGTGTACCTGGGTGTCGAATCTGTTTTCAGTCGTTACCGTCGAAACGATCAAGGTACGTGGCCGATTGTTTATTATCGTTAGGTAACGACGTTTTACTTTCTAAGCTTATTGACCGACGTCAAACGGACGAAAACGCCGACGACCAATTCGTTACCGAACGCTCGTTTTACGCGTTTTCGCATTTCGCGTTGGCTAACATTGTTTTTTTTTTTTTTTTTTTTTTTAGGTAATTCACGTGTATAAATACTCGTCCGTTTCGATTGCTCTCTCTCTCTCTCTCTCCTCGTCCTCTTCCCCCGTTGTTATTCTAGTATATTTACGCGCGCGCACTACAATAACCCACCACGTCCGTCGTTTAAGTAGATACACAGACCGTGCCCGGGCAGCGGGTTTTACAATGTAAAAACTGAAAAGCCAATTGAAGAATAACTTCAAGAAAGAAAAACGAAGAATTTGTTAAACCGTGCGACGTTTTCTGTTCGATTTCGCCGCATTACATGAAATAATTATTGTCAAATCGAATTTACCACTGAAACGTTATATAACGTAACAAAACGGCACATTAATTTATACATGACATAGAAACGAGTTAATGACGAAATTCGTCGTACGATTTCTTAATTTTAAACATAGAATTAACAAACAATTGACGTTATTCACTATTATCATTATTTTTTCTAAACGAATCGCTCAACCTTTTCTAGACGCGTGTGTATTGACAAGTAACGCTAATTTCAATCACTTTTGAATTCAACGATTGATTGATTATACGCGATATAGCAAACTTGTATTATTATTATCGTCGTCGTCGTCGTCGTCGTCATGGTTGTTGTTTGGGAACCATACATATAACGTATCGTTACGGTGGTCCCCGGATGGTTACACAAACGCGAGTGGCTTCTGGACACGTTCGTTGAACAGATTTCAAAATGACGTATTATTTGTCCTTGTCGTCTTATCTTAACATTGATTGCCGATCGTACAAAGACAGATGTATTATCGACGTTTTAATGAAGTCGTGTGTCGTCTCTCTCACTCACTCTCTCTCTCTCTCTCTCCGATTGACTAATACACGTCGTCGTCGTCGTCGTTCATTAAATTTTTTCCAATTATCGAAAACCTTCGGAGTACGAATAAAAAATGATGAATAACGTTATGAACGAGAAAAACTCGGTCATTGGGCGTACCGCGATTTTGAAAAATATTCGGGGACAAACGATTCGTTATGTTTTTATTCGTTCGACTCGTACGGCGGTCGAGTACTACGTTCACTTTTATAAGCAGGAGGAGGGGGGGGGGAATATTTAAAAAAAAAAACCGCGTTCTCATCTTCAATTCATTAAAACGAGCATCATTCGTAACGCGTAACATTTCTACGTATATTAATAACGTTCTAACAGACGCGCTCGTCATAGAGTTATACGGAATAATCGGTTAATCTAAAACTACGAATTTCCGTCGTCACCACGATGTCGGGTTCGAAAAACGAATAAAAATTATTATTAAACCCGTGTCGTATCGTTATCACGTATACGCGGTGAATTTAAAATCGCGATTTTTCTCAACCGTAATTTCTTTTTTGCGGCGACCAGCCGGGCTACAAATCGGGAAATTTATAAATCATTTTCGTTATTATTAATTTTTTTTCCCCAGAAACTGTTTTGCACGTTTTATTCCATATTTTTTTTTTCGTAATTTCAACATTTTCTATCATAAACTTTTGATTTTTCAACGGTTAAACCGACGATTTTAATTATAAATTCTTCAAACACGTACATATCTGTATGGGGAAGATTTACACACGTCGATGTTAACGATCCGACAAATATTTCGCGAGTAAAGTTTGCCTTCCCACACTAAATACGTCACGGCATCCGTTGCGTTGACGTACTATTTTTAATTCGCTATCATCTTATAAAATAATTTTATCGAATTACTGGTATGCGAAGTGGAAAACACGTTGATCAAATAATAATGATAATAATGATCCAGTGATATTAGTTAGCACCTAGGTTCTTTGACACACCAAAGTAAATAATATTACGAATCTTTCTAATATGGAAGAGAATCCAATGCTTGAAGTTGAAAAAAGACCGGTTCTTTATGATAAAAGTTTGGGAACCTATAACATTTTCTTTAAATTCTCCGTTATCGGATCGTGTTTTGTTCACCGAACGTACCCAAATTCTTGTTTTTAAAATTTATTTTTTCGTTTTTCGCTTATTGACAATAATGCCGATGTTCGTTTTGATTGCGTAGATTACGTCATATATATAGGTATTGATTAAAAAAACTCACTCGACTAAAATCAAAATTCAAGAAACGACGAACGGAACGCTACTATCCGGAAGTGTGGTAAAAGTTTATAAATTTATGTCGATATAAATACTTTTAGCGACGGACGACCAATAAACGTATTTAGTCGAACGCGTATTTTTCACGTAATCATAGGACGTCGACGTGTTTAATGTGGCGGGAGGCCTTCAATGAGCGTTGAAGAGACACTGTGTGGACATTGAAAATCTACTCCCTCGGAGACGCTCGGTCTAGTACGATATCTTTTGGATTATAAATTTACCGTTGTAATAAATGATACGCACGGCCAAGGCGAACTACGCGCGAAGCGACTCGTACGATCATTAAAATGTCCACGTGACGACTAATCGTGAAATGGAATGCAGAAAAATCGTTTTCGTTCAATAGGAATGGTCTAGGACGAACAACGAACACTACGAAAACATCGAAAATCCGTTTAAAATCTCAGCAGACGATCGCTTAATGACGGGAGTAAAGAAAAAAAAATCACCTTGTATATTTTACGTGTACGTATAAAACGGTATTGATTTCGATTTATGAAGATCGAAAACATGTGAAAACATATGAATTAAAAAAAAAAGAAAGATTCCACGCCGTATACGATTTACATAATCGCTAGAGACGGTATGTGTCGTAAGACTTTTGTCGAGAATCGCGTTGGCACGCGTTTGTGTGTACATACACCTGTACTGGTTTTTTCGGTGTTAATGCGGTTTTTGGTTGTCCTCACGCCGAGAACAGTCGAATGTTTGTCAAACGGATAATAATCGTTTAATTACGTTATGGTGTTTTCGTATTCGATTTGCCAAACGCGTGTGACAATCGAGACAAAAAAATAAAGAAAAAAATAGAAAATCGCGTTCGTCGAACGAACCCGATTTATTAAGATTCGCGAAACGGGTTTCGTTCGTAGCGTATATTTTTGGAAACGACGAAAAAACCAAAAAAACAAACAACAACCCGAGCAACTCGGGTTAACTCGACTCTGAACATATAGGTCACGTGACATAACGCACGCCGGTTCGTTTTTATATAACGTATTCGCAACGTTTTCGAACACCGTTGTTAACTAATTGGTTGGAACGCTCGTACGCTCGTAGCCTCACAGGGAATCCTAGGAATAAACCAGCAGCGTCCCAACAGTCTCCCATATGAGAGTCTTAAAAAGTGTGTTTAACTGGGAACTTTTGAGGATAATTCTATATCAGGAGTCCTATAGAGCGACGTTAGGCTTCCTGACTATGCGGTTTTAGTTCGGTAATTTCACAGATCGATCAAAAGACCGACAAGGAATGATGTCGTTATCAATACGTAACCGACGTGATATCGTTTTCGTTGCAGTTCTGAAGAGTTTTTTGTGTTTTCGGCTATTTAAAAATAGTAAATTATTGTGATACCGTAAATCATTGCGATATTTCCAAATTACGTGGATAACAAACATTGATAAACCGTTAACAATAATTGTGTCCTACCGGTATTCCTGAGTCACTCCTAACGCGAAGGATTAAAACGCGGACATAAGGAGAGCTCACGAGGGAACTCCCAGGATTCTTTTTGGGAGTCTTGGGGATTTTCCACAAAACTCCCTATGCTTTGAGGTTACGGCAATCCAGTACGATCGTGGCGGGTAAAATGCAAAAACTACGGACCATATTGCACGCGGTCCGGCAGAACTCCAGCCTCTCTCCCCCCGAAAGATGTTTTACACGATCGTTCTAGTTCTGTCAGATATCGTTCGTGGGTACAAGAGGTACACGTTTTTCACGTTAGTTCGACGCGATTAATGAACGCTAGTGTCGAATCGATTTTGAATTTTACCTGAGATAAGTTCGGGAACAACTGCCTCAAGAAGCCGATCGTCCTCTTATCCCGGACGGCCTTGTGACCGGATTCGTCCGCTTCCGCCGTCAAGTACGCGTCCGTTTCCTGTGTACGGAAACATAATTTTTACAATAAATAAATTAGTAAATAAATAATAAAAATGCAAAAACATATGTGAATCGTTCTTATGCGTGGGAGTAAATGGCGCGTGATAACTACTAACAGTCACCGTTCCATTTCTGGTCAAATATCGCCTCGTAAAAACGTATTTCCTCGTTTCAACAAAGTTCGTGCTCCGACAGTAACGTATCGGATTAGTACTAGTACCCTTTAGACGTGATATTATTTATGTAGTATAAAAATAGTGTCATATACTTGTGGCTTTATTTATATACCGGAAAACATTGATTACATATGCCATATCCATTACACACAGTACAAAAAGATTTCTGTTTGAAAATCGACATTTAAATCATTGTAACGTGTTTATTGTTTTTCAGACAACTATCTAAGACCAACTCCACGAGATAATCAACTCGAATAACATGTATGTACATATACACTGCGTGTAAGTAAATAATCCGTATACATTATAGTTCGCGTTCGGGTTCAATAATATAAAAAACCGATCGTTACGTAATTCCGACATCGAAGTTACAAATTTCGAAACTACTTTTCACACGCCACGAGGTCGCTCCGATGTCGTCGGCAAAAACGAATTTCGATTGAAAAATTTAGATCCACGTTAGAATTTCGTTAAATGGGATCAACACGGAACGTGTACGTTATACCGCATGCGTGCGTCACGTCCGTTCAAAACGAACAATTGCGCCATTCCGGTCGACACACGTTTTTACGGGTGTTATGAATAAATAATCGTCGTTGGATTTTCGTAACGGCTGCTGTTCGATTTCGATTATCATTTCGCACGAATCCCACGTGCATACGTATGTATGAGAGCAAAAGTATATTATTTCGTGTCGTATACGTATCGTTGGTTCGGGGGACGATCATCATCACATATTTTTTAACAACTCGGTTTCGGTCGATGTTGAAAACAAACCGTACTGTTTGGACGGCAAAACGTTTAATATTTTACGCGTACCGTCTCGTTTTCTTCGACGCCGTATGGTTAGTACACGTTATACGGTGTATGCGAATAAATATCAAAAAACGAACACGGTTCGAAATAAAACAGCTATTTGCCTACACGAAATCACCGCAACACACAACGGAAATCGTGAAATGAAAGTACACGTGCCTGCATTATATATATATAAATGTATTTTTTTTTTTTTTATTAATGATTTCGTTATCTCGGTTCCTAAACGTTCAAATTGCTCTACACTGTTTTGGCTTAGCCAATTATAAAATACGAATTTCGTAACGCGACCGTTATTAAGTAAAGACACGTAATGATTTAATCGGTTAGATAATATGTGATGTAGGTACGTTATTTGAATTCACATACCCGTGCGAGGTTATCGGTTTATTTTTTTTTAATTCCAATAGCAATTTTAGAAGTATCGTAAAATTAAAGTGACGTTTCATTAAAATCCGAAGTTAGGAGGACACTGCACTTACAGATATTTCGACACGCACTGTCGCCAAGATCACGAAACGGATCGTTCGAAATAATTGTCCGAACACGTTTTCCTAGCAGTTATTCGATTTATTTTATGGGGCAATATGTGAATTCAGCATAATTCAATAACATTTGAAAACGAATGACTAGAACAATTAAAAAACGAAAAACATATATATATATATTATACAATATCATTGAAAAAACTATTACGGAACTGTCATTATATATGTAAATAGTATTGTTAGAAATAACTTCCGAACGAACTCGTAAAAAAATTTATTTTTTACGCGGTAATAAACTACCAATTGAAAAAAAACATTTGAAAAATGTGAACCGACTTCGGAAACCAATTCAAAATGTTGCGACGGTTTGTTGTTTCAATGTACGGTTTCTTATCCTACGTTTTGATCTGATGATTTTGGGAAATAACTCGTTCACGTTAGAGAAATAAAAACTTATGACAAAAAGTGGACAACGTTCATTGTACCGAAAACCGACGTGTCCAAATCGTCAGAGTACACATTCCGCATTTACGGTGACGACCAGAATAAAAACGTCAACCGATTATAAAATTTCGTTTTATGCGCCTTTGAAACCAAACTCAAAAATAATGTATACAATATATACGTACATACACGCGAGTCGTGCAGTTATTATTTTAACAGTGTCAAGCGCAAATAAATGGCACTACGATAACGTGTATGGGGTTTTAAAAAAAAAAATATATATATAAACACTGCGAGTAGGGACAACTTTCATATTTCGTATTGCCGGCGAGCATTAAAAATACAGTGTACGATAAGTAATATAATATGTAACGCCGCAGCTATCGAACACGGTTCTTTCGAAAGCCAAATTAAAATTCGACCGAGGACGTTTAGGTCCTTGGAAACTCCCATTACGTCTGCATTCAATTGCCGTCCGGTCGTTATCATGACGCGTTCGAATAAACATAACACAATAATACGTTTTACGTTATCCGTGATCTAATGTCGCGCGTGACACGTCGTATATTTACAATAATGCGTTACACGTGCGCGACTGTCGTCGTTCTGCGCGCACGTCAATAATTTATTGTCTTGCAACGAATCCTCTCAATTCCTCGTTTGCGTCTTGAATAATACGGCCGAAAAGTCGGATTTTCCGAAAACTGTCCGCACGTAGTTTTTCACGTCTTTTCCAAGACGATCGAAAATATCGGTAATAATTGTATAATTTTTTTTTTTTTTTTTTGAAGTCGAACATTGAACGACGGACCTCTCTGTTCATCACCGTTGTCTTGTGTCTATGTTTTCAAGTCGATGTTCGCACCGAGCCGTTCGCGTACAACGATCCTGTTTTGAAGTACCTTCTGATCACGACGGTGTATTTCGGTCGATATGCGACCAACCGAAGTAAGGAACGTAACACACGGTATAGATTACCCGTTTTCCTACAGACCGTTTTACATTAGAGTTCCGTAGGAAAATAAGTCTTTAAGGCAAACTGCAAAATATTATGGTAAACTCGTTTAAACACACGAGGATTTTACAAGATGAAATCGGTTTTGTTATTGTTTGAAGATATGTTTGTTCTTTGTTTTTAACTTCTTGAACTCCTTTTAACATAATTACCAGTGGCAAACCGTATTTAGTTGGCACGTTTTTCCATTTTCTTAATAGTTGTTAGTTTTCTAAAGCGTGCGGAAAAATTACGAAACGTTTTCAACGTTATTCTGTACGTGTCGTATCATTTTTTTTTTTAAAAAAAAAAAACCCGCGTCAGTTAAAAATATGTGTAAACTAACTAGCAAACGACACGGTATTGGATAACACGCGCCAGCAACGCACTCAGGATATTTTCAAGGGGGACGGGGTCCTAAGAATAATACGAATAAACCCGATTTATACAATAAAAATGATTTTTACTTTTTATTATTAAAATGTACAATTAAAAACAAAAATATATATATATATATACTTATTTGATATTGAAAACCATAAAACAAAAGAAACCACAAAATCGATTATGAAAAATCCAATCGACGTTTATCTGATACGCCAATGATTCAAATTATCTCGCACAATTTTCCACTTCGGAAATACTCGAGTGTGGGGGGGAGGAGGGGAAGGGTGTGTAGTGTCTGAACCCGAGAACCCCTACCCCTTGGTTGCGCCGCTGATGCGCGCGATTTATTTCCAAAAACTGTTACCGCCACCGCGGGCGTACGTAGCGCGTTTTCGACCGTGAAAACGATGTCGTGCGCGCGTCCGCTGTTCCACGGCGTATGCAATTCAATACAGCGGACGTACTGCACATTCGCGGGCCGCCGTCAGCGTCGAAAGACGGAAACGCGATCGCGCCGGCAATCGATTAATGGCCGCTCGGACGGTCCGGGGCGAGTGGGCAGACTCGAGGAACCCGAGATCGAACCGGCACAGGCCAGGTGAAGCCGCGGCGCGAACGCCGAGTGGACGCGGGCGATTTTGCCGCGGATCCACCTGGCGTTCGGACGGAAGTGGCAGGATGAGAGAGAGAGTAGAGCGTCTGGTTCGCTCGCCGGCGGTTAGTACAGGGACTGAACGGATCGAGGACGAAGAGCCGGAAGGGTCCACGGCGCTCGGGGAACGTCGTTTGGGGGCGACACGGCGGGACCGAGTGCCGCAGGAGGGCGGTTGTGAGTCTCTACACGGGCGCCGACGTGAAGCCGTCCCTCGGGTCACTAAGCGGATCGAACACGCGCGGAGCAGGGGCAATTAATTATGCTGAGGTGTGTTGTAGGCCGTGTGAAGAAATACTATTGTTCGGTATTTGTGTTTGTGCGTTTTTATGACTCGAAAATAAACTGTGCGAGGGGGTCGGAAGTAATGGTCACGCGGTTCCCGGCCTCTGAGCGATTCCATGTGGAAAAAAAACACACGCGTCTATTGTATTATCGTTAACTTGAAAATAATATTTTGTTCGAAATCAAGGTTGAAAAAATACAATCAAGGTTGAGGAAAAAAAAAACTAAAAATACAATTGATTACGCTCCGACCGCCGTAGATGATATTTAATTTATTTCAAAATCTATATTGACGGTATCCATCTGGATTTCGTCGTACCGTTTTAACCCTACACCGGTGACGATCAGTCTGTATGAAAAACGATAATTTCTGTTGTAACGTGTTGTTTTAAATCGGGACGTAAGAACGAAAAATCTTACGGACACCTTACTTACCATACATCCCCCCCCCCAAAAAAAAAAAAAATTCGTAGGTCGCCGACGTCGCGTGTTGCACCGGCTTTGTTATCTACGCGCACGCCGTTCGCACGGTCACGGGTAGAGATCTCCTGCTCGAACGACCCGACCTTGATCGAAAGATAACGTATCTTGCGAGGCGCATCACGGAATACGAAGTCGTGAACTTTTCGGTCGCGAGCGAGGAGATCCGCCGAGCGTAATACGTACGCGGCTAACACAACGTCGTCCGTCGAGTAAAACGGCGCTTTCACTTTTTCAAGGTATTCGAACGTATATATATATATTTTTTTTTTATTTATTGTGTAATTATATAAATAACAATAATAATACGAATAATACGTGTCCGGCAACACCGAACAATTGTTCCTGTATTACGTAGTACTCGTTTTTTTTTTACGACCAGAGTATACACGGCATGTCGAAGCTCTGTACAAAAACGAACCGTTTGAAATAAACCATCAGAAATCCCGAAAAATAATATTCGGTGATTAGCGAGAAAAAAACCCGATACGTATTGTAATCGTTATTAAAAAAAAAAACCCCAATTTAAAATTAAAATGTGTTGAAACTCTGTAAAATCATTCTTAAAAGGCATTAAAAAAAAAAAAAAATGAAATGCGTATATTCGTATCGTTGAATGCGTTTGCGCTCCGGGTATTGCGCGATCGGAAAGAAAACGTCAGACGACGGCTTCAACGTCGTATTTTAATTATGACATTATATGGCGATGAGAACGTGTGACGAGGTGTGGGCCAAACTCGACGTGCCGGAGTCGTATACTCATAATATCGTTTGACGTTTTCGCGAGCACCGAGTACGCGCGTAGGTAGACGTACGTCGAGTGGGCCTCGGACTGCATTTATTCAAAACGGTATTTCAATCATCGTATAACCCGTGCAGTCGGTACGCTATTGTCGTATATCATAATCATATTTATGTGTGCGCGTGCAATATGGGTCGTGAGCGAATTCACGAATCGTCGTCGTTCTGGTTGAACGGAACGAAAAACAAATAAACGCAGGGAAATCGTCGTAGTGGGCGAGGAGAAGAAAGAACGTATTATGGACGGAGGATTTAAAAACGATAAAAAGACCGGAACATTTACGAACGGGTAGTGGTAAAAACGTTGCCGGAGGTTTACGAGAATTCGTCTACGAAATCCGATATGACGAATTACAAGCTATACGCAATACGCCACCGTTTTCGAAAAATGTCTCGTTACACTCACGATCGGTTGGATACAGGCAGGGCCTCCTATTTGAGTGTGCGGTACGAATTCAAAACATGTGTAGTGACACACATATATATATATTTATTATGGCTTATACCGTATTTTTTGTCATTTTATCGCACAAATTAAAAATTATAACCTCCGGCTTAAATAAATAGAGATAATTTAAGCTATGTTATTTAGTCAACAGTCACCAGCTGTTATAGAAATATTAAATGTTCACTATAGGTCAGAGATCAAAAAAAAAAATGTGCAGTACAAAATGTTTTAGAAAATAGGGGCTGGTTACGGGTTAGGTGTTTTGTCTGGCGATCGAACTAATAACTAACACGGATCAATTCGTGTGGATTTTTAATAAAGTTTCACGTTGACCAGTGGTGTATCTGTGAAACATTTTTTAAATACTTCACCTTAAAATCATTAAAACGTAAAAGTCCAATAGCAATAGATTTAAGTAATTTAAAATTAAACGACAAAAATAGATATCAATTTTAAATTTTAAACGATTGAGATGGATAACATCAGCTGTCTTAACGTTCGAAAACGTCGATAAAATAGTTATTGATAATGTCCATTACTCCTAATATTAATTTTTGTTCAATTCATATTTATATCATATCAAACAATATTATATAATCAAAAATAAATTTATGCATTATGCGAAATAATAAAAAGCTTCTCGTAGGGGAGGGGGCAAATGCCTCTGGTATATAATACGCCACTGGCGTTGACCCGTTTCGAATGTATAGCCTAGAGACGAATCGCTTACGTACGGTTAGCTTTTCAAGAAGTGTTACTTCACGCTGTTCGCGCTCGGGTAACGTCAGTGCTCGAAATGGAAAATTTTATGAACCGGAACGCATATAAAATTAATATGCCAAAAATATGGTATATAATTAGAAGGAATTTTTTTTTTTGCAAGTAAACCAGTTTTAATGATATAGTTATATTTATTATGTTTATTTTTCAACAAACTAATAATAATACTGTTTTCATGCGTGTCGTTATTTATTTTAAATTTAACAACTAAAAATATTAATTTAAAGTTTGAATTATTTCAATGTCCGTTTACAATAAATTAAATACATATTTTAAGTTAAAAACAAAAAAAATATTAAATTATACAACCAAGAGTTTGTAATAATTTCTAAAGGGCTCAGTACTCGACTCAAAATTTATATTATGTTATATAAAAACACACGCACATCACGCATACGCCTACCGAAACAAATCGCAGAATAAATGAGTTTGGGCATTGACAACTTTTACAATCAAAATCATCGGATACATATGGTCGATAGACCGAGAGTTCTCGGAATCGGGTTGTATACAAAAATTATGTGCCTTTTAGGGTGCAATCCCTTATCGGAGCGTAAACCTAACGATTAGGCGTTTTGTGATGGGCGTTCACATTTTGGTAGTGTCAGTGTGCGTTTGAACATTTTTTTGTACGTAAGCTGTGGATTCCGCGGAAAATTTTATATTGGTTTGTCTGTCGCGCCCGGACGACCGAATGTTATATAATCGTTGCTGGCACGTCGAGTGCGGGGTGGTAAAATTATCCACGCGCACGTGTGTGTCGGACGTTTGACTGTTCGAAAACAACTGCGATCAAAATTCGGGGCAATTTAATTTTCCATAAAAATGATTATTAATCCCATCGGTTATGATACCGTATGATGCCGATTTTCTTTATTTTATTCAACGGTCCATTCAATATTTCTACGATCCGGAACTCACAAATTCCACTCACAAATCCGGTTTTTCGTATTCGTACGTTCAGGGAGGTACGTACGGATGCACAAGACGGGACGTTCGAAAAGTGTCCGATTGTCGAAACGTCCCGGACTCCGTGTAAAATACCGCGTCGTGACGCGAAACAACTGCGGAGGTTCGCCAACAATTTGAACGCGCCGTATAGAAAATATAAAAACGCGTTCCGCAGCTGTTATTTGTGCACCGACAACGTAAGTGGGCGCAGCCGTTTAAATAGGTTCCGAACGAAATGTAACGGCCAGATTGCCTTGGGCCCGTGCGGCATGACACCGGCCGTCGGACCCGCACGACCAGACGATTCGCCTGTCGCGTTCCCCGTACGGAATGGATCTCTTACCTTATCGACCATGGCGTCCAACGACTTGACGTCCGTGCCCGTCGCCGGATGGCAATCGGCCAGCTGACACCACGTTACGAACAGGACCAAGCACATGTATTTGAACATCATCATTTTGAACGCCGCGGGTCTGAAACACAATACGATAAGGAAAACGATAAGGATTTTGTGCTTGTGCGCGTTGCCGTTTTTTTGAAGTCCGTTTCGCGCACTAACGACGTGACGGACGCGGGCCGGCCGCCGTGAGATTTCAAAACAAACGCAAAACGTTCGCAAACGCAATCGCGTGTGGACAGACGTTATTATTACGCGGACAGTAAGTATGTCATCACGTGTGTGCGGCGTTCGTACTGGGTAATCGTGTTTTTACACACACGTGTACGATCGGAAATCGTAGTTTTTTCGCGCAATTTTTTCCGAACGTACCACCAGGGGGCGAAAGTAAAAATCCCAACGAAATTTAGGACGGTGTGCACGTAATTTTGAAGTACTTCACGTGAAAGCAACACGACCGCCGATTTATTGCTTATTTACGTGTCGACGTGAAATTTGGAATTTTCGTTAGATTCCATTGCGATTTACGACACAATATACGTGTGAGCTATGGAACTGCGCATTACTCAATCGTTATGTCTTCGACTATTTGTGCGTTGGAATGTTTTGTTCAAAACGAGTTCCGGTTCGATTCCAATGTTCTTCAAACCGAAAAATACAATCGCACCGTTCCCAACGAGACTCGGAATCCTTTGTCGTTAAACTTGCGTAAGAGACGTTTCGCGCGAAAAAGTTATTGACGGCTAAATGTGGACATTTTAATAATCAATAATCGTTAATAAAACGTTCAAATTATTTTCCTGCGTTCGCCGACACCGGGATTCGTTTCAAGAACGCGTGTTACGATTTGTCGCGAGACGTGACGACAACGTAAAAACAAACCGGTAGAATCCGTGTTTTTTACGTAAACCCGTCGGCGAGGCGTATTTACGAAACGACAACGTTGCTTCACCGCGACGAGGTCGCGCCCGGTACGTACTTGTGTACAAATTGTCACCGTACAAAACGAATATGTGCGTCCATTGCGTGTTATGTCGCGCGACACCGTTTTTGGTTATCGTACGAATGAGGTTTTCGTGTCGCGTCCCCGGTCCCGGGTCACGTCTCGTCCCGCGGATTATTGTTTTTTTTTTCCGGGGCGTTCGGCTGTTTGCGTTTAGTCGTGTTCGAAGCGGCGACGGA
Organism: Schlechtendalia chinensis; assembly: GCA_019022885.1. Taxonomy (NCBI): domain Eukaryota; kingdom Metazoa; phylum Arthropoda; class Insecta; order Hemiptera; family Aphididae; genus Schlechtendalia; species Schlechtendalia chinensis. Next base: position 6,875,907 of record CM032345.1, on the reverse strand, counting down.
AGTGTTTCCAAACGTCTGCACCAGTCACGATTACGGATTTTCCGTACGGACGCGAAACCGGGAATTTCCGGAGCACGTTTCTTGTCGAAACGGATCGTTCGCGCGAGTGTCCGTCGCAAAGTGGCCGTTTCGTTCCGTACTTTGGGTTTCGACGACGGCCGCGTTCGCACGGCAGAAAACGATCGTCGCAGACGCCACGAGTATATTTATACATGTATATTGATTGTTGTTATCATCAAATTTTCCGTTAAGTGAAATCGTCTTCTTGTGCTCTTCAAGCGATTACATAGTTGTCATCGGCGAACGACCCGGCGGCAGTGGATTTTCCGCGGACGGAAAACTAAACGGTTCGCGTTTGCTGTGACAATGTCACCAAAAAACGATTTCGATCGATCGCGATCGTTTTCGGTTTTCTTCTCGCGCGCGCACTAGACGGACGGACCCGACGAACGGCCGGCGGCGACGCGGTTGTGCGGTGAGGGGTGGGGTGGGCAATCGCCCCGGGCATCACGTTTTTGGGGGAGCAAATTTTTAAGGGTTTTGTTTGAACAACATTACACTAACTCGTTTTTGAAATATTTGATATTCGATGTTTTACACCACGGTTCGAAAAATAAAATAAAATCACGCACAAATGTGTACTTAGGGCGACAAAATCATCTAAACACATCACCGACGGCCGGACGACACCGCTCGGAAGAACGTGCGCTGCGCCCGCGGAGCTTTCCAAACGGTCGTCGACGAACACGTCCCCCGGTATCGGAATATTTTCGCGGGCAAAACAAATCAAACGCCCAGTTTACACGATGCGCAGTACTCGCGTCTGTACTTGCTTTTCATATCTGTAGAAAGTTCAAAACTGCTGGATTCCAAATGTGATTCTCATAAAATTTCTATGTTCAAGTCGATCTTCAACAGCAGTTTCTTAAAATCCCAACCGAATTACCAAGGGTATCCCGTCGCGTTTTCTTGTCCGTATTCGGTTTTTTTTTTTTTTTAAATTCGTTTTCATGTTCTTGTATCAATGACGACATTATAACGTTTTCTTTGAAAAAAAGGCGACGGTCCATACGACAAGTACTACGCATCGTGTAAATACGCTTTGTATCGTGCTCGTATTCTTTTGCCGCGGAATAATTTTCGGAAAGACACCATTTTCGCCGATTATAATCGAATGCTGCTTTGATCGAAAATCGGTCGAAAACCTAAGAACATTGTTTATGGATCGTCCGACAGTCGGCATCGTTTGGCTTTACATTAGATTTACAATAGATTTCGGTTTTACAATCCATTTCGTTTCGCTTACTGTGCACATATAACACGTATATACACATCAGAAAACCTTTTACGCGACGAAAACAAAAGTATACAGAAAAACGTTTGTTATTGTATATTTATTTGCTGTTGGACAATCATACGTCGAGTAGTACTAAACGATTCGATTTTTGATTTAAAAATAAACTGTTACGACGACTGTTTGTTTGTTTTTTGTACATACGTTATAACGTTTCGTTCGAAAATTGTTGAAAAACAATTATACAAACGTCGTGACAAGTCAACGAGTTCAATAGAATTATAAAAAAAAAGGATCGTTTCGAATACGCGATGAAAAAATAAACGTATAAAACAAGTCGCGTCTCTAGTGTACGATATACAAGTATATATATATATATATTAGTGATATTACGAACCCAGCTTTTTGACATCGAATCGAACTTCAAAAAAACTTATATACGAGTATATTTCAAGTCAAATTACAAAAAAAAAAACGTAATAACACTATGTTTCGCGTTTTACTTTCATAGCCCCGGCACAACACAAACCACACTAAGAAACATAAATGAAACATAAATATTCAATATTAATAACTTCAAACTTATATACTGTAATAGTATTGGTATCTAGCGCAGTGCAGTCAACAGTACGATATTTGATTGGTGCCACTGTGTCGTGATGCGCTACGGTTCTTTGTTTTTCAGGTTATATTTTTTAGTATGTGTGTTCCGTATACGACACGAAAAGTGGCCGCTGCCGTCTTACACCGGAACCCGGCCCAGCCAATAGAGTGCAACTTGTTTACCGCTAGGTATCATCAATAAAACGACAAAATAATCTATTTTTGGATTGTAATGCCACGAATATCGGTATGTGAATGACGTGATTTTGAATTTCCGAGTAGCTCGATGTTATTGCGGATCGGGAGAAAAATGACTTTCCGTTCTAAAAATAGAAAACAAACGGTTAGATTTATTCCGCGTATTCCGTTTGCATTTCGTTTTCTACGGTTCGACCGTTCGAATCGCGTTATTTTGTGTGTTCAGTTCGGTTCGAATATTTCCAACAGGCGAGTTCGGTTCCGTAGGTGCTCGCAGGGGTTAGGTGCCCAGAAGAGTGAATGTTTGTATACAGTGTATTCTAATAAATATTTTTAAGAGTATTTTTGTTCAATAAAAATCATTATAAATGCAAGTAATGATAGTTTGAAATTTTGACTATTGTATGATCTATTATCACGATCTGTCGGCCACCGCAAAATAATTGTTCTTGACAAACGCTATTTCAAAATTGTAAACATGAACGTAAAATTAGTGGTAATTTTAATTGTACAGCTTTGTGTTATTTATAAAGTTGTTTGATAGTAGCTTTCTTCGAACGAAAAGTCAAAACAATATTTCATTATTTGATTATTGATAATACCATGCTATAATAGGTACGTACATTTTATGAGGTTTATTTGTTTTTGTTTTTGTTTTTTCAGTGTTCTCGCGGTCAATATCAAAGCATATGAAAAACACAGCAGGTAAATATTTAGTTATAATAATTTAGTTTATAATAAATTCATATTATGCATAATAATATCTGTGGCACCACAAATTGTCGGTCAACGACGTCGTTAATTGGCGGCGAACCGTTTTGAAAATTCTATTTTATTAGTGATCGTCACGTGCCGATGTATCCCCGTATAGCGCGAATACATTAAACGATTTTTTATAAGTCGTGATAGCATATTATTATTCTTGCTAACGTTTGAATGGGTTTATTAGTTGTTTATTTACATAAAATGTTGTAGAATACTGTTCTACTGAAAATTGTATAGAGAAATTATTTTAATTGAAAAAAAAAATGAATACGGTTAGAAATTAGGTTAAATACTAGTGGTGAACTGGGGGATGTGGGATACCACGCTAGGATCGTTATTTTTAAATTTCCAATTGAGCTCCACTACTTTATATTTTCCAATTCGAGCACTGTATGTATGTGTATATATATGACTTATAAGTATCGTGCACACCCCCCCCCTCCCCGGTTGATATTTCTGCGGTCGCCGTTGTTCGGTTCGGTTCGAAAATCGAACGGTTCGTGACATCACTAATATTGACGTATACGAAGTTTCAAAACACGTTCCCACACGCGTGTTTTCCGCGGGCTTCGGCCGTGTACAATTGCATTCGTTTTATTGACTCGTATTATTTTGATGTCGAATTTTCCCGCTTCGTCGGGACCGCGGACACCGTGTGGTCCGTTTTCACGAAAACGCCGTTCGGTACGCGGCACTTGCACAAGTTTAGCGGCGTGGAAAAACGAACGCGTACCGGCGGCCGGACGACGGATCATACATAATCGTGATAAACGATCCGACTTGCACTCGGAATCAAGGCCGTATCTGTGGAGAGGGAGGGGGTGATCCATAAGGTCCGGACCTCGCCCCGAAATTTTCTCATTATTATTACGCGAGCCATTTAATTTAATCACTTGTCATATATAAAAAATAAATCAACACTTTTGGCATAATATAATATTCTATCATAACGATCGGCAAATGAACCACATATGAACACACGTAGTTGTAAATTGTAAACGCATACACTCAGTGGAAGAATTGATGTCGACCCAGAAGGAGTTTTAACATGTATACGTATGAATATGTATAACGTTATACGTAGATTTTTTATATTTATGCAATCGTGAACAAATAATATTAAACACGAGCGATTTCGTACACTTGTACTTTGATAAACGAATGTTAACATATGAATTCAGTACGATAAATACCGATGAGTCGTAAACTATATTATGGAAAACAATCTAGATACGACCTTGCTCGACGGAATAACAACGATTGATTTGATTTGATCGCGAACGCAACGCGGTCGTAAAAAACATAATGTTCCGGACGAAAACAAATAGTTTTCGACATCGTCAATAAAACGAATGCAGTTTTATGCACGCGTGATTGTAAAACCAATCGGACTATAACGAGTATATGTCGCAACCGTACGCCTAAAGTAAACTAAAGTTGTCTTCGCAATAGATATTGTAAAATTTAAAAAGAAAAAAACGTCGCTGGTTTTACCCCAGAAAATATCTCGACGCGATAAAAACGATTTTTCTTTTTTTTTTTAAATATTTATCTTCAGACATTCTCGTTACGCCGCCCGTAAATATATAAACCGGCGTTGCCCGAGCCATCATGATCGGTTTCAAATATTTTTTTACCTTTAGAAACGTTTTTGTAAACAATACCCGGTGTTTAGTATTTTACGTATTCCATATCTACCATTTTTACCCTTTTTGATCCCCTTAGTGGTTGACATTTGAAAAATCCGTTCTTATCCCGATCCGTCCGGTGGTTTGATCAGGTTTCCCATTTACAGACAGAACATAACCCCCATTGCTGTCCGATTATACGCGAAAAAACCGATTTCAAATATACATAACAGGATTTTTGATAATCCGATAGAAGGTCATGAAATATAATGGTTTTTCGTAAATAAAACCGGACGTTTAATTTTTTTTTTTTTGTACGAAACGAAAAATTGTGGGATTTTTTTCCGTAAAATTCGTAAACATACGTTTTTAAAACAATATATACATCTATATGTCAGACGAACAGCGTGCCGGCGATTCTTAAAAAAAAAAAAAAAATGAAATGAAAAATTCGCCGTCCTTTCGTTTCGAAGACAAAAAGATTCAAATCTAGTTATGCATCCCAGCACGCGAGATTACACAACGCGTCGTTATTCGTACGGCGATTCTACTTAAAACACACACGTTATTACATTAAGTAATCGCATGTATGCACGTTATGACGTACGGTACCTAACCTACCTACCCGCGTTATGAAACCGATATTATTTCTCGTACCGTGCACAAATACCCACCGCGTATCATTACGACCGGGTCGTCGGAATCGACGTGAATGTTTTTTTTATACATATTCGTTACAACAAATAACGTTTCGACGTTGCATTGTTGCATCGGGTACGGAAAATATTAGATCATCCGAAATTCGCGTTGGCGCTCCGACCCGAACCACGTACGCGTAACAATTACGATACGTATTGTAACGGCCTCGGCAAGGAACGCTTTCGATTATCAACTGGTTTTTTTTTTTTTTTTCGTTATTTTTGCTCTCCCGATTTCAAAGAGATGATTTCATAGAACAGTTTTGTTTTTTTTTTTTGTTAGCGTACGTGTGACAAATATTTTGTCGTTATCGACGTAAATGTTTGTCGCGGCTCGTACTTATCTTGTCGTGCTAATTTTCTTACTTAATTTTTTTAATCGCGCGAGAAAAGAACAATTCAAACTATATAAATTTGTCGCCGGTTCCCGTTAAACGCGTATATTTACAAATCGTATCCAATACAGTTAAAGACTGGTGAAAACTCTGTAAAATGAAGTTCGCGACTCGGAAAATCATCAAATCGGTTTATACGCCTGGGCGACGTGCAATCTTACACGGTTTGAATATTCGTCGTTTACCTACGGGAAAGGTATATATTATCTCATTGTTAGACACGTTTGCGAACAATAGGCGTTTGCTTAATACTTCACTCGCTTCGAGAAAACGTTTTAACGTCGCAGTGTAGATTGTTTTTACTTGAAACTGTAATGTATCGATTCCGTTAAAAACCCAATTAGTTCGACTAACCTTACTTTGTCGGAACTCGGTAAGTACAACCTAACCGTATATATATATATATGTGTGTGTGTATATACACTTATGTACGAGCGGACGCGATCGAACGGCTTGACGACACGCGGGACGGTACCGACGAATAATCTCAATAGAAAGTAAAACGCGACGCCGTCACACATAAGAGAAGGTTCACGCTGGCCACCGACCTATAGTGGCGCGCGCGTATGTGATATAACAGTTATTTCAGTTTCAATCCACTTTCCTTTTTACACATTTTAAAACGTGTACCTTGAGTAACTCGTCCTCCTTACGGACGCTGTGTAACGTACACGCTTTAAACTGACCCCACACACACGCGCGCGCGTATATATATTATGTATACCGCCGATTATGGACCACCTGTATGGGTTGCGCACGCGATCGATCGGTCGTCATGAATCCGACGATAATGATAATAATAATCATAATTGTTTTCCGTTCCGCGGACCGTGGAAATCCGCGGAGAATGTATGACATCATATCCATCGCGTATCGTTTCCAGGCAACGATGCGACAATTTTTCGTAACCATATCGCGTCACGGTCGTTGTGACTTCTTTCGGGCCTGCACAAGTATTGCAACCGGAGCCCGTAACGTTCGCCCGATGTTTACGTGCCGCGGGACGTATGATTTAAATAATAACGTTAATTTTACGTTATAACATTAAAACGGATCGATCGAAACACACGTACGTGATATATACATACACATATGTATATATCTACTTTTTTTTTTTCATAAAGAACAAAATGTGTTTACATAATCGTGCAATGAATAACGTGCCAGTTATTTTAAACAATAAATCCACGCGGATAACGTTTCAATCGAGTTGGGGACGGTGCCGCCGATTTGGTATTTTCGACGTGCAAGACGATCAAAATTACGTTCGGCCTGGTTGACGAACAATCCCGCGAAACAGATGAATACGACTCGGGCGGACGACTGTTTGCCCGGAATCGTGACATAACGGACGCGCCACCGCGCGTGCCGTAACGGTAAAAACGTGGCGAACGGGCGCGTCGCGGTCGTCTACGAACACGTTTCGAGACCGGTAAACGTTTGCCGGCGACGAATTGTCCGGCGTTGCGCGTTGATAACGCGCGGTGTGTTATTATCTTGTTACGTAAAAAGCGTTTAATATTATCGCTCGGTTCGATTGCTGTTCGTGGGCACTTACCGTGTGTCACACGCGTATCTACGTGCTTCGTTCTCCCCTATCGGGTTATTTTAGTTTTCCCTCTCGAAATACAAATAACAATCAACAGCCGTCGTACGATTATTCCTAGGTTATTCCTAGTTATTAATTTCTAGTTCGAATCGGGCGGGCGGGTGGTCGCTGGATGACGTGTAATAGACGATCGTGAATAGATTATCGTCGCTCGATTTATTATCGGTGAAAAATTTCGGCTAGAATTCAGAAGCCAAAAAGTATTTCAAAAACGATTTTTCGTCACAATGATCGAATTCGGATAGATCTGACGCGTTACACGAGGTTTATATCCGGACGAATGGACCAAACGGTTTTATTCAGTGGACTGTAATTAATTAATTAATCATTTACAAATATAATTTTTCGTATCGGCTTTTTTATACGACCGGTCTCGCACGCCGACTAAAATAAGGTCGACGTAAACATTCGCGATATGATATAACTTATAATCTCATCTTTTCTATCGGTTTTACCTTTTTTTTTTTTTACTTGTTTATCGTTTTTATAGAGGGTGTTAGGACAAATAGTCCGCTACTTGTGTTTAAAAGGTTCGTCACGACTTAGATACGACGCGCACGGATATCATCGCCCCACAAGCGCGTTTTCGGAAACGTTACACGATAACGGTGTTCGCGATCGTGGGAAATTCTCACGGACGCGACGAGAAATGCCCTTGAATACGTTTTTCATGCGTATTCGTGGTTCTCGACCGTTGAACGCCGTTCGACAGTCGACCGGCGATTAACGACAAAAACATCGTTTCGTAAACGACGCCGCGCCAACGATAATCATATTGTTATTTGTTCTCGACAGTCGGCCGGCAGGTAGACATTAGCGTTTTCCATTCAATGTCACGAACTCGTAATGAAATTATCGTCGCCCACGCTTAAACAAACGCGCCTCCGTTGGCGAGCGACGCCGTCAACGAGCGGGAGAACTCACGAGATGGAATTTATAAAAAATAATTTTTTGGAGGGAAAAAAAAAAAATAAAACGATAAAAGATTTTCGGTTAGAAACGTTTCCGGAGTAATTATTTATATTCGAGTTTCGAACCTACGCAAACCAGTATTTGTTGAATGGCAGGCAAGGTATTCGTTACATAATGGTCTACGCCAAGATAATTTTTTTCTTTCTAATATCGAAAATTTATCAACAGTCGTTTAACGTTTTGGTTTTTTTTTTTTTTTTGAAACGGTAAATGTTTGGTTTTTAAAGAAATTACACGGTACAGTGGGCAACATTAAGACTTCAATATCGAGTTAAAATAGCGTATAGTATTAGTGAAGTCGATAAGATTATATGACTTATGTCTATTTATGTGTTGTGTAAAAAAAAAAAACAAAAACAAAACAAAACTATTAAATCTATGAAATAAATTCAGGATCAATCGCGCTTCAATAGAATATTGTACGGACAAATGTTGTTTTACATTTCAAATTCAGACATCGACGCGTTTCATATCAACATGAACTCGTTAATCGAGTTGAAAATGAAATGTCGATCCGATAGAAATCGAATTCAAGTACAGGTACATAAAAACGCGTACGGTGATAAAATAAGCGTTAATAATTTTTTACGTAATCGAAATGAACGGTAAACGCGACCGGATATATAAATGTATAACGGTATATTATTATTTGAAATCGCGGTTGATTAATTTTCTGTTGATTGCCATTTCGCAAGTGAATTAAATCGTAATGCCCGCGATCGTTAATATAAGAAAACGACATTAAACAAAAAAAAAAATACAATATAAAATTATAAAACGAAACCGATACGAAAAAAAAATAAATATTATTATCGGATATCGGATCGACGATATTTATACGCCTAACGCGCTTTTTTTTGGTTGTGTTTTTTTTTTTGATAAAATAATAACGACCAATATTTAACGTAATGAACTCACTTCTGTGCTCGCGGGTGACACGGTTTGTCGTCTCGTACACGGGCGAAACGCGGTCGGTCGTCAACGCAATTGTGTCTCGTGTGTCGGTGTCTCGACGTTCAGACGCGCACACGCACTAGCACATGTCAAGCGCGAGCACCGGCGATGACTTGACTCGACGACGCGTTGGTCACGTCACCTGGTACGTAGCAGCGGTCGGCGCGCGAGTTCAAAAAGGGGAAAAATCAAATACACGCACACATAAATACGTATATATATATATTAATACGTGTATGTGAACGCGCACACGTACACGTACGTACGCCGCGGCGACTCGCGTCTTTGGCGCGGGGCGGCAGAAGAAGTCCACGGTCGTTCTGGAGGGGAGCTCGCCCATAACACTGACCGATAGTGAAAGTAATGGTGCGCAAGCGTGCGCGTGCGGACGTCCAGAAGCGCGTGTGCGCCGGGGGAACCCGACAGTCACTCCCGCCCGCCCCACTCCGCCCCGTCAACTAATCGGCGCGTTCGGTCGCTCGGGTCCCACCCGGGGTCACGGAGGATCCCGGTCGGGTTCACCGCTGTCACGACCCGGCGGACGACTTTGAAAATCCGCGGAGACGTTCGCGTCTCGCGCTTGCTGCAACCCGACCGGAAGCGGTGTGAAGAGACGACGCGGGCGGGTCCGGCGTCGTGACGGAACGTAACTACGGGCGACCGCTTTTCAGACGTCGTCGCGCCCGCCGATTCGGTATTCGAGAAGCCGTCCGTCTTTTGAACACGCCGACCGTGTGGCACAACACGACCAGTGTGTCGCGTGATTTCGGGGCGACTCGCGCATTCGCCCCTCGGCCTAGTGTTCGGCTCGATCGGTTATCGTTAATGCGAGTTAACGTTCGCCGTTTGCCTTTGGTTGAAATCGGTTATCGGATCCGATACACGCACATATCACGGTTATCGCGTCAAGTCACGTAGAACTTTATGGCGACAATATCACTTCGTAACGAACGGGGTGGAAAGTAAATGTCAACCATGTGGAAAACACTCGACGGTCCGCCGAGGGGGGGTACGATCTCAATAGTTTTGTCTCCCCGCCCGAAGTATCAATACTTTTACCGCGGCCGAAGGTCTCCCGGTCGATATAATTCACGATAACATCGCGTCTGTGTTGTAGGTTATGCGCGTACCCGTTTTACATTATTCTATCGTGTATTCTACCGTGTTGTCTAAACTCGCTGTGCTGTGTGTGTGTTTTTTTACTCACTCACTCTCACTCTCACTCTCTCTCTCTCTCTCTCCGTCGCGTGGCGCGTGCCGGACTCGTGGCCGCCCGTATTACCCAACGCCGCCGCAATACTCGAACACTATCATAATATATTAATACCCGGTCGCGTATTATAGTCGCGATCCGATTGTTACGTCATCGGTTGACTTCTGGCCACCGTACACGGGTAATAGTAATAGTAATAATAATAATGTCGGCGGCAACGGATTGTACGCAGAAAACTGTGTTTTACCCGGCAGACTTCCCACTGCACGACGACGACCGCTGTAACGTTATAAATATTGCTAATTTTCGACGGTAAATCATTATTATTTTCGTTGTACAGGTGTGCACAGGTGCACATAAACGGATCACATTTGTCGACCTCAACGTCACGCGCTCGTATACGTGCGTATGTATATTTTTACGTAGAAATAGTCCGCTTGATATTCCGGTGTAAAGTCTCTCCGAGGAAACTTGCGGATTTGTTTGATTGTTTGGGGTGTTCTTTTTATGGCTCCGACGATCGTGACACGCTTTCCGTTCCGGTAGCGTGTCGTATCGGTACTTTATTTCGCTCGTTTTCTCGTTAGTCTTCGCGATGAGCGCGAGGTTAGTCCAATTGCAATTGCAAAACTGGTGGAACCGTCAACGGAATCCAAAACGGATACGTACAATTGTTGTATTCAAAGTCTGAAAGTTTACTGCGAGTTCGGACGTATAATATTTTAACAGCATTAAAAAAAAAAAAAAAACCAAAAAGAATAATAACGAACAAAGTTTCGCTCAGAATCGTTTTTTCGAAACTTGTTCACTCGAAACGACCATGGGCAGGAAATTTTTTGTTTTTTGGTCCGTGAACACTTTTTCTCGTAGTTAAGGAACGCGTGAGAATAATTAAAATATTTCGAAAATCGTCGGTCGTAAAATGTTTGAAGTGCGAGTTTCGAGATACTACTATTTTTACACACACACACAAAAAACAAAAAGAAACCGAGTTTCTCTCGGAACGGTTTTTTTTTCGGTCGCGCGACGATTTTATCAGTTGTTTTCGAACGGAACATAACTTTCGATCAAGCGGCTCGCTACTTTTCATCAAACAACGATTTCATAGTCAAAGCCAGATATAAATACGGTATATTTGGAACACGAGCGAACCAACGAGAACCATGCGCGACCGTTGTTTTGTTCGTTTTTTCTTTTTTCAGTCCATTCGAACGCGTACGAAATTCTCAAGTGCCTCGCGTCAGCGCGATCGATAACGATTACTGACCGAAAACCCCCGTTAACGGCACGTTGTGCAATTGCTGCTTACGAACTCTTGTTATTATTATACAACACGCGCCGGTGGTTTACACAAATATATAAATCATACGTACGTCACGAACGCATCGTAACCTCGTCGTCGTCGTTCGATCTTTTGACGTTTTTTCGTTTGCGGTAAATTCGACGGGCCCGCGCGGTGAACACGCTCTGTTTTCGCGACAGATACGAAACGATACGGGATGACGTTTTCGTCGGAATCGTGTCAGCGCGCGACCGTAATCATTACAATATAATTATATCGCGCCAAGACGGACGATTTCGTAACGTTTACATAATATAATCACGCACGCGTGGATATATTATCGTCGAGTTGAAATCGTCCGTCAACTACGGCTCTAATTAACAACAGCGCGACCGGTGCGCGCACGTGTACGACGTCATCCCCCTAACCCGGCGACCGTTCTCCCCCCCACCACCCCACACCACGAGTTCGCGCGATCCGCGTCGGTTTTTACCGAAATCGACCGCGCCGCCTCCTTGACGTCCCGATTATGTACGCGTTACGAACACGATAAACACCGTCCGCACGAATCGTCCACGTCGTTATACAACAGCGGTTTTTCTGCGTTCGCGGACCGCGGTAACCGACCGGATCATGACCACCGGCCATTCGTCCGGACGTCCGTGAATTGGCGCGTTCTCTAGGACCGATTTCGCGCGAACCTCGCGACGACGTTTTTGCCGAGTCTCGTTGTTATTGTTCTGTGATCAGCCTGGATTTTTCGTTTTTTTTTGGTGGGGGGTGGCTGGGAGAGAGACCGAAGAAGAAGTGGTTTTGGGGGTTATTTTTTTTTTTATGTACTTAGGAACAAATATAAAAAAAAAGTGTTTTTGTGAACTGAATACCGTAAATTCGTACACACACTCGGCGGGGCGATAATACCCAACGACGAAAATCATTGAATTTCTTCATCCGTAGGATTTTGATAGAAAATGTAAAAATAAATACACCGTGATATTTCCTGCGAAATTCTCGTACGAATCGATATATCACATCATTTTTGCTCGTTTTCGACCGGTTTTGACGCTCGTGACGCCCGATGTCGCCATGGCGAAAATAGTGATATAGATCCAACTTGGATGCGATAAAAACCAACGAAATATGCATGGATGATAACATTTTAATTTTTTAAACATTTGTAGTTTACACTTAAATCGTATACCACATAAAAACTACTCATGGGGGGGGAGGGCCACTGCCCCCTTGGCTACGCCTCTTGTTATAATTAGTGATGGGCATAATCGAATGAAAATTATAATATAATTGAGAATAATCGAGATATCTCGGTTATTAAAATAATAATCGATTATGTAACCGAGTGATTTTTCACTCGAATTATAGTAATTCGGATTACTCGAGTAGGAGGTACCTTATTCGGAACATTATTCTATAACATTATTATATCCATAATCCAAAACTCCGAACAACATAAATAATAATTATTATCGCTGTGCAAGTTATTGCTTAATTATTTTTAGACAACGCTTTTCTATACAAAACCAAATATCCCAACGAACTGGATCGGTATAATTTTAGTTTTACAATAATCGTCAGATTGTCATATGAGTATATGATAATTATAATTTTAATAATTAAAATTGTTAGATTTATTGATAATTATTATTTTATATGTATAGATTAATTTTAATATTTCTATTATGTATAATTTAAAATTATATCAGATTGGAGTTAGAATAAAAAAATAAAAAGTGAAATTATGATTTATGATCAATTTTATTTCGATTGATTATTTCGAGTCATTATATCAATTGAAAATTTCTAGTGATAACTCGATTTTGGAAATAGTTCGATTACGCCCATCACAAGTTATAATGTAAATCGGACTTACCGTAAATAATATTGTGAATTCTATTTGCGTATAGTTGTACGCGTGTGCAGTGGTGGTATTTTCAAAAATTAAATATGTTGATTGAATATTTGTTGATTTATCTCAAATTAATATAAAAAAGTATTTTAGCATTTTTTGCAGTGCTCGAATTGGAAAATATAAAGTATTGGAGTTCAATTTGAAGTTTAAAAATAGCGTTCCACATGAAATATTCGATATCATAACACCGTAGTCGGGTTCCGTCGAAATATATACGAATGGGTCAAATAATATATGAATAATTCTGTGATAAGTGATATATGAGATAATAAATTGCCATTATCAAGTAGGTGTTTGGTATAGCAATAAGGTATTAATAATAATAAAAATATTAAAAATAATAATATCAAATATACAATTTTTTCATGATTTTTTATCTATGGTCTCCGGGTATACCGATTATAAGCGCTCCACCGCGTTCCTTTTGTAGTAATCGGACGTAATTTTTGTTTTAAATACAGTAGAGGAGCTTCGTCCCCTTGCGTCCCCTCTCACCCAATTTGAGCACTGATTTTTGGTACTAGAATATAGATCACTACAGAGTGTCTGGGGGAGGGGTCCAATGTCTCTAGACCCTCCTTCCCCCGTAAATCCGCCGCTGCGCGTGTGCGTTTCTGAGACAAGACGTCTTATTGAACGCGGACCAGAAGACTCGTTTTTTTCCACGTTATGACGTCCCGTACGATTGCCGATCGGTTCGACGGTCGCGACAGAAATGAGTGAAAAGCCCAACATAAAAATGTTAAAAATAACATTTTTTTAAAAACCGTTTTCACCGGTCGTCAGAAAGGTGGATTTCCGGATAATATACATAACCGTTACACAACCGTGTGTTACTGTGCGGGACGACGCGTTTCTTCTGGTCGCGGCCGGTCACGACGAACACACGGTAATCAGGAAACCTAACCGCGTGCGCGTGCGTCGTGAGTAATGGTGGTTTCGACTTAAGTGTATTGAAATTAGCCGATTCCGTGCCGCCACGTTACAAGCATAGGACTTGTACGCAATAAAAACAACCATAAATCATGTGACGCGCACGAAACTACTGCCATATTTTTGTTTTTTTAGATCCGACTCCGGATTTCACTAATTGCGTTCACTCGAATATTAGGCAGCTGGTTTTTTTTTTTTACTCCGATAGTCGGTAGTCGTGTTGGTCATATGTCGAACAAAATTTGTTGGTTAAAATCAAACATTTCTAACGTGTGGTGGTCGGCAGTAACATCTATTACTACGTAGCCGAATTGCGTTTCTATAATATCTGTTAAATGTTTCTATTCAAACAAACAATTAAAATATAGTTCTATTCGAGAGTGATCACTTTTGACACACTCGAATCGTCTCCGAATATTGCCGGAGACAAATGGTGATTCGTGTTAAAAAAAAAGATTGTCCTCCGCTTGGATTTGAGAAGCGATTCGAGTGCGTCAAACTTGAATTTTCGAAACACGTGAAAACATACCATTAAATTAAACGTAAGTTATGTAATTTAAAAAAATTGTATTTGGTAGGTTTCGACAAACGGATTTACGTCATACGCGAAAACACGTTTTTTAAATTTTCTAAAATAAACATCGACATTTAGTATTTTATCTCACACATCCACGAGACGTCAATGGATTATATATGAACGAAGTGATCTTTCTAATTGACGGAGTGTAGTCAAAATGTAATTCGGTTTTAAACGGGTAGTTTTTTTGTAAGATAATATAATAATGTTCTTTATATAACCCAGCGAATTCATTGAAAAGGTGGATGGGGACTTTGGGGTTTATATCCCTGATAGCAATTGTAACCCTATTGTAGCCTTCCCACCAAAAAAAATTGTATAATATAAATAATATCGCTAAAACTATAAACTAAAATAAAAATATATATTTTGTTAAAATAAAAAAAAAAATGATTTATTTGAATTAAAACGGTAAAAGAATGATTAAAGAAAAGAATATAATAAATATCGAAAGAGAAAACTACAGAATTATATTAACACAATGCTCGTAAAAACAGTAGGGCAGTTCGGTATGATATATATACATACTCGTAAGTAAATAAAACAGACTTGAACGCCTTGCTGTGCGATTGTCAGAAGCGGACGGTGGCGTAACATACTTTACGCGGTGGAGGTTTAAACGAAACAAAAAAAACCCCTGAGGAAAGGAACGTTGTAAGCGGCCGATAACGTTACGGTGATAATTGCAATAATCCGATAAGGAGCATATGCGTATTATATGTAGAACAAGAAAAATATCGTACAAAATACACGCGTGTACGAACATATCGTGCGCGAAATGCAAAAGTGAGTGGACGACGGGCAATTGACAAAAAAAAAAAACACCGCCACCAAGTGAACGTGTAGGTCAAGTTAAGCTTACCCGCGTAGGTGTATAATGCGTTTGGACGGGAATTACAAAATTTAAACGGAGTTAGGAAATCCCATTCTGCGTGTGTTTTGTGCAATTTATTTTTTGTCCGACGAATTGTGCGATGCGGTTAAACACAATTTACGATCCGCGCGAAATTAATGGCGGCGTATACACGCTGACTTGACGAGAGTGTCCGTCGTTATGTTCGTGTACAACGTCGGAATACTGGCGATATGATACCGTAACACGTGATGGCAAAGGTAAATTAACCTAATCACTAACCTAACCGTTCCAAACATTGTCGTCACAGGATTTCCATCCTCGTCTTTTCAAACAACACGTAAATCATTTCGTAGCTGATAACGGCGGCACAGCCGTGGCGACAAATCGTCAGGCGAACACGAGGGGGCCTAAGTAATACGTACCAACCATCATAACTAGTATGATTAGACCAGTCCCAATTTAGGCAGGACAATACCGATTTTTTAATTTTTTAAATTTTTTAGTCTAGTCGTGACGGTAAAATGTAGCGATTTTCATTAAACGTCCCGCTTTTGTCCCGATTATATAATTTCAACGTAATCTTACTTTCCGCATTTTATTAATTAAAATTATTATCTCGTTTCACTACTATTTTTCGTTTAGTTTTAATTTTATTGAAACATAAGGCTTTTGTATAACTATTGTTATGGTAATATTTTATTTGAAATTTTTAGGTTCTTCTCACCAGTAATCCTACCATCCCATATTTCTTCACGACTTCACTACTTGTCCTCAGCCTTCGAGGAATCAATATTTAGCTCTCTCAAGAATTAAATTGTACAAGAAAAAATAAACGAGTAAATAAAAAAAAGAGGCCCCTTCTAAAGTTTCTGATTAACGCACTATGTTTGTATCCCGCTTTTACAAAAAAAAATATCTGGTCACATTAGTCATAAGCCAACGCCGCGTTGCCCGGATTTTTAAGGGGGTTGCTGTCTTGTTACCGCATTACAGACGAGGCCTTAACATAATTTATGATCCTAAATCGTCAACTGTAATCAGTCGGCATATGAACTGCGAGAATTGGCTATAACTACCAACAACGATTGGCCACGATTGAAATGAACCAAATTAAAAAAACAATTTATTTGAACCGCGTCCAATATATTGCTATATAAATGTAACGACTAATCACACGTGTGTGACCTTAGGATTTATTCGGCACGCCTTTCGAGAATTAAAATCGGTAACTCCTTTCAGAGCACTATAACGCGCGCCGTACGTTGTCCGTCCCGTTTTAGCGTATGCAGTTATTACACCCGATTTCATAACTGAAAACTAAAATCACGTGTAATTACTAAAACATTAAGTATATTTACTAAAAATCAATAAATTTTCTCAGTAGCAAGAATTATTACTACGTTTAACGTCTAGAACGTGTTTATACGGTTCTGTGTATTTGTAAAACGAACATCGCGCGATCGTGTTGGTTTTCTGTGTTAATTGTCTGGTGTTTTATTTGATACGTTTTTCGAAGTTCTCGACGGGTTTTCTTACGTGCCACGTAGTTTCCGTATTTAAAAACTGACAATTGGATACAAGCTTAGATGACATGTGATATTTCGACAACATTTCGAACGTTTCGAAAATCATTTATATTTTTTTAAGGTTTATTTTTTTGTTTTATCGAAATTTCGAAATAAACAGTGAAACAAACGGAGTTTAACTAAGAATCGTGTTTCATACTTTTTTTTTTAAATGGTGTCTGATGACGTATAATCGGCCGACAAAAAAGCGCGCAATACGGTCAAATGCGGACGACACTCGTGAAGTAACCGCAATTAAAAAACAGCTTGATGAAAAACCACCAGACGTCTGAATCTGGTTTCGTTTATTTGAATAAATTATATAATAAAAGTCATGTTTTCTCGTTGTTTTTCTTCGCGTCGATCGGTCGCCGCGACGATTTTTCGTAACATTTTCGTGTTGCTGTTTTATTTTTTGTTTACGTCCGACTAAAAAAAACAAAAAAAAAACAAATTAAAAATTAAAAAAAACCATTTCACGTTGAGACTGCATTGTGCACAGTGAAGTCTACACCGACATGTTACGGTCAACAGTGAATTTATTACTTCTGCAACGTTTTCCGGGTGTCAATTGAACTTCTGGTGTTATTGAGAGTCTTGAGTTCGAACGTTGCGAATGAGTTGAATGTTATGAAACCAGTACCGAATAAAAATTATATTACCTGTTATGTTTTATGAACAATCAAATCGGTATACCCGAAGGCAACCTTCCAGCGGTTGCGCATTTTATCCATGCTACTTTATTTCCTAGACGAAACTTTCTTTTTTTTTTTTGGATTTGAAGAATGCTCAAAAAGCTTTGAAAACCCATTTATTTACTGGCTAGAAATCGTACGCTTAACAATAACGCGTTTAATTACAAAACGTAAAAAAAGTTACTGAAAGCCTTTGCTTGATTGTTTTGGTGTAAATAAAAAATGTCGTCTCAGAAGTTGTTAAGAAAATATTGAACCATTTAATGATTTTACGATATTGTATTTTTTTTTCCAATGTAAATTTCGAATACAAATGTGTGTTGAAATTTGTTCGGTATTCGTTTTGTTAAAGTAAAACCAATTCAAACCGATGACAGACGAATCGGACAAATGTTCATAAAAAAAAAACAAAAAAAATATCGACGACGATCAACTGGGATCCATTTCTGCATTTATTAGACGGCTATTCAGACGCAAACGTTGACGTAGATGATGTCGAAATCCCGTCTGATAGATCGAGCTAGTCGTTACCGCAGGTCGACCGCCGCAAACACTTGGGCCGGTAACTTTGTCCATAAAACTCCGTGTCGAACGGATCAAACCGTGCGGCGAAATAAAGCCGAGTCGATTAATTTATTAAATTACATTAATCGTTCAATCATTTTTCAACGTGATCATTAATCGCGATTAATATACTTGTAATCG
Organism: Schlechtendalia chinensis; assembly: GCA_019022885.1. NCBI lineage: Eukaryota > Metazoa > Arthropoda > Insecta > Hemiptera > Aphididae > Schlechtendalia > Schlechtendalia chinensis. The sequence goes on along the minus strand of CM032345.1, from coordinate 6,857,038 downwards.
TTAATCATTTTCGCCAAATTTATCGGCCCCCCTCCGGGCCTTCTATTTCTTTTCAGACATCCGAGCGTAATTATACTGTTTTTTTTTTTAAGAGGAACGCGGGGGACGATATTAGCTATTCCACAGCCGACGAAATAATAGACATATTTGATATTACCGCCGGTCGCCGTAATTAATACGTCAGCCGATTATGGCTTACGGGTGTTTTCCCACTGTTTGCCGGTCCGCAAACGCCACTAATCGGCCTACAAACTATCCGCTATACTCGTGTTTTAAATCGTTTCTTTGGATCAAGATAAACTCCGCGTTCGAATCATTGGCAAACGTGACGGTGGTATGACCGGCAGCTAAGAACTTTTCGAGTACGTACACCGTCTACAAAAACGTGTTGGGGACGCCGCAGCTATTTAGTAAGCCTTCGGAGTACCCCATACTATTTCCCCACCCGACCAATTCAACCGCTGGCGTGTCGCGGCGGATCCGCTTTCGCAACGGAAAAACAGATCTGTCGAAAAAACCGCTATAAACTCGGTCGCGAACCGATTCCGTTGTCTACGTACGCGCGGTCGCGGACAATTGCGCGGGTGGCGTCGTCGTGGTCGTTGTTACGGGGAGAACAAAAGTTATTTTATTTATTCCGCGCGTGAACCCACGGTTTACTTTCTAATTTATTGCGCATTTGTGCGACACGAACGTCGCCGCGAACGGGTATCGCGTGGAAATATTAATCACGATCGTTCGAATTCCCGATACTGTTTCGAAATATACCGCGGACGGGGGGTCGTATCAAAAGCAAATTTCCCCCGTTGACGTTTGTTCGAAAAACCGACCGTCGGGTCATTTTTCTTCGCGTCGCACTGTCCGAGACCGTTATTTCGTTCTTACGTTTTTGAGAACTTTTATCGAAAGATTTATCTAAACAGATAAGAAAAACTTATCGTTTTCGTTTCGTATTCGTCAAGGACAATTAAGAAAATGTTCGATCGGAACGCGAGCTTTGAAAATTATTTGCCTCGTGTCGAACGGTATTAGAACTGTGGAGAAGCCGAATGATTTCCTCCCCGTGGACATCCCGATTGCGATAGCGATTACGCACAGGTTTTTTTTTGCTGACGTTCGTCGGCGAACAAAAAACGGACGACGACACTCCGTGTGATGCGCCGGCAAACCGCGATTGCGCAACTTCCGTCGGACGGATCGTTTCGACTGTAAATCAATTGTGATGACGCACACCGACTGTCCCACTCTCGACGACACGACGTATATTTTTGCGGCGTTTCAAACGTTCGGCCGGCGGCGAAATCGGACGGACAATCGATCGAAAACGCGGTTAAAAAACCAACAACGAAAAAAAAACCTTTGAAGCATATGGTAAAAAAAATGCCCGTAAAGTCTTGTGAAACGTCGCGGCGGTGTGGCGAGGGCATGGCGAACTGTGCCCACGCCAAAAGTGGTATTCTTTTTCTACCGTGAAAACCGAACACATCAAATTTCGTTTTGGTCTAACTGTACACCACACTACGCGTGAGTTTAATAATGAAATGATGAAAACAGCACAAGGGAATTTTAAATTGTTCCGTTAATTGTTGTTGTTAACGTGTAACCCCGTGTCCCAACTGAATCCGTGCTTTGCGTGCACGCAAACGAAACAAACTGTGACGATGTTCGGACGTGTCCTAACTGGTCTATCGAATCTATTACATCCGATTAAACGCACCGTATTATTTATTTCGCACGATTTAAAGCATGTTTCATTTACCAACGCAACGTACTGCGGGCCAGAATACATTTTGATTCGTATAATTCATTTGTGTTCAAAAAATGGATCTTCATGTTTCCGAAGTTCAAAAAAGAATAGTGCTTTAGAATAAATGGGAAATAAATGGGAATCTGTATCCAAAGAAGTTGGAATATCAAGTAAGTTAAATTTAGTTATATACTGAATATATTATCATACTAGGTAAAAAAAAAAAATATATATATGGTATTTTACATAATTTTAGTATAATTAAAACTAAAATATTAAAGAAATATTAAACAATTAACTTTTACATACAAAAAAAAAATGAAAAATATAAAACGTTATTCAAACTTTACAGTTTATTAGTGGGGAGAAAAAATATTTAAGTCGTTTCTCGTATTTTCCGCCGTTTTAGATGTTTTGTTGTTCCTTACAGAAGAACATCGATTTTTTTTTTTAATCGGTAAAAAGGCGATTTTTCCCAAGTTTGCCCGGGGCGCTGGCGAGTCTTCCCACGTCACTGAAACGTCGTGTCCGCACGCGCGACCGATCCCGTAAATAATCTTTTTTCTTTTTTTTGCTCCGAATCGCAAACTCTCGTTTCCAATAGTCGTCGTCGTCGCGTTCACTCGGCCGGTGCGACGGCACCGCGTTTTTTTTCTTCAACGCGCGCCCCTCCTAAGTCCACCCCGCGTTACTCGGCGCGTACGATTCGAATCGTTTCAACGACGACGCCCCCGTGACCAGATCGCGCAAATTCGATCTGTGAGAATTTTTACTTTCATGATTCGTTTTTTTTTTTTTTTCGACGTTTAAGCTTCCATACAAGGATTTTTTTCTAATTACACTCGGTCCGTTTCGACCGGTTCCCCTGCCCCCGTGCTCCAGATACGCAACGGCGATACGAATATTATGCACGCGCATTTCAAACGAACGACTCCTACGAATACCCGTTGTCGCGCGAATAAGGTCACACAACGTCGCGTTACGCAATAGTGGTATAATAATAATAATACTAATAATAATGATTCGACGGTTATTATTATCATCATTAGTTTTTATTTTCTACGTATTGAATAAACGAAATTTCCGTATATTCACGCGAAAAACTCGTCGATAATACATCACGTCTGTCCTACATAAAAAAACGTACGTTTTTCGTAAACTCTTACGTTTGCGAGAAAACGTCGTGTCACGTCAAACAACAATTTGTCGATGAAACGTTTACTGTTCGAAACGATATTGTTTTCGTCTATTAAACACACAACGCTAGACGTAATCGCCAGACCATCAATAACGTTGGCATTCGCTGACGGTTGATACGATTGCACATTCGATCAGGACAACGGAACGTATATGTTAAAGATGTTGAGCGTGTGTCGAAAATTGAAAAAAACGACAAACATTCGTCCACACTGCGTTTGTCGTTCGAACCATCGCGATGCATCGTACGAACAAACGTTGAACAGCCGGTTTAAGAAAAGTGAAATACGTACGGAACGAACATTCATTTAAAAACATTCATTCACATAAAAATTTAGCGCGTAAATCGTGTACGCTAAAGAAAAAAGAATTTTTTTACATTTTCTTCGTCAACGTTTTCCCGTAACTGTGGACTCGATCAGTAGCCGCGATCGCTGATTTTTAAATTCGCGTTCATAAATCAAACGTTCTTGATGTAACGCGTTCGGTCGGTATGTCGAAGAATCTTTTGTTTTTTCGGTCGCGGAGCAGCTGAAGGCGCTCGTCGATGACTTCGAACGTGAAGACGGTCATGGACGTGTTGTAAACGGCGTATTAAAACCACGGTGGCTGTAGAATAATACGTCGTTCGTTGCGAATCGATCGACAAACGATTGTCGTACGTACGTACACGGTATCGTTCTTATTAGAACAGCCGGGCGATGTTTTTATTTTTTTGAAGAAGAAGAAGGGAGAGGGAGGAAACTTAAACGCTGGAATTAAATTTCTGCGTGTACACGCGATTGTATAAACGTATTCTCATCGTGGACGACGACGAATCGACACGAATCTTCGATCTTTTTCCGTTTCGCCGTTCTATGTCTGACGACGACGTTGGCCGAGAGGATCTGTCGGGTTGTTCGTGTGGGCTCGGAACGTATAATAAACTGTTGTACAAAGCCTCGTTTTTGCACAAATTAATATTCGACCGTACGATAAATACTTTTGTTAATTTTTACGAGCGTGGCGGTGTACATTTTTTCGCAACGCGGCCGTTCGTTTCTGTTGCAAATTACCAAGGCCGTTAAAATCGTACGTCATCATTATTTACGACGTTCAACGAAATCGTATTGTTTTTCGCGAAACGCGCACGAGAACGGTTTCCGCATCGTGAAACGGACAAGTTTCCAGGACGGAAAAACAAAAACGATTTCACCGTATTCGACGTATTATTATTATCATTACACGTATTTAATGTCAATTAGTAAAACCGCTATTTAGGTGATTTTTTTTTTTACCGTACACGAAATGTGCAGAACCCGCTTTGACCCGCTTTTACCGTGGTCCATAAAAGTACACGCTCGCGGTGTGCGTAAAATTAGCGCGTTCATAACATAATGCCACGCGCACGCCAAGTATCTCAATTAGGGACACCGTTTACTGATCCTAAGGTGTTCGGATGATACAGCTTTAAACCGTCGGCAATTATCATAAGAGTTTTAGCTGTTGAGTGGTAAATTACAGTTTGGTCTTACTGAATCACGCGTTTTATGTTACCCAATCGCTCAGACTGCGATTTTTTTTCAAACCATGTCGCCCACACAAATTGCCTACATTAAAAAGTAAAACCGCATTTGGTAAATCTGCACTGCTCGTTAAACAAAATTTACCTCGATTTAGCTACGTTCGCATAAAGTTAACGCGTTAAGCTAACAAAACAATCATTTATTTGGTTCAAAGCTAATTATAAAACAAATGTAATGCGTTATTAAGTAACTTAATTTTAACTTCTAACTCGTTATGCCCAGCCTTGGCTATTGGGTATTTAAACGATCGGTTGAATGCAGTAAGTAATATATTATATCATCTGTTTAATGTATACGTTAAAAAAAAAAATAAATAATAATAATAATAAAATATTTCAAAATAATTTAAATTTGTGTCAAAAAATAAATAAATATCCAGTTTATTATATAATCATAATGTAAATTAGAGTGCATAATATGAATGACAATAAAAAAAAATAATAAGCGAAAATTACAAAATAAACGTTTTGGGACATTTTGATGAATACACATTATCCAAATACGATAATAATAATATGTCCTTAACATTTGTTCTCGTGAATGACGTCACATGAATAATATATCTCAATTATTCTTGTATGTTACACAATATCCTTAACTCTCATTCCACTCATGTAATATTAGCAGTTTTTAAATTCATTAAGGTTGCTGGGTACTCAGCAATTAAATTGTAATTTATTGTTTTATTTACTTTTAATGTTTTTCTTCATATAATTTTTATGTGAATAATTTTTTGTTCGAAGTTTATGCGTTTGTTTTTAAGTAATTGTACAACTGTATTTAACTAACGTTTAAAGCTAATAAAAAAAAAAAAATGTATGTATATATATATATATATATATTCTTGTATGAAGAAACTGCATAACCCGTAACGTAGCTCAAAGATTATGTTGATTTCGTAACGTTTTCAAATTACGGACGGTAAAAATAATTGATAAAACATAATTTGACTTTCATATTAAATGTTCAAACAAACCATTGAGATTGAAAATACCGGATAAAAATTGTACTTATTTTAAACAGATCACGTTTCTGTCGATATTATCGACTATATTTTTTAGAAAATATCATAAATTCTCAGGTAATATATTAAAAAAAAAAAAAAAACAAGTACCAGACTGGTGGTGCCAGTATACGAATACAACGCGTTGTTGTTATACAATCACAATTTCTATTCATAATCGCTCGGCCGGAGAAAATGTATTTTTCATCCTAATTTTTCGACTTGATTACGTGTCGATACAATACCGTAAAATTAATATGAGTATAATCAATATAAGTCGTCCGGTTTTTAGTGCGCCGTCGTAGTAGTACTTGGTCACGGACGACGTACAAGCGTATCGAATACGTACTATCACGTAAGTCCGTTCCGACGTGGGTGTTGATCGTAATAATAATAACGGGTCTTAAACGAACGTGTAATTTTTTTTGTTTTTTTTTATTTTCCGTTCCGACAAAATAGTTCATAGGTTTCGATACGAGCGCGGGGACCACTGCGGCGAGTGCTTGTACAATGACGTAACACGTGTACACCTGGTAGAATGTTGTTTAAAAAAAGAAGGTCGTTACAGTATGGTCTCAACGTTTACTTTTTTTTTTCTCTCCAAATTAATCTGGTTTTAAGATGTTTTAACAGTATCTCGTCTTACCATCGCGGACGTGGTCCGAGACGTACGCGCGTCGACGAACAGCGGCGCACGAAAAAAATATTACAAAAATCGATTCTACGCAGACCGCGTATTTCCAGTCGTATCCGTTGTCCGTTATCACTGGAGACCGGCCAAAACGTATTTTATACGTTGCAACCCGTTACGGTTTTCGCGTACCGAAACGCGATTAGGTAAACGCAATACATATATATATATTTTTAATTTAGAAAACTATACATTCCGTACATATAAAGCAGTGCGATACGCGGTGATGGATGTGTTTGTTTGTAGTGTAGTAGCTTGAATTACGTGCGGGAACCATCATCACCCATCCAGTGAACGTGCTTCGGCGTGAATTCAAAAATTATTCATGGTGTTTGGGCGTTTAACAAATCATAAGGTCTCTGGGCCATTGTCGCTTGAGCCTTCTGGTGGCGGGTTTCCGGGGATGAAGATGGATAGTAGATTTTTGAAGGCGATTTCGGAGTTTAGAGTAGAGTAGCTCGGCTGTTCCAGTGGCTTTTGGATTGTTGGAGGTCCGTGTGAAGTGCGCGGTTAGGTTAGGATTTTTGATCGGGACACTTGTATCTTTTGTGTGTTCGGTTTTTCGGCACTGCTAGTAAACGCAATATGCGCGTCGAAAACCCTGTCGACGTACGTGATATTATTCGATCGAAAAATAGGAATGCACACAATGGCGGGGCCCAAGTGCGTGTAATTGTCGAGGAGCGTGAGTTTTTTATGAGTATCCAAACGCAATAACTTGTTCTAATTTTTTATTTTTTTTTTTATAAATATTATAATATTTCACTACAACATAAATGTTTTAAGATACTGGTTTTAAAATTTTTGGATTTCAAAATTTAAAACTGTATTTTATGGTCTTATAGGAAAGTCGTACATTATATAATATACAGGCATAAAAACGGTAACGGTTACCGAGTACCTCTACTGGCGACGGGCGAGACGGCAAATTCAAACCGATGGAATATAGACAACGAAAATTTCGATGTTTTCTTCCGATAGTCATGATACACGTCAAATCTTGATAATAACATTTACGAAGTTCGAATTGTTCGTGATGAACACCGTAGAACACGGTTATAAATTATATTCTTCGATCGTGGCACACCGTGCTATGAACCGCGAAGTGCCGTCGCCGTCCAACATACTTAATACGGTAACGGAGAGTGATTTCAGAATGGTTTTTGCCTGATACGTTATTAGGATAAAATTATCAGTACTCCTACCAAAAAGGAACGAACACGTGAGACAGACACACTAAATACACCATAAGTTATTACGACACGTGTTTTCAATGTTCATATACCGCATATATATATATTTTTATTTTTATTTTTATGTATTTTTAATAAGTCTCGCGGCCAGTTGCGTTCAAGACGACGGGGTGGGTTCTTAGGAAGTGTGAGGGAGGACGGATCAGAGACGAGAGAAGGATTCGGACGGTTAATTTTTGTGACATTTTTCAATAGTAGTGGCGGCCGGATGCAAGAGCGAGGAGTGTTGCGATTTTCAAATCGTCGTGAAGTGTGCGTTAACCGACCGGTACCAGGAGGGACATTTGGTTAGAAGTCGGAAACTACGCGAGACGAAAAAACAAAAAAAAATCGAACGGCGTACATTGATAATTTACAAGAAATGAAACTCATTCCGGCGCACATTACACGCGAACAAATTTAACACACGTTCATGTTTTATTTGATGGCGACCAACGGTAATATATCATCGCGCTTACCGTGATAACGAAAATCGAAATTATCTATTATACATTTGTGACAGAACGATATAATCAGCCGTGTCAAACGTTTACCTTTGTACGGATTTCGGTTTACTGCCTCACGTCGCCAATCATTATCATTATTATCATTATTATTGTTGTTGTTATCGTCGCCGTCGTATTCCGGTCGATACCACCGGCACTGACCGCGTTCACGGCATCTTGCGTCGAAACGTTTGTACGGCGGTCGGGACAAAACGAACAACAACACGTCGGCGGCGGCGGCGGCGCGGTTATCACGTCCGGTCTGGACCGATAAGCCGACCGACCGAGAGATAACTGATAACTGGCCGTTTACACCGGTTTCTTCTCGTCTCGTACGCCGTTTAAGATTTTAATTCGCCGACGCCGTTCGTGTCTCTTACGGTTGCCGCGAACCGTTCAAACCGAAAAGACGCCGAGGAGAAGTGTTCGTGACGACGTCGGATTCCGACGTCCCGACGTCATCCGCAGCGCGTGCACGATTGTCCGCAGCGTGTTCTACAATGTACTCATATCCGTACACGACCGTCTGACCAGTGTTCGGCGTGGCATGCGATACGGACGACGACCGAAGCATTTCCGATTCACACCCGTACACCCGATCGTTTGTTTTTTTCCCCCCAAAAAGAATCCGTCGAACGTTTTCACAGAACAATTTCATACGTACAGTAAGCGTGTATAATGTCTTTTTAACCATGAACGTTGGTCGTATAATTTCTCTGTTTTCATTGCGACATTGCCCGCAGTAGTCAAGCCGCGCTCTCTCTCTCTCTCTCGTACGACCGCTGTTGAGTGATTGACGGCAATTATTTATTGTAAAATTGCTATTGAATCTTCAAACGCGGCATCGGTTGGTCTTTAGAGCTCTGATTAATTACTTCGTGTTAGCAATCTTGATTACGTAAGTTTTTATTTTCTTTCAAACAGTTTATTAATTATGTAATTATTATTACACGGTATAATTACATATATCTGGTTTTATCTATGCCAATGATTATTGATAATAAATCATATCATTACAAGAATAGCATTAGCTGTGTTATATTAAAATTAAAACAACCGTTTTTCTAATTAAATACGTTATATACACATACGTTTGGCTGGTATTTGGATCCTTTAAATTTAATCCAATTTATTGACTATTTTAGGTTAAAAGTACTAGTTTTATTAAAACGTTCATTATACAAATATTGTGTTTCATTTGTTTTTTTTTTTCACAGCAATGACAAAAATGTATTTATCCCATCAGCTACGCAGAACGTTGATCCTGCACAATATCTACAGTTTTGTCACAGGTATTGAATTTGTAACTCCTCTAATATCACTTGTCGTTTTCTTATCGTCTTGTGGTTTACAATCCGATTTTTTGTTACAGTTGCGCTTTTCCTCGCGGAAGAACCACCCTGACCCTTGCACGGCTTGCACGTACTTGGTGTATGTACAAAATTCGAGATTACCTCGATCGATTTACATGACTCGTTTCTTAAACTGTGATTTACAATCCGATTTTTTGTTACAGGTACGCTTTTCCTCGCGGACGAACCACCCGGATCCTTGCACGGCTTACACGTACTTGGTGTAAGTACGAAATTCGAGATTACCTCGATCGATTTACATGACTCGTTTCTTAAACTGTGGTTTACAATCCGATTTTTTGTTACAGGTACGCTTTTCCTCGCGGACGAACCACCCGGATCCTTGCACGGCTTACACGTACTTGGTGTACGTACAAAATTTGAGATTACCTCGATCGATTTACATGACTCGTTTCTTAAACTGTGGTTTACAATCCGATTTTTTGTTACAGGTACGCTTTTCCTCGCGGACGAACCACCCGGATCCTTGCACGGCTTACACGTACTTGGTGTACGTACAAAATTTGAGATTACCTCGATCGATTTACATGACTCGTTTCTTAAACTGTGGTTTACAATCCGATTTTTTGTTACAGGTACGCTTTTCCTCGCGGACGAACCACCCGGATCCTTGCACGGCTTACACGTACTTGGTGTACGTACGAAATTTGAGATTACCTCCATCGATTTACGTGACTCGTTTCTTAAACTGTGGTTTACAATCCGATTTTTTGTTACAGGTACGCTTTTCCTCGCGGACGAACCACCCGGATCCTTGCACGGCTTACACGTACTTGGTGTACGTACAAAATTTGAGATTACCTCCATCGATTTACGTGACTCGTTTCTTAAACTGTGGTTTACAATCCGATTTTTTGTTACAGGTACGCTTTTCCTCGCGGACGAACCACCCGGATCCTTGCACGGCTTACACGTACTTGGTGTACGTACGAAATTTGAGATTACCTCTATCGATTTACGTGACTCGTTTCTTAAACTGTGGTTTACAATCCGATTTTTTGTTACAGGTACGCTTTTCCTCGCGGACGAACCACCCGGATCCTTGCACGGCTTACACGTACTTGGTGTACGTACAAAATTTGAGATTACCTCTATCGATTTACGTGACTCGTTTCTTAAACTGTGGTTTACAATCCGATTTTTTGTTACAGGTACGCTTTTCCTCGCGGACGAACCACCCGGATTCTTGCACGGCTTACACGTACTTGGTGTACGTACGAAATTCGAGATTACCTCCATCGATTTACGTGACTCGTTTCTTGCCACGGAAAACTTCATAGGATACATCAGCGTTGGAATAGTACAATGATTCTGAATGATTATTATCGACATGGATCTTTATTCCAGGTAAATTGTAAACAATGATCGAAACATTTATTAATTTTGTTATTGATGACACATATTATATTGAGACAAATCTTCAGAGTAAAATATCAATTAGCTTTATGTTATTTCAAATTCATTTAATTATGTCCTGTTTTTTTAAGTAAAAACATTTTAATTTGAATTTATGCTCTCTCATGGATTTTATACTTGATTTTTGAGCATATTTTTAAATTTGTTTTAGTACTGTATTGAAGATAATATTTTGAATAGGATTGAGGAAAAAAAAAATGAAAATTTTTATTTTGAAACAAATTAATTTTGTTAGTTTATGTTACTTTATGACTATTACATTATAGAAGTTGTCTGATGAGTATTAAATAGTAAAAATATTTTTAAAATAAAGTATTATGACCGTATTAAATTAATATGATATATAAATTTCTTATAAAATTTGTATAAAAACTCATTTTATAATTTATATGTTTCAGAACAAAACAACAAAACTGGGCTGTCTTTTAAAACATATCTATTGGATGAAAAAATGTTTTACGAATAAAAAAAATAAGAATATAGCAAAACGTTTATATAATTATTAACCATGTTAAAAAACAAATACTTTTCAAAATTAAAAAAAAAATCAGCTTGATTAGTAAAATATTTTACTAACAGTTTATGGTGTATAAAACTCAAATTATTATCTATTTACATTAATCTTATGATTTTAAATACATTTAAAAAATATTCTTCAGTTTTAGAACATAAAAGTATTTATTAAAAAACATGTTTGTATATATATATATCAATAGAATTAAAAAAAAAAAAAATATTATACACTTAATTGCACATAATACATGTTTAAAAAAATTGTAACTGAGTGACTGAAGGAAAAAAATTTCACAAATCTAAATAAAAGCCATGAAAAATAGATTTAATTTATAGTTTTTGTATAATATTGTGGTAAATTTGGAGCCAGCAATGTTTATAGTGCCTTATTTACTTGTGTACAACTTAGTTTTTATTGGTAAATTCAATGTATACACAAATATTTATCATATGGTGTATCGAATAAATATAAAAAAAATTGTAAATAACTGTAATCCTTAGACAGAAAGACTGGTGTAAAATGATGTGTAAAATTTAATACATTTATATTTATATGAGATGATAGATGGTAGTTTCGCTTTAAATGGAATTGATGCAATTTCTTTTTTTCACTTACAAAAATCTTTTTTAAAGGAAAAGAAAAAAAAATATGTAAATGTAACTCATTAAAACATTTAAACAACTCTAAATGGATTTGTGCGTAAAAAAATCCAAAAAAATTTGTACATAAAAAAAAGGGAGACTACTGTAGCTTTTTTAATTACCGTATTATTATGTTTTACTTGTATAGTCCTCGATGATCAGTTGCCTCTTACTCTTCTCGACCAATTTTCTAAAATTGTCTGCATTTCTGATACGAATCGACGCTAAAATCAACCATTTTTGTATCGCAAGCGTGACATCATCCTTTGTCTTGTCTTTATGGAAACTCAAAGCAGAATCTATTGTAACAAATGAACATGTTCAGGTATTAGGAATGCACATACGTTTACGATACGATTTCTAAACGAAATTGCATTTATTTTCCAAGCAACATTTCAATACCTATAATTATAGAACAGATGGTCAACTTGTTAAAGGCAATTTTCGAATTATTATTGCCGTCAAAGGTGTAGTGTTGGGCGCACTCGTCACTGAATATGATCTGAAGCATAGACGTCACTGTCTTGCACAGCTTTTTGGAACCACAATGCAACAGTCGGATTTTCTTTAAATTTCGGAATTAATTTTTAAAACGTCCATCAAAACGCAGAACAAGAAAAATGATTTATTTACTATGATCAAATGGTTCGACTTGGACACGTTCAGTTGGTTTTCCTCAATTTCAGCAACGTCACTTCGGCGTTTGAAGCGGAAACTTGTATGACGAACCGTTGCGTTTCTGGTCAACGCTTGCACTGCAGACGCTGTCGAATTGTGCACTATCGATTAAATCCGATTCCAACGACATTTCCAAATCTAAAATCATACTTGGTACACAACAAGAAAATAACGATTGCAACGATTATAAAATACTTTTACCTTCGATTGTTGGCGTAAAGCTTCTAGGTGCCGCTTTGGTTACCACAAATGTCATATTACTATTTGACACTTTCAGGCTGTCTAATAGAATCATGGCAGTTTCATATTCGTCTGAAATTAGGATTCAAATCAATTTAAAACGACAAAATCAGTAAGACCCTAGGTAATTGATATGCACTGACGGTATTCTTTTAAAACCTTGCACTTGTATCGTATCCAAAAATCTTCATCGGGAACGCAACGATATTTGGCCAACACGGACGACAATTCTTTCTTACACGGCCATAAGCAGTACGTTTGTGCTGTGTCGTCATATTTAGGTCGGATTAGCCAGCTTGAACATAAAATGGAATACTGTGCTCCTCCTTCAAACTCCACTTCACAGACAGCATAATTCATCGAATCCATTTTCTTCGCTTCTAAACACGGAATCATTAAATCAATTAAAATCAACAGTAGTAGTATTTTAATTTTTACAGTTGCGCACTCAACGTCCGAAGACCAAAAACTTGAGTATTTGTAGTATCACTTGTATAAAGCGAAATAGTTGAAAAAAAAAATAAATAAATAAAGGAATATCTTTATTATCAAAATCTTGGGTCACAGACTCTCGCGACAGGAAAACCGTATCGATTAGCGGGCATTTACCGTCGTCGTCTTGCACGCACGGAACACACGGTGATGAAATAGACGTTTCGTACGTACCGACCGAGACGAGATGATCGATGGTAGCGCGATGAGAAATTTGAAAACGGACTTGAATCGGTCGTGAAATCCACTCGAGATCGGATTTCCAACGTTCGAAAAGTTTTCCCCATAAATCCCACCAAAACCGGAGAAGACTTGTTGTTATAAGATAAGTCGAACGCATCTAATGAAGCCTTTGTCGCAACATGAAATTGACAATTGTAGTTAAATAATTACACTTGAATCAACGGAAACACGGTCTAATAACTAATGGGTATGTGACGGTTCGGCTATCGCCCGAGTATCATTTGTGATTAAAACCGTTATCAAATAATACACGACTGATAAGAAGAAGTAAAAAAATTACGTTTCGAAAATTTAACACCCCCCCACCACGGCCATCACCATTCCTCAAGAGCTCGCACGTGTCCAAAACGAATCGGACAAATCAGACGTTAGAAAGAACCCGGGAGAACAGTGAAGTCCACGGCGAGTTCAAGTCCGTTTTGAGAGTAGCAGTTATCATCGCATCACTAGACCGATCGGCGAAACCAATATAATCCATTATGCGTCGCGCGTGCAACACACCGACGGAGACGTTCCCGTGACGCGTGCGCGGCGGCAATAAACACTGACCTCGTCGGGACGGCAAACGATCGGTGTCTGGACGTCGTTGACCGCGGAGTCCAGCAGCGTCGTCCACTAAGACGACGACGACGACGACGACGACGGAATCGAAAAATCGTCGGCCCGCGCCGACCGTGTGCGGACGATCGGCTAGAACACTTGGACGACGGGACGGCGTCTTCACGTATACCGTGCCGAAAGGGAACGACGGGACGCGCCGAACCACCCGCGTCGCGTTCCGGTCGGACGGCCGTCGAGTACCAGTGTCGCCAACCCCGGAAAACGAAACTCTCGTTTCGGATGGACGGCCGAAATCCAATCGCTGTCGTATCGACCGCGGTTCTGTTTCTGTCCGGACAGAGAGAGCGCGACTTTGAGTACGGAACGGTACCGTCTTTGAATTGAACGAAAAAAAAAAAACCCAATCGCCCGACATCATCTTCCCGTTGGCATTGTCGAAAACAACGCTTTACGTGGTTATGAATCGCCCAAGGGGAAAAACCTTCACGTTAACAGGTTTGTACACGAAGCAACGTACGTTTTTTATGCTGTCCAAAATAGGTAAATAATCGGCAAAAACTTCGTTTCCGTGCGCGACACTGGTTCGGCGAACGATTCGCGTGTACAGTAATAATTTATTGCGATTTCGTTGTTGATTTAGATACCCGTGTGCGTACATCCGGGACGACGCGACTTTTCCTCTCTGTACTCGTCACGAACGACAAGCCGACAAACAAACCGAGCACGTACGTTATCAACAATTATTCGATAAAAATGAAATGTCGATTGTTTCCTTTCCTTTAGCGCGACGGTCCGCGGACACGTCGTATTTTCCGTTTTGACGTAATAATCGATCGGCCGTGTCACGAATATCGGACGACCGCGAGAATATAAACAACGAACAGTGGTCAAAACTCGGGACGAGACGATGCCCGGACGCCGGAACAGGTCTGTTCAAATTATTTTCAAATCAAACAGTTTTCACCGTGATGAGCGAACCCGAGAGAGCTTTAACGGGCTTGACGCGTCCGCACGCGGTAAAACGCAGTTTGC
Source organism: Schlechtendalia chinensis (assembly GCA_019022885.1). NCBI lineage: Eukaryota > Metazoa > Arthropoda > Insecta > Hemiptera > Aphididae > Schlechtendalia > Schlechtendalia chinensis. The sequence continues at coordinate 6,841,907 of CM032345.1, read as the reverse complement.
GATCGATCGAATCGACTTTCAACTCGCGATCGAACCAACGCTTAGACACTTAAACGACGTTTAGAGATCATTTTTTTTTTTTGACGTGCAAATGCCTTTCGGAGGTCCGTCGGAGATTTGCGACACTCGATGACGTTTGTCCATATCGGCGTGTGATTGGGTCGCGAACGCGTGTCCGAGTCTACGACCGTAAAAAACGGTTTAGATTTGTAAAATGCACCCGTGCACCGTCGACGGATGGCACGCGGCACACGAAACAGAGTCGGGCGGAAAAAAAATCACAAAAAAACACTCTGCGTTCACCTTTGCCGGTGAAAAGATCGGAGAAAAACTTGATGAACACCGACGAAAAACGATAGTCGAGCCCGACGTGCCGCGGAATCGGACGTATTTTCCGCGTATAGGTTTATCGCGCCGTCCGTAACGAAAACGGCGTTTGTTTCACGGGAAATTCCAGATATTCCAGACGGTGTGTCGACAATTCGCGAAACGCATAGCTCTCGCAATCTATCTAATTAACGACCGTTGCGTGCAGGGGCGGACTGAGACTCTGAAGGCCCGGGTGGGTAAGTTTTTAAGAGGCCTTAAACTAACGTAATTAATACAAACAAGCGACTTGATAAAATAAATAACTCGATAATGTATCACATAAAAAAAAATGATTGGATCGAAATAAAACCGACCTCGAAAAAAATGAACTAAAAATTGTGAAATGATTCACAAAAAAATTTTGATTTTTCGATTTCGGTTATCGACATTTGGCAACCGATTACGGTGTGATATGTGAAAGATAACAAATACTCGTGTTAAAAACCGTTTAGAATATCGTAATAATTTTTCTATTAGGTATATCGTTTTGTGTAAGCCAATAGGCCATAATGAAATAAACAGCTTAAGGCCCAAGTACAAAATGTCCAATAAATGCGCGGGCAGAGCGCGCGAACACGGCAAACATAAACTACGCGGGCGAGGCGACAATAAACGAGGTTAAAAAATGATGAATATCAAAAACTGTCTTTTTGCAATCGTCACGTGGTGTAAATCACGGTAAACGCGTAGACGTTTCGTCGAACAGCCCCACCAGTTTTTTTTTTGCTTGTTTTTCGAAAAATAAAATAATGATGAGCAAAAAAAAAAAAAAAAATTTACGCCTGGAACCCAACCCAACCCAACCGGGGGGGGTCCTCGAAGACTGTAGGTCTTTAGGTAGGGGTCCGTGATTCATTTGACTTTGAGAACCTCCGGCGTACCGTATAACGCGGCGAACGAACGTTTCTAATAGTACGAACATGTCGTGTAAGGGCGAAATGTAACTGCGACGAAACCTTGTCGCGTTAGGTTAGGTTAGGAAAGTTATCATTGATTTCGTGACTGGAAATAAATCACTATGAATCATACACGATAAATTATAGTGCGCAGTCACGTCGCCAGATAGATAGATTAGATATGGACGTTTCGTTTTTTTTTTTCCCCGGTCGCTCAGCGCTCACTCTTGCGTTATATCGCACTTTACGTACCTAACCTAACCTACGTGTTTGTTTATAGATTAGATTAAAAAAAACACACACACACGCGCGCTTAACATTTTTACGTTTTTCGCCTTGTTAGGAATGCAAAACGGTTCGAAAATATGATTTGAATGTATCGCAAATTATTATAACGATATTTTTTTTTTTTTTAAGTATATATTTCGAAAAACATCGACGTATGCATTTGCACGTCAGACACACCAAGATAAAATACTGACGTGTTAACACGATAAATAATAACGTTTTACGATTCAATTTATGTAAGTCAACAAAGCTTTAATTACGTCTTTTACGTACGCCAGACGTCGGTACTCGAAACGGTACAATGCGATTATGATTTGTGTTTTCTCGGTTAACGATATTCTTGAAATTCGAACACACGGCAAATAAAACGGTAGAATTCAAATTGGTTTGCGTCGAGAATCTGAAAATCTTATTCTATACTCGAAAACACCAAGTCGCTTGAAACGATATCGTTTTGAATCACGCGTTCGCGATTAATGTTGATTTTAAAACCCATTTTTAATTTATTGTTTTGTCCCTGGAACTCCTCTGAGAAATTATTATTACCCGATTATATTAGATTTTCATTTAGGCGCTACAGTTGTCGCGTGAACTCGTTTTGATTACGAAATATGATTTTTTTTTTCGTGCAATTTAATCACGACACGTATTTGTTAATGTTCGTGTACGTTTAATTTATTGCGTGAAATTTTATTAATCACAGTTATAGCGGAATCGATATTTAGACATACGCATTGTTCGTTAAGTACTTAAGTAAATTTGAATACATACTGTGCATAGCTGATCGAATTGATATCGACGTAAATAATTCGATAAATTCGTTTTAAAATATATGAACGCACGGACGGGCGATGTTGTAACAGCTCCGTTCGAAACAGAAAAAAAAAATTCGTGAGCATTCTCAAGTACCTACCATATATGCACGAGACACGAATTCGATGTATATAGCAATTGAATACCTAAGGTTTATTTTTAAATTAAATTTAGTTACATAATCCAAAAAAATTAAAAGTGAAGACGTATTTATATTCGATTTGCTTGTTATAAAAACTCGCATTGACGTAATATAATCTAATATTTTATCTAAACGATTTTTGTTAACGAGCTGTTACTTCACGAAAACATTGCAATTATTGTAATCGTGCACAGGTTTTAAGCTTGAAGTATATGTTTCATAATCATTTTCTATGAATTATCATAATTACTATGCGATCTACAAAATTGCTAATCATAACAATTATACATAATTATAAAATTGTGTAAATTGTGGTAAATAGAACGTTTTCACGGATAAATCTTCATAGCGGACCACGTGCAAAAACGCGCGTATCTACGTTAAAATAAAAAAATACATTCACACGAGGTCATTGCATAAATAATACTGCACAAGATAGAATATTGAATATGACATAAGTCAGTCGATGATTCCGCAACTTCACAAAATAAGAATCTTCGAACGGATTTCTAACGAATCGTTATATTATTGCTATACGTATCACGATGAGAATAAAAATATATACTGGTACGAACATTAAGACAAACTACGAGAGCCAAAAGTTTAGGACATGGGAAATACGTCTAACATACTTCAAATTACACTTGAACAAAACGTGTATTGTTCCATTTAGTATTTCAAATAGGAAATAAAGCCTGGTGAAGAAAAGTTAAATTACATATAATGACAATCTTACTCTAATCCAACGCCGGCTGTAAGTAACGTTTATAAGCGATTGTCAATTAAATCGACAGAAAACGTAAAAAATGTATTAAATGAGATCCACAGCTCAAATAGCACAATCATATAATCACTAATATTAAAAAAAATACGCGGTAATATATTCAAAATAAGAACAACGCAAACGACGTTTGTTCAGTCGATAATATTTTTTTGTTATTGATATATTGTCTACAGGAGCACGCGAATCTTATTAAATGTTACTTTTGATAAAAAAAAAAATTCCTTTAAAAGTAGATAGCCTTTAAAAACCGTTTCGTTTTGACACAACCAATTTGTATAGTGAATGTATAAAATGTATTTTCCTTTCTGGACGGGACCTTGAAAAAATAATCAAACAAATTATAATTGTAATAAATGTTTAAAATTTAATTGCGAACAGGTTTTTGTGGGTATATATATAGTTTAGAAAATAATCTTTATTTCACAATGATTATAGCTTAGTTTTTGTTCTACTAATGGATAAATCTACGTTAAAACGTGATTAAAATAAAAACATTTTGTAATGACAAACGTCTTGAATTACTGCTGTAAAAGTTGTATTTATCAACAACAATTTCAGAACATAAAAAAAAACTGTTTACTTGGTCACAAATTAAATAAAAATAATAGGTCACCCATCCAGTTTCTACGTGTATATCTAAGATCTCTTCATTATCAGTTTGTTCTTAATCTAGGGGCAACGATTTTCTAGTCGGTCAAGAACTTTCATCCTCACCGTCAGTTATGGCATCGTATTATGGAATTTTTCGAATTTCCCCTAGGTACCTTTCAATGTCTTCGACATTTATACAACGTGATTTTCTTTAACGTTCCGGTGAAATTATAATATTTTTACGAAAATCATATAACATCGTTATACACTCACCAAAATCGCAAATGCTTAACGAGTACATTACGTATGAGTAGAAAAGAGATTATTATAAATATAATTATGTTGAGTAATATACTTGTAAATGACATGTCAATGAAATATAACAGTTTACGTCTCCGGAACAGCGTTTAACTGCGGTGAGGTGAAGGGATAAGGGGGTGGCGAATTTCGTAGTTATTTTTCTAAATATAATAAACATTTGTAAGTAATTTTTTTTTTTTTTTATGTAATTGAATTTAAAGGTAGGCCGTGTATGCTCTTTCCAATTCTCTGATGACGTTTATAGGTCGACATAATGTCTATTGTCCTTGGACGGCAGTTCAGTTTAACGCGGCACCACTACTTACCTCGGTCAATAAATAATCGTAGTACACGAAACTATACGCGACGGAAAATATAGCGCGTGCGACTTTCACACGTTGTCCGAACTAAACACCGACGAAACGTATAAAATAACGGAACATAATCGCCGTTATGTAACGTCTTTAATCGAACGTTATTCGAATTTCGAAGGTCCGTTTTGCGGTTAGTTTTTATCGTGTCGAACACACGTAATGAAACTTACGGTTTCCGTGTCAGTTTTAAACAACTGGTCTAGATTTTGCTACAGATTGTTTGTCAAGTGTCTGGGCCGTATTCACTCGCAAGTCGACTCGCTAAGCGTGAAGGAATAACGGTTTAAACTTTAAACTCACACGATCGATAGTTCGAGTTCTAATTTGTTCGATAATTTCAATTCAGTTCACATTCGGTCGTTACGCCTCAAACCCTTCGATGCGTGTTGCGTGAACTCGTTTTGTTCTTTAACGAGCACATTCGTTTAAAACAATTACGTTGCAGAAAATCCATTTGTGATATAGTTTGCGAACGTCAGAGGACCGTTGAACTGCGGTCGTTGCTGATAGCATGTATAAATCAGTTCTACGGAATATCAATGCGTTTTTGAGTATGACGAGTTGCATACACATAACAACGGGTCTCAATAATTAGGTCCATCGCCCGCGGTCAGACCTTATTTACACCGTTTCCTCGTTGAACTGTTACCTCGCCGATGTTACCGCTCGTGATGTGGTATGATGTTAAGATATGTTATATTTTTCTGAAGACTTCGGTGTTCAGTTTAGCGTTTTAATGTTATAAAATCGGACCAACGCACCGAGCCCGGTAAATGAAAAACAACCGTGCGTTCGTCGAACGTTCACGAGTGCGATCGGTCGTAATCCGTTCGAACGAGCGTCGGACACGGAAACAAATGGACATTCGTAATATTTTTTTTTTACCCGCCACGTGATGTTTCGTATGTACACCGGCGGGACCCGGAAGTCGTCGTGTGATGCGTTCACACCTTTCCACTGAATCGGTTCCCGGACAATAGCCGTATATGGACCGTGGTGATGTTACGGCTGTACGTTCGAGACGTTCGGCGTCGTTCGATTTTTTGGAAAGGGTGGCCGAAATAAGAAAGTGTTTTATTGGCGTGCGGTCAAAAAAAAAAAATTCGCAAATTTTGTTCACAAATCCATTTTTTGACACTCGAGTTTTGATAGTATAGTTTTATCGAAAACGTACGCATAACTCGTATCAAGAAAACGTAAATCGACTCATTTCGATCCAGGCTTAACTCTTTTATTGAACTTTTCGTGACCAGATAACGAAAAAAAAGTGTTTTTGACTTTTGAATCGTTAACGTATTTTTCATTGAGCCGACGACGGTACACCAAACGCATCGCAGTGGAGTTCGATATCGACTCGGTTCAAACGTACGGTCGACGCGACACTCGTGTCTACCGGCTTATAACCTCACACGACGCCGCCGAACGTGTGATTAGAAACCGTAAACGATCGTTGTGACGTTGGGAAAAAGTTACGGCGGCCAACGGTTTTCGTTGATTGTCGGTTCGAACAGAACGCCGTGTGCCGAAATAAAATCGACGTTCGCACGTGACGTTAGTTGACTGTTGACTTTTCCTATTGAAACGTGCCGACGCAACGGCTGTGCGACAATACGTGATAAATACACGCGTGTTTTAACGGCTAACCTCGAGAGGACGAAAATCGGACTTGGAAACACAGATTAGCGCGTCGGCGATATCGTTCAGGCGTCGCCGCGCCCGAGTTACCTAACCTATACCTAACCTAACGCGGCCGTTCAGCGTTTGTTATTTCGCGCACCCGATCCGTCCGGTCGATAGGCGTCCCCGAACGCGCTTTTCGCGTCGTTGTCGTCTGCCGCCGACATAAAGTGACGTGGCCGGCACATCACCGCGATCGACCGACGAGAGTGGCGCACGTAATCGCAGCCGACACCGTCCCGCGGACGACCGGAATCGGTCGGGGAGAAAGTTGTTAGAAAACCGCGCGGTTCTCGAGACGGACGTCCGTCCGGGGCGCCTCGTCGTTATCTTATCACGGCCGTCGCGAAAACATATTATGTCGTAATATCGTTTCACGTGGCGCGTCAAATCGCGAGGACCGTGTCCGCCCCAGGTCCGTTCTGTCGACGCGCGCGACGGCGTTCCGTTTAAAAAAACGCCGCGTGCATCATTTTCCCGCGGAATCCTATTGTTTTTGTCCGGGTCGTGATAGAACGACGAGTTTTGGGTCGCGCGCGTCGTCCGAATCACGACGACCGGGTCGACGGTTTGACGAATCGGTCCTACCGGCGCCGTCGTCGGAAATAATCTGGAAACCAAAACGCGTCGTACGAACTGACGAGCACGATCGACTCCGTTCACAGTTCTCGAGCGTTTCTATAACGCGACGACCCGGAAACGTACAAAACGTTGTGCCGAACACGGACGAATCCGTTTCGAAATCGGTTTCCTCGTGTTTCCATAATACCGAAACGGTTAACCGGTCGCGACGAGAAAAAATGGTATTATTTTATTGCGAAATAACCAGAACGCCGAGAACGCGAGTGAAATTTCAACGTTAAATCCAATGATATAATTAATACAGATTTCACCGTCGTCTCTCATCACGTTCGTCTAACAGTCGCCGTTCGATCCGAAACGGGGTTATTTTTTCACGCGTTTGAAAAGAAATTCATTTAAAAAAAAAAACGATTCGTACAAACGACCGTTTTCAAACGCGTATGGGAGTCGGCTCGTCCGAGGCACGAGCGGCCCGTACTATAGCCGTACTGCTGTTTCGGTCGACCGAGATTGAAGACTAAACCGTAACGAGAAACGCGACGGAGATGACCGGTCGACACGTCCGACCGAAACCCGAAAAAATCCCGACGGAACTCTGAAAGTCTCCGGACGTTTTCCCGGATGGCCGTGTCCCGTTTGTCGGCGGACGCGTTTCGTAAGCCGCGCACGTATTTTTGTGTTTTTTCTGTGTGTCTTGCGTTGACGACGCCGACGTCCCACGCGCACCTCGTTGCGCACACTCTTCGGTCCGCTTTCACCGTCGAGAACGGGTATTCTCGCCGTCCGTCTCGCGCGATCAGCAACGCGTCCGGTGTTTCATTTCGTGTACGTGGGGCGCGCGCGCGAGCCGTGTTTTCGTTTCTCCCGTCGTCACTGTGGACACGCACCCGCAACACGGCCGGGCACCGTTGTCATCATGGAAACGTTTCGGGGACCGATCGCCGTCGTCGCCGTACTGTGCTGCTTCGTCCCGCCGCCGCCGTCGTTCGCGGACCGACGCGAAACCGCCGCCGACCTGGGAACGGTCGACCCGTCGCTGGACGTTCTCGCCGACAACGTCGAGGACAGGTCGAAACGTCAGTTGTCGTTCGTCCAGAGCAGGTTGCTGAATTTTTTGAAAGTACGCTGCTTCGGCCCGATCGTTCTGTGACACACGCACGTGTATCCGTCCAAAACGCCGTTATGTATCCGGATAGTGTCGCCACTATCAGTCACAGAAATCTCTCACCCGCCCACCGCACCAGACTGTGTTCGTCAACACTAAACACTAACAACGATTATCAACACATTTTCAAACTCAAACGCGTATCGGGTATTATCTCGCCGCCGCTAGTAAGCCTTTCCATTTTTCTCCGTCCGACGTCCGACAGTCTATTGCCGTCTGGCCCTTGGTGTGCCGAGTGATTGTTTCGGTGCGTCGCCGTTTGATCCCATCCGTTACAATCGTTGACCTCTCGCATAACGTGAGGACGTCGGGTAGCGCCGACGCGCGAAGTTCGTTTTTGATTTTATCGACAACGATCTCGATCCTAATAACTTATTAACACTGTAGTAACACTAGTTTCCGTTCGTTCATTTGTTTCCCCGTGCACGTTATCACTGTTATTTATGATTAGATCGGATCGATTTAGTCGTTTTTTTTTTGCGTTGATACGTAATCCCGTGTTTTCACTCGATTCTATTAGCGTAACGTCCCGTCGTGAATCCCCCAAAAACAACCGTATCGATAATAGTAATAACGATATGACGTTGATTTGCGGTCGATTTGACGAGCAGCGAACGATTTCCGAAACATGTCGTAGGACCGTGTGAGACGACGTTCGCCGTCGTTGTATTTACACAGATTGAGGTCCCGCGTGTTCCGATGTTTTATACACGCGAGCGGCAGTCGTAAATTGAAATTATCTCCGATTAACGGTTACGACGTGGTCGTTTCGAAATCTGTACACACGTGTACACTAGTAGTGGCTGTGCTCTCGACACTACGACACTATTGATCGTCAAGCGATACCGTGTTGTTTTGGATATCCGTGACGGTCGGACACGTTCGTCTACGCACAAACGGTTTTTCGGTAAAACGCCAACAGCGGAAACGCATTAAAAGAGTCCATGAAAGAAAACAACAAATCGATATATATATTCGACGACCGAAAAAACACGATATTCTCTTTAAGAGTCTAACCAGAAAACGTCGCGAGTAAGTGGTTCGTCATTTTTTTTTTTTTTTTTTAACGAAAGGAATCGTTTATCGGGTTTTTTCCCCCGAATTCGTCGGAATCGAATACCGACCGACCGTATACTTTCTACAGAACGTTCATATATATATGCATATCCGCGTGGCGTCGCGCTCACGATTTTTAAACCGGAGTCATAAAAAACACGGCGTCCGAGCTCGAGCGGTGGGAGGACCCGCTCCCGAACGTAAACACGCGACGTCTCCGTACGCCGTGTCGTAAATCGAAATTATCCGAACGTTTCGAAATCTGCACGCACGTGTTTCGACGCGCTGTTCGGCCGGTTGTGTGTCATGAAATTAGTGGCGGTAGTATTTAACGTCGAACGATACCGGGATCACGTGTTATTTTGGACGTGGCACACGTTCGTCGTGCGCTAGGTTCTTTCGGTAAAACGCGTTGAAAAAGTCTCACGAAAAAAAAGCTAAAAAATTTATCGAAACATCCGACGACGAAAACACGACGTTTTAAGTCTTTAAGAGTCTGACCGGAAACATCGCGAGTGGGGTTTTCTCCGAATTCGTCGGAATCGAAAACCGACCGAACGTTCACCTTTGTTCCGTAGGACACTGGCGTCGCCCTCGGGATTTTCAAACCGGAGTCAAAAATGCGACGTCCGAATTCGACCCGTTCCCAAGTCGTTTTAACGCCGCGACGTCTCGAATGCCGTGTCCTAACCACGACAATCTCGACCGTTGTTATTAGTTTTGCGCGCCGCTTTTTGTCTGCGTCTTCGATACGGGAATTTGTTCATATTCATACGGTTGCATCTCGAACTCGATTCGTTGATATGTACACAGACGGTCCGACGATTTTCTATTTTTTTTTTCAACTGTTCACGTGTATTCTTGTCGAACAAAAAAACAAAAATTCTTGAGGCGGTCCACGATGTCACGCGATTCCGAGTCGTTTCGTGTCGTCCGGCGAATTCTCTCGATGTCACCATCCGCTACTGTACGGTTGTCACCGATATCACAACATTCATACGAAATCTATAACGTCGATGACGAGCCGATCGAATGACGCGGATCAAAAAACACGTTATTATTCAAATCGGATAAACATGTTTTCGCAACCGTGTTACATATTGTCGATCGAAATTCATCGCGTGACGTCACGGTCGTCTTATTATATGCACCGTGTTATTCTGTGTTATCCGACAGGTTACGTGTCTGTTGTTGTTTTGAACTCGGCACCTTCGGATATCAATGGTTTTCCGCGAACTATATTATCGTGTATACTCTCATCGTTTTGTAACGGTTTTCAATAAAAAAAAAAAAAATAATCGACCGCGTACGGACGCGTTCGCGAGATCGATAAAAAAAGAACGGCCACCCCGGTTCGGGAGGAGGCTAAACCGATACGGAAACTAGGACGGACGCGTTATCTATCAAAGCGTTCAGGCGCCGCGCGGCGATAAGGAACATACGACATGATCCGTGCGAGATCGGTTTATTCCTGTGGATTCCCGTGGTTTTTTTCGGAAACGAAACATGAGTTCACCCGCCCGGTGCTTCAGACGTCGCGTGCGGTGGCACGCAACCGTTGGCCGTTTTCGTGCGACGACGGTTAGCTCGTGGCGGCGTGTGAGATCGGTCTCGTCTCGGGACGAAACCGGCGATTTTCGAGGGCGCAGGCGTGTAACAATAAACATAACCTGTCGGGAACGCGCCGACCGCTCGATTTCTAGCGTAATCATTTGTTCGTTCGCCCGGAGGAACGGTTAATTGTCGTTTGTTGCTCAAAATCGAATGCAATTGCTCGTGCGAAATCGACGGAACCAATCGTAACGTATATCGTCGCGGTTACGGAATCGGGAAGACGGAAAACATTTCTCCCGGGGCCTATTTTGGCGTGCAGTTCGAAAATGCAAATGTGCGGTACGAGTTTTGAAAAACCGTGTAAATGATACACGTATGGCGTATTTTTTGAAATCGTCGTTTCGTCGCACGAATCGACAAACTATAATCTCCGGCTTGGATAGAGATAATCCAGACTACGTTATTTAGTCACCAGCTGTTATTGAAATATTCGCTTGTAGATCGGTGTCTGGCGATGATAATGATGATCACAGCTGTCTGTACACGTGTCTGCACACGGTGTTGTACATATTTTAACAAAACATTTTTCGCGGTATGTTATCACTGAACTGATATTGTTGTTGAATTTGAAAAATTATATTTCATTCAAGTATTTCAACTATATACGCGGTGTTATAAACAATGAATTTACTTAAATTTCTTAATCGTCTGATCGTGTTTGATATTGTACAGCGACAATAAAATCAAACCGTCGAGCTAATAATAATACGATTGTACAAACGATTGGACGGTTCGTAAGTATAACGTGTTATTATTACGGCCGCGGGCTGTGTAACACGTTTCGAGCGGTCGAATTACGCGTAATTTCTTTTGTTGTCGATCGGTATATTGTTGTGTCGATCACGTGACGGACGTGGCGGATTGTTATAATGACGCGATCCGCTCACGGAGACGACGGAACATTTTTGTCGTCCGTGACGTGAAACTCGAGACACCTGTTGTCCCGCGATTAAATCGATAATGTTTTTGCGTTGCAGCCGTTGCCGGTGGTCGACGTGATGAAGGAAGAAGAGAAATACGGTAACGACGGCGACAAGTTCAACAGGATCGGACGAGGTTTCATCGGCGGCGTGGAAAAGGTTTCCAGCATGTTGACTTCGGCGCTCTCGGTAAATACGTTACCGATCCATAGCGAAAAAATATCGAAACACCGAAACAACCGTTTGTGTCGACCGAACGCGAATCGGTCACGAACGTATATTGACGTTGGGGTGCGACCAGGCTCTCGAATTCCCAGACGTCTTTGAAAAAGTTTTCCGAGACGGTTGTTCCCGTGGTTTTTAAATTTGAAATATCTTTAAATTACGTAAAACCTAACCCAATCGTTCCTACGAACGGTGTACCGTATACGTTAGTTGAAGTACCGTCACGTGGGAAATCACGTTCCCGCGTACCTGAGCACACGCGTTACAATGACAATTGTGTCGGAACGAACTTAAAATAAAGTTCGCAGCCAAGTCTTGTCGAATTTCGTCACTTTCATATTGTTTTTTCTTTTCCATTCGAAACGTTTTATTGCTTTTCCTACTGTATTCGATGTTTTATATACGCGTTTTCCGACTTGACTAGGAGATTTGTCGAAACAGTCTTTATGTCTTTGATGGTGTTCAAAGATTCGATCACAGACCCTGCTCCTGCAGTTTCCGACCGAACACAAGCTTCGTCGTACGAGTACGATTTGTTCGGCGGTCTCGTAATCGATACAGCAACCGCCGCGACGAGTTTGTTTACCATGCGGATTTTTATCGTTCCGACTGCAGGAGAACGTCCTCCGACTTCCTCGAATGTTCGACTTACGACGGAGGTGGGCACGAACAAGTCGTACGTGTATCGTTTTCGAATACAACGCCGCGCACGCGTCGACCGACAAGCTTCACATTTCTCCGAGAACTATTCGCACCGGTTATAACCGGAACACAAATTTGGTATTTTCGAAGAAGACCTCGACCATCAACGGAATCCGAAAACTCAAATTAAAAAAAAAAAAATCCGGAACCGATAAATAAAAAAAAAACGTACAATCTCGTATGTCACGTCAAGACTAAAACAATTGCAAATTATCGTGACATACGGATTAATAAATCGTTTTTTTTTCTAAATTTTACTACAGCTATCCGACGAGTCGTTGAGATTTCTCGTTTATGTGTTATTGGTGTTTGCTTTCGTAAAATCCGTTCGCGTAATGTTTCGGGATTACGTTTGAAAAAAAAAATACTCTCGAACGAACGTAACTATGTAAAAATCTCTTATTTTATTTTTTTTTTATCCGCGTCTGACAAGACGGTAAGAGACTATTGTCACTTTCTTCCGATATAATCGACCTTCCGATTTCACTCCCGTGTCCATAGCGTGCAATAAACAAATTCAATGGCATCACACGATGGTTTGTAAGATTTCGTAATTCGCTAATTAAACAGGTGATTAACGTTCGAAAACAACGGCGTGTTTTAGAATTTAAATGAACAAAACAAAACAAACAAATAAAACAAAATAAGAGAGATTATTATTAGCATTATGACTTTTATAAATATGAAATAGGTCAAGTTTACACGATTAAATTTACTTACGTAGCGTTCATGTGTTTTGAACAATTATTTATTTATTTTTTTTTTTTTTTTTTTAACGCAAAAATCCAATTTTAAACGTATGTCGAATTCAAATAGTTTTCGTACTATTGTTTCTTAACGTTAAATTGCGACGACGAGCAGTACTTTGAGATTGTTCTAGTCGTTACTGATCGATCACAATTTCGATTGCGCTCGTGTGTATCGTCGTTCGGATCTGCGTTGATCACAATGGACAGCGATCAATCGTTTCTCTCGGCCTTGTTGTCTTTCCGGACGTGTATACGAACGCGGACTGTGTTTTTCATTGCCCGAGTTTTAAGCGTCTTGATTAGTTTCGGTTCACAGGCGACTTTAGCGGTCCGATTTCTCGATTTGGATCCGTTTCGGACACGGGAAAATGCTCGTGACGCGAAACGCGTAGTAACCTTATACGTTCCGTACGATTGTGACGAAACTATTGCTGGCGTCGACGGTTTGTCGTCGCATTCAAATCCAAAACGTTAAAAACGGAACGAGCACACCCATCAAAAATATGTTTGAAAAAATCCGTACGATCGGCGGGCTTCTTCATTGGTTTTATGGTGTACTTTCGTGACCATAACGACCATAGTGGTCGTGGTCATCCGTGTCTGTGCAATATGATCACGCGCGCGCGCGCGCGTGTGTGTGTGGTGGGGGGGGGGGGTTCGCTATAACACGCCGTAGTACACTTACGCGTCGCGAGAATAAATATTTTCACTCCGACCGTTGTGCTCGTCTATTCAGGCTAGACATTTTCCGGGCTAAAGCGAAAATTTCAACGACACTGACGAGAAGTACGTGGACAGTGTGGGGGCGCTAAAAAAACACGAGACCCAGCGTGAATAACTAACGCAAAGCCCCTTCGAATCCCCGACAAATCTAGTCGGCAATGGCACTCGTCGTCTAACGTCGTCTAACCTAACCTAACGCCATGACTTTCGCGTATCGTCGGCGGGCTTCGTATCGTCGACTTCGACGTCACGACCGCAGACAAACCAAAGGTTTCCGCGCGTAACCGTGGTCCGTAAAGGCAGCATCCGCGCGGCAACCGTTTCGAACACGCGTACACCCGGTCGACATTAACGTTCGTTTGTTTTTCAGCTGCCGGTGGATTCCGCGAAGAAGTTGTCCAGATCCGCCACCGAAATGTTGAACAAGCTGGGCGGACGGCTGGTGGGATTGCAACGATAAAACACATTACGTCGCGCAACCGTCTGAACGGAGTTTTATTTTGTTGTTTTTTTTTTTTTTTTTTCTTCCACCATCAAAAAACTACACTCGAATCGTCGTCCGGCTGTTGTTGTTATCGAGACGAATAGCTTTTTAAATATGTACCGGTCGAAGACGTCTGTGTGTCTGTGTTGTGTGTGTGTTTGTAACGTAAACTCAACAAATATTTGCACGTTCCGTTTTCGAACACATTTTTAGGGATTTTTTTTTTTTTTCAATAACCTCGTCGTAGTGCTATCACGTATGTAATTAAAGAACAAAATCTGAACCGCAAAGTTTTAGAAAAAATTATGTATCGATTATTATTATCGCTATGTATATATATATATTTGGTAGTTTTTCAACTCGTTGTATTCGATAACGAATTACATGATTTTTGATTTTATAACGCGCATATTAAATGTTACTAATTACAATTTATAACGCATTGATTGTTACGTTTTACAATATTCACGTCGTATGTTTACGCGACCTGTACAACGACTAGCGTCTGTTGTGCTTGTCGAGAAATATAATTTGTAACGTTTATTTAATATCACGTTAAGGTTTTGCGATTTTACCCGCCCGAGTATGTGAAATGGATTTTTGTTGTATTTGAGTTGTTCCGTGTTCCCTAATAACAATGGTGTCTACGCGTAATCTTATTATTATTATTATTTTTTTTTTAACGAAGTCATATTTCTGTCGTGCTTTTTTATTGATTCCATTAGACGCGGAATCTCGAGAGACGTGTGTTTAGAAAATATGTTTAGGATCGCATAGTTTAATGGCAGCCAAGGAAAAATACCGATAATCAATAAGCGTAACGATAACATGTAATCTTCGATCACAATCTAAAAATAAAAATTTAATTCGTTCATTTAATCAGTTCTGTTCGTCATCGGAACGTAATCGTCGATAATATTATTGAAATTAATTGTTTTTCGCATCACGTTGTGTCGGTTGTGTAACACACCTAGTCCGTACTCAGTACACGCACCTATCACCTTATCTATAAAAACGTACCGTGTACGAATAAACAACAATATCCATTGTGTTCGCTCCGAACCGTGTAGGTCAGTGGTTCCCAACCTTTTTTAAGCTACGGACCACTCGGATAACTTTCAAATACGTCACGGACCACCATCATTTTTTAGACATTATTTTTTCTCATAAATAAGAATCAATTTTTTCACAGATATCAGAATTTAGGTAACGATTGTCGGTACGCAATATTTGTAACACGCCCAAAGGAAAATCGAAATATTTAAAAATTTTATAGGCGTGCCTCGCGGACCATAGGTTGGGAACCGCCGGTATAGATCGATGTCATTCGTGTTCTTAGGGTGTTGTACGCGGCCGGCGATCGTATGCTTATCGTCGAATTACATTATTGCGTACGGTGTTTAGTGTTAACGATACCGTTTTCGCGTCGCCATTGTCGTCACGACGACGTACGCATCACGCGTTGGAAAATCGACAACGGTCCGGGATCGACCGATCACAGGTCACTCCGACGCGATCGCGCTGTGGATCGTTCGGATTCGACCGACGTCCGAAAAAACGTATGATTTTCAAAACGAACGCCGCAACACTTTCATTCTTGTTTTCGGTACACGCGTCAGGTTTCCACGCGAATGCGCGTTCGCATTGTATGCCCGCCGTGTCCGTCCCACCAGGCATCTCAATATCGGTTTCAAGACAAGTATTTATTTGACAACCGCGTCGATTGGAAATCCGACGAAGAAATCGAGAATTCAACACGCTCGTGGAGTGGACTTGTTTTTAACCGTATATATGATTTATACACGAGTCCTACCCCCTATGGCCACGACTTTTTCGAAATCCGGCGCTTATGAAAACCACCTAAACACCGAAAAGTAAAAACCGCGTTCGGAAAATTTACATCGCCTAAATACGAAAATCATATTTTCATCGCCTAAACGTAATCGTTTGCGTAGTTACACGTTCGTTGGCATTTAACATTTAACGTGCATTTAACATTTAACATTTAATCGATTTTCTAAGCACGGGTTTTTCAATGATCCGACAAATATTCGGTGGTGGCGATCAATAAAAACGAAAACGGTACGTTTCGTGCAATCGGGCGATTGTCTATTGATTCGCGGCTTATCGATTGTACATTGGAACGGCCTACAATTATTATTATTACGGCAGTCAATTTGATCGATAACCGTATGGACGTAGGAAGACGAGCGAATCATTATTTGTAATTATTTTCGAACGAAACGATTTCAATTTAGCCAAAGTGTACAAAGAACATTTAAATACGCGTATTGTAGATTTTTATAATAATAATAATAGTGATAATTATATAATTATACAAAAATTATTCGATAAACTCGAACGACATTTCGAGTTTCATAGAATTCTAAAAGAGAAAACATTTTCACGTTTTCGATCTTGTCGTGCGTCGGTATTAAAAGAATCCTTGACCGGTCTTCGTAGTTTACTCGAGTACTGATAGAAAATAACGTTTCGTAAAGCTCGGTGTAGACCTACAGATACGATCATAACTTCAAAGTCTATTAGATTATAAAAAAAAATAATAATAATTTTTAATAATAATAATAATAACACATAATTAACGTAACGTCGACATTCCGTCGTTTCGACGTCGAGAGATTAATTTTAATAATCAACATCAAATTGCATTTCAATAGGTTATTTAAATAGCAACGCGAAACGGACGATTTCGACGGAACGACGAAACGCTGTTCGCATGACATGTCGTGTCCGAGAACCGAATAACGTTTAGTTTTCTTGCAATCGGTTTAAGCAGAAAAAATAACTCTCGAACGGAACGAAAAATCGTCGCCCGAACAATGTTCTTTGAATTTTTTTGTTTTTTTACGGTATATTGTTTGTTTTTCGTTTAGTATTGTGCACGGTGAACAGGCACGATTCACGAATATTGTGGGCATTTCGCCCGGTCTACGTCTCAGACTCCTTAATCTTGTACGGAGCGGGTCGAGAACCAGTAGAGTGTTTGTAGGAGAGATGGCACTGGGTGGAAAACGACAAAGGAACGGCGGCGGTGGCGGCGTGTTTGAGTAAATTCGGTTAAGAACGTTAAGACGACGAAAAAAAGACGATGAATTTAATATGAACTATTGAACCACGTTTAATAACAACAACAACAACAACAACATCGAATCGTTACTAATGATCGGATTTCTACGCGTTCGCGTGTTTTTTCCTTTAGGCCAAATCAATCGGTCGGCAGCCGCGGCTCGGCTTGTTCTCCTCGAACGGAGACAACAGAGTTCGCGAGAATCCATCAAAAAGATAAACAGATTTTCAACGAACGGCCCGTGATTGTTGTTTGATTCGTTGAATCGCCGTAAACGTACAACGTAGGACAATACGCCGTCGTGTCGGCCGGAAACAGAACTCGCCCGTTTCTAACGACATTGAATTTTTTCGTTTTCTATCGTTCTCGTTTGACATCGACGGCACAAAGGCCATTAGTTGTGAATGTTTTACATTTGGTCGATTTGATTATATTGAATTATACGTATTGAATTTTCGTCAAAAACCTCAAGACTGTGTCCGGTCCTAGGATTGCGTCTATAAGGTGTTGGGAACGTTGAATTTGATGATGTCTTCTGTGCACTGGCGGCATTCCGTAAATACGTGTTTTATCGTGAGGTCCGAACCCGCAGGCAGTGCAAATCGGGTTTTTCATCTTTTGTCACAAGGTATCCGCGTGTTAATCTGACGTGACCGATGCGGAGTCTGTAGACGTGCGCTGTGAGACAGTACGAATCGCGAACGATAACGTTATCGCAACATATCGAAATACAATAAACGGCGAATATGAAGAGAAGATTGAAGACGATCGACTTCCTAAAGAAGTATTAGTTATCGATGTAGATCTGATTTACGTTCCGATCGCCGGTTTTAGAAAACTTAAAACGACACGTCGTTACGGTCGTTTGAAATATTCTATTGCATACGAGTCCTAGCCCCTAATCCATTAGTAATGAAGATAATGTTCCGTGTTTTTGGTGAAAACCGAATGGTCTGGTTCGGAGTGAATTACGGTTATGATTACGGTCGAAATCGTCGGAACATCGTATGTAAGCCGCGCGATAGGTTTTCAGGATTGTTTTCACCCGAGTTGACGACGAAACGCGAATAGATCGTTTCGACGCAAAAGCGATTTCAAAACCTATACGTTTCGCCGGTCACCACCAACGGTACGAAAAAATTCGGCCGCGGCTCTGGACTGTACTCCAGTCTCTTCCCCGAAAGATTGCAAAAAAAAAAACCCCGTTTGGATCCGTTTAGAATCGTCCAAAGCGATCGCTCGTTTTTTCATTTCGACTTGCCCGTCCGTGCATTTCAACGTTGTTATTTTTACCGTACGTGCGCGTGCCGTCACGACAACAACGTCGACGGTAAAACATCGATAAACAAGAAACGGACAACAGACCGTTCCACGCGCGACGTTAACAAACCAACACAAAACAACGACGGGAACCCGTAAATACGAAATGCGATCGGTGTGAATGTAATTCGTCGACGAGTTTCGTAACGTGTACCGGTACGCGTTGTACACACGCGCGGACGTCGGTGATCTTTAACCGCTGTTTATAGTGTTCATTACGTTCACGCGTTTTTCGTCGAAACATTTGATTGATTTGGGCCACGCGCTCGTTCTTAAACGTCTCGGTTTGGCAACGAATTCGATAACAACGATAATAACAATAATAACAATAATAATAACGATGATGATAACGGTACGGTTAAAACGAGATCGGAAACAAAAATCTTACGTAACGAAAACGAACGAGCAATACCGTTCGCGTGATTCACGGACACGACGCGTTTCCACTACGCGGGTTCGATATTCGATTTTCATATTTACGTCCGACCGGAGGACCGTAATGTAACGTTAACGTGAAAACGAGCGGTTCCCGTCGGGTCCAATAGGCGCCTTCGGTTTCCGTTGTCGCACCGCGTATCAGTCGGGACCCCACGACCGACGCTCCAGCGGAACAAACCGTTCGTTCCTCGTTCCGATCCATCGCGACTGAAATCAATAATAACGCTAAAACCAAAACAAATGTCTTATCGATGAAGCGCGTCGGAGGCGGACGTTTTCGTGCGGACGGGGGACCCTTTACGACCGAGAGGTCCGACGGGCGCTCGGTCGCGTTGTAAATACAATCAACGCGAACAATCGTTATAACCTCCGAACTGTGAGGCGTGTCAGGGAGCCGCAATCACTTAGCTGGTGTAAAATGTTCGAACGCTTAAATAACTTCGAAATCGCAGTCGATCCATTCGCGGGAGGTGGAATTTTTGATTTTGGACTGGCGTGAACGAAAAGAGTTTGGGCACGGACGGCAACTACTGGTGTTCGCAGCTTAGACGTTTTCTAAACGAACGCCGAAACGGTTAATCGATCCCGATTCGGGCGCGACTGAAATCAATTATAACACTAGAAACCAAAACAAATGTCTTATCGATGAAGCGCGTCGGAGGCGGACGTTTTCGTGCGGACGGGGGACCCTTTTACGACCGAGTGGTCCGACGGGCGCTCGGTCGCGTTGTAAACACAATCAACGCGAACAATCGTTATAACCTCCGAACTCGTAAACGCGTATTGTATATAATATTGTCCGACAACACGTTGGGATGTAAAATGTTCGAACGTTTAAATAACACGAAATCGCAGTCGATCCATTCGCGGGAGGTGGAATTTTTGATTTTTTCGATTTTGGACTGGCGTGAACGAAAAGAGTTTGGGCACGGACGGCAACTACTGATGTTCGCAGCTTAGACGTTTTCTAAACGAACGCCGAAACGGTTAATCGATCCCGATCCATCGCGACTGAAATCAATAATAACGCTAAAAACCAAAACAAATGTCTTATCGATGAAGCGCGTCGGAGGCGGACGTTTTCGTGCGGACGGGGGACCCTTTTACGACCGAGTGGTCCGACGGGCGCTCGGTCGCGTTGTAAACACAATCAACGCGAACAATCGTTATAACGCCCGAACTGTGAGGCACGTCACCGTACTTAGCGGGAGTGTCCGACAAGCACTTGGGATGTAAAATGTTCGAACGTTTAAATAACACGAAATCGCAATTGATCCATTCGCGGGAGGTGGAATTTTTGATTTTGGATTGGCGTGAACGGAAAGAGTTTGGGCACGGACGGCAACTACCGGTGTTCGCAGCTTAGACGTTTTCTAAACGAACGCCGAAACGGTTAGTCGATCCCGATTCGGGCGCGGTCGTTTCCAAACGGGGTCGGTCGTTTTCCGGCAACGATAACGAAACGCGGCGGCGTGTACTTCGCGCGCGCTCGGGACCACGTCGTTATCGGCTCGACGACCGTTCCGATTGGCCGACGCGATCGCCCGGACGCGCTATAAAACGCCGCGCGAAACCCGGTAACGTTCACCGTCGCGCGAAACCCGGTAACGTTCACCGCCGCGCGAAACCCGGTAACGTTCAGAACGTTCGTCCGTACCCGTAACGCGCGCGCGTCGCGAACGTTCCCGCGCGGCACCGGGGACATGGCCGCGGACGACGAGGACCACAGCGGCGGCGACGTAAGCGGTGCCCCGCTCTGGTCCGCCGGGCCCGTGTGAACGTTGCGGTGTTTCAGTCGTACGACGACGACGACGAGGACGAGGTCAAGGATCCCAACTGCCTGGAGGCCAGCCCGCACAGGCTGACGTTCGCGGACATCACTTCCGCCGCGTACAAGATCAAAGACGGCGTGGTCAAGTCCGCGTGCACGGTGAGTTCCGACCGTAACCGTTCGTACCGCGACTCGCCCGTCTAACGCCGTTCGCGTTCGCGTTCTGTTGCACGCGCAGCGGTCGCATTTGTCCAACGTGGTCAACATGGAGCTCTACTTGAAAAAGGACTTCGTGCAGTACACCGGAAGGTAAATATGTCCCTGTGCACGTCGAAGCCGCCCTCGGTGTCCGCGGAACGGACGCGCTTTCCAGCGCCGTGTTTCAGCGTACGTGCGAAGACTCGATGTGTCCGATCGTCCGCTCGTATCCAGTTTCGTTGGCCGGAAAAACGATTACGCGCGTCTATCGTTTCTTTCGCGAACCGGGACGCCACGCGCTGTTTCATTACGTTATCCGTCATATTATTAATTGTTATTAAAGCGCCCAGGCACACGTGTAACAGCTCAAAAGTCGTTTCGAGACGACATTTCCAATCGTAAAACACAGTCTGCGTGAAATATAATTTTGTAATTTTTAGTTTTCTTAAAAATTCCACGTCGTGAAAACTCCCGTGAGTCGAAACAGTATTTCGCCGTACGACATCCGACCGGAACGGGTTCAACCCCGTCGAAAACGTATTGTTTTTGACGTACTCGACCGTTTTTCTGGATCGGGCGACGATTTCCTTGACGTTCCCGTGTTATTCGACAATAATAACGTCGATCGCGAACGACGCTTCACGCGCGTTAGATCGCGTTCCTGGGTGAAATCGGGTTACAACCGTTTGTGTCAGACGTCACAGTCGCGTTTTCGATCGTAACACGAGCGGACACGGACGAGTGTTACATTTTGTCCACTCGTTTTTGGGTTCTGTCCGCCGGTCAGTTTCAAAGAACGCGGCGCGCGCTACGCGCTGATGATGCTGTCCGACGAGGACAAACGGAACGGCGTGATATCCGCGTCGCTGGGCAACCACGCGCAGGCGCTGTGCTACCACGGCAAACGGCTCCGGATACCCGTGACCGTGGTCATGCCCACGGTGGCGCCCATCATCAAGATCGAGGCGTGCCGGAACTTCGGGGCCAGCGTCATCGTGCGGGGCGACGACATGAAGGAGTCCAAGCACCTGGCGCTCAGGCTGTCCAAGGAGAAGAACGTCATCTACATCAACGGGTCGGTGGCGCCGGCGACCGTCCGCGTTTCGCTTGCCGTCGAACTTACGCGCTGTAACCTAACCTCACGCAGGTACGACCATCCGCACATAATGGCCGGCCAGGGCACGGTCGGGCTCGAGATACTGGAAGACGTGCCGGACGCGGACGCGATCGTCGTGCCGGTCGGCGGCGGCGGGCTGTTGGCCGGCGTGTCGTTGGCCGTGAAAACGTTGAGGAAGAACTGCAAGATCATCGTGAGTGTCGTCCGGAACGTCCGGTCTCGTGTCCGTTTAACATTTACGTAAGACCCCCCCGAAGCCGCCACCGAAGTCGACATTGCAACGCGCGTTTCGGCGTACCGTTTTTATCGATCTCATAGATTTTAGCGAAAACCATACACTATCGAACCCAACAAATATTTCGACGTCCTACGACTTTCTTGTTTTTACGATATCTTGAAATAATCGATAAACCACCGAAACGAGAAAAAAAGTGTTTAAACCCCACCACCCGATAATGTGTTCCTGCTACGGCGGTTATCGTCTTAACAGACACGGATGTCGTTTCAGGGCGTCGAGTCCGACCGCGTTCCCAGCTTCACCAGGGCCATGGAACACGGACGACCCGTGACCGTCGACGCCAAGTCGACCCTGGCCGACGGACTGGCTGTGCCCAGAGTCGGGTGCAACGCGTTCGCCACCGCGGTGAACTTGGTCGACAAAATGGTGAGCACGGAACAACACTACTAATCTCGCGGTCCGAACCCCCCCCCCCGAGTCGTTCGAGAATCGTTCCGTCTCGTCCGCGGCTAAAAAACGCGTCGTCGGTTCCGATCGCGCGACTCTTCGCGTTATTCGACATCACTCGTTCCCGCGTTAGCGCTCGTCCCGGCGTTTTTTTGGGACGCGTAACGAGACGGGGACGGTTTTGTTTTTGTTTTCCCAAACCCCCCCGCACAGGTCGTGGTCACGGAGGAATGGATATCGATGGCGATCCTGAGACTGGTCGAGTCGGAGAAATGCGTAGTCGAAGGCGCGGGAGCCATCGGACTCGCGGCCGCGTTGTCCGGCCAGCTGGACGAGTTTTTCGGTAAAAAGTGAGTGTCGGCGTCGTGACGAAAACCGTTCGCGTTCGATGTGGATCTGACCTGCGCGTTCCGTCCCAGGGTCGTTCTGCTGCTGTGCGGCGGCAACATCGACACGTCCGTGTTGGGCCGGTGTCTGGACAGAGGGCTGGCCATCGACGGCAGACTGGTCAAGTTCCACGCGACGCTGAGCGACCGGCCCGGCGGGATCGCGGAGCTGTGCAGGATATTGGCCACGATCAGCGTCTGCGTGAAGGACATCATACACGAGAGGGCGTGGTTGTCCGACGACGTGTTCAGCGTCAGGGTCAGTGTCACAACCGGGTTAGGTTGTCGTCAAATCGTTTACGGGGGGGGGTTTTTTTCGTTTGTTTAAAGGTCAAAGTCGTGTGCGAAACGAGAGATTTGAACCACGCCTGTCTGCTCCAAGAGATCATCAAGAAGAATTACAGTTCGTCCGTGTTCGGCGACATACCGTTGCCGAAAGTTCTTTAGGCGCGTCACGTTTACGTTTCACGATACGTGCGTGCATACGTATATTCGGGAAATAAATAAATGTTTCGTCTCCCGGTGTTTTTTTCGCGTTTTGTTCGTACGTCACGTATAATTATTATGATTACGAGACCGTTTTTTCTTTTCTTGTTGTCTTTCTAAAATCAACGTTTTCGAGTTTCGTAACCGGATCGACGTCTTCTCCTAACAAGCTTCGAAACGATATTGTTGTCACGTTTTTTTTTTTTCTCTAAAAAAAATTCTTTAACGTTTAATACGTACGAGAATTAGTATAATATTTAGATATCGATGATTATATCAATCATTATTTGTTCGCGAATATATCGATCTGATGTTCGTTCCGTTTTACAATGTTATTCGTGCGGACCAATCGTGACAGGCGCGGATCCAAGGGGCAATCGCCCCCCCCCCCCACCCGTAGACTCATGTTAAATTTTTTTATTAGTATCGTTTTATAATTCTAACTCTTGTCTACGATACTATAGGAAGACAATTTAAAATGAAGTCGTAGCTATGGGATTCCAATAAAAAGTTTTGGAAAATATTTTATTATTCGATGCGACAAAATGAGAAGTAAAGTTGTTTTGATTAAGATCGTAAATAAGTTCTGGATCCGCGCCTGAATCGTGACGCCTGTTAGTTATGAATCCAATCCAGGCCGAAGCCGCGCACGTTTTTTTTTTTTTTTGGCACTACTCATGGGACCGGGGACGCCAGTCGACGTGATGCCGACCAAAAGCCCCCGGCGTGCTAACCTGCACCCGTGTGTCCGAAGCGAATCTCGATGTCGCGTAGTCCGACCCCATCAAAGACAGTATCGTTTGAAATCAAAGTAATCGATTGAAATTATGGAAAACCTTACGGGTCGGAACAGGCGAACGATTTTCCGAAGTCCTATGGGTAGTAGTAGTACCTATAGTGCACTGGGTACCTAACCGTACTATATAGGTACGCGAAACTCAACAAAACGCGTATTCGAACGGACCGAAGGAATTCCGGTTTTCTCGTTAACATTTTTAACAAAAATTAACCACACTCGTCTCGTATATTTAAAATACGGGCGTTGTTACGAATAAAATGTATTTCACGTGGTCTGTCCGCGTTCCGTCGTAGGCGCTCGTCATGCTACGACCGGTCGATCGGCAAAACCGGCGCTTCTGTACTGAAATCACATACCGCGCACACGTTTATCAGCGCCGTCAAGTCAAACGATGTTTTCGCGAGGTGTCGGTTCGTTAAACATTTCGTTTCGAGATTCTCGAACAAACCGCCGAGCTGAGATGACCGACGGAAGACGTGAAAATTCACCTCGTCAAATATGTCGGTTAGTTTGCGCGACCACTCGTCGAAATCCCGTCCGATGTTATCGAAATCGTCGTCGTCGTCGTCGTCGTCGCCGTCGTCGTCGTCGCCGTGTTTTTTCGACTGCGAGTTGTCGATAAAGTTCGACGGACCGGTCTGGCCGTTCTGCGGGACGATTGTTTTTTTAAAAAACCGCCCGGTCGATCGCCGTACGGACGTCGTCGTGCCGTTTTGTTTTTTGTTTACCGTCGTCCCGCCGACACGTTTCTCGCGTTTCCTCGCCGTCCTCGCGTGCCGTACTCTTCCGCGCGCGCCGGCACCCTCGGACTCGTCGTTGGTGCGCGCGCACGTTGTAAACTCGAAACAATATTGTTTTTTTAATTTTTTTTCTTTGCTCTCGAAGCGATCGTAAAAAAACAACGACGACGACAATAAACTCTCCCGATCGTTTCGCGCGTATTGTTTTCGTTTTTCTTTCGGAGGGAAACGATTTTCGCGGCAGCGCGCACGCGCGTCGTCTCGTCTTGGTCGTCCGGTGCGATCGTGTTCGTACACGGTCGGTTTTCAATGACAATCAACGACAATCAAAGTCGAGTCTGATCGTCGACTGACGATCGACCAAAACTACACGCGGTCAATCGAAACTGACAATGTTCAGTCATCGAAGAAAAAATTAATTTTTTAATTGATAATTAAAATTTGCGTAAAACGAATAAACAAGGTATTATTGGAATTGTTATTTACCTCGCGTGTGATAAAACGAAAAAAAAAAAGGATTCTGGACGAACTTCGACTGTTTTCTCCTTCTGACTATAGAAATCATCTTCGCGCGGACCACACGACATTTTCGAAGTTATTAAATATGATTACACCAATTATAGAGAAACAGTATACTCGTGTGAGAGAACCGATTTCGTCGGCCCAGCGAAGATATAAATTTCGAAAAGACAATATGAAACAAAAACAACACACGACTGCTTCGCGCAATTCGACTTGATTGACTGATAAAATGTACATTCATAGACACACGTGGTCAATCATAAGATTTGATTGTCAGTCATTATCAGTCGTAGGTGTCCCTTTAGCACACGCGCGCCCGGGCCGGTCGTACTTAGGATCGCGGTAAACCGGGTAACCGGTCTCAAAACATCTAAGCACAACGGGCGACCAAGTAAGCATTTTATTGATAAAAACCACCACCCCCCCCTACCGCTACTCGGCAAGTACAGATTTTACAGAACACAGAGACTTAACTAGCGACTCGTTAACGCGTACAGTTCGTGTTTATTCTATTCGTGTCTACGCACGTTCGTTTCAAATTCGATTAAACGAATTCGTTTTCGAAAGTCGATGCAAACCGTCGGTATCCAAACATTGCAACGTCGCATGTCTTAAAAGACAATCGCGTGTACCCTGCACGTTATCGTTTTTGGAAATGCCCATCTAACGGTTGATTATTAGTGATACTTACGAATGTCCGGAATAAAACGGCCAATATGACGGTAACGTAAACGTAGTACATGATATTTGTAATCATCGCGAAAGTTCGAAATGCGCACTGTACTTTTCTACGGAATGCAAATAGAATATAACAAATACATCGTCAAGACGACGATTGCGAGCCGCACAAACAAATAATCACGTCGACAGTGTAATCGCGGCAAAACTCTTCGCGAACATCACTTGTTATCAGTAAAACGAAATCTATACGGAAATTAATCTTTTTTTTGTTTAAGAAAAAGTCATCTATAAGAGTCATCTACACCGGATGGTTCCCTTTCCTGAAACGATCTTGTATAATCATAATACTCTTGGAATATTTCGCGTGAAAAAAAATAATACACGTTCGACCGTTGGTCTCATTTCGAATTAAATCTACGTTTCGACCGACTGGCATTTCTCGACGTTGTTGAACTGCTTTTTTGTTCTCGTCGTGAAAACCGCTTGTACGAACATTATTTGGACACTGCCACCATTGGAAACAGAAAATTTACGTGTTTTTCATTTTTTTTAAGATTTCTCGTCGGCCGTAATGCGATAAATACGGTGTTTTTTACTATTGATATGAACGCGAGTCGACGCCAGTCGCGGGGACACAAGCGGATCCAAGGCTTTTAAACACGACGTGCAAATCACGACATAACTGTACAGCCATGTTGAAAGATTAAAAAAAATATACATGTATTGGTTTATTCGAGACTGCAAAGGTTAACGTTTTCCGATAGCTATGGTTTGTAGTGTAATTAGGTTAAACCGCGAAATCGACTTTGTTTTTCTCGTTTGAAACGTTTCGCGAAATATGATTAGTTGGCAAGAAACATTGATTATCGACATTCTATTTTTTTTTTTTTATATTAAAGATACAACATAACAATAATAATTAGTTTTAAAACGAAAAATAAGACGGTACACTTTTTAAATATTATGATATTTTTTCTCGATTCATTGATTTTGTAAAACACACTGATTAAACGAAATAATTCAATTTTTATTTTATTCAATGATGTCGTTAAAGAATATATTTAATCAGATAAACGACATATGTAAATAGCGAGAAGGAAGTAGATAATTGCGGAATCGTCAAAAATATTCCATTCGAATCATTACTTAATTTACATTCTTTGATGGAAGATGGATGTGGCAATTTCCTTTAGTTTGCTTTGTTGTATTCATTTTGAGTCGGAATTCGTTCATTTATATTTCGATTATTATTTTGAAAGTCGTTAAGGTGAAAATTTTGTTGTAAAAAAAAAATAATAATAATAAAATAATTCGTAACTTTTAACTGTTCGCGGCGTATTAGACCAGACAACCGTTTTACAGACATAAATGATACGTGTTACATTCTCATTACATTTATTTGGTTATTTGAATAATACGACGGTATTGGATTTTCTAGGAAACTATTGGCAAACGTGGTCGAGGTAAAAATGAATTTCTTAATGAATTTTCATCGTTCCGAAACTATAATGACGAAAACAATGCGAAGGGAATATTGAGTTGTATTATGTTCAACTCGAAATTGGTGGATGCAAATATATATGCATACTAAATGTGTTTATTGATATTTGAACCGGATACCAATAATGTTATTAAAACTCAGAACGTATGTTGTGTAATATATTTATTGAATATTAGATTGAACATGACATCATATATAATAACACTTTTTAAACTACAAATTTTCAAAAACGTACACACGTACACACAAAATAACACTATAAACGTATCATGTAAATACAATTTTTTCTTAATATAACAACGAATTTTAAAATGTTACGTATAATAACAGTGAACTAAACGTAACGTATAACTATAAGTACACCTTCAAAACAAAACACGTTTAAAAATGTTTTTTTTATGGTATTTGATAGGCAATGCGAAAACAAAAACGTAAATAAACAGCAAACGATCAATTAAATAGACACTGAAGCATATGTTATCGGTCTCACCTCGACCCGTACGGATCTGTTTTATCGCACGGTGAACATGCGGCCGGCAGTGTTTTACCGTTGAAAACCGATCGATAAAAACAAATCGAATATGTTTGTTGTCACCAAAAAAAAAAAAAATTAATCACGTCGATCTAGTCGAAGCATCTAATGTGATTCTATCCCATAACATCTATAGTAAAAGCGTCTAGCATAACCCTATAAACAATACTATTTTACGACCTACTGTCCTAACGTCGAAACGAAACGTTCGATCGGGTCAGTTCATCTTGGCCGACGGCGACCGTTACGAATTGAAAGAACAGGTCCAAACAAAGATATTATGTGTATCGGCACGAATAAATTATAAACGAATGTTAAAATTATCAATAACAGGGGGTAGGGGGAGAAATTAATTGTTTGATTTACGATATCGATATCGATTCGACGATGAAAACCTACGAACTGAAGAAGAATACCGTACTCGGATGAATCCTCTTCTTCTCATTCCCCGACTACCTGGCGAATCACTAATTAGGTACACTAGGAAAACTTTTTTTTTCTAAGGTGATGCTAAAATGTTGATATATATTGAAAATATTGAGACCCACGGTCGAAGAATTTTCAGATCTACTATTTACTACACTTGAACTAGTAGAAGTTCATGAGTTCACCCATCTCCTACAAATGTATTTAAGGACGCCTCTGCCATGAGTTGTACTTATTTTATTGTTTGCATAAAAATATTAAAACTGTTTCCGTAAACAATCTCGTGGAATAACGATCTTTCGTGATCTTCTCGTATTAGGCACGTATACGGAAAAATATTTACTCGTGCGAATCGCGGGTTTTTGATGTTATCTGGTAAAAACGAACGGTTTATTGTGTCGGCAAAAAATTTAAAAAAAAAATAATAATAATAGAAAATTGTTAAAAATCTGTCGAAAAATAAAAAAACGAAATTCCTTAATTTCTCTTTTAACTCAATAGACATTCAAAATCTCAGTTTGGTTAGAAGTACTTGACCAGTACTTAGTTCCTTTTTCCATTTCGTCGTGAACTGCCACCTATCTATTTGTTGTCAGTCTTTAATATTCCCCTGAGTAAGAAGCAAATATATTTATCATTTCACGTGGTATCAACTATATTATGTAATATTTACATTTCTAAAATTACGAAAATCAAACTATTATTAATATTACCGACTTTTCATTACGTCAATCAGTATAGTATAGAAATTAGATATTTAAATATTTATGATAATTATTTAAAGATCGATTGGTTTCTAGCGATAATTACACGATGAACGTTATATTTCGTATTTTAATGAATTGATCACACTTTTCGTTTCTAAGTTTTGTATAATACGTTTCTAAAAAATTAATATTTGTCAAATGCTACGACGCCAATAACATATATCGACGATGCGAAAAGCCAAGTTAACCGTTTTAGTTATGTTTGTCATAGTTTTGTCGTCTTTTTTTCTCATTGAAAATACCTTATCTGCTCGAACGTTAATATTAAATTAATATTTAGTGATTTCGATGTAAACCCGGTTTCAATTTTTGTCCGTAATCATAATGAAAATGAAACCGTCCGAGAATCGTTTTCTGTGTATTGCTTTTTTGTTTTCTAGTTCATGTACGTCACATTTTCAAACACGAAATTTTCAATATTTTTGCATTCAACTGCGAATAAAAGAAATTCGTACGCTTGGTACACCGACGTAATCACTATAGATTCTCAACATAAACGTGGTTTTGATTTAATTCGAAAATAATATTGTGTTAATCAAATAATCTTAACGGTATTCATCTCGTGGGATTTGACCCGCGGGGAAACATTACATAATTATACGACGATACAACACTATGCGAAGCAACCGAATCGAATCCTATTTATAGCATTTATCATTTCGTCGCGACTCCGTTTTCGACAAAACCGATGGTCACGTTTGGCGTTCCGGCTGTAGTACGACCATCGTTCATTTGACAACAATACGAGTGCGGAGAACATGTCTGTTGAACGTCTGCTTCCAACCGATCCTTACTCCGTGAATATATTTCATGATCGTGTTGTCGACTGTATGAACGTGTCGATCATACGTTTCACGTGTTCTCGTTTCGTATTTACAGAAAAACAAACCAAAACTATTTCGCGACGAAATTGATTTCCTGCAGAACGGTTTACGTCTTATACGCAATATTGTTTTATCGATATTTAATTCTTAAATCTTATCATACAATAATCATAGTTATTCTAGACTAAAATCAATTTCATTATGACGGCCCCAAGCGTTCAAGTGAATTTTTATGTGAATACAATCGAAAATCGAGTCGATCGACAGCTACAACGTATTTGTTGTATTACGGCTTTCGTTTCGACACGATACACATTGTTTTACGAATTCGTCATTATTTTTACCACCGTATTACATTATGAGTTGTACGAAAAATTGTTTTTATTTTTTTCATTTTAACCATTCGTTCAATTGTATATACCTTTTGAATTTTTTATTCTTGTACCAAACGTCTACGGGCCGTCCATAATAAAATACTTACAGTTAATTGTTGTTCTTACCTTACTTGATTTCTGTGAAATTTTACAAAAAAATAAAAAAAAAAATGAATAAAATATACGAACACCGTCTAAAAGAAACGAATGTTTTTGCTTTCGAAACCAATATCGTTTCCGAATACTAATGATTTTGAATCTATCGTCTAGTTTTGTATACGCGGTTACATACAAATATTAAAAACACGAAATTTAATATTGTTACCTTAAACGATAATCGAGAGGACACATCACTGTGTTCGGCTCTGGTTCATCTCTAGTTTAGAATAAGTTACGATTTACTTCAGACGAGTGGTTGAACGGAGGAAACGAAAACGCGTACCTAAACACTATCGGGAGTAGCCGAATCGGTTCCGACCCACTCGAATTTGGGACTCTACAGGACTGCTAGCCGAACCGGTAACCGATTCCGTCGACTTTTGAATATTTCATAAACGTTATACAGCCGTTTTAAACATATCTTTATGTGAATGATTTCTAAACGTTTCAAACGACGTAGCCAAGTCCGGACCGCCGAAATCAATCGTTCCGTAAGCTTCTTGGAATGGTCTTGGATACTGGATCGTTTTCGATTAGAACAATTATGGTGAATTCATTTTGGCGGCAGAAATCGGCTTCGCGGTAGGTTAGGTTGGTAGGTCGTCGTTAAATCATTATAAACGCGTCGCCGATTCGGCTCGAGAAGCGGAAAATTTCAAATCGTTTTCGGGAAAAAAAAAAAAAATATTAACATAATCTTCACTACTACGAGTCTAAAGGGATTTCAAAAAAAAAATTTTTTTTCGCGACGTTCGAACGCGTACAGCAAAACGCGCGACAACCGTCGGGATGAGTTCATAAAACGATTATTATAACATGTAATTGTTTAGTCTAAAGTCGGGGGTCTGGTCTGGTCCCGTCGCGGCGCTCCGCGTTCCGGCTTCCTTCCGACCGGCCCGTCGTCCGCCGAAACGTTGTGCGGTTCGTGATTCTCGTCCTGGAACACGACGCGCGTTTTACATTGCGTTATGCGCGTACCCACCAGGCCCGCGACCGACCGGCACAGCTTCCCGTCGAGGTCGTACTGTCCGACGCGGTTGTCTTGGACGTCCGACCGACAGACCGTGGGCTTCGCGGGCGCCGACCCCGAAGGGATCGGACGAGCGGCGGTCCCGTCCAACGTGGTCTCGTGCGTCCCCCGTCCTCACCAGAACGTCACGCACGCCGGAACCCAACCCGACCCAACCCGACCCGACCCGACCCGGGACTCGACCGGTTTCGGACGACACGCGCGGCTACACCCGATAACGACGAGACTTCTCGCGCCGAAGTTCCGCGCGCGTTGGGGACACGTGACCAGAAAGCACGTTTTCATGCGCGCGAACCGTCCGAAACGCGTTATCGCGAGAAACTACACTACGACCGACGTCGTAAAAACACTTGGCCGTGGACCGGAACAAATCGATCAACTGACGGTCTGAACACAAAAAAACGTTCGCTTTGTCGTACAGCGTTACACGTGAAAAAACACGTTCGACATAAATCTAGAGACGGAGTTGGCGACAAGAAATAAAAAACAGATTTTGATAATTCTTATATACGTATATATACTTGAATTGTCACTTGATGAAAAATCGGTCTCATAAGCGGGCGGGCGGGTGAGTGTGAGGTTAGTGGGGGCCTCCCGTACCGCCGCGACGCGAAATCAATTTTTTGACCCGCCACCGCGCGCGTTTAGACGTTGTCCGCGACAATTCTTACCGTGCGGTCGAAACGGACGAGAACCACGCGCGTCCGCGTGTCCACGAAAACGGCGACGGCTAATTGAATCGATCCGGTCCGTGCGTTCGTCGATCTCGATCGTCGTCGCCGGATCTGACGGGTACACGGAGAACACAAAATAGAATACAAACAAACAAAACCGTCAACACACGGGACGATCTAATTTTTTTCGTCCGGAGAGGCGCGACAACCGGAACGTGTCACGTTTTTATAAAAAAAAAAAAAAAACCGTTTGAATGTCGAACTGGAATTGTTGTTTTTTGTTTGTTTTTTTTTTGAGGGGGGGGGGGGTTGGATGCAAACGTAAATGTGACTCTGACGTTAAATCCTAATCGATTACATAAATATATATAAATATTTTACGGTTAGACTCGGTTCGAATCGGAATGACGTATTTTCCTCGGTAACGATTAATCTGCGTTTGCCTTTACGGAAACGCGGGTATGACGTTTTTTTTGTCAATTTTTACGAAATCCCGACGTCGATCGACGGGACACGCTCGTTCTCGCGCAACGCGCGGATTTGATCTCGATCGTTCCGTAGAAAAAGGAAAAAAATTCGCGATTTTATGACCGCGGACTCGCCGACGGACGTTTCAACGTGTTCCGGCAAATATTGATTCGTCTCCGTTTACTGTTGGTATGAATATTTCGTTATGAAATCACGGGTAAACGGAATGTGTTCTGTGAAGTACTTTGCACGGTTATTCGTGATAGCGAACGAGAGCCGCTCGCGGTCGTCGTGCGCACGGGAGTGTTTGCCATGTCGTCCAAAAGGAGATGCGATTCCCATCACGGTTTCATAGACACGATTCATAGTTGTCGAATCGCAGCGAACAACGCGTACACGTGTCGTACCTGTGCAAGCATATTTGAAGCGAGCAGTAATCTTTTGCGACTGTTACCGCACGAAGTCAGCGATCGATTAGCCAACTGAAGCATTGATTTTTTTGTTTTTTTTTTTTTTTTTTGAAATCCTTACGTCTATAGCGGTTATTTCTATCGATTCGATTTCGATATCGAACATCGGAAATCGTAAAACACAACGAGTTCACCGTTCACCGGCCGCATCACGCGAATACGTCAAAATCAAATTGATTTGTTTAATATTTCGTCAAATTGAACGTACTTACTTGAAAATTTAAAAACGTCAACTCGGTAGATTTTCCCATTTTTAGACATAATTTCTGTTGATATTTTCCGAAGTTCAAGAAAATATCAATTTGTTTAATTTTAATGGCTGTTTAACATTGACTTGGTTTGTATACGATTAAACATAATAACGTAATCTATTTAAAATGCGAGGGGGGGGTGTAAAATTATATATTTACAAAACGGGAAAATAAACAAAAGCGAAAACGTGATTTTTAAAACAGAAAACATGTTTATTTTTAGATGTTCAACGATTATTCGGGGGGAAAAAAAGCTTTCGAGTATCGAACAGAATAAAAGTCATCTCCTTCGTCAGATCTCCGCGGGACATCGTGTAAAACCCGAGCTTTGTTCTATTTAGTTTTTAAACTTCCCACAAACCCATTCCTATTAAAAACGGGTTTGTCTATGAGCTCGTAATGATTAAAGCGACGACAGGACCGATAAATCTGACGTTTAATCGTTCGTTTCCACACGGTAGCCGCGTAGTGAACGACCTACAGCTGGTCGGATTTTTCACCGTCCCGCGTCGCGTTCTCGTACCCCGTCAAAAACATTAAACCCGATTTTTTTCATCGCAACCGTTAGGACCGCGTATGTTTTTTTTAGGCAGCATTGATCAAAATGTGTCGTGTGTTTCCACAGTGACTCGAGCAAACCGTTTATTTTTTTTTTTCCGTTCATCTCGAATGAGGTCACTGACTTGTATGTGCCGTATTCGATTGGCAATATTGACAGGCACGGTGTACACGAAGTAAACTAGTTGAACCCATTGCAAAACGTTCGTAAACAAATCGGTCATACGCGTGACGGACGCAGGGCGTGCCAAAAAGATTCGTCCGATGTCATCAAACCACGTTTGCCATTATGCATTTGAGCCGTTATATCAATGGAACAAGTTATTTAAGTTAGGTTTTCGATACAGTCTTTAGAAATGTTCGATGCGACGCCCTCCGGCACACGTCTGAACAGCGACAGTCGAATTCTTCACGAACGTTTTGGAGCACGTCGAACGTAGTCGAGTTGACGACGCGTGTAATGCGATTTTTCAGGTCCATCGAGATCTCTTCGAAGGGAACGAACGTAAACGGTGTCTTTTAGGTACACACGCCGAGACAAAGGTCCGGAGAACGGGACGGCCGAGGTGCCGCGTCATCTGCGGACGTCCCATGAAACGTTGGCGAACGCGTTCTTGGTCGACCCGACGACTTCCCTTCGCACGAACCACCGGGGGTCTTATGCCGTCGTCGGACGCTCTGAGCTGTCTGAGGTTCAATGTTGGACCGTTGTCGGAAATCACGCTGAACGACAGACTCGCGCTTTACGGAGCGCAGTCGCTCTGACGCAGGTGCGTCTCAGCGTTACCAAATCTCAGTCAAAAAAAAAATAAATAAATGAAAAGAAGACATTTGAGGTTCCCCCCTATTCAATATGGTTGGCGATTGATTCGCCCGAAGACCGCGGGTTCAATATGTATGGCTTACCGAAATCGGACGAATCTCTTCGGGACGCGCTGTATTTTATGCGAACAAATGATTATTATTCGTTTTCAGACGTCCAACAGACGGTTTCGTCAACTTGGCGCGTGGAACTTGGCTTTGGTCATATTGGTATGATTTCTAGTGGCGTTTCGCGTAGTTTTTTTTCTTTTCATACGGACTTGATATTCATTTGGCTGAATAATAATAAGACGTGCCGTCGTAACGATATGATCGTATCGTATTCAAATGAGATGGCGAGCCGCTCGTGCTGTTGTATTATTGTTTTTAATCCCAAAACAACTATAAATCATTGCACTCGAAAAATGATTCCAAGCGGGTTTATTAGTTTTTAGAAATTCAAACTTCGTATACATCAAAAAAAAAAAAAAAAAAAAATTATTATCAAAAATAATGTTTGTTATGTCGATTACGTCGGGACTCGAGTGCAAATAGCAGGTAACGGACATGTCCACAATTTAACAGGTTTTTTTAAAACAGTTTTTCACTCGACGTGTTTTACCAGTTGACACACGTCTACACGTAACAGTCACGACAAACGGCGATCGTCACAACTGAACACGAGTTTCGCGTTGTATTCTGAACGGGCGGTTTCGAATCGAACGTCTGTCGATACAACGCCTCCGATATCCGCGTGCGAATAAATCCGTGTGGTTTTCGAATGAAGAACATTTTAAAACGCGTTTAGGTTTCGATCAGGTCGTATCGAACCGTCTGACTTGTGCGGTACATTTCAAACGTGTATTTCGCTCATCTCGTGAAAACAAAACGGACCCTCCCGTCGCGAGACATCATACGTATGCTACTAGTTTGGCGGGGCGAGAGAAGCACGAGAGAAAGGGTTTTTGGGACGCGACCAGACGGCACGAAGGTCGGTGTATGGAACAAGACTGGGAGTCGAACGGCAGACGACGTCCAGCGAATGACCTCACCTCGGCGTTTGGCAGTATCGACAAAACGATTACTGTAATGTACTTGTCTCTCGATTTATGTACACGAGGTGATAACAATCGTCGAGGTCGAGTCGTCGTGACATCGATAAAATAAACAAAACTCCCGTTATGGAGACCGCAGGTTAGGTGGTCGACTTACGTTTCGTCAGGACGTCGGTGTATCGGTTCGGTTGGTCGTGGCCGGGGATTGGCGGCGATCTGTTCTCGTCCCTTGGGCACACCGTCCCGTCACCCCGACGTTCGTGACGTCGGCGTTACGAAACGGTAACGGTGAATCGGAGCACCAAGACGGCTAAATAACGCGTGACCTCGGACATTTACCGGGCGGTTACGAGCGGGCGCGCCGCAAAGCGAATGATTCGGCCGGGCCGAGTCGATCGCTCAACGAATAGATAGATAACACCGATAGAACGTATGCCGTTTGTTACGGCCGTACGGATAAGAACGATGAGAATAGTTCGACTTCGGGTTGTCCACGGCCGGCGGCACTGCGTTCCGTTTACGCGCGGGGCTTATACACGCGTTCTGTATTGTTATACGCTGTCTCGACATTTTTCCCGTGCGTTCGTTAGGTACACGGTTCATACTTACGTTCGATTTATTCGGCGACTCGTATGCCGTGTTCAGCAACGTCTCGCCGCGGCGTGCAGACGTTTTCGCGTTTGTCGTTTCGGCCGATCCAAACGAATGGCCCGAACCAGCCGCGGTCGTCGCGTCACGTTTACGCGTGATCGAGACGAGGACGAAACGTCGTCGATCACCTGGCGGCCCGTTCTGAACCGCGTGCCGACGCTCGCGCCACGGCCCGGGATCAGGGACGTACACGGAAACAAGTTTTGGGGGGTGATTTTGAAAATCATTAATTGAAAGTCAAAACTTTTTATTTTAATAAGTATACGAATTTTTATATTGCTCTAGCCAGTGGTCCACGAACATAATGTAATATTAAAGTAAATAACTATTATTATTAGTAAATAACCAAACGTTTTGGGGGGTGTTTTTGAACACCCAAAACACCCCCCTGTGTACGTCCCTGCCCGGGATCGTCCGGGTTTCGCCGCGGGGGGACACGGATTTCGGCCAAGTTTTCGCCGGTTTTCTACGTTTTCCGGATACGGGGCAAGGACGGGTACGAGGTCGGGCAACGACAAACAATTGACCGGGGCGACCGGTCAACACGTGTGTTTGCCGATCGTCGAGGCGCGACAAACAGTATCTCCGACGTAAACAGTTCGCGCGCACTTTGTAAATCGAAAGTCACTTATACATCGGGGGGGTGACATACACATGCACGAATATCCCGAAGCCGCGAACACTTGAAAACGCCGTTCTTTCCCACCGCAGAGTCGCGCTCAGGAATTTCGATTGGGCGGCGATGTTTGTTTTATAATCGTCCGTGTTTACGTCTTGTCGTTACTACGAGACAAGCGGAACGCATCTTCCAGAAGCCCGACGAAGAAGCCGTTCTGACGATACGTACATTTAAAACGCGACAGTGACCTCCAACGTAATGTAAAATCGATAATCGTTGTTAAACAATTGTACCCGAATCCAATAGTTAGGGTGCTATTAACCGCCGTATCCATTCGTGATTGAACCCGTTATCGAATAATGTAGGATAAGAAGAAAAAAATCGTGTTTCGAAAATCGCCTGATATCAGACGTGAGGTCTGCAACACGGGCGAGTACGCGTAAAAACAACACGTTTTAAAAAGTCGATGGCGGGGTTTTGAATCTACCTAAGCCCCCTCCCCCCCCCCGGTATGTGATCGGTCGCGTGCGGTTTTCTATGAAATCTCCGCACTTGTCCCGTGCCGTTTGAAAAACATTTCAAATCTATTATGGCGTTCAGCAAACCTAACCTTGCTCGCGGACGCGTTCGTGTGCCGTTGTCGCGCGGTCGGAACTTGGACGTTTACTCACAACGATCATTTCGTTTCCGTCATGGCGGGTTCTGTTTTCTTTTTCTTTGCCGGCTTGTTGTGCAATCCAATCAGAGCATTAACGTGTGCTCGTCGTCATTTCTTTTATTTTCTAATTTTTTTATTTTTTTGTATGTTAATTCAATGAAAAATAAACTTATCGTACTCGTAAGAGCTGTCCGAACTCCTCTCGTACACAAATGTAATGTTCGTAAAAAGTTTTTCGATTTCGAAAGAAAAAAACGAAGAAATCATAATAAAAATTTTTTCAAAACATTAAATATCGTTTTGTGAAATTCGTTAGCTCGACTGTATCTTGAATCTTCAGACGCTCATAGAAGAGTCAACCGACTTGCTTTGATTATTTGTTTTCATCGTGTGATTCGACGTTTTAGTAAGTAGAATTACGTTTTTGAATTGTTACAGTCCCGTCGATTCCGAAAAGAACAAAATGATTACGACGTCGTTCCGTATTGAAAAGTGATTTACGTGTACGTATACCGTACGAACGCACGACCGCTTTTTACCACGAAAGAAATTGGAAAATTCATTAAGTTCACGTAAATTTCGGTGCCGTGCAGTGCGATAATTTGTGTCTCGAATTATATCGAGACGAGATCGACGTTAAGTCGGAACGACGTTTTAGACGAACAATACTACGTATTATGTTTTAGAATCGAACGAGAAAAAGACGAAACGTTAAAATTGTAATGATTCAAAAAAAATAAAATTCAAAATCAAAATTAGCAAACTCGTGTGAACTCGTCCACATGGCGTACACGGTTTCGGGATCGGTAAACGTGTTCGGCAACAGCCCGAACGACAGCACGCCGGAATCGGTTCTGTTTTGAGTGATTCTCGATTGTTCGATTTTGATTTGCAGCGCCGTCCGGATGGCCGTTCAGAAAATCCAAAACAAGTCATCGTTTGGAAAACGATTTGTTCGCTCCGGACTTACGGACGGACGTTGTTGATACACGTTAACGTGTTTCGGCAGATCGAATCCTGACGGCGGCGTTTTGGTATCCGAATATTGAAATCCGAACGGAATCGGTCGTCGGAGGAATCTACTGACATCGACGAAAACAGTATTTGTTGTGTTTACCATATTATTCCATTAGATAGGTTAAACCAATTTAAAACGTTACACGCCCACGGGTTTCTTTCGGAGTGCCCGACACCATTGCACGGTTAGGTTAGGTTAGGTTAGGTTAGGATCATCGAACTTTGAATCGGTTGAATCACGGTGACACGCGAGATAATGTCTCTGTGCTTTCCTGACATTGTTTTCCGATGTATCCACGTGTGCGGTTTCGGGCTGACGTCTCGGACTCGTTTCGGAGTCCATCTTCAGAGCGTGATTACTTGGTCGAAACGTCAGCCGAAAACTACACACGCGGATGCATCTGAGAACAATGTCGGGTAATCGACAATCCACGAAAGCATCAACGCATTCACACGTGTCTGTGCGTTTTCCCGGCGTCTCAGAACACCAACAGCCAAACATCGAAATCCGGTGTACGTTTCCAGCGACGTTACACGCTTGACGTTTCGGCGATATTTTCAAAACGGTGTTTTTTTGGCGTATGTTTTTTTCGCTGTTCCCAACCGTACCGAATCGACACGTTTTTCCATTTCTTTTGCGAGCGCGACGACGTTACGAAGCCGCCCGGGCACGTCTCTTGGCGGATCCTCGTCGAAATCGAAACGCGTCTTTGTCTTTTTGTCCGTCCGTGGCAGGCCACCGTGAACCGTTCGTTTCCAGACGGTTTCCGCGGGTTTCCGGTGTCCGGTTCCGTTCATTCGTGCGCGAGTTCCACGTCCGCGGCTCCCCGGTACGTCTGAGTTCCGCACTAGGCCGTGTCACGTTCGTTTACCACGAAACGGATAACGCGAACGGTTTAAGCGAACGAAACGAACGTCGTTGGAATCGCACTGGAACGCGTTAAGTTCACCGGACGTCCGACCGTTTCGCAAGTACGAGAACTCAAGGCCGAAGCGACGTTTTCAACGTTTTGCGTGTGCGCTTAATTTTTCGCGCGACGCGACGAGAATCGTGCGAATTCGGTTATCGAAAAATGTCTGAATACGTTAAATGTTACGCAAAACGCGCCACTCTGTACGTGGACGGGCAGTGCACAATTTAGAGTATTTTTTTTTTCATTTCGAAACTATGTAAATATTAATTTACAATTATAATTCAAGGTGAAATTAAAAACGTGTTGCTCGCGACTCGTGACCGACGATCAAAGGTCGAACTTATTGTCGTCGACGGTGATGTTTTAAAACGTACGCGTTCGCGTTCACGTCAGTAAACCAAATATCTCACGACCGTCAAGAAAATATAACGTCGATTTAAAACTTAAATGTGATTTAACTTGTGAATTAAACGAGTTTCGTAACAACCGTCGTCGCCGTTAACGCGTGTTCACGTTCTTATAAACGTTACGAGACGTACTAAATAAAACGAAAAATAAATAAATAAATCGTTATCAATATATTTCGTATAACGATTTGGTTTTCAATCGGACGATCGTCCGAAACAAAGCGATGTTTCACGTTAAAAAACAACGCGGAAACCGGCAGACGCCGCGGCGGACCGGACTTAAGATTCCGGTGTTCTCGGTCCGACCGCGGTCGCCTTTTCGGGTAATCACGACCCATATCGGTGACATGATGATAACGGGTGCGTTTAAGTTTGAGTACGCGGGACTGCAGGGACGAACGCCGTGTCTAACCCCTCCCCCCCTCCCACCGAAATTTCGGACGGTACGTGAAATATGTACGTACGTGGTTTCGAATTACTTCAACGCGTTTATTTCGTCACGGGGACGTCGTATTGACTCGTCGTTGTTCAGTCATTGCGGTCTCGAATGTTTTGTATTGTTGAAACGAGTTCTGGTTCGATTTCAAAGTCCTTCGAACCGAAAAATACAATCACCGTTCCCGTTTCGACTTCGAACTCGTTATCATCAAACTTGTATAGCGACGTTACACGCGAAAAAGTTATCGATACGATTGGCCAAATCACCTCGAAGAATGGATGTTTTAATGCAATAATCGTTAACAAAACTTTCGAATCCTATTTTTTTTTTCATCAATACCCCCCCAAATCGTTTTCCTGCGTTCGTCCCTGCGGGACGGATATTCACACAGATCGAACGCGTCTTCGCGTTTCGCCGGCAAAGGTACTGATAAACAAAATGATATCGATTTACTCGC
The DNA here is from genome assembly GCA_019022885.1 of Schlechtendalia chinensis. NCBI lineage: Eukaryota > Metazoa > Arthropoda > Insecta > Hemiptera > Aphididae > Schlechtendalia > Schlechtendalia chinensis. The sequence continues at coordinate 6,800,170 of CM032345.1, read as the reverse complement.
GGTCGGTCTTTACGTTTTGTCGACTTGACACGATAACAGTTTTCGAGAGAGAAAAAAAACGTGAAAAACCTTACCATTTTAATATCGCCGTGTCCGTCCGTGGGCAACACCAACGTTGTCGAATCGAAAATAATCGTCGCCCGCAACACTCTGGACACGAACACCGCGACGTCGACCACTCCGTCCTCCGTCGTCGTTTGGGGCGGCCTGTGGGATTTACAACAGCCGAGATTGATTACACCGTTCATCTCGGAAGGTTAGGTCCGTCGTTCGCAAAAGAGAAAATGTGCCGACGTATAGCGTGAATAAAGCACGTTATCGCGTAATTGATTTTGACGTTATTGTCGATTAATTGTGAACGGGTTTATTAGTTTATTCTGTTCAAATGAAACGTTGTGGAATACTGTTTTTTGTTATCATACTGTGTGGGCGGGACGTCCACGGTTTTGTGACATAAAACATTTCGTTTGGAACGCTGTTCTTACTCACTATGTTTTCCGAATTCGAGCACCGTATTTATATATATAAGTGTGTGCGTATAAACCCGACGCACACGTCTGAATTCGTTCGAAAGCATCCGAAATTATAGTGTTGTAGACGAGCGAGTACATCCGTTCGTTACGCAATAATGACCGTCGGAGATACCGACGGGCAATAGTTAAGTGGCGGACGGTGGGTGGGCGGGGGTAGGGAACGATAAAAAACGCGTTAAACGGATCGGTCGTGTCATTCGATGATGTATTATGTAACACGACGAGTGTTGTCGTCGTTATCTACGGGATTGCTCGGGTTTGACGTTTTGCCGTTATGTCACGTCGTCGTCGTGTTGTAATAAAATATGAAATAATCGTCGACGATTATTGTTTTTTTGCTCTCTCCTCTCCTTTCCTCTCCTCTCTTCTCCTCGACGAGACGAGTTTTTTATTCGCCGTCGAACGTCGCGGAACAATAAGACAATCACGGTTTATTTATTCCGGCGTGCGCGTCGCCCGAACGCGTACGCGGATACGGTTCCGATCACGCGCCGTCGTGTTTCGCGTTGCCTACGCGTGGACCCTTCGCCGCGGTCCTCGTGAAAACCGTCTGTCCGAGATCGTTCGGGTTTATTTTTTAAATTCGTTTTGATTAGTACAGACCGACAACGACGACCGGCCAGTGGAATTTTCGACACCGGCGCGTCTGCCGCGTGTGTTTCCGGGTGGAAAATCCGCTCCGTCACAAACGTCCCGTTGTCCATCGGGTAGGCCCTGTCGGTCCAATTATAACTGTCGATTCGTATGTGTCTTCTAACAGTGCCGTCATTGTAAAACGTAAATTAACGAGAGTCCGACCCGAGCAGTTGTCCGCGACCACGTCGTTTTTTTGTGCAAGATTCCAAGTGTTCTGTCACTATCACTACGATTACGGAGTTATGCACTAGCCGTCCGTCCCCGCGGCGAATACGTCGACGGGCAACGGGTGGACAACGAGATGCCGATTATTATGTGTTAGATGTATCGGCGACTCGACGTGATCCTGTGTGCGATTCGGTGGCCAAGACGATTGCTTCTCCGTTTTTTTTCTCTGGCCCACGGGTATCGGCGCGGGCTTGACCGAACCTTGTCGACGTACATCAGTGGTAGAAGTGTACGTTGTTTATTGTTGTCGCCATGGGGTTTGGACCTCCTTCCCTCCCTGCACGAAACGTTGTCAATATTATACGGAAAATAAATCGTCGCTTTTTTGCATGAATACGTCCCGTGATAACGGACAGCAGACGAACCACAGAACAAATGTTAACGCGTCGACTCCGTAGAGTTATAAAATGCGTTATCGACCCCTCCCCCCCCCCCCCCCCGGCGAAAAAGCAACTCGGCGGACAACACGAGCAACTCACGTCTTCGCGTAGTATTCGACGCCACGACCACAACGATCACGTTGAACCGATCGGAATAACGAACGCCGCAGTTGTAGGCGTTGGACTTAGCCGGACACTTGGACACGCAGCGGAGTCTCGACGTCGTTTCTCAGATGAATATCGTCCGTCAAAGTGATTTTCTATAAAAAAAAACGGATCGATCGAAAACACTCGTTCTCCGCCCGGTTCGCTGCACGTCCCAAACTGACCCGACGTGCCCGACACTGTCAAGTACTCTCGGGGCTGCTGCATGTCTATTCACTCGATCGAACTGACGTTAAACGTAAAGTTCGTCATTTCAAAACATATTTACATCTCAGAACGACGTGTGTATCATGACGATCCTTTGCGAACTGCGCGGTATTAAAAAAAAAACTAGAAAATGTTGACTTGGGATTCAAATACACACAACAATATCGCGTTACCTAACGTGTAAAACGATAGTCGAACAGCTCACGCGGTCACAATTGTTTTTTGCGTGCCACGTAGGTTCGAACGAACATAAAACTAACACGTCGTACGACTGCGGCGCGGCAGTCGCGACGTTTGTTTTTAACCGTTTTCAATCGTAAAAAAAGCTAAACAAGAAACTCGAAAAACGAACAACAGACGGAGCACGGGACGGACGTGATACGTGGTTCGTGCCCCGCCGCCATCCGGCCCGTTGAAAAACAATCAGAAATTTAATCCGGACCGTTCGGACGTTTTCGACACGACAGACGGGATTGCAGTCAACGTCGTTTGTTGTGTTTTAAAAACCGAATTGAAGTGTCGAAAAACGAAAATCGGGGCACGGCACGGATTTGGTTTCGCGTATCTAACGGTCAGGTCATTTGCATTACGGATAGCCGACGAACGCGGGGACTCGCGTTGGACATTTTTGTCCGCACACTCCTTCCACCACGCACTGTGCGCCGGCACGCGAAACGACTACGTCTACGACGCCGACGGTGGTGGACGGTAAACGACAGGCGTTTGATCACGTGTAGCGCGCCGGCAAACACGACCGAACGGGTGGTCGTTTCCGGTGCGTTTCGAATCGATTTCCGGATCCCCCGGGCCAGTGGCGTACTTTAGGGGGGGGCAACAGGGGCATTTGCCCCCCCCGAGAAGTTTTTTATTCGTTTGCTTAATGCATATTTATTTTTTATTATATGTTTTCTACAATACAAGCGTGTGGATATTCCGTTATAGAATTTTGATATGACTTATCAATCTATTTATATCATAATTTGACCAAATTAATATTAAAAGTAATGGTTTAATCACGTTAGAACTTTATCAATAACTTTTTCCACGTTTGTAAACTTTACATAAGACAGGTGATAGCTGATGTTATCTATCTTTATCGTTTAAAAGTTAAAATTGATATCTATTTTCACCATAGACATTATACCCATACTCGTAAACAGAGCATGGACGTAGTTCCATGTTTTAATTTATTAAAATTAATCAATTTGTATTTTTATAGATTTTGACATATGCTTTTGCACCATGCATGAATAGTTATATTAATTAACATTACTTTGTATGTTTACATTTAGACTAAAAACTTGGTTAAGGTCAAATATGGGCGAAGAACGCTTAGTTGGGTTAGCGTTACTTAATATTCATAGGCATAGAGTCATTCAAGTTGATGAAGTTATTAATATGTTTGCTGGTACTAAAAAAAGAAACTTAGATTTTGTATTATAGGTAATTAATTATTTTAGTATAATAGTTTAATTTAATATATAGAATAATGTTATTAAACTTTTACATTTTAATAATTTTAAAATAAGGTATTTAATATTTTGCCCCCCCAAAAAATATTTCACAGGTACGCCACTGCCCCGGGCGGAGCCCGCTGACGAAAACCGAAGAAAAACCGAAGAAAAAAATCATAAAAAACGGGGGCGAGCGACGCGGAGACTTTGAACTTGAACCCGCGCGCTCCACCTACTTTCACGGCCAACTTTCTACGGACGTCAACGACCGCGCGCCCCGTCCCGCCCGCCCGGTCGTTCCCGTTTTGTGGCGCGCGCGGAGGCGAAAGAGAATGTTTTTTTTTTCTCTAACGTCGCGTCGTTCGCGTGCGAAAAAATAATGGTAAAAAAAAATAATAATAATAATAAACCCCCCTCCTCTCCATCCGCCTTCCGGCCGGCGTAACGTACGTAAACTCGTCGAGGAAAACCGAACGTACGTAAAACCGTCGTGTCGGGTCGTCGACCCGACACCGCCGCCGTCGTCGTCGATCTAGTCCGCGCGAATTCTGACGGTCCTTACACGGACCGTACACGTGCCGCGCGGACGTCAAACGATTTAGCGTCACGGCTGTTGGCGTTGGTGGTGGTGGGGGGATGGGATGGGGGGGGGGGTGATTTTTCAACACGAACTTCGCGATCGCCGATCACATAACCCATAATTCAAGTGTATAAATTAACTAAATAACACGATTACACGATCGGTAAATACTATTGTTATTGTATCGAACGCGTTTTTGAAAATACGTTTTCAGCCGTTTTAACCATGAAAACATACTTTCCGCCACTGTGTGCGTGTGTGTGTTTATTTTTATGCGTTACACAATACAAATGCGTATTTACATTTTCTTATCGACACGAAATTATAAGAAGTGGTCCAATTTGAATGACATAAAAATACTTGTTTCATATTAAAAAAAAAAAAAAAATAAGTAAATAAACGTCATTGTAAAACTAATTAAAAAATTATCGTAAAAAAAAATAACGATCTATATGAAAATCACCATTATAAATAGATCTAAATCGATTATAAGAAGGGCGGGGGTGTATTATTTCGGATAAAATAAGTGGACGGATGCCATCCTCTCGTATCCCTTTTCCACTTCGATCATTGAGTATAGTCATTCCCCCCCTCCAAAAAAAAAAAAAAACAAAATACGTTACAAAATAACGGTCGAAGAACGTTTCAGACAGACGTTTCCGAACGATTTGTATTTATTTTCGGACCGAACGGCGAGAACAAGTGAATTTTTAAATCCGGTCGTTCGACGAGCGACTTGTTTTTTCACATCGGCAATATTTCGACGTCGTGAAAAAAGAAAAGAAAACATATCGTTTCCCCCCCACCGGTCCGTGATGATTAATCGCGTCAACACATAACGTGATAAGAACGCCTGCGGGCCGGTGAAAAAAACAAAACCGACAACGACGCCAAAAACAAGAGACGTAACTCGAACGGAACAACTTTCGTTTACGTTTTTCCGCGCTGTCGGTCCGTCCGCGTGGTATGATGTTGTGCGGTAAAATTTTCGAACATCGAATCGACGAATGTTTTGAACGAAGATTGTAAAAAAACAAAAACCGTTCAACCACTCTTTTAAATAATTTCTAGACGGCTTGGACGGCGACCACGTGATCGTGTAGAGAAATCGCACCCGACCCCGCCGTAATCGTATAACGGTGTGATTTTTACGTCACCGTGCGAATTGTCGCGGACGTTTGACGGACGTTATTCGCGTTGCCGTTTTAAACTCGAGACCCGATCGATCGTTTTTTCGAATTAATGAAAACTTTACCGAACGAACGGGATCGGAACGACGCGCGGCGTTATCACGACGTATCGCACGCGCGGTGGTTTTTTTTAAACGTCTCGGTGGCCGCACGCCCCCGCGTGTTCGTCGACTTCGCGGCAGATGTTCCGGACGCTATTGATAACGCTGGAAAAAGTTGCCGTCAAATGTACTCCAGTCGTTGGCAAACGGTTCGACGTGGAAACATCATCCCCACACCACTCCCAGAAAACCGAACGAGTTGTTCTGTCGGCAAAACGCAACACACGGTGTACTCGGACCGTCGAACCGTCGATCTGGAAATGTTAGGGAAACACGAACACCGTTGTACTAAACACCGACGGGTTTTTGAAAAACATCATAACGCGTTTTCGGTTTTTGTACGGTCGAATGTTTTCTACTCACAACGTTGTTCCGGTGTACGGGGGAAAAAAAAATACATACTTGTATATCGGTCCGCCGAACGTATTCCACGCCGTTCCAATGACGAAAACGCGTGTTATAGATTCACACATCAGACGTACGGGAAATCATGAAAACATTTCGAACTTGTAAATAAAAGAATACAAACGTTCGTCAGCGAGTTTTTGGAATTTTAAACGTACGTGTGACAAACGTGCTGTTTTACGGGACAACGGTATTTCTCGAGACGATTCGATAGTACGATTTTATAACGAAAAGGTTCTGTAAATATCTCTCGGCGCACGACAACACGTCGGTCATTCGCAGTCCCGTAACTGTTTACGAGAACCAAACGTCTGTTACGGGTCACCTTGCGTCGGTCACGTGTTTCAGGGCAGGGTCAGGTTAGGTTAGGTTAGGTTAGGAACAGGTGCGTTCGCTCCCCCTCCCACAAGAAGCTTTTTGTCCTTTTGCTAAATGCATGTTTATTATTGATCATAGAATTCGTTTTCCACCGATACATGCGTGTGAATGTTCACTTATAGATTTTTTCGATATATGATATACAACAATTTGACCGGATTAACGTTAGAAGTAACGGTTACGATCACACGTTATCAATAACTATTTCATCAAAGTGGTCAAACATTAATGCAGGCCAATGCTGATGTTATCTATCTCGTAATCGTTCGAAATTCAAAATTTATATTTGTCATCTAATATATTAAGTCACTGTTGTCTGTTGGACTTTTACACGCGTCAACGATTTTAAGTGTTAATAATTTTTTCGTCCCTCACCGCTCAAAAAAACAAAACCGTTTCACGGGTACTGACTTGCGTCGGTTTTTCGGTTTTCGGACGATCGATTCAAACGTTCGCGATCCCCGTCGAACCGGGTGCCGCGGACAAATCCGGAACGGGACACTGTGCAACGAGACATCGTGTCGTCCCGAGGACTTCCGGGACATAACACAACTCGACGGGCGGTTGAGTCAAAGTCTTGAGGTAATGGACGGACCCGTCGTACTCGACCTCATGGGATCCGATCACCGACCCGACCTCCGCCATTATCCGGTGTTAGGAGTCCGTGGCTCGAATCGATTGCGGATATTTTAATTGAAAAAAAAGAAGAAAAAGGATCCACATCCATCCTTCCGTTATCAACGCTTTGTGAACAGGCCTGCATTCGAATCCTCTCCCTTTGTCGAACGTTTGGGATAGGCATTTGATAATTTAAAATACGTAAAACGAACGAAGAAAAAATTATTTTCTACAAACGAACACGTGCGTTCTATAAATACGCGGCCAGTTGGTTTATAAAAACGAAAATAAAGCGACGAAAACCCCATCGGGGCGGAGGTGTGCGGAATGACGTGTCGCGCGGCCACGGCTCGGTAGTCGGTGAAGAACTTGATTTTCAGCGTTTGAATTTCTTTTCGATTGTATACGAAACGACGACAGGTTAGGCGGGTAGGTCGTCAACAAAACCGTTCAACGCGCAGAACGGAGTTGAAGAAACCAAGTCCGGCGAGACGGCACCAGGTCGACGTGCGAAAACCCGCGGACGAGGGTGCGGTTCCATTACGATCGTCGCTGTAGATCGCCGCTGTAGATCGTCGCTGTAGATCGCGGACGATGACGTTATTCAGACCGCGAACGTTACGACGGCGTGCTCGTATCTCGTGGTCTGTCTCTCTCACTCCCCCGAAACGAGGTCAGATCGGTCTCCGGGCCGGAGAGAAAGACCGTCGGTCGGTCGGTCGGTCGGTCGGTCATCGACCTTAACCGGGAATATGACGTGAACGGCGGCCGAGTTCACGAAACTATTATCGTTATTATTATCGTTATTATTATCGTCATCGTCGTCGTGTAATACTTTCACCGCGTTCGGTGAAATTTCTTTCGCGGCCGATTTTTTCGCCGCGTCCGTGTTCCCCTTCAGTCCCGATCGTTTCGGCCGCCGCGCGCGCGTTACACTTTCCGAGACGGGCGGGTCATCGGACGGTATGTAACACGAACGTGACGCGCGCCGCGGTTATCCAACCCGTTTCGTCGTTATCATTTCGTGCCCGCGTTATCGAACTCGCGGACGACGGCGGCCGACGACAAAAACGACTCGTTTCCCGTCGCCCTGACCTAACCGCGTGCCTGGGTCCGCGTGTCTTTCCGACGATAACGTTGCTTATATCCCGAGTCGAAGCGGGCAGGGGGACCGTGGTTTCATTTGGTATTCGTTTCAATCGACGACGTGCGTATCCTGTTCGAACACGGTTTTCGTGATGAAATTTGCGCTCTCCGCTCCGCCCACGTGTGATTTATAATTTTTCTCACGCGTTTTCCCGCCAACTGAGCCACGTGAGTGGGCTGCTGCTGAAATCGTCTGTATCCAACAATGAAAACACGCGCCGAACGCGAACACGTTTGCCTGCACTGAACTAATCAACGAACGTTACGGTTTGTTTCGCAAGTGTTCTAAGGACGGAGGGAAACGATCGTCAACTGTGCGTTAACGTGTTTTTCGAAATACGTCGTGCGAGAGAAATCCGTCCGGTTCGGTTCCCGTTGCGGACGCGAAAAACCTAAACTAACCCGCGGAGCTGGACAGAGACAATGTATAATTCGACGGTCGATCCCCGTGGAGGCGTTTATCACAGCGGACGGCTATTTCGACAGCTCCGTCCGAAAAATGTCGTCGTTGTTTTGTACGCTTTTTTTGTCGTGATGAACACGTCCGACGAAAAGACCGTGCGGCGTGTTGGCCAAGACGAAATCCCGTTTCGGGTTCCTGCGTGGTACCGGCGCCGTTCCCCCGACAAGACGGTAAGTCTCGTGATCACGAGGACGGGCTTGACGTTAGGTTAGGATGAAAAAACCAGCGTTTCCGACCGTCGTGTAACGTTGTCCACGTGGTCGCTGTCAGGCGGCTCGGCCAGCGGAGATAAGCCGAATCACGTTGACACTCTTGGGCGCGTTGACGATTTCGCCGGCGAAAGTGTTTTCCGCGGGCGAACGTCGTGGTTTGAGTTCGGGAGCGAAAAATCGGACGTCCCCACAAGAACAACAACGAGCATTCGGAAACGCATCGCCGGCAAACGTGACCAGGGCAAATGCAGTATGGGTGCACCACGTTCGGTACAACAGACTCGATTGGCCCCGAGTCGCACAAACCGAGTTCAACAAACGGCGTCTGCGTGCGCACGACACGGCGTGTTGTGTACGCGTTCCGAATCGAATTGAAATGAGGTTAAATCATCGGTCGATAACGAGAACGAATTTAATCATCGTCTAAAACCGTTCCATTGTTTCCACGTTGATATCGTTATTATCATTATTTTGGCGAATCGAACACACGCGCACACACACACGGTGCACTCCGAAAGTCGGACGCGTGTGCACCGTGAAACGTTCGGAGTTTCACGCGTAATTACGAGCGTTGTGGTCAACACGTAACCGGTCACGTTATGAATCACCAGATTACCTATGATGATGATGCGGATTGCAAGACGATTGTTTCGTTTGGACCCGATGAACCGTATGCGTTTCGGGTGTCCTCGTGTTCATATCGATTACAATTTAATACGCAAAAACACAGTTCAACGTACATCAAAATAAGTCGACCGATCGAACCCGCGATGCGCGCCGATAAAAAGATTTCGATATTTCGGCTGAAATTTACGGTTTTTAAAGTCCGAATCTTGTCGTCGGCCAGTATATTTTTTGAAACGGCAGCTGGACAATACGATTCGAAAACGCGTGCACTATTAACCGCGTGACGCGGATAAGAAAAACAAAACAAGCACGTGCAAAAACCCCGTGCAACGACGAACGAATGCCAATTCTCGGACCATGCGGCGAGACGATTGCTTCGGGACGCGTGCTCGAGGGTCGTTCGCGCGGGCTGTTCGGGTAGACCCGTTCGGATCGATTTTCACCGGTCGACCGAAACGCGGACACGGTCTCCGGAGACACGCGGTCGACAAGACGAACGTTACGAAATGTCGTTAAGCTTTCGAACTCGACGAAACGCGAACGTCGCAGGTTAGTGGCAGACGACACGCGGTTCACCGACACCGTCGGACCCGAATTCGACGCATGCCGAACGTGAGCGGCGCGTCCCAGACGAATACCTACGGGAACGAAACATCCCGCCCGACCGTGTGTGAATCGCCTAAACGATCAATAATGCGTGTTTTAGAGGATTTCGGGAGATTCGTGTGCCGCGGCTATTCAAAACAAATCTCGAACAAATGTGATCGGACGGCACGGGCGATTGTTGACCGTTTCGTTCGACCGTTTTCGAGCCGTGTTGTGTTCGATGGACGACGTTGTAGAACGTGGAAGAACGCTCGAAGAACCCACGTTTTGTTGTGTTTTTTTTTTATCACCACGTACGTTCGAACGTCGAGAGACGAATATTTTTATTTTTCGATAATCTTTTAATCCCGTCGTTTCGCGTTTAAAAATTTAAAAAAAAAAACGACTTTCTAAGAAACGCGATTTAAAAGAAAAAATGAACATAAATCGTTGCACCGACCCGTAGTTATTATCTGCAGATACTGAATTTATTATGACGCTTGCACTGCCCTTGGCACGTCCGTTTGTAGAATCGGTCCACGGCGAGGATAATGCCGGTCGATGATTTACAACAAAATCGAAACGTGTGAACTCTATCTCGTATACAAATGAGCACGGGACAATGAAGTGCGTTAAGTGAAATCGCCTATATTTCATAAACGCGTGTAGATAACGTTTATTGCGACGCAGACACTGTTGTCGTGTGAAAACTATTTCCAAAGAAATAATAATAATAATAATAAACCACGTTGAAGAGTCGCCGCGGTACATGTTTTTTTTTTCTCTACGAATATTTAGTCTTGTTCCGACATCCGACACCGCCGTGCGGCTGGCTGCATTGCAGAATCGTATAGCCGGTAGGTACGCGATAACAGTATTATCACGTGCTTCGCGTTCGTCGACATTTCGATTGTTCGCCGAAAGCCGTCGCGAAAACGGTCGCACTTTTCACGTAATAAAACGCACAACAACAATCACTGGACGTCGACCGCGTGAATGAGCTCAAGTCTCGGAAGTATTCGCGAACCTACAACACGCACGTTCGTTTCCAGCGTTCGAGACGACGGACGGGATTGCTTTCGACGGAACAACGATCGGTCGATTTTTAAAAATCGATAAACGACCAATTGCGATTATTTATTGGAAACCGACGGAAGACATTTTCACGTTTTGAGTTTGTTTTCGTTTTCGTTTTTTTTTAAAAAATCTAAATAATCGTTGGCGCGCGTTGTCGTTAAAAAGTCGCAAACACAAAATACATCTTCCGACGTTTAGGTTGTTGTTTTTTTTTCTGTTTTAATACATTTATTTTTTACGATTTTAGACCACGTCTCACGATTCGATATTGCTGTGCGACGTCCCGGTGTTCAAGCCGTGCGGTTTCGTCGCGAGTTATTTTTTATTTCGATAATTTATTTTTGAAAACGTACATTGGAATTCGCAATAAATTTGTCGCCCGAGTACGGTACCCGGGGCCATAAAAACTTTCCGCGAAAATACTGAACCACCATTGATATTCGACCAGTCTCGAACAGTCGAATCGTTTTTTTTTTTATCTAAAGTTCAACTTAACGAGTTGTTCGAATAAATTAGCTTGAATATATATATATATATATATATCGTGTTTCTTTCGCGCAAAACAACAAAATATATATATCAAGACGAAATATTTCATTGTCCCGACGAACGCGCGGGCTTTGTAAACACGCGATTGCACCGTAACGTTAAAACACCCGCCGCCGGATCGTCTTACCGAAACCAACGGCTTATACATTTTCGTGCCAAGTATAACCTCTAAACGATCGAAATGTTACGTTTTTTTTTTTTTTAATCTTCGTAACTGTTAAAAACGTTTAGCTTGTCGTTTGTGTTTGTTCGATCGAAATGTTCATTGAACGAATTATCTCGTACAGAAAAATCGAAAACGATCGTTGTTGTCTATTTGCGTTTAAAAACTATTTCTATCGATAAGTTTCATAAATATAATTCGCTACGGGTTTCAAAACGCAATACATGTTAATATTGAAACTAAGGCATCGTTAACGTCTCGTGCTGAAATACAAGTACTGGTACAAAACTCGTAATATGCACGAAGTGTAATTATTATCGTTTTGCTTTCACGGGCCAGAACGCCATCGTAACACGTAACGTTTAGGTACTCACTAAATCGCATTTTTCTTTCTTTCGTCCAAACGAGTTTCCCGACATGTAATCTATAACAGAAACAACAATCGTTTAAACAAGAAGTGTTTACGCATTGGTCATTGCAGTTCGTGTTACGCATTTCCGATTTGATAACAGCTCCTAGTTTTCGCTAATCCACTCGATAGATCTGTCAGTACTTTTATTGTATCGTTTTTAACACGATGACCTCGCACGTTGGATTTAAGTCGAAACGTCTCCACGAGGAACTAGCGTAGCAAGAAATTATTGCAAAAACAAATAATAAACGTCACCCGTTCCAAACAGTCAAAATCACTTTTCGTAATTCACATTGCAAAACACCAGAAATAATTGGTGTACCTAACAAACTCGTATATATATAAATATTTAGATTTTGCGTGTTTTTCTTGGTCGATCTAAAACACTAGCAAACAACTCGTACCGAAATTGTGTTTCACCGCCCTAACAATCCTGTTTTTCGCATGTTATTTCGACATGTATTTTTGCGTTTACGGAACATGTAGTTTTGGATTTCGCGAGTTTTAAAAGAATATTGTATATTTGATTTTTAAATTCAGTGCCAAAATAACGTCCGCGATTCGCGATTGCAGTGGGCTACGTCGGATCGGATGGGACACGCAGACGGAGGTTTGTACGATCATTTTGAAAATGATGATAAATCGTGGTGTTCGAAAAACGATTCCGAGCAACGCCAGTGGCTTATGACAATCGACGAGTACGTCGAATATCGTAGAATTACAATTATAATTGTCTAACTAAAGTAGCACCCAGCAGCCGTCAGTTGGACTTGGTCAGACACCCAGCCCTCAGGAGAAATTTTTCTCTCCCGGTCCACCTACCACCAGCTGGGAGGCGATGAGTGAATAACCTCACTTATTCGGTTGTTCGCGATCGTCTCTGCGACGGTGACGTGCCGTTATCCAAACGCGATACGGACGCGATCGAGTTGCTAGGACTCGGCGTCGGCGGTGCAGGGACCGTGACAACCAAGTTCGATTAACGAGGAGACCTAACCTAACCATCGGGAAAATCGAAAAACTTCTTTGGACGAAACGCCGACCAGGAGATCCACCGTTTGCTACCGGAGAACGTGACGGATAGGTTTTTTTTCCATTTTTTTTTTCGTTTTACAAGAATACAATGTTGTTGTTGTTTTTTTTTTGAAACGTTATTTCTTATGACTTTATGTTGATAAAAAAATGTAAATACGAATACAATAATTCTGGCGATTGAGTTATTTATAGTCTTGTTCTATGGTATTGCCCGATGATGGTAAACTATATCGTGAATCGTGACCAAAACAATAAATATACAATTTTTAACGTTATGACTTATCACTTATGAATAGTGCTGATAACGTTTTTTTTTTCTTTCGTTTTTTTGAATTTCGTTACTTTTATTAGTATTTAATTCAACAAGATATATTATATAGGTTAGTCATTGGTGATTTATTTACGCGCGTAATACGATTAATTATTTGCTATTTGTACCGACTTAAAGTTACACTATTAGTAAACATGTGTTTATTATAAATCGGTTGACTAAATCGAACTCGGGTACAAATAATATCACGACTCCGGAATAATAACGCAGGCGTCCATCCGTTTAATTCGAGTCACTTCGACCACTGGGCCATGCGATGTACGTACGTTGTACGCAGAGTTGTAAAGTGTTTGAGTACGAGCGTTTGAACGTTGGCATTCAAATAAATTTTATTAAATATTGAATACTAATTTATTTCAAATACTCGTATACTTTCAGGAATGTCACATCTCGCGAATTGTACAAAATCGGTAGATAACAACATTTAAAGACTTCGTCAACAAAAAAAAAACTTGGATTGTTTGCAATCATTTCCTACGCTTAAAAACGTAAATATAAATATTTTGGTTTTTGTGATTATGCTGTTCGTTATTTCTGTTTGATAGGTAGGCATTAAATACGAAACACCTCTCCACCAGCAGCGCTTCCGTTAAAAGGGGATATTTTTAGTAATGGGGGGTTGCTACGCGAACTAAAAAATAGAACATCGATAACCGACAAGCGTAAATGTAAATTATACGTCGTTTTGTTTTTTTTGAAGTATTTGAAAATCATTTCAAATACTTACCTGAGCGTTTACTCGAATACGATTTAAAAGCGTTCTTTTACGGTTCCGGTCGTACGACGTCGTGCGTTTCAAAATTACAATAATTATGGCAGTACGTAAGTGCACACCTGACCGACGAAATCGTACGAGTCGGGGGAACACCGTGACCGAAAACCCCATCGGCGAACCCCATGCTGACGGCGACGGCGATAAAAACGTTGAGGTTTTCGTTCGCGACGAACCAAATATCCGGACGGATCATACGATAATAATAATAATACCAAAGCTACGTTCGAATGACGGCGTGATCGCGCGTATACGTTAAGATTTCTGTACTACAAAAAATCAACAACAACGAGGAAAACTGTTTGGACGGAGTAAAGTACTGACGTTTCTGGTGAAATCACGCGTTTTGTTTGCGCACACTGGTTTTTTCTTCCGCCGTATCCGGAATCGGCAAGGCAGGAACACATTTTCGGGATTACGTTGTGCACGATAAAACCGTGTGCATTTATGTCAACACGCGGCGTTTGAACGGTGTGTTTCCGCATTCGGATGGAGGTGGGGGGGGGGGAGGGCGTTCGAACCCTATCAAAACGAATACGTTTTGAGGGGTTGGAATACGGACCTGACCTTTCCGGAGACCGTCGACGCGTGCGATTTTCGTGCTCCGAACAATTCATTCACTTACCGAGCAACGACGATCCGGCCGTCGTATTAACCAACTGCTCGTACGAAGCCCGTTATCGTCATAGTTTTTTATCCGTATTTTTTTTTCTTTTTCTGACGGCAAACGCGACGGATTCGTTTCGTGGCGTCCGTTCAGCGTCATTTGCCCGTCGCTGTTTTTCTTCGTTCTTTCGACGGCGCGTCGAATAATGTTTGGTCGTTAAAATCTCGTTGGTCAAGACGCGGAAAACCGATACAACTCATTGAATCGCGTTAGGTTGGCGTGTTCCGCGGACGTGACGAATAATGTCCGTACAAGAAACCACGCGCCCCGTCGTCAACAACACAAACGGGCGTGTAAAGTCTTCTGTTGAATGGGCCGGAACGAAGAACACAGAACGCGGTTGGATGACAATCATAACCAGCAACGACGACGATAATAGCGATGTAATCGTTAAAAACGATTTCGCGAGGAAAACGCAACCCAGTGGACGGCGATAGAAATCGTGACGCGTACACAAAACGACGGGCGACAAATAATAATTATTAATAAATCGTCATGATTATCGTCGCGTAAGGCTTGGTTATCGAGTGAGCGCTTGGTCGACGGAATTTTCGAATCGCGGCGGCGGCGCAAAACGTGTATTCGTATTTATTATTGTTCCCCCCTCCCCCCCCCACGCCACCATTCCGGTTAACAACACTTATTGCCACGCGACATAACGTCGTAGAGGGAAAAAACTGCGTAGAAAAACGAATGACCGATGATGTGTGATTTGATATTGTTTCTAATATTGTTTGGCGACTGAAAGAGAGAATAAAAAACAAACCGAACACGAATTAATCGAGAGAAATAAATTGCCGATTTTTTTTTAAATTTAGAGACGCGCCGTGTTCGTTTGTCGTTTGAAATTATTTAAAACGTACGAAACGAATACACATACGATCTAATGATTTCAAACGTAAAAGAACCTTTACGGTGTTTCACGACGATTCTAAAAAACAAAAAAAACACAAAAAACATGCGTGAGCTTATCGTTTTTGTAGTTGATACGTGCCTACGATTGTACGTCGACGGTCGTGTACGCTCTAGACGAAAGACAGTTTGAGACGACTTCAGTATCGTGTGACGAATACGCGCAATCATATTGTCTTTCGTGCTTTCTACGGAAGTCAACGAAAAAAATATATGTCCCGTGACCGGAATCCGAGTTGAAAACACTCGAGAACACGAGTGTGTAAGAAGAGCGTAAAGGACACGACGAAGTCGGACGACTTGCACGGGTCTTGTCGCTGCTGTCGTCTAACCTAACCGACGTGTTGGGAGAACGCGCGCGGAAAGTCTGCCGAGGACCTAAAACCGTAAACGACCGTTGTCCCGGGTATCCGATTTCTGGAATGATAATTGCCGATCGTGTCCGTTCTTCACGCGATCCAACGCAATTGTCGCCGAGGAAACGTCATTCGTCCACCAGGAACCACGGGGTAAACGCGTTTCGTCGTGCCGGCATACCGCGAACTGGGTTCCGGTTAGGAATACGCACGCGGCACGATTGCGACGAACGGTGGCGCCGACTGATGAAAACATTTTAACTTCGGCCGATGTGATTCTTGTCGGTTAGGACGTGTCCCCCCCCCCCTGGAAAATAAGTATAGTTGCTAAAATTGGTATTTTCACATTGTAAAGGTCGACGTTTTATTTCTGTTTTATTTTTTTAACATAAATAAAAATATTTTAAGTAATTTTATACGTATTATTAATATATTTGTTTATTGAACGAATTTCCCTTCTGTTTCTTCTGCGATAATACAACAGCGGAGATACAACAGTTAAATATAAACGGTTTAATTTGGTATGATTGTTGGAAATTAAAATCAATATCGTACGTTGATGAAATAACACAAGACTACATTAAATTATTGAACCTAACCTTTTTTTCTTTTTTTTTCGCTTATCAAAAATAATAAATTATTTTGTCCCCCCCCTAAATATTATCCTATGGGCGCCCATGTCGGTGCGTGTTCAATATTGTCACTTATTAATAACCATCTATACGGCTTGTGACCACACGCGATCGGTTTAGCGGTCATGCCGTGTGTTTAGCTAGACGGGCAGACCCCGGTCGGTTTTAAGCAGTGATGATATGAGTAGTTTTATCTTGGTTCGATTTTCTCGGATTCCGATTAAACGATTTCAAACGATGTAATTCGCGTTCAATCGACCGTGTTTTCAATGTACCCCGTACATTCGTTCGGAGTATAAACCTCCAAAGTTTATACTTCGCCCGTCCAATTCAAATTCAGTTCGGCGCCACCGGCGACAAACGAAACAAACACGGAAGCGCGTTCGGTTCTTGTTGACGTTTGGGTGCAACGTAAGAGAAAAGAATAAACGTAAAACAAACGTTCGAAACGCCGTACGTCATGGCGATTTATTCGCGTGTCGCGTCCAGCGAGACTGCTACTGGGCAACGATTGTTCGCCGTACGTTGAATTTGTTGTGCTTAAAAAACACGCGGCGTCGAATCCGTCCGGCCTTCGGCCGAACAACGAACGTTCTCCCGAACGATAACGTATCTGAAGTGTGATTTTACGAATTACAATAGTCTGTTTAGAAATACGATTGTTACACGTCGAACAAAGTCGATAGTTTTACACGGTCATATTATATTCTAAATTTGATTTCGTACAATATTTCAAACATCCACGGACTCACCAGGAAGACATTTCAGATCAGTTTTGAATCGATCAAATTTATGAATTAACGGCGTGCGCGTGCGCGTGAAATTATTGAAAAGCAGGTAAAGGCAAGCGATTCTAAACGGTTAGGAAACATAACGATAAAACGTGGATATAATCAAACGGATTTTAACGGTTTTAGAAACGTGTCTCGAGCGTTAAATCGAAAGGAAAAAAATAATCAAAATCCAATTCAATTACCTCGTATAGACTCTTATTCAAATACACGTTTGGCTAAATGAAAAATTAATCGTCTACTTCATGTGCGATACGTATAAAAAAAAACAAACAAAGAAAAAAAACCCATTAAAAAGCGATGATAATAATATTATAACAAACAGTAAATTAAATAACGAAATGCTGATATTTTATCTCGGTATACGCATATTAAAACACGATAAAGTTACGTTATTCCGTTTCGAAAAAAAAACAGATATTATGACGTTGTTGTTTATTTTGTAATCGTTTAATAATGAAAACAAATTAACGAAGCCGATAAGAAATTTAAAAATTCACACACACGCGTATATACATAAACGTATTGATATTATACGAGCATATACAAAGATTAAACAAACGATGAATTAATAAAAATTAATAGCGGAATCGTTCAATGTGCCATGGACGTATAATATAATACCGACGTGTTTGTTCGTCCCGGATATGTATAAAATATTATTTATATTAATCGTGTGTGTGTGTGTGTGTGTACACGTATATGATTTAAAATCGTAAATTACAATGGGCGAGTACGCGATCGCCTGTTTGTGCGTTGCACAACAATCTAAAGAGCGGACGTGTGCTTAACACGAATAAACGCGATACGACCGCCGAGAAACTTTATAACAAGTAACGTGGAAACTCGTTCGTAACGTCGCTCACCTTTCCGACCCGTTCGGTGAAAATCGACAAAAACGAGTATAGCGAAAATCCGATAACGGCGATATTGTTTTTCTATTCCCCGCGGTCGATTTAACACGTACGATCGTCACGACCGTGACCGTCGAATTCGATCGGGCTGTGCATCCGACTTCACGTGTCGACACTTCGTGGGTCCGTTTTTTTTATTGGTTTTCGTCACGCGTCGTACCGAACTTCGCAATACGCGAGGGGCGATCGCCCCCCCCGTAGACCCTTGTTAAATTTTTTTAATGATACCATATAGAAAGACGATTTAAAATGATATCGTAGCTATGGGATTTTTCGGTTTTAACGTTTTCGATAACCGATAAAGATAAATACCTCTTTTTATCAAAGTACATATAATTGTTTTCACGTATGTATGCAGTTTAATTATTGAACGATACGTGAACCTTAAAAATTGGTGGGTTACACGTAATATAATATACTTACAGAGTATGGCTCTTAAATATCTCGAACGTATCCGTGGAGGACAATGAATTGTTCCGATAGCAACAGCAACCGTTACGCGATTCGACATTTGATAAAAATACAAACGCAGACGTTATTGTTTTATTTCGGTGTATCGCAAACGAATTCCAATAAAACGTTTTGATTAAGATGCCCCCTCCCCCCCGTAAATAAGTTCTGGATCCGCGTCTGCGGGGCAGTTTGAATGGCTCTGTACGACGTCAGGCTTTGGACCCGTGACATTGGACTTTTAACGAATACGAGTGAAAAAGGTTAGAATTAGAAAAAAAAACGTCAAGATATTTCATAACGTTTAACACAATGCGTCGAAGACGTTTTGCGTTTAAATACCGTTGAAAACAATTTATTTGTCGAATGCAACAACCTCGCGATCGCATTGGCCGTGATAAGTATACGGCTATTAATGTATAATTATACGTATACCTATCGCACACCGTACGCGTAATAATGATAATAATGATAATAATTGAAAATCTATGGTTTGACCGATGAAAACGATCGGCCGGCCACGCCGAAACCGTTGCTCGAGTAAAAGATCAACTCGAACCGTGTTTAGAACGTAATGCGCGTCTTAGGTCAAACGTGCGTCGGACATAACTATAATTGATTTTTTTTTCATACGCATACCGCCCGGTCATACGGATTTTCGATTTGTTTTCAACACGATTTCTTTCGCGTTGACGAACAGACAACGCAATCATTTATAACGTGAGAAATAAAAAAAAAAAAAAACGGTTGTGCGACCCCCTAACCTACCGCGGGTCCTCTACCCGGTGCCCGCTGTTCCCGTTTGATCCTTCCACGCCGTCGGTACGTCCGGAAAACGTGGACGTTGGGATGCGTAAGCCGCCCGCCTCCGGATGCCGAACGGTATCCGAAGACATGTACGAAGTCCACGTCAGCCTAACCGTTAGAGAACAGTCGTACACGGTACAGGACACGCGCCTAACCTAACCCCTTGAAAACTGGTGCTAAATAACGGTTCGTGCTTTCCTCCCGCGTCATTCAGAACTCGGTTAAAGTAATCGTCTCTCGGCCTCAGCTTCTCGTTTGACCACGTAATCCCAAATGAAACAATTTTACGCGGTCTTACGTTCTTTCTTCTTCTCGTCGTTCCGTGTATGTCATGGAAAAAAACTATTTTTGTACACTAATTTCGTAGCCTGGAATCTCGTTAAAACAAAAAAAAATCAGTTATGAACTTGTGATGTATATAACAAAACGATTATGTTAATCAATTCGCTAAATATAATCTAATAATAACATATTTATTGAAAACGCATTGTATTTTACGAATTGTGTAAAATTAAACGTTTTCGATGTTACACAACACGGCCAACGAGTATTTCGAGTGTTTGTGTATCGTACTTCGGTGTTTCGAATCGGTTGGTTTGTGTTAAAACGATCGTGTGTTTTTGTAACACGTAATCTTCAAACAGCGATTACACAATAATCGAACACGATAAAAGAATGTCGTTTCGTTTGAATACGTTCGAAAACGTAGTTGTGCATTTATCAGCTTGCTTACAAGTGACGTTTACAGACCAGCGGAGAGTGTATGTTCGTCGTCGCGGCGACGGAAATCACAATCGTCGTCGCCCGGCCCGGTCGACGGGACACTGAAGCCGAGAACTGCCGGTTTTTACGGGACTTAACGCGGGACCTTTAATACTGGATTTGGCCGTGTAAAAACACGTCCCGTTCAACGGGCAACGCGACGTTATCGGTTTGTGAACTTCTAGCCCGACCAGTCAGTCACGTGTTTATATTTTAACGCCGACTCGTTCGGCGGGCTCGATAAAAATTCAATCGATCCAGAACGAGAACCGAGACCGGAGCGAGTGGAATTCACCGGCCACGCCATCTAGAAATGTTGTGCCCGGACCTCGAGCTATATTATTTTATTGTGGCCTGTTGGCCTGCACAAAACGATACGACACCTGGTGATGGAAAAATGATTACGATGTTCCAAAAGATTTTTTAAATGTCACGCCCGTGATCGTTGCCAAATGCCGACACAGCCGAAATCGAACGGGAACGATGCGAAAATTGTACAGCGACCGGGACTAAGGCCACGGCGGTTATGAAAATTATTGTTAGATCCATTTTTCGGAAATATGTGACGCACGTCACGGCATAGGTTCTGTTTTATTTTCTATTACGCGTATTGTCGCGGTAAATACTGGATGTATGTAATTTCTGAAACGTGCGTTTGGTTTTTGGACACATTTTGTGTATTTCTCGTGTAAAACGCGTTGTTCTTTATAACCGACTTCGACGAGATTTTCGTGAATTATTTCACACTTTTCAGTGCGTTTTCTTCGAAGTCGGTTTTTTTTTCGAATTTTTTATCGTTATCCGTTATCGAGTTATTTATTTTACTCGAAATCGACTACGTCGGAACATCACGTCGCTGTTTCGTGTTTGATTACGTTAATTCGAGGCCTCCCAACCCACATCGCCCACGTGGACCTTCAGGGTCTACCCAATCTAACCTACGCGGTCGTCGTACCCGGCGATTCGCGTAGGTAAACGGTATACGATACGTAACCGCGTGTTGTGCGTACCGTTACCGGGCAGACTTGGACGAACAAAAAAAGAAAAAATAAAGAAAAAAAACTGTAACGAACGCATCGTAAACTGTGCGCGAAACCGCCCCCCCGGATATCGCGTTAACCCGTCGAATCGCTTTACCGTTATCATAACTACGCCGCCGACGTGCGACACGGTTCTAGGTTCTCGATTACGCGTCGATTATCACATTACCACTATTCCCGGTGACCCGAGAAGGCGCTTAGAACGAACACGGTGTCACGACCTGTTTAAATGATTAACCCCCTTTAATGCACGTCACGAAGTCCCCCCCATCAATGGATGGCCTCTTCACTCGAGTCCTCGGTCTATAAAAACCTAGTTAAGTAAATTAAATTAAATTTACTTATCTTATATTATTTTATGTAATTCTACGTCACGTGCTTATTGTAAAAACTTATTTTTTACAGATCGTATAATAACCAAAGAAAAAAACACGTCGATTACAGCAGATAAATCTGCCGATTAAAAGTTCCGATGAGATGCGTTGCGTTTAGAACCGACGCGCTGTTTTGACGGAAACAACGACGGAAACAACGACGTCAACAACGTGTTAGTCGTGACGAGAGCGGTTTTTTTATTGAAAAATTCCGAACGGTAAACGCGACGTCACGCGCAAAGAACTGTTTTGTAGTGTCGTCTGGTCATTTGACGGTCGAGTTCGAAATTAGTTGAACGCCGTTCGGAGTAATCGGTCGACGGGGCCGTTAAAAAAACGCGAGAACGGAGTTTCCAGGACGAGGTGTTGAAGTCGCCGTAGGAGCGACGGGGGTGTGAAAAAAAAGTGCGCGATCGTCTTTTCCGACGTTCCGGTTTTCTCGATCGTCCGGCGAATTCCAATTCGGTTCGTATGTCGGCCGAAAAAAAAAATCAAAAAAACCGTCGCGTTCTTTCCATTTAACCGCGCGGTTCGTTTTTAGAACCGAACAAACACACACGCCCAGCTTGCAAAGTAAACGGCACCTGGTGTTTGACGACAATCGTCGCTTATTGTTTGCGCTTCGAGCTATAAACGGACGTCGTCGCGTCGGAGACGGTTCGATACGCGCGTGCGTTTTGCAGTCCGTCCCGTTCCGGACTCGCTCGAACGGCCGGGCCCAGAGCGTTTTGCGTAACGCAGTGGGCAGGCAATCGTTTCAATCGTTTCAAACGCCAAACGTCTCGCGTTAGTAGAGAAGAAAACCGAAATTCGACGACGACGATCCGCAATTCGATTGGCCGTTCGTTGCGGTCGATGACGGACACTCGCGTTACGACAAACGATAATCTGGAGTTCTCATAATAATAAAAAACTACGAGTAATCGATATTAATTTTCAGACATAATTTTTTAAACGAGGAAACCAACAGACCAACAAACGTTTTATGGCACTTGAACGGATCGAATTCAACGTAGGAACGAATAAAACCGAAACCGACACCGTTCAGTTGTCGCGGACAATTGCGCTTGGACCACAGTTCTAATACCGGGCCGAACCGAGGGTTGTAGGACTGGCCGTAAATAAAGGTGGATCTGGTGATCTCACGAGCGCCCGAGTACGACGATCCCACGCTCGAAACAATGTCAATCATTATACATTCATTTCGTATCCGTCATTCGGCCGCACGCGTTTCGAGTGTACTTGTTTTCGTTTCAAGTATTTCGCTTCTGGGGGTGGGGGTGGGGGGCGTTGAAAAAAAACACTTAAAGAAAAAAAAATCGACACGTACGTTTCGTACACACGTTAGGTTACAACCGATCGATTTTCAATTTTGTGGGTTTCGTTTTACGAGAAACAAGTCGTCGTGATCCGTGTGCAGATTTGCTGTTCCCTGATCGGTTACGATAAACCGATACGCTGTGACGACCGGTACTTAAAAATGTTTTTTGCGGATACGTACAAACACGACGTGTTATCAACAGTTCTCCAACAGGTACGCGGAAATCGAAATTATACGTTTGAACAATGCGAACGAATACGACTTATTGGAATACTCGTTCGGTATAGAAAACGAACGCGTTGATTTTTTATTTTTTTTCACACCACTGTCCGTTTTGCATTATCACGTTTTCGTTTCGTTCGCGACGATTGCGCGTGCACTCGTCGGCCGCCCGAAGGCAACCGTCGTCAGGTTAGGTTTTGTCCGTGTTCGAAAAAAAAAAAAACCTAGTTTGAAATTGTTTAAACGTCGCGTTTCGGGCGTGCGACCACTTGTGTCACCAAGTTCGCCGGCTCAAAACGGTATTTTGCTCGCGGGCGCGTTAAACGATTCGCGTGGGCGCCGTTCGGAGCGCGAAACCGAATTACAATTACGTTCTCCACGTTTCAACGGACACGAAATCGTCAAACGATTTCGCCTTCCTTTCGCGCGAGATCGGTACGTGTTGCCGTTCCCGGAGTCACCACATTGAAACGGCCAGATAAAAACAAACCTTGGCGAACGACGAATAATAATTTTTTTTAAAAGAAAAGAATAGAAACACCGTTCCCTCACGCCCCGGCAAACGGTCCGAGAACGTCTCGCGACGCGATCTACGACCGGTGTGCACACGGACTATAAATAGTGAATCTTTGGTCTACTTGTTTTGACTTGTATTTAAAAAAAAAAAAAAACAGAACGGACTGTTGAAATTTTTATCGGTTACATCGCGAAGAACCCCCGCAGAGACAATATTTTGTAATCGTTAAAAGCTTAATAGAATGGTCGCGGGCCGCGGGACGCCTGGTCTAAGTGTACGGCCGAAACGCGGTCAAACGGAAGTCCGTTGGACGCCGAAACGGCATTTCACACACAATATAAACTGCACGACACTACCGGTTTCCGTCCGGTCGGCTTTCCATCTACGCCGTTGGTTTCCCCCAAAACGACGCACAACTGAACGAGCACCGTGGATTCACGCGTCCGCGCTGTTTCAAACCGTTTTGTTCCCGTCATAACCTCCGTAACGTGTCGTAGCGTTTCGTCAGTCGTACTCGACGTGAACGCGCGAACGTAAGACGGCCTCGTGACGTCGATTCGACTGTTTCGAGCGTTTGGGGGGGAAAAAAAATATCGGTAGAAAAACGAAGGCTTCGCCGGGTGTACGGAGCGACAAAAAATGCTCGTTGGACGAGGTCTTTGAACAACGAAAAAATAGGTCGAAATGCAAATTTTAACAAAATCCGGATAAGTGCGAAGACAAACAAGCGCAGTGACTCCGACTGGACAAGTCTTAGACACGAACGGCACGGTAACGATATTGACGTACTCACGTACTCGTCTCGAGGACGGCAGACGAAAACGTACGCCCGTGCGGAGACATTCGCGGACACGATTTTCGTTCGCCCGTCTACGGACGTCGTAATCGTGTCCGTCACGTTTTTGATAACGACGAAGCTACACGACGGCGATTGCGTTTCGTTTATTTACGAACCGCCGTGTATATATATATAATGACGTACGCACTTTGAGTGTGTTCGGTTCGCGAGACCCGGTGAAAACCGCGTGCAAAATCGTTTCGGTACGGATGATTTACACGGATCGACGTTATCAAATACAACTGTACGACGTGATTTTTCTTTTTTTTTTGCATTTCAATTCAAAATCCGCGAGAACGTGCGTTTCTGTACTATGAATCACGGCCGTCAAATGATTTCTGAACTATTATTTTCTTTTCGAAACGTACGTTTTTCTAATTCGATTTTTCGTCGAAAATTTCCAATGCGAGTACGACATGCAAAGTACACTAAGTACACTGTGGTATTTTAAACGCGTATATTAAAAAAAAAAAAAAGTCGAAAAATAATGGTCTTTTTTTTGTGTTTGTGTGTATTCACATATTTTCCAAAGTAGATCGAATTTTTCGTCGAGCGCGTTGAAAAAAAAAAACGAAATTTAAAAAAGCTATTCGTTTCCAATATCGTTATTACCGAAAATCATAAATCGCCGCCATTCCCGGTGTTCAATGTTAACATTTTACTTTTTATTGATCGTCTAGTAATAAATTATCGTTTAGGCGAGAAACACGATTATATCGTAATCGGTTTCACATACAACAACACCTATTATCTATTTAAATGTTATTTAAACGTTTTCGGAACGGATATCGACTGTCGTACTGTTCACGACGAAATGAATTATACGAGACGTTGTGTTTGTGTTGTGTTGTGTTTTAACGTAAACACGAACGAAATAACACGAACCGAATAATTTGACGGTATCGTAGATAACGTTTCGTTTCGAAACAATACGTATATAAATACGTGTAGCATACGGTTCGGTGTAATTGCGTCAGAAATTATTTCGATAACGCGCGTTAACCATTTCACGTCGTGTCGTTATCGAATTTCATTCCGTCCGGACGGCAGATAAAAACGAAATAATTGATAACAAAAACAAAAAAAAGAACCATTTCGAACGGATAACATTGAAATTCTCTGTACGAGTTTTCAATACGGAAATCTGGTTAAAACAAACGCCCCGAAGTCCAATCGGTCGGTACTATCGTAAACGTACACGTTTTGTGGGAGTTCGCTCGACGGGTCCTAGAGGATTTCCCCGTCCTCGGCAGCCTGTTGTCTTCGCGAACCGCCCTCCCCCCGAAGAGTGTTTTTCGCGCTCGTCGTTCGGAAATCCGACACGACGAACGATTGTACCGTATCGACACGCGACTTGGCGATATCGTCTACGTCGCAGACGACGTTATCGGACGTACGGACGCGTTTCACCGCAATCTTCGTCGGTTTGAAACACCCCCCCGCGTGACTTACCGTTCGCGCTCAAAAAGAACTTTCCGTACGGTTTTACGATCTATCCGGCGTTCATCAAGCACGAACCGAACAAAAAAACTAGTTCTAAACCTCGAATCGTTTCGGTCGGTCCCGGGGCCGTGCACGTTTCGACTTTAAATTCATCTCGTTCAGCCTGACGGCGTTTAAAGCGTTGGAATTCATAAAACCCAACGGGACGGACGAATCGTCTACAGCACGTTTCGTAAGAAATCAAATTGAAATCGGTACGGATCTGGCGAGTTTAAATCGTAAGCTACGGCAGGACGAACATATTTGGTCGTTCGTGCTGTCAACCCGTCCGTTTCGGCAGTCGGACGATTACCGTCGTCGAGTACCACGATCGCGGTCACGAACGTGTCAATGTCGTTTTGAACATCGTCGTGTTGGTACGCGCGACGTACGATAAAAGTCTCGCGATAAATTTCAACCGTCTGCGAGATTATCTGCGCTATTATCGTTATTATTTTTATTATCACACGACATATATTTTTTTTTGTTTTGTTTTTGATTTTAAAACGCGCCGTACGCGACGTAATGACATTTCGAGAACGCGAAACGGTTTCAATGGATTGTTGTCGTCGACCGCCGGCGTCGATTTATTATTATTCGATTATCCGTTTCCAAAACGTACATTTCCCCAGCCCCACCCATTTCGATTTTCTAATTTTTTTTTTTGCCAACATTTAGTACGTAATTTGTATGAATTTGTATGCCCATTCCCGGAATTTGTACGGCACCGGAACCACGAAAAAAATTGATTTTAGTATGGGTGGGGCTGGGGAAACGTTTCCCCAGCCCCACCCATTGTAAAAAATAACAATTCTTGGATTTTTTTTTGGCCAACATTTAGTACGTAATTTGTATGAATTTGTATGCCCATTCCCGGAATTTGTACGGCACCGGAACCTTGAGAAAAATTGATTTAAAACCTTGTCCTAAGTAAATCCGTTGCGTCCGATAATCGCAGTATGACGCGAACGATACGATTCACGTCCGTCGTCTATCTATACGATGGTCATATTTGTGGCACATGTAAACACGACACTGTTTTAATCGGCCATACAGTTAGTAGAAAAAAATTGATTTTAGTATTATAGTTTTCTATTCAGAATCCCTTAAAAAGTGGTTATGTAGCGTCCCAACAACATACTGTTTTATAATACTACATATATCATGTAACTACTCTACAATATTTACTTTCATTGACAATAATTATGACTATAATTTATGATGTTTAAAAACTTGGTTTAGATCTGTAAATTACAAACAAATGTAGGTAGGAATAGGTAAATATGTATATGTGAAAAAAATCAATTGCTATAAATAGTTAATTTTTTATTAACAAATTTCATAATAATTATAAACTAATTACAATAACTGTTACTTTTGATAATATTTATATTGTATAAAATAAAAATTCTATTGACACTTTAACTATGTCTTTTATGGGAATAGGTTTTTTTTTAAGGTCATCATATAATTCCCAGTTTTTTTCTCCTCTTTTCATATAAGCCATATAATGGCCACTTGAATGGCGTAGTTGGCTCTTTCCATGGCGAAAACATATAACTCCTCGTAATTCGTATGTAATATTGGCATTAAATAGAAGTTGAGGAATATCGCGTAATTTTATTTGAGCCATAGTTACTGCATCGCTACTCCGTTGATTTGAAACCAAATCTTTTTCTAACATATAGAATATTTTATTTTAATTTGTTGATATCATGTGTATATATATATATAATTTAAATATTAGATATTGAAATTAAGCATATAACAATTTTTTTTAATTTTTTTTTTTTTTTTGCTTATAGAATTATACTAAAATATAATATATTTAGCGAGCATAATGATGCCTATCTTAGTTTATTTATGCCATATAAATAATATGATTTTTTTTTTTTTTGATTTTATGACAACATAAATTCTTACCTTCCAAAAATAGAACGTCGATAAATAAATGCATTTCTGACAGATTTGTTTTCCTTGTCGAAGTGCAATTTTCTTTGCATTTTTTATTTTCTATTAATGTATATTTATCTAAATAATTTTGTATCTCTCCAATTAAACCAACATCACTGATTTGGTATGTTATATACGTCATATCATAAACATTTGGTTCGAGACATAATGCATTTGAACATGACCTTATCACCTTTGCCGTAGGAAAGTCACCAATCATCGTTTTTAATATATGTCCTGCAGTTGTATCACATTCAGCCAAAGTAATTTCATATTTTAGTGGCTGCAAATTAACATCCATATGACTGATAATTATATCAGCTCTTTGGGAATAAGTAGATGTTGATATTCCATTTTTGACAATATTTAAAATAAAATTAAAAAATGTATTATTTTGATTTAAATTTACTTTTTCGGCATATTTTCTACTATCGCAATAAGATACCTAAAATATAAATTCACATTAAGTATGTTTAACATTCCTTTCTTAATTTATATAATAATTCATTGTATTAATAAATAAAGAAAGAAAGAAAGAAAGAATAAAAAGGATAAGCGAAAGAAATAGAAAAAATATATAAACTATAAGTTAATACTCGTGATTAATAAATTTGTAAATATATATATATGTGTGTGTGTGTGTGTGTGTGTGTATGTGTGTGTGGATATATGTGAATATACAATTAAGCCAAAGAGCATTTTGTAAAATAAAGAAAAATATAAAATTTGTTATGAATTTATTAAAACTTTCATGGATTAAACTATTTAGCTTTATTGCATTTTTCGGAAATACAATAAAATTAATTAAATTTGTTTATTTATTATCGGGTTTGAGAATTTTTTTCATGGTGATTTTTTGCATGATAATTACTTTTTATTGAAACCAGTAGTAAATAAATTTAATACAACTCTTACATAATACTCTTTGGCATAATTGTATATTCATATATATATAAATACAAATTAATTTTATTATTATTTAATCGAATATATACACTAGTCATAAATGTGTGTTTGAGTGACCTAATCATTTTAAATTTTGAGCGAACAATTGACATAGTGAGTCCGGAAGAAATAGAATAAATAATTTTTTTTATATATTATTATTGAGCATAAAAAGTATTTTTTTCAAGAAATAAATTAATTATAGAAAGTATTTTGAATACAGTATTTCAAATACCTGTACCAAGTAATACCTAGTAGTAACTATGATAATGTGCGTGAGCATCATTTTTATATAAAATTGTGTTTTACCAATTTCTAAGAATATTAATTTAATTTAATTTAAAAAAATAAAAACAAATACAAATTACTGACCATAATTAACGATGCTAAAGTATCGAACGCACACGTGTTGCTTAAAACAACTTTCCCAGCCATAGGTTTGATCTTGCAACTTCTAAGTTCTTCAAAGCGCGATCCATTTTTTAATATCGGTAAAGATTTAATGTTCTTATTACTGTCTAAATTAAGATAGCGCAAATGGGAATTCGGAACAAGGTAAGACTTGCTCTTTCGTTGTTTTTTATTTTGACGATTCCAACTTTCACATGCCTTATTCTCATCATTAAAGTCATCGTTTTCTGTTTTGGAACATGTGAAGCATATCCTAACATCTTCTTGTCCTAATATATGAGTAGAACATGATGGCAGAGCGTGTACTGGTATATTACAAATCGAACATTTATGAGCACCAGTTTTGGATGGTAAAGAACCTGAAATGGAATGAACACTTTTTATTGCTCGAATTTCTATTTATAACAGATTATTTAAAAAAGTCAATAAAATTTTGTTTTACCTGTAGTACAAAGTGGACACTTTCTTGTCAAAGAACTATCTATGTCAACTCTTATACGTTTTTGTGTAATATCATGTTCTTCTATTTGTATTGGTAAAGACGATGATAGAGACCTAAAATCAGTAACTTTTTCACTAGTAAATACTTCATTTTCTAATTGCGACAAACGTCTCTGAACAATTTGCGTATCTTCAATACATATTGATTGATGTCTTATACTAGCTGGCGATGAAGTTTTATTATTAACATTATTGTCAGCAAATATTTCTATGTTAATGTTATTATTTCTAGCTTCACGTAATAGAGATGCACCTTTTAATGATTTAATATGATTCTCCAGAAATATTTCGATTTTAGTAGGCAAATTTACATGCTTCATTGTGGCAGTCTTTAATTTTTTGAAACTTGACTCCACAGCCGCTGAACTTGAAATATCTTCACCATATCCAAAAATTGGTATCATTACTCCTGACCATAGGGGAAGAAATTTCATACATTTAATTAGTATAGGAACTAAAGTTGGTAAGTATAAAGGATTAATTCCTGTTCCTTCTTTTATATAACACTTGCTTGATTCATAAATTGTATTAGCCCATGACTGAAAAGGATTTTCAAAATCATCAAGTCCATCATTTTGACGTTCAAATTCTTCTTCTAAAATCATTCTTCTTTCATCTTCAGATTCAACAGTTGCTAATATGTTATCAAATTGTTGTTGAAATTCAATAAAACCTGTTGATGTCGCTTTTATTAAGCTTTGTTTATGTATTTCACATGGTGTATTTTGGCCTGAATTTTGATCAATTCCATCTGTTTCATTTGTGAGCACAATGAATAATGATGATAATAATGAACGCACTTCTATTATGTTTTGACATTTTATTAATAAGCCAACTGTCCTGAGAATAATTTCTCTTACTCTTCGTGAAATAGATTTTAATGGTGCCCATTTAGTTGATGTTTTAATAAAATGTGCAACATCAATTCTTACAAAACATAGAGGAACAAAGTGTGTACCCAAATTAATTTTACCTGTAAGTAAGTCTGAGCAAACTCTCACATATTCTTGAATTGAAGAGAACTGGGTAAAACTTTGGATAATCGCAGATATAAGAGCTAAGGATTGATCACACACTGTTTCCTTAGGTTTTTTGATACCAGAACTTGACCATTTTAACAACCAATTGGAAATTGCTATATTTGTATGTCTTTCACTAATCATATTAGTTGCAGTAAAATTCTGATTTTTTTGTGCATCATAAACTAAACCTTCATATAAAAAAAGTTGATTTGTCATCTCCATGCCCAGCTTTATAAATGGTTTAACTACCGAACCTGTTGCATCTATAATTAGTTTTGGGTATTTTACACTATTACAGTAATTTCGGTATATATGTATTTGTTCTGGACAATAGTATTGTATAAAAAAAGGATCAAAACCCATATCATGCAAAACATTAATGTAGTCGTCTTCTTTTTTCATGAAGGCCAATGTTGTTAGTGTATCATGGTGTCTTTGTTTAGCAGTTAATTTTTTTGATTTTAAAACCCGCAAAGCGTTTCCGGTTGGAATGATTGAGGGTTCAGCGGTACCTAATGTACAATTCATTAAATATACATATCTAATTTTTGTAATTGTTTTATAAATATTATATATTTTGAGTAGTAATAGATTCTCATAGGTCACAATACGAACTTGCCCAATTTATTGAATAAAAAGTAAATATGATGTTACAATAATAAACGTAACGAGTTACATACATTTTAAAAGTACTTAAAAATTATGTAACTGATTTTAAGTTAAAAGTTACAGATTTAATTTGGTTACATAACTTTGATACATACTCGTATAATTAATTACTGTTCTATATTGCCTATTACCTACATAATATATATATACATTGAAATATTGATACCTTCTTTCATAATACGAATTGCTTCTCTCTCCCTAAATGTTTCGCATGACATTCCATCCTTTAATATAAATGATAAAGCATTATCAGATATAGAACCAATCATACGTCGTTTCATATGTGAAGAGTGAGGTTTATCAAAGTTCCCAATGTACTCGCATTGCATTAGTACCCTATTTAAAATTATTAAAATAAAATTGAACAATAATTTCAAATTGAACATAATATATACTAAAAGTCAATACTGGGTCAGTTAATGATTTTTTTTTTTAAATAGTAAAAGTTTAACATTAATAGATATTTTTTTCTCAACGAAAAATTAAGTTAAATAAAAATAATTTACTAATTAACTTAAGTTAATTTTTTTCAAGTCAATATAAGATTGGAGATATACAGATATAATTAGGTATTTAATACTTTTTTAGAAATACAGTAATTTTTAGCTTTTGGCATTTTAAGATTTTAAAAAATTATTTATGTTTTGGTAAAAGTTATCAATTAAATTTTTTTGTGATATAAATGGCTACACATATTTTTCAACATAATTATTATTGATAATACTACAATGTATAGACAACAAATAGGTTCATAATAATGTTTAATTAGTAGGTATACATTTCTTTCATAATTTTAACAGATGGAAATTGCTCATTGCAAATTAGTACCTTTACAGTGACAACACCAAGATATTTTGATGATATTTAATAAAACAGTATAACAAAATGTATTAATTATTTCAAAATTAACTTTAATGAGTATTAATTAAATTAACTTGTTATTTAAAAGTTAATATAATAAAAAATAAGTTAATTAAATAAGTTGAGTTAATAAAAATCAAATATAAAATGTTAAGTTAAAAGTTAAAATTAACTTAACTTTTAATTTATTAATTCATTAATGCCCAGCGTTACTAAGAATATCCTGCCAAATGTGCGAAATGATTACCACACTCTGTATCCAAATATATTAAAAATTAAATTCCTTCGAATAAATTTTTTAGAAAACCTGTCAATGATATGTTAGTTGTAAGTATGATAACTTAAATTTTTTATTACAAAATTAATCATAAAAAAAATATTCAGATAGGTGGTGGATGGAACCGAAGGAATATTGGAACAACTACTGTTCCTTCGGTCCTTGAATAGGAGAATATATTATTATTTTTAATTTGAATGCAAAAATAAATCATTAGTTCTAAAAATAATTCTAAGCGAAATTTGGTATAATTATATTTAATATTATTAAAAGAAAAAAAATTGGTAATCATAACAACTTTATTTGTTATTTTCCCATTTTTAATCATTTTTTTCCAAAATCTGTAGTGTTCTTTATGCACAAGAAAACTATTTAATCCAAAATTAACCTCTTTAAAGAATCAAATACAATAAATTTTCAATCAAAAATTTTTTAAACCAAAACTACCACGAATCCTACCGAAAATGTATTCACATAAAAATTAAAAAAAAACATTATTGTAAAATTAATAGCTTCCTCGCTTCGCTTAGAATCTAAAATTTATAATATTTAATTATCTTTCTAGTGTTACAATCAAACCTACATAAAATAATAAATACCTTGAATATTCCGGTGGTTTTTCAACGATTATACCTTTAAAATTCGATTCACAAATTTTACATCGTCCTAAAATAATTACATAGTTTGGTCCATTTGGTTGAACTTTATTTCTATAAAATGTCAAACAACATGGTAATTGAGTGTGAGCCCAAAAGTGTTCGGCAACTACAGGCGTCCACGAATTTTTTTGTAAAACATTATACTGTTTTACATGTTGCAATGGGCGACTTTTATCGTTAAAATTATAAATTACTTCTGTTGGTTTTATTTTATTCCATTCTGATTCGGAAAAAGTTATAACAAATTGTTTTTTTGGTAATATCTCATCATTAGTACTAACATCACTGAGATCGTCTATAAAGAAATTTACATAAAATAGAACATTTAAAAATATTGAAATAAAAGTAATAAGCAATTTAAACCTGGTTCATCAAAATTATTTGTTTCACAAATTGTTGGTGAATATCTAAGAGTTTCATTTGAAATACCAAGTTTTTGTTTAATATTATGACGGTCTTGATGCACAAAAATATGAAGTGCGTTTTTACTTATACGCCCATCAAGATGGGAGCAGATGTCTGACCAGACTGAATTAGTAGCTGTAACAACATCTGAAAGCCACATACATTTACAGGCATTTATTGTTTATATAGCATATACTTTTACGCATAAAGATAAAACCAAGCGCGGATTCAGGAGAGGAAGAATTCAGGGTCTGCGTCCACCAAAAATGTTCAACAACAATGATTTTATTTTTTAGTATTGTCATCCAAGTTACTGTTTCAAAATTTTTATTATAAGTTTTAATATTTATTTTAATATTTTGTTATCTATAATAATCGTACGTGGAGAGTAACAATACAACAGTATAGTACGTCCCGATCCTCCTTTAATAACATGAAATTTTTCCGCGTTATTAATCTATTTAAATCAAAATATCAATCTAACTAACTAACAAATAATAATTAAAGTAAAAATTATTCTGTATTTAATTTAAATTTTACTGTGTTATAATATGCATAAATTTTTAGTTATATTTATGGGCCCACCCAAAAAAAAAATTCTTGGATCCACGCCTGGGTATAACACAAAGTATACTTAGACGAGCTATATACCTGCAATTTAGAGCAACACTCTTGTAAGAGCGGTATTTTAAAAAAAAGATCCATAGTATTTTTTTTTTTTTAGATTTTTATCAATTTATTTTTGAAATTATTTAAAATTATGTAAAATAAAGAAAATTATTATTATTATTTTATTTTGTTTCATTATTTAATTAAATTTATTTTTATAATTTTTATTGCACTTTTCTATCAAGTTATATTTAATTTGATGATTCTGATTACGGTATTAAATATAACATATAACAGATTCACATTGTATTAATTATTGTTTTAATAAATGGGAATTAATAACAAATTGTATTATACTTATTATGTTTATTCACTTTATTCAGATACAAATTGACAAGTAGACGTTATGGTTAGTAGTTAAAATAAAATTAATGAACATATTCAATTTACACTATAAATACAATTAAACAATTAAATTAGTTCCTTAGATTTTACGGCTAGTTTTGTTACTAATAAATTTCAATTAATATTTACAGAAGACCTACACAAACTGACTCTACTATCTCTTATGATTCCAATAATCCTTTCTCACAAAAACTACATTTTGTGGTTGTTGGGATAAATTATAAATGTAAAATATTACTTTTTACTTACGTTTTATACCATTTACTTCTATAACCACTCGATTCTTAAATTGGACCACTGCATTAATAACATCATTTGGGGGTATAGCTGGTTTTCTTCCTTTCATATTTAAATTTTATTTGAATATCTACCACGGCGAAAAGCAGCACACCAAATAAAATATTTGAATAAGATTCGTCAATCAACTTACTAAATACTAAGTAATAAATAAATCTATAAATATACTTATCTGAGTATTTTATGTTTCCGGTGTTGTACAGATAGAAAACATTAAATTTTTCACAATAATAGATGATAGGCCGCCATAGGGGATAACACATTATTTTTTCTAAAATATTAAATGTTCAAAAATACATTTCGTGGAAAATTATTTTAATTGAAATTACCAGACGTTTCTAATGCATAAAGAACTGTATTTATACTTTAAGATTTTTAGTTTTTTGACAATACAATAATTCAACAATTATTAACCATTTTACGTACTGCACTTAATAGTGACAACCAGTCTTCTAAATCTTAGTGTAAAATATTATTTTAAATTTCATTTATAGTCTAAACAGTGATGGTCAAACGAGGGGGGATGAGGGGGATATATTCCCCCCATGACTAAATCATTTGACTACCACTGAGTCTAATCCTATGTACTATGCAAATCTGATGCGTCCAATAATCGCAGTACGACGCGACCGATGCGATTCTAAAAATAATTAAAACAACCTAAACAAATGGAAGTCTCCTACATAGCCGATAAATAAGACCGATACGGGTGATTTTATCGGATACCATTAATCATTGGAATTAAAAATTAAAATTGTTTTTAATCAATTGGTTGCGTTCGTCGCATACGATTATTATATTACGTCGTCCATTAAATATTTATATAATAAATACTTAAATGCCATATTTTCTGTTACCATGCTTTTATTTTGTAATATTATATATTTATACCTACGCAATAAATAAAATATATTTTGACATATAAAATAATAATTAATAAAATAGTAATAGAAATAAATATAATAATAGAAAGTTTACTACTAACTGTATGGCCGATTAAAACAGTGTCGTGTTTACATGTGCCACAAATATGACCATCGCATAGATAGACGACGGACGTGAATCGTATCGTTCGCGTCATACTGCGATTATCGGACGCAACGGATTTACTTAGGACAAGGTTTTAAATCAATTTTTCTCAAGGTTCCGATGCCGTACAAATTCCGGGAATGGGCATACAAATTCATACAAATTACGTACTAAATGTTGGCCAAAAAAAAATCCAAGAATTGTTATTTTTTACAATGGGAGAGGCTGAGGAAACGTTTCCCCAGCCCCACCCATACTAAAATCAATTTTTTTCGTGGTTCCGGTGCCGTACAAATTCCGGGAATGGGCATACAAATTCATACAAATTACGTACTAAATGTTGGCCAAAAAAAAATCCAAGAATTGTTATTTTTTACAATGGGTGGGGCTGGGGAAACGTTTCCCCAGCCCCACCCATACTAAAACCAATTTTTTTCGTGGTTCCGGTGCCGTACAAATTCCGGGAATGGGCATACAAATTCATACAAATTACGTACTAAATGTTGGCCAAAAAAAAATCCAAGAATTGTTATTTTTTACAATGGGTGGGGCTGGGGAAACGTTTCCCCAGCCCCACCCATACTAAAACCAATTTTTTTCGTGGTTCCGGTGCCGTACAAATTCCGGGAATGGGCATACAAATTCATACAAATTACGTACTAAATGTTGGCAAAAAAAAAAATTAGAAAATCGAAATGGGTGGGGCTGGGGAAATGTACGTGTTTCCAAAGTGTCTTGATAACGTAATCGACGTACCTTGTTGTCGAATTCTCTGACGTCCCGAAAAACTCGCTAAAACTAATTTCCGCCCCGTTCGGTTTCCTCGTCCCCGAACACTCACCGTCAGACTCGTTTGGTACGAGCGTTCGATTCAATGGGCGTAGAAAAATCGTGTGATTATCGACTCGATAAATGTTTTCGCAAAACACGTTTCAGACGACGGCGGTGTATATATGTTCGTATAGAAATGATTATATCTTTTTTCTTTTACAGAAAATCGTGTTCTAAAAGAAAAAATGTCTGATTTTGTAACGGTCAAAAACTTATGCGTGATTTCCGATCGAAACGTCCGATCGCGTGTGTGTATCGTCAGACTCGTTTGGTACGAGCGTTCGATTCAACGGGCGTAGGAAAATCGTAAAATTATCGATTCGTATACGATAAGATATGATATGTGATATGACAGTCTGGATAATACGTTCAGCGTTTCGGAGATACTCGAGTTTTCCAGCGTTTGCGATAACAACGAGTGGTCGCGTCAAATACGCCAACGCGCACACACCGTCCGACAGGACAACGTTCCCCGTGGACCGCGCCGACGACTTCGCAGGAACGTCAATGTGCGTGAAGTTGCCCCCCCTCGTTTGATTAACGATTGCGGCGAAAATAATCGGTTGCGAATTATAAAAACTTGGTCGCAAACAATAGGAATCAGTTTGGAGTCGATCGGACAAAGTGTGGTGGCTAACTTCACGCACATGGAACGTCACCGACCTTCATCGCGAACTGGTCTGAAAACGGTTCGACGTTTAACGCGACGCCTTTTTTCCGGTTTCGCGGTTATCTGGACGGCTTCAAGTGCAAAACGGCGTTCCGGGCGCTCGGCGAGACGCGATTCGGTAAACGTTTTCCGGTGTCGCGTACTTGCCACGAA
This sequence comes from Schlechtendalia chinensis, assembly GCA_019022885.1. Lineage (NCBI taxonomy): Eukaryota > Metazoa > Arthropoda > Insecta > Hemiptera > Aphididae > Schlechtendalia > Schlechtendalia chinensis. The sequence goes on along the minus strand of CM032345.1, from coordinate 6,762,141 downwards.
AACACCGTATCCGAATCGAAACGCGCGGTTCCGAATTCAAAAGCGTCCGGAACGTGTTCTCGCCGGTCGACACTGCGGGGTCGTACCAGGTGAGAAAAGCGTCTTTCCAAAATGAAATGACGTCTCGTCAGTTTGAAAACGCGTGCGAACGAAGCCGGAACTCGTGCGCCGGAACGGAAATAATTACGCGCGAAAAGTTTCACCGCTCACAATTATCACGAAACGAGAAACAAAAACAAAAACAGTAATACACGTGTATCGGAAAAAAAGTTTACGCGTTGTAAACGTGTTTTTTAAAAAAAATAATTATAAATACAGTGAAACCTCGCCGTAATTTTGTCCGTTATTTAGGGGTGTCCGCCTATTCAGAGAGGATAACCACGAATGATTGTATATGTACGCAGGGGCGGACTGAGACCCCGAAGGCCAAGGGGGGTAAGTTCTTGGGAGGCCTTCCACTAACGCAGTCACCACAAACGCGCGACTTGATGTTAAGATTTTCATATTTAAATTAAACAAATAACAAGATAATGTGTAACATAAAAAAAAAAAAATTGTTGGAAAGAAATAAAACCGACTTCGACTAAAAAAACATGAAATAATTTACAAAAATCGTGATTTTTTCGATTTCGGCTATTAGCGTTTGGCAACGATACAGGTGTGATATGCGGAAGATAAAAGATATTAATAAAAACCTTTTAGAACAACGTAATAATTTCTCTATTAGGTATTAAGTAATTTTGTGTTGGCCATAATAGGCCGTAATAAAAAATATAGGCCCAAATATAAAATTTCTAGAGGGCCTGCTGGACGGGTAAGGCTTCTCGCCCGCCCTGCCCGTCCGCCACGGTATGTACGTATAACTATTTAAAATTAGATCGATTAATCGGGAAATTCCATGATTGTTCTAGACTTAAGATAAAAAATTGTCAAAATAAAGTATTAAACTGTATACGAGCGGCAGAAAAAACAGAAAAACAACGGTATTCAAAAATACACGGGACCGAAACAATCGTTTTTTTTGCTTTTTTAGGAAACGTCGACCGCGTTATTCGTGTTCCGTACGTGTTACAACATTTATTCGCACGGAAAACGATTGGGGGTTTCCCTTGCCGCTCCGGAACCCGTTGTTCTTATTTTATATTATTTAAAACAAACACGACGTGCCGTAAGCCACGAAGAATAAAACACGAAAAATAGTACGCGCCCGACACACCTGTTCAATTAAAACAAGACGGCGCGCACCACTAGGTTATATTCGTTACACGCCGTGTAAAAAAAAGTTTTGTTTTTTACGCCGAAATCGTACTCGCTTTTGAAAACGTGTTTTTCAATAATTTTCTTTCCACGCCTACGTCGGACAACATTATATCGCGTGCATCGCGTGCGGAATAGAACAAACCCATAATCGATCAAATCCCGATTGTATTTTGTCGTACCGCGGTTTCGAACGGTGGGCGACGGTCGTGTCAACAAACGTCGGAAAGGTCGGGTCCTTTACGTTTACTCGAAAACGGATTTTTTTACACTAAAAATGTTTAAAACGATCGATGTACGTACCCGTAAAAAACTACGTTATTTCAAGAATCGCAAAAACAATAGAACGTTGTTTCGGTTTGAAAAATTCACGCACGATCGACAAGCGTCTGATTTCGGTCGCTTGTTTGTTTTTTTTTGTGCATTATCTTTTTATCCTGTTGAAAAAATGAACCCCTCCACCCCCCAACCAAATTTTAGTTCCGGATTCCCGCGCCCGCCGTCCGGTAACGTTCGCACGTGCCGGATCGCTCGCGGCGGTCGACGGAAACGCGTTCAACTCGATCCCGACAAAACGATTTGAACGGTTCGGGCCGGTGGAAAACCTCCGTCGGATTAGACAAGGCGCGTTGCATTTCCGGGACGTTTGGACGTGAGAACGGTAAATTTTGTTCCGGACGGACGGAAGGCAATGAGAAAGTATTCGAAAACGCGCTTACCTGACACGACTGTGACTTGGACGAGACGACTTGGACGGCTGTGACCGGACGAGCCGGTGCCGACGGGGACGTCCGTCGCGATAATGGCCGGGCGCGACGTCCGACGGGGGTATTTACGGCCGCCGCGTCCCGACGTCCCCCGACCGCCCCCGACCACCCCCGACGTGCACGCGCGCGCGTTCGATCGTCTCCGCGTTTCACGTCGAGGAAAGAAACATAAAAAAACCAAGGAAAAACGGTTCGCCCCGAGTCCGCGAGACAAGGTTAGGCTTCGGAAGGCGTGGCGAACGCGCTTTTTCATCGCGTAAAAAGACAAAACCGAAAACGGAACGAAAACGGAATTCACGTGCGGACGGTGATAACCGTATCGGAATTAAGGCGTTTGAAATGTGTAATGCTTCACGTTTTCGCATGCAAGGTAGTGTCTCTCGGTAATCCGGACTAGACGGAACGACGTTTTTTTCTCGACTCGCCGATAAACATACACGAAATCGCAATGTGTAATCGAAACGATAACGTCTAAATCACGGGTATTCCCAAAATATATACTACAACGATCGATTCGTGTGTAACACTCGTTGGCGATGTTTTTTTAATTTTACACAAAAAATAATAGTTTTTCTCGAACATCGAACGAAGGAGAAGACCGCTCGACTGTCGTTAGAGGGGTGGTCGAAAACGGACGGTCCGGTTTCAACCGCCCGCGAGAACATCAACTCGCCGCGTCAGGGAAAACTGATAAACCACTGGAAGACCGACGACTCGCCTCGGCTGGGTCAGGTCCCGTGACGGCCGGTCCTAACGCGGTCAGGTCAGGTTAGGACGACGACGACGACGATAAGAACAACAACAACAACAATAATAATAATATCAAAATGCGTTTATTGTATTTTTTTTTTTTTCGCTGCACAACGATTTCACAATAAAAACGTATAACGCGTTCAACACGTAACGTACGGACGGATTATACGTTTTGTTTGTTTGTTTCCGTTTCCGTGTGTAACTTTCGTCACCACAGAGAAAACAATAACGATCTGCACGCAAAACGATATCGTGAACGTTCCGTGTCGTCGACGGATTAGTTGTACAACGCGCAACAATAATCGTAATAATAATTTATTACGGAACGATATAATATAATATGTGATTGTAGTAATTCTATAGTAATGATAATAATTATGATAATAATAATAATGATAATAATAATAATATTATTACACACGCGAAAATAAATAGAATAAATATCGTCAAGACGATGATCGTCTCATGATATATACGGTTTATATACAAACGATTATTATTTATCAATTTTTTTTTTTCATTTTCGCTTTCTTTTTTCTTTCTTTTTTTTTTTTTTACGACAAAACGTAAGTGACCAAACGTCGTCGACTACGTATCACAAATCAATAAATAGCATAGATAGATAGATAGATGGATAGCAGACGGATATTTTTTATGATATGTACACGACTAACATTAATAATACGATTAACTCATTTATTTACATCGTTGTCTGAGACGCGGTATAAAATTTAAAAACGTAATAACAATCGAGAGGACGAGACTCACCGACGGCCGAAAAACACGCCGGACGACCGTTTGCTTTTTTCGTGTTTCGTTTAACCTATTTTTTATATATAAAAAAAAAAAAAGCACGTACAACGTCGACCGTTTTGTTACCGCGGTTACGGTTCGGTGGGCGTCGGTTCATTTGCGCGCGGTTTTTTCGGTCTAATTGTTTTTCTCTCACTCTCTCTCTCTCTCTCTCTCTCATTCTCTCGTCAAACGTGTTGTCAGTTGACCGCCACCGTGGCGGTGGACTGCGCCGCGGCCGTTTTCCTGGACGACAGGATGCTCTTGAGGTTGGCCACCTCGGACGCGAGCCTGGCCACCTCGGACTTGAGCCTGGTGTCGTCCGCGCCCGCCCCGGCCGTCTCCATGCCGGCGTCCGCCGCGGCCGTGGGCGCGGTCGCGTGCACGGCGCCGTCGGCGGGCGCGCCGCTGACCGCGGCGGTCACGGCCGCGGTCGCGGGCGACTGCATGGCGGCGGCGCGCGGCCCGGCCGCCGACGCCGCCGACGCAGCCGACGACGACGGGCAAGCGGCCGCGGCCGCCGCCGCAGCAGCCGCCGCCGCCACCACCAGCGACGACGCCCTCACGCCCCACTCGGCGCCCAGGCTGATCCCGGAATCCCTCTCGTCGCTGCTGCCCTCCGCGTCCCACGGCGGGCTGGCCCTGCTGCTGCCCGGCTCCTGTTTGATCGCCTGCAACGACAGCAGCGCCGTGGCCGCCACGTCCTTGTCGCCCAGGTGCGTCTTGTGCCGGAGCTTGTGCGGCAGACAGTTGCCGCCGCCGCCGCCGCCGCCGACGCCGCCCGTCGCCATGTTGTTGTTGTTGTTGTTGTTGTTGTTGTTAACGGCGCCGATGATGTTGTTTACGCCGCCGCCGTTGTTGTTTCCGTTGCTTATGGCCATCACGGCGCCGTTGATGTGCCCGGTGTTGATGCTGGCCATTATGCTGCCGTTGCCGTTCAGATGGTGCTGCAGGTGATGATGGTGCTGATGGTGATGGTGGTGGCCGACCATCATGGCTGCCGTCGGCCCGCCGCCCGCGGCCGCCGCGGCCGCGGCCACGAACGCCAGAGAAATCGGCACGCCGGACGAAGACGTGTCGTCTCCGCTGCCGCTGCTCAGCTCGTACGGCGACTGCGGCCGGCGGCTGAGGTTCAGCACGCTGTTGGCCGCCGCCTCGAACGACGGCGGCTGCAGCGGCGGCAGGATTGGCGCGAACGTGTACGGCGCGTACCCGGCCTGGGCCGCGGCCGCCACGGCGGCCGCCGCCACCGACATGGACAGACCGCCCACGCCGTTGGAACGGTCCGTACCGTGTTGTTGCTGTTGTTGCTGTTGCTGCTGCTGCTGCTGTTGTTGTTGCTGTTGTTGTTGTTGTTGCTGCTGCTGCTGTTGTTGTTGCTGATGTTGCTGATGTTGCTGTGGAGACAGTTCCATGGGACTGCCGCAATCGGACTGTCCGTAGTACGACGACGAGCCGTTCATCTTGGGCGTGGTCGACTGGACGGGCTGGTGGATGACCGACGTGGGTATCGGACCGCCCGCGCCGCCGCCACCGACGCTCCCGTTTTGCGAGTAACTGGCCGACGACGTGGACGACGAGAGTTTCGGTCTTTTCGTGATGCTCAGAACTTGTTCGTTTGTCGGCAACGAAGCCATAACCTATAAAAGAAACATAAAAACACACACACGTGTTTAGCGTTGGGCGTAACAAGATCGCCGTGCCGTGTCTCACGCACGTCTGCAAGAGACTAAAAGCCTTGTCTGGGGGGACTCCTCCGCGTGTTACAACGGTAAACGATATGTATATTCGGAGGTTAGGCAACGCGAGTCACCAGAGACCGTGTGTGGAACGCCGGCGCTTTGATAATTTATGCGATTATTCGAACATTGTGTGGAAACGTCGTCGTCTTTACAGGATATTCGTACGGTCGTGAACCGTCCCGGGTCATTATCGTCGTTCGAAAACAGGTCGTACGCACGTCGTCTACAACAATAAACGCCTAGACTCTCCGGGGTCGACTTCGGGAGTGATGAAATCTACTAACCCGGCTAACCCGTCGCGGGGTTCATGTGTTTTTGTTCGAACAGCGCCGAACACGTATTTCTCTCTCGCCACGCTTTATTTACGTTTAGATTATTCAACTGCTCTACGTCTCAATCTATACGTTTTCGATCTCCGAGCTATTCAGCGATTTTTTTTTTTTTTTATATATATATATACTTGTGTTTTCCCATTTAAAAAAAAAAAATCGTTTTCGTGGCGACGTTACAACGCCGGTATACACACAACAGACGCGGAATTCACATTTATTGTGTCCCGTGACCGTCAGGCGAACACGACGTGGACCCGGAAGCGTTCGCGGCACAATCGACCGGACAATGTTTTCGACGGTTCGTGTGCGAGTCCGCCAAGACTCAGCTAACCTCTCCGGACGGTTTCCGTTAAAAATCGTCACCGTGTGTGTCGCCGCGTACGAGTTTGAACGGTTCACGAGTCTTGTATTTTATTGGTTTTTTGGTCCCCCCTCCCCACCGCTCGTGACTTATGAAGGACGTCGGCGCGATTTTTATTGCACGTGGTCGTGCGAAAGATGAAATTTGGACCTACTTATCGAATGTTATTCGGAAAAAGTAAATCTCAGCCAAATCGTTTTGTTGAGGTAGGTGAGGGGGTTAGGTATATCTAACCTAACCGTGTCTTTTTGACGCGATCAGATTTGAACGAACCGTTTGAAAAACCACAAAGGTTTTTGTCCCTTCCCTCCCTCCCACTCCGTCGGACACGCGAAGGATATCAGGACGAAAAGAAGGACGACCGAGATAAAATCAAAATACAAAAAAAAAAATAAAAATAAGAGGTTTTCTTTGTTTTTACCTGTTCAACGCTGACCACGGCCTCGCCGCTGATGCCGAACTTGTCCTTGATGGCGGTCAACTGCGCTTTCAGCACGTGGTTCTCTTTGCTCAGTTCGACCACCCGCTGTTCGAGGATCATGTCGTTGAACCGTCTCTTCTCCCGGGAACGCTTGGCCGCTTCGTTGTTGCGCCTCCGCCGGTCCCAGTAGCTCTCGTCCTTCTTGTTGTCCGGTATGAACTCCCTCTGTTTGCGCTGCGCGAAGAACTCCTTGCGCTGCAGGTGCGACGTCAGGTCGAACCCGGGCGGGTACGGCTCGCCGGGCCCCGGCGACTCCGGCCCCGAGTCGTCGTACCGCATGCTGCTCGGGCCGCCCGACTGTTCCACGTCGCTGCAGTACGACGGCATGTCCTGGCCGCCGCCGGCACCGGCGCCGCCGACGTTCCGCTGTTGCTGCGGGAAGTGCACGTGCAGCGGCTGGTGTTCCGGCTGGTGCTGGTGGAGCGGCTCGTCGCGTCCGGCGGACTTTTGCTGGTCCAGCAGCTGTTGTCTGTTGTTCTTCTGATGACCGCTGTTATGTTGATGATGATGACGATGATGATGGTGATGATGATGATGATTGTAGTCGGTAGCCGTGTCCGCTACCATTTCACGATCTGCGAAAACACGAATTGAAACGGTGAGACCGTGAGTTCCGTCGGCCGGGTGGGGGGGGGGGGTGGGGGGCTGGCGGACGGGACCGGCGGGAAACGTGGCGAAAACAGATCGCGAAATCGTGTTCTCGCGTATTTTACGGCACGTAATAATGACGACGACGACGACACGCGTGTGACGCAATAATAAATGCGCGCGTATAAATTATATCATACACGAGCCGACCTTGAGCCGTACGAAATAATAATCATAATCATAATAATAATAATCACGAATTTAAAAACCGCGCGGCCGAATATAACGCGACGTGGCGTCGGCCGAATGCCAATAGGCGCGGCGACCGTTTCGCAACCGCCGCGACGTTTCCTCGTCGTGTTCCGAGAACGGTTTTTTCGTGTCGCGTTTTTCCATTTACGACGGTTTTTGATAGAAATTCCAACAACATCTCGCTCGTACGCCAAGGTATGGGGAAACGCATCGTGTCAAACACAAGTATCCACCGGATTCGCTGCAGTTTATGTTATGAAAATCGACGAAAAAATCATTATTTCCAAACTTCCACGCGCCCCGCCGGTTTAGTCTCTCCGGTTTAAATTGACGACATGCACGTTTGTTTCCCCCATGAGTACTAGCTTGTATCCGCTCGTCGTGGCGGTTGTACTTCCGTGCAAACCGAGTCGGTCGAAGTCGATACCGCGTATCGTTCGGTTAGGAGAACACGTCGATTACGAGACGACGATACGCGTGTTAACGCGTTCTAAAACGACGCGCGCGCGCGCGCGCGCACACACACACACACACGCACACACACGCACACACACGCACACAACGCCGCCGCGATTCCAAAACCACCTGTGCACACGGCCGAGTTCGGCACGTACGCGTACGCGTATGATACACGCATATACGGGGATATGTGTGCGACGCGATTACCGCGATACGTTGTCGTCGTAAATTATTAATTTTTTGACGTCCGAGAGCGATCTGTCGCGGTGGTTTCGTAACGGGGAGGCGGCGGTATTTTCACTCGGATCTCGCGCGCACCAACAACAACAACAACAACGACGAATGACAATCGTTCGGAAACAATTCGTTTTCGTCGTCGTCGTCGTCGTTGCGCCGTCTCGTGCCCCCCGCCGCCGATATGACGGACGCGGCGAAAAATCGCGCGAACGATAAACAATCGTTACGTGTCGTGTGCGGTTGGTTTTTTTTTTTTTTTTTTTATGCGCGCGCTCGTTCCGTTTCGAAATCGTCCGATGACATTGTTGAATTTTACGCGTCGTAAAAAAAACCCAACGGCCTTGAATCCGCGTTACGACCGGCGCGTCGTAAGGAGAAGAAAGAAAAATACGCGCTCGTGTAACTGCCAAACGTCGGTAACGCGTGCGTGTATGAGATAATCGTCGTCGTCGTCGTGCGTGTGCGTGTGTGTGTGTGTGTGCGTGCGTGCGTACGCGCGCGAGCGTTTTTTTTTTTTTCCACTCCGTTTCGCGATGAAACGCGCGTGCGCGCGCATTACATTATGTTGTGTGTGCGATCTTGTAGGCCAACTCGTTCCGACATCTCTGGCCTTCACCCTCAAGGTGAAGTTTACGTATTATAATACGCGTTTTTTTTTCCTCGTATTTTTTTTTTTTTTTTGCATAACACTCGCGTAATAATAATAATAGTAGTAGTAGTAGTAGTAGTAGTAGTAGTAGTAGTAGTAGTAGTAGTAGTAGTTGTAGTAGTAGTTGTTGTTGTTGGGTAAACGACATTATATAACGAGACGTTTGAGAAATCGTTGCTGAAATACGTGTTAGAAAAACACCGTTTTAAGGGTAGAGAAAATTTGGCGACGTCGACCGCGGTCGCCACGGTTTGTTTTCGCGGGGGAGTCGCTTCCGGACACCGCCGGGGTCGGAAACGCCATCGCCCGAACCGAGCCTCTCTCCTGACGCCGGAACACGTGACTGACACGCACGCCGATCGGAACGACGAGAGCGCCGCCAGACGCGCGCTTCGTAACCGGTTTTTTTCTTCGGGAACCTCGTGAAACGACGTCCGTTCGGGAACCACTACTGTCCGCGGTCCGGCCAGACGCCGTGCGGTCGGTCGGTCGGTCGTCCCGGCGGACGAAAAAAACCGAAGAAAACCGTCTAAGTTCTGTTTTTCTCAAAACGTTTTCGACGGCGTCGCGAACAGACCAAAACGTCGGCCCCGCGGGTTTCCGGCACGTTTTTTCGCACCCTTCTCGGTCACGGCCGGACGACGTCCGGCAGGCGAGCGCGTTAGGTTATCCCGTTTCTCGTTTCCCGTCCCGTTTTCGGTTGGTTTTCGGTTGGTTTTCGTCGTACCGAAACCACCGGTCGACGCGGTATCGTCTCGAAAATAACCTTCGGACGGGATCCGCGCGTAATCTCCTCTCTTACTCCCCCGCTGAACCGTCGAGTCACGTAATACGCGCGCGCGCGCGCGCACGTATTTATATATTACAATACGTTACGAAAAAAAAAAAAAAACCACGAGCGTGTTGTCGCGCGCGCGTGATCGACTACGCGGTGAGGAATGGGGGATGGAGGGGGGGAGCGTACTACACGCCGTTCTATTTTCGTGCGCGCGCGCGCGCGCGACGATTACGGAGGAATTTCGCGCGACACAGTTACCGCGGTATCACCTGGCACCGTGACCACGTTACGTGACGGGTTTCGGACGTCGTTCATACTATTTTTTTTTTGAAAATCTGATATATCGCGCGTTGACGGATTTTTCGCGTACACCTTGGTAAAGGTTTTAAAAAAATTCGACCCGATATACGTACCATCCGTACGCTTGGCGAAAACGAAAAAAACCGCCGACGGCCGGCTACGTCGTAGACCGGTTGCGTTCGCCGGGCTTCGAACGCAATCCGTAACCGACGACGCGAAAACCGTTCCGCGGGGGGCATGTGCGCGCGAAACAAAACGCGACCACGACCTTGAACTTTTCGCGATCCACCACGCACGGGCGAGTGCGACGAACCCGCGTGGCGCGAGGGCGAAACGTTTAGCGGTCGTCCGGAGTCGACGACGGACTGACTCCGCGGCGGACAAAAAAAAAAAAAAAAAAAAACTCCCCTGTCCCCCAAACAACGACAAAAACGACAAGATGCTAATACTGAGTTCGACAGTGTGCATAGGTTACTAACATCTCGCGTTTAACGCGTCTCTCGGGAGGCGCGCGGAGATTTCAATGCTGGGGGAGACGAGGGCCGCGAAAACGTTCGTGTAAAAAAAAGCGTTATACTCACGGGTCGGGCCGGGCCGGGGGTTTTCGCGCGTTCAGACGGCGGCGGCCGGCGTATCCATTGGCGGCGGGACGGAAAAACCGATCGTTTCGTTCTCGTGGCGACGACGGCGTCCGCACGGAATTTACGTTTACGGAATAAAACGGCGTGACGAGAGAAAAAAAAATACGAATATTTGTTATTTGCGTTATTTGTTTATAATTTATCTGTAATCGACACGACTGCGACCGCGTACGCGCGACTGCGACGAGCGAACGAAAAACACACTTTCTGGGCGAACGCGACGTAGCCGACTGCCGTCCCGGTCCCGTCGCGGTCGCCGTGTTGCGTCGTATTATAATACGCGGCGGCGGCGGCGGTAGCGGGCGGCGGCGTTTGTACCGTAACGACGTAACGACGATCAGACTTGCGACGCGACGGTGGGGGGCCGCCGCCGCCGCCGACGACGACGGGGCACTCCCCACCGTCGCGCGGCCGACGCGTACGGAGCGCCGCCGCGTCGTCGTACGCTGGTGGCCGGCAACGTTCCCGTGGCCACGATCTCTCGTTGGGGCGCGTGGTGGGCTAGATCGCCCGAGTGGTTTTGGCGGTTTGACCGAAAACGTTTCCGAACCGGATACCGTGACTACACCGTGTGGTTTCCCCCCGGCGGCACGTTCTCGGCCGACGTCTCGCAGTGATTTGGCGGTTTTTAATCGCTTGTCCGTACGAACGTTTGCGAACCGCCGCGCGCAGCCGTTCGCGTTTGTTTATTCAACTCGCGGCGACCACGTCGACCGTCCGAAGACAACGGGGAAAGACGACCGCGCGCGACGGTGATTTTTTTCGTTTTTTTCGTCCTTAACGCGACCAAGTGTTACGAAAATAGGAAAATCAATTGAAAAAAAAACAGACGCGTACGGCTCCCGGAAAACGTGCGTGCGAGGACCCAGAGTAACGCGGACGGGTGTAAAACGGATAAAAGACACGCTCGATGTTCGAACGTCCGTAGACGGATTTATCAACCGGTGTTACCGGTGTACAACTCGTGACTTACCGCTTTTCTAACCTAACCTAACCTAACCTATCGCGTGCACGGACGTTTTGACGGACGGGCGGGTCTTTGCCCGAACTGAATTGAATTCGGAGGGACGGGATTAATTTCGGAGTACCATTCCACTAGTACTACACCATCCGGATGAGCCCGGGGATCGATCTTTGAGTCTTTTCCCGTTGTCGCGGTCCACATCGACTTTTTGATTTAATAAATGACCAAAGAAACGAAAAAAAAAAGGTTTCACATCATTGATGTTAGTGTTTTATTCAAAAAACACGTTTAATTAAATATCGATTACTACGTTACATCATTTGGACATTAACGTTTAATTGAAACCTAAGAAAAAAATTCAACTTAATAAACCATTTTATAGTTTAGATTTCCTTGCGTGTTATCTTGTGTTCGGACCGTCGAAGCCGACCTGTTTGCCATCTCTTATCATATCTAAGCCTAACCCGAATACCGTCATTATAACCGACTGTGTTGGCGGACTGTTCGTAGCTATGGGTATATAATGTTGACTCATAAAAACTAACCGACAAAAATCAAATCACCTGAAGCCAATAAATATTTCTATGAGTTAGCACCCGACCACCCACGTTAAAACAAGGATGCGCGGCTGCCTCCTTTCAGTATAAGTCCGGCGTCACTGCCTCGAACCCTCTATTGGCACGTGGCGCTGTTGCGAGGGTCCGGGACGGGACGCCGACCAAGTCCCGGGGCCTCCTCAACCGTCACAGCGAGACTTCCGCACCCGTACAAGACATACTTTTTGTTCGCGTACAACAGCCGGACACGCATCTTAGCGACCGGACGTCACCCGCTCGGTACTCTTGGACTACCCACCCAGGCCGGTACGCGAGATCTGCCAGCGTTTTTACAACGGGCGTTGATACAACGCGGTTCCCGAAGTCGTTGTGCTCGACGCGGAGATTTACGGTTTGTGCACGGCGTACGCGTAAAGGTTAGTTGTCGAATAATTGCGAAGCAATTGGTTTTTCAAACCAATCGTCGAGACTTGAAACGTGTCTGTAAAGGGACGCGTTGGGACAGTCGATAACGGCGGATCCTCGCGCGTAATGTGAACACGACGACTTGGACGTTATCGAGTGGACGACTACGAGAACGGAACGACAGTCCGTCAACCCAACGCATTCGGCACGCCAAAATCGGCCGCGAATACGTTATGGTTTTTTTTTTTGTTTTTTGTTTGTTTGTTTTTTATTTTATCGAAACCATATCTGGTCAGAGGTACGCGCGTACCCGTCAATTAACGAAAAAAAAACATAATAAATAAAAAACAACAATACCGGCCATAACTGTGAATACGGGACGTAGGAGCGGCCGAAACACTCGGTCGGGTTTGAGGTACGTACCTAACGCGCGCGCGCATACGCGATTTGTAATCGAAATATTAATGGCTGGTTGTTATTGCGCCAAGGTCGACAGACTCGGGACAGCGTTCGTTGCCCGCGCGAACCGTGTACGACATTACACGACGTGCACGCCACAGGTGGGACGTATCGCCCGTTCTGTCGGCGAAATCGGTAACAAAAAAAAAACATTGTCGAAAAAACAAAGTCCCCTGTCAGGAAACCTCCTGGCCGATAAACTCGCGTAGAAATCGTAATGGATTGACGCGGATTGGCGAGACGAAACGACATTCGACCGAGACAGAGTTAATCGGGTAACGTGTCGATTGTACGTCGGTACGTTCGTGTATTCGATTAGCCGGCGTTTAAGTACTGCAATTGTTTCCGACGCGGCCGAGATCGGTTAGGTTAGATTTTCGCGACGCGGCGAAAAACGACTAGACGCTTGGGGGGGGGGGGGGGGTCCTCTTTCTTTCTACGACCGTTCGGAGTTTAAACGCGCACGTATCACGTTCTGTAATCATGTATTTAATCATTAAATTTTCTTTCAGGCATTTGTCCGAGGTCAAACATTAGAAAAACGTCATATATAATAATAACACCGTGCGTGTATGTTGAACTTGTGAAATTTTGTGTATTTAATCACATCGTTCACAAACGAAGGTAATTATTATCGAACAATTATATTTTTATTGATGTAATATAAATGACCTCCCCCCCCCCCTCCCCCGGAGAAAATTGTCTGAAAGAAACACTGTACATGTAGTAACAGCCGAACGTCGTACCACCGCGTCCGACCAGACTATCCGACGGTTACCACGACGTCGCAACGTTACGGGCACGTGGACGGACCGTCTGAATATCGTGATTTTTTATTTTATTTTATTTTTTTTTTTTACATCGGCGTACGTTCGGCGATAACGCGCACGATAATTTTTATTTTTATTTTTAATCGTCCGCGAGGCCGAGTCGACAGACAACGCCGGCCGGTCGTAAAACGTTATCGTAACACGCGCGGCCGTTATGTAGTTATTGCAAGCGCGTCGTTCTGATGTAATACGCGAACACGAAATCGTTATATAATTTGGTCTGCCGAAGAAGAAGAAAAAACCGCCGCCGATTTAAACGGCGCGATATATTGTAACGCGTGTTGTTGTTTTCGCCGCGAGTAATTGTTCGAACGCGTCATGCACGCCGGCAAGCAGTCGGTTTTTTATAAGGTCGTTTTCGCCGGAGGTCCGACGGATACATCAGTCCCGAAATCAGAGAGTTGTCTATTTTTTGTTTCTGTTTTATGTTTCTTACCGTCAATATCACTGATGATTATAGTGGTCGTAAGTCATACTCAAGATCAACCGTGACGTAGGTACGTCTCGATGTCATAGCCAACATTAATAAAACAAAAAACACGAAGAACAATCGAAGTTGCACACGAATTTTCAAATAATTCACCTAAGCGTATGCAGAGAACGGGCAAACTAAAAAAAAAATATATATATTTTAATGCCCATCATTTTTTTTTTTCGGTTTTGGTTTATATATAATTATATCATAGGCGGATCTACGGGGAGTGCAGGGTGTGTGTTTAGGCACACCCTAATGCGGAAAAATTAATAATATACATACGCACGAATTGAATTTCAGTTTTTTCAATAAATTATTGTGATTAATGCTTACATATTACATTGTATATTGTATATAGCCAATAGCCGTATAGGTAATACGACAGGTTATAGTATTGGCTAGTAAACAAGTGTTGGACACTTAAAATATTTTAACTTTAGTGTATTTTATGTACCGTCTTACGGGAGAAATATATGAGCTAAAAAATAATGCATAAATTTGTTTGTAGCCTCCTCTCTATATTACAAAAAAAAGCCGGGCACGCTCAAATGTAAAACTGTGGGTTCGCCTATGAATTTATATATCATGGTGTGTTAAGCATAATCTTGTGTCTACTGAGTATTTATTTATTTTCAAACCCCCCCCTCTCTATCTATTGGAAAATTTCGCGTACGGGATGTATAACGACGCCAATACGAACGATACGCGTTTTAGTGCACGGCGGTCGGATTTTTTATTTTGGGTTATTTTTTTTTTTACCCTCGACATAAGTAGGATTTAATAAATACATTTTAACGCGTAAAAATAATAATAATAGTGTCCGTCGTCCGTCGAACTACACGGGTACAAGCGTTTCCTGTTTCCCGTTCGTGCTTGTCGTACGTACACGCGGCGCAAGTACATAATGATTTCGGCATACGCGTTACTTCGTGACGTTCGACCTGTCGCGGCGTATACATTTCGGTTTTTTCGAACCGGCCGGAGTAGGATAATTTGAATAATTTAAACGCTAACACAATGCACGTTGTTGCAGTTGTTGTTGTCGTTGTTGTATAATATTATTGTTACTCGGGCGTACGTTCGGACGGATATTGAAATGCCATTAATTCTCACGATTCGTCAAATAGACGCGTACGCGAACAGCACCAGCTGGCCAAAGCAGAGAAGCGAACGGGCGACGGACAATGAGAGAGAGATCAACACAAGGTTATGCACTTTTTTTTTGGGGGGTTTTCTGCGACTCGCGATGACGAATCGCAGCAGCAGAGGGACACCCCGACTCTGGCTACGGTCACAGTGGCACCGACGTCCGATTGTCTTCGTCGGACGTCGGCTGATCTCGTCGGCGGGTGCAGTTTATAAGATGGACGGTTCCATCGTTTTCGTGTTTAGATACGACAAGTCCTGCTGTTGAGTATTTGCTATCCAAAGAGCGGAAACGTCACACGAACGGTGTTTTTGAGGACTGGGAAAAATTTGGAGAATTCCACACATTGTTCCGCACACACTCGTCGAACAGTATGACGATATCTTTCGGGTGCGTGAGGATTCCAAATGTCCCGTAGACTTCTCCTTTCTTCGACCAAACTCATAGGCCGCTCGCAGTCCACGGTGGAAATGTCGTTTCTATAGAGTTTTCGTCGATCGAATCGGCCGATGCGGTCGGTGCCACTGTGACCGTAGCCTCTAGATACTTAACCGACTTTCAAGAATGAGCTCGTGTCCGATTCATTACGAAAGCACACTACTCTCAAAATGTGTCGTTGATGACATTTCGGTCGTAAAGTTTCGGACTTCTTTAAAGCAAGACATTAAAAACCTATTTAGATTTTCAAAACGAAAATCGAATGTTCCGGTCAATAGTTTTATCAGTGTTTCCGGTAGTCTTTCCTCGCGCTCAAGATAAAATCGGAAAACGTACCGAAGAAATAACCCCGTCTGTGCACGGTTTTCTGCACGAGTAAACGTCGACAAAGACAACAGCACATCATTATAAAAACAACGTTCGTCTCGTTCAATGATATGTGAGTCATTTTTTTTTTTTTTTTTCGTCGATCGGTCGAACAACAACACGTATTATCGTGTCGAGGTTTTCATAACAGCCTATTATTATTATTCCAGCACCGAACAGTTCGTCCGCGGGTACGCAACGATGTTTCAATTATATATTCGGCTTACAAAACCGTTTTCAGATTTATATCGCATACGTTGGGAGCAAAAAATGCAAAAATCGTAATAAATATATTTTTTTTTTTCATATGAAAATAATGAGTTTACATTATATCAAAAGTCAAGGCACGTAGACGTTGATGATCTCAATCCGGCACGTTCAAAAAAAAAAAAAAATAAGCAATAACGTGTGGGCCAAAACCGAATTCGGACGGGGGTTAGATCACGAGGTCGACACATTGTTATTATTATTGTTGTTTTCTTTTCCAGTCCGTAACGGCGTTCGATTCGTATCGGAAAGAAAACGAGCGGACGGTCGTTCTTGTGATTCATTGGAACCAGAAATAAAACCAACACGTTTTACACGGCGGGCGCCGGACGAGGCACAGGAACACAGACTTCCGTCGAATATATCTCATACGGTAAACGATGTGAAATGATGTTGTTTTGCCGGTAATTAACGTCATTCACGATATTGTATGGGTAATCAACGTTATAAACCACACGAATAACCGTTTTATATTTTCTCGTTCGCGTTGATTACTATTGTCTGTTGGACGGTCCCGGTATACGGTTTTTCGTGGACGGTTTTGTTTTTTTTAAATTTTTTATTTTCGCCAACCGTTTTCAAACGAATTGTTTCCGTCGTTTTCGCTTGTTCGATACGACCGAACGAACGGTTTCGAACGAAAAAGACGCGTTGTGCCGTCTCTCCGTTTGGTCACGACGATCGATCGATTATTCGTTCGCGTCCGTTGTTAAAAAACACGGGCTCGCGCGCAACAACAATCGTCTTGGCATCACTATCCCCGAAACCCTCGACGGTTCGTCCCGCAAAACCGTCAACGGCGGGATATATCGGTTTCGTAAAAAAGGCGTAATGATCAGCTTAAAACGCGGTGCAAAAAAAAAAATAATAAAAAAACGGAGAGGCGCCGCGATGGACGTGGATATCATTGTGATTAAAGGGAAAGAGAACGTTCGTCACCACGAAGACATGCCGATCGAACGATAAAATGAAATATTATGTAAGCGCGTGTGCCGTGTTGTTGTAGGTCGCCGCAACACTCGACGCGGAACGTCGCGATACCGTTGCTAAACACGTACCGTAAGCATTTATATCGTTGTCGTACACCGAACCAATTTTTACACCGACTTTACTTTTTACAAACGACGTTGCCGTTTGTTACGTTCAATGTACGAATGTTTTACGTCCCGCGGCGTTTATTCGTTCGGATCCGAAACGCGAAGCCGGGCGAAAAAGTGTCCGAAACCAAACACTTCAGGAGGCTTTGGACGTTCAGAAAACCGGACCGTTCCCAGTCCGAAGCTGTGTGGCGTGAAAACGCAACGGAATGGCGTGAGAATTCGTGGTGTCCCGGTTTCGAAATATACGGTTTTCGCGTTGTGCGTTCGTTTTAATTTTAAACTGTTATTGAAATAAAGCTTTGCGCGTTTCGACTTTCGTAGGAATACCGCAACGTCGTATCGTATAAAAAATCGTATACACGTAAATACTTTTTTTTTTATTTTCTGTTCTAGAAATGTTGTGACGTCATTAATAAATTTAATAAATATTTAAGCAATTAGATTTTTTTTCTCTTTTATTTACGTAGATATTGAAAAAAAATTGCTTACGCGTCGTTTCGAGACTGAAGTTGTTGACACTTTTATTGATTATAAATATGCTTTCCAACGCGAAATAGTATTAAAAACTAATAAACGAATAACTTCACGTTTCGCCGTATTACGTTCCCGGTGACTATCTCAATTATTTTTAATTCGTCGGCGTTTGGAAGTTTTGACACGCTAAGTCGTGTCAATACTAGCGGATTAAAATGATGAGCTTCGGAGGGAAACGGGACGGCTCAAAAACAATCGCGAAAGATTTATTAGGTAGTTAGACAGTATGTTATAATAACGTAACACGAAAATGAAAACAATACCACTTGACGTGAGCCGATCCGGAGGACGAAAAGCTGAGTTTTTTTTTTAGTACTGTCGGTTACAACATATATATTATAATACGAGATAGAGGTGGTTTTTTTTTTTTAATAATATTCGATAACAGAAATCGAACTTGATACCGTGTGATCAAAAGTAAATCTTAAGCACTTATGTAATCTAATTGCTTTTGGTAAAACTCTTATGCAATCGTGAAAACGAAACCTACACGGCAGTGTTTATGATTAAACGTAAACGCTCGATTAGAGCTGTGTACAATATCTCCCAAAACGCATTAGAACGAGTATCGTATGTACACGTTCATGACAAAATACCCAATATTTTAATTTTTTTTAGTTAAAACACGTGCTATTAAAAACATTTGAAATTAATAATTCATAAATACGAACGACATCGACTTTTTAGACTATTAACATTTCATTTCGTTCAACTGGCGTCCGATCTATGCGAGTATACATTAAAGCTGGGCAAACCAATTTGATTCTGATATTATTAATTTTTTTTTTTTTTATTTAAATGTAGGTCGGACCGTTAAAAGAGGCGTGTTATTTTATTTTAAAATTTTCAAACTACTGCAGTTCATAAGTCGCTGTGACGACACCGTGTCAAAATACGTTGTACCACTCGAGTGTAACATGTGTACACACACGACCGAATGAAATGACGGATTAACTGCACTCGCAATTCGTATGAGTATTGCGGACGTTGTTCAGCCAATGGAAAGCCATGCTTATCGCGATATTATTATTATTATTATTATTATTTACAAATATCGAGATAGTAGATCCAGTTCATATACAGGGTTGGACTAGGCCACCGGGATACCTAAATGCGGTCACTATAAATAGTGAATTACAGGTGGCCTCAGAATTTAATCCAGACTATTTAGATTTTTGATATGACAGATGGGACGGAGTCTGCCGCCAATGTTGTTATTGTATTTTAAGAACAGAATAAATTGTTGAAATTCTTATCGGTTACACGAAAAACGTTTATCAAAATGACGTTCGTAATTTCACATACCCAACAATTATTATTTATATTATGAAAAATTGACAAATGTGAACCATAGACTCATATTATATATTGTACTTTCGGCGTAATCCGCACGTTTTTTTCTATACACTATACCCAGTCAGCGTTACGATCAAATGAATTATTTATTTTGAATTATTCCATTTAAATAAGTTTAATATTATTGCCAGTACCTGAAATGACATTGTTTTCATTGTCATTTTACTATTTGGGAACGTCGACGATACATGTGTAGGTGTGTATACATATTCGATTACTTTTCTTACATAGCATATAGGTGTAAATGACAGACTTGTGCGATAAATTTTAATGTATACCAACACGTTAGAGAAAACGGGCTTAACATGATAACATGAATTTAAACAAAGATATTTTGGAATCTCTTACATTTGAAGAAAGCCTTCGTGAAATGGTCCAGCAAAGTACCGTGTTAAAAAAAATCCATTGATGGTTTAAATATTATACGAAATAATATTTTTATGCTTATATTGATTATTGATTGTTGATGTCGGTCTCGCGGAGGCCTCTATTTAGGATATTTTCCCCCGGGCCGCAACAGAGAGCTAGTCCAACCCTGTACATATACACGCACGCTCGACACAACTTCGAGTGTACACAAATACTACTAACGATGTCGTGTAGAGCGCGAGATGATGAAATGTCGTCGGCGCGCGTATAATATAATAATAAACATTATGTACACAAGTATTACAGTTTGGAAGACGCGCGTCGTCTTTTGGTCGACAAACACGTGCTCCGTTTGTGTGACGAGCGTACACGATAAAAACGCTGTTTATATAAAACACTTGACGCGCGTGTCATGTCGTACGCGTTCTATGCGAACGAGACTCGCGACGAACGCGTTATGTAACTATATATTCGTGTCGAAAACAATGTGCGTCGAGACGTAGAAAACGTAGAAAACGTACGTGATATTGTTATCGCGCGCAGGCACGGGCTAAGCGACTGTTTTCGCTACGAAGTCGATAAAAAAATAGAAACCCCTCGGCCGACCGAATCGTAAATACTGATGTCGCGGAGTCGTGAGGACGGGCTCTCTGTGTACACGCGCGCGCGCGCGGAGAACGCCCCAGTTGGTTTTCGTCGGTCGAAAGAAACCCCCCCCCCCCCGCGTTCTCGGACCGGGTAGAGAACTTCCCGCCTTCCACCATCCACCGATTGCATATAAGCGTTCTGGGGTCCGTTTGGGCACCTGTATTCAATCACGCTCACCGATTGATCGATTTCAAATTTCCCGCCTATTAACGTTGTACCTTCGCGTATCCAGACGTACGATAATCATATCAACTTCATTATTTAACGAATAAAAAATATTGTTCGGTCTAATATTATTGAACTGAAGAAATACGCGTATTGTAATATGTCGATACGTACTGAATAAAGTAGCATGCACGTGGAACTACTTGGATCCATAATCACGTAGTACACAATAAAAAGAAATTATACGAACGTAAATCAGTATATAGTTTTACAATATTATGTACATTTCAACAATTCTGTTTGTTTGTGTGCCTACTTGCATTTTTTTAACACTTAATAATAATAATAATAATCATAATAATGATAATAATATTCCGTATGCCACATGACCGTGCAACAGGCGAGCACATAAGTATATTTATCTTTCTAATAAATAATAAATATATTCTATAAAATATACCCGTACGATTATCTAACTATAATTATTATCGGTACCTGTTATGATGTGTGTATAAGTATGGTATATAATAATCATTTTTTTTTTTCTTCATTAATAAAACTTTTACAATCCGTGAATTAGTTTACAATAAGCAAAACTGATGTAGTAGATTCACGTAACATACATTTACTATGTTATAACGACGGCCGTTGCAATTGACGATTGTCAGTTCACACGATAGGCTTGAGTTGTATTTAAACCGTATTTGAATTATATTTTTAGTATGATTTAAACATTAATTTCAAACGATACCAATGTTTAATAGACGGGCAACCGGCCGGACAGCGTAACTGAATCGAACAGGTGCCCCCCAAAACGGACCGCAGAATGTTTATGTGCCCCGCCCCGCTCCGCCACCGATTACGGCTTTTCGCGCACGTGTCTCGTGATGTCGATCGCGCGTTACGACCGTATTGTCGCGCGCGGCGTTGCTCACACGGTTTTGCCGTAATCATTACAACACGTATTGTGCATTTCTGTGACCGCGGGTACACTACGTGATCGGCACCGCGACACTCGCGTTACGTTATAATTCCTATTGTGTTTTTTATCGACGCGGTTTTCTCGACACGCGTTACCGCGGAAACCGCCCCGCGCGCGGCACTTTTGTCCGTGCAAAGGAACGTGATCGCGTCCGCCGTGTGTGTTTCACGTGTCGACGTGCGGCCGTCCAAGAGCGACGTGGAAGAGACGTCCAACAGTCGGACGTGCCTCGGCGACGCCCGCGGACGGACCCACCGTGGACGGTCGGAGGGAACGAGACGAGATGGAGGAAGGCGACGCGCCTCAGTCAAAAGAAAGTCAAAGGCCCGCCGGACCGACTTGGTCTCGACCAAGGGGTTTTAGTCGAACGTAGCTGCGGGCCGTGACAACATTAAACGCTGTTGACGGTCGACAATCGTGAACAACGGACCGACCGCGTAACTATCGTGTTTAGGTACCACATGCGGTTTCTCACGACAGACCGTTTTGGACACCGCGCGGAAACGGTCGAATGGTTTTCGAAACGTCGATAGTCGGTCACGGCGATTCGGTTTCGTTTCGCACGTCAACAGACGGAACGCGAGATCGTCAAGACCGTTGGTCCGCGAACACCCGACGCGCATTTGAAACGTCGTCAACGAATTGACCGGACCGACCCCACGCCGATCGTCCAGAAACGCGTTCCACAGATTCCGCGACGGCCGACGTGTCGAAAACAATTACGGACCGCCGAGATATTGTTCGATCCGTCCCCGTTGCGTTCCGCGTCGCGCGTATAAAAACAACTGCCGTGGAACGCGTTTTTCGGGAAACCAAATTTTTTTTTATCGATCTCTCGCTCGTTTCGTCCGGTACCGTGATCGTCGGGGGGTAGGTTGGCCAGGTTAGCTCCGGTTGGGCGGACTTGAATTTCATTTTACGTTCGCCGCGATTGTCGAAATTCGGCCCAAACATTTGCTACAATGATTTTGCTACGTTAGACAACGAATACCACGTTCAATTGACTTTAATAGTATATATATATATGTGTGTGTGTATTTAAGAAAGAGAGAAAGCAAAATAATCAAACAGGCTCACGATAATCAAAGTAATTAAATAAAATCCGCATTCGAAAGAATTCGTTCGAAGAAAAACCCGTAATATTATGTTCGCGTATCGTATTATTTCTGCTATTGTTTTTATATCAAACAGTTCAATTCATGTTATTACACACACACACACATATATATATTCGATATAAACAAATACCCGACGTATATATATATATTAATTTAGTAATACGGACCGTCGGCAGGGAACACCTGTACGCGGCTGTACACACAATGCGGTATAAGGTTAAATTTATATTTTTATACTCGCATGCTTTTTGCGTGTTTGTTTTGTATTTTTTCGTTTGTTTTGTTTGTCGCGAGCGCGCGCGCGTGTACGTTTATTTTTACACGCGCCTCGATTAACAACGAACGCGATGGTACGCGGACTGTTGTTACGGTATTCGCGCGCTCGCGTTTCGCGTTTATTACACGACACGTACGCGGGCCAAGTATCAAAAGTCAACCGCCGGCGTGTTATTATTCGCTACACGGGGACAACTCGTCAACACGCTGTTGCACGTCGCGACCAGTACATAATAACGAGTTTCGGTCGGTATCGTTCTTGTATACTTGCCGTGTCGACGCGGTGAACACGATATCATCACCAGCCACCTGGAACCGTTTGATAATCACTCGGTGCCAAATCGTCACTGTAGGGACGGGGGGGGGGGCTGATCGCAAAAATATCCCAGTTGAACTAAAGTTTTTAAGTGCGTACCTAGTATTTCAAATGAAAGCTATATCGATACCGTCACAACTAAAAACACTTGTACATAAAACAATTTTTTTTGGAAAAACTACATTAAAAAGTGTGAAACAACTCACAAAAAACCTTGTCGAAGCCGGCATAATTTTTGGGTAACGCGTAATTGAAAATTGAATTTAAAGCAATGTTTGGTCTGGGAGTGATACAAGCGTCAAGCCTAACAACCGATTTCGACAAAATTTTCGTGAATTATTATTTCACGCGTTTTAGTGAATTTTTTTCGAAGTCGGTTTTATTTTTTTCCGTCGTCGTACGTTATAAGGTTATTTATTTAATTTAAAACCGAACACCGTAACACCGAGTCGCCTGACTTGGTAACGTTAGTTTGAGTCCTCCTAAGAACTTATCCACCTGGGCCTTCACGGTCTCAGTCCGCCCCTGACCACACCTTTGAACGAGCGTTTCCTCTCGCGTTGCGTCACAGCAAACCGTCGCAAATATTATATATAACTCGTCGCGACACGCAGCAGCGCGTTGACGGGGTGTCGTATCCACGATTTCCCGATAGCCCTGGTATTACGTACACGCGCATAGAAAATTCGCGGGCTTTGAGAGCCGAACGATGTCGACGAGATCGTTTCGATCGGATTTAACGTGTCCGGGTGGTGCGAGAGACCGATGCGGAGAACTCGATCTTGAAACCCTCGGCGGGGGGCTGGGAGGGAAGGAAGTTAGGAAGTTAGGAAGTTAGTGCGAACACTACGGGATTTCGGACATCCCAAACGGGTTTCGAACGAATCCGCGCAGCGTTTTTCCCATGAGAACTCGCGATGTTTTTTTCGTGAAAAACGGGATAATCAAAAAGGTGTAGCGACTTATAACTGACTGCGGTCGACTATATATTCTACACTGTTTGTCGTCTATAAGAAGTTCTTTACCGATTACGTTCTTACGTGTTACAAAATATGGTCGTGTTAAAACATATTGTTAACCTAACCTTAAACATAAGGGTTTTATTCTGCCACTGTACTCGTCCATTTTAAATACGTTTTTTAAAACTTGATTTTTGTATATATATATATGTAAACAAATCCCAACCGATAAATACGAGTTCCCGTTATAACCCACCGCCGTTTTTAACACGCGCGGGCGGCACCTTCTTCCGTGGGCCGACGACAGTCAGACGTTATTATTATTATTATTATTACTATTACGATTCCGTCACCCGACGGGATATCACGTGGTTTTCACTCGAGAAAAACAGTTATGCACGTCGGACAATTGTCGCTTTGCGCCGCCCGTATTGGAGTCCACGTGAATTCGGATCTGTAGTTGGAAAACCGATCGACCGTACAGTTGTGTGACGTACGTGCCTAAACGGGCTCGGTGGTACAGCCCGGCGAAATGACAACGAAATCGGAAACGGAGTATAAAAAAAAGATTCGTTTTTCGTGTTTTTGTCACGACGGGCACACGGACCGGGGGAAAAATGAGGGATCGTTGGAAACCGACCAGCGCCTATAAATAATTTTCATCGTCGCAAATTGTGTGTTTTGTGTTATGAAACAATAAACGACTCGCGGCCGTTACATATTATTATTATTATTATTATTATTATTGTTATTGTCGTACGCCTCTGCCCACGTTACCGTTTTCGATTTTACGTTTTCGAGAAACCCACTCGCGCGCGGTCGGTCGACTTGTCGCGAATAGAACGAACAATAAAACGCGTGCAAATCGTAGGCGAACTCGCACGTGCCCGAACGCCGTTTCGCGTCTGTTCTCGTCCGTCGATTAGCGTTCAACAGAAAACGAACAAAACGAACAAAAAACAAACAAACAAATGTCGTCGACGACGTTTGGATTTTTTCATGTCACGCGTTCAAAACGAACAACAATGTTCAACGGTCGTATCCAGGGTTGGACTAGACCACCGGGGAAAGGCTCGGTGGGCCCGGGAACATTACACCTAAGTGCGGCCACTGTAAATAGTGAATTGCAGGTGGCTTCAGAATTTAATCCAGACTATTTATTTTGGTATAGACAGGCGGGAGGGAGTCTGCCGCCAATGTTGTTATTGTATTTTAAAAACAGAATGAATTTTTGAAATTCTCATCGGTTACATGAAAAACGACTATCAAAATGACGTTCGTAATTTCACATACCCAACAATTATTATTTATATTATGAAAAATTGATAAATTTGAACCATACACTTATATTATATATTGTACTCACATTATTATTATTTATTGTACACACCATACCTGGTCAGAAAAATAAAAATTTCGATTTTATATTATAATTATGATCTATTTAAATAACAATTATGTTAACTTGAGATTTGAACTTGAAATTAATTATGTAATGTAAACCTTTTTTATGTATATTAATTATACGTTTTTTTTTTTATTGAAATTTGATGTTTTGCTTAGAAATAATCAACTGAAAGTATGGGTTGAATTATTATTATAATTATGCATACATAATGGCCATGTATGCATTAAAAAATATTGCCCCCAGTCCCTGAGGCAAGGAACTAAATCCGCCACTGATTTAATCTTCTATGAAATTTTGTATTGTGAAACTGATCGAATTGTACGAAAACGAATCATATATCGTAAACGCTGTAAACTTTTGTGAGTCAATGGCCATTGCAGTTGAGGCTAACTTAATAATAATAAAAAAATCGTGTAATTATTCTGCCGCACGTCGATAATCATAACGGGTTATGATCGTTTATTTTTTCGTTATTGTTGTGCGCATAGTCTGAGGGTCGAAAAACATTTCGGTTTACAATATTACACCTATACTGAAGGTCAACGATATCCGAAATTCCGACTCGTTTCACAACGACACATTTTTACGCAAACATTTAATGTGTGTGTGTGTGTGTGTATTTAATTGTATTGTACAACACGCGCCAACATAATATATATATATATGGAATGCGATTTGAACCGTTTTCGTACGCGTGTATACTACGGTGCTTATAAAGCATACACAAACCGATATCGTGCGAGTATCGCGGGATAAGAGACGGGAGGAATAGAATAAATACATCGGAGATCGAACTGTGCGCGAAAAACATTATCGTCGTTGAAACAAACGTGTGAATAACAGAATATAATTCGAACCGAACAGAACATTAAAACATCCCCGAACATGAAGCGTAATTTTTTAATTTTGTAAATACAACTGAATATTTTATTGTCATTTTGGCTAAATCGTTTGTGAATGCTGAAATACCGTATTATCACATTTGCAAGCTCACGATAACCTCTGTAGTCGAGGCTAAAAAATTTAAAAAAAAATTCGTACCGGTTCTAACGAGCGGACGAGTAGACACCGTCGTAAGTCAGCGTTGATATCGGAACATTTTTTAATTTTTTATTTGCAATCAGTATGAGTTTCGTTCGGACGCGAGTTTTTGGATACCCGGACGTTTTGGGACGTCTCGCGTTTCCGTACTACGGATCGCAATGAGAACGAACCAGAAAACACACGCGCGCGCTCGTAAAATATTAAAACGTTAACGGTTAAATCCTGGTTTACGGTCGTTGTTACCGGCGCGCGAACCGGTCGTGCGCGACCTACCGACGTTGATGGCGATTCGCGCCCGACTAAAAATAAAAATAAAAAAACCCACGTGCACGCGTACTCTTCCCCTTCGTACGCGTGCGGCCGTGAAATCCGAACCGATGGACGTCCGCGGACTTTACTCGGGTTTCGGTTCGGTCGCCGAACGACAATTGTTATTCCCCGAAGACGTATGCAAGTACGTACACGTTGTGCAGTAGACCCAAGACTAGAACGACAGTTCGCGCTCATTGTATGTGTGCTTCGTACGATAAAACTCGTCCGCCACGATCTGTTCGTTGTCCGAAGTCAACCGACCGCGTGACGTGTCTCCACGTCCATCCGTTTCCGACTGTCAGCGATGCCGTCATGTCGGCGTTGTTTCGACCGGCGCGATAGGGACTGTTCTACTCGCGATCAGAATCTCTGCGGGATCTCCCAGTCGGCGGCGACGAGTTCGTCGGACGGTACGGGAACCCGCTCGGGTCATAGCCGATAAAATACGAAATCGTAAATAGATCGTTGGACGGTTTTGTCGGGGCGACCGACCGTTTGGCTCGGTTGACGGGTAGAATATTCCGGACCGCCGCACGTCGTACCGTTATTCGTCCTTCGGGGGGGTTTCAAACGCGTATCCGGAAATCCAAACGAAACCGAGAAGACGAGAGTCGAATAGAACAGTCGGATTCGTATACACACCTTGTCATCGTCGGAGGATCGGTCGCGTGCTCCTTTCGGCCGACCCCGGGTCCCCGAGTTCGGACACACGGATTCGCGTCGTCGTCCGTCCGTCCGTCCGTCCGTCCGTACAGCAAAACCGTCCGTTTTCGCACCACGACCGAATCGCACTGACGATCGGCCATTGTGAACAACACAATGGGTTTTCGTCGACCGTACCGTAATCGTTAAGGTTAAGTTATTAATGTTTTCCGAATCATCGTTACCTATTGTTCGACGCGTATTTATTTTTATACGTCGTTTTAACCTCTAATCTTTATTATTGCATCGATGTTTTCGTCGCGGGCTAATTCACAAATACGTAAATAACGTGTTACGTGACGACGATCTCACGGTCCGCCGTGGAAACGCGCGGTATCACACACACACACACACACATTTTCGCGCGGTAATTTGCTCGCTGTTAACTGGAAATCACGAGCGACGGTCGTAAGGAGATAATGATTTTCGATAAAACGATCGCAATGGTTTTTTTTGTTTTTCGCCTCTGCGACCAGTGGCGGTCAAACGGGGCGGAAGGGGGGATATATCACCTATTTATTAATAATAATAATAACATATTTTGAAATAAATAAAAAGAGGCCCTGCGTTCGCCCAGGCCACAAAAAAAAAAAATTATTTAATAAAGTGAACATATACCCTTAAATTATGACATATGTTTTCGTTGATCACTGTCTGCGACTGTTTATGGTGTGCTTCGATGAAACGCGTTGATTTCCGCGGTACGCAAAACGGTTTTTGTTTTTTTCGTCGGTAGACGAATATAACGGGCGGGCGTGCTGGCGAAATCGTGATAAAAAAATTAATTAAAAAAATTTAAAAAAAAAACGCGAAAAATAACTATAAATACCGATACTCGCTATTATTTCTGCTAACCGCGTTCGGTAACGCGTCTGGCAACGATTCAACCGAGCGGACGAACAATAATCGGGTGGGCGGGTCAGGTTCACGGGCGCAACCGCGCGTGTAGGAGAACCGGCGTGCGCGTAGCTCGCTCGGCCGCGGGACCCGTTTCGCGACCGAAACAATACCGAAAATATCCGTGTCGACGGATTGCGTAACCTTCACGACGGTGCGGCGAACGTTTTCCCGGTCGGTCCGTCTCGTTTTCCGCGTCGTCCCCGAGACCGTCGAACAGTCCGACCCGTCGAGACTCGTTTGCGCACAAAACGTCATACAATAGAATTATGCCATAGCGCGCACAGCGTAACGGACGGATCGTACGTGGTTTTCATCCGCTTTCGGTTAGTTTGCGTGAATATCAATACGTTGTACAAGCCGTGTACAAAAAATTCGAGAAAAAGAAGCCCAACAAAAATAATTCGTTCTGTATTTAGTAGATGCCTGTGTCCTATGCTTTTTAAATTGTACGCTCCTCACTGTATATGTACATGCGTATTATTGGTGCACAATATAGTGCCGCAGTGACTTTTGTCGGAAAACCGTCAAATGAATTCAGTAAATCACACACGTTCACGTCTCGGCACATAGACGAGTGTAGTTGAAACCCC
This sequence comes from Schlechtendalia chinensis, assembly GCA_019022885.1. Classification (NCBI taxonomy): domain Eukaryota; kingdom Metazoa; phylum Arthropoda; class Insecta; order Hemiptera; family Aphididae; genus Schlechtendalia; species Schlechtendalia chinensis. Next base: position 6,733,065 of record CM032345.1, on the reverse strand, counting down.
CCGCATGAATTTGTCAACTACGGTACTATAAATAAATCCGAACCCTCGTTGTGTGTTAGTATTTAAAATAATTTTAATATAAATTCTAACGTTTAATTTTTTATCTTTGCAAAAGGTACCTAAAGTATTGAGCACACAACATTTGGTTCTTTTGCTGTTATAGACCTCTAAAAAATATCAGTTATTTTAATTACCCTAAAATAAGTTTTGAACACGAGAACACTAATTTACTGCAGTTTAATATAAAAATCAATATTTTTTAAAAAGTATTTATGAATAATAATAAAAAAAAAACATTATTATTATTGTTTTCAAACTTCTGCACTCGCTTACCGACGCCAAGTGGCCCGATCTTATGAAATAAAATAATATACACCTAGATTGTTACATAAAATCATGTAGTAAAAATCAAATTATTTATATACCAATTTTGTATAAAGACACGGTGAATGGGGTAGCACGACTCATTTTATTTTTCTAATAATATGTATATAAAATTAATAATATGTATATATTATATTTTGTCCCGGGCCTCCAGAGAGCTCGATCCCTGGGACCATAATACTCATTGACTCCTCTTTCCTTTGTGGGGACCCTGGGTATATATATTATATAGATAACCGTGGCAATAGTGATAACGGTCTTTATTAGCTGACCTTGCAGACATTAGGAACATTGTGTATTTAAGAAGTATAGGTATATACTATATACAGAGAGAATTTATTGAATTTTTTTCCTCGAACTTTTACACAGCGTTAACATATCAATAAATTGGTATTCATACAAACTAACCAAAAGCGGATGAAAACCACGTACCTTCTACTGTCTATTATACTGTGGGTTCTATCGTATATTCTATTGTTTGAAATTTTGTGCGCAAACGAGTCGTATATTTTTTGGTATTTTTAAGTAAATTTGCCTTAAAAGTTGTTGTAGCCATCTAACGTTAACGCGTCGCCACGACCGCGTGAATTCGACCGTTTATCGGACCACGTTTTTCATTTTAGGTCGCCGCGAAACCCGTTTCGCGAACCGATCGAAAAACAGCAAAAAAATAAAAAAAATATATATATCACGTTTTCCACTCTCCGCGCATCGGACGACGGGCGGCGGGAAAAGAGTTGGTCGAATAATCTGCACCAGTGTTCGAATTGGGAAAGAATTAGTAGAGGAGCTCGACGGTTCAATCTAACGGTTTAAGTTCCAAGCGTTCCAAATGTAAAACTATTAAACACTCCCGCGACAAGACCGATTTAAAGTCAAAAGACTACATTTTAGCAAATTATATTTTATTTTATTTTTTCAAATCCTATATTATAATCTCATAATTTTATCAATTGTAATATACGACAGGTATGCCAGATGCCTAGATTACAGATATACTACATGTATAATAAAAAGAAAGGAAAGACTTACTTCTAACTGTTTAGTCTGCTTTTGGAAATAAGCAAGTAAATTATTATTGCTCTGTGGCCTTTTCTTTTCAGTCATATCGTATTCGTATAGTTATAGCAATAAAAATTAACGACTGAATAATTATAATGAATAAAAAAAAAAAAAATAAAAAAATGACTCGAAATTCGAATAGGATTCGAAAAATTCAAAACCAACAATAAATGATAAGTGAATATGATAACATCGCGTTCAACGAGCACACTAGACGACACAGATACGTACAATAATTTATTGTACATATCTGTGCACCACTACTGTACTAGGCACAGTGTGATACGATGATATCATCATATGAACAAACTATAAAAAAATTTCGATTAAAAAATAATTAAAATTGTAAAATTGACAACAATTTAAATCTACATTTTAAGAAAACTTATTTCGGGCGTAGTCTCAGTAAAAAAAAGTAGCTGGGCTGCGCAAAAACAAAAACTGTATAGGAGCTCAGTCCCCCTGCGTCCCCCCCCCAATTCGAGTACTGTTATGTACATTGAACAACGCGAACGATCTGTAATCTAGATTCGTTCGATTTTCGGCGACAAGCGTATTCCGGTTCAAACGAAAATATACCTTTCGAACGGTTTTAACGTCAGATTATTTTATCCAAATTCTAACATAACATTATTGAATCGATCGATAGTGAATTCATATTTCACTTGGACGTGAAGTGAAATGACAATTTTTTGTTTTTTTGTTTAGTCGATACTTCGCCCGCGTCGCGTAATAACATGTGTTCCGACTGTAATCGAATGCAGTTTGTCCACGCTAAACGGCGACTTAAAAAGTCGTTATTAAACGTATACGAACACGACTGACCCGCGCCGGTACGCGTGAATGTCGATTCTCGAGAATCTTAAAACGAGCAATAGCGATTCAGAATCACGTTGGCGTTCGAACCACATATTTCAGGGATCGGCCTAACGTTCGTGCATGCGTTCGCAATGTTTATTGTCAACACATTCGAATGGATCGCGACAACCGACGCGACCTATACGTCACCGTCGACGATAACCGTTCGGCAAGTGTCGCGTTCGGGAGATAACCCGTATTGTTATATTACGAAACAACTGGCAATACGTACTTGGCTCTTGATTCGATTGTTGCGCGCTGTTTATCACGTGCTGCCACGCGCGCAAAAGCAGGGCCGCGTCCATTTCGGATGTTGACGGACTGGAATGAAACAATAACGATCCGTTCAAGTCGGAAATAACACAACAGCATTTAATTGTAGTGCGCGTCCGAGACACGCGTGTAACATTTTAAAGGTTAATATGATGTTTAAAAACCGTTTGAACGCTGTATAATTTTATCACATTTATCACATTTATCACATTTTATCACGTTCGAGGCACCGCGTGGAATCCGGGTGGCGTTGTATCCGTTCGATTTTTCGTCGGTCTGTTCTCTCTCTCGCAAATTATATACGCGAAAACCGGTTTCGAAAATCGCCCCGCTCGTTAGCGCGCCGCATGAACTGGAATTCGCGAATCGACGTGCGCGAAAAAAAAAATCATAAATACAAACCGACGGCCAACAAAATAATATTAGAATATTTTATGCGGTTCGAAAAATACGATCTACGTAGGAAAGGTCAATCGCGCCGTTAATTCCGAACCGGTCTCCGTCGGTCGCGCGTACACACGCGCACACGTAATCGCGAACGGTTTTACGATATTATTATTATCATTATTATTATTATTATTATTTATTATTATTATTATTATTCTACGCGGTCATCGTCGTCGTTGTACTGTATATTGTACTGAGTATCGCGCGCGGAAAAAAAGGAAACAATTCTACTTGCGGACCACGTGCTCGGCTTTTTACAACGTGTCGGGCGGTCGGAATACGATTTTTACGAAGGTGCACAATATACGAACGTTCGAAAAAAAAATCGATTACTATTTGATAAAAACATATTCGTAAACGTTGAAACGGTTATGGGCGGTGGTCGTCGTTCTTTTTCCAAGCGAAAATCGGTTTCTTACGACAATATATTTGGTATTCAAGAGCCCATTTGTATTCGAACGAGGGTAAATCGTTAACTTTTTTGAAGTGTTCGGGACTTTGAATCGCGAGAGACCAGATAGATACGATAAATCGGATTTCGCTCGAAATCGTGTTCGATTAGGATCGACGGTGCGATTTGCTTAACGACGATAACTTATTTTCGAGCCGACGTTCTCGGATTTTAGATAAAATACAAAAAATAAAAACGTATATATATATTTTTTTTTTTTTTAACTCGTCGACATTCCGGACGGGGCGGGGTTGCGTAGTAGCTCGAACGAACCGACGGATAAACATGCGGATTTATCGGTTTCCGTCGCGCCGGCTGTTGCTTTGAAAACGGTATCTACGTGGCAAACGTACTTCCGCGTACACGTCACCGGCACAGCACGACGGTAATCGCAATAATAAAATCGAAACGACCGCCGGCGTACGGTAAAACGACAATAATGATATTCCGAATATTTCGGACGCGAACGCGTTACACGGGCGACGATGATAAATCGCGTCGCCCATTACGCGGACGTCCGCGCGCCATTCCGGACGGATTTCGCCGGCGGGGTCGTCGTCCGCAGACGATAAACACCGCGCACGGGCATAACAACAATACTGTTACGTGTCGAAACGGGCGAAAGAAAACGGCCGCGACCACGCTCACGGGATGAGTTACAACAACAATAATAATAATAATAATAATAATAATAAAACGGTCTTACGCGCGGCGTGTGCAACACGTTCCCCGTTCGTGACCTACACACGCACACGCGTACATAAAAGCGCGTAGTGTTTCGCCTGACGTACGCATGATGCGTGATGCGAGCGAGATTGTGTTACTGTTCGGGGGCGGCCGACGGCCGGTAAAGCCCACGAGACGGGAGCTGCCCAAGAAGTAAACACGGTGAAGTCCGTCGGCGAGGACCCGGGAGCCTCGTTAGGCTAGGCCCGAGCGTCATCGGTCTACCGGTCTACCTGGGATCCGAATTGTCGTGTTCGCCGAAGTTTTCCGAACGGTCGGTTATAACGCGCACGCGAGACCGACCGGTTCGTGACGGCAATCGAGATTGTTTATAACGTATCTGTTTCGGTAAAAAAACGGTACGTGTCGTAAAAAAATTGAACTTGTATGTAAGCTACTACTATGTAAGTTGCGCAACACATTTCCGACCGGTTCCGAACGAGAAGTCGTATCGACACACGGCGCGTTACGCGTAGACGTGTTCTGTGCATATTTTTTCATATGTCTCATATACACGCGATCAAAACGAAAACGATTCGAATGAGTTCCGCGGTCGGCTTATCGTTTTATATGATATCGTTTATTTGCACACGCAGTCGCGTCGTTATCGACCCGTCTCCCGCGGACAGTAATAAATGCGAATGCATCGACGGCGCACGTTTGTCGCGGATAAATCGAAATTCAACGTTTCGATCTCGCGCCGACAACGTCTCGTCTCGTCTACGCGTTGCACATTTTTTATGTCTTTTTTTTTTCTATCGTTTTGAATCCTTCGTCTCTCGTCCAGACGTTTTTAAAACAACGCTTGTTAAATATCCGGTTCACCTGGCGAACCGCGTAATTGTTATCCGAGCGTTTCCGACAATATCAACGGGACCCGAGTCGGACTGTGTTACCAAGTTGGCTTTAAAAACGCGCGTGTGCGTTTCGGATGACAAAGTATAAATTTGAAAACGTGTAAAATACACACTTATACGTCGTGCGAGACTATAAACGTTATGCGCACTTCGAATCGAAAAAGATATTGAGATATGCCAAAAAAAAAAAAAAGAAGAAATAGTAACACATTTCTATAACATTATGTGTCACGTGACTTGAATGATAATCGAAAATTCCAATACGTTTATAATTAATCATATTAAATCATTAACCCAATTAAACATTGGGAAACGTATCGTAATGCTGACGGACGCGACAACGACTGACACGTTTTCCGATGTTTACAGCAGTGCCCTCAAGAACGCGGTGATGATAAAATAAAAAAAAAAATAAATATTTTTTTTGGAAATGCGATTCAAGTTTAAATATATATAAATGTATAATTTGTTCACAATATTTATCGTAAACGTTAATCGTTTTTCGAATGCGACGATTGCTTTAAAATTCAAAACAATAATATAACTACAAAACGTCCGTCTGATCGACCCACCCGATCTCTTTTTATGCGCGTATCTACGGCAGTAGTCATCACGACGGGTTGAACTTCGCGGGTAGAATACTAACTTTTTTTTTTCTTCTACGCCGAACGGTAACGTAAAACTATACAAATCGAATAAATACGTACGTGCGTATGACGCATGTGTGTACGTACATTAAAAAAAAAAAATAATAATAATAATAATAAAATTTAAAAAAAATAGAGTTCAAAGAGGAACCCAATTCGAACGTAATGGAATCAACACGTTGTTAACAATATACAATACGTAACAGCGATTATTATTACATTATATATACACGCACGTATATTACGTACAGATAAGGATTAGGTAACGATTTTCCGCGTTTCGTTATCGTGACACGTGTACGTAAAATGTCGCGCGTTCGGGCGCGTGCAGTTGTATCACATTTTCGTTTGTTCCGTAGAAAACGATTACCACTGGTACGATATCGTTACCCCGCGTGTTACGCATGATACGCACGCGCACGCCCGTCGATTCGACACGTTTTCGTGTCGTAAAAAACGATCGTACGAAAACATCCGTCCGCACGTCTTCGCCCGCGACGAAGCCGAAACCGCGACGCGTTTTGTTGTCCACGTTACAGTCGTTCTGTACGCGCAGGGCCGGATTACGGTCACAACCTGAGGGGGGCTCTTTGTGAGGCACTTTTACCCAAAACAATTTTTTTTTTTTTAAATTCAAATCTCGTAACTTGTGTTCAATATTGATTGAAAATATATATTTGTATATTTGTATATTTTAGTATTACTTTATTATCTAGTCAATGTTCATGACGTAGTTTTTATCGACAATATAAAATAATTGACTAGGCACATCATCCGAGTTTTAATATAAATGTTTAAACATTTTTTTTTTTCGAGATTTTGTTTTCATGACGGTCTTATCGCGCAGCGAAAAGACCGTTCGATAAAGAGTTGTGAGTTAATCATAATCGAACGCTCCAATCGGCTCGAGGTTAAAAATAATACTATCGCACATAGATGGCAAGACATCTATGTGACTATTTCGGCTATGATGTTTTACCCTATCCCTTGATCCAGCCGACGGAACGCTCGACCGTAAAAAAGAGGATTTCCTCACGACGAGATCTCGGAAAAACGCTCGCGAAACGTTCACGTTGTACGTTTAGAAACGAACGACGTCGTTAGCTGTTCGGGCGGATACGATCGAAACGAAATTTTTATTACCATATAACCATCGTTATTGGGTTATAATTTTATGAGGTATTCGAACGTTTCAAACAAATGAAACGACTTTGCAATGACATTTATCTGTTAATATATTTTGAAATACCGACAAAGATTCGTTGGACGTCGACTGAAGTCCTTTGTTGAGACGCACTTGAAAGAACTTAATGTCGTCGGGTTTTGGTAAATATCATCCAACTGAATTGCTTGGTTTTTTTTTTTTATTTATTAACGATTTACGGACTAAATGAAAAGCGACGATACGGAGCGGTGTGTCGATAACTGACTGACGCAGCAAAAACGGTTAAGGTTATGGGCACGATAAAGTTCACGTCTCGTTGAAAACGATAAAACTGATATCGGTTTACCGATAATACGATATACAATATACAAAATACAGTTAACACATTGGTCGAGAAAAATACCGTTCCGTCATTGATTACAGTTGTCTTTATTTCAATTACTATTTAGTGTCAACAAAACTTATTCTTGAATCGTCAACTTGACGAAATATTGTTTTGTACCATTTTACATTTTTTTACATTTTTACTTAAATATGCAAACAAATAGAAATTTCGTCGAAATATACACAAATATCCAATAACCATTAAATATGTCTAAAAATAACGAAAGGAAAACATATACAATTGCATAAAAATTGCTTAGACCGCGTTTGGTGTTGTACGCGATACGATATCCGTATGTACAAGGGGCGGGGGTGGAAAGGTACGAAACCCTTCCCCCGAAATATTCGAACGTTTAGGAAAAAAAATCGAATTTTCGAAGGAAAAAAACCGCATCGACTTTGAGACGTTTAAAGGAATGGCGAAATAATGATGCGGTCGGAGAAGACGGTAGTGCTCTATTGAATATCCATTTTATTCGTTTTTTTAAATAAATTTTAGAACATCCAAGTACTCGTTTGATAAAAAAATGTGGTCAACCCAAATAATTCAGTTCATAAAGCATAGGCGTTTAGTATTTGTTTGAGTTATAACAACAAATCCGGTACGAATCTCGATTTTCCTCGGTCCGGATATTGTCCAACTATGAGTTCGTAACGTCACCGAAATAAACCGAATTTCGCTGTAGACGAGTAAAATGTTGGAAACTAAATTCGATCGGGTTATCGAAATTCGTTTGGCCCGATGGGGGCGGATGATTAAAAACGTTTTTCACTCATGGGCGCCGTCCGTCCGTACGTTCGTTTACGTAGTGTTTGGTTTGGCCGACATCGGATTTACAGTTATCGTCGTGGCCGACGGGTTTTTTCCTATATCCGGGTTCTGTCTCGGACGACGACGTCGGCCGTCGTCTGCGACGCATATTTTCGTGTAATACAAATGTCAATCGCGTCGGACGGACGACACTTTTCGGGTTTCGGAGCGCTTTCTCCGGTCCTGCGTACACACACACACACAAACGTACGGTACGATTCGAACGTCGCTGACGGGTTTTAGGTATTTGGATAGTCGGGCGAAGGGGAAAAGCGACGCAGGACGTAATAATCGACTATTTATTTCCTCGGCACACGTGCCGGCCGATTATGACGATCCGTTTGTATGTGTGTGCGTTCACCGTTCGGCCGCGTTTCCCTCCGGACGACACGCGCAAGCAGAATAGGAGCAAGCTCTTCTGGCACCCGTGGCAATTCGAATTCATGCGCCCCCTCCCCCCCCCCAAGTGCAAAATTTATTTTATTCTTTTTTTGAAAATGTTAAACTATTATCTAGAGGGGTTTTCGGGAACATTTTAAGATTTATTTTTAAAGACGTACAGAACAAAAAAAAAATTTAAATAACATTAAACGAACGAGCATCGTACAACAAAAAACATATGAAATTTCAGAGAAAGATATTTGTACATTTCGCGATTCGACCGCCGCGAAATCATCATTAACAATATTAATAACAATGACACCCGAGGCAAATGCCTCAGTCATACACACCGCCCGCAGAAATATGTTTCGGGTCATCAAAAAATGTACATCCTAATTTTTTTAATATACTCTCAGTATAAAAACTAAAAATTATAAATCACAGATCACGGAGTCGGTAGTACAAATTATCACATGTTGTAACAACAGCTGTTCTGTAAAGTTGTCACCACGGATATGGTTATCTATAGCCGTGACTGTTACGGGCAGGATTAGTAGAATTAATAATCGATTATTTTATAACACGTAAAAACAAAAATAAAAAACACTGAAAATTATTTGACATTTAAAAGAAATTATATCGCCAATTAAAAAAAATTACCAAATCAAATAGCAGGGAGGGGTCATGACCCCTCTCGCCACCCCCAGCGTGTGGCCTTGGTCACACACGTTCCCGACCCCGACCGCAAACCAGCGGACCAGCACACTTTCCCGTAACGTGGAAACGACGTCGACGAAAATAGCGCGATAACGCGTTACGCAGAACGCGACATTTCGTGACGACAATCGCCTGGGAAACGCGTCCTGACCGTAGAAATACGCACTCGCGTTATTATCACGATCGCGTTGTTGAAAATACACATAATAAATTAACCGGTGTTGTTCATTTCGATTATTGATGAACAATGATTTTTTTTCGATAAAAAATATCGAACAGTTTTTTTATTGTCTTAAAACTGAAAGGTGTTAAATTCGCCGTAAAATTCGACTGAAAACGTACAGTTTTCAAATACGACCCGCTCCAGTCAGCAGGAGCTCGCTGTATTCCGGATTTGACTACAAGCACTCTTATCACGCGAGCAAACACCAAATGGCATTGAATCGAGAATATCCTTTGGAATCTTTTAACTAAAAAAAAAGCGAAAAAAATGTACGGCTATTTCCATATAAATTTCGGTAGACTTTCCGTTTACAATTGTCATTGTCCCGCTATAAACTCTCCCACCCCTCTCGAAACAAATCGAAATATCTGGAATGTAATTACATAACACTCGAGCATAAATAATTGTTTTCCTGTTGGCCTGGCGGGAAACGGCCATCGGATCCGCCACACGGTCATAGTGGTCCACCTATCCGGCAAAACAAGACGAAATAATTGTAACTGTCCCCCCCCCCTACTCCTCACCCCATCACAAACCCATCACACGATACTGCGAAATACGAACATACGTGTTTATCGTTTATATAATGTCGTTTATTGATTATTGTCAATAACCGGTATCGACCGGTTGATCGACAACTCTTAATATAAATACTCGTATATATACGTAGTGTCCCCCCAAAAAAACGCAACTGCGACTTCGAAATCCTTCACAAAATCCGAAAAAGCACGTAGGAACATACGTTTTGCGTGGTGGAAACACTGGAGCATCTGTTATCGATATCCAAACTCGTGGTCGGCGTGCAACGAGTCAATAGGCATGAAAACGTGTTGGCGTAATGTCTGCTTCCCTGAATGAAAATCAAAGTTTACCGAGCAAATTGAATGACGGAAGATGTTCGAATCGAGCATCGTTTACGTCTAAACACCGTCGAACACGTTTTGTTTTATTTGAGAACGCGCGAAATGCGTGAAATAATGTTCAATGATAAATGCGCGTTCTATCTGGAAAGAAGACGTTTCCCACGCCAACGCGTTTTCATGCGTACTGTCTTGTGACACGCCAAACACGAGTTTGGATGTCGAAAAACATGCCTCAGTGTCACTACTCGCGCAAAAATTATGTGCCTGCGCGCCGTTCGGATTTCGTGTAGCAATTTGAAGTATGCGTATTACGATTCGACAGCCGACTTCCCGTAACGGCGAACATCGACGACGCGAGAATGGCCGACTTTTCCCATCGAACAGGTCTGTTGTTGACGATTCGAGTATTAATTCGAAACATGATATTTGAACGCAAACAAAATTAATTATTCGTTCATTTCAAATAAATCGCTATGTTACGGCGTATTTAGGAATCGTTTAAGGAGGACGAGACAGTGAATCACGTAATTTTGTCGACGAATATTCTAAACCACTATTTACCGTCCAGGCGTGATATGTGTCTGTATACTTTCACTATAGCACATACGAAAAATAAAAAAAAGCCTCCAAATCCACACGACCCCTCCTGCCTCTTTCGTAAACGCGCTACTGACTCACCGGGTCTAAGACCCGAGTCGAAAATAATTTTCCGAATCTTGTATAGCGGAATGGAAATCAATAACGCGTTTTCTGTAGACTGCGAAGAAACGTCACGCGTGTTTTTGTATAGGGAAAATAAGTAGGTTATTAGGCACGGGATTGGTTGTTTGTTTCGTGTTTACTACTCACGGGGAAAAACAAAACGTATGACCGTGACTACATTCTCAAACCGTTTACGACGACGGTTCGGAACTCGTATTTATAATTATTTCGTCACGACGACAACGGGCAGTTAGATTGCTAGATAAATGCCAGATACTAACGATGCGCGTTCACGAATAAAAACTGACGGAACGGTCGTGTCCGGTCGACATCAGGCGAGTCGACCCAGGAGAAAACCGATTTTCGCAATTCCAGACGTTCGAATCGAGATGCCGGGCCCAACAACGTCATCCGCTGACGTTCCTAGACGGAGACCCGCCGCGGATTTACGGTTCACGGATCGAGAAGTTCGATGGAAATCATTGACGCGGACGAGATGTATTCTTCGAAAAAGTCTGACTTTCTCGATCAGTTATATATAATATTTACCGAACTTATTTTTTCGTCAAAACCCGTTCGTTTTTGGCCCTCATAAATTGAAGCCAATCACGCCGCCGACGCGTTGCGTCTATCGAACGCGACAAAACTCACCGCTGTACTCACCACCAAAGCTTTGCGTTCTCGACGTCGTTTTCGGGACGGACGGTGTTGACGATACGGCAACGGTACGGGGGACACGCGGTGCGCTCGAAGGGTTCGGTCGAAATCGCTCGGCGGACGCGTGAGAACTGACGCGAGTTGCCGGTGCGCGCGACCATCGGCGAATACCACGAATACCACGAATACCACGAAATACGTACGGCTTTTCGGGCACGATTAGCGCGGATGCGATTAACGATGAAGGCGAACGAACACGCGTACGGGGTTAGGTGGCCGCGGGGCAGGCGGGAACGCCGCCGGACACGCGACGGACGATAATTGCAAAACGATTTGCGGACATTACGGCCGGACGGACAGCCGTGCGGGACGGTACTTTGGTACACGAAACGCGTGCATTGGATGGGTCGCGCAAAACAAGGAACCGCGATCGTCCGAAAATGGTCAAAAAAAAAATTTTTCTTTTCTTTAACCTGACGTGCGGTATGATCACATTCGGTGCGACGCGTCGAAACGTTTTACGATTAAGCGAACCCTACGGAAACGCGGGTCACGCCGATCGTTTTTACAAACGCGATGTTTCGTTGGATTGTACGCTCACATGGTTGGACTAGGCCACCGGGGTATCGGGCAAAGGACCGGTGGGCCGCGAACATTACGCCACGTATACAGTGAACTACAGGTGGCCTCAGGACTTAATCCAGACTATTTAGATTTTTAACATGATAGGCGGGAGCGAGTCTGCGGCCAATGTTGTTATTGTATTTTAAAAACGGAATAAATTGTTGAAATTATCATCGGTTACACGAGTAACCCCGTTGGGGCGGAAAGATCATCAAGATTATCAAAATGACGTTCGTAATTTCACATACAAATGTGAACCATAGACTTATATTATATGTATTGTGTTTTCAGGTTATCCGCACATTTTTTTTTCTATACACTATACCCGGTCAGCGTTACGATTAAACGAATAATTATTTTTATTATTTTCTTTTATTTTAAATTTCTCTATTTAAAGATGTTTAATATATTGTCAGTATCTGAAAACATTGTTTTCATTGTCATTTTACCATTTGGGAACGTCGACGATACATGTAGGTACGTGTAAATATTCGATTACTTTTATAACATAGCATATAGGTGTAAATGATAGATTTATGTGATAAATTATAAAGTGCAGTTAGAGAAAATACGTTTAATATGACTTATATGAATTTAAACAAAGATATTTTGGAATCTCTTACATTTGAAGACATCGTTCGTGAAGTGGTCCAGCGAAGTACTATGTTAAAAAATGCACATATATTATTAAAAAAAAAAAACTAAATATTATATGAACTAATATTTTTATTATATTGATTATTGATTGAAATATTAATTCTATAGAGGCATTTAAAAATATTTTTCCCCGGGCCGCAACAGAGAGCTAATCCAACCCTGTATGCTCACTCCGGTACAGCTATGGTACACCTAACCGTGGGGCGCCCAGGACGCCGTTGACGAATTCAATCGATATTTCCAATCGATTCTGTAGTCTTATAAAACGTAATCAATTCGTGTATTTCTCGACAGCAACACCGAGAACCCGGTTTATGGCCAAAGCCTACTGATCGTAGGGCGCTACTCAAAGGCTACGGTGGAGAGCACCAGTCGACATGGCACCGAGTCCTTCGAGAACCCTAGAGGGCCCAACAGCGAACTATCGTAACGAAACTCAGCTTGTACGATTCCAACCCGACCCGTGACTCCGCGGCTGTGAGAGCGGTTCCTGCAGCTAGACCTCGGAGATACCTGTGCTACGCGTCTTCAATATGATCTAACCTAACCTCGAGCAACTTACGCCTCTGTTGCTCTCCCATCATACAGGCCTATCAGCTATTAGACACTGCTATGATACCTAGTGCGAGACCCGTGGTTCTGTCCACCCGTCTCGGCCAGTACTAGGGATTTTTCTCTATGGGTCCACCTGTCGTCGGGCTGGGAGGTGACGGATCCCGTGGACGATCCGTCCGGCCACCAACGTTAACGATTTTTATTCCCGACCATGACCAGTACACGTCCGTGCACACGCTGTAAAACAGTGCGTGTAAAGCACTCGAATACGCAGTGAACAGATTCCGATGTCGTCCTAACCTAACGTGGTCGCGCGCATCGCGTGGAGCGCCCAAACCGTTTCGAGGCGAAGCGTCTCTCATCACGGGTTTTGACAACGTACTAACTACGTTCAACAAACGTTTTACGCGGTAATTAGCTCGTCATTGAAATCGAAACGAACGCCGGAGAAATGATTGCCAAGCCGACCACATTTCCCGACGAAATACTCTAGTCTGTTTTCGATGTAGACGTTGTCGATACAGTGGCGTCGTTTCAGTTTTTTCCTAAACTGTAGCAGACAATTCGCGCGACGCGACAACTTTATCCGTAACAAATAACGTATTGATGTTTTTCGCCCACTTCAGATTGAACTAAAAATACTTGACTGGAACAAATGGACGAGTCGTCTTCTCCATCAAATGACGCAATAATGGACTTGGTTTTCCGTTTAATAAAAACAATACTAACGTCGCATTGCATTTTTCATTGTCATTCGTATAGTTTTATCGTACTTTATTGATATTTCACTATATGTTATGCTATAAAATACTCGAATTTGTACGCGTTTCCGAAAAATTAATACGGTTATTAATATTATTGGTTTTTTTCTTGACTTACGTACGCGGATAAAAATAATTACAATTGTACTAAAAATTTTTTTTTCGTACGCTCAAATCGATTTATACACATTTTTGCAAGTCGAAATTTCTTCTCGATTTATACATTTTATTTTGTAATAACAAGCACACCACGAAATACTCGAGTTTTCACGCGCGACAGATTTGAACACATTTAGGTTCGCCCTGGGCAAACGCTGAAACAGGACGGTTTTCCACGAATGCATTACTGAGGTTTGCATGGTCGCGGCTTTTGCTCTTAACATAATATTATTTTGTTAATTTGATATTCTCGGGATGAAGCGTGGATGTTTGCCCATTGGTTTTATAGCGATACGTTTTATTATAACTGTTATTATTTTTAGTGTGAACGTTATTTTTTTTTTTTTTTTTTTGAGGGATAAAATTAGTGCGCGTGATTACCACACTTTCCGACATGGCAAATCGTGCAAATATAATATTTTCCAACGTTGATCAAACGTTGACTATAACTGCACCGTCTCGTCAAATTACGTTAGTATAAAAAACGTAAGTTTAGTCGTAAATATGTACATTATAAGGATATAATATATTTCGTAAGCGCGCTGTACGAATACATAACGCGGAAAAGACTTTTCGAAAAGACAAAACGACGTTATTCATCACACGTGATCGTTTGTTAATTAATATAATACACGACGGGAACTTCGGCGGCCGAACCGCGGGTAACAACGACTCGTATAGTATAAAATAGATACGTGAACGTAGCTATATGTGATTAGAGATACTCGCGTAAAAATCGTGCCCGCGGATTAACAAAGTGGAAGTATTTTTTATAATCGTTATTGTTATTACTATTATTATTATTATTATTTTATTCTCTTTTTAACGACGAACCTCGCCCAAGTCCTTATCTTTGTCTAGAAACGTAACTCTATACATATATATATATATATTTATAATAATATGCTCGTAAGCCGCTCCTCAAAGCGATTTTCATTAATAATAATAATAATAATAATAATAATAGTAACAATAATAACACGTATTTCTAGGCTCTGCCGCGTTACGGTTGCGTCACTTTATTTAATAGACGTAATATAGATGAAAACATTGCGATAAATTATAAATACTATCGCGTCCATCCTCTCCGTCCCCCCGTCATGATTATCGGATCGTTGCAGTGCACATGTCATTTCATACATACACACACATAAACACATGTATACTTATAAAATTACGAGTTTATGACGAAACCGTTGAATGTTTTTCAAAATCGTTGTTCCACGGTTGTCTACCACGTCACGTTTCTTACGTTTTTCGCCTAGGAGATGGCGATGAGGGCGAACATTTTTTTTTTTTTTTACGTAATCCGCATTAATCCATTTCGATGCAAGTGTTTTCCTGGTCGTATATGTACAATATTATGTTTAGGTTGGAGTAGTTGTAGCTCTAAAAAATGACACGTATACACACTTGAGAATCCAAACATGAGCATTAGAAATATGTGCTCGTAATTAATTGTTACTGGTTTTGTTTGAGTCAATAATTACGAATATTGTTTGCGTCCGTCCACCTACCTCCCCAATCGCGAAAATAAAAACGGGCTTCCAAAATCGTACGCAGATACGTAAGTCGGGCGTCGAAGGACCAAAGACTCAAGGCCGTATCTGGGGGTCCATGGAGTCTGGATCTCCCCCCTCCGAAATTTTTCCAATATTTTTCAAGACATTTAATCATTTTTTATATAACAAATAAATCATTACTTTTAGCACAAATACTAATATATTCTATCATAACGATCAGCAAATGAACCACAGGACAAATACTTATTTAATGAATAAATGTTAAAATATAAATTCAGTATAATAAAGACTAAAAAGTTATAAAATATATCATGGACCCCCCCCCCCCCCCGAATAGCACCAGCCGGTTGAAAAAAACAAAACAAAACGAACAGACGACAAATGTTCTTTATCATAATAATAACACAACGAGTCGTCGAAGGAACCGTCGTGCCAAACACGATGGTTTTATAATCGTACGATTAATGTACAAGTGTATATGCTCGTAATGGTTTTATTTTCAAAAGTATTTAAATATCTAAATAATATATTGACGCACACGTAAATTGGACATTTTTAAATTAAACGTCCATTAAAAAGTTATTATGTGTTTCCCGCAATTATTGAATTCGTATTGTGAGCGGATTAGTGTTATTCACTGGATTCCGCTTGTTTTTGTTTTTACATTCCTTACCGTTCCGATTAATAAAATCCTGTCGTTAAGACAACGACGGATTAAAGACGAACAATTTTAATCATCATTTGCCGTGCTCTTTTTTGTTTTTACATTTTATAAAACACCTGTTTGATATTTAATGGATTTCGCGTTACACTAATCTTATTCTTTGTTCGATATTTCTGTATACACTTTCTAAAATATTATAACGACAATCCTTAATCAAAATAAATGTTGGAAAAACTTGAACAATTCTTTATATTTTCATTGTACGGTGTCGGAACGTTTATGCAGTTAGGACGAGAATCGTGTGAATCGAAACGAAAAATAAAATGTTATAACTGTCGTCTTTCAATAATGATATTACACTTTGAGAGGATTGACAGTTTAAAAAAAAAATAATTACTTAGCGCATGAAAAAACTATCGGGAAAATTACCAACGAAATCATAATATAGAATTTATAAGTTGAAACTTTAATTCAATTTTAAACCTATAATACTGTTGTACAAAAATTATCTCAAACATTTCAAAGACCATTTGTCTTCTATTTTTTCATAGTGTTTGATAATCTAAGCCCCGTACAAAAAAATCATTGTATTTAGGAAGAAAATTGTTTTTCAATTTCGAATTTTCGTACACGCTTTATTCATGCACACAGTCGGAAAAGCACTATTGCGTACTCTCGTAAACGTAAATCAAATCGCACACGGCCGTCTTGAGGTCGTTGGAGGTCCTCGGAGAAATTATGTGTTTCGGGGCCGTTGACGTAATGCCCGTTTATGTTTTCCGATTAGTCAAATCGTGCGCATACATAATTGTCGCTTTATGTCTTTATATGTGCACGATTATGTTCACGTCCATAAACGGTTTGGCGGGCAATTATGTAATACAGAAAATCGCGTAGAATGAATAATTGCATATTTACGCGTTTGATTGTTTGTTCGATATCGCTACACGGACGCCATTACAAACAACATCAACAATTATTGTCGGAATGCAAATCGTTATTGGCCAGAATAAATACGGAAAAACGTAGTGGAAATCGCTATTCGGTAGGTATTCCGATACGGGCGAAAACATTTTCGGGACGGTTTTCGCGCGCAAAACATTCCGTTACGTCATCGAATCGAATTGTCGACAACAGCCCGCTGGGCTCGCGGTAATCCGATTCCCGTTTTGATCCGATTTCGTTCGGTAAACGAACGTCCGCCATTTGGTAATCGTTAGTATATTGTTGACGAATAACGTTATCACGACGTCGGTCGGGCCTGCCGCGTGATAAAAATCAAAACCGTTCGGATGCAAACGCTCGCCGCCGGCCAACACGTCTGCGCACTGTGCAAGTGACGTTGCCCGTCGAAAATATGCGACCGAAATATAAACGTTTTCTCTCGTTTTCCGGTGCAGTCCGTCGAATACGATTCCGTTCGTGAAATAAAAGTCGGGAATTTATATGACGGCGGCGGTTTATCGTCTGCATTGAATGCACAAGAGAACATCGGCCCGCCGGACCCGAGCCCGTCACAGTTGTAGTTTTTGTCGTTCGCCTCGACAGCGTTATTGTTTTCGTTTTGTCGTCAGACGAAAAACGTGGATGGACACCTCCCGTCCGAAGGATTATTCGTTAGCAGCACACGGTGTACACCGCTGTTTACGTGAGTGTTTGTACTCGTCGCCGTGTAAACGTACATTTTAGAAAAAAAAATTTTTTTTTCCTTCGCCGAACAATCGTTTCGTGCATTATAATTTGTTTATGTTTCCCGTGAGCGTCGTCGTTTCTAACATCAATTATACGGCCATTACGTTGTCGTATGCTACGCGTGGAGTATGTACGGTACGTGGTCGTCGGCCGAAAAGAATGTCGTCGATTGAACGTCGAGGAAATGGGGGAAAAAAATAAATGAAATGCGGGCAATACCTGTGAACGGTTGTTAATCTTCTAAACATTAGTTTGAAAACCGTACACGGATACGAACGGTTTAGGAATTTTAACTGATTCTCCTATACGATCTTCAAAAATCGCTTGACGGAAAACAGACGAAATAACAAAACTGTAAAAACGGTCGACGACGAACATTCAATACTCCGTCGATGGGTAATATTCACGGTGAATTGTGGATCGCGAAACCCGATCAAAGGGAAAATAAGTCAATAACAACTAATAATCGGACCATTCATTCCAACGATTTTTATTTCCATTTATAACAACTCATATTTTTTTTTCCAAAACGATCGTCTCTCGGTCGTTATTAAACTACTGCACTCGAAATTATTCTATATTGAGGCATCGGACGGACTAGCTGTGTTGGACTTCATAACTTTATAAAAAAAAAAAACACACGAACAATAATGAAGAAAATAAATGTTTCCGTCTCATTTATACGTATTCTTAAATAGAAGTAAAAAAACTCGACGAAAATATTTAAAATACATATTAAATACAATTTATTCCGAAAGTATTTCAAAAGCGCTTTAATCACTTCGAAAAAATGCATTTTATTCTACCGAGTTTGTGAGTTATGTGACTAAACGCATGTTTTGTGTTTTCATCGTACACGCGCAGTAACGATACCAATTTCGATTATTTCGAAACGTATATTTTAAAAGATTCATATTGCGCATTGATATTATCGTACGACAGTTTGATTATTTTATTTGTTTATTTCGTTTGGAATTGGAATGCGCCACTTTTGACACGGCACATTGTACGATCGTTGGAATTCGGCTGATTTTAATGATATTATAAGTATGTATTTAATGAAAACCGTGTCGGGTACGATTTAATCGTATCGGCCATGGACGAGCAGGCCGAATGATTTTTTTTTTAGATTCGACTCTCACTGAATAAAGTTAATAAAAAAAAAAAAAATACTAAACGAGTAAAATTATTAATAAGGTTTTTTTCTCGTGAACTTCAAAACTTAAAAGTCAAATAGAAATTTCAAGTTAAATCTCAACCTAGGATCACCACGCGTTTTGTAATACGCAACACCATTGTCCGTAAAGGGTAACTCACGAAATGGAAGTGTAGTTTTTATTTAAAAACCCCTTCAACTTCGCGCAAGATCCACAACGATTTTCCTTTAGAATTGCGGTTTGACTATTTTTTCGTTTTTCCGACATGGCGAAAAAATAATACGAATTTTTAAGAAGTAAGAACTAGGCGAATCCGATAATAGTTACGGTACTAAAGCTGTTCGGTTAAATGTTTTTCCTCGTAAAAATCAAACAGTTCTGATCCAGATGTCTGGTTTTCACAACCCGATCACATTTATTAATTAGAAAAGGCATTTCAATATGTACGGCCAACAGATTAACAAAATTCAAAAGCATCATTATTATATAAAAATAAAATTCCTTATTCGTTCGGATTCGAATATTTAATTTCGTAATATTTTTTCTTTAAATAAAAAAAAATACATGCGTATGTATTTTATGTGTGATGTCAATATATTTTGCAATTATAATGTACGACTAAATATGTTTTATAAAAGAAAAAACGGATTTATTTGGAAAAAAAACTAGAGAATATTATTTTCGAGCAAAAAAACAACAACAAGTAATTCCAAACGACTTTTTAATTAAATATTTTTTTTTTCGATTTTCATTATATATATATTTATACAAATGTTTATTCTATAAACAGACGTGTTTTAACGAACTTCAAATGAATAAAATAAATTGTAATAAACGTCACGTATGCATGTGATATGAAAACGAGCGATGAATTTGAAATGAAAAAAAAATTACAAAATCACTAAATTACTGATGTTTGTTTAATATCGTAAGTACTGTAATCGGCGACTAAAAAGTGTCTAAATTATATTAATCGTTGTTCTTTTATTTCTTAAACAATAAATTTCGCTCCGTGAAACTTTTGGAAAATTAAGTTGTGACACGAGACTGTAATAATACTTAAAAACGAAACTGTAATGTAATAATGTTTATTTTCTTTGCACTTACAAATCTACATAAAATATGTTCACCGTTTTCGACTAAACTCGCGTCACTGACGTCGTTATAGATATTTTGCAGGTCGCACTCTCAAAAGGCGTATTTGACTTAATTCTATTAGAGGCGAAAACTTATTTCAAAGCATTTCACGTTTACATAATTTTAATCGTAACCGTCTCTATAAATTATGTGTACAGTATATCGCCTGTAGACGGGTAAAACAAATAAAAATTGTCAAACAGCAAACGTGTTATAATAAAAATTCCGAATAAAACACCGAGTCAATTTAAGTTTTTTTGTAAATTTAAGAAATATCTGATACGTGTACGAACAACGTAAGAATATCGTCGTGAAAATAACTACGAAATAAAACATAGTAAAAATCCAAGAGACAAAGCGATCGCAACCGTTTCGTTTCGACGTACCATCATTTTTTTTCCTCCTCCCTCCTACGTTCCACCGTAGAAACGGTGAAACGAAAGGGAACGAGCTTCGAACCTAAACGAGCTGGGGGGGGGGACCGAATCTCGGCGTTTGTTTTTTCGGCATCGACGTGGCGACGTAGAGAGAGAAAGAGAGAGAGAGAGCCGTTAACCCGTCGTCGTCGTACGCTAAAAAAACAAACAAAACAAACAAAACCATCCAAACGATAGCCTCGGGCGCAGTTGACGACGTCACGTTTCGAACGCGAAACGCAGTCGCTTGAGGTCACACCACTGCCTCCGCCTTCTCCGCCAACTCGTCGACGGCCGGCGACGAAATATGTTATTGTGCGGTCCGGCGGCGTGGATACGGTTGCCGCGTACCCGAGTTTTTCGCAACGCGCCCGTACGCCGAACGTCCTTCGACGCCGCGTATCGCAACACGCGTTCAATGTCGAAACGTTCGTCCGGCCGAGCTCGGCACGTTCCCGAGCTCGGCACGTTCCCGGCGCGTTCCCGGCGCGTTCCCGGCGCGTTCCCGGCGCGTACGTTGTACAAACCACGTGCGTCGCGTACACCGAGACGACGTACGCGCGACGAGTCCCGCGGCGCGCACACGAATAGAAATTTCGTCCGTAAAAAAAAAAATAGGAAAGTCAGGGGAAAAAGGAAAAACGAAACACGCGCGAGTACTACCGGACGATCCGATCTGGACGGCTTCGTTTGTTGCTCCGGTACGCGTACGCGGGTGAACGCTACAAGCGCGCGCACGAAATTTCGGAACGGACTTTTTTGATTTTTTTTACCATTCCAAACGCGTGGCCGCTTGTCGTGACG
This sequence comes from Schlechtendalia chinensis, assembly GCA_019022885.1. NCBI lineage: Eukaryota > Metazoa > Arthropoda > Insecta > Hemiptera > Aphididae > Schlechtendalia > Schlechtendalia chinensis. Next base: position 6,711,308 of record CM032345.1, on the reverse strand, counting down.
AATGATAAAAAGAAATGAAAAAAAAAAAGTGTATTTTACTCGTTCAGACGTTATTGATGTGAACCGCGCCGCGTCGACGACTCGCCGCCAAACACTCGTGTAATCGTCGGATTACGTTCGGACGATCACTTCAGATGATAATTGGAAATTGAACGTTTTCCGTTTGCCTGTGCTCGGAAATCGCGTTGTATCCGCATTTATCCGCAATGACGTGATCAGTTTATTTTCTTTCGAGAAATCCGCACGCGATCCGCCACGATATATATATATACGTATAACACACTAGTGGAGTTTTTTCTCGAAATTCTTTCGACCGGATGAAAATAATATTAACGCGTAGACATTTATAACGTCGTTTTCCGTTCGGCATAGGATTACGTAACGAAATATATATGTACACCGAACGACGAACTGTTATCAAGCGTATTTCGTTTTGTTTTTTCTCAGTTCTAACGAGAACGACGCGCAGGTACATAATACACATGCACTACTGTTCATAATATCATTTAGGAGTTTTGCGCGTTCTTTTTTTTTCTTCTTTTTTGATTTCCGACGCGAAGCTATCGACTTGTTGTTTGAACAACGAAAAATGTGCGTTTCGAACGAAATGAAAGAAAACAAAAAAAAATTAACAACGTTTCATGCCGCCAGTCCCGACGATACGTTTTACACGGCGTATGGTGTACAGCGAACCGTATCGTAACTCCACTACGGTTTCGCACACGCCTAATTATACGTTATCGAATTATTATGTATTAAGGACGGGCGAACGAGGTGCGTATTATTGATGGCCAGATTGATTCGCGCAGATCAGACCCCGTCCGAATATTATAATACGCGCCGCGGTTTTATTTGACGGCCTCGTGTCCGCGTGTCCGTACGTACCGATATTATCTTATAACAGGGTTTCGTTGTAAGCACGCGTTTTTGTTTAGAAAAAAAATTGTTTTCGACCGATCGCAAATCGATAATATCTGCCGAACGATAAATCCACATATATATTTATGTGTGTGTGTGTGTGTATGGAAGCGGTTCCGATCGAAGCAATTAACCCATTTTAATTTTTTGCAGAAAAACGTGTTAACGAACGCAATACAACGAATTATGATTCCGATCATATCGCTGTCGAAAACCAAAATTATATGAACCTTACGTTTTTTTTTTTTTTCGTAAACTTTTCTTATCGACTAGTACAAAACTGGTTTTTACGTCACACCTATTATACGGCTTGTGTAGAGAGTAGCCAATGAACGCTGTATAATTAATTATATTATGCTTCACCTCGTACACTCGATTCGTACGACTCCCGAAATTCTCAACTCTTGGCTAGTGCGGTAAGACCAGCTGCGTATTCGACGCGGCGATCACCCTCTGCATACACATTGTTCTCAGACATTCGAAATTTGTCTCGTGGACTTTAAATTGTTTCATCACAACCGTTTCGCGTTAGTGTGCGAAAGTTACTTAATTTCGTCAAGTCGATATCGAAAAAAAATATGAGTTACGACAGACTGATAGTTACACATGTTTAAATTCAAAAGTAGTTGAAAGTTATCTTTAATAAAGTAACTTTACTAAGTTGAAATTAACGTTAAAAAAATACAACGGTAAAAATATTTTTTAGTTCTCAAAATTATTATGGTCGTGTTAACAAGTATATAAAATAATACTATATCTTTGCTAATTTAACTCGATGTTTTTGAACAAATAATCAACACAAAAACATTAATTTATCAAGTGAATATTTAATGCCCGAAGAGAAAAACCTAATTACAGTTAAATTGACATTTGAACTTTTAACTCGTTGACACTTCGCCTATACTTTTACTTTCTGCGATAAACGTTCAATTACATTATCGTAAATTACAGAAGATAGTCCTGTACAAAAAGTTGTTTTTCGATTGCCCAGTAGTTTGTTTAAACGTGAAAAGAAACTACCGACGAAATGCAGTAAAATGGTTCGCATGCCTAACCATTTCAATGTCGAATCGTTAAAAACAATATTCCGAAAAAAATGGCAGACATGTTCACCGGCCGTATATTTTCAAACACTATACAAACACCATAAAAACGTCAACGTATTTTAATCAATTTTTAACTATAGAACTGTTATAAACACGAAAATGACGATTGTTTTATGTTTTTAAAATGTAATGTTATTAAATATGCAATTTTCAATATTATTATTCGACATTTTATTACGAGCTCCGTTATTTAATATGTTTTTGATGACATTAAAAAAATATAATTATTTTAGTTCGGATTGTATTACAAATGAATTGTTTTCGAGAATGAGTAATGACGATTTTTTTTTGATATTTAGTAGCAAAAAAAAAAAAATGTATAAATAAAATTATAACACGACGTCGTAAATTTTTTTTTTTTTTTTTTAATCATTATGTTATACAATGCGATTTTTATCGACCACCGCGGGGCGGTCGCCATTATGTTTGAACGTTTTACGGATCAAAGACGTTTCAATGGAAATCGATCCGGGGACACTTCCGGGCGCGAAATTATGACTCGTATGCGATGTGCGCGAGTCTATTGAATATTATATATTGGCTGACGTGACAACAGAGAAAAACCCGTCAGGCAGACGAGACGAGTTTTGTGTTTGACGCAATCCCGGTAAACTGCGCTGACAACGAGAAACGCTAACGACGGTTACTACACGCCAATATATATATATATGTATGTATGTATATAGAGATATTCGATTCGCTGTTCAATACGTCGGAAGTTGAACATACTCGTAAGGAATTCGTACGATTAATAATATTAAATTAAAAAAATTAAAATTTATAATATTGATACGGTACGACCGGTTTCGCCGGGAAGCGATTATCGCGTAATGAACAGAAATAGAAATACATGAGTCATAAATAATGTAATGTTAATATTTTTTCTGCTACGTGTCAAATTCGTATTTTTATTAGACGATGGCGCGTTTTGTTTGAAACCGGTCGTAATGCGTTACCGTCCAATTAATTATACATTTGACTTTGGTTATTTTTTTTTACGTATTATAGTATATTAATACGTATTCGTTACGTTCTGTATAATGTTATTCAGTTGGCGGTCGGTCGGTCGGTCAGCTGTTTCCGAGGCCCGTCGCGTTTTCCAAAACTGACGGTTATCATCAATACAATTAATATAAATACGCACTATGTTCATTGTTTAATATATAGTCTGTAACATTTGCGATAGAAAACCCGTGACGTTCATTTCGGTGTTTTCGTCGACGAGTGATATATTCTATGCAACATATTATATATATATACATCAGCCATGCACCTAGGATTTTTTCAAAGGGGGGGATCCTAGAATAATATGAAAACCCGATTTACACAATAAAGATAATTTTTACTTTATATTATTAAAATTAAAGTGTACAGTTAAAAAATATATACTTTTTTGATATTGAAAATCATAAAACAAAAGAAACCACAAAATTTATCATGAAAAATCTAATCGACGTTTATTTGTTGATAATAATTAAAATTACCTTACACAATTTTCCACTTAAGGAATACTCAAGGGGGTCGGGACCCGAGGTCCACCCCGTTGATTGTGCTACTGATATATATATATATATATAGTTTTAAACCAATAACAAAATCGTTTCGAGAATAAATGTTAGAAAATCCTGTAAATTCGTTATCTCCGTCCTTTGTAATAGGTGAATGTTCAGCAAGCAAATGGAAGCTGTACCGAATCGAACATTCAACAACGTATCGTTTTACACCGTACATAAATCGCCATTACAAAGCGTAGTGGACGTTTACAAAACCGCCGACGAAATCATACGAATCGACTCGTAAAGTGGTCGAAACCGCACCGTGAAAACAACACGTTTAATAAAGTCAGAGGGGCACACGAAATCGCACGTCGTCCGTGTACAGGGCATACACGACGCACGTACAGAACGATTCGCCATGTCCGTTCGATGAGCGTGCACCCTTTGGACGTTTAAAAGGTCGTCAGGTTGTCCCGTTCGAGTCCTCGAGATACGACCCGGATAAAGACGCGTTCTGATAGGAAATCGCGCGGACGTCACGTGTCCATAGTTACACAACCGTTGACACGATCCGTCGTTGTCGTCTATCGTGACGTTTAGGTTCTGCGATTGTTATTCTACGATTTACGTACGAGTTTTCGGAAAGATGGAAAACACATTTGAAAGGTAAAATAACGCGCGCACGTTACTACTAATTCAACGTCATATGCGTTCTCGTGTATAATATCGTTTTTTCATCGTAAAGTATAGGATTTTTAGTACACGCGCACTTTTCCACCTTAGTCTTCGCCGAACAATTACACCGCTCGTTGTTAAAATAGAAAAACGGGCACCTCTTCGCGTCCCGAAAACGACGTCACTCGATTACAGGTTGACGACGTGCATTCAATGTAATTTTAGGTCGCATAAAACTATTTTCGCGTAAAATTACGATTCAACAATATTTTCAAACGTTAAATTAAACGTTTTAAGCTACAACAAAACTACAACGAAATCGTCGAAACAAAGCCGTTTTCACTGTAAACGTACATTTTTATTTTTAATAAAACATAGTTTCTCGACGTGGTATAGCGCGTTTCACAAAATGAGATTTTCGGGTTTAAGTTCGAATTCCGAACGTATTGAACATATGTAGGACGGAATGACCGTATGTACATGTGCAAAGTCAATGTCCCGAAATGGATACGTCATTGCGAAACGTATAATTCGGTAACGATTCGCCGCTAAATCGAGTTTTAACGTACTGTATTTTTTGTTTTGTTGTTTAATATTTATACTTAATAACATTTAATAAACAATATTTAACAATTGCAAACTGCCGTCGCTGTTCGCGAACAGCGTTACGGTTGTCGCGACGTGCAAACTGGAAATTCCGGACGAACTGACGTCGATTGGCGACAGCGGTTTTGTGGACGTGCGCGACCTGTGCAGAGAACGGATAACCGGCTCGTCGAATCTGATTGCCGCGTGGACAGTAACGATGCAGACGGAAATCGATTTGATCAGAAACATGAAGGTAAGTCCCGTCGGGATTCGAATTTCAAACAACAGAACGCGATCGACACGAAGCGGCGGCACAGCGATCGGCGTATACCGCGGTATACGTTGGTTGCGGCGATCTCCGGCGAAAACCGTGAAATGTGTTTCGTATTCTCCGGGGACGGGGTCACACGGGTTACCAGGGCGATCTTTACGGGCGTTCTCTACAAAACGCGCGTTTTCACCAAATCCGATGGAATTCATATCCGCGGTCGAACGACGTGAGAAACACGACTAAACGTCATCGGCACATGTCGACCCCCCGAAAATTGTTGCGAAATAGTCAAACAATATTATTAACATCGAATATGTACAAATCAAATGAATATTAGAATAACTGAATCGGTGTGTATCTTTGACTGTTATGATTATCGAACAAAACGATTTTCAGATAATTAAAAATTGTTCCTCGTTACCCGTTTAGATTAAATTTAAAATCGGTCGGTGCAGCGTCAAAAATAGAACTCCTAATTTCCTAATGTGTCTTTACTACATTTTCGAATTTCGTTAGCGTTTTTCGTAACAGTATTGTCCGTGTTGAAATGTCAATGCCGTCAGTCTGTAGTGATTACACCGAACGCGGGACAACAATTTTATTTGTTATATTTTATTTCTGGAAAAAAATTCTGGATACTCCACCGTGCACGGGTATATAACACGACGGTTCGGACCTGAGAGTGGTCGGACGGAAATCCGACCGCTTGGAACGAACGGATTTTAATGCCGATATAATATCCGAACTAATTCCCCTCTCTCGCTTTTTCTTGGATTGTCGTTTGAGTAGATTTCTCGTTGAACGTTTTGTTCGTCGACACGAAATACGTTCGAAAACATGCCGACAGTGGTTTATGAATCAAAATATCAACAACAACAAAATCGATTTCCACGATCACCCGGAAAAGAGACTAACGAGAGTATAATTTATAAATAACTAATTTCGAAGTGGAAACGGTCTTCCGATAAACACGATAATTCGATTTAATGACGCGCGAGCGGATAAGCAAAAAAAAAAAAAAATTAAATCACGACACTGTTATCAAACAACGTCTGAACGCGTCGTTGGACGTTGTTGTCAGGACGGCAACGTCCCGTACGAAAACGCGATGGCGTATTACGAGTTTTGGCGACAACGTTTCGTGAATTTCAAAACGATACTGGAACAACTGTCGACCAGCAAACCGGTGCGGACGAACGTGAGCATCGTGGAAGCGTGCGTCGCGGACTGGTCGGTTTTCCAGAAATACAAGGATTTCACGGACACGGCGAAAACGTTGAGAATCGTCTACAATTCGACCGTGAAGAGCGTCAAGTATTTTATGGACTCGATCTGCGGAGGAATTCACGTACGGCCGTTAAACACGTATCGTATACGCTGGCGGGCGGACTTGTCGTACCGGTCGTTTCGAAAACGGCTACCGAAACCGGCATCGATAGCGCGGTCGGTCGGTTTCGTGCGCGATGTTCGGTTTTGGTTGGGTTCGTCGGGAAAACGCAAAACGAGACGAGATAACGGACGAGTCAGATGTTTTCTAGTTCAGACGTTCCCGACCCTTTCGACCGCGGCGGGCGACGGTTAACCTCCCCGAACGGAACGATTGATTTTTATTCGAATTCTATTCCTTCGCGTACACGGCGTTTCGATAAAACGTTTTACGAACACAAACACGTCCTATCGATTGACAATTGCTCGTAACCTAACCACTGTGATGAAAATAACGCGAGTATAGGTGACATTAACTATACTAATCTATTGCAATATGCGTATGACGTGTACGAAAAGCTGCTCAAACGTTCTCTTAATAATCGTTAAAACTCACGTATAACAAATCGCGTGTTGCGCTCAGTTTGCCGAAATCACTGCCACCGATCGACGTGCGTTTGTTGACGGACAAACGATTGAAAAGACCGTACCATTTTTTCGCAATTCTTCACGTCGGTGACGTTTAAATCCGCCGCTGTTCTCGGAGCGTAAGGTCGAACCGCGCTCGTTTCAGTCCGCACGGCGTCGCGCCCAAAACTAAATACCGACGACAAGCGTTTACATCCGAGGGGAACGCACGAACGACCGTCGCGTCGAACTCGCGTCGTACTGCGCCTGTTTCGCGACCGCTGCGGTATGTATCGCGTTTACAGCCCGTCGACCGGAAGACCGGACCGCGTCGTATACCGCAGTTCTAGGGACCGGGTTCTCGGTTACGGTAAAGTTCAGGAACGGTCGTCGCGCGCATGCGCGCGCGTACGCGAGACCCGTCCGACCGCGGCGGGCGACAGTTAACCTCACCGAACGGAACGATTGATTTTTATTCGAATTCTATTGCTTCGAGTACACGGCGTTTCGATAAAACGTTTTACGAACACAACACGTCCTATCGATTGACAATTGCTCGTAACCTAACCACTGTGATGAAAATAACGCGAGTATAGGTAACATTAACTATATTAATCTATTGCAATATGCGTATGACGTGTACGAAAAGCTGTTCAAACGTCTTATAATCTTATAATCGTTAAAACTCACGTATAACAAATCGCGTGTTGCACTCAGTTTGCCGAATTCACTGCGACCGATCGACGTGCGTTTGTTGACGAACGAGCGTTTGAAAAAACCGTACCATTTTTTCACAATTCTTCATGTCGGTGACGTTTAAATCCGCCGCTGTTCTCGGAGCGTAAGGTCGAACCGCGCTCGATTCAGTCCGTACGGCGTCGCGCCCAAAACTGAATACCGACGACAAGCGTTTACGTCCGAGCGGAAAAATCCGCGTATGTTCTCGGTTTCGCGACCGCTGCGGTATATACCGCGTTTACCGCCCGTCGACCGGGAGGTTAGACCGTGTCGTGTACCGCAGTTCTAGGGACCTGGTTCTCGGTTACGGTAAAGTTTAGGAACGGTCGGCGCGCGCGCGCGTACGCGTACGCGAGACCCGACCGACCGCGGTAATCGACAATCACGCGTTACAAAGGCATCGTTAACGTCCGCTAGTAGTCTGGACGAGAAAAATACAAACACAGTAGAACGTCACTAGTCCGACCTACATGGGACCAGGGTTTGTCGGATTACGGAGGATTTGTAAGTATATTCGATTTATAATTTATAAATGTAACGGTAAAAACGTATAGTATGTATTATAAACACGTATGTACCTCGTATGTTTTGTTGGATGAATTTTTGTTTTGTTTTTTATTCTGCAAAGAATTTCTTGATCAGATTTTACTTCAATTTATTTCGAGACAAATATCGATAGCGGTTATAGCAGTAGAATGTATAATTTTTCGTACAATTTTTTTGTTTTTAATGTCATAAACTGTAGCTCGTTTCTACCGCTATCACTTACGTTCCGACCGTGATCCGAGTGGTTCGATAATTTCTGATTTTTCAATTAATGTTAATGTCGTATGCTTACGTTTTGCCGTTTTAGACATTGCGAACGACCTACGAAAAACACGACGAACGTACTAACAAACCGACCATTTACTTATCTGACGACAAATTAACGACTGACCGGGTGACGAGAGCATTTTAAGCGCGTTTAGCCGTTATCTTAATCGGATACATTATATCGCGGGTTTCCAAACCGTATCGCGCGTATGTTTAGTTGATAAAGTCAAATTTACCGACTAAACTGTTCGTGTGCGAGAAAGTAGAAGGGGAAATAAAGTGAGGTTATCGGACTAGCGAGGTCCTACTGTACCGTCTACGATCGACGGACTTCACGTGTGATTCGATTGTGTTCTTATGCGTCGCAGGCGATACACAACGCGCCGTTTGCCGAGGTCGTAGACTATTTCACGCTTCTGTTCAACAATTTGAACCTCATGTGGCTGACGTCGAGTTTCTTCAATCAGAAAAAAAACATGGAACGTCTGTTCGAGTCGATTTCCAATTCGATCGCGGACAGAGTTTCCGACACGTTGAGCATACCCGAGATATTCAAGTAATTCAGTGATTTCGTTCTGTCGATCGTCGACACACACACACACACACATTACGACAAAGTCAAAGCGATTCGACGTTGTGCAGTAATTGGTACAGTCCACCTTCGTGATTAACGGACGTCAGTAAAATAAAAATATGACCACGGCAACAACGTTCCTTTTCCATATCAGCAACAAAACGCGATACGTTTCCCGACCTAAGCTTTGGCCAACAACGAATCCATTATAATCGTGTCCTCTGTTCCTCTTAGACGCGTTTAAGAGAAAACACTCGATTCTAGTCGGATACCGTTTAGATTTGTTTTAATGTGTGTTTTTTTTTTAAACGTCGCACTTGCACTTCAAACTCCTAATAATTACATGAACACCTGGGCGATTCGCGTACCCATAAGTTTATGACGTATTTCGCTCGTATCAAACCTAATCATTATTTCAATTGATTCGCACACCATTCGTGCGTCGTGTGTACTATGCGCACCGACTGTTACAGCTTAAAAAGCAAGTACGCTTTGAGTTTGACGAGCAACGCCATTCGAATATTGGAACAGTGGAAAATTAAGTACATGGAACACAAGAGAAACATCCAACAGTTGTCGACCCGTTATTTCAGCCGTTGGGCGTGGGAGTTTGACGAAGACATAATCTTCAATCGGTTGAATTTCGTGGGTTTCATAGTGAACGATTTGCAAAAAATAATCGAGGTGAACCTCATTGACGAATAGATAATATTATACGTCGCGACCGTAACTGTTCGCGACGAGTAAATAAACATAGGGCGCAAGAGGGTCGTACAAACATTTTAGCGGGTGGTTTTCAACATTTGTAGACTTAAAAAAAATAAATATAGTTGATTGACTTAAGTGAATTATTATGGTATTCGACAAAATAATCGAGCATACAACGCGTACAAAATATTTTCAAACTAAATCTAACCTAAAACGACGATAAATCGACGACACTTTTTACATGTATTTTTTTTTTCGTGGTGGGGATTTCGTCCAAATTGTGCATGGGTGTCCCTGCGCACGCGGTCGAAACGTACACGAACAAGTGCCGTCGAATTTCAACGTTTTGTTTTCTGTCGAGACGAACAGATTATCAAAACCAACATGATGAGCCCGGAAATCGAATATCTGTTCAAAAACTCCAACAAGACGCACACGTTCCTCAAGGACATTACTCGCGTGTTTTTTAATTTGGAGACCAACGTGTACAAATGCAACGAGCCACAGATTTGGAAAGACGTGTTCGACAAGTTCCTCGTTTATTTCGAGGACTACATTTACGAAAAGATCAGCGAGTCGATAGACGTGTCGAAGAACGCGGTTGACGACTACAACGCGCTGCAGTTCTTCGAGAAAATGATGTTACGAGATAAACTGGTGAAAAAACTCCGACCAAGTACACGATCGTATTGAATAAGTTTGCCGCCGAAATCGACGGTTTTATATCAAGGTTTACGGTGAGCGAAATTATGTAATCTTACTACGAACGACGAAATTCGATTTATAGTGATTTCGACGAAGTCGTTGAACTGCAAACGGACGATAACGATAGCGTCGAACGTTTTCATATGAAATTTAGAACGAAACGTTGGAATCGGTGATAGTTGTGTACATTACGAAATAATGAACTAACAGTACACGGACGTTTTCTCGCGTGATTCTTCCACACCGAATAGTAGTTATTCTTTCGGTTTGTTTGCGTTTTATTTGATCGTTGGCTAGAGTTCACTCTCCGAAAATCCGAAACCGACACAGAGAAAACAGTCCAAGACAATAAAACACGCAGTCGGGCCTAGGGTTAGACCGAAAACTAATTAGAATCAATCAATTAGTCGGACCGCGTACAAACAAACCACGACGCCTGTTAGGTTTTTCGTTCTATACGGATCAGTGGCGGGCAGGAGGCCATACCCGCCCAGGCCCTCCAGTAGTGTTGTACTTGGGCCTCAAGCCTTGTTTTTTTACAATGGCCTACAAAAAATAATACAATATCGAATGGAAAAATTATTACGACGTTCTAAAAGATTTTTCGTCTCCCACACCCGTAATCGTTGCCGGTAGGCCACACTTTTACCGGTGCATTTTTCTCGAACAACGTAATTCGCGTCATCGAGGTTATTTGTTTCGTTCGAGATTGCCAGTCGTAGTAGTTTAAGGCATCCCGGAAACTCGGCCGCGCGGGCGTTCGGGGTCTCGGTCCGCCCCCGGGACACGGTTAATGGATTTTCGACCAGCCAAGACGAAAACGTTTACCTTTCCGATGCCAGTCGTTGACGCGGTCGCCCCGGCCGATGTCGCACGTGCCCGCGGTGGCGGCGAACATCATCGCGGCGCGCGACCTGTTCTCCAAGGCGAAGAAGATCGCTCGCGTCATCGAACCGTCCGCGCGATTTCCGTCGGCGGACAAGACCAGAGTGAGCGCAACGAAATCCGAGTTTTTTCTCCGATTCGGCTGTTATATGCGTATATGGAAAAAAATAACTCGAACCGTTCGGTCCTGACCCGACCACCGCCTAGGCGCTGTCGGCGTACGGGGACTTTTGCCGGCGCGTGCTGGCGTACGAACAGGACGCGTTCGACGGCTGGCTGCGCGACGCCGTCGAGACGGAAGCGCGCCAGATGCGCCGGGGCTCGCTGCTGGTCTTCCGCGGCGACGAGCTCGCGTCCACGTTCGACGTGAGCGCGCCGCGCCGCGCCGCGCGCCGCGCTGCCGGGGCGCCGTAACGACGGCCAGACGACGTTTTCAGGAACGGCTGTTCCACGTGACGGACGCGGCGCTGCAGCTGCGGCTGCTCGGCTTCGTGCTGCCGGACGTGATCGCGTGCCTGGCGGACAAACGCGAACGGATACGGTGGAACGTCCGGGCCGTCGGCCGGCTGGCCGGCGAGTACAACGGGGCGCTGTCCAGGATGGACGGCTCGGCCGTTAGTGGTGCACGCGGTGGCGTCGTTTCCGTCCCGTGCGACAGTCTCGCGCGCCGCGATCGTGACGGACGCTTTTCACGACGTGTCCATGTTCGAGACGCCCGTTCGAATTCCGGTGCCGGGTCCAGGGGCGGGGGGGTGCGCCGCGTAACTGACCGAAGAATTCGACAAACACTTAAGCGCCTGTGTTCGGTTTCCGAAAAAGAAAAAAACGCGTGATGCCAGTGTACGGTTCGGCTTGTTCGTTTGTCTGAATTCTCTCGCATACCGTACGACTCCGATTAAATATAGATATGGAAATAACACGCTTTCGCAATGTCAATAATGATGATTAGTAATCGTCCAGTGATTGTGATCGAACCGCGCTAATCGTATCAGCCTCGTTCACGTGTTCACAGTCAAACATTAGCACCGATATGGAATTATACTTTACTAATTATAACGGATCGATCGGGTCACAACGATAAGTCAATAGACTTGAAAAATAATACGGATTTTTCTGACGGAGAAGGAGGTGGACTTCTTTTTATCAGCCCCGGGCGCCAAATATCCTGGATCCGGCACTGCGGAACACATATGTGTCGAGAACGTCGACTTGAGTTTGAACCGAACACTAGATGAATGCAAGGGTCGCCTCGTCTCGCCAAATGACGCCACCGGTCGGATCCGTATCGTATCCACAAATATATTTATACGTGTATAAGTTATGCGGAATAAGTCTTTGGTGGTGGAAGACGGTATTTCAATTGTAATACAAATCCCTTTTGTTTTTTCTGTTACAACACGGTGAACCGTCAAGACGTTGCGATGTCTAATGTCTCTCTTTGTGTGCGTTTTTTTGTGTATCGTCTTCACGTTTCGTGCAAACTTATTGCGTACGTAATATATGAGCTTGGAGTGCTCGGAGCGCACGGTTATTCGATTGTTTTCCGACATAAACGTTTCTGAATAAAGTCTGATCGACGTGAAATTTTCACAGCTTGCACTCTTCCGAAATTCGACATTGGATTGTAGCTCTAATAAAATTTTTCAGTCTTTCGTGTTTGAACTCGCATATATTCCACGTTAATAAAGCAAAAAAATCGTACGAACGCAGACGGATTCAAATTCGATATATTAATCGGAAATAATTATGCGTAATAGTTGACACGGATAAAATACATAACGGACTGTGTTTGATCAAGTGAAAAATATTAAGACACACGTTTCGATTACATGACTTCGTAGCGACGGAAAATTCTAATTTAACATTTCCATCTCGTGTACGCCGTTTTGTGTGTGTTACCAGTACATGTACTATATATGAATATATATATACATATATATATATATAACATTTATATAAACAAATGCATAAGACATATGACGTTGTTGTGTGCGGAGGGAAATAACGGAAAGATCCATAACGATTCGTGTTTGTGTTACGTAGATCAGAGCGATGAACCGCCACTTCACCGAGTTAAAACAAACCATGCGGCCCGCTCTGGAAAACCGATTCACTTATTTATCGTTCAAGTTGCCGGAGTTCATCGAAAAGAGAATGCGTTCTCTCAAAGAGTTCAACCGGATTTACAATGAAATCGAATCGGTAAACGTAATAATATTGGTCGGGGTCGGGGATTTTCCGAAATGAACGAGAAATGTTCTTAGCGTTCGACCGCGATGTTTTGGTAAATCGAAAAAAATTTAAATTTCTAACATTTGTAGGTAATAATACGAAAATGTTTTTGTACGCAATGGCGCATCTATACTTGTACTTAATGATTTATTAACGTTTGTCGAAGGTCTAATATTGTCTATTATTAAAGATTTCGAACGGAATACATTTATGCAATGTACTATCGTTATACCTTTTTAAATAGCGAACCTTTGAACGTCCGTGTGTCACATACCTAACCTATAATTTTCATGTACGAGTCGAAGGTTAACATTAAGTTAAATCAATTAATTTTTTCAAATACGAACTTTTGACTTGATAAGTTATTGGTTTTTCTAACTTGACGTGTTAACTTCGAGTTCATGAGTACCGCAGTATTTTCTAAATTAAGTTAAATCAGCAGTAATATAAAATAGTAATATTGTATTGTTTATAGTGTTTTAAAACATGAACTTAATAATATTGAAGGCTACATAAGACTTCGGTGGCCTCCTCCAATATTTTTATGTTCTAATTAGAAAATGTTAACTCTTAACTGAGTTATGTTAATTTTTTATGGTTAATTAAATTTAATAAGTTAAACAAATCAGTCAACTTGCCCAGCCTTAGGACTTGGAAAAAAAATATTACACTACAGTCAGTCATTTTTTTTTTTTTGAACATCCAAACGTCTAAATCCGGCCCTTAATATACATATGTATTATATATACTTTTTTTAAAAGTCGAACGTAATAATAATAACTATTTAAATACACTGTTGTGCGTTTAGTACGAAACAATAATTGGCAAGAAACTCAAATTGATCGAAAATCTAATGTTTTTTTCGACGAATGACGACGACAACATTCCCGACGCTAAAAGGACATTTGTACGTACGAATTAAATATTTTATAAACAAATACGTTTAAATATTTACATGTGCAGTAACATAATAATTAACAAAGTCACGAATAAATTACAATAATCCACTAAAATTTCGCAGCTATTGCAACTAAACTAATTAAAGTGTTTTCCGCGTACATACAGTAGTTTTAGTAGGAACTGTTCACAAAAGTGTATAAAGTAATTTATAAAAGTATGGTCGATAAACGTTTATACCGTTAAATATTAATACATTTGGCAGTATAAAATATTGTTCCGAAATGTACAGTGAAAACAAAAATAAATAATAGGTGTTTTCACGTGTGATACTTTTCTCGGTTACTGAAAATATTTCAAACGTGACATAAATAATAATTACCGTGTGCTATTATTTAACTGACTTGAAATTGTCGCGATCAAACATATTGAGTGTATTATAATAAGCCGACGATATCGTTTTCAGAAAACGTTCGATCGATTTAAATTGCAAGCAAACGAGAACGTGTCGACTATAACGAACGCGATGACTTACATCATGGAGGCTCTGAACTTGAATCGAAAAGATCTGTTACGACGTCCAGACCGGCCATCACAAGCAGATGAGTTTGTTTTACGAAAAATACGAGAACGCGTTGTTCGATTCTTTCATCAAGTAAACCTTATGCTCTCAACTCAAGTAACGCTAGCGCCCGGGGCGGGAGAGGTGATAAAAATCGGTCATGTATACAGTTTTATTGATCTTTTTTTTCTGTCGTGATCTTTTTCGGAGAGTTTTCGCTGGCGCGCTTCAGAAAAACAAAAGACACCGAGAAAACAAAAACTCGCACGTACTTGGCACACTGTCCGAAACACGCCGTTCGATTTTTTCAGAATGGTGTTAAACAATTACAAAGAGTTCCAGAGCCTAGCGGACGGCAAACGCGGTATAATCGTCGTCGTCCTCGGGCGGATGGTCAACGACAAGTTCGCGCTAGTGCCGCACATCCAGACCGTGGCCGTGACGCTGGTCGAGGCCGTCGACTACGTGTCGAAATGCCTGCGATCAGTGCCCAGGTGGCTGAGGACCACGAACATCCGGTGCCCGTTGGTCCAGGACGTGGAAACGGACGACAGATATTTGCCGTATTCGTTCTACGAGCACGGGATCATGGGCCGAGGGCACGTGTACGAGGCGGAAAAGAAATGTTACGATTCGATCAAAGAAATCGGCGTCCAGGTGGAAGCCGCCGTGAAAAAGTAACGTAGGTCGTTTCTCGATTGAAGGTTGGACGACGGGATGAGATTCGACAGGTGGTCGGGTCGCCGAAGTATTCCTTTTACCTGCGAACGTTTTCGCGTTTTCGACAATAAAATCGCAAACGTTCTGTAGGCTTAAAATAATGCGAAACTTTACATTGTCGATTTTCAAACGTGCGTGAAACGTGGGCGTCGACACGAAAACTTCGTTTGCTTAGTTTAAAAAAAAAAAAAATTGCGAAAATCGTCATTAGATCGCCGGAAATCGATACTGTGCAGGTTCACGAGGTTCGGGTTTCTGTTCGAGAAACACGACGGTCTGATAATCGACCAGTTCGCCGCGACCGACCCGTCGCTGAACGATTACGGGGAGAAGTTGAACTTCTTCTCCGCGCTGTCCGACGGTCTCGGCACACAGTGGCACATAGACATGGGCTGCGTACGGCTCGACTATTCCGAGTACAACGCCATGTTAATGGAACGGTGCGCGTTCTGGCATTCCGTTTACGGCGACCGGCTGACGCGCCAGCTGGACGAGACGACGGCCGAGTTTTCGGACAAAGTCACGGTAAGTTCGGCGGGGCCGAACGCGAGAGACCGGGTAGAAAAAAAAAACCGAAAAAATTACGACCGGCCGCGTTCGCCGTACAGAACTTGAAAACGGAGTTGAACACCGTCTTCCGAGATTGCCACGGGCTCGAAGTCGTGGAGACGGCCATCAAACGGATCAAAGAATCGGTTTACCACGCGGACTTAACGTTCCACGACGTCGACCGTCGGATCGAGTTCTTGACGAAACACGGAATAACGGTAAAACGCCGTCGACGCCGTCGGATTCGTTTACTATAGAGTTTCCGGTACGCTTCAGGTGTCCAGCGAACGGCTGAGACAAACGGCGAGTCTGAAAGCGAAATGGCAAGACCTGTACAAAGAAGCGTTGGCCAAGAGCTTTTGTTTGGAAGACGCCAAACGTGCCGCGGCTGCCAGACCGCGGTAGACGATATGCGCGCACGTGGACGTCACGCGTGTCTTCAGTATCGGACTTCGTTGATAAATACATACTTCGTCGCGTCCGATTGAATCGGGGTGTTTTTTGTTTTTTTTGTTATCGTCTATTTATTTTCGTTCTACTCGTCCTACACGACGTATAACACGCTATACGTTTGTAGAGGAGCGTGCGTTTCGGTATAGTCGCCGTTGCTGATACGATTCGCGAAAAATATTTTTTCAAATAAGGTCGTTTTGTCTATTGTCAAATCCATTGTGCTTTATTGAAACGCGCGTGGCGATCCGCTTACGACGGGAAATCATGTGAACGGGAACACGTCGTTTCGTATTCCGTAGTAGTGACGTACGACTCGAAAACAAAAAGATCGAAAACGGTGCGACGGACGTGTCGTACTTCTAGCGTCGTCCGATTGATGAACGTGTAAAAAACGAAAACAAAACCGTCTCCAACGCGCGAAACGTCCAAGTTGTTTTACGGGCAAAACCCTCGTTCGTGGCACGCGTTTTGTTGTCGAAACGCGATGAACGCGTACGAACATTTTTCGGCCACGTTCAGACGGCGACTGTTCGATTAGATTTTTTCACGTACGTGACTTTATTTTTTGTAGATGTCCAATGACTTATTTCCTCAATCGACGAAACAAATAACTCGATTGGTATCATCGACGCTGTACAGACTGCGAACACGAACTCGACATCCGGGGACAATTTTGTTCGTGTGAACGGACGCCGTATAAGAGTAAGCACTGTTTCAATCACGTATTAGATAAAATACATTCGAGATTTAACGAACCGTTAAAGTCCGTACAGTGCCTAAAGTGTGAACGTGTTACAGCACCAATTTTACAAAACATTTCGTACTGCACATTTCGTACTTATTTTTTTTTTTGAAAACTGTTTTGTTAAAATATGTGCAACACTGTATACAGATAGCTGTGATTGTCATTATCGCCGAACTCTGATCTACAGTGAATATTGAATATTTCCATAACGGCGCCGGTGACTATTGTCTAAATAACACAGTCTAGATCATCTCTATCTAAGCCGGAGATTATAGTTTTTAATTTGTACGAAAAAATGACGATTTCAAAAAATACGGTGTAAGCCATAATAAACATATATGCATCACTACACATTTTTTAAAATTCGTACTGCACATTTGCATTTTCGAACTGCACGCTAAAACAGGCCCTGACGTACTAATATAACGGTTCTCATAGCTGTTCCATTCGATCGAATCCCGTTTCTGAACGTTTTAGTTTTCGGCACAGAACACTAGGAGTGTACAGTGACGACGACACGTCGGATACGCGTTTCATCATTCCTTATTTCGATACGCGTCTCGTGAAATCGCGACGATCTGTTCGAAACCCGACGCGACGAGATTTCAATTCCGACGACACATAAAAAAGTATGTGATTTTATTCTTCTTCTGTACTAACACCATAGTGGTCAGTACTCTCTCGTTCCGTTTCCACTCTCGCGTCAATATATATATATATATACGTGTATGTGCAATAACAAAAAAAAAAAACACCGAACGGATTAATGTTAAAAGCTTCTCGTTTGTAAAAGTGAAATCATCTATGTGTGTAAAGTCTTCATACATCGTCTATTTCTCTCTCTCTCTCTCTCTCTCTCTCTATATATATATATATATATATATATATATATATATATTATATATATATATATACACACACGCATAAAACCACTCGTGGAACGGAAATGATATATTTTTTTTTTTATAATTATTGTTTAGAAAACGTCGACGAAATCCTGGTTTTTAATTTTTTAATGGTCTTATAGTAACATATATATATTATTCGTGTCCAATAACCGACATATTGAAAACGTTAAGCTTGTAAACTTTGGTATGATATAATCTCCGGAATAAATGTTACTCGAATGCTAATCCGCTGAGATTAAATATCCAAACGGAAACATTGACCGTTCAATTACGCATATATACTCGTACATTGAAGTCGTCATAATAATCGATACAAACTAAAAAAAAAAAAAAAAACGACAAATTGTAAAACGTCAAATTAGAAAGTCATTGTACGCAGTTGTCATTTGTATCGTGATTTGAAAGGTCAATTTGAGTTATTATTTTATCGAGAAACGTTTCTTCTTCTTCTTCTTCTTCTTCTTCTTGGTTTCATTATTGATTTATTTTAAACGACAACTAAATATGACAAACCGCACGGCGGTTTTAGCGACCGTACGTGTCCCACACACGAGTGTATTCGTTCGACTGTCCGCATAGTGAACGCTCTCCAGATATCTTCATCGATCCGTGTCCCGTTTTTGGGATTTTGGATCTTTGGGTCTTCGACGAGAGATGTTGATCGAAAATCGTTCTTTTTGAACGAAAAGTTCTCAGGAAAATTTACGGACCTATATTCAACAATACAGAACAAAAATGGGAAATGAGAACTGACGCCTAACTATACCAACTTTACACAAGAGAGGATGTGATCCAATTCATCAGAAGAACAAGAATAGAATGAGCAGGCCATGTACGGCGGGCCGATGGAGGTGAAGGGAAACAGGTACCAAGGGGAAGACCACGGAAAAAATGGAAGGATAGGGTCAAGGAATTATTAGAAGAAATAGAAATGGACCGGGAGCAAGCGTATGGTAGAGAGCGATGGAAGGAAGTGGTTTTTGCGGCTAAGAGTCTAAATGGCTCGTAAAGCCTAAAAAAAAAAGTTATAAAATCACACGCATTCGTCGCGTCGCGTCGTACGAGTTTCGAATTCAACAGGCATCGTCGCGAAACAAATCCACATTTATATTACGCGCTAATGCCGTCCTACATCGGGCTTGTACCTGAATACGGGCGTGTATTATATTATCCTGCACGACAAGTGCCCGTTGTGTACTGTTGCCCACCCGATCCGCACACGCGAAAATCATCGGCTCGATCGACTTGCCGGACGTATGTTGTGTTCGTCGACACCAGGACACGTGTTCGGGAAGGTGTTTTGGGTGTTCGAACACCAGCCCCACCCCAAAAAGAAAAAAAATGTGCTTGGTTTTTTGTATGGTTATTTACTCGTTCAATTTAAATGTTATATTATAAACTCTAATGGACATGTATAATAGTACAGTTATGTCGGTGGAGAATAAAAATTTAATTAAAAAAACATATATATACCTATTGACGCGGGTACGAAAAAATTCTAAATTGTACACGGACACGGTAAATAGCCTAAGCCACATGCACGACGGGTAACGGTTACTGCGGTTAAGGATATTAGAAATAATGACGTAAATCTAAATGTTTTTGTTTTGTATCGGCAATATACTATTTCACGTCTCAACTCTCAGGCGTTTTTATCGTTAGTAGTCAATCCATTTGATATTATAATAGTGTTTTGCTATTAATTAATAATATATTAATACGTTTTCGCGTAACTCGACGTGTTCCCCGCAACAGAGATGAAGACGACCGACGGTTTCCGGAAGAGACTACTCGCGAGTGGAAAACGTTCGGAAAAAACAGTTTTTTTTTTTTTTTTACCTCCACGCAAACGTACAGGAACCGTCAAACGTCAACGGTCGGACAGTGTTCATTTGCGTTATTTGTTTTGTTTTGTTCGTGGACGAACGTCGACGGCGCCGAGTCGAGCGTTTCGCGTTGAAAAATGCCCGTTCGCAATCAAACCGAAACAAAATAAACACGCGTCGCGCCCTCGCCGTTCTAGTTTCGTTGTCGTACAACGGAAATCGGATTACATTTTCCGAAACGCAAACGCGAACGCCGTTCGCAAAAACTGATGGCCCCGCGTCGAGATGCTCGTCCGAAGAGATCGGCGACGGCGGCGAGCGCATGGTTATCGTTGGTTGTGTTTTTTAATTGTCAATATGTATACATGCATGTACACGGTCGTCGTGCGGTCGAAGTTCAAGTTCACCAGCGGAACCGGCGTTTACGGTCGACGCGGACGCCTCCTCACACGGTTATATAAAATGAGTTGATTACTTTCTTCGACGCGCGCGTCGTGTTTTATACGTTTTACCTGACCGGAACGCGCAAAACTAGATCCCGCGGACTGGCGTTCTCGCGGTCATCGTCGACCGTCCACCGGAAAATATATTTTCTTTTACCGTTTTCTTTTATAAACCGTCGACAATCGCACGCAGGCCCCCCTCACCCCCCTCGCCCCCCCCACACACATGCATTTTTCAACTGCAATAACCGTACATAAATCCGGCCCCTCGTTGTATATTACAACGGTGTTCGTAGTAATTTATCCATTTTCTCGAGAGGTTACCCAAATAATTGGACACGCTTGTTTTGCTGTTATACGCCTCTAAAAAATATCAATTATTTTAGTTACCATAAAATGAGTCTTGAACACGGGTACACTAATTGACTGCGGTTTAATCCCCAAGTGGACGCCGAGTGGCCGCTCATTATGAAATAAGACATAACTGTACACATAGATCGTTGACAAAAAATTATGCAATATGAATACAACATATTTATTTACCGATATCGTATACGGTGGTCACTGGGGTGGCACGACTCGTTTTATTTTTCTAATTCAAATCAAACATATGTATATATTATGTTTTTTTCCCCGGGCCTAGCACTCACTTGATCCTCACTTATTGATACTCACGAACGATCTGATCGACTGACTTTGACGTGTTCGACGTGTCACATGTAACCCGCACGGCTAGATAAATGTATTTCATGTTGGACACCAATTTTTAATATACGTAAGTGGTTTTGTTGCACATCTCCGAACGTTCAACGCGTGTAATAGTCGACAGTCGTTGCGGTCCGCGATGCCGAACCGCGTGCAAAACAATCGGACCTGGCGGCGAAGGATTTTTTACAAACGAATGGCATTAACATTGGACGACACCGACGCTTGTCAAACATTTCAGTACCGCGCGTCGGAACAAACGGCGATGGGAATTTCCGGACGTCCGGGACGGTGCGTTCGATCGACAGACAACACGCACACGCACACGTATGCGCGAGGAAGTGTTGACGGACCGAAAATCGCAAGTCCGCGAACCGTTCGTTTCGGACCCCCGGGTTCCCCCCTCGGCACACTTCGCGTAAGTAAATTTATATATATATATTTTTTTTTTATATACGATTACGGGTTACGGGAACGTCGTGTCGTAAGGACCGTGTGTTTTTTAGTTTTTTGACAACCCGTGTTATTGTTATTATTATTATTATTATTACGATTACTGTTAATCGAGGGTTCAGATAGAACGCGCTGGTATATATATAAACATCAATGGTAACCGAAACCGTTAACAACGAAAATAAATAAGTTTCTTATCACCGACAAGTTTCTCGCGTCTACCCGTCAGAGACGTGCTCGGAAATTTCGAACAAGGGGGGTGTTGAAGTGTTTTTTATTATTATCCGCACGTACGAAAGAGAGAAACCGGATCTATCAAACGCGCAGCTCGAACCACTGGACGGATCGGGCTGAAATTCAGCGTACAGATACAGACGTCATTACTACGACGCCGGAAAAGGATTTTTCAAAATTCAACCCCTAAGGGGGTAAAAGAAGTAAAAAACCAAAAAAAAAAAATATGTATGGTTTTTCTAAATTACGTTCTGGCTTTTGTTTTTTCTTCCGTCTGTTTTAAATCCTAACCGACGTTTGTCACTAATAAGTCGAGTGATAATTTACACGTCATCCACGTCGCCCACCCACGTCATCCGACTCGAAACAGGAACGGCCGCTACCAAACGACTCCTTCGCCGCGCCACTGGTCTCGTCGTGCGGGCGCTAGGCAGGGACGTGATCGAGGACGCGACGGCGGCGAATAATTCGGCGAGTATTGGTCGGTTTTCGTGTGTTTATTTTACCGCGACGCGTGCCACGGTGATAACGGCCACGGTGTTATTGACCTCGGCCGCCGCGCTTTCTCCGCGCGTCCGACGCAACACAACAATATAATACCGCGACGCGTATATAATACTGATAATAATCATAATAATCATAATGATAATAATTAATAGAAATCTTTGCGCGGTTCTCTCGTCCCGCACGGAAACGACGAACGCTTTCCTCGGCCTTAACTTCGGTCCGGACCAACGCGGACCATCAAAACGTTTGGCCCGTGATCCGCCGAATAATCCGATTATCGTCTCGACGTGGCGGGTTATTTTCAAAAAAAAAAAAAAAAAAAAACGTTCCTTACCCGGACGTCCGAGTTACAACGTTCGTCGGGACCCATGTGCCGCCCGGCGTATTCGACACGACGTTCTTAGTCGCTTCTTAACGCCGTGTCGGCGCAAAAGAATTTTCGAAGAAAAAAAACAATACCAGTGGATGTGTAGACATACTCGCACACATGCTTTGGCGCAGTGACGAAGGAGTGATTTTGGATTTCTGGTCCGAAATTGAGCGGTTTCACTCGACTTATTGGTGAACAATGTTGGTTAGTACTCAGTAGAAATACAACTTGGGCAGAAGACAAGAGCCGGAAAGTGTTTTAAAAAAAAACGATACATATTTTTTTTTACTTATTTGTCGTTCTTATAGGGGTCAGCTCGTCGTGTCCAAAAGGTCCGCCGCGGCACTGCTCTTTGGTTGGTCGGATCAACCGGATCGCGGTGAAAACAAAACAAAACGATCGTAAAATCGAAAACACCATTCCGCAGTGATCCGCGGGTTAAAAAATCATTACCGCGCCGGTACGTTCTGCCGAAAAACGAATGAATCATATCGCGCGATTTGTTCGCAACGTCATTCAAACGTTTCCCGGACGGTTTTCGCGTTTCCGTCGCACACGGCGAACTCGTGACGAATCGAGACTGGGGGTTTTTTTTTTCTCGTTTTTAACCTCATTAGGTTGTTTCGTTTCGTCACGCGGTCGAGACGACGCGGAAATAACCTCTATTCGAACGGTTTCGCAGACCTCAAATCGTTTTCAACGTTTTGAAAAAAAATTATACAAACATAATAAAACGCTCGACGATTGTATGCGGTATTGAAATGAGTTTTTTTGGGGGTGCCTAGGGGCATACTCACATACACATTTATTATTTAAAATGACAACGTCTATTTAAAAAAAAAATCTTTATGTATGATATCATTTGTTTTATTATATTATTATTATTATTATTATTGTTAATCATCATTATTGTTATTGTTATTTGTACTCGTACATATGAAAATACGTCAATACAGCACGTAATTCGATATCTGTAAATTAATTTAAAAATTAAAAACTGAGTTGTCCTAAACTGCGAAAGAAGTCAAGGGTTCTGTGTCAAAATGTTATCAATTTATACAGGAAAAATAAGACTATTCAAAAACACAAACATATGATATGATACATTTTTTTTTTTTAATGATTGTTATTCAGTCAGTTTTGAAGTTAGAACCTAATATTAAGAGTCAAAAATGACTTAAAAAAATAAAAATCAGTCAATCCGAACCCGGAGTTAAAAATAAGCGTTCAAAAAAAAAAATGAAAGTTGTATGTCCCCTCGAAACCTCATTTCAATAAAATCCCGAAACACTTGGTGATACCTGAAAAAATGATCACGCTGTACGCCAACATACGAAACGTTCAAGTCAGCGACGCAGCCAGGATTTTTTCAAGGGCGACGGGGGTATCCTAGAATAATATGAAAAAACCCCGGATTTATGCAATAAAGGTAATTTTTACTTTTTATTATTAAAATGTACAGTCAAAACACATGCATATACTTTTTGTGATATTGAAAACCGTAAAGCGAAAGAAACCCATAAAATCGATTATGAAAAATCTAACGCGGACCCGAGGTCCTACTCCCCCCCACCCACCCCCAAGGTCGCGCCGCCGGTTCGAGTGTCGTTTTGGATCGCGACTCGGGCGAACGGCCCCACGGATTTCCTCAAGCTCGGAAGCAAACGGAGACGCCGGACACGACGAAAGGCACGTGTCCTCCGGGCAAAGACGCGGACTTCAACGCACCGTTCGCGCCGGCCGGAAGAAACGCGTGCGCGCGGACACATAACCGTCGCGCGCGCGGGGGGGGCGGGGTTGGTTGGTAGGGGGAGGTAGGGGGAGGCCTTCTTTCCTTCCGTCGCGCATCTGGGGCAACAAACTCGAACGGGAACGACCGACCGAAGAAAGCGGTCGGTCCGCGCGCCGCGCCTACACGACGCGTTACTATGTAGGTTAGCAGTCTTCCGTGAAAGTCAATACGGCCTACATATTTCCGCGAGCGGCGCTCTTCCGCCGCGGCCGACCGCTGCACGCACAGGTATATATAATAGCGTAATAATACGTAAGTATTACACGTGACGAGATGATGAGGATGAGGAGGAGGAGGAGGAGGAGGAGGGCGACCACGACGACGACGGATTTCATAACGTTCGATCGAGATCGGTCCGTTTGAGACCTCTCTTGCTTTCCGCACACGCGGATTTATTCGGAATTTCGAAAATGCTCGCGGGACGGCCAGGCGCGGACTCAGATTTATATTACCGTTGGGGTGGCGTTGGCGGATATTGCGCATTCAAAAATACGATACCCGTCTGCTGTACGTGCGTGCGTGTGTTCGTTGTAATGCAATACACGCGTGTACTCGATTGAAGAAATATTTTCGAACCCGATACATGGCCGGGACCGTAAGAATTACGACAATACGACCAAAACATTTAAGAAACGCGCGCGTTAACGATTGCTCTTTTACCTATCCGGGTTGCTTCTACAAACGTCGAACAATCGATCGCTGGAATTTCCCCTAGACTCTATAAAATCTATTTTGTTCGATGTTACTGCAATCGCGTCGATAGGTTAGAAAAATTCAAAAATCTTGTTGAATATTTTTGTTAGGAATTTTTCCCCCGAGTGCCGTGGACACTTTCGACCCAGTCCGGTCGCTTACGTACGGTTACCGTTTTGACGCCAAAACCCGAACCGCGTTTACGGGTGCGCGCAATCGGAACACCGGAATCCGCTTTAGACTTTGGTCCGGCACTCGTCGCGTGAAAAAATGTCGTGCTTGGTCGAAACGAAACCCGTCGCGGAAATCGATTTCCGACCTCGGGAAGTGGCCCGCGAGACGATCGGTTCCCGAAAAAATCGGCCCATCCGTTTCGTCGTCGCATTACGACGTGGGTATCAGCCGAGAAAGGATTTTTCGAAATTCGACTCCTAAGTGTAAGAGGGGTATAACTGGTAGATACGGACTGTGTAAAATACTGCTAGTTCGTTATCGTGCGATTTGGCGTCTGATGACGAATCCACGAAGGCTTCTCTCTCATAGCACGTAATCAAAAACACGGTTTCCAACATGATTTAGTATCGACAGTCGGACGCGAATGCCCGTGATCTCAAATAGGAACAAGACCTTGGGTACGTAACGGTTAGGCTATTGTTTTTTGCGATCAGGAGCACGGTCGAGTACGCGAAAACAATACGATTCCCAAAGCCAACCGTGGAGAGGGGGGAGGGAGGAGGTTCGAACCCAATAGACCCTCCCTCGAGCACGCCCGTGCAACGCGCTGGGTACACACGCGATGCGTTCGGTCACGCGTTCTCGACGTTACCGCGGTCGTTACTAAATACTACGACGTTGTCGGTTACCGTGACGTCACTTATTGTTGTTGTTACTGTTGTTACGAACGACGTTATTCGCGTCCGCACGTTTGTTTCGTCGCACGAAACGGGTCGCCCAGACGGTCCTTACCCGGCAGAATTTCCGAAACGCCTAGTCATCGCGCGCGTGCCATCGACCCGGCGTGTCGAGTAATCCCTCTTCTTTTTATCTTTTTTTTTTTTTTTTTTTTTTAATATTAAACGAGTGTTTTTATCTCGTTTAAACTGGACCACTAGATCTGATGAACTTAAACGTCATTTCGTATAATCGTATGCCGATAAGAAAATGTAAATACGAGTACAACCCAGTTGTTCCGACGATTGAATTATTTATGAACTTGCTCTATGACATTGCCCGAAGTCGTGACCAAAACAATAAACATACGATTCATATAGTTATCGTCTAATATCGAATAATTCTGATAACGTATTTGTTCACTCGTTATTTTCAGCGCGTTTATTAATGCGTTTTGTCGCTTCCGTTCAGCGTTCAATTTGCCATTTGCCGACCCGGAGTTACAGCACTGGTAAACGTGTCTTCGCCTCGAGTCGGTCAACTTAAACCGAACTCCAGTACAAATACTATCACGACTTCGGCGTGCGTCCGCTTATTTTTAGCCACTTCGACGTACGACGGATACTGTACGGGACACGTTAACGTCCCGTCGGGAAATCGCACTTGACTTGACCAGAACAGCGAACCCCGGATGGACCGACCCGCCCCCGCTCCGGACGCAGTAACCGGCGGGCGGGGACAGTGGCCCACACGGCTCCATTTCAACCGATTCAGATTACAACGAACTATTCGATTTGAACATCGCGGATCCGAAGGATTGAAATTAACATCGACCCCGAGTGCTGGTTCGATTCGAAAGTCGGCCGACCCGAATAAACGAACCCGCGACATTAAACGATCTGGGTTTTCAAATCGTTTCGCGTTTTGGCGAGGTGCGGACGGCGCGTAACGCGACCGTCGGTCATCGATTCAGTTATATGATTCAACTCGTCGAATCCCGGCGGGAACGTGACGTCGGCGTAACCCGCGCCGATCGAAAAGCGGTTCCCGCTCGCCAGCCGCCGTCCGTCCGTCCGTCTAAACGACTGCGCGAACAAAACACCGAATCCAACGCGGCCGCCGGTTCACCGATCCGGATTTCGCACCGCGGCTCTGAGCTGTTTTCGTCTGATCCGCCGCGTAGTTACGCCACCGCGATCTGACACAGTGACATAATTATCGTTGCGATTATGCGTTCGGTCGTTTGTTTATTTGATCTCTTCTTGTCGTCCTGTTTGTTCTCTTTTTTTTTCATTTTTCGGCCAGTCGACCTCGTCAACCGACTGGTGCACGAAACACGCGTTACGGTTCGGACCTATTCGTCTTATCGTCCGCGTCCGATAAGTCAATATCGATGGACCTAACCGTCCGGGAACGTATTAGCGCGTAATCCGCGCTCGGATGACGGAGAAACGTGACGAGCGAACCGTACGTCTACCCAGCCCCAAATGTGACGAACGTGCAGCAGACGGACGAAATGCCAATTCGTCGATGTCGACGGAGAAATAAACATGATCCCGATCGTCGTTGTTACGTACTCGTCGTATGGTTTCGCGCAAGATCCGTCTGCTCGTAGACGCTAAACCGATCATCAGTTCGACCAAAACAATTCGATTAAAACGTTCGATGACCGTTTCGCGTGATCGTTTACCGAATCACACAACCGTCTCCTTCTGGCCCGTCGCCTGTATCCCAGACATTCGGGGTCGGCCGCCCGCGTCCTAAACCTCCACCGGACGCGATCTGCCACATAGTCCGCACGTCGTCTTCTTCTTCTTCCTCTACGACGTTCATTTCCATAAACCGTTCTTACGGCTTCCGGAATTTTCTCTCCGAAACCGTCCGCGTGCCTAACAACTCCGTCATCTCGTCTCACGCTCACACGTTCGTTCCTCAATTGGTGGGTGGAGGGGGGAGGTGTGTGTGTTCGAACACCCAAAACACATTCCCGAGCACGATCGTTTTTTCCAGGCGATCGAATAATTCGTTACGGATCGTCATTACGAAATATCGTCGGGACGTGTTTTTTCAACAAAAAAGATTTTCAAAAACAACAACACGCCAACTGTTACGCAACGGTTTCCGCGACGCTCGTGATTACCGTCTTCGTCACGTTTTCCGGTTGCCGAGCGCGTCCGGAAAAGACGCGAGCTGCCTCACAAGTAAAAAAACGAGCGCGTGTGACGACGATGACGGCCGCGTGCATTGTTACGAGTCGGAACGACTTTCCACCGCGCCACTAACCCACATAACATAACGTGACGATTATCATTATTATCATTATTATCGTTATTATTATTTTCGTTGTTGTTGTTGTTGTTGCTGCTGTTTGTTGTTACAGGTCACACCGGAACTGGAGATTTTTTTCGCGGCCACTTTGGAAACGCGATACGCGACTTGTGATTTTCGACACGTCGTAAATAAAATATAAAAATAAAAAAACACCGGAAGAGTTTTCGGGATGAAACGTGTCGCTGTCCCGATATTTTTTTTCACCAGCGATATACCAGCTGACCAATGTTCACCGCGATCCGATCTGTTGGACGAGTTCGTTTTTTAATGGTCTGATGAAATTACAATGCCTACGTCACCCACCATCCAATTCAATTCGAGGTCAGGTAAAAAAAAATAATGTCGTTTGTGTACAATTTTCCATCAATTAGAAGCGTTTCAAAATAGGGAAATGAGCTAAAAAACATGCATTGAACTTTTATTTAAAAAAAAAAAATATATATAAAATTATATGGAATTATACACATCATCCACGCCTGAACCCCGTATTCGGCGCCACTGGATCGGTTTAATACAATGAACTAGTACTTAATACGTATATATATTAATTTTGCTTAAAGAAACATTAGAAACAGCCGTTGGTTCCGACGGTTATACAAAAAAGGAAAAACGATGATTTCGCGAAAAACAAATTACAAAGCCAAACCGATTGAAAAAGGGATTGAATAGAACGGTAAATTGATTGGGAGCTTAAATTGGTTTCGAGCGAGTTGATGAGTAGAAAAGAAAAGAAAAAGGGCTCGGCGTCGAGGCAGTTATTTTGTTATTCGATCGGCGATAACAAATCGCTCGTCGTTTCGTCCTCGTCCTACTCGCGAACACGTGACTTGAATTCAACTCAAATTAATTTCGATCGAAACCAGCACTGAGGTCTTGTTGCTGCGTCGATTCAGAGAGACCTAGCCGTTCGAATTGAAAATCATGTGGTGTAACGAAAATCGGTCGTTTGAATAGATACTCTTAGGAAACCTCCAGTAACCCGGATTTCGTCCGGACCATTCGCAGTGTATCCACGTGCGTATTGTTGCCCGAACTGTGGACTGGCCGATCGTGATGTCGAGGAATTCGTATCGTCTCGACACCGCAACGGTTATTTTCATTCGCCCCCCACGAAAATTTGTTCCTGCTGCGGTACAGTATCTTTTGTAAATATATTTCGATTACGACCGATCGAAATAATACAACACGTCGTATACTCGATGTAAGCTCGTGTGATTGTTATTAAGAGTTGTAAATGCGCCCACTGTTGTCATCGGACGAAATCGCTTCGACGGCGACCCCGTTGTGTGTTGTTTTAGAAACGATTTCTGTCGCGTGCGTGCCGTTCGTCCGGCCGAAACGGTCCGTACAATCGAAACGTTTTTGTATTTTTTGCGTTTTCGTTCGTTTGTTTTTATAGAGATTTCGTACGGACGTGGGCGAGAGGCGATAGTCCGCACGAGGAAAAAAACGTTCCCGCGAGACGATTACGACATTGTTTTTACGAGTCTGTACGAGTCGACGTACGTGCACTTAGGTGATTTGGAATTCGAAACCCAGAAACGTAACGCGACGTCGCGTTACGACGTATAAAAAACAAAAACAATATATTTATTTTGTAAACGATCGTCGAGTGCACTCGGAACGTTCGTTTCGATGATTTTTTTTTTGTCGATTCCCGGGAAGCAAAAAACGCCTGACAAACGTCGTGCGAAACAAAAAAACGACCGCGCGTTTCGTTCTGCCGACTTTGACATTTCGGTTTCTCGGAACGTTTATTTAATTCAAATTTTTTCGATTCACATTTACTTTTCATTGGAATCGATTCGCACGCGTCGTTACGCGTGACGCTGCCGTCGAAAACAACGATGATAACAATAACGCGATACGTTCAGGCGACGTCTCGACCGACCATTTTTGAAATACACGTGCACGTGTTTCGAGGCAAATCGGGGTTTTTTCGATTTTGAAATCCGTCGGCGCGCCGTGTTTTATTATTTCCCGTCAACTGTTTAACAGATCCGGTCAGAAAGCGATTCGTTGGCGTTCGGCTCGGTCGTCACGATTCGGCAACTCATGCTGTTAGACAATCGAAAAACGAAAAAAAAAACACAAAAAACGGCGACGGCGACTGTCCGTAATGACACGCGGCACGACATTTTGGACGCGGAAAAGCTCTTACTGCGTCAACTGTTCTTTCATCGTTTTTTTTTTCATCGGGGATCGCGTCCCTCCGATCGATCGATCGCTGAGGTCAAACACGAAAGCCAACGTGGGCGACAGAATTTCTACGGTCTGCCGAGGTGGATGCACAGAACGTATTTCGCAATGTAACGAGACGAAACGTTTGAATTTAGTTTTGATTTCGTTGCGTTTTCCAAACATCGCGAAACACCCTTTGGTTGCGGCTAGTAGAGAGCCAATTAATTCACTATTAATTCACAAAAACGAAAATAAAAATAAAAGATTAAATTAGCGAGGAACAAAGATTAGCCGGATGAATATACAACAATTCGAAGGTCTGCAATATAAAAAAAAATGTAACATTTCGCCTATAATTTAGGTACTAGTGTGTTTTAAAATTATTATACGAAAAATATAAGAACAACGGGAGACAAATGATGGCCGCGCGCTTTACAATTATGTAAAATGAAAACAAGATACAATTAGATTAAACACTATTTGACAACGATATAAATAGTGCTGCACAACGTAAATAAAAGAAAAAGAAAAAAAAAGAATAAGTGTATAGCAACATAAAAACTACTACTACTAGTCTTATCTTGAGAATAATACTGGCGACGAGAAAAACGTTTAATAATTCATGCACGATAAAAAAAAAAAAGAAATAAAAAAATAGAGAGAGAGCAGTGTGCTGTGAACGAAATACAACTACAAATGAAGAACGTTAAGCGATTTATATTCGAGACCAGAAGAAAAAACTCGCAAGACGAACGTTTTTGCGAAACAAAAAAAAAAAAGAGCCGGGACGACGGATACAAAGGAGAGTAGCGGATGTACGTTAAATACCGAGCAGACGAACAAAATCGATTTGAACGATTATAAGTAATAATTTCGCGACCCAGCGATATCGCCGTACAGAGTTGTAAGTATTATCACACCGATTACAATCGAACGATAAACTTTAAAAATACGACGAGTTCATGCACATAATGCCTTACGATCGACCGTTGGCGCGCCCATGGCTGTTAGGCTATTTCAATCATTCCTATTGGTTTCGACGGGCTTGTCCGGACTGAAGTCAGTGAGCGTTTTCTGGTGTTTGCGATTAGGTCCCGCCGCGAGTAGCGACGTTCTGTTTTTCGGTCACTTCTCCGCACAAAATAATTGGAACGCGGCCCGCCGGTCGGGTTACGGGCGGTTACGATTTGGTTACGATTTGGTTACGATGGGGGGGGGGGGGCGGCGGCGGCGGCGACCCGAAACGAAGACGAGAAAAAAAAACGTCTCGAGGTCACGTCCACGAGAACAACACGTAACCGGTTCGATGTACGCGCGTAATATATTTATTTATTTTAACGTCTTCTTCCGAATCCGTTTGTTTTCGTTTCGGTCTCGTATGCAGATTCGCGTTGGCGAACGGCAACATAACACACGGTAAATGTGTTCCACCCCGTAAAACCGGTCGACGTTGCGCAACCCAAACGCGGGTCGACCGTTCGACGGCACTCACTGTTTTCACGTGACCGAGACGTTTGTCCCGGGGGGCCATTGTCGAACACGTCCGGACACCAGCCGGTGACCACCCGTTCCCGTACCCGTCGCGACTCGCGGATTCCCGAAAAAATCACAGAAACGCGAACTCAACCGCGACGGTACGTCGTCGTCAACACGCGTTTTCGAGGCGGTGAAACGCGCGGACGACAGACGCCAAGCTTCGCGGAGAAACGGAAAGCGTCCCGTTCCCGTGCTAACGAACGCAAACTTTTAAAACGTGAAAACACGAAGACATTGGTTTTCCGTTATCGATCCCGAGAGGAAAACGTGACGCACCAACGTTTATTGAACGCACGGCCGTCGTCACGTCGCGGATCAACTGCAGGTGTGCTGTTACGGGGCTAGTCGCTGACCCTCGCACGTCTGTGCGTTCCGTTTATGAGACGTTATGACCGCGGTATCACGCGGTTCCGTCGTCTGCGATCTGTCCCGGCACGTTCGTCCCGTAATACAGAGTAATAGTGATAACATAACATTTGATTATCTTTTTTTGAATCTAAAATCCGTGTTGATACGTAGACCATACGGTTTCAACACGCCCGCCGAGATTCGATGACCAAAACCATCGCAGTTATTCGAAACGACCGCGCTCGACAGTCTCCGTTCAACTCACGCGTTTGGTCTGAAAAATGTACGTGTCGGATCAGTACCCAAGCGATATACCGTTTTCGGCGTGTTAGGTTAGGTTAGGTTACGACGGACGACGAGAGCGTCTGTACGAATACGCTTGGAGAGCGGACGGGGTGCAAACAACGAAAGGAGTTTCGGTCGACAGAACAAACGGGCAGTACGACCGTTGTCGGGATGATGGGACCCACGGGGAACACTGGACTTTCGACGAGGCGTGCGACGAAAAAACCGGATAGAACAGATGGTCGTCTAGCCCGAGTTCAGCTGGACCCGGTTCGTCGGCTTGAATCGTGGTCGAACGCTTCGTTGTCTGTGTCGCAATCACAGAGTTGGAACTGTGGTTTCGAACCTAACCTGTGGCTTAAACAAATCACCTGTGATGATAGTACGATTGATGACGTTGATTTCGTTTTTTATTCATTCCTGCATTAAATTCGATCTATTCAGAGTATACAAAAAGTCATTCGATCAATTTATTTAGTAATGTAAACGATTTAACCGATGACGAATTCTTTAGTCGTTTTCGTCTGTCTGAACGCAGTGTTCACTTCACGTTTTATCACCAACAAGTAGGTGCAGTATACAAGTACTATAATTATAGTGATCTACGGGACGAATGTGATTTGATTTAATTTTTTTTTTGTGCAAATTACATGTTTTTCATTCTAAACACAACGCTGTCTTCAGATTTTTCAGATGAGACTCGGTTTGAATTCTACAGACACGTAACAGTCAAACGAGCACCACGGTCTACAAACAACTATTCAAACAGAAAAATTCGAACGAAAAACACGACAACTGCCATCGTAACACGAGTTAGCCGCCAAACGGCGGGTCAAGTACACTCCGGTTCAAAACGTGGGTTCAGTGAATCGCGTAACACTTTCCGTAGTGAACCAGGCGTGAACCGTTATTGTAAGACCGACCCTGAGAGGTTTCGCGACGGCAGCGGCCAGTGGTTCGTCACGGACCGGCGAGCCGGAGAAAGAACGGAACGGCGTGTCGACGGTCCTCAAACCGTGAATCCGTCTTACGCTCCGAGCGAAGGCGAACATATACGCACGTCACGTTAATTAAGGACAACCCCGCGTCGTCGTCGAGTGATAAGGAACCGTGTTGTCGTGCGCCGGAAAATAATAACGAAAACGGTACTCGTGCGGTACCTAACCTACCGCAACCGCGTCGGCGTTGGACGCCGCCGACCGAAAAACACGATGTTCTCTTGAACGACGCCCATATGCTTATGTGCGTATGCATACGTGTATCCCGTGTTTTTTTTTCACGTAACCTTATCGCGGGAACGTGCCCGTGACTCGAACCGTTAAGGTAAACGGCCGAATACGGGACCGTGATAGCCGGTAACGTGATCCCGTAACGCGGTACTCGAAATTTTCACACTGAAATATAGTCGAAACATAAGTACGTATGTATATATACAGTCGTTCGAGTTCACGACAAGATAATATCTATTTGATTTCCGAATACGAATATAAGTTATGTACTTTTTATCGTGCGCACTCGACGCAGAGTCGTGTTGTCATCTCGAAGTCTCAATACACGGACGGTGATAATGCCCGAAAATTAACACGCACACACTTTTATATCGATAAATAAATCACGACGGGTACAAGTTCAACGCGACGGGATATTCGAAATCAACTAGTTACGAAGTTTAAACCGCCGTTGCCGGATGTCGACAGTTTAATGGCCGGTCGGAACATACGCAAACGTATGCAATTGTTATCACACGCGACCTCGAGTGAGAACGAAAAGCGAATTATTGCGCGATAATACAACATCGCGTTTGACGGCGGGTTCGTATTATTAGGAAAAACGTTTTTTTTTTTTTGTTTTTTGTTAGTTTTTAAGCGAAGCGATTCTGCTGTTTCACCTTGGTTGTTAGTGAGGCTTGGCCGCCTCAACACTCTTGGACTTTTCTATGATTCCAATCTCAAAACGGGACATCTCGTCTGTCGAGGCGAACTGATTCCTACATCTTGAACAATAATTGATGACAAATCCATTTTAAAATTGGCACTACGTTGCCCGTTACAGTTATCAGTGTCGAACGCTTGATGTTGTACTCGAGAAATTATACGGCGGTGGGGGGGGGGAAGTCGACTAAATGGATTGGCTCATTTAAGTATCCGTATAGAAATACAAATACAAAGCAATGAGATGATCGATATTTTTTCTGAGAATAACAGAAAGTTTATATTTAAAAAAAAAAACATCTAAATTATATACATAGATTTATTTATTTTGGAAATTAAGTTAAGTTGATTTCAGACTTCAACACGCATTATATTATGACATGTATAGTTGAAAATGATAACGAATGAAAATGAATAAATCTACTAAAGTTTACGCCAATTCTTGTTTTGTTCGGGTTATCCGGTTTATTTGTTTAAAATTCAAACCGACCCGCCGAAAAATTCGGCTCTAAGTACGCCACCGGTATACGCGCGTTATGCGGAAGGTTGAAAAGTCCACGTCCGTTGCCGAAGATTTATCGTTACGGGTTAGATCCGGATAAACACCAAAATCAGGACGACGTCTGCTCGGGGCTTGTGGCCGAACATACAGATTCGGACGGAAGGAAATCGCTATCAGATAACGAGACACTGGTGCCGAAAACTTTTTATCTCCAACAGTTTTTAATCACACACCGCACGTATCTTCGCGGAAGTGCCTTTTCTTTGGAACGCCCGTAACGCCGCTGTCGATTTCGCCTTCGCCGCTTCGACCGCCTCAAGTCCCGCAAGTCGACGCGACAGTCCGTTCCCCCGACCGTTCGGGACGCCTAACAGTCCCCGGCCCCGCGGACCTTCCGGGTTTCGCCGGAAAGTCCAACCGCGTCTAAAACGCGTTCGTCCGTTGGCGGGGCGAAGTCCCGTCGTCACGCTCTCGGGTCCGGTCCGCGGCCGCGAGTTCGTCGGCGTCTTGACCCCGTTACGTGTCTGCCTCGGTGCCGGAAACGGAGTACGTCGCGTGACGGTCGCGGCCGAAGTCAAATAATTGCCGTTACCGGCCTGTCGACTGGTCACCGGTACGACCGCGCCCCGACCGTGGTCTTCCGTCTACTCCTCTCGGGCTTCACCCGAACGTCGTCGTCCAAAAACGGTCACGACCACAACCGACCAAACCGTGCGATCCCCAAACAAAAAACGATTAACGCATACGAGTCCGCGTTAAGTGAAACATTTTATGTCTTTTTTATGTCTAGGTTAGGTGTTTTTTTTCTGTAACGCTTTTCGTGGACGCTTTTTCGTGACGGTTTTTTATTTTAATGTGCCAGAGTAAAGACACGAAATGTCCAAAACCGCCGACGCTGATTATGATATGTCGGGGGAAAAACGAGAAACCTGTAAAACGGTACGCGCGACGGTAACCGAAGAGGGCGCAACCCAAGTGCCGATTATATTATCCAGTGGGTATGGAACGGTTTAGGTACCGCGTACTGTCGTTGAACGGTCTGCCAAGAAGAGAAAAAACTTCCCACGTCCGCCGTCCGGAACAAGGATTCACAACGATCACCCAAAGCGTGCGATTTTACTGTATCGCAACTACGTTCGCCGACGACGACGCTCCGTATGAAACACGCCGTATGAAACGAATCCCCGTTTTGAAGTGACCCGTGCTCACACCGATGACCATGTCGTTCGCGCGGGACGTAACGCGTCGTCGAACGCTATAACGACGAAAAAAAATACAAATGTTTGTAATTCACGAAACGTGACGAAAACGTAAAAATCGACGTTTGATTGTTTCCGAACTGCAAAGCAATAAATCGGTTCTGATTCGGTTCTAATTTTTCAAAAAAAAAAAAAATACGTTTTCCTTCGAATGTCAAAATTAGATATCGTGTGTTTTCGGGGCGTTTCGCGTCTTTTCGATCACGGTCGACTACGACGCGGACTTGTGCAATCGATAATTGCAATCATTATCGTCGGACGCACATCGGCCGGACTTCTTCTTGTCGGCACCGTGTCCAAACACCCCTCCAAACTCTTGGCGTTACGAATAACGGACGTGAATGCAATGGACGTAGTAATGCGTTCGTTTCGGATTCTGCGTTTATTATACACCGATATAAAACGATATACGAGGTTTTTATTTATTTATTTTTTTTTTTTTGACATTTTATGTCTTTACTTTGGCAAATAAAAAACCGTCACGAAAAAGTGTCCACCAAAAAGCGTTACATAAATTAAGATACCCACTGGGGACCGTCACGAAAAAGCGTTACAGAAAAAAAAACCTAACCTAACCTAAAAAGACATAAAATGTCTCGCTTAACGCGGACTCGTACGCGTTAATCATTTTTTTAAATCATAGTAAATTACCGTTTAAAAGGTCGCCAAACCCTGAAATTAGAGTGGTTTTTATGGACTCGTGTAATTAATCGATTAGTCCGTTCCGTACATCGTGACACGCGTTTACACACGATCGGACAATTTTACACATCGTAAAAACACGTACGGCGTATTCTTGTGTGTTCGTAAAAACAATTTAACTTTTTTATTATTGGGTTCAATCGTCGATCAGCTCGTGTTTTGGAGTTACACGCTCGTCCGCGTCAACT
This sequence comes from Schlechtendalia chinensis, assembly GCA_019022885.1. Taxonomy (NCBI): domain Eukaryota; kingdom Metazoa; phylum Arthropoda; class Insecta; order Hemiptera; family Aphididae; genus Schlechtendalia; species Schlechtendalia chinensis. The sequence goes on along the minus strand of CM032345.1, from coordinate 6,673,755 downwards.
AATCGCGACGTACAATAATAATGTACAGTTCTCCGTCGTTTTATGCCGTCGCGGGACGTATAAAAATCATGCGCGTTCCCTAACCAAACGTTACTGGATGCGCCGAAGCCAAAACGATGTACGGCGAAGCGTCCGTTTGAAAGGCAAAAACATCCGATACGATTAATCATGCACGATAATTATCACAGTTAGTCGATATGACGATTTCAACCGCGAAACCCATTTCGACACAAAAACTTCGAACAGTCCCCGTTCGAATAGTCCCCGTTCAGATACGATCGAGAACGTTTATATCATTATCGTTACGACTGAATGATATCAAGACGATTTCGTCTGTCGACTAAATGTAAGAACTGCAGTTTTTTTCAAAAATCGACTTTTAAGTTTTGACGTTTACGAAAAATAAAAAACAAATACGAGTGACTGAACTCGCGTTACATCTTCCACGGTAACACGCCGGTTATTAAAAGAACGTAAAATCTAACCCGCCCACGTTTGGATGTGTTTTGTTTTATAGACCGTTTTACGTAAAATAATGGTTAAAAAAAAAAACAATTATTATTATCCGGTACAATGGTGAAACGATAATGATCAAACTATCAGCACATACATAACCGTTAAATAAGTCTCTTTACGGTTATGTTGCTGTTTTCTCACGCTAAATATATATATATATCAAATCTCAGATTAATTGCACCTCGTTAAATCGGGAACGCGGAAACGCACACGTGCTAGTTTTGCACCGTGCACACCGAATCCGGAACGTCGTCATTCGTTTTGTAAAGGGAAAATATATTGTCTTAAAATTCGAATCGCCCGCGCCAAATGTCGTCAAACATTTACTTGCATAAAACGAATTGTGAACATCGGTCGAATTCGGATCCGGCGTCTATCTCGCGACAACTGAAAACTTTCAGAAAAACTTCGTAACACATCGGCTGCGGGCAATCGGCTTGATTCAATCTTACTAATAAATGATCGTCTAACTTTCCCAACAGAAAATAACAATACAAAAGGTAAATCGATGCACGATTAAATTGTTGTCGGTATACTTATTATTTTCATAAAGCACGCTTTAACGTTTATTTTGTTTTTTTGCGAAATTTACGTTTTCGCTTATTTGTATTGTTCAACGATTGAATGACGAAAAAAAAACTACGAAAACTGGTTTGCTTAGAGTTTTAAAACACGACGAACTTTTCTTAAAATCAAAACGTTCACGTAAGTCGATTTAAGTCGAAACAATACGAATAATTAAACCGAACTGAACAAAACAGGAAAACGATATTGGTCCTATTGGATTCTCCTGTTGAATTTTCAAACACGTCCGGTCGAGAACTCGGACTAGGCAACGACCGACTGGTCAACAGTCAGCAACCGTTAGCGTCATAAACACTTGAACTTTAATAACGCGTCGAACGAAAGCGAAATATCGTGAGTCCACGAGCTAATACGACACGGCCGCATGGGATCCTGTTGATTTTTCAAGCCCGACCGGTCAGCAAAATAAACCGGCCAAAGGTTCCGTGTGTTGGCCAGTGGCCGTCAGAACACTGGTTGAAAATCATCGCGTGCTATTCATTCGTTTTCTCTTTTATTCGGAAACACGACACGGCCGCATGGGATCCTATTCGTTTTTTAAAGCTCGGCCGGTCAGAAAACTAGACTGGACGTCAAAAACGCGGTAGGTTGTCGATTAGAGTGGGCGCGTTTCAATCACGGGACTGTTATAACTATTGGTTTTTTTTATTATCCACGGTAAAATACGCGTTTAAGCGTGTACGCGTTCCGTAAGTTGACGCGATCGACTTGCCATCATGGGATCCTGTTCGATTCCCGACGCGCGCCCGGTCCGAAACCTGGACCGTGATCGAGCGAACGTACATTTTCACGCCGTTGTAGATCGGAGGTTATCGGCATGAAACGTTTGATCATTCATTGTCCGTGTTCCGGTCGCGAGACTTTAGGTCGACGTGCCGGCATAGGACCCTATCGGTTTTTGAAGCTCAACTGGTCAGAAAAGTAGACTGGACATCGAACGACAGACGAACCGTCGGCGTAATATAAATCGATGGGTTTTTTATTATCGACGGTAAAATACGTCTCTGAGCACATTCGCTTCGAAAGCTATCGCGATCGACTCGCCGTCATGGGATCCTGTTCGATTCCCGACGCGCGCCCGGTCCGAAACCTGGACTGTGATCATTATATTATCGCGACACGCTGATCACAAGTTTGCTTTAGGTTTTAATGTCCGGCGGCCAAAACGACGTGCCCGCACGGGATGCTATTGTCTCCCGGAACAAAACTGTTCGGTTCACAAAACCGTTCTGGAATAAAGTTCGAACGATGGCAATCCAAACGCCGACTCGCGATTCGTTCAGAATACGTGTTGTTGTTTTTGATAACGCGAACGATGAAATCACCAAACACATTGTCGAACGTTATGTAAAAAGTGATATACATATTGTTGTTGACGACCTATGCTGACAACAAACACGATAACCGCGCGTGTGTATTTGCAAAGGGCATTGATTCGCTTTTATTCGAAAACAAATAACGTTTATGGTCCTCTACAGTCTTGATACGGTTACTTTTCATAGCTGATTTGTCGGACAACGTAAAAACGATCAGACCTTTTCTGTTTTTTTTTGTCTTCGACAAAAACGTCGACATCACATAAAAACGCGTTTCAGGGAAACTTTCAGACCACGTCACGAGTGCGATTCGAACGAACTGATTTTTCCGTTGTCTAAGTGTTGGACGCGGAGTCCGAGAAGTCGAGCCGCGTGTGCCCGGCGAGTGTTTTCGAAATGGTCAATGTCGTTTTACACGCGTCCGAACGCGTCGCGCGAGCACCAGCTCACCCGTTCCGGGTTTTCTCGAAACTTCGCCGGACGCGCGAAATCGGATCCGTCGGGCGCACGCGGTTCGTCTAATCGCCTAACCCGCCGCGTGTCCGATTGCCGAGTACGAAACCGCGCGGGGACGCGAGGTCGACGGTCTCGCGTTGGAGATCGACGTTCGAGGCGACCGTCCGAAAAGCTCGAACGCCACGTCGACCGCAGTCAGGGAATGGGCGACACGCGTACGACCCCGTGAGGCAAGCGTTCGTCAACGACGGACGCTGTGCGCGTGTCACTCTTGTTGGTCAAGTCCCGGAATCTATACGAAAAAAAAAGAAACCAAGGCCCCCGACAAATGGTTTTTTTCGAAGTCGGCGGCGTGAAGTCGGCGGCGCAAAATAAAAATGGCCTATGACTTTTAAAAAAAATGTCCAACAGATTTCGGGACTTATCCAGCAAACGACCGACAAGTCTGTTGGAAAGGTTTCGTCGGGAAAAATATTAACTTCACGGACGCACGCTGTACACACGCACACGCATTTTCTTGTCCGGCGTTAATTGTTTTGGAACGAAACGAACTCGTTTAGAATAAACCGTCTGATTGCGTTTGTACGTTTTTCGACGGGCGCGAGAAAGTTAAAAAACCGTACCGACAATCGCTTTTCCCGAGCGGGTCGACAAACAGGTCCACGATTACGATTGAGAATCGGCGGCTCGTAATCAAGTGATCCGATTGCGTAGTTGTGTAGTCCGTGATCGAGTACATATTCACGGACCGAGACGACACGGTCGCCAACACGGTCGGTCGCGAAAACGCACGACGTTTTCCACCCGGTTCACGGTGACGCGATAGACTATCAATAGAAAACAAACCAATAACTCCGAATCGCGGCCTACGCGCCGTTGTCCCGCAACGCTTTGACTTCGTGCCGGGCTTGAACACACCGTCGCAAACGCTTTGTAATACAGTCGTCGCGTGCGATGCCCGGGTATTTCAACAAGACGCCGGTTGATGGTTAGGAGGCGAATTATTTGAACAAATCGACTTGGCATCATATTGCATGGATATTCGACAGACGTCCTATAGAGTGTCCAGACAGATTTAGGCAAATCGTTTTTTGCGATTCGTTTTATCGTAGAATACCATATTCGATATGTACTACTACCGTTACAGCGCGTTAGGTTAAGACCTTGCCTGTTGACTAGCAACGGATCGCAATCTTCAGCTTGGTACCTCATCCGAACGCAATAGTTTTTCGTTTTTTTTTTTGATAAACAGTGAACCTAGCACATATACTTATCTTAAAGTTCCATTCTCGGGTAGCCAGCCGATAGAAACCATCATCTGTAATCTTTTGAAAAAACACGAAATTAATAATAATAATTAACAATGACTTTGGTTGCAACTGCTAGTAATGTTGCGAGCATCTGAACGTCCGTATTTTGTCGCTTTTTTTCGTACGTTGAGAGCATTTTCGTTATTGGTTTTGATTTCTCAACACGGATCCTCCGATTCAATAATATCTGTAATCGTTTCGCTTTCTGTGATCGCTGTTAAATATGTTATCACCCATAACTTCGATTGGCCCATATACATGTCGTCTGGTCGTTTCAGTCATCTCATAAAACACCCAGACGTTACATGCAATGACTGTGTTTACAACGTGCACAAAGAGCCGTGACGCGAATCGAAACGAAACCTCCCGGAAAGCATGGACATTTATCGTTTGCGGTGTTTCCGAATTGTGTCGACACGACGATGTTGTAGTGGCGGAGGGGGGTTTTTTTTTAACTAGACGTTCGGCGACGTATTGCACGTTTTTTAGCTGCGGATTTTACGCGTTGACGTGGTGCGACGGGCACCGCGTTCTCGAGACCGAATTTATTTGGTTTGGTTGCCGCGGGAACACGTGACCGGCGGAGTGGTTGAAATTGAAAATTCCGTCTGAAACTCCCATATCGTTAAACGTTTTTCGACTTTTTTCGCGGTTTTTTTTTTTTAGACCGCGTTCTTTTCGTTTCGGAACGGACGGGAAAACAAACGAAAAGCGACTGAAACAACACCGTCGTCGTAATTTATACCGCGTTCGTTCCACATTTACCGCGCGATTTCCCCGTAAACGTAAAATAATATTATCTCAGCTAAGTTCGATCCAACAAAACCTAACCTAACCTCTTCGCGGAATTTTTCGCGTTTCTTTGCTTTTCGTATTGTATTTCACGCGTAAAAAGAACCGAGCGTTTTGATTAATCTCACACACGCGAGACGACGGATTCGATTTCGTTATCGTCGAAACGTGATTTATCACGCGACGTCAGAAAACGTCCGTTTTTCCGAACCCTTACGAAATACGAATTCGCGTAAACGCGCGTTTCACACAAACGCCCGTTTTGTTCAACGATTGATCTTTTTGGAGGTCGTTACGAAACGCACCGTTTCTGGAAATCGCTCGAACCGTGCCAATTGACAGTAACGCGAAACAAACAGCGTACTCGAGTATTTCCGTTCGATCACCGTCGTTGAAATAATGACGAAAAAGGTGATCGGAATTTCGACACGATCGTTTTAATCGACAATCGATTCGTTCAAAACGTTTTGAAATCGAAAATAATGGAACTATTTTTGTCGACGTTTAAAAACAAAATTCTTGTTTTTGGTCCCCCCCCCCTTCTAACTTCTCAAACGCTTACTTGGTCGGTTTTTTCAACCGTCCTTACACCTTGGCGCGCACGCCGTTCAACCGACGATACGAAAACATACCGTTTTCACGTTCGTGAAGTTAGCGGCGCAAGTATTTTTCAATAAAACCTTTCCGACAAATTTGTCGGTCGTTAGTCGGATAAGTCCCGAAATTCGCGGGACATTTTTCTAAAAGTTATGGGCTTTTTTTATTTTGCGCCGCTAACTTCTCACGGACGTACCGTTTTCACGTACACAACCGTATTCTCATATCCGATATCAGGCGGATTTCAATAGACAATTTCTTTCCCCGTCGGTCTCCGGAAGACGCATTCGACTTATGGACAACAAGACGTAGCGCGCAACGCGAATAACGACAGTAAAAAAAAAAATGCATTTCAACCCGGTGATTTCGATAATCACACGGCGGCCGGACGGTTTCCGGTCGCGTGGTGTTCTCCGAGCGGCCCGCGTTTTAATTGAAAACCGTATCGATTGACGACCGACCGCGAGCCGCCACGGACGTTTGTCATTTTCCATTACGCGTTCAAACAACGAAACAAACAGAACGTAAAATCCGTTTGATCCGAGCTCCGTCGTACGGAAAACGATTCGGCTACGTCCGCGATCACGCGAAAAACATCGAGCGGACCCGGTGGCGTGTTTTAGGAATTTCGAACTGTGGGGTAAACGTCATGTTGTTTTCAATTCGTGTTACGCGACGCGTCTTGTTTTTTAAAAGACAAGTCGAATGCGTCTCCCAGAAGCCCGACGAAGAATCTACGAAGCCTTTCGCGTGATGTACAATTGATGATTATAGTCAAACCTGAATCGTCAAGACTCGACAGAAATATGATCCTGATAACCTTGGGCTATTACCGTAGTATCATTTGTGATCATTAAATGTATTATCGAATAATACAGGACTGACAGGAAGAAAAAAGTCAGACGTGAGATCTAGAGTACAGTTACGAAACAGTATATTTTCAAAAGTCAATGAGAGAGGAGTTTGAGCACGTCCAAAAACAGCATTTTACCGGGAGAGATTTTTTAACGACACGATGTTATCGTATTTTTTTTTTTTTTATGGACACGGTTTTCAATCGAACGTCCGAAATGGTTTAAAAATCGTTATTTAAACCGGAACGACACAGCCAGTCTCGTCGTCGAGTTGACAGTCACGCGTACCTAACACACCAGGGCCGAAAACTGTGACGATTTCCCGCCCCGACGGGCGACACGGGTCCACGCTCGCGTTCGACTCGACTGATGTTTAAAGTAATTTTTTTCGTTTTTTTTTTTTTGTTTTAAGTTTTGCACGGGGGACATAACGAAGAAAACGCGAAGAAGAAAATCGCAACGCGCACCGGTTTTCGGTCCGTCGTCGACGCTCAGGTCGCCCGCGTGCAATGACAGATCACGGCGAGTGAACAATTGCAATGATCAACGCACGCGACAGAGCAAACACAGGTGCGATGGGTCGAAAAACATTCCGTCCGGCGACGCCCGCCGAGGACGGATATCGAAATGCACGGCCGGCGTCCTCCGAAACGCACGGTCGCGTTGGACAAAACTCAACGCCGACGGCCGAGGAACGACCTGACGGTACAGCCAAATAAAATTCATTTTTAAGACGTCAGCGAGATTCGTTTGACGCGCACGGGAAACCGGAAGCACACTTTTGTGCCGTATGAAAAGATTTTCATTGGTTCGTGGTGATTTCATTCTTTTCCCTGGATCTTGCCTTTTAAGTAATAAAGTCAAGCCGCCTCGGCCTTTCCTCCCGCCCCCCCCCCTTATAACGACATTACTTCAACGTCGATTTCTCGGCGAACACGAAGCTCATTTTGTTTTTGTCATTCTTCGAGTGAAAAATGATCGTTCTGTTGAACCGGTCGAAACTGGTCGAAATGTTAAAAAAAAAAAATTTTTTTACGGCGACGTTCGTCCCGATTGACAACACGGCCAAACAAACACGACTTGCCGCGGTGACGGCGTTCAGACGGACGCAAAACACGTCGGGAACGCGACGACCGAGAACGAGGTTGCTCGAAAAACCCCGAGGGAAACGGTGATTTGGTTTTGAAATATTATTCGAAACCCGGACCGAGTGCGAGACGGCCAAACTGACGACAATGTCGTAATGAAATCGCGTTCGTTCAGGTTTTCGCCGATCACAGCTCTGAACGTTGTCGGAACACGGACACGGACGCGGACGTCTTTCCGTCTTCATGTCTTTATCGTGAGTTCGATATACGACAAAACGCTGTCGATAGACTCGCGAGCACGAAAAAACGATAACGTTGATTTCGCGATCCATTTGATGCCGACTCGAGACGCGGAGTTAATTACGTGCTTGTAACCGCCGCGCTACGTTGTTCCGCTTGCAGACAGTCGACCGAACAGACGGGTCAGGTCCATGGTCAGGTCTTTGACGAACGGAACGTGAAGTCCGCCGACATCGAGGTCTCGGACGCAGTCGCAGTCGGGGGACTCTGAGAAATTTTTTGCACTACGGATTTTTCGTTTTTTTTTTTTTTTTCGTTCGTTTAAGTACGACGAGCATAGAAAAACGGCGTTTTTCAAAAAAACGTAAAAACAAAAACGTCTCGGGACGTCCGGAAACGTTCCGCAGGTCTGTGCTCGTGAACGTCCGAAGACTCATTGTGGTCGCGTGCCAATCGAACGGTATTCGACGTTCGACGCCTGACAACCTGACCCGTGGGTTTGCGAATGCGTTCGGACGCACGAAAACCGCGCGTCTATGTTATTCGATAACGCCGAGCGGAAAAGAAAAAACTCGAAAATCGCGTACGCAAATACAACAAATTCAAGGCCGACGCAGACACGTACGCGGAGTACGCGTTTTCGGCGAATATAATAATAATAATAATATAAAAAAATACTGCACGCCCGAAGCCGAACGTTCCGCTGTGACCTAAATATATACGGTACATTACTTACGATGCCCGAAAACAGCTTACGTCGCGGTGATTCAATAACACTCTTGCCAAATTCGAATTCTCGTTTTGATTACAAGAATGCTAATAACGTTATCTATATATATACACACACACACACACGTATATATATATATTTTTTTTTAGCCAAAACGAGCTGGTAAAATTTATTCGCGGATTCGTGATTTAAACGCGCCACGTCGAGGTCAGACTTCGGTCGTAAACCGTGCCCAGACGTTTCGCATTGACCACGAATATATCGAAACGTTCGTGGCGCGATTTCGAGACGTTTTGCGCAACTGGTGTGTTTCGTGTTTTCGTATCGTTTCGGTAAACCGAGGTGTTTTTTTTTTTTTTGTTTTGTTTTTCGTTTCCGAACGTAACCGTCGTTCTCGGACACCACGAAATCGCAACGATAACGTTGAAACGAAGCGAACGTGCCACTCGGATGGTTTCGATAGTTTTCCTCGTTTCAGTCCTGAACGTCGAACCGAGACAATATTTCGCAACACGTATTGGAAAATCGACGCGAATCGATTCGGGCAAACGTTCTTTGGGATTTCAATAATCGTACGACAAAACGACTTAACCCACAAACAATTTGGTGATTTCAATGTCTCTGTTTGTCGTTTATACGCGCGACGTCGGTTCTTTGAAAAATCACGATTTGTCGTCGCGGAACGTTATCACGCAAAAAAACATATTACGATTGTTATTGCCGTTGTAGTCGTTACGTGCGAACAGACGCGCCGAGTAGGCGTAAACGAGACGCGTGAGCGTGGAAGACGTCCCCGAGGAGTAGGACGATCGTCGAAAATCGCCGTCCGGGCCGGTTGATATTGTAACGTGACGTCACGGGCCACGTCTGTAACGCCTTTGGATCCCGTGGTATACGCGGTGGGCGTTTGTTTTCGCTATTCGATCCGGTAAAACAGATCACGACGTTCGTTGGGTAGCGGGGGCGAAGTCGTCTTCGTCGCGGTGGGACGGAACGAAATGTAGGTGGCCGAAAATCGTCTAAAAAAAATATTAACGATTTGAGGATAATTATTCGGTTAATATATTCCGTTTACCCGCGACGTCGTAAAAAAAAGTAAATGTGAATAACATTTTTGAGTTCTATGTATGTATTGTTCCATAATACGAATTCTCGTCTTTCGAACGGCGTGCGAATTCGACGTGCGCCGGCGAACGTTACCGCAAACGCGGTTTATACCACGATAACAACGTTGGGTTAGGTTGGACGGGCGAACACGCCGTGGCCCGCGAACGCGAGGCGTCAGATAGCGCTCCACCGACGCGCGTGCCGAAGTCCGTCCTCTCGTCGTAACCCGTACGCCGATCTCACGGCGACCGACTTCAGAACACGAGCGCTCGGACGGTTGCCGCCTCGCGAAAATGTAACCGAGCGGACGAATTCGAAACGTGCAAAATCGTACATAAGCGTATATTTATAAGATTCGGTCGCTTATTGGACTCAAAAATCGTCCAAATACATTAAAAATTATTCGGTCGTAAGACACAAATTTCGTAAAAAAATAGAAAATGATAGAAAATAAACATTTTCGGTCAAAATTTAGAAATAAACTGGTTTTCAAAAATTACATATTTTGTCGGTTATCACTGTTATGATGTGTGTATGTACAACAAAATATCTATGTACGCGGAACGGAACGGTCGGTTAGGCCCACGAAAACGTGTGGCTACGATCGTGCATAAGAATTCCCGGGCGAAAATAATCATATCGCTCGTACACCGTCACCCTCGGGTGTTCCGTTATCGCGACCGGACGGAATGTCGTTCGCACACTACGGATCGTTTTGGGGCATTTTCACCGATTTCGTTCGTCAAAACGTGTGGCGCGACGCGCAACGCCGTACGAGCGTGTGGTCGAGCCCGACTTCGCGCGGGACGTCATCGTGTTGAAAAGCTTCGTCCAGGCCTGCTGACCGTCCGTGCCCGGCGACGGGTACGCCGTGGAGACCCGGAGTCGCCGGGACCTCTGAACTCGGACCCCCAAGTCGTCCGTTCGTACTGGGCGTCCGTGTCGAGTCGGCCGGGTCTGGACGAACGCGGAAACGGCGCGGACGCGTGGCCTAGAACGCCGCGAGTGGACCGTCGGTGCCGTCCGTAAACAATGTCAAGGACTGGGTCGGCCGTGCGACCGGTTACGACGCGCCTCGTATTCGATAACGATCGCCATCGACAACGATCGCCCGGCTGAAACGCGTCCGAGACAGAACTCGGAAGAAAACAAATGCCAGAAAGCGTCGTCAATCGTCGATACGTGGTTTATTTTTTTGTCGTTGCCAAACGACGGTTTTTCAACGTGAACTTCGATCGTTCGATAGTCATCGATTGAGGACGTGAACCCATTTTTATTATTTAACAACACGGTTTTCGTTTCGTTATCAATGAATAAGCTAATCGACGGCGTAAACACTGTTTATACACAATAACAAAGAGGTCATGGGCGGTGACGATATTTTTCGATCGGCGATTCGACCTAACCTTTAACTGTTAAAAAAAAAAAGCCGGACCTAAGCCACCCCACGAACGAATCGACTACAATGTTCGCGTTTGCGTCGGGCGGTCGTTACGGTTCGAGAATATTGGGGCGACGCGATAACGCCGGGGTCTCGCCGTCGTGGAAACCTTTTTAACGAAATCAAACGCCACCCCTTTTCGAGTGCTTGCGCCCAGCGACGTGTCGAAAAACGTCAACCGAAACGCACGTCACCACACTGTTGGAGAGGTCAGCGCTCGGTGCTGCGTTTCGCGAGTGGGCTGAAACAAGACACGGAACACCGCGGAATACGAAGTGCACACCTGGGGGTGGTGGACCCGTGGTGGGGTCCCGAACCCGGATCACGAACGAATAACCGCATTTCCGTCAGCGCGCGTGTCTTGATGACAATAACGATAACAATTACTGTAAGCGCGTCGCGTTTAACGTCTCGATTACACGGTCATATTACACTTTTTCCAAGCGGCGATTACCAAAGAACCGGTTCGGTTAGGTCATGTCTTCTCGACAAGTGGGTAAGCGTGGAACAGGCGTCCGTGCAAAAACAAAGAGTCAACGTCAATTAACCTACAAAACTAGAGAATATCGTTTCTTATCGGGGACCCTTTGTTATTCGTATATTTCGTTAGTCTTTCTTCTTTTTTATAAATCCGGCATCGCGCACAATAACGCTCAGACGTACAGGACTCGCCATCATTTCCACACGGTATCCGTGTATCGCAACGCGAACCACATTCGGTTACTAAATAACGCGGTTACTAAATAACACGGTATACCAGTGAATATTATTGTGTGTTATGCGTGTCGTACAATCGTTTCAGTGAGCGATTCGTAGGTCAGTTTTATTTTTATTTTTTCCCACGCGCTCGTACGACCGAATTTCAAAATCGGGTTTTATTTTTCGTCATGATTAGGCGAACCGAACGAAATCAATCAGAAATACAATATCATCAAAATGTTTTTGCTGACTTTTCCGATCCGGGTGAATCTTATAGGTTTAACGTTTTTAACGTTAACGTACAGTGCAACTAAAACGTGGTGTGCGCTAACGACCAGCTTGGCGGAATCGATCCGTTTGCAATTCAATTGTACGCCGTTCCATAAAATGTACTTACTTCCGCCCGGCAGTGCGCCCAGCCAAGGCATTGAACGATTTTCGTCCAAGCCTAGGAAATTTCCGGATTTTATCTGACATCCAGCCGACGGGACGACACTGATCGAACGGGATCCCGAGACGATCGTATTCGTTTCCGACCCCGTCCGGCTGGCGAACCCGACCACTCGGTCCGAGTGATAAAAATTCTTTTTAAAAAAAAAAAAAAAACACCCCGAAGAACGGTCCGACGTCCAGCTGACCGTTTGGCCCGAGCAAAATGATTTTTTTCGTGAGATCCGCGGCCGACACGTAACGTAACGTAACGCACGTGCCATAACACGCGGATGACGCAAAGAGCGGTTGGCTTGGCGTCGGTTGCATACGGTTGGATTTCGATTACGGTCACTTGGCAGTGAAAACGGGTTCGAACCGATCGGGCCGTCGGTAACTTTCAAAATCGAGTTTACCGCGGTCCGCCGTGACGTCACGGGCGAATTCAATGTCGAACGATGTGCCCAGAGAGCGTACGACAATCGGATCCGACGTCGTTTTTTTCTCGTCATTCTTCGTTACCGCATCGATTTCTCCAGAGCGTCGCTATTGTCGTCGTCTGAACGCACCGACGGAAAATGCCGCGAATGAACGCTTACTGAACCTCGCCGCGGCGTTATGATTATCCGTCGGAAAACAATTATGGTTTCGTCGATCCGGCTCGTAGAGCTCGAAACAATAACGTTCAGTTCGCACATAAATCGCACACGTTTCCCTATAGGACCGATTTCGCCGTTGAAAAGTTGTTGAGACAATCAACGGTCTGAATCCGGTCGGTAAAAACGGTATCCCCCCCACCGGTGTCGTAACCGTTCGACGGTGAATTTGGTGACGCTCGGTCCGTTGGACGTGATAAGTAAAACTAAGTAAAAAAACACGCGTAACACGTTTGCGTTGTAGGATCGTTGCGTACGAACCAGAACCCGGTGAACAAACACCATCGTGACGTAAAGACGGTAAAATCGTTCGAGTCGCCGAAGTCGACGTGGACGGTGTATTATGTAACGACACGAGTGCCGCTCGATCAATCGAATGGTGTGCGATTATATAAAAGTCAAATCGCCAAGGTCAACACAAATGTAACGCCCGTGCTTGTTGTTATTATATAACGCACTTTGAATGTTAAGTAACCCGTCAGGGTCGAAATAGCACGCGCGGAATAGTACAATACGTTATAAATAGATGCGAAAACCGCCAAAAATAAAAACAACGTTTTATACTCTGTGCACACGTACGTAACGCCGCCGGCGGCACTCGGTCGTCCGACGCGAACGTCGTCTGCACCGCGTTATCTGTACCCACGGGCGCCCGTTTGTACTTTGGGGAAGTATAGTTGCTAAAATTGGTATTTTCACGTTGTAAAAGTCGACGTTTTATTTCTGTTTTATTTTTTCAACATAAATAAAAATATTTTAAGTAATTTTATACATATTAATATATTTGTTTATCGAACGAATTTCCCTTCTGTTTCTTCTGTGATAACACAACAGTTAAATATAAATGGTTTAATTTGGTATGATTATTGGAAATTAAAATCAATATCGTACATTGATGAAATAACACAAGACTACATTAAATTATTGAACCTAACCTTTTTTTTTTGCTTATCAAAAATAATAAATTATTTTGTCCCCCCCCACCCAAAAAAATATTATCCTACGGGCGCCCATGTCTGTACCCGCACTATCGGATCGATCTCGCGTCCGAAATGGTTTTCCGATACGATTCCGGCGCGGCAATTGGATTTGACACGGTTACTTTGTTCCGAACGATTTCCCGCGGTTCGATTCGACTGAAACGTCTTGAGACATCCGAACCGCGTCCTAGAATTCTGTCAATGTGTTTTCATATTGGATTCGACATGATTTTTACATTAAAAATAAAAAAATACGGTTAACAGTTACCGTTTTTTTTTTTTTTTTTTTGTTATATTTTTCGGAGATTTATTCATGTACACGTGTCTACATTTTAGTTTCCAAAAAAAAAAAAAAACGGCTACCGAACTATTTATAAAAGTTTATACGCAGCATCCAATAAAACAATTGTATTTAAAATTCATTCGGAACTAGATACGTCTTCCCGACACCGATCTGTGGATAACAATGAAAGCTATACGTGTTTATGAAAACATATTTTTGCATTGATCTTGCGTAAAACGAATTCGAGTATATTTTTTTTTTCGTTTTGTTTTGATCAATTTTTTAACCAAAAAAACAAAAAAATATTTTAGAAAAAACATGTTATTCAATGCAATTATCATCGTGAAAAAAAAATGTATAACTCATATTGTGACGAGGTGGGTTTTTCTCGCTATGAATAAATTACACATTTTAATTAATTAATTTATTTAAGTAAGATGAATTTTTTTTTTTAACGTGATTATAAACGTATAAGTGTTACGAAAAAATAAAAACTATACGACACCATTCGTCTTATCCTGTTTTTAGGACAAAAATAACGACAAAGATAACGAGCAACATGTAATTATTTTTATACGTACGAGGTCCGTTGAAAAAGTACCAGGACAAATGTTATTTGTCGACTGATCTCTACACGTGATAACGTTTTGAATTATAAACAGACAAACATATCGGTGAACGTTTCAAACAAAACCCGAAGCCGTCGTCTCGTCACGGTTTAATATTATCTAACACGTGGTTAGATCGAGTCGGTTTGTTTCGTTTGCCGTTTTCGACTTGTCCGAAATCAACGAACACCGTGTGCGTGCGTCAAGTTTTCTATTTACGATTGTTATTGCACCGCTTCAGATGGTATTAAACACGATAGCATAATGTTTGACGGCATGTGAACGTTTTATTCGCGAAAAAGTGTTAAACAAGTATTAGACGTGAATGAAAAAAAAAAATATTGAGAATCCCGACGTTACGCGCACGTATATGTAGCGCGGACCAGTGTGTTTCCAGAGAGAAAAAAAAAATTATGCGCCGGTGAAAGGATTATTATTAAGTGTTACGTGTCGTCGTGATAATATGTTAAACGAGATCTCTCTTATAACGTGCCGGAGCGTGTTTCAATGTCCGTCGAACGCGGAAATAGGGCCATGTCAGGTGGGGGGGATAGGAGGACGTGTGCGACCAAGTTTAAAAAAAAACGGTTTCGAACGTGAACGGATTTTTTAAAGGAAAACGATAAATTATTCCGCGCAGAAACTAACGACACGCCTCGCGCGTATTATTTAATATACACCGCGATGGTAAAAACCGAAAATCCGCAGTACACAAACAAACGGCAACGACAATAAATCTTCGTACGGCGAAAACGAGTATTGTTTTGATAAACACGATTATGACGACGTTCGTGGGAAGGCAAAAATAGTACGAAAAATCCCCCGGAAAAACGAGTGCCGCGGGTTGTGAAAAAACAAATGAAAACAAACAATAATATTAATAAATCGACGAGCCGTACGCGATAAAACGAAGATCCAAAAACAATAATAACAGACGAGCGGATACAGATCGTGTACCAAAAGCGTAGTGTTCTTGTACACGGTGTCTGGTAAAGTTTTCGAATAATTTCCCCGTGTTCGTTCGACTACGCGTTTTTATCGCTTTTCAAAAGTACTCTTTACGAGACCGGTCGCGTGCGTTTTAGTTTTACGGTGTTATTCGCTTTTTTTTTTTTATTATTACGCGTAACAGAGTCCGGACCGCGTCCGAATTCACATTTCGCGAACGATACGATTGCTGTCCTGTACCGCGAGGCGCAAACGCGCCCGAGTCCAGAGTGATTTCATGCCCCCGGGATGGTGAGAGGATTCGCCAAACTCGATAAAAAGCGCATAGTCCGAGAACTTTGAAAAGTTTACGCCTTTGAGCATTCGTTACTCGGTGTTTGTAAATGTTTTCCGCGGTTTTTTTTTTTTATATACAAAATATTCCTAAAGATGTAAAATTCTTCAAATCTATTAAAGTAGATCATTTTCGTATTATTACAAATATTCGCACAGCTAATAACTGGCGTAGTCGCATTGATTTTTCGACCGCGATTTCATATTTTTTGTCACGATTTGTTCGATGGTAAGTTCGAATAAAGTGAAATAATATGGTTTTTCCACTAGTCGCAAAAGTACATTTTACGATTTTACGGTTCACATTGTACGATGTTACAATTAATTTCGAGACGTGTCGATTCATTTTCGAAATCTGCCGTTTTTATTTTGAAAAACCGCCGTAACACGTTCGCAAAGCGTCGACTGTTTTTTGAAATCCGGAAAAACACGACTCACTGCTACACAACAATATTACTCGGGCGGATTCAACGTCGTTAAATTATTTTAATATCCCGTCAGGTCGAGTGACCCGAAGATAAAAACGTCGTGTCACGGATCGATGCGATGTAAACAAACGAAAATTATAGGTTGTTTCGAAAAAGAAAGTCGAAAAACGTATTATTATTGGGGTTTCACTCAAAATTCTGACTTTGAAAACTTAAGAAAAGACGATGTTTAAATATTTCAAGACGATCATGTTTTGTTATTACCGGATGATGATCTCGTCTGAACTTGGTGGTATATATATATACGTACATTTGCATTTGCATTATTTTTTTTTTAATATATATATAAAAATATTCACTAAAACGTGCGTTGAACAATCGCAACGTGGCCATGGAAAAAATTGCAAAACACGCCTTCACAACTAAAACTACAATGACCGCTAAACTACGCAACAGAACCGTTTTAGATCTCGTCTCGGGACGTCCTACGAAACGTAACCAAAACGTACGTTTATTGTACGCGCGAATTCCGAACCGCGACTCCGTCGTACGTACTAACCTAACTTCAAAACATTCGCGGTGATTTCGCAATCGATTCGCAACAGTCCCCGATAACGTGTCGGACAACACGTCAGATATCCTATGATCATGCGGTTTTTTTGAACGAATTTCGCTAGTTTATGCGATTTAAAGTTTTTCCGTGTTAAACGACTTTCGATCGAAGTGTCCGTTCGGACTGCAATAAACATACGTACGCGAGTATGAAATAACAACGATAATATCGATAATGGGTCGGGCGGTGACGGACGCGACCGCGGTTTTTAAGGTCGTCCCGCAGCGGCGTGACCGCACACAAAGGAAAAAATAACAAATGACGATAACGACGATTTTAACGAGTCGGGGGAAAAAAGTAGTCGTAGCAGTAGTAGTAGTAGTAGAACGAAAGAGAGAGAGAGACAGAGAAAAAGGTTTTCAATGTAAACCACCAACGCTGCGTACAATGGCGATCGCGCGGGCTCCGGTGTTGTTCTTGGCCGTTGACACAGTTTCGGATGCGTCGTCTCGGGTCGCCCGCGGGGTAGGGAGAAAGTAGGCTGCAGTTGAGGGCAATGCACTAAGCGCAACACGGTCGACCGTGTGCCGCCGCCGCCGTCGTTGGCACCGATATTCTTCGTGTATTATCATCGTTATTATTATTGTTGTTGTTATTTAATCATTTCGTATCGCGTCGCGCCGAAGGAGGAAACCCCCGTGATCGACAAAAAAAAATAAATAAACGTATCGACGGCCGGGCGGGCGGGTGTGCTGGGACACGGAGTTAAGCGAGTCGACGGTCGTAAATAATATACGGTTAAACGTTACGAACCCCGTTCGACCAGTAAGGTTTATGTGATTTCTGGGCCGAAGACGAGTCACTTGAACGTCGAAAACGATGGACGGAGAACCGGACTTATCCTTGCCGAGGACGCGCCGAACAGGACGCGGAGACGATACGCCCAAATCACGCGTCGCGTCCGGGTAAAATAAAAACCGTCCGGTTGTTTGTTACTTTTGTTCCGCGAGAACTCCCGGGCCCGCGTCATTGGTTTCCGAAAAAGGCCCATACAGTTCAAGTTCTCCGCGGCCCGACACGCGTTCTCGACAATCTCGGACAACGCCGTACGACTCGATTTTCCGTCACGATTTTCGACGACATAAACATTGCGAACATTCACTACGCGTGCTCAGCCTCGTCTCGATGGGTTCGTCTAATGGACAATTTATTTCGATGGACTCCAGCGGACAAATACGTTGTTATTCCTATCGGTTATAGCCGAATTATAGATTTACACGATCACTGTGCACCCCGCCGGCAACCACTAAACATTCAAAGTAATTATTACAACACGAATCATTGAACAACGAAATATTTTAGAAATTTTGACATCAGAACTCAAACGTTGAAGTTGGGGGTGGTTACGGTGATAATTTATTCGGCATGATCCATTATACGTCCACGGCTCTTGTCGTATGTATATCAGCTGGTGTTTGCCTTTGACGGAAAATGTTAACTACAGTGTATCAAAATTAGTAAATCAAATTTTTTTTAATATCATTTCACAACACTTATCATTATTATCGACTGTCAACACTAAATTAACTAAAATCACTCGTTGAATCAAAATTTTCCGTTATAACGATGGAAACGATCAGGGGTACCGTACAATTAATATTCGGGACGGCCGAAATCACGGGCAAATGTGTACAGTTCGATTATGAGTCGACGAAATACGACGACGTGTCACGGACGACGACGGGACGGTGACGAAAACGCTATAACACCGGTCGATACGAGCGAACGACCGTGTATTTGTACGTTCGTGGCGACGTTTTCGGTATCACGAAAAAAATCGTTTTCGTATTCGTATTTCCGGAGCGTTCGGCCGAAATCGTCGTTGTCGTCGTGTTCGGCCCGTCATTAATTTGAGTCAGAAGTCAGTGAATTTTCAAACGAAGGCACCGACCCGACCTATCGTTTCGACCCTCTCGCCGCGGTCAGTCGTATTTGCGGACGTGGAGAGTCGAGTACGTGCAGCGTGGTAAGAGAACACGATTCTACTTGTTTCGCTATTTATTTTATAGCGAAATTTTATCATCTTCTCGTTCACACGCTCGTTTATTATTTCGGTATTATTGCAATAAATTTTTGTTTTTTTAAACGACGAACCCGTAATATGTTTGCGCGTGCAACAGCGTGATACAATAATATTTTCTGTAACGAACGGGCGGTGGGTAAGGTCAGAGTTTCTTGAAAATGGATATGGCGTTTAATTTGATTGAAAATATATTTATAATGTATATATTGTCAAGGCTATACGTTAACTAGTTTTAAGTTATGGTTTAATATACTTTTCGTAAATTGACTTTTAACTTGATAAGAAACGTTTTTTCAAACTTAAAATTTTATTTCAACTAGATAAATTATACGAAAGTATCTACCCAAGTTAATTCAACAATAATCTTATAATATGTAACGTCAATAACTATAGTATTGTTTACAGTATTTAGTTACGTTACCGTATAATAATATTAAATATTATATAAATCTTCCTCTCTCTCTCTCTCTCTCTCATTTCACAGCTGTAACTTTCTTAAGGTTATATTTTTAGTTTTCGAGGTAAACAACTATTGAATTTTAACCCAACCTAATCTAGTTAAAAAATTAGTTGACCGCCCATCCTTGTAAAAATGTACGACAAAAAATCGTTACATCAAAATTCAATTCATATTATGATATGATCAAATGACTTATTGAAATATAGTTTTCGATGTTAATTCCAGTGTTGATTTTGCGAGTTACTCCGCGCGAAAGTTTCATAGTCTTTTCAATACTCGCTCGAAGATGTTTCCGTACCGCAAAATATCATAACAATTTTATCGACGTGTAGGTTCGGTGGGTGATTCGGTCTGTGCACGGAATGTCCTGTGATTTCGCGAACGGAGATGTGATTTCCCAAAACCTCTTCGGCCCATTACCGGTGCAGTTCGTCGTTGTCAACATACTTTTGGCATCGTCTCTTTTGATCGATCGCGCGGAAACGGTTATGGACGTTATGAACGTGCTAGATGTCTCGTGCTAGAGTCCGAAACGTCAGTCGAAAACCGAACTAAAAGACATCTGAAAACATTCTGAATAAGGTTATGGACGTTGTCACGCAATCGAGATGATGTTACGACGCTGCTATAACGACGGACGAACGCCATCGACGATTTCAATGCTGCAGCCAGGCCCGGCTCGAGCGTTTAAACACACCTGGGCGAAATTAAGATTTGTCGCCCCCTCGCGTGTTTATGTTTGTTTAAGTTTTCTTTTAGGCGTAAACGAGTGGGCGGGAGGACTTAATAGTTATTGTATTATTGGGATATGAAATCAAAAGAGCATATTGTACAAGTTCAACGTGTCATTCGACATAAATATTATAGCCAAATGGTCTTTAGATTCGTGTAATTTATTACACAACATAATATGTAATAGTTTTTATAAGAATCACGTGCAATGCCAAATCTTGAAATGCCGTCACAGGTGTGTGCCTGTGTCCGCCTGCCCCTTGAGCCGGGCCTGGCCGCAGCGACGTGGTACACCGTTTCCTATTTGTCCGGATATGTACCACCACGTTGCTCGAGATTGTTTCCAGGGAGGCACACGGGCACTGCATATTTCCGCCTCTCCCCCCGGCCGGTTCGACCACACCGTCTATTTATGAACCGTACGGTCGTACGGCATTACCGGCTACGATAAGTCATAGGCGACGGTGTACGGAACATGTTTTCAACGGATTCGGAACGAAACGTTCTCCGGGAGAACGCGCGCGCGTTCTTTCGTCGTCGTCGTCGTCGTCTCCGTTACTCGGCTAACCCACGCTTCTCTCCAACCTACATAGCGACGCGTATTACGTAACCTGCGCGCGCGTAACGTTGTTTTCGGACGGCACGGTTCACACCGTCGCACACCATTGTGTCTAATAGACGCGGTTGGTCTGGCTCGTGGAAATGTGTCAAAAGGCGAGAATGAGAAGAACGGAAAAATCGTAAACAAACAGACGTCCGCGTGTCGTATTTTTAACGTAACACGTATTTTTCGATCGACTTGCCGTTATAAGTTCGACGTTTCCGTTACGTAAAAGCGTAGGCGAATCGAACGCGTTTTCGAAGGACTCCGTCAAATAGGGCGCACTATGGTTTTTTTTTGGGGGGGGGGGAACGGGGAGGCTAAACAAAATCCGAAAACTCGTTGGTAATATATCGATGATTTTTGCGTTTTATCTGTAAAAGATTAATGTATGAACATGGTGGGTTTTTTTCCTTTCGTCCCCTAATCACGGACAACACTTCTGATGTTTCAAAATCAACAAAAAAAAAAATTTTTTTTTTTAGACGGGGGGGGCGAACACGTGCGCGCCGAACGCCGGGAAAGCATCGCGTGACGTTCGTTAGTTAGCTCATTAGACGTCCGTCGACATGGATCCGCCGGCCGGCCCCGCGGGTGGAATCGGAGACGACGAGTCCTTCGCGGGCGGTTTCGCGTCGATTTCTAGAAAAAAGCCAACGGGGAAAACGAGATCGCCCGTCGGACCGCGAACAACGAACTCCGAACGGACTCGAGCTCTTCCCCGCGCGTTACTTACTAGCCCGTCCGATGCGATCGGCTTTGGGCCGCGGCGTTTTCCGAACGCACAACGGTTGCACCACTGGAACGCGGCCATCGACGTTTCGCGTTCGGTCTCGCGGTAAACGTGTCGGAAACGCACTTGTTGGCTTGCGACCGACCGTTACGCGGCCACGACCCGGTATCCCAAACGGCCAGACGCGTCGGTACCCCGTTTCCGTTGCAAACACGTTTCGGTATATTAGCAAAACAGCTGTTGACGAAGTGCATTTTACAATTTGTATATACTCGTCGATATTTTAATCGGAACCGGAATGCTGAATTCCGGAGAACGTTTTCAAATTTATTCGTTTCGAATGTATACGCAGAACGAAGTCATGTCAACAGAGACGGACCAAACGACATTATATCGCGTGGACCAAAGTTATCGGCCTCTGCCGTCTCGCCACAACAGCTTTGTTGTGACCGTAATTACCGATCCGAGTTGGTTCCGTTGAATCCGGAGTTAGGTGGATGTTATGCGTGCATCTCGTTCGTAGACGATACGAAACCAATGATTCGATTGTAAACCGACCGATTGCGGCGAGTACGTGGTATATTCTCAAGGACCGTACGAGAAATCGGCCGGTTCAAAGGCTTTCAAGGATGAACAGGCGAGGTCGCGATTAGGTGAAAATAATCTGTTTGCGGGATCACGGGTGGTCTTTAGCAGCACAAGGCTTCAGAACTCATTAGTTTGGTCGGCATGTGATACGTGTTATCAACGGAGAACACCGTCAGGTAGATACGTATATATGTGTGTGTGTGCTCATTTAAGCCCCAAATCGAATTCACTGAAAATCAACATCGTTTCTCATTTCCGGATAGATTATAGTATAACAATTTTTATGTTCTACGATTTTAAATAACAGTTGTCACAATCATCTGTCCGTATTACGGGTACGTACACGAACACGTGTAACCGTTGAAGATATTTACTAACCGTTTATCGCTCTACATTTTATCGACCGAAAACGATGGTTGTACAGCATTTAAATTATAATCGACCCACGGTGGACAAACGTATTGACTTCTGATCGAGTCGAGATACGTTTACGTAAAACCAAACGGTTTACTTGTCACGTGAATACAATGAATACAAGTGACATTGAACTAAAAGAGCTAAAAAAAATAAAAATAATTATTAAACTTTCTTAGCCTCGCCGAGAATTAATTTCACCGGTACGGCGCGATGTTTTTGAATCGTAAGTGGTTTTGCAATCACTCGTTGCACGAACGGTGAACCGTCGAAGCGCATCTTTGGCAGCTACGGTCAAGTTCAATCCGTCAAACACCATCGTTCCTTCTGACGACATTCACGGATGCATGACGCGGACTTGCGCGCAACCGAACGGATGGAGACCTTAACCGTGCAACGTCGCTGAAATTATAAAACGCACACGTCTCGACCGCCGTTATGTAATCGTGACCAATCTGTTCGGTTCGTCGTTTCAAGTCGTTTGTTTCATTTGTTGTCGTTTGACGTTACTGTCTCCTCATGTCCATGCATTTCTTCTCGCAATAAACGATTCTCCACTGTGCACTCGTCATTCATACCCCGCAAAATGCGATTGAAAACATATAATTTTCTTATGTCCCTCCCTAACAATAAAAGACAAGCCCTACTCAAAAATCTGAGTGATAACAATGTGTCCTCCGATAATATCTTTTCGATTTTAAGCTCTCCCTCCCCATTGGCGGTTAATTTAGTTCTCAATTTTATTGTAAATTCCGGTTTTCTGGTTTAATTTATATATTACATGAAACATCTCTTTTTTTTTTGTTATTTAATCTCCTTTTTAATTTACTTTTAGTTTAGTTTTAGTTTTTATTTATGTTCTTTTTTTTCACATATTACACAATCCAGTGTTAATTTAGTTTAATTGTCGCAGTGTAATGTTGTAAAACAAATCTTCTTTAAAAAAAAACGTTACCGTCAATTTACGTATACGCGTGTATATTTTAGATATTGTTTTTTTTTTTGTTCCAAGACTGGGATACGTTTGTATTCACAAGGCGCGTTCAAATTAATTCACTACGTTCTAGATACCATTTTTTGTTTTTTTTACTCTTCGGTCTAATTAACCTGACGCTACATTACGCCGAGGCTGGACAAATTAACACATTTTTCGAAACACACACAAAAGACTCGCGACTAACGTTTTAAATGAATAAATGCGATTTGATTGGTATACGTATTTTCATCACGAATCCCGGTAATTAAGTAAAACCCAACGGACGTGGTATCGTTTTCATTAATTTTTTTTCGAACGAGTTGAAAAAACATAATTCCACCTCATTACACTCATTTTAGACTATTACTTCACAAACGGACATTTCGTATGAAATGCATATTAGAAAAACCTTAATTGGAGGTTTTTTGTGTTTTATCGTTATATCATACGAAAAAATACCGAAATGTAAATAAACGTTATTAATATGGACTGGTGAAAAAAAAAAATGAGCAAGCTATATTAGTCCAGATTACGTCAGTGCGGTCCGTTTTATAGTTATACGGACTGACAACACGGTAACATTAACATAACAGCGATTCAAGGTTATCCGATAATTTTATTACTCTTGAACACAAAAAATATAGCAATATCGTAATATTATATCGGTATTGATTTAATTTCTAGATAAATTAAAAAATAAAATAAACACGTACGCGTGTAATACAAATGAATAAATATATTTTTTACGCATATACGACTTGCGACAGACACGTAAAATAATTGTGTTTCGATCGCCGTGCGCAATTCGACCTCATTGCTCACGGATTCTGTCGGTAGAAAAAAAAAACAAAACTACTGAAACGTATATTTTTTTTTTGTTCGTTGTTTTTTCAGCGCCAAACATTGCTGTTCGTCCGGAGTGGATCGTTCGGAACGGGCGCGATCAAAACGGATTTCGCTGTAAATCGATCGCCTTGCCGTATGCCGACAGACTCTCACGACGGAGGGCAGAAAAACCTAACCGATCGAATCCGAAGCTGGCGAAACGAATCCGTCGACGCGATCGCGAAAACAATATGCGCACGGTCTATTTTCGTTCTATGCCGCGGTACCTACGCGAGCAGCGAACGTCCGCCGGTGTATTTCCGGACGGTTCGTTGCTCCGCGCGCGTGCACGCGGACGCGAAACGATTGTTTTGTAATCGATCGTCGAGTTTGATTCGACGTTTTTGTTGATGTCGATAATGTTCATATTTTCGGTCTCGCGAAAGTGCAATGACCAGTAACGACAACAACAACAACACGCCGTCGTATCTCTCGTTACGTGCGACGATCTTATTATATATGCGAACGATTTGAACTCATTTCCTAGGGGTTTTTTTCAACAACAGGATTAACGAAAAAAAAATTTGAAAAAAAAATCGTTAGCCGAAATATTTTTCGTAAAGTTCTCGTCGAGCGCTCGTTTTCATAACGCGTGAGATCGAAATGATATTTTATTCTATCTCGCGATGTTGACGTTTCGTTGTTTTTTTTCCCCCCTCTCCGTCGATGTTTTTAGTTTTAGAAACTTCGCGACGACGCAAGTTTTGATTATTATTTCTTTTTAAATGAACACACGTAAAACCAAAATATTGACCGATCATGTGTTTACAACAATCGCCGTGGCTTACCGTTGTATTACTCGCGTTTAAAAACAACCGAAATTTTACGTTTCCGTGTTTTCAGACGATTTTTTCTTTCTTTCCGAACGATAAATGTGTATACCCTTTGCCGTACGCAGCGGGTTTTTCAAAAGACCGGGTTTGTTTTTTACTTAGCAACGTGTTAGTGTACGAATGGTCGGCATTTAAATTGTCAATGATATCGTGTTTCAAACAAGACAAACAAGAGTCGGCATTTCCGCTCCACGTTCGAAAACGGTCTGTTTGGTTATATTACGCGGACGAAACCATTACGCTCGTATTCATAGAAGAGAAAACGTTTCGACTGATAAATTTGTTTTAGATTCGGATGACGACACGTATTTTTTCTTTTACCCAATGAAAAAACAAAAACGGTTCAAAGTGTCGCTAACCAATGTAAATGGCGTGCCGTTTAAGTACCCGGCGAACAATAATCACGTTAGTTACGGTATTGCACACACGAATTGGATCCGAAAATAACGTGAAATATCTAAAACCCATAATTATGTGTGCGTGTTATATTGTTCGTAGTCAAATCGGCTACGGCGGATTTTTATTACGAGCGTTCGCGTTTATGTTTATGTTTCGTAATCCTTTGTCGGGAACGCGTGGCCGGACAGGAACCGTTACGATTCGTTATTAGTCTTAAACGGACGATAACAGTAAACAATAGAAGAAGAAGAAGAAGAAAAAAAAGCGCACCGAAAATTAACAACACGACCAATAAAAACATTTATTGTTGTTCGGAACGGGAAACATGGATTTTACGCGCGTTAACGGAAGTTCGGTTTTCCAGCGGCGCCCCACGGGGGGTACTCTCGTCCGTCCTCGGACGCGCGCGCCAATCGATTTAGTTTCGTTAGTCTAACTGGTTTTTTTAAACGTAAAAACGATATCACACGCACAATATCGGTGTTCGGCGCGCGCGTGTTATTAAATTTAAATACCGTCTGACAACGTCAAGAGAAACGTGATGAATTATCATGTTTTCGACCCGTCGCGCCCATATTACGGACGTCGGTATCCGATTATTTGGTGGCTAAGGCCACGGCGACGTAGCCGGGACACACGAGCTTCGCGCGAACAACAACAACAGCAACGTTTCGGTTTTGTTGTCGGTCTCTCGAACGACGTTACCGTTCTGTTCCGGCGAAACGACGTACGCCATCGCGTCTGTGCACGTGTAAATATCGAAAACGTATTACTAAACCGGCATGTCGCCCGCCCCCCCAATATTGAAATTCGTTATAATTCTTATGCAGATATTTAGTACGACCATATGTCTCCAGCCCCCCTTCAATTTTTTTATCATTACGTCAATAATAATGTCGTACAAATTCGTACAAATAACGTACTAAACATCTGCATAAAAATTATAACGAATTTCAAAATTGGGGGGGAGGGGGCGGGCGACATGCACGTTATTATTACACCGGCATTTGTTCGTTTCACGTTCCGGACGGAAACCGCACGTACATTTTTTTTCTTAAACCCGGACAGAGTGTCGAACGCGTTACGCGGAAAATGCGAAAAACTGCGGAGAAATCGCTTCTTTTTTTATTTTAAGTCATGATTTGATTTCATGTGCGTTTATTTTCTTCGTGCCGACTTTCGAAATCGTACGAAAATATACTGTTGATTTATGTTCACGTGCATAGAACCTAACCATGGAATTGATTCCGGTCGTCGGGAAACAATTTTTCATACGAAACCGACAGTAGTCGAAAGTTTACAAAAAGTATTTATGCGTGCGCCACAATCGTATTCAAAAACGCCGGGTAACATAATAAACGACGTACATGATTTAAAGTATAGGTTTTTTTTTCGATGCATATATAGAAAAGAAACCCAAAACTATATCGTAATATAAACAACGCTTTCGCTCTATTTCCGGAGATGATTTACTCGCGTGTCTTCAAATCTAATTCCGCGGAACGAATTAAATGCGAACAATTGATGTTTCTTTGATCGCCGACTGTGCACAGCAGATATCATTTGTAATTGGTTTTCTGCGGTCCAAAAGGACTTCGTGAACAGTATCGAATGATGTTTTGAGTATATGTATATATACAGTTGTCGAACGGTTCAACAGTTGACATTATAACATTGTTAAGACTGTACCGACTAGACATCACAACGTTACTCCCCCGTGAACTCTCGTGGAACACACAAACGACCGTTACACAGCGGGATAAATACATTTTCAAATATTCGCCCGACTAAGCTAACTTAGGTTCCCGCAAAAAACCTGACGACAATATAAAATATGCTCGTTTTGCCAAACAGCAGTCTTTCTTTGTGACATTCGGCAACTACCGTTTTCAGTATTGTATTCTTTACGCGTTTCATTGAAATATGTCCCCCTTCGAAAACTACCGTTCCATTCTATAATTCTTTCAGTGTATATATATATATATCGACCACTAAGGCTGGATTAAGGGCAAAATAAATTCCACATAAAACCACTATAAACGCGCGCGTCGTATAAAAGCATAATGGTAAAAGTGCGTTTAACCGAAACGTGTATTTAATAAACAACCAACAAACTTATCCGATCGTGCGTCGACCGCGTATTTTTTTTTTTGCATAGGACCTACCCCCAAACTTAATTTAATATAGTTTTTAAAAGCTTTTGCCCGATGCGTATGGCGCTTTGATTTCAAAACAGAACTCGTAAATCGTTTTTGTCAAGAACGACGGTCGGATAGAAACAAACAATTTTTTTTTGTAATGGAATTACAGAAACGGAATTTTTCTAAGGTGTAAACAAAAGATTTATCAGCCTTTTTTCTAAGTCATTGTGGGAGTAGATATTTGATTAAATAATTGATTTTTTTTTTTTAATATAAAAAAATATATTGAAAAATGAAAAAATTAATTTGTTTTGATTAAAATATCAACAGCGAAGTTCCAAAATAATCTAATAAAGAAGCTAATGAATTCGAATGATTTCTCAAAGTCGTCTCGCTCTAAATTATGAACACGCATCGACGTATCGACCTTGTACAACAACGTCTGCTTTTCGTTCGACACGTTCATCGAGTTCCCCCGGTAATAATGGTCAAAAGAAATCGGGCACCATGAACACGTCCAGTTCGGACACGGGCGCTTGTCGTGGTCCGTACCTCCTTCAGTATGCCTCCTAGAATAATTTCGGTGAGAAATACTTCGGAACGAAAATCAAAGAGCAGATGTTATGCTACGCATTTGGCCGGATGATTTTACAAAATATCGATTTCATAGCCGTCGAGAAATGTGTAAAACCGAAAACTTAAATGATTAATAGTTAATTTTTCAATCAGTATTTCAAGAAATCGTCCGGTGGACATGAAGTAGACACGTCGACGAGTTCATTTACGTTTCAAACCGTAGAATCGTATCCTAATTAACACGACTTCAAAACAATGGGAGTGCGGATGGTCTGTAGTAAATGTGTATAAATATGAAGTGTAGCGTTAGAACGGAAAATCAAAATACGGTCGTGGTCTCCGTCGCGTTGTGCGTTCGAAGCGTCGACGTCGGAAAACTACAGAAAAAAGTCACGAACCCGGTTTCGATATTTTTTAAAAACAAGAAACGTTAAAAGATCGAATCAAAAAAAAAAAACCCCCGCTGCAAGTATTTACACAGTCGTGTCACTTTTTTTCGAAGATTTTTCACTTTCGTTTGATACGGTTGTTATGTTACGTTCATTTTGTGTTACTCCGAACTCGTTTATTAGCTGTTCTTTCGAATCATCATTGCTCCGCTCTGCTTTCCGTTTCATTCCCAAACCGAATTTACGACGTGTAAAAACGCGCCGACGTCGAAAAACAAAACTTTACGGTTTTATCACCACGTTCAACGACTCGACTCAACACTGGCTCGTGAATTGCCGTGACCAAACACTGTGTCAACGGTTTTTAATAACCGTCGGCCGCAGTGGAACGGAATTCTCGAACGCCGAAACTTTCCGACGGATGACGTTTATTCATTTATTTTATTTTTTTTTGCAAAAGACACGACGGTTCGTCGTAGTTTTCCGACTGACGCGAAAAACAAACTCCACCATACGATTCCCAATGTCCTTAAGACGTCGCCATTATTATTAAACATCACAAGATCGGACGTTCAAAAACGTCTCGGGTCTTGATCGGAAATTACACGGGGGTTTTTTTTTGTTTAAGCTATTTCTAACGCTTGAAGACAATTACCCGAATGATCGAAAAACATCTCAATCGTCCTGTCTACACGTATACAACGCCCGCGCCACGCCGACGACGACCGTTCGAAACGAAAGAATTCCACTTCCGCGGTCTTGCGAACGTTGCGCCCAAAACGCTTTTTTCGTGATATTTTTACCGCAAGTATATTTTGTCCGTACGTGTTTTCGGGCGTGCGCACGTCATATTGTGCCGAATACAAAGAGGTACCGTTATCGCGACGAGACGGGTCCCCGTTTCGTGTGCACGAGATCGTTAAAATGTTAATAATAAGCAATAATAAGCAATAACGATTTCACAATAGCTCTACGCCGCTCAAACAAAACCGAAGAATATTTATAGAACTAAACGAGATGATTATTATTGCTATTTTTTTTTTTTTTTCAAACATAATGGTTTTCCAAGGTTAAACGTCACTGACGAAAAAAAAAAAAAAACTATTAAATTAT
Organism: Schlechtendalia chinensis; assembly: GCA_019022885.1. Classification (NCBI taxonomy): domain Eukaryota; kingdom Metazoa; phylum Arthropoda; class Insecta; order Hemiptera; family Aphididae; genus Schlechtendalia; species Schlechtendalia chinensis. Next base: position 6,643,883 of record CM032345.1, on the reverse strand, counting down.
CGATTTTCGAGTCGGTTCTTTTATTTATATCCGTTTTTACCGTTCGTACGGTTTTCGACAAGTTCGGTATTTTGAACCGTGTGTCTTGTGTGTTCGTAAACGCTGACGCACGCGAAGCCGTATCGTAACGTCGATAGGAATGCGGAATGCGAAATGCAAACTCCCCGGGCTTCGTACAAGACGCTCAAGGCGTATCGGCCAGTACGGATCGTCAACAATAATCGTAATATTCGTCAATTCGCAATGTCTGGGGTTAGTGCATCATTAACGGTCGTTGAATCGCCTCAGACGGTAAGTCAGTCCACCCACTCGTCACCAACCGACCGGCGAGAACGTTCCCGATACTTTAGACACGAGCAGCGGCATGGTTATGGGCGGGGGGGGATAATGGAGACAGATCCCCCTCCCCCTCGTCAAGGCCTTTGTAAAATAAATTGATTTTTTAATATTATATAATACAGTCGAGTCTCGATAACTCGAATTCCAAGGGAGGTGAAAATTAATTCAACTCGTTTATTTTTCAAGTTACATAACTACATATTTTTTAAAAAATACGAACAAATTCGAGTTGGCTATTGTGATATTACCGTTTTCAACTCGCAGTACAATTATTGTACACGAACGATTATTCCAATAAAAAAATTTTAAAAACACACCTATACATTAGTTAACAGAGTTTGATTTATATTGAAACCGTTTCGGTTAGTTATCGTTATTGTTTAACCCATTAACGGCCAAAGCATGAAAAACTAAAAAAACTTATTATTATCATAATTGTTATTTGCTAAATATTGTGTGATTTGACGAAGCTTATCAGTATGTTTATAAATAACAGTACGTACCGGTAAACCCGATTAACTAATAAAACGACAACGCAGACAAACAATGGCAACGGCCGGTATCGGAATGTATACGCTACAAATGCCAACGTTGCGTGTACGCAACATTAACTTTAAATGGTAGTTTTGTAATCTAAGAAATTAAAAAGTCAATAAAAACGATAGGAACACATCACCTACCTTTTGAAATAATGATTTGTATACAGTTCGAACTTTATAATATAAATTTTAAATTATTTTAAATTTCTATAGGATTTAGAATTTTATACATTAAAAATATCTCATTTTTGTATCATAATAATACCAATCATATAAATGAAAACCCAGTGGTTATGGTTCTTATTAATTTATCAGTGTCTCCTTAATCGAATAGTATCAAAGTTGAATAATAATAAAAGAATAATTCAATCCAAAAAAATATTTTAAATCAAAGATAAATATTTTAACAAAAACTACTGCATATCAAGAAAATAGAATTTAACGTAATAATACCTTTTTATTATACGAAATATATATATATATGTTTTCTTACACGGAACAACTATACTAAGTTTGTGACACGTGGGGCTTATTAAATTTGTCCGTATTAATATTAACGTTTTTATTTTATTTTTTTTACTTTAATATAACTGATATAATTAACGATAAACGTCTAAACTATCCGAAAAAATGTACAGTCACCGACACAAACACGGTGTGCAACCTAAATAATTTTTAATTATCCGGTTATTTGCACGCGATCATTTCCGTGCTACGCCCCAGCAAAATAATATGAAATGTCGCAGTTTTGAAACGAACACGTTGCCCAAAATGTTCGGGCGCCGGGCACAACGTACGAAATTATTCGCGTCAAACATACCGTGGACCAACAAATTGTCCACGATTCGTGTCGTATGAATTCAATGTCGAAAGAATGACGCTGTCGTTTTTAGTATTTATTATTAATATTATTTTAATTCCTTTGAAAAAACCATATCGTTCTTACGGAATGTAAAAATGTGTGTTCGAATCACTTCGTAAATACGGTTACGTAAAAGAACAGAACCCGCCATAACAATAAAATACAATACGAAACCGATAAAGAAATAATTTTTTCGTAACCATGTTCGGCTAATCGATTTTTAAAACCGATAATCGTCTACTCGTGATGAATCGGGAAATATTGTCGAACAGTCATCGCGGTTTTGAATGCCTAGAAAAAATAACATATAAATATATATATATAATTATATATAGAAACAATAAGAACAACAATACTGTTGTAGTTCCGGGTGCACGTACTTACGAATTTATAATGTCACAACGCACGATGTCAACGTCCTATTATAATGAACTCGTCACGAGCACACGCTAATAAATATTTATTCAAGAAAAACATCGATTTTTACAATCGAAAAATCACAAACAATACACTTCAATTAGTACAGTTGTGTGTACGCGGGCGTACAAAATAATTAATTTTATTCACAACGTTGTTTTGTTGATGTTTTTTTATTTTTTTTTATTTTTTTTGTGTGTCTTCGTTGTCTCGTACCGAATTATATTTTTTACACCGCCAATATCTATTTACCAAGTACATCGATGCATCAATATGGATTTTGCTCTGTTCCGTAACGACGAATCATTACCCTTATTATTATTATTATTGATTTTTGATTTTTTTTGTAAAATATCCTTAAAATACTTTACCTTTATCACGACGACGCAAACGACCGGTCCCCTAAGGAAAATCCTATCTAGCTGCTTGACATCCACGCTCGCTAACCACGAGCGTCTGAAATGAACACGTCGATTTATACTGCCGTTCGATATAAATTAATATCTCTGATCGCACGACGACCACGCATTATCGATTGGTTTTCGTCACGATTTGGTCGTTCGTGAATTTCCGCGCGTAACACGTACTTTGTAATACGTGCAGAGCTGTGTATCGGTAATGTACGGTTCGAACGTGTGAAACACGCTCGTTCGCGGATTCCAACGAGTTAATTAATCGTCAAAACCGATGTCGGCAGACAATAATTATGCGGAGAGAGAAAAAATCCAAAGACTGGGGATAAACATTTACCGTGGACGTACTTCACGTTCCCAAAACGAACCATTGACGTATGCATGACATTCGATCGGTGAAGTCGACTTGAATAAACGCGCAAACTCGCACTAGCCCGGTACGAACGTCATAAACGACGATCAGCTAATATTACGTACAAATAATAATGAAACATGAAAAATGCACACGTTTTCTTCGTATCGTTTGTCGACGAGAAATGGTCGCTTTTAAAGACAATAAACTTTACAGACATTTCGTAATTGTATTGTCGTGTTCTTTGACGGAAATACGTATAAATACGTCCGATAAATGTACGGATATTTATCGTCGAATAATTACACTTCTTCTGTTTTCATTTGTTTCTTAAAACACGGTTCGCTCACGATTGAAGTACCGTTCCGTCAAACAAAATCGTATTCAAGTGATTCGTGCGCGTTTGCATAAAGTTTCCGAATTGCCTTTGTTCGTTGTACACTGAACAAAGCCCGTACAGACCACAGTATTGTGGTTTTCGTTTTGAAAACGGTTCGCAAGACGAATTAACGTCAAGTCAAACAAAAAAATCGAGTCAGTGTGCTCGTTATTTTTTAATCGGGTAAATTTCTATTTATACTTTACTCGTAACTGTTTTCCACGACAAGGTGAAAAGGATCACGTATCAATTCGGCGGATAAGAAGAAGTTGAATAAAAACTCCAGAATAATAATAAGTACAATATCTATCATGATTACATAAATAACTGTTGTACACGTTTAAAACAACGTGTTAATTATTAAATACAAATACAGTTATTAATCGTATTCTCGAACGGGGAAAATCTTCGATATGACAAAACTAATCAAAATATAACCTACGAGGTATTTAATAAGTTCAAAAACACGTCGCTCTTGCCCAAAAGTTTCACTGATGAAATCAAATGGTCAAAGGGTACCGTCTTCTTTTATACACTATATTCCATATGCGGTGTTATCATTAAGTGTTTTGTGTTCGCGTTTTTATTCTAATAATGATGATTGCTCTCCCGAAAGGTGGGTAAGATCGGCACGTAAAGTTCAGAAGATCATTCCAATCTGGGAAAAGGTCGGGACTAACTAAAACAATTTTTTAAACACGCACATCATGTCGGAGACCGAACATGGAAAACAACGAGTTAAAACGTTGTTTAAATAATGAGGTTACATAACGCGTCACATTTCTGTTTTTTTAACTCTCGATTTATTTTTCATTTAATTGCGTTTTATCCGTGCTGAAATAATTATTATGCAAATCATATTCTTCTCTCTTTATGAAATACGTAGACCTTTTTTTTTTTTTAAACACTAATTGAAAAGACATTTATTCTGAGTATAATATAATTTAAATAACATCCGAAATATTTCGAAATGAATTAGTATTAATATATCAAAAACGTTGAAAACAAAACCTATTAAAATCATTTTTTCTACTATCCGCCGCAAGGACAAAACGAAAAAAAAAAAATAATTATGTGAGATTACGAATAAAAAAAAAAAAATTTGGAAACTAAAAAATATCCGACAGTCGTAATGAATAATTCATATGAACTCTAATTCGCGTTTAACAACTCTGGTTTATCGTTGTCGAAGTATAATTTTTTTTTAATACAAAAATTTCAATAAAAATGAAAAAAAAAACACTGCGTAAGATACGATCGGTTACAATTCGGTGAATACAATAGAATGTTTTCCTTCGAATTACGTTCGTAAAAGTAAGTGGACCGTATATGTTGTTGGCATTAGAAGTTGACGGGATACGCCGCACCACTCACACTCGACGACTTGGCAAACTTCTCTCTGCGTCTCTACTCGAGAAAAAAAGCAAATAGATCGTCGAACGGAAACGCAACGGATTATCTCGTCAAATCCATTTTCCCGAGCATGGAACATAAATCTACACGATAAGTCGAGAATCGCCAAGCGCGTTGGTAAAGCGCCAAATTTCGCGCGGCACGAAAAAATAGGAAAAAATTGAGAAAACACAACAACAAAAAACAAAGCGTTCGTTTGTTGACCGACAAACAGAACAAATAAAATAATGCGTTGCGTAACATTTCCTTCATTCGAATAAATAATCAACGGGAGGTTTTTCGTCCAATCTGATTCCAAAACGTAGGCCGTCCTCGTCAACGCGTAAATATATATATATATGCGTTATATTTATTGGCGCACGCCTACATCTCGTGCGCCTCGACGAGCCGAAAACATTCGTTTGCCCGTTTTCGTAACGTTAGCCGCGAAACGAATCGTGACGCGAACGGCGCACGAATAATTTTAAATCGGCCCGTGTTGCTGCACTCGGTGCACCGCCTACGGGACGCGCGGAGCTCCGTCTGTTCGGACGCGTTACGTCCGTTTCACACTCGTGTCCCGTCAACACGTTTCGTTCGTTCGAACTAGACATAACGGTTCGCGGTCGGTCGACGGATTCCAAAGACGAAAAACGTGTTTGTGACGGTCATCTATGAATTTTTTTGTTTTTTTTTCAATGGCCGCGACGGCGATACTTACACGAAATCACAACTAAACGTGATGGTTTGTGTTATATCGGCGATTCGTCGTCCGTCAAAAGTTCTGTTCGACGATCGACCCGTCCAGGAATCAACAGCCTCCGAAAAAATCGTTTGCGTGATTCGTTTTGTACTCACGCCCGTGTGCCTACGTGATCTTCACCTCAACGTCGATATCGTGACGTAATGCTAATAACGATACGGTATACCGTAACGTCGTGGCTGTGACGTATTCAAACACTGGCGGTTGAAAATCACTAGCATATTCTCTAAACATTACACTCGATCATGAAGTTCAAAATGTTTTGAAATAAAAAAACAATATCGTCGTGAAATAAAAAGTAAAAATCATCGTCAATCCAAACCGCCGACCAAGAAAAGGAATGTCACCACCGACAATCCGATTTTTCAATCGTTCGATGAAAACACACGGTAGTCAGAATGATTTGCTTTGTCGACAGTCAACGGGACGTTTAAAACGGCGATAGCGTTTACTCATAGTTAATATGAGCCCAATCGAACCTAACCGCTGTTCTAGTGACGCGTGTCTCCTCGTTGGTAACAATGACCGTGGAAATGCGTTTTTGGGTTAGGCAGACGCGTTACGTTTATCGCGTGGACCAGCATGATAACCGCGCTGTCGATTTCGTATTTCGCGCTGGCAACACAATATGCGTCATCGAACCGGTTTGACGTTCTGTAATCGATCTTAGCGACTGTTCGAACGAATAGATTTTTCGAAGTCGATTCGTCGTGTTTTTTTTCTTCTTTCGTGTTTTCCGTAAAACGCGAAAACCACGAAAATATAAATAACCGTGACGGAAATGTATTTTCCAATGAAAAAGATTCATCGTTTCGAAACAGGACATTCGACGACCTACACGTGGCTCGTCACAATCGTAAAATGTGTGTGCGAATTAGTCTTGCGTTTTTAATCGTTCGGTTATGTGCCGACGTCACCCGATCGTCGTGTGATAACGCGAACACGTCGTCGCCATATCCAAAACGACCAAGCGCGTTCGTATTGTCGAAAACGACACCGCGATTCGTAGTGATTTCCGACCGTGATCGAACGGTAACGCGGCACGGACCAAGAAGAAAAAAATAAATAAAATAAACATTGAACACACGTATAGTAAACGTATCTGTCTTTGCCGTTCGCCTCGTCGCCGCGTCGCGCGTTTTTTTTTACTATCATCGATTATTATTCAATGGTAAAATATTCGGTTTCGAGTGTGATTGTTGTCGAAATATGTTTCGTGTTGTCAGACCGGTTTTCTCGGGTCGTACGTCCGGGGCCGGGACTTACAAAAAAAAAAAAATTAAAAATCTTGACCGGCTCCCGGCTCTAGGAGCTTAAGTAACGTGTCCGCGTGCGATTGCGTTGAGACCGACTGTACACGTGCGATGTTATTACGGTTGCGACGGTGTTTCAATTTTGTTCGTGTTAACAACCAGACAAACGCTTCGTCAGAAAACCAGAGGCTGAACCCTAAAAAAATCATATCGGATTCGGCGGCGGACGAACGAAACGTGCACGCGCGACGCGCAACAAGTAACGCGTTATCGTCACCCGCCGCCGACCGGTCAACACGGTCAAGACCGGTCGACTCGCACGGGTAGTAGTATTACGAGCGCGTAGTTAAAAAAATACATAAATAAACGCAAACGATACCTCGTAAAAACTCCGGTCCTCGGGGGCGGGGCGACCGTTTTGTTTTGCGACCGTCTCGTAACGGTTATGACGCGTATCATTCACGTACGTGCGCGCGCGCGGTAGGTACGGCCGTGACCGCGATTTTTTTTCGTTCGTTCTTTTTGTTTTTTCGTTTCGCGCGGTACAAAAACGGGAAGGGGTCCGAAATAAAAGAGACCGACCACGGTATAAAGGCAGGTCCGGCCGCGTTTACCGTTATCCGGCACCTGACCCGTGCGCGTCAGAGGGGTAAAACAATAATCGTTTTTCTCTCTTTGTTTTAACGACCGGGACGACGTGAATGTCGTTTTATTATCAGTCGGCGTCTTAACGGTACGCGCCGCGTGAACGGCGTGTGCGCGTGCGCGTGTTTTTCGCGAATTCATACACGGCCCCCCGATCGTTCTGTTCGTACTTCCGCGTCGGTGAAAACCCACACGCGCGACGTTCAGCAGACTCGGGGAGCGTTACATGTCGACTTCGGTCACAGATCACACATAAAAAAAAAAAGCGTTATGAAAGTTTTTCCGAAAACCCAATAAACAACGGTTCAACGTTTTCAGACAGAAAGGATGATTACTACGCGGATTGCCAAAATAATAACGCGTCGGCCGAACGTCGATAAATGTGTCTTACGATAATATTACGTAGTCGAAAAAATTCCATTCGAACTCGTTAATCGGACAACGCGACGTCGGCCACGACCACGTTCACGGTCAGCCGCGTCGTATTCGTCACAGCGGTTTTCATTCGACGGACCCTTGGCCCGCGTCAGAAGAAACACTTGCCGTGCACCACCGAGGCGCCGCGTTCGCGGTACTCGCGCCGACCGACGCAGGTCAACGGGAAGTTCTGCGACGAGGCCAGCACCGAGCCGCCGATCCACGTGGAAAACTCGCGTTCGGGCCGCGCGCTCACCTCGACCTCGTCCGTGGACAGGAACAGCGTCTGCACGGCCGCGCGGAGCCGTCCGGGCAGCGAACGGACCAGCGTCGTGCCGCCGGCCAACACGATGTTCCTCAGCATGTCCGGGTATTCGGTCACGTTGCACGAGCGGATCGCCTCGCGGATCACGTGGTGTACGCCGCGCGCGCGTTCCTCGGGGTGCAGCGGCGCGGCCGAGCCGAACAGCAGTTCGGGTGGCCGGAACCTGAAACGCGGTGACTCCGGTTCGAAACGTGAACCCGTTTAAAAAAAACTCGACGGATCCGCTGCGCGTATTGAACTCGATTTCCGACGTTTTTCGCTGTGGAAAACCCGTGAACGCGTTCGAAACGTTGATCACGAACCTCTAATTTTACACCGATTTTTCCTGTACACCCGTACATCCCATTTGGAAATTTCTAACCTAACCTTCCGCCCGATTCACATCCGTACTTTGGCCTCGTGTCGTTTGAAATGCTTACGCTTCGGTACTGATATTGATCTCCATCCCGTCCGGCAGCACGTATTGTTTCTCGTTGTCTTTGTTGAACGCGGCCAGTTCTTTTTCGAAGTCCATAGCACAGTAGCACAACGACTCTTTGATGCGTTTCACCGCGTCCCAGCTGTTGGCCGTGGTGAGTCTGTATCCGCGTTCGTTCAACAATTGCTGCAGGCACCGTGTCACGTGCCATCCGCCGATCGGCATGGACCGCACGGCGTACAAGAACGGAAGGCCTTCGTAAACGGGCACGACTCTCGTGCACTCGTACCCGGAATCCACCACCAGCCCGGTAGTCTTGCCGACGCTGAACAACGCGAGAATCGACTTTTTCTTCAACACCATACTGGGCACATCGAACAATTCGAACATGAGCTGTGTAACGAATAAAACGATCAATCTCTGTCGGTGCGAATATTATGATTATTAAATTTTTATTATTTTTTTTTTTTCATAAATACTGCCGACTTTTGGGTAGAGTCGATTTTACGAGTAAGATTGAGAACGCGATTTATCTGCGTCAAAATTCTACTTGTTATCACAACGATCATATATCTCATATGCTACAGCGGCGACGTATGACCAACCGGTGATTAACCTGTACCACGGTCGAGGGGAAGCCCCGGTCGAGTCAGAGAGAAACAACGCTCACGTACTCACGTCTTCCGACATTAGTCCCTAGGACTTCCAACCGGTTAACGGTACTCGACAATCCCGATTAATTCTCCGTTATTCAGTATCATGTACAATAAAACGAGCAACAATTTGTTTCTTTAATTTTCTCCAAAAATTTTCGCCGATCGCAATAAATATATTTGATATGATTGGAAAAACGATCTAGCCAAGTCTCAACTCACGAAAAATTGCAACGTACGACATAGGTTTAACGTCAAATATTATAGTATTGTTTGTATAGTGTTTAAAACATAAGCGTAATAGTGTTGAAGACTATATAAGACGTTGGGAGGTTTAATCGCATGTTCACACTATTTTTGTTAATGCTAACTAGGAAAATATTAACTTTGAACTAGTTTAATTACTTTTTAAAGCCAACTTTTGTTATTAAAAAGAAAAAGGTTTTTAACTAAACTTAACTTATTTTTTTTAATATTAAATTAATTACATTTTAATATTATTAATAATACTCTATGCTTCGTGTATACGAACTTTTCAATTTTAATAGAGTTTTGACAAAATAAAATTAATATTATTGGAAACGTGAGGAAGAAATGTGAGGAAGTTCGAAAAATCATTACAACAGCTAAATTAGGACATCTTTTTTCGGCCGGGGAACGAAACTTAATTAAGTAGGTCGATCGATGAAATCTTCCGTCCTGCAATACGCCACAGAGAAACATAGCATACGATGCTTGCACAATATTTATTCTAAAGACTTCATTCACTGTATATTAGAGATACGCGTAGTTTCGTGTTTTGAATGAATTGTTAGAAATAATATTGTGGGCGGCTCGATCGACAACGCTCGCGGCACTCCGGATAGGCAATTTCGGTACATCCGTGAACATAACCTCTCGCACGCTGTTTAAACGATACGAGTAATATCCGAATTTCTCGAAAAAAGTTCGAATTTAATGTTTGCTTTTCAATTTACTGCTGTAAACGTACTCATTTATGTTTCACGATATTGACTGAAATATTATTATTATTATTATAAAACAATATACGTGAAATTATCAACCTCGACAAGTTTTTCACGGCATGACGGCGGATTTTCAAACGACTCGGTGTGTAGAATATTGAAATTTTCTGGTGGCACCATCAAGTCATCGTAAAACATATGCGTCCAAATCGTCTCCATTGCGTCCCAATCGGTAATTATGGAATTTTTCATCGGACAACTCGTATCCAAAATACCTCGATTGTCCTTGGCACTCTGACCGGCATACATGTGTCTTCGTCCATATCCCGCTATATTCATCTGTAAACGATATCGATTGCGTTTTTTTTTTATTTATTTAGTTCAATAGAAAAAAAAATCTATTGACTCGTGTGTTGAACACATTATTCCTATGCTCTATTGCTAAGTGAATTGTTACCCACTCATACAATTAAGTTTTTCTTTTTTACTGTCCACTGTAAATACTGTAATCACCGCAAAAAACGATAGAAATAAAACAATAAGTACAGAGACAATGTTATAGAAAGATTTACAATAAATAAAAATCTAAAAATAACATTCATTTTGTTGTCAAAATATAAATTGATTTTACAATCTTTAAGCGTACCAATCAATTTTGAATAGTTATTGGTATTAATTATAAATTATACACATTCGTCAACATTTTTTATTTGATGTTCAATGATTATATGTATGATGACTATAATATAATTTAAACTACTCATATTATTATAAATTAATGATTTTAATTTATTTATTGATTTCAAATTATAATAAATTACAATAGATTTTTTTTTTAGTTTACTTTTTATTTCTAATGTTTTTGTGTATTACGTAAATGGAAGCATAAGAGCGAGACTTATATATATATGCCATAATCAAAATAACCTCCCTAATCATATGATTATATACGAATATAAAGAATACTTTGAATTGGATTAATACAATTAAAAAGAGGTACTATCGTAGTATCGATTGAAAGTAAGTAGAAGCAATTTACAATGTAAAACAATTTTACAACGACCTCTCAACACCCTTAGAACTTTTTAAGGACTGCCACTATTTTTCTCTGAGTGTGTATTCGCATTCAGGCTTTTTTATAAACAAAACATATCGTCTTCGCTCGAATGAATAAAGTCAAAAACAATCATCATAGTTGAAGTTTTGAAATGTTTAAAAAAAATTTTTTTTTGAATAATATATTCTTGTACAAATACTTTTTTGCCTACGCGGAAAAATAATATTGTTACCAGTGCGATAACGTTTACAGTATTTGCAAGTAGTAATTAACGTTTTCGCACTGAAACCGAGATCGTTTTAAACTGGTCGAATTTTTAAAAAAATCGTAAGTCACCAAAATGAATCAAACTCGCGAATGTCATTAATTCCTTATCCAGATCAACATGTACTACGTATGATGGAAAAAACGCGTATGAAAATTGTTGAAATACCACATTGAGTAATGGCTTTTTCAATTTCCGTTATTATTTTTCCATCATATTTTTTGATGAAAATCATTATTTGAATATTTGGCGATTATTTTCACACTATTGTTCCTCAATATTTTCGAAAAAAAAAAATATTATGATAAAGACAATGCGAAATCACTTTATTTTTATTTTATAATTATTATTTATCATCGTTTAAATTCTAAGCACCCGTGACGACGTATCAACTATATAATATGAACGTTATAACGTAAATACAAACATGAGTTCTAAAATGGAAAAAAATATTATATACATGTTTAAGAGATAAACACTACATCACATCTGAAACGCCGTCGTATTTCTTAATAAAATGTGTGTATACGCACAATATGAATAATATTTATAATTAAATTGGACGAACCGTACGAGATGCTATGACTTATAATGACAAAATGTAAATAAAAGCAACGGACTACAAATACTGTAGATAACGGTTCGAAAGAATCACTTGATCGGATGTTTTTAGAGTTGAAATTATTTATTTATTTTTAATTTGAAAATAACAATACATTTTTGTTTTCGAGAAACGATTCTGAACGAAACTTTGTTTGTTATTATTCTTTGTAATTTTTTGAAATTCAAACTTCATACATTTTTAAAAAAAGTTTTGTCAAACTATTTCGTATTTTTTAAAAATATTACCATGTCTAAACGTGTAATACATTTTCAGACCTTAAACACAAATATTTGACATGTCAAAAATTGATAATTGTACAAATTTTTTGTCCGGTAGTTTTTCTTTACGCTCAAGAAAACTATTGAGAAAATCGAAAAATGTGTTAAATAAAATACACCAACTATCTCGTCGAAATCATCCCAGCGGGGTTTCTACACGAAAAACTGTTCAAAGACAAAACAAAAACAAAAATAAAACACAATACATTAAAAATCCAAAAGACGAGTAAACTCGCGCATATGAAAAAGTTAGAGCTTATAGCGTATCTTCCGTAATAATCACTTAAAAATACATTCGAGATTGTCGGCGTCAAAAAAATCAAATCAAATCAAATCACAGGTCGGTGCAGTTGTTCTCCATATACATATAATGTCGGCGCGTATTACGTACTTCGTTTGCCGGTACGCCGACGACGGTTGGAATTATCGACCGGGGTCTATCGTCCCAGGAAAACCGACTTTCAACGAGAACGTGCCGTTATCGCATATTATCGTCGGGTAGCTTGATGAAGAATAGTCTAGAAAGTAAACTCGATTATTAGATTTCCGACCTTACAGACCCGTACGATAAGCCGGTTCGCTACAAAACATTGTTATTCAATTCAATTAACTCGTATCTGTGAACATCATCGAAACGTATAGAACCGCGAACGAGTGCCACAGAACGTGTGTGTATGAAACGGCGAGATAAGTCACCGCCGTTTATGAAATCCCGTACAACTATTACGGTCGCACAGTATCGTGGACTGCCGCGCGTGCAGTTGAATATTTTCAAAATATGAGATTCCGAAATATCGACGTCTAGTCGGTCTAATAATTTCCGATAAAAGAACTTTTAATTTTGACACGTAGTCTAATAATAATAATAACAACAATCGTTCATTGAATATCAACATGTACCGCTAGACGCAAACTTAAATAATATCACGTCTTGTTAGTACGACCGTATCCAGTCCACTATAAATTCATTACACGTCGTCGCGATATACTTTACAACATTCTGTTATAATGTTTTGACGGATAAACTACGCTGTGATATAAAAACGACTTACTCGAAGGAATAGTGTCCATTATTCCGGAGTCGGTCAGATATTAATACTGAATAAAACTAGATTTGTTGAAAAACGAAACAAATATAAACTATTTTTCAACGTGGTGAATCGTTTGAGCCAGTAAATGTGACTACGTAAAATATGTTATTCTGTGTTTCAATGCCACGACATCATTAAAGTGTATGTGCAAGCCAACCGTGGGATCGTGCCGACGAGTCCAATACTGAGACTGTCCGACGTTGTCGATACAGTATCCGTCGGCAACTGACGATTACTTCACGTTCAGGACGGGATCGCGAAGCTCCTGTGCGTAGCCACTGTTAATACTACTGTCGTTATTGTAAAACGCGAAATAACGTATTTCGTCCGGGCGAATAAAATTGTAATGCGCGTATTATTATTATTCGTGATTTACGACGATTCACACGCGGTCTCGCGCCGTATCGTATACTTAGACGATTGTGCGCATTAAGTCCGCGGACTCCCGAAATGTGCGGTCGCCGAGTCGGTCGTCGTCGCGGTAAACCGTCCGGGTAATGACTCGGACGCCTGTGGCGACCGATCGCACAGTTTATAATCGAAAATAATATAATATATGGTCATCGTCGTAGCGCGGGCAGATACGTTGGCCGCGTAAAAACAACCACGTGTGACGCACGACCGACACCGTTCTGCCGCCAACGCTCTGCGATCGCATTTCGGGACACAAAATTAAAATATCGCGGTGAAAAAATAATAAAAATCGTAAACAAACGGCAACAGTTAGGTCGCGGTTAAACGATTAGAACGGTTGTTTTTCCTTTGCCGACGTACGCGGGCCGGTTTTCACGATTGTTTCCGTCCGTTTGAAATTACATATATCTCATTGTAAGATTATAATACCGACCGTGGAACGCATATTGTGTACTCGTGTTTCGATTCAGCGTGGCTGTAACGTTGTCATGTAATTGTCCGTTTTGTGGACGAGAGCGACAAATTCGGGTGTGGCGTTCGAGCGGACCGACGTGTCTGTACGAATCCGACTGTGCCGATGTACCGAGTTCGCTGAAAATCGTTGAGAATATAGTTTTTTAGACGTTTAAAATGTCCTTGACCGGCCGAGTTCGTCGACTACGACAGAGGAAATCGTACTACACGCGCGCGGCTCGTCGGAAATACGTAAAATACGACGTAAAATGCGATTACCATCTAACAACCCCCCCCCCTACCCCCCGTGCCCGTTATAAACGAGCCGGTAACTTAAATACGGGGCGTGCTGCATTCCCGGTTTCATGGTACATGGTCGAGAAATTCGGTATTCTAAAAAGAAATCAATACGCCAATAATGATTTATAACGTTGTAATTATACACGTTAGGCGTATTGTTACACGGGTGTTTCGGATCGGCTGGTACGACGGGATCCGCCGTCCGACGGGCCTCCTGGCGAGCGCGTGCAGCCCACACATGCACGCGTTTCTTACGTAGTTCCTGAGCTTCACCCGGAACCCGTCGTCCGAAGCGAGTCTCGTTCTTACACAACAGCCGTCCGTGGCCACCCTAATCGGAAACTATAACGTAGTGGAGCGCGCGATTGTTTTCAATCAAAAAATAATTCCATATACAATTTTTCCACAACGTTTTATACAAACGAACCCGTGAGTAAGACGAATAATGTGTAAAATTCAATCATTATGATAATGTGCTATGACAAATCATAACGTATTCGTGATGTTCAAGGATACGTCGACACACGATGATCATTAATAAAATAGATTTTTCAACGCGGTTGTTTATCGTCAATTCGTGCTGCCACGAACATTTACAGTTTTATAATATATGAATAACGTTCTGTGATAAGCGTGATAAACAAGATAATAAATTGCCATTATCAATTAGATGCTAAACAAAATATATATCAAAAGTAACGATATCGAGTATACGTTTTTTTCGCGATTTTTTTTGTTTTTGATCTATGGTCGCCGCGGATACCGATCATAAGAAACGCTGTCCCGCGTTCCTTTGTAAATTGTGGTAGAGGACATCGAACGAAAGAAAACAGAATTCGGCAACGCGCGCACGGGTCTCGTCGTGTCGAACGACGCGATCGCCCGCGGCGATAACGTTTCGGTATATTATCTTGGCCGACGTAACACGGGGATTTATTATTATTATTATTATTTTTTACTCGACTTAACACGAAACAAATTACGTGTTCGCCGAAAAAAAAAACACACACACGCACAAAATACCGAAACGGTTGTTCACACGAGAAATAATAACCGTCATCGCGCACACGACGCACGTACATAACCGTACGGTTTGGCCGCTGCGTTTCGTACTGTCGCGCAACACGCGCTACCGTTATGTCCTGGTCGTTTGGTATTTTTTTTTTTTTCGTTTTTCTCTCAGTCGTTTACCGACTGAGTCGTCCGTATTTACCGCGTCTGTCACGTGGTGTTGTATGTTTATTACGTCTCCGGACGATAACGCGCCGCGCGTAAACGGCTCGTGGACGGCCGGCCTTGGAGTCGGAAGAGAAGCGAGGGCCGGGCGAACGTAGGAGACGACGTGACAGACCGTCTCGCGCGAAGGCGACGGGCGAGGCGGACGACCGTTTCGGTTACACGCCGCGGCGAATGACCCGCGCGGAGGCGCGCCTAACCGTCACGCGGTGCTGACGGTGTTGTTTTACGCGACGCGACGCGGACAATTGAACGGGCTCGGGACGAACGGACGGTCGCCAGTCCTAGTAGTCTACCACGACCGCGCTCCGTAGTACACGGCGCTCGAATCGGGATCTGAAATTCCGACCGTGCAATACGTCGAGCGGACGAAACGTACGCGCTCGCCGGGGGGATCGGGTCGATTGTTGATTCGAAACCATTAATAAGTGGCGATAAACACCGTGGCGACTTCGTGACACCCTCTGAGCGTCTTTCGCGTAACGCGTGCGGCCGCCTTATGCCGAGTCAATAGTTTTCGTACGAGATCATTGTGCGAACTCATTGTCGAAGAGACGCGAAGGCGAACACCACGCTCGCCACAGTTGACGGAACTGTCTGAACGAACGGTACATGCATTTGCGCATTTGGTTTATAGTGTGGGTTCGAATACGAACAACACGTGACAAGCCGCGTGTAGGTTACATTTTATTTACGACCGGTGGTGGCGCGTTTAAATTCTCGAAACGAGCGAATCTCGTGTGCCTACACGATGCGTAACACGTTATAATTTAGGTCGGCAATTCGTGTCACGCGAAAATGAATTTCGATCGGTTTCCCCACCCCCTTTTTGCATACGCACATGATTTAAAAGCCGGTTACGGGAACGTTCGTTCAGACGTCCAACACCGATTTCTAGTAATGAGAATTTCGTTGAACTAACAAATGTATTTACGGTTATTGCATACCGTCGTGAAAATTTCTAACGTGCAATTTCGAATGTCGTTGTTCAATTCGGCATAACACTATAAACATTTCGTTAATGTGCACAGAAACTCGACAAAACGTAATCATCGATATAATAGTGCGACGATCGAGTAATTGTTCTCGTTACTTTATTTGCATATAAAACGTTCAGACGGTTAGTACGCTCAATATCGCCGAACGGGTTAGACAATGGCGGCAAAATTAAAAGGAATAACGACGAAATAACTATTTTCGTCCAGCAATGAAACGTGACAATTTAACGTCATATCTTACCAACGCATTATAAATTATTTATCGTGTTAAGAAGTTAATTTATTAAACGTATAAAAAAAAAAATTGGATTTGAAAGTATAAGTAGATTAGAAAAAAATATATCTAACAGTAATGTTTCATAAAAATCGGTGCAATTTTTATGTTTTGTAAAAATATATATTATAATATTAGTATTACTTGTTCATAAGTAATAACAAAATTAATTTGTTTAAAAACTTTCCGATTAATTTTTTATAATTTTTAAATTAATTTTTACGTAAATAAAAAAAATATTAAAACTGTCCGGTCAAAAAATCATCCTGTATAATATTACGTCAGATTAATTCGTTTTTGATTTTAAAAAACCGTTTTATTTTATTTACTTCATTTTATATTCGAACTGGAATGCTTTCACTCGTAAAATCATACATCTTTAAGCGTCTAAATTTTCACTCGAATCGTCATATTTATTAATCACAGCGATTTAATCATGAGTATTTCATTTTATACAAATTAATTTTTTGCCGACACAGCTCTGTTGACGTCCGACTTTTGCTGCTACAATTAAATATGTCCGTGTATATCTTGACGATTTGTACTTCATTAACAATATATATAATACGTTACAAAGTCTGTGTATATAAGTTCTGCCGTAAAACATTTAATCACTATCGAACGTTTGCTTTCTCTTAAAGACGTTTAAATTTGGAAATCTCGCCAATTAGTTTCGACCGTTTCCACGTGCACGTCATAATGACCAATTTTTCATTTTAAATCGAAAAGTTCATCTTCCGACGTGAAATTTCTACGTCGGTCGTGTTCAGAAATCTCTATTAAGCTGATTCGATCGTGGTCCAGCAATACATAATAATAATAACAATAATAATACGTCTATAGTGGGAACCGCGGTCAATAGGACGTACAATGTACGTAACTGGGTTAAAAAAAATCATTGTCGCCTTTCAAAATGTTCTTTTAAAAAACGATGTCGCGCGGCAACGTGTAGTTTGCGCCGGCCAGTAGTGGGGGACAACGCGCAAAACGTCAATACTTCATCGCGATGTGACGAATTGCTGCGTATGGATAAGTGCAGCGTGCGTCGTGTGGAATCCGTAGAGCGAAAAGAAAAGCGGTAGCTACCAGTGCTCGTGGGTAGCGTGTACACACGCGCACACGTACTTTCACAATATTTTATACAACCGCGTGGACTAGACTCGATTATGTAGACCAAAGTAATACGTTACGTGACGTGCCGCGTGAATCGTCAGCCGAACGGATGCACGTCGTTCGTCGTTCAATAACGTTTAAATAGCGTTGTGATATATTGTTTCAAACGACAGTTTTCTTTATATCGAAAAATTTGCAAAATAACGATTGTGTTCAACCCGATCGCGGTTCAACGTTCTCACGGCTTATTCGACACGCGTCTCTCAGTAGTTAATACAGACTTGTAATACATAGGTCGAGTGTAATAATTCATATCGGAAAAGATATTTTGCAGAAAGGCGCACTATCGGTAATATAATATTTGTTTGAAGTGTAACAGCCCCGCGTTTACAGTAGTTAGTAAAAGTGCGAATGTGTGTATTTCGATACGCGTTTGTCGATGGTGTATCTAATCTAATCAACCGAATTATCAAAGGTATCTTGTATATATGATTTATGTCTATTTAATTATAACGAGAAATTCGTGAAAATTAAAAAAAACATTTCTCGAGGAATAAACGTTTAAGCATCGAAATAATACAAATAACGAACGGTAAAGAAGTCTAAATATTTTAAACGTATTATTTTCGCGGGTGGGGACTAAGCTCCTTCTGATAACGAACTACCTAGTCGACGCAACTTGGTAAAACTACTTTGCATGATTCCGTTGTGTGGAAAAACACGCGTGTACACAAAACCATTGGCTGTAACTAATAAGTAGCACAATTCGTTTTACATTATAATCACTGTGACGACGGCTCAACAGGAAACCAATGCTAAAATATTAAAAATCCATTTAGAACAATTAATTACCTGGTGGTATGTTGTATACCTACGGTTATTAATTGCTACTGTTGTTGTTGTGTACGCATTATTTTTTAATTTGATCCTACGCAAATGTCCATTTCGCGGAACACGTATAACCCATATTTGGTCGTGTTATGCGGAACGTAAAGCGTACACATATATATATATAACGCGTGTTATTCCGAAATCAAACCCGAAAACAACATTATGAAAGTCGTCGAAACAATTCACAAACAATGTGTGCATACACGGTGTATGGTGAAATCAAAATGTAAAAACAAAAATCGATTTTCGTCCGTTTTGGGCTCATTCCGAGACCGTCACTAAGTCGAACTCTTCCGTTCGCGTCACCGGTCTCAAACCCTGGCGGACGTGCCGAGACCTCGCGGTTTCTCAGTTCGTTGACTCGACTCGTTGCCAAATGCGATTTCGTTCTCCCCGCGCGGTACTCGTCCGGTAATACCCCGTGACATCGTACTGGCGTGCAATTTTTTAACAAGACAAACGACTCGATTTTAATTTGGCTCCCAACGCACAGCAATCCGATCGTTTCGTTTATATTACGAGTCGAGCTGAGTCGTCCGTCACGTTTTTAAATCGCTCTCAGAGCAGAGCGGAAAAAAAAAAATTAGCGCCGCTAAATCCATGGACGGACCGGCCCGCGGCGTCCAGTCAACCGCCGGTGGGATCGCACCGTCTGACAACACCGGTGGACAGCTTGTCCCGGAAATATCTTCTGACGAGCCTGGCCATCAGCGCCCTGAAGTCCTCGTCCGTGCCCTTGCCGAACCCTCTGAACGACATCATGTTGGCGACGCCGACCGCGCCCGCCTTGCAACAGTTGCCCATGCAGCCGCACGCGTCCATGAAACAGTACGCGGACGGCAGTATGTTCAACGGCGGCGGCAGCTCGGTGTGCATGGAGAACGACAGGAACACCTGCGTGCGGCCGAACACCCATTCGATGTACGAGTTGCCGGTGACCCGCTGGAACGTGCCGGTCATCGTGGCAATCAGCATGTTTAGCGTGACGATGACGGACAGCGTCTGGAACGCCGAGTAGAGCGTCGTGCCCACGGCCTGCGTGAAGTAGTGGCCGTTGACGGCGGCCGACTCGGGGTCGTCGGCCGGCGGCGTTTCGACGATCACCGAGCCGGCGGTCGACGACGACATGCAGAACACGCCCCAGAACAACGTTTTCAGCGTCGAGTAAACGTCGACGAACGAATCGTCCTGCGTGACCTCGTAACCGGTCGCCGGGTCCGTGCTGGTCATGCCGCCGTAGCACTGGTACAGCGTGCACAGGCCCGCGGTGAACGCCAGGATGATGATGCCGAACAGTATGGCGAACCGGGCGAAGTCGGTGGTCATCTTGCCCAGCGACACTTGCATGGGTCCCAGCGCGTAGCTCAGCTGGCACAGGAACAACAGCCGCAAGTACGACATGACCGTGGCCACGGCCAACAGCCCCTCGGCGACCAGCGCCGGGTCGGACGACCGCCAGTATTTCCGTTCGGTCCGTTCGGTCCGTCGCCGCCGTCGTCCGTCTGCGCGCTCGCGTACGACAACCACCAGCAGACGAACGTCCCGGACAACACGGTCAGGTTCACGCAGTCGTACACGTTCCACAACATGGCGAAGTACCGCCGGGGCCCTTGGACCAACGCGAGTTTCACCGCCCGCGTCGCGTACGCCGTCACGTACAGCACTATGACGCTTTCCGTGACCCAGCTCTGTTGCGCGGGCCCGCCCGCCTTGTGCGCGTTGTTCTCGTACGTGAGCGCCACCAGGAACACGACGTACGACGCCAGATAGTTGAGCATCCGGTTCACGGGCAGCGCGTAATGCCGGCCGTACCGCGAGTAGGGCAGGAACAGATACAACAGCACTATTGCCGGCAACATCGCTATCCGCGGGAACACGAGGCCGCTCTTGTGCACCGACCCGTAACGCCGCCACTCGTGCCAGTTGCCGGTCCACGCCGTCTCCAGCGTCTGTTGCACGTACGCGTGCGCCACGAACTCCTTCTGCTTGAGGTCCATGGCCATGACCAGCCTGTGGTACGGGAACGAGCCGAAGAAATTGCAACCCTCCTTGCGGACCAACAGCTGTTCCATCTCGGCGGACGACCGGCACAGGCCCACCAAGTGGACCGGGAACATACGCGTTTGCATGTCCAACGATTCGTAGTCGGACTTGAATATGCGGTTCACGTCGCCGTGCTGCCGGAGCACCTTGCTCAGTTGGAACGCCGTGTGGATCGGGTCTTCCGACGTCAGCGATATGTACGCCGGATTCGAGAGCGCCCGGAACACCGACAGTTTCAGCTCGGACGCACCCAGGCCGTTGTTCAGTTGGGCCAGCGACTTGCACACCTGAACGCGCGTCATTTTTTTTCATTTATTTCGTTAGACGCCCGACCGGACACTCACCTCCTTGCACAGACACCGCGGCTTTGTGCGGTATCTGTATCGTATGGCCCCGTTTCAGTAGCAGGCTAATCAGCTTGAAGTGGCCGCACTGGGCCGCCAACATGAGCGGCGTTAGATACGACGGGAATTCGGTGGAATGCTCGTATCCCGAGTGCACGGTTTCCGGCTTATCCGACTCGAGGATGTCCAACAGCTTGATGACGATCGAATAATGGTTTTCACGGATAGCGTGCATCAGGGAGTCTCCGATTTCGAGCCCGGCCCGCGACAGCAGCAGGTCCACCATCCGTTCGCAGTTGGCCTCGATGGCCAGGTTCAGGCCCGTCATGCCCTGGTAGTTTCTGCAGTTCAAGTCGAAGCCACTGTTGTCTTCCAATAGGCTCTTCACCGACGACACCTTGCACGTTTTCACCATGGCCAAGAACGTCCTTTGCGTCTCTTCGACGGATTGGCCGTCGTAACGTAGGGACTCGTCGCTGGTCACCGCCGTTGATGAGTCGTCGTACGTTTCGCCGTCCGTTTCAGTCGAGTCAGACATTGTGCACCGCGTGCGTCGCTAAAGCTTTGCCAGTACCGTTCGATTCCCAGCGATTGATTGTAAACAGTCTACTTCGTAGCTATAGTGTCGTTGAGTTGTTGTATAGTTAACAAATACGTGGAAATAAAAAACCGTGTGATGTCCAATACTTCTGGACAAAACAAATATGTTTAAACTCGTTTCCGAAACAAAACAAAAAACGGATTACGCCGTTTCGACAATGCACAAATGAAATTCGTTTAAAAAAGTACGAAAATGTTCTAAAAATATGACGAAAATACATTTTTTGTAATTTTATGAATGTCATGCATTCATTCCGCATACATTTATGTCAACGGCGAATTTCTGAAATATACAAAAAAAAAAAAAAAAAATGATAACCGTTTTAAATTAGTTCGTCGAAAGCACACTCGTCAACACGGACCGGACTCGTATTGAAAACGCTGTTTTGTTTTAGCATTCGAAAACCGCCGTGGAAAATAAACGGACACAGAGATCGTTCGTCTATCCGTTTCGTTTTTCGAGGCTAACGAAAACAATGTCTACACGTCGTCGTTGTTGTACGTAGCTGAAGCATCACCGTCAACGCGACTGGTTCCGTGGACGTGGGACCGTGATTTATTCGCCGCGGGTTCGACGATACGTTGTGAAACAGTACGTGAAAAACGAAAAAAATAAATAAAAAATTAAAGGTGAGGTGACGACGTCTCGTGGTGCGCGCGGGACGGTCGTAAACGACGCGTAATAAAAAATAAAACAAACCGTACGCGCGTCGAGATACGGCGATGGGTGGGGGAGGGGAAACACGGCACGCCGAAAAAAAAATATATATAAACCCCCCTACCCCCCCGGATCCGTTAACAATACGTGTAACGACGTTCAATAACGGACGACGAGAGTGAAATATTACGCGGCGGCGGCGGCCGCGAACGTTATGTGTGTTGCGCCACGACGAGGTTATCGGCCTCGCGAAATTGCGGCGCGCCCGCGATGTAGGACGTTGACATTGCTTTCTCGCGGGGAAACACGTAAAAAATTGTTTGTGGAAAAAAAAGAAAAAAACAAAACAAAACTCTCTCCGACGCCCTTCACTTTTGGCACGATCGGCCGGCCGGCGAATGACTGGATACGTGCGCGCGCGCGTAACATTTCTCCGCGCGACCGAACCCGGAACACAAAAAACGCGTAAGAAGGAACGGAGAGAGAGAGAGGAGAGAATTCATTATTCGCACTATTCCGATCGTCGGTCAGGGTTACGGTTACTAGATCGTCGTCGTCGTCGTCGTCGTGGGATCGCAACGCGAGAATCCCTCCTCTAACACGTCATCGTGCGTTCGCCGTGGAACGGTATCGTTTCCGTTCGTTTTTCTCAATTCTCATTCTTCTTCGTATGATATATTATAAACATGCGTGTATACGAACTTTTACCACTCTCGCCCGCGACCACCGTGTACGGACACGTTTACATAACGATTGTATACGTACAGTGGTCGACGTGGCTCGAAATAAGTCCAACGATGCCTGTCGTGATGTCATTTGTACTCGAGTTCGATCTGGTCAACCGATTCGATAAAGACATGTTTGCCGATACTGTAACTTTAAGTCGGTAAAACTGTACAAATAGCAAACAATTAAAAAAAAATAATAATCAGAATTATTCATAAGTGATAAGTCATAACGTTATGAATTGTATATTTATTGGTTTGGTCACGACTCGTATTTACGTTTTCTTGTCAACATTCTTAAAAACAAAATGTTTTTGAAAAACAACAATATAAATCGATAAATAATAAATGTGATCATTTTGGACAAAATAAGTAGAAAAATGTCATCCCCCCCCCACTTCGACCATTGGATATATATAACGATACATGCACACAAGTATGTTTTTATTCGGCGGAATTCCTTTTCGGCAAAGAAGACGAACCAAGTTCGATTCGCGAATTCCCCTGCAAAATCCAATGTATAAATTGTACGTCCGTGACACGACGTCGCGCACGACAGACCGTTCAACCCGTTTTTCAATAATAATATTGCGTGCGTCACGTTTAGATCGTACTGTACATCGTGTTATTTCGACCTACATATATTACATTATCATTATTACACAGGGAAAAAATGTGTAATGCCAAAATGGAAAAAAATATATAATATATACGTTGTTTATACGTTGAGTCGATCCGTTATTTCGTTTGAGACACGAAATTTAACCCATTCGGTTTAATAAATTCTCAACGTTTCTCCACTAGATAGTCACTGTAGTCGTTACTATTTTATTCGCCTCCTAATAATTTTAATAAAATCGACGAGTTCTAATTTCTCTTCCGAATATCAATCGGTTTGATATCGCACGATGCGCCAACGATGAAACATGCGCGATATTCTTTATTGCCTTCTGTTTAGATTCTTTTATGAACAGCTGAAATCAACAGTCGTAAAATACGACACGATCGCTCGAATATTACACTCGAATTAAAATCGAACGCGGTCCCGAACCCCGATTAAAACACTCGTCTCCGGCGTGCTATTCGCTTAACCGGATAATCATGACGATTGACTGCAAACAAAAGTTAAACCCGATATACATCTAAGTAAGTCTAAGTGAGTCTAAAAAAAAAAAATTACTTTTTTACCAGTTAAAAGTCAGCGTTGTTCGAATACCACCAATGATCATCGCGAATCATTTGACTTGTTTTATAAGTTTTCGGACAACTTTTTGGGAAACGTTCGCTGTGCGAAAATAAACACGTTTCAATCAAACCTATACGTCACGAAATTGCGACTGACGGAAGAAACACATTGCGGTATTCGGCCGGGCTCTAAGAATGGAAAAATAAAAAACAACGAAATAAACAAATAAATAACCTGACCCGACGAAGTGTTGTGTTTCACCACATTGGCCCCCGTCGGAAATTCATCACTCAACCGCAGTTCGAACAAATATATATTTATATATTACGATATTGTCTGACGATTGTGTTATCAGACAAATCGAAAATCCAAATTTCGAGTTATTATCGGTAACCTCTCTTCAGTTAATTTAATCGAGATTTTCCTCAAATATGCATTGTTTTCTAATAGAAAAAATTTAATATTTAATGAGCAAAACAAGCTCAAAACAACATTGTTTACCTACTTATAAGCTGTGCACGTGTTCGATTTTTAGTTCGATCCGGTGCAAATAATATGAGTCATTACGAAAAACCCAAATGAAATGAATTCAATAACACAACATGTATTTCCCTCAATAATTTTATCCGGATCTGTCTCCACTGTAAAACAAATATATGACGTAAACATGTTTGAGTAAATAGTAATATCATGTGAAGTAAAAATATCAGAACAATAAAACAAAAACAAAAAACCATTATTTAATGGTAATTGAATGATGTAATTACTCAGGCCCGGAAGTTCATACGAGCGTTAACTTCCGTTTCGTATTTAAATAAAATTAAGTAAAAAAAAAAATGTTCATACATATTCATACTTAAAACTTACAAAACAAAAATATCGGCTAGTATAACACGAGTACAACACCGATGGACGATACTTAATTAACATATATATATTTATTTTGTTTCGAAATGTGTTTTTTACTGTACCTATCCATTGATATGTAAATACGTGAACTGTTATTACAGAGATTTAAAAATAGATATTTAATTTTTTCGGTCAAAAGAATTCCTAGAATATTTTTGTTCCGAGTATTTTTTTAATACTTTTAATTGCGTTTAGACTTTATGCTTACCGGTCGAAAAACAAAAAAGTCTTTTTTTTAATTAAATCACTACTACGTTGTGTAATAACCAATAACGCACGGTGGCCGTTCACAAGGTTTCGAATTAAACGAACTGAAAAATCGCCAAAAAATATAAAAATATTATACGACTGTGGATCGCGATCATATAGATAAATAACCGTGATCATATTTTCCTGAATATCTATAATACGAGTGAGTCCATCACTTGATCATGTGTCGTTAAAGAGTTTTATTATCATTCCAAATTTGAAAGCGACGACAACAAATCGTTGGTCAAAATCAGAAAACGATTCCTAGCGAAACTCCGAATGTAGTAATTTTTCGTATTTTCAATTTAGATTATTAACAATCATACAGATCAGTTCAAGTAATGAATTATTTATCAAATTGATGATAATACGTTTGATCGGTTCATATATTAAACATAAAAGATTTTATCGACATTTTGTCGAAAAAAAAACACCTCCCGATAAAAATGGAATTTGTAGTAAATAAAATATCAAAAACGATTATGTTGCGAAAATAATCGAATTTCAAATAACGGATAAATCAAAAATGTACGGGACTAATTCCTAATTACGCCGTTGCAATCGATAGCATATTCTCATATTCCAATGAGTTGTTGTAAGAGATTGAAGCACGAGTATTATTTCCTCGTCTACCGATTTTGTACACGAGTATGACTGTGTAAAATATTATTATTATTGTTATATATATATATATTTCGCAAAATCTAACTCATCTCGCGGACACGTCCGTTCTGTGACCTTCCTGCGGAGCGATTAGCATACACATTATATACATTAGACGAATAATAATACGAAATTCACATGATATTTGCGTACCTACGGATTAATACCGTACACGTGTGTGTGTGTGTGTGTGTGTAAATTATTATGTAGGTTCGGACCGAAATAATGGTCGACCGAAAAATACATTTGTGCGACGCGCGCGTGTACGACGGACCACCGCCACCGCCATCCGGACGTGCCCACTCGGGTTTCGGGCCAATTATCTCAACGATATTATCGTGACGTGTAATAGGTTATCACTATTATTATTGTTGCGTCGTTCGTGTATTTCGCACGGCGTAAAACCCGTAACGAGATTCGCAGTTTTCGAACACTTAAAATAGTCGATTACTCGTTATACTCGTGTACGTACGCGCATGTGATATTATAATAACCCGTTTCACGTGCGTTACTATACTACACTACCCGCCGAAAAACAGTTATTACGACTCATGACTTGTTTTGTTTTTTTTATTGCTCGTGATTAAGGTCCAGAAGTCGATGTGTAGAATGTTTTATTATTGCCGGTGGTGGTTACCGAACGGTCCGAAAAACAACTGGATTTGTATAATGTACGCGCGGTTTCGGTCGTTGTATCCTCGTATGTTTTGACGTTTTTACACAATACACGACGTCTCGTAGTGTACATATACTTCCGCAACGTGTATAATCGAATTTCGTATACGAATATAATATAATATTTAATAGGTATAACTAATTTTATTTTCATAAATCTTTCCCGCAAAAAAAATGAAACATTAAATAAAACGACAACGGACATTCTCAATAAGAAGTACTCTAATCGTACGATGAAAACTCGAACGGATTCGTTTCGACGATTCAAGGGAATGCACGCGAATCCGTTGATCGTATGTAAACAAATTTGTAACGAACAGAGAAAAACACAACGGCCGTGTGGAATCGTATTTATTTACACCGACGTGACATGTAAAATTACAAATTCACTTTTGATCGGAGTTTGTGAATTGAATGTTTTACGCACACGTATATTTACGTAAAAAACCCGAACCCTTGTTTACGACTGCGGAATTCAATTGTTTTCCCCTTTTAGCCGAGAGCAGTGGTGAAAACGTGCGCGACGGTTATAAATCGGTTGTAAGTCCCGCCGAAATTAGAATGGAAAGCAAATCGTCGTTCGAATGAAATGAAAACGCAATCATTCAAGTAGTATCGGACGGTCAGTTTCGGCAATGTTGGTGGGGGCTCGTGCTGTCGTCGCGTGAGAAGTAAACGATTGTTTCGTACCAGTGCCACATACCACGTACCTGCAAGTATACAACGCGTGTGCACGTCAATAATCTGAAAGCGTTTGGATAAATTGTTACGAGAATACGAATAGGATTCAATTCCGACCAGACATTTGAACTCGTCGGCCTTAAAACGCCTAAAATTGTACGAAAAATATTGTACCGTTTAAATGGGTAACGTGTGTTTGTTTCAATTGTAAAATCCTAAACACGAATTCTGTAAAATACACTTGTAACATTATCAGCGACCACTGCATCAGCAGAACGCAATTTTTCATCTCCACGGCGGACAAAAACATGGACGAGATCGAGGAGGATATCGGAAGATTGATTGAATCATCGTGATATTACAATAAACTCTGAGGATGTGATCGATGTGTTTGCGAAATCCAATTGACGACCAGATGTTGTAATTTAGATTTAATGATCGTGTATGGTTTTTTTTAAATATTTATAAATCGATTACAACACTGTATTTAACATAATCACATAACTGTTTCGTATAAGTCGGTTTTGAACGCGCACGTTTTATTTTTGAATGTGCAATGTTCGCCCGTAATATAAATCTGTACACGAGAAGACGTTCCAAAACGGGATTTCGTGTGCGCGTGCCGAAAACGATTATTGTTTCATTCGTACGGTATATGTCGCGCTCTCTGTCGACCGGCCGGCATACTGCGAAACCGTCCGTGTCGGCAAGTAGATCTGATCAAAGATCGCGCGTTAGGACGACCGATCGAAGTGAAACGTCGTGGTTAGTTTTTTTGTAGAATTTCGCCCGAAAAACGGCGTTGTAGTGATTATTTCGGACAGTCTTCTGCGTGTTGTGGGTCGCTATTTTCTCGCGTAAAAGTTTTACTCAAAAAAAATTACTAAAATAAATTGCGTGTGTCAATATTAACACATGCCGAAATGTGCGTCGTTGCATATGTGGGGTGGGTGAGGGGGGCAAGGGGCGATCGCCCCGTAGACTCTTGTTAAACATTTTTATTAGTATCGTTTTATAATTCTAACTCTTATCTATGATACTATATAGAAAGACAATTTGAAATGAAGTCGTAGCTATGGGATTTTTCGGTTTTAACGTTTTTGATAACCAATAAAGATAAATACCTCGTTTTATCAAAGTACGTATGATTGTTTTCATATATGTATTTCAATATTTAATTTATTGAACGATACGTGAACCTTAAAAATTAAATACCTACAGTATTGCTCTTAAATATCTCGAACATCTCCGTAGAGGACAATGAATTGTTCCGATAACAGCCGCGACCGCCACGCGATTCGACATTTGATAAAGATACGAAGACAGACTTTATTTTTTATTTCGGTGTATCGCCGCAAACGATTTCCAAGAAAACGTTTTGGAAAATATTTCATCACTCGATGCGACAAAATGAGGATTAAAGTTGTTTTGATTAAGATGGCCCCCCTCCCCCCGTAAATAAGTTCTGGATCCTGATTCAAAAACAAATACAGATCGATTTTACGAATTTCCCCGTCAATCAGTCCAACGCGCGAAATTTCGAGAGCACCACGTTGTCGGAGTCGTCTGTCCGCACGCGACGGGTTTTGGAAAAATTCGCCGGAAAGTTACGACGATTTCGCGTGATAACCGTTTTCCATTATACGTACGCCTGTACGTATTGGTCTTGCGAAATACCAAAAAGTCGATAGTTTTGGCCAGTTACGATAACCGTTGTGCGCGAGGAAATGTTTAACGAAAGTTTGTGTTTTCAATTCGAACTTTTGAGTATTTTTCACGTACAGGTTAGGTTAAAAATTGTGAACGAAAAAACTGTTCGTTCGAGAAGTTAAAAAATTGTGGTGAACTTAACGCATTTTAACGGTTGTACGGCCGCCCAAGTCAAATAAAATAAAAAAACCGAAAACTGATAAAAATGTCATAAAATACAACGGACAGCGTAACAATTACGTGGAAATCCTATTTTTTATTTAAATTGAGTACATTGATTTATGATTAGGATCCTTGCCACAAAATTTTCATCAAATTATACTCTCGATTATACTTTCAAACACGAATACAAATAAACCGAGATAATATATTGTTTAAAAAGAAAAAAAACATTATTCTATTCTGTTCGAGTATGAAATGTCTTTCAGTCACACATTATGTGTGTACGTTGGAGAGTACGAATTTTCACTAAAAATTATTATACACATTTATTTATCAACGTGATAAACATTTTGCGGTTAAATACGTCAACGGTTTTATAGGAATCAATTTGTGTTCTTGCCACCGTTACCGCTTGAAATGAAATGCACATTCGATTTTCAATTTATTTGCAGTAATTATTCAAACCGTGTTTGTACGCTGTAACTGTTTTTTGAAAATGATTTTCATCCGATCGGACCCAACGAAAATGTCTAGCTACACGTGTATCGCGTAGTGTCGTGGTAAAATATTTTTACTGGTGGGGGGAAATACATCAATCGAGCAAAACAACAACAAGCAAAGCCATTAAAAGCGTTTTACTCGACACCATTGCGTAAAAAATCATTGTCGGTTTGATTGTAAATCGATACGAATGCGTCACGTCCTGAATCAAATAACACGACACGGCGACGAGTTGGACTGTTTGATTTTCAACACGTCCGAAAGTTACTACTGGTCGTTTTATCGCATTCGATCGGATCGCGTGTCAAACGAAAGAGAATACGTTCCGACGATCGCGCTGTGTACGTTGCCACGGCTGAAAAATTTTCATGAAAACCCATTTTCAACAGTGGCCGCTAACGACTTCAGTTAGCTCGTTCCATCAAACGCACGCTTTGCCATCGCCCGAACGGCGTTTAAAACGCGGACAAAGTATACGACGACGACGACGACAAAAACGGACGCGCTACCGTATGTGGCTCTCCGAGACATTTAGAAATGTTTACCCCAGTGGTCACGTCACACTGGAACCTAACCTAACAGCAGGTCTGGCCGGAACTGTCGCGACGTCCTTCGAACACTTGACGCCCAGTCCGAGATGACCGTCCGAATCACCGATCGCTACCAGTCATATTACAAGTTTTTTTCGTCTTGTTAGCAGTCAAAAATAATGCGAAAAAAATATAAATTTACAAAAAAAAAACCGCGTTATCGGAATTAGGTTCTTTGAATTGTTTAAATGTTAAAATATCTAGAAAAACGTGCGGTTTCCAATTCTGAACAAAACGAATTCGGACGTTTTCGCAAACAGAACATTGCGACAATGCGTATTTGAAAATAATTTATTAAACTGAATTGTTGAGGCGGACGAACACTATTTACATGCCTCTCGTATTTACCATTTGGGCGTACTCGACGTCATACATTGTAATTTTTTTATTATTTTGAGATATAATTTTTTTTGTACACGAGATACGCGAAAAAAACGATTCCCCCCCGTACGATTCCACGGTGAATGCGTTCATGGAATGTTATCAACGAGAACCCCGTCGGGTACGCGACGCGGACATCGACAACACCGAACGAAACGCACGCGTTAAATAACCATTAAATAAACAAACGACGACGTACGAGAAATTCCTCCGTTTTGGAATTCACGGGGAACGCCGTTATTAAAAATCCATCGACGCATGTCCGTTTCACCGGGAAACCCAATGACCACGGGCGGAATCGGTGACCGGTAGAGAAGAAGGCACGTGAAGCCATATTTTTTAATCGTCGCCCGCACAACCTAACGGAAAAATCATTACGACCTTCATTTTCGATATCCGTCGTCTTCCACAAATGTCGCGCCGGTAGCCGAAATCCGGCGACTAACCGAAATTCGTGTTAGATCCATTTTTGTATTCTTATCCGTTTTATTTTCGTGCATTCTATTACGGCTCATCGTCGTCTACGACCAGTATATATATATATGTATTTGTATAATCGTCCGTTCTGTATGTTTTCTAAATTCTTGTTTGCAATGTACATCCCGACCGGTTAGGTTAGGTGCTTTCTGACCCCCGTGAGCAGTGGCGGATTTACGGGGTGGATCTAGGGGTGTGTTGGACCTCCGCCCCAGACACTCTGTAGTGATCCATATTCCAGTACCGAAAATACTACAATACTCTTTTTATATTAATTTGATGTACTGTTTGTTTGTTTTTTTTTGGACCCCCCACAGAAAATTTATTGAAAATCCGCTGCTGACGGTGAGCACGAGACGTGGTAGCGTGCGCGGTTTGCGGTCTCGCCCGCGAATGATTTCAAAACGATCGTGTGGCGCGATCTGTCGTCCCGATTGGGACGGTCGTCGACGGGCGCTGCGTCCACGGCTATACAGAGAACGGCAAATACGTCCCCCGTGCATTTGTAACGTTTCGGTGTCGTTTTTGTTTTCTTTTTTTTTTGGAACTTTCGGCGTTCACACGTATTTTTTATTTCTGTCGACTTCGGTTCGTTGACGACCAGTTGAACTATTGTCGGCGAACGCGAACGAACCGGTGCACGAATTTCCGTCGAAATGGGACGGGACTCTAACGGGAATAGGGTTTAAAAAAAAAGTTTATTATTATTAACATTATTAACACGTGGTTACTGACGTCGTCAACACGTTATTGTCATTTCGCTCGCAGAACGTTATTATTCATTTGCCCACAGACGTACTTACGTACGTAATTGCCGATGAACAACGTCCCCCCGTAATTGGCGAAACGGTTTTTAAAACTCTGTTTTATTAACAGACCTATACGTGTACACCGTGATTACGTCGTTATTTTTCAAGTTCTCACGGCGCATCGTCACGTGATCGATTTATTCACGTTTTATCGTTATCATCATTTATACTACTACTTGAACGGGTCGTTTTAGTTGTCTGTTCACACGAAACGTTGTGGAATACCGTTCCGTTGAAAATCGTATCGGAGAAATCATTTTAATTGAAAAAGAACACGGTTCGAAATTAGGTTGACTGGATACAAAACGCTATTTTAAGCTTTCCAATCTATTTTATATTTTCCGATTCGAGCACCGCAACGAACGCGTTTCGATTGTATGCGCGGTTTTTCGTGTGTGTGTGAAACGAATAGGATTAGAGCGGTTCCCAAACTTTTTCGGGCGACCCTAAAAAACAATAAAAATATAATTTTGTATTATTCAGACATTCGACCATTTTATGCTGCTGCTGTTGCTCGGACAATATACATATATACACAATATATCGGTCATCACGGTTCGCGGATGATTTTCGTCAGACGAACGATCGTCGATCTAAAACTATCGACATTCACGTCGCGCCTCTCCTGCCGAGCGCTTGCTTGCGCCTCCGAGCAAGGGAAGTCGAGTCACGTCCGTGCGACCGTATGAAATCGACGAATAGAGACGGCAACGAACGGATACGGTTCATCACAAGAACGAAAAACAAGATCAACGTGACGAACGAATTGGTGCCAAAAAAAAAAATGGTGTTGTTTACGAGTTCAGACGCAGAACCGCGTTCCGGGAGAAGTCCGTTACCGCGACGCGAGACGAACGGGTCGGCAATACGAAACGTGTGTCCACTCTCGCGGCTGCGACGGACGATAAGTCGACGGAAGATCGACTCCCCGGGTTTGGTCGTCCGGGCGGATGTCGTTAATTCTCGTCATCGTCTACACGCGAACCTAACCGGAAAACCTAACCTCGTTTTCGACCCGTTCCCCGTCGTTAAGCCCAGACCGATGCGGTTCAACGGTGGACGTGTGGACGGTGTGGTGGGCGAATATCACGACGAGCAAATGATATTTATTGACGATTTATTATCGTATCGAAACGTCCGTTGTTCATGTTTAACTTCTTCGCGTGTTGGAAGACGTCAACGTGTATCTGTACGAACGTTTAACCGATAAAGAATTGGAAACGATCGCACGACGGTCAAACGCGGATAACAAATGTTTCCGAAAATACCGAATTTCCAACGTTTTTTCGCGTAGATCATAATAAATGTTCATCGGTCGTATCACTTTCATTGCGTACGTATTGTATACATCATCCTAAATTTCGTGGTTGTGGTGGAAGGGAGAAGGATAAACCCCCAAAACGTGATTCACACTCGTCCGTCACGGAATATTCACCTTATTGCGCTTACCAGTATTCGTTACAGTGGTCGTTAACTTGCGTTATTTCTGGGTTGTACGCATATCCAGTTGCGACTCGGCCGTGGCGGCGTTATTGCTGAACGACGAAGCTGTCGAACTAAAAAAACACATTCACGGTTCATTATTTATTTAAAAAAAAAAGTGAAGAACCGATCGGTAATAATAATAAAAACAACAATATTCAATTAATCATTTTTTTTATGCACAATTATATCGGTGTTATAATGTTTAAAAATTTTCGTTTTTCAGTTGGCGAATAGGAGTGTAAGCACCAAATTTTCTGTTTTTGACCGGCACTTGACGATAGTCAACCGTAATAAAAAAATAAACGTAAACGCTTTTTTCCCCCAAGCGAAATCAAACTGATAGGAAAAACAATCGTGTTCACGTAAACGTCACCGACAAAACATTCGCGACGACAATGTCGGAACGTGTCGACGGTTGGTGGTTAGGTTACCTCGTTACGTTGTTGTAATGACCGAGTTTTATTATGCCGTGCAGGTCCGTGACGGGCAAGTGTGAATCACGTTCAAACCCCGCGCGTGCCGTCCGTAAAACGCGTAGGAAATCGAGCGGATTTTCAAATTAAGCCAAAAGCGTCCTAAGCACTACCCGGGCACGGCTCCAGGGATAGGCGACACAGGCACACGCCTAGGGCGGCACTTGGTGTTGTACGTGATTTTTGGGAAAAAAAAAATCGTTACACGTTTTATAACAAAAAGATACTAGTCTGAAAATTATTTTGCTACACGTTGAACTTCGTATGACATTCCAATAATAAATTACCAGAAACGCCCACGCCATGCTCTCGTTTACGCCTAAGAGGACATTTGGTATTTTTGTGAACACTTGGAGGAATCGAAATTTCGTCTAGGCGTGTTTGAACGCTCGAGCCGGTCCTGGTTGTGCCCGACAATGATCTATCCGACCGCGATGTCGATACTTTTCGACACGGCCCTGCACAAAAGGTCGGTGAGTACTACTCGACGTCGGCGGGCGGGTGGGGCGTGTGAAAGTTCGGAAACAATAATATACGTTTTTTATTTTTATTATTATTATTCACGGATACTCTAAAAAAAAGAGAAAAAATGTTGCTTTTTATAAATCAGTGTACTCGTGTTTAAAACTTATTTTGTAGGGCAACTCGGGTAGCTGATGTTTTTTTAGAGGTGTGTGATCAAAATTTTATGTACCTTTGTGAAAATAAAAAAAATGAAATGTTAGCATTTACGTTAAAATGATTATAGACACTAACATTACAACCAGGGGCGCGGATTGATGCACAGCGCCGGGGTTGAAAAATGCATGTGCGGTGGCCTGCGTCTCGTCGTCGAACAAATCGGAGCCAAACGATCGGACACTTCCGGAAACGGTTGACGCCGTCAAGGTTAGGGTTTTTCTGTCGTCGAATCGATTCGTTCCAGCTTCCCGTTGTTCCCGTTGTCCGATTCCGGACCCCTCCCCATGACGTATTTCCAGAGTGGAACCGCCGAATAATTTCGATTATCCACAAACGTCTATCGGATTTTTCGGATTTCTCTTGACGTATCGTGTTGTCAATAGCGAAAAAAGTGTTTTAAACCGTACGTTTTCGACGTTAACGATCGGGTTAGGTAAGTATTATTTCTGGGACCGCCCCACTCGCCGTTGCCGGCGTAAACACGTTTGTCGTTTCGACGGACCGACGTATAAAAAATACACGACGGCACGCAACTGCTCCGGAACCAGTTTCGTTTCCGCTTCGTTGCCGGTCAAACACGTTCCCGCGTTTCACGCCGTTTTTATTTATAAAACGCGTAAACAAAACAAATCACTCCCCCGTCGCGTACCAAAACGCCCAAATAATTATCGTCGAGGCTCCGCCAGAACGGACGTGCTTAAATTGTTTAAAAACGTGCCCGTCCGTTCCGGGACACGGGCGATTGTGGTATAGACGTTACCGTGACCGATCACCGGTGACTCGTAGCACGTGTTTCCCGTTGTCTTTTTGTTCACCACTAGTCCCGCGTCTCGAACACGTGCCGCTATTTTCGTCGTGGTCCCGAAGGGTCCCGTCGAGTTATTTTTACGCGCGGCAGGTGGTCGGATGGTGGGTGTGAAAAATCATTTTGCCTCCCTCCCCCCCCACTTCATTGACTATACGGCATTCGTATACGTTTGCCCCCGGGGCGTGAAAACGTCAATGTCGTACGACACACAACAACACGAAACCGCAGTTTGTACGGTTCGATATTGACTTTGTCGGTGGTATTGTAGGTTATACCACGTTCCGCCGATTACGCGAATCAATAACGCTACCCGATTGATCTAAAATAACATACCAATAACGACGATAGGCGGGCATGAACGTTTTGAAATTGTCAAAATGGTCCTCGTCGCGGGCTTTGACATCCGATCTCACCTACGCGATGGTTACGAGCGGAGCCAGTGGCGTGCTCAGGGGTTATATCCCCCCCCTCCATTGTCTATTTCGCTGTGATCTACAGAAAACAACTTATCAGTTATAACAGCCGTTTTAGAGTCATTACTTAATACTTTTTATTAGTTAATGGCGAAAAAAGTACAAAAGCTAGGCGGTTGAAATTCCGTTTGGAACAACTTGGTATTAGCGTGTTATAATTTAAATTCATTTCGGTTATAGAACAATCTACAAATGTACACAGTTATGAGCTAGAAACGATTAATGGACAGCTTGAAACATAAACGTTTCCGCCCCGACTAACCGCTGAGCGCGACCCCGCTCGAGTGAGAAACGACGTTCGTGCACGCCACGTCCACCACCCAAGACCGAACGAACGGGTGGATTTGCCAACTCAAGGGCTTCTTGAGTATCTGGCTTGTACGGTCTCGCGTCGGGTGCAGATAGACCAGTACGCCGCGGTCTTTCGGGACTTGTGCGCGGCCGGTCGGAAAACACGTCCGGAATCGACGGAACGGCGGCGCAGAGGTAACGGCGTGCTCGTGTAATTTCCAATAAGCCCGTGGCACTCCGCGCGGCTTATAGGTTCAGTGACGTGGCGAGAAACTTGGCACCCATTTTTTAAACACGGAAATCAAATTCTAATAAAAGTGTTAATTATTGAACAGTGATTATTCTAAGAGCTGACGGGGAAAAAAAAAACAAATTAGTTATATATTTATAAAAACAACGACATCGTAATCAAGGTGCGTGATACGCACTCAAAAACTAACTTTTCGATGTGCTTCATTCGAACGGATTTTAATTCCGTTTATTTTCAATTGAAATAATTGATGAGCCGTTGTACGTCTGCTCTACATCGTACTCCGTGAATAATTTTTAATTATTTTCAGTTTTCAGAACGATCGTTCTGCCGCTGCTGCTGTTACGGGTAACGTCGAATATAAAATAAATAGCAGTGCACATATCAGGGCGTGTGTGTAAATTGAAAAACGCCGCCGTGAGCTTTTTTTCTCGTTTTTTTTTTATTCAAATTAGTTTCAACATAAATATTTTAAAAAAAATGTCCCGTGTTTTTTCAATCTCTAAAGGTCCGTCTGTGGCTCCCCGTTTAGACATACCTTGGGGGCCCCGGCCTAAACACGTCACCGAATAAGTGCAATCGCGTATTTGTGCATAGAAAGCAAATAACGTATTTCACTTCGCGGTCAGTGTACAAATGCAATTGCAACCTTTCACTTGAAGTAGTCCCCAATCTCGTTGACGATTTCAACTGGAGTCATATTGGCACGTTCTACTGTGGCCGTCGTGTCTGGTAAAACAACGAAAACCCGAACAGCTTTGAAACAAAACGGTATAAAACCTGACCACGATCACGATCGAACACGGGTTCCGACTCTTCCTCACCGTTCTCGAACCCTCGGCGAGACGGTCCGGTCCGTTTCGGCCGCGTTGTAATTGTCAAGCACCGGGGAATCGGGACTGTCGCCGTCACTGAGCTCTCCGTCCCCAAATCCGAAATCGCGCGTTGCCAATGTCGATCTATCGAATCTATCGGATCGGACACGATCGAAAATCGTGTTTTAAAATCGTTGTGCGACTCAAAACGCACGCGGTCGAAATACAATCGTTGAATCGGTCACGTGGACACTGTCGTTTACGTCGTTTTTTGTTCGTTCTCGACAGTTTGATTATTTTTAGAACCGTATCCGGTCGGGTTGTACCTCGCGGTCGTCGTATTCGCGTGGAACACTGACACCACCGGCATTAACAAATATCTAAAACGGAGAATTATCGTTTCTATTACAAAATCGAGTACTTTCATATACACTAGAATTCCTAGACCGTCCCGACCAGACCCTGACCAAATATGGTAACCCTACACACACATACACAACGTTGTTTCGTACATTTTTTGGTAATTTTATTCACGTTTCATCAGTGGCGGCGCTAGAGGGGGCAAGGTAGGGCAAGCGCCCTACCCAAATTTGGTTTCGCCCCACCTTTGCCCTACCCGTTGAAGAACAAACGAAAAATTTAAATTTCAAGTATTTATGTGTTTGCTGTGTTTCATATGTTTCGCCGTGTATTTTTTTTTTTTTTTGATGTGCATTCGTTTAGATAATACACTACCATTTAATTTGATTTCGAAATTGATTATATTTTATCG
Source organism: Schlechtendalia chinensis (assembly GCA_019022885.1). NCBI lineage: Eukaryota > Metazoa > Arthropoda > Insecta > Hemiptera > Aphididae > Schlechtendalia > Schlechtendalia chinensis. The sequence goes on along the minus strand of CM032345.1, from coordinate 6,605,366 downwards.
GAAAACGCTAATAGTACAGTATTTTCCATGTGTTTCAATAATTTATATTACACCCGTACAGACGGGTTTTCACTAAATTCCATGATCTTGCCCCCCCTAGAAAAAATGTCTAGTGCCGCCACTGCGCTTCATCGTACACAAAACGGACGATAACTTCTCGAACATTTGTATATCGTGTGTTATGAACAACACCGTGTCCATATTGCACTCGATAAACAAAAATAACAAATAACAAATAACAAACATTACGCGGCGTAATATTTCTAACAAAATCGACTAAAAACAACGTCCACCGTAGAGCTCGCAAATGAATCGTAGAAAAGATATGAACCACCCAGCACACGTACCGACTAGAACGAAAAATTAAGAAAAACCCATATGAACAAAATTATTTTTATACGAAAAGTACCCGCGTTATCGGTCCGTCAACAACGACAACAACAACAATAATAATAATAATAATAATAATAATAATAATATCATTCGGTCGCGTGTTGGTCGGAATTACCGCGTTTCGTGACAACTCGCTTTGATCACGGTTCAAACCGCGTATTGAGTGATTCGGTTTATTTAGAATATTATTGTATTATTTAAAAGGTATATTTCGAGTATCGATGATTGAAACGTAAATTGTATAAGTTTTATTAGGACGTGAAAAAAAAAAAAAAGCGCGCGATCGTTTTGACCGACGCCGGGTTAAGACGTACAACGGCTGAACGTTAGCGACGTAATATTCGTATTAAATTCGTTCGATTGATTTCGGAGCGATACACATTTCTTGTGGGTACGCGGAAAGTACGAGACGTGTGTGTTTTCGTGTGCACAAGACGAAAATCGCTCTGCACCGGGACGTCCAGCGACTTTCATTCTCGAATATCTCTATCGCCGCTAAACTATGGTTAGGAACCCATCTACACGTTTTATCAATCTCTTGGCATCGTCAATGTTAATCGACAATTCATCACTCTCTAGTCGCTGTACAGACATTTCAAACGTATCAAAACATTTGACGGTACACGGTGACACGCCGGTGTTGTATTTCTGTGTACGATTGTTACGGATTAAAAAATGTCAACGGGTTTAAAAATCGAGTAGCGAAAAAATGTATCGTAAAAAAACACGAGTTAAAATGTCGCAGCGGAAGAAAGGAAAACGAACAGTTTTACAGACTACACCTCCCGCCCAAAAATTAATGAAACATTAATCTCGACGCACAACATCGTTGTTGTGTCGTTACGCCCGTTTCGGAAACGCGTAACACGAAAGACGTAAGTCGTCTTACGACGTTCGCGGCGGCAGGAACAACGAACGGTGCGTCGGCGCGAGAACACACCGCGCCACTCCCCCCCGGTGCCTACCCGTGAGGGTCGCCCTCCCGCCGCGCGGCACAAACGGATAAAAGGACGCGGGGGATTCGGATCAACAGCCGGTCGTCCGGACGTGACGCGTGTGGTGGCCGGGGGGGGGGAAGTGACGCGCGGGGCCGACACGTTTTTTCCGTACGCTTAGTGACACGGACGGGGAACCCAACGAAAACACGCCGCTCGTCGAGGAACGGCGGTCGTCATATTCTCTTCCAAGGACGGGCCGCCGTCATGGCGGAGAAAACGCGTGTGCATTAATGTTTCCGGATTGTTGGTGGCCGCCGCCCGTCGGTCGCCGCCGCCGCCGCCCGTCGGTCGCCGTCGCCGCCGCCGCCGCCGCGCTGCCAGTCCGTCGGCCGTATCGCGCCGCACGGCCGGTGTACGCGTCCGGCCGCCCGTTATCTTCGTGCTTTGTGCTCGTCGTCGTCGTCGTCCGGCCGCGTCCCGCCGCCGCACCGCACTTGTCGCCGCTCGTACGCGTGCACTCGTTCTTTGTTGTCTGCGCCGTCGCTCGACCCCCACCCCGGTCCATCCGGCACGCAGTGCGTGTGTGCGCGCGCGTTCGGTACTTTTCACTCGCGCCCGTGCGGTTTTCGCGTCGTCTCGTCCGTCGCCGTCGTTTCGTTTGCGAGTGCACCATCGTTTTGCAGCGCTGCTCGACCGACGACGACGACGACGACGACGACGATTGACGATGTCCGATCGCGAACAGTCGCCGCCGATGGACGTGACGCGTGACGAGGTCCACGACGACGACGACGACGACACCGAGCGAAAGGCGCCGGACGCAGACGAGCGAAAGGCGCCGGACGTAGGCGAGCAACAGGTCGACGGCGGACAGATGGAGCTCGACGACGACGCAGCAGCAGATGAAGAGTACGACGACGAGCAGGAGGACGAGTCCGACGGCGAGGAGGAAGAGACCGACAATGGCGGCGAAGAGTCCGACGGCGAAGCGGACGGGTCCGACGGCGGCGACGTGGACGAGTCGGCCGGCGACGTAGACGAGTCGGCCGGCGACGTAGACGAGTCGGCCGGCGACGTGGACGAGTCGGCCGGCTCGCTGAACGCCGGACAAGACAACCCGGCCGACGAAGAGCCCAGGGAACAGTACGACTACGTTTATCTGAGGCTCATATCCGACATTCATCCGGACGAAGGTTTTCTTGTCAAGACCACCGAGCCGATGCGCAACATGAAACAGCTGCACCACAGCCAACTGAACGAGACACAGAAACAAAGCCTCAAGCAGTATTTTTTGTACAACGGCAATCTGATCGCGGACGAGGACACACCACAGTCGCTGGGCCTGAAGGAAACCGATGACATTCACGTGTACCACACTATGGGAGAAGGAATACGGTACGTACTTTGCACGTCTTACACATATTGTCGACGCACGACTAGTTATTTCGTTCTATTCTGATTTCAGCGTCCATACAATAGAGACTGGAGAAGTACGTCAACTGCAATTGTAATGCGTGAGACATCAATGCGGCCATAAGAAATATTATTGTCATCTTTATCCGTTTCGATTTTGTTAGATAATGGTAGTCCGATGAAGAGTATTACAAGTCGTCCATTAAATTGCCACTATTAATAACTATATAATAATTATATATTCAGTTTTTTTTTTTTAAATATTTATTTTACTAGTGCTAATCAATCTCAAAAGCCAAAATTATCTATGTGCTTTTGTGTAATATATATTTTTTTCTCCACCATACGATGTTACTTTTCTGTACCTACTTTCATCTACGACGTCCCACACGAACAATATTATTTTTATTGTAATACCTACTGCATTTTTTAGTGCTATGATTGACAATTATAAATGATTACACGATTTGTAATTGTATTGTTTGATAATTTAAATACTGGATATACTTTTCAATAATTTAGGAATGCATTTGAAATGAGACTACGGTCATATGTATATAGTTTGTTAGTATTAAAGGTGTATGTCTTGTTATTATGTTATTTTACCATTTGAAATTATTGAACTGCACATCTGTATATGATGGGAATTATAAGTAAAAACTGTAACCGATATCGGCTATTGGATTTATGCTGTTGTGAATCAAACCGATTGTGCATACTCTGTGTGTTGTGTCCACAAGAGTCTTTTAAACTGTGTCTGTGTCTTGTTGTTATAGACATGAAGCGTTAACCGAACTATGGTTGCACATTCCAATTGGAGATATTTACACTGTAATCTACGTATGTTTAATAACCTACCGATTTGTTTTCGAATTGAATAGTGTTTAAATGCATTTTAGAAATTTGAACAGTTAGTTTGATTATACATTACGTTTATTCGGTCCGACTTCATTTATAGCACTCTTCGAGGAACTCAATGCGTACTCAGCAGATCTGCAACTTTTGTGTTAAGCGCTTGCACCTGTATACAATTGAACTTGTAATACAACATTAACATCAATGTTTTTAAACAATTTCAAAAGCCGTTTATTATTAATTAGGGTGGTAGGTTATTTTAATTTGTTCGGATTGAAATGAGTATGCGCACATGCTCGTGCAAGTGAACGCTTGAACGAAAAGTTATATATATATAATTTATTATGTAATACCGAACAAACGTTTTGGAAACAAACAGATCTGGTAATATCTGTTATTAGCAAACATTTGCAGATGGATTTTATAAAGCAGAATAATATACGCCACAAAACAAAAAGGCCTTTAAAAAAAAAAAAAGAAGAAGCAGACAAATGTTTTACTATAACATATATTTGATCATTATTGAAATGTTTTTAACGGTATTTATTATCTTACTGAATAATTGGATGACGTCGTACTGCATTTTTCTATAGCTACGATTTTTAATTTTATTATATAATAATTCATTTACGCGCGCCAGGTGACGATTTAGATGATAATAACCGACTGTCTTTCAATCTCATATCAGTTTAGAATGAATATTAAATGGAACTTTTTTTTTTTTTTTTGATCAATAATATTTTTCCATGTAATTGTAGTTGTACAATATGAACTGATAACCGGCACCAAGTGCGTCGTAATTGTTGTTGTTGTTATTATTGTAAAACAAACGCTCCAAACGCTCGGTTATTGAACGTTCGAAATAGAATGTAAACGGGATGATATTTAAAGACGGTAGAGCCGTTTGTCCCGTTATGAATACAACTCGAGATAAATGGCTTTTCGGAGCATAGCCAGCGGTGTTGTGTACGGTACAAAATCAATAGCTACAGAACTCGGCGAGTTCGCGATATTTTCACCAAGTCCGACGGACGTCCGGAAGAAAAGACGAAATAATGACAAACGGGTTCTTCGGAAAATACGATTTTTTTATGTTTGTTGTATTGCACGCTGGCGGCAATGGTGTATAAATGCGGAAATTGCCGTTGCGCAAGTGAATTCGACCGGCTTTTCTCGCGACGAGGACCCGCGCGAGCATTTCCAGGCCAGGCCCCGTTGAAGCGACCCGAGAAAAAGGCGTCCGAGAGACCACGGCAAGAAAATAAAACGTTCGTATCCGCGAACGTTCTCGTCCGTCGTCCTTTGTTCGCCTGCGACCGAAACGTTGACGACCGGACGTTTTTAAATTCGACTCGGGCCGGACACGCCGCCGGTCCCGGGGGCAACGGACGACACAACGTCACACCCCTCTCGAAACTGCAGCTGCGCGGTGGCCCGACCGGTTTCGCAGCGCGTTTGTCGATATTTGTCGAGGCCGACCAACACGCCGCGTGCCTACGTCTCGTTGTCCGAAAAGTCGTACCGTCGTCATACAATATCCGTTACCGTGGCGGGAAACGGTGAACGAAAATAACGTTCGCACGGACGCCACGGGTTCCAACGCAAACGGGTTTTCGGGACGAGCGGTAACGCCTAACGCGGGAGAGTGGTCGTAAAGAAATTATTCGAGCCGACTCTCGGCAACCAGAAGTCGTCGACCGCGGATGGGGGGGGGGGGGGAATTAGAAAATTCCACTCGTCGAACATTGTCGAGCTATCGAAAAAAAAATAACAAAATACCCACGCATAACCATAAACGGTGACCCGGAGTTTTACATCCGAGTGTGCCCGGGCCATCCGTCGTAGTAATTATTTTTGTAAAGCTCATAATTTTCTTCCATGACACGGTGCATAAAACGCACTCGGGTTAAAATATTTCAAGTATCCGACGCTCGTTTACTATAATTACCTATTCGGCCGTTGCTAATGATTTATCGAACACTTGCCGTTTTTGCCTACGAAATTCAATTCACGTGTATCGTTAATTAATTATTATCGTTTTATTTTTATTTATTTATTTTTTATTGTACGTCGGGCCAAGGCGCACCTTGTCTCGATCCGCCTATGTTTACGATACGTTGTATTTTTGAATATTTTACGTGGCGTTGTTGACCTCACCAAGAAAACTTGTTTTGAAAACCAAGTCATTCGTGGTATGCCGCGATCTAACCTAACCGTCCGCCGCCGGCTTCAACGTCGTCGTAACGTCGTGCGGCCAATCTCTTCGGCATTTTCTCGTAGGGAACGGGTCCACCGGTTAGTCGGAATTTTTTGTTTTGTTTTTTTGTTTTTCTTTTTTACGAGACGTCGTTGGAACCGTTTCGACAGACACGATTCTGGTTTCGTTTTCGTTCGGACTCACCTAACCGATTCCGCGCTCGGACCGGGTGGGCAACGTGCGGCCCGGAGGAGGGCGCACGCGGCTCTCTATCGCACTGGTATCTCAACCGGGATGACACGAAATCCTCGAAGAAAAGGATAAGATATAAAAACAAAATCGTATATTATTGCCGCCGCCGGCGTCATGTGATCGGCCACCACCATAATAATTGTTTACACCGAGCCACGTGGAGAGACAAAAGCACTCGCTCTTTCCACTATCGATCACTCGAATGAAAACCACCAGGGTCAGATTTCTCGTTAACTTCTCAGATTTTATTTTATGTTCATTCCACGCTACTGATTGTCCCGAACGGACGCCACGTGTCCTAATTGAATCCGCGCGATGCGATGCGTGCGATTCGGAGAGAAAACAAATGTGGACGGATAAATATGAGTAGGCTAAAATCAAAAGTCACGCGTTCCAGAAATCACTTTTTTCAGAAAACGACAAAAACCATAAGGAAACGGTCCCGTAGTAACTGACTTATCCATTCTGGGTTTGGAAACAGACCGAGAACGGATCCGATTTCGTTGTGGAAAATTCTTGTCAGCGTTTCCAACTCATTTGATCGATTTCTCGGGCCACGTGACTCTTGATTCCAGCACACTCAAATACGTGAAGTATGTGAAATCGTCCGCACCGCACGCAAAAGTCGATATTCATAATAAAAGGTTTTTTGTACATTTTCTGTTAGCCATAAAAACGTTCGTCACACGCGTCTAAATGACGGCGGAACGCTAAAATAAAATCATCGCGCACCGCGTACGCAACACGGTCCATAGTGATGTAGTGCATTGTCGCGTTAATTACACCCCTCCTAATCATTGATTAAAGTAGGGAATAATAAAGAGTAACAGTACCGGTTAAGCTACAATATCCGCCAAATAGATTGAAGTATTCGATGCACATACCGCGCAAAACCATTAGAACCAGTGCGTGCGACAACAAATGTTTTGCGATGAAACGTTGTCATTTGTGGGTTAACGCTTAAAAACTTTGTGGCTGGCTATTTTGTTTTTTCTTTGGTCAGCAAACTATAATTTGAAAACATACTACGAACAGTTGTCGAAACTCTTATTCAACAAGAAATAGCACCGTCACTGGAAAAACGGCACTAAAAATACATCAGACGTGCGAAAAATATCGTGTCCACCACGAATAATGACAAGCGAGCGCTATAAAATCCGAGACCTGATCGTGACGATCGTGGCGTTTATTCGCGCCGGCTAATCACGTCCGAAACGGTTTTCGCACGAACGTCGTCCCGAACAGGAGACCGCGTGTTATCGACAATCACACCGGATCGATTAGATAACGCGCGTGTCCATAAACACAAGGCCGTAGCCGGGACACATTTTCGGTGATGGGAGGGAGAGGGTTTAAACGGACCGGTACGTTTTCAATCGCTGGACGTGAATACTAGACGATAAAATTGTGTCTAAACGCGGGTTAACACGTGGCGTCGTGTCTCCGCCTCAATAATTCAGTTTAACAAATTCAATTTATTACGACCATCGAAAAGATTCGGGGGGGAGGGTGGAAAATACGCGCGTGTGAACAATTAACGCGACGGAAATAATACTACCACGGCCCGCTCTGGTAACGACGAGCCACTTACTTCGCCGGGGGTGATAGGGGATGGATAAAAAATACAACCGTCCCGCTCGGCGCGTCGAAACACGTGCGACACGTGCAACTGTTGTACACCACGGCACGAAGCAAGTCGGCCGTGTGCCCGAACGATGATTGAACCACGTGGGCGGATCATCTTAAATCGTGAAAAGAAAACAAAAATTTGAGATTAATAATACACGTGCGCACGAATTGTTGAATTTCGGTTCTTTGCGAGTAAAACCGCGAGTGTTCAATAAACCGTCGTAATTAATACTCGCATATTACGAGGCCAATGACCGTATTGGTAAATATTATACAGCGGTTCCCAAACTGTGAGGCACGACGTAAATATTGATATTTTTTTAGATCGACGACGATTTCGTTGAATGGAAACGCAGCGGTATCGCGTCGCCCGGATATTCGCGAACCGTGTATTTCGTCCGAAAATAGCGGTAGCAGTATAAAACGTTTGCATATTTAAATGACACGGAATCGTAGGTAATCTCGTTAACGGGAGGCGTACCAAAAAAGTTTGAGAACCTGTTGGGCTATAGCGTTGGTTGGCAAGCGAGTGTTTGGATGCTTAAAATATTTCAACCCAAGTGTATGTTATATGCCGTCTTACGGAAGAAAATTATGAGCCAAAAAAAAAATAAAAATAACTACGACAAAAGGCCCGGGCACCGTCTATGGATTGGATGACTGATTTTCGAAAACAAAACTCGCGTACAAAACCGAACGAATGTTTCCGTCGGTAAACGAGAATTCGCACGGCAAGCCGCAGGATTTCCACCGTTTCCAGTACAAATAGAAAGCGCGAGTTTGTCCTTCAAATGGTCTGGTAAAATTGCACAACCCATGTCACCCACCACCCAATTCAATTCGGGGCCCGGAAATAAGCAAAAATATGTATCGAATTTTTTTTTTGAAAAAAGTTATATACACCACAACCCCGAAATCATGGGCTGGTCACGACCACAGCGGGTTACCGTGTCGCGGTCGTCAAATCGCAAAAACCGGATAAAACTGACGACACGCGACGTTTTTCGTATTTTAAGCGTACGATATTCTAACGGAAATACGTCGAAAACCGTCGGTGGCGATTTATTTTTTTGCGAACACAAAATCCAATCCTAGACACGGTCCAGTACGTATAATAAATAACGTCTCGCGGTACGAACCATCGTATGATTAGCGATAACGGTAAATTTACGGTGGAATCGCTTTAAAAATGCTGAGGGGGAGGATTCAATCCCCCAAAGACCATCCTACCCTCCGCCCGGGACCTAAAACTGTGTGCAGTAGCGCACACGGTGTGCTTTACATTTTCAGCCAATTGTTTTCATTGTTTTTAATATCTAAAATGTATTTATATAAGTTATGATTTCGTAGTGTTGAATTATGTGACGTCCGTAAAAAAATAAAAAAACACCGTGACGACCGGAACTTTTACCGATAATAGGTCCATGCTCGTATTCAAATCGATTAATATTTATAGTAACTTGTTGAATGGGTTATATTAAAGGTAAAAAATTGTATGTGCAGTAGTAAAACACAAACATTTTGGGCACCGCCTCCCCCTCCAACGGTGTCTACGCTCCCGCGTATCCGTTGTGATCGTACGGAACGAAACAGGCCCTGTGTTCATAGTATTATGATTATATATATATTATATGATTCGGATGACCCGACGTCAATTATCTGGATTTCGTGTTGGGCTTAGTGGACCAAGTCGTGACCGTTTAAACTTGCCGTCATTTCTCCGTCGGCCGAGAAAGACGTGTCGGTGTCTCGGAAACGTTTTCTCCTATTGAAATTCGGCAGTGGGTGTTCAAATTCGCCAACACAAACGCCACAACTCGGCGGGCCGAGAATAAATTCGCCGGGAAATGCCATGAACCTTTTTTTCGCTCGGAACTGAGTTATCGCTTGTATCGATCGAGTTCGGAAGTTACCAAAGTGGAAAACGTTATTTAACTTTCGGTGGAGTTTAGGCTCGTCGACGTCGACGTGGTAATAAATTGATTGCGAATATAAATCATAATCTGTTTTAGTTAATATTACATTAGCGGTAATATACTTAGTAAACAAGTGGTGTCAGGGACGAACCGAAGGGGGGGGGGGGTTATACCGCCTTTCTCCTCGCTCAACAATATTAAACTTTCAGTAGGCAGTCGACTCCCGGTAAATTTGTTCGACTAAAGTATACTAATATTCCAAATTATTTTAAAACGAGAAAAAGAAAAATATTATGATCATACTTGTATACACAAGAATATCTATTACTGCTGAACTATAAATAAGAAGTGCTTGTTCATTAGAAAATGTCTCGGTTACAGTAAAATTATTTCCCGAACTGACAAATAGCGTGAATATTCACGACATTGATGCAATACATGCTGAAATAGAAATTCTGTGATCATCAAAATATTAAATAAAACTTTTGAAAAATCCATTCTTCCGTTGGCTAATCGAATTTGTCATTTAGCAGCAACTGCTCCTGTTACTACTGCGTCTGACGAAAGAATGTTTAGTAAATTAAAATTAATAAAATGTTACCTGAGATCCAAAATGGAAGATCAACGATTAAATGCAGTGATCAGATAATTTGAATATCGATTAGTTTGTACAAATATAACGCTGAAGCATCGTGAAGTTCAAATGTGAAGTATAATTATCAATATTTTAATATTTATTGTGTAATTTTTAATAAGACAAATAATATTTTTTATGTAAATAAAAAAAAAAATATTATAATAGTTTTTAAATTTTGTATATGGTTTATTATAACGATTAATTATAATTGATAAATTATAATTATTATTTTTGTTAACAAAAATTGAGTATTTTAAATTCTAGTCGATGATTTTATAAACTACAACCCTCCCCCAGGATTTTTTTTAAAGATCGTCTCTGAGTGGTCATTATAACTAAATGCTAAATGGGTATACTCGTAAACGTATGACTTTTACTACCGTCGTCTGTTTGTTTATAGTCGATTCTAAAACTCGTATCTTTATGTAGGCAGAGATATGTACAATTTGCCGTTAGTCGGTAAAACGGTTATTGAAGTCATTAATTATAATTGATCGATTGATTATTATTATAGTCAAATGATAATTGTTGAGTTAACGAAATAAAACTAATAACTTCTTTTTTTTTTATTAAATCACGGGTACATTGACATATAATTTAATTACGTTAAAATAACACTTCGGTTTTTGATGTTTCGAAATAAATTCGTCAACAAAATCGCCAATATTACGTTATTCAATTGCTTCTCAAATTCGACGAATAAATTTATTTCTAAAACCGTCATCAACTCGGCATGCACGTACCGAAAAAATATTAAAAAAAAATAAGCAAACAAATAATAAATCGAAATTCCGGATACCAACGAATACGAAATACACGGTGAAATTCGCATGACACGACTAATCTCTAAAACGTGTACGCATAACACGCGCAGACGTGTCTACGAATTCCACGTTTTTCGCCCCCGACCAGCCGGCACGGAATCCGACGCGTATTCACCGAACGTAAACCAGAGTGACATTGCCGATAACGATAGATGGCGTCGAGCACATCGGTGTTGTACACAAAAAAGTGAAGTGTGTTTGTAAAAAAAGAACAGAAAAAAACCGACAAGAACAACCTTCGCGCGACGTAACGCGTGAAACGAGTCGGACGTCCGATCGTCGCGTCGTCCGGGTCAGGGCGCGTTTATCGACGGCGTGATCGATCGTCCGCGGACTCCGCGATCCCCCGCGTAAATCTCGGACAAGGTCTTTACTTTGAAAAACTGGACGAGACGACCCCGTGCACACGAGAGAACCCTCGCCCTCGCCCCCGAAAGGACCGACGATTTTCAGATTCAAGTCCGTCCGTACGCAGCGAATTTTTTCGACTGTCGTTCGCTATAAAATTCCTTGAAAAAAAAAAAGACAAATTATTATTATTATTATTATTATTATTAGACATCGAACGAAGTCGGTACGCTCGTCACGTTCTAATCGTTCATTTAGACGGGTGTGATTTAAATTTAACTCCGACGATGCTCTGTCGTGTGGTAAACACCGTTCGATCAAGAATATATACGTGTTTTCGGTCTGGCACGTATCCCGTCGATTCGTTTTATTGTCCGTCCTACTTAAATATGCGCGCGTGGTGGTCCTTTATTTTTATAACGAATAATATTATTGATTCGATCGCTTAACCTTTGTTCAACGTATATATATACGTATAGACTTTATATATTGATTCTATTGTTATTTTTATTTTTTCCCATTAGGCACGAATCTATTATTATTGTTTTCAACGTCCGACTAAACAGGGCCCGGTAGACGGCAGTGCCCGGGGCTAGGATCGACGATTTCCCCGGCTTTCTAATTTTAAATTTTAGCTGACCTTCTGAAAAAAAAAGAAAAGAAAGCAGTTAGGTATCTTCTTCGAACAAATTCGTTTGTTCGACACAATTGACAAATTATATTTTGAAATTAAAAAAAAAAAAAAAAAATGAATATTTTAGTTATGTTACCGTCTTCGGGTTCATATCGTTTCAAGCACTGTCTGAATGGATAAGTTAGGTTGTTGAATGGAGTTTTCACAAATTCACAATCCGTGAAAAAATCATTTTAATTGTCCAAAATTTAAAGGACAGTTTTATAATATTTTATTCAAAAAATTATTTCAATTGTACGATCAGACACATCGCGATTTTGCGATTTATACGAGACGCTTAAATAACGCCTTTTTTTTCAAAACGTTCATTATGAACACAAACAGAATTTATTCATTTTCATGACAAGAAACAATGTAGTCTTGTGTGATCGCGTGATTATTATAATAATTGTTCATTGACGTGTGACAATAATAGAAATAGTCTATCGGTTAGTTGATTCGAAGAAATGTGCGATTTGCCAACAAGTGAACCGTCAAGTGTTGTTTCGTCGTTTTGATTTAAAACAGCGAGTTCTTCTTGTGCCGTCGGAAACGGTTTCGTCACCAAAGCTTTTGGCGAACTCCTTGTGACACCTACGGTCTCGTGAGTTCATTGTCACGCCGTGTCTATTATCGTACGAGTCATACGCAATCACACGGCGATAATAAACGATAATAATGAAAACCGCGTGTAAGATAAGTGTGCTCTGGTCGGCGAATTCCAAAGGCGCTTGTACCGGACGGACCACCACGGTTATAACAGTTAGAGTCGGGTCGTAGCAGAGCAACGACGATACACGGAGTACTTTTTTTTTATATTTTGCAATTGTATTTTAATATGTAATAAACGCTTGATTCGATAATGTACTCAACGGCCGATTCCGTTCTCCGATATTCCATGACGAATGACGTAAACGGTGGTTATTGAACGCGCCCGGAACGGTGACCGTAAACACTCGGCCGCACGTTTATAATAAGGAGTCGCGCGTAGACGACCGTGCGTGCGCGCGTGTCCGGCCGGTTCGCGTGAAACGTAACCGATGTGTTCACGGCGACGCGAGCGTGTCCGGTACGTTCGCCCGAGGAGCCTGAGTTTGTCTCTCGGCGAACCGTTTTGGTAAGTAATAAATCGCGTATTGTTTGCGAAAATCCGTTTTTTTTTTTTTTTCCGAAAACGCCGACGGTTTAGATTTTATCGCGCTGCAGGTTTTGAATTTAAACCCGTTTTCGACCAAACGCGGTCATCGCGAATAACTGCCATGTCCCCGCGGTCACCGTGCTCCGATTTCCGTCCGTTTCTGATCCGTTTTGTGTTGGCCTGAAATCGATTGCGCGCGCTTCCAGGCACGAGCCGACAATCGTTTCAACCGAGTACAAATCAAAACATCAAATTTTTTTCTAGACTGACCGCCGCGTCGTTCTGTACGGTCCTCTCGAATCATTCGTTTTCGTTGGTTTGAAAAAATAATTTACTAAAATACACAGTTTCGTACGAACAATTTTTATAATCGTTTATTCGATTTGTAGACAAATAAAACAAAAACCGGATTTTCTTTCTCGTTTTTCCACAGGCATCATTCAATGAAATCGTATGTAATATTTTTTAAACTTGAAAATTTAAATGAAAGCGAAAAATAATTAACTCGAATTTAGTGAAATTTATGGATTTATATTTTTCAAACTTGTACAATAACATCGTTTCTGCAACCGCGTAACATGTTAGTATCTGTTTTATTAAAATTTTTAGCGCACAGATTTAATAGGTTTTTTTATACGTGAACCACTATCGTTTTATTGCTGCTAAAACGAGTTACGAATTTTTCCTTAAATGTATCATTTAATAGCTTAGAGTATATAACGATCATAAACGGAAATATAAAACAAATCGTTAAAATATCGGCAATGAATAATTTCAACTAATTATCATGATAATTGTCTTTAGAGAAGTGGAATACCGAGATGACCACTTATCAGTTGGTTTTTCCGATGTATTACAGTCTCATATTATTTCTAAAAGAAAATAATTCAAACAGTAAACGTACCCATTATTAATCTGTGTTTTAGTCAATATCCGAAATTTGTATTGAAAACTCTTTGTTGAATACTCGAGAATAAAAATATTTTAATAAGTTTGAATACCTGTAACTAAACGATAAATATGATAAAATGTCGATAAAGTACATAACGAATAATGAATAATTTTTTGCTTTAAACTATTAAGCCATATTACAGATGTTTCAATCAAGCCGAGAAACCTTTTTTGGTTTTGAAGAGTGCACCGACAGTTCTGTTGTCGGAAAATGATCAAGAACTAGTTAACACTATTAGACATAATTCTGTGAACGATTTTACTTTAAGATCAAAAACATTGTTTAGTAACGTGTTTAGAAAGATATGGTTTCAACCCATACTTTATTATTTTGCGCGTCAAGAAGTAAAAAAAAAAAATGTACTAGAAAAAGAAAACTATAATAATATTGTAATAACGGTTTTGTCTAAAAACTTTTGGCAGCGATCGACGTCATAATATGTATATGTGTTTAAAGCTGCTACTGGCATTTATAGTTAAGCGGGCAGCATTGAATCCGAGACGATCACATTAATCGATAAAATAAACGTGCAAATAAATTGAATTGACTTGACGTACAATGTAATCGGACAAAAAGCAATTATAAGTTTGTTGGGGTCCGTCGAATAATTGACTAAATTATACATGGTCGACGGTATTGTAGAATATATTTTGATTGAATTTAACGTGTTTTGTAATTGGCGAATTAAACACAGATTGGCAAGCCAAAACTTTATCTCGTTTCGACGCGGGCAAACCATAGCAAAAAAAAAAAAAAACGTATCCTAACGGCTTCCCGAAAAAATATACAGTGTGACGTGGGCAGAGTTGACGTACAACGCTGTGCGACACTCGTTCGTGATCAATATCAAACGGTATGTTAAGGAGCATAAGGTCAAAATGCAATATCATTGTAAACGATAATAATTATAAAAAGAAAACAAGATGTTTTTAATACGTTCGATTCGATTTCGGCGTGATAGAGACGTTTAGGTTTATGTGAGTACAACGATTGTTTAATTTTGTGCATACTAACTATTAACTAAAACAGTCGCTGTTCCATATAATCGTAAATTATTGTCGGTTTATTACTGCCGTTGTTGGTTGCCGACTTGGATAGTTGATTTAGTTTTAAACATTGTTTTTTACGTCAAATGGCCCGTTACATACTAGGAGTTTTCATGCAGTTTTCCTTTCATTTATTATAATCTGCGGCTTGTAATTTGATTCTGTTTGCCCGTCTGTCTTTCCCGCGAACTAAAAGTGTAAAAGTGAAATTAAATCACCATGACAGCGTTTGGGGAGGAAATAGAGACGATAATTTCGAAAATACGCAAACACGACATCACACACACGACGAGATGAACTTTATGTTATAAAATATTTTTCTTTTATAAACGCGCAAACTACGGACATGTGTGATGATAATAATAATAATAATAATTAATTGTTGTTCATAACGTTTTCAACGTATATTTTTAACGTTGAATAGATTATGCTTGAAAAAGTGCACGTGAATGCAATGTTTTGTTCGAACACAATACAATACAGATATTTTGATAATTTAAAACACTGTTATAGAACCCATCGATTTTCACGGGAATATTTCTGCATTAACGAATTCTGATCACTCTGCGTAATATAATGTAGTCATCGCTGTTGACGGTGGATGAGCACTGGGGTGTCCCCTCCGACATTATTATTTTCGTTACCATTAATAAATTCATGTGTATTGTACATAAAAAAAAAAAAACAATTGGGGTTTATAAATTCGTGCCATTTTACATTTCCGCGGAGTTCTATTGAAATGTCGTGTTACATATTTCACCGATTATCGGAGTTTTCGTTTGTAGCTATCACGTAGTTTTACAATTTCATTTCGATGGTAACATATTTTGTACCTACGTCTTGCGTATGAAATATGTTAACGTTTGAAAATATCAAATATTATTTTATTTTATTTTTTTCTTTTTCTTTTGTGAAGTACGGTTGCATTAAAACCGTTCAATCGAACGCCTACACGATACAGAATAATTTAAACCTAATACTTTTAGTGGATCGTTTGTAATTATCAAAATTAATTTGCTCGTCGAAAAAAAATCATACTTTCAAAATATTTGTAATGCGTGTCTTCTACACGTGTGTTGTTCCTGGCACACATAGCAAAATGTATTTCCTCGTGTATTTTCGCGTGACTCATGAACCGTGTGCGACGGTCCGGCTCGCCCGTCGTCGAAGTGTACAGGCGAGGACGCGAGTGGACCGTTCGGAATCAGCGGTCCGTTTGGGCGATGGATATCGTGTCAGTGCGACGTGCAAACGCAACGGCCAGTCGTCTTCGCTCGTAATATAGTGTACATAGTAACGATATCGTTTTCGTGTAGTCGGAAAAAAATGACCGGAAAAAAAACGCAGTTCCTTGGATTTACCGTAAAAATGACGTTAACGTTTCATTTATCCGCGCCGACGTTGAAATGTAATGATTTAATAAATGATTCTTAGACGAAACCGATTTTTCTTTTTTGTTAACTAATATTTGACCTAATTAGAAAATAGAAAGTTATAACAATTCGTGTGTATCATAACATTATATTGTATCGTAGCGACTAAATAAACCGATGAAATGATTGCAATTCACAGGGAAATATTCTCAAAATTTTTTCTTTGTATATATAATACATAAAGGTGATTAAAACTTATATTTTTAACATGTTTTAAAAGTTGATTTTAAAATAAAACAAGGATACACTTGAGCTACTGGACTTACCCGGTGACCTATGTATATTTATACAGTTGCTTTTGCACCACTCAAATCTAATAAAAATAATAATTAACGTCATTAAATATAACACACAATAAAAAAAAATAATAATATCGTACAGACATCTACGCTGAAATAAAAAATGGGCGTTTCGTAACAAAATTAAGTTATTCACATTTTATTTGTTAACAGTACGTAGTACGTTATGCGTTAAATACGTTTTACAGTTACGAGTATTACGTTTGGATGATTAAATGATACGAGACAATCACCAATAAAATTATTATTATTTCATTCTTCTAATATTACAAAGAGTACAGCAGTAATTATAGTAGTTACCGCTTTTAGATAAGTATTGTGCAAGAAGACCTACTACTATGCCCAAATCCTTTACAACGGAGTAAAATGTTCGTTTTTATAACAATTTTTCCAAATATTGGTATTATAAAATGAAATTGAGAACTTGGTATTTTTATATAACAAAAAAAAAAAACGATATTCATGTGTGGCAATCCAAACAAAATTAACACTCGCTTAAACGTCAAAAGAATTTGACTAAAAAAAAAAAAAATACACATTTATATACATGTATATAATGATATTTAAGAGACTCGAAAAACTTTAACACACCCGTGTGTATCCAGACCACACGCACACGACACACGAGTCACGACACGTATTCAAACACAAATAAAACAAATATATGATGGAAAATCGTGACTGACGCATTTATATGAGTATTTGGAGGTAGGTACACATATTATTATACATACAGGCGGTATGAAATGTGTCCGAAGATTCAATAATTTTACGTTGAAATTATATTAAATAATTCCTTTTTAAGAATAAATCGTAATAATTTAATATAGATCACCTTAGCTGTCTGGCCATAGGTTATCTGATGGATACGATTATAAGTGATGACTCTACGTTTCCTCCATTTTTATGGGTAGAAAAAAGTTCGATTTTGCAGAGGACCGCAAATACGTTGCGAATCTTTTCATTAGAACTCTAACAGGTTTTTAAATTCACCTCGCCCAAATAGTTAGGGAGTTGTTGGACGTTTAAAAAAAAGCATACAAACTGATTGTATAATGTTAATGAGAAATGTTCTAAAAAAAACTTATGTACCAAAAAAAAACCGATAAGAGGACGCATTTTATTTATAGAGAACACAGTTGAACAATTAAATATACCGATGAAAAAACATTGAATTGTTGTAAAAGCATCAGTTTATAAATATAAAATAATTAAAAATGTTAACTACTACGGAACGCAGATAACCGAGTATTATTATGTTTGAAACCAAACTGAGAACATTGTTTATTTTTTTTTTTAGATGTACCACAGTGACACAGCCGTAGGATTTGAAGTCCATGTGCAAGAATTTTTTCGAGACCCTTTGAAATTATTGAACGTATCGAATTACGTTGATATTTTCTCACCAAGTCTAAATATTACAAAAATAATAAGAATAATATATATTGGTTTTACAATATGTAATGTAACGACTTAAGTCCTCGCGATAAACGTCGAACGTCGTGCGCTTATTTATAAGCGTTTAAAATGTAATTTACGACAACATTGTTATGTGTTCGTTTTCTATGATTTGTTCATGGTATTTTGGCAATCTGTTGTAATATGATAACATATGGTAATCTACTTCCAATTCGTTTAAGGAAAATGATATGTTATAACTTATAGTATTAAAATAACAATCAAAAAACTAACAATTAATCAATAATACGTTTATTATTTTTTGATAATATGACCGCGTAACCGATAGCAACACTCGTAAGTTTAAATACGTACGAATATTATAAAAGAAGTATTAAGTTTTCTTAAATTTTAAATTTTTAACGATTTCGTGAAATACAATTCAAAATATCAAATATTTTTAATACTACACGAAATGATAAACTTACCGCATTCTATGATCGACAAAATCCTTACCGAAATCACTGCGGAAGATTTGGAAATGATTAACAAGAAATATTCTGTTAAATATCGCAAACAGTTACTTCGAGAAGAATATGAATTTAAGCAGAGACAGCTCACTGCGAAATGGATGTTAAAAAAAAAACGCGTGGCTAACTTGGAGAAATCACGATTGATAAAAAAGACGGAATTCGCCGCTAAAAATCGCGCGCGCCGTCAACGAATTCAAATTCGATTGGATAAAATCAAAACTATCGAATTCTATAAAAAACTGAATATGAAAATCAATTCAAAACGCATAAATAAAAAAATAGTGACAAACATTGCAAACTTGAAACAGACTAAATTAGCAGAAAAACACGAACGCGAGTTATCACGGTACTGGAAAAAATTTAACATACAGGAATTTGAGATAGCGAACGAAAAAATGTTGTTAGATAAATGTACGAGGAACAGAGTCAAGGAGAAAATACCTACGGAGGACGTCATTGATGATATCGAACAAAAATCTTCAAAACACTATTCCAATACTCTAGTGAGTGACATTATGTATAATGACATCGACTTTCACCGTCCTGTCGAATGGTTAATGACGTGCTATTTTGACTTATTTAAAACAACCATCTTTACGTGTTTTTTAAATCGCACTTACAATATTTGATTAAGTAAAACTGGTCTTATTCACTCCTTACAGAGATGCCGATATTTCGGTTGCCAACCAAGAAAAATTCCCAAGTTGTCTTTGGTGGGTTGCTAGATTGAGGTTTTAAACGTAAGTCATAATTTTTGTTTGTTTTTGGGAAGTAGGTGAAAATATTGAATTTTTCTCCAGAACGTAAAATTTAGCTCAATGTTTACAGAAATTTAAATGGGTTAAATAAAATTATTATCTAATATAAGATTAGGTAACAGATTTGTACGGATTTCCGTATATTTACAACTACGAATACACACTTTTGGATTTTGACGAAAACCGAGGCTTCCACTTACGACGCACTGACCGTCTATTAGGAATTTCAATTTCAGTCGAGTTCTCTCCACCGTGAGCTTTAACCTGATCCGCAAACATTCCCTCAGGCAGTCGGACCACAAATGCTTAGCACGGGACCCTGCTGTTCGGGATCACCTTATTGTTAACATTCATGACTGGATCGTCAGAAATCCCACCCGAGCGATACTACAGAGGACATATAACAATAATAATAATAATAATAATAATAATAAAGAAAAAATACTTATTTGCCATATCATCATTACCTTAATATAACTAATCCGCAGGAAATATATAATTGTAGAATAATCCAAAAACCAATAAGCAACACGCCGACAAGACGTTTAAGCACGTTCATAACCTTACGTTTGTTAACCGCATAGAAAAATTCAAGAAGAACTTCAACACCTACGACCAGGGTATAACGTTTTTGGAAAAGACTCAACCTGTCTGGGATAGAATGACGCAATGTTTGGTCGAAAAATCTAGTCCGCCTGTCTCGAAATCTATACCGGAAGTAATATACAAGGACGTGAAACCAAAATTGTCACAGGACGTTTTCACGACGAAAGAAGATGACATTTCGTTACTACAGATTTTGTTTAATGGTATCTAATATATAGTACAAATAATATCTAATGTGAACAATAGCTGGGTAAAATGCATTTTTTTTTGCCACCGACAGACACGGTAGCGGAAACGAATTACAATTTGTCGGACAATTCGGTCATCGAAATGGTGAAGAGAGCTAAAGCGCTATTGGATCCGGACGCGACCGCGGCCGACGTAATACACCTGACTAGATGTATAATTGAGGACGAATCGGACGTTAATACCAACGTCAACAGCATGGTGCACAATTTGATCGAGAGAAGCATATTCGAATTTTCAAAAATACAGATCGCCAGTGAGTAGACCAGTCTTCGCATGAAAATATTATTTTAAACGCTAGTCTTGTCGAAAAATACTTGTGTAACGATATCAAAACCGTATGATCGTTCATTATTGTATATCATAATATTCCACTTGGAACATTGTCGCGTCGAAACATAATTGATCATACACATCAAATCAAAATAGGTATTGCATCTTTATTAATCACTTGAAATACGTTACATATTTGAAACGTATAGATTTATGTTTTTTCGGTATAAATCATTCGAATTGGGAATTACAATTATTTAGCATATTTTGACTTTTTATAATACATTATTTCAAATCGTTATTTAACATTCTGACGAGTTTATGTATTATCTATGTACTGTTAATATTGTTTTTGAGATTCGAAGTGCTCAATTGTTATTTTATACTGCACATAATGTGTTATAGTGCATACGCAAGTTAGGTGTAGAGCAGCGTTTTTCAAACTTTTAATTTTTCCAAATGATTTCACAAGGATAAAATTGACCCATACAATTTTTCATTTAAAAATTCAGAGTCTTTTTAAACATATTTTTTTACATTTTTCGGACTTTTCGGCGTATAAATTTAGATCACGAAAACTTATTTCAGACGACGTATAATATATTTTTAATCACGCCACTGAGTCTTAATGTATATAATTTATCGACGTGTCCGACGGCGTAATTGTATAAAAAAAATGCGGTTGACGAGGTATATACTTACAATAAAAAAAACATAAAAACATTTATTTCATTTCAAGACGTCCTATACAATTTCGGTAGCGTGACTACTGGGACCTCACGAAATTCCACGTGTGGTCACAAACATGTTTTGTACTTAAAGAGGAAAAAAATTCCCAATCAATTCCACTCTCCTACCAATACCGATAAATTGTCCCGTTCGCGAAATGTCGCTGCTTTGTCGGCTTTGCGATGAATTAATCGGTTGCGAAACGTTCCGTTACAGAGAAAATATTTAATCACGCGCGGAAGTCCATCGACAGACTGCAACACGTCAACGACGATAACCTGATACCGAAAAATCTGATCATATCTAAAAACAAAGAGGGAGTGGCGTCGGTCGTGTACGAACTGATCGTCAACGACGAGGTCTACGGGCAATTCGACCAGCCGACCGACGACGAGCCGGACTACGGTGCACTGGTGTCAGAAACGGCCGCGGAAAGAATGCACAGAGTCATGTACGGCAACGGCGAGACGGTACTTCAATTGACGCCGTCACTGTTCCCGATGAACGAACGCCGCGACTTGTTGGAGGTGAATCAACGTATTAATCACAACCCTCTATTGATTTTCGGCACCCCCCGCACGAAATAGGATGTGGATCCCTTTACGTTTTTTACATTACACATTTGTGTATCCAAAGTTGTTAGATTCCGAACGAGAAATAGAATGTCTGGGTTTTATTTTTGTCTGCGAAGAAATAGAATTGATAAAAGCCGCTAAAGCGTTTAAAATGTTGTGGTTTTGTCGGGACTGTACCAGATATTAAGCTGATAAGAACAGATACTTGATCTTAACCGATAGTCTGAGAAGCGATGGTTTGAAATGTTATTTACAGGAAAACGCAATATTTTCGTGTGCTATTACATCGATATGTTATAATGAAAATCGATTCAATCCATTAGTTATAATTCCTATAACATTATACACGTTGACGTTATAATAACCTACTGGCGTCGTTAACAGGATCGTCTTTCGGAAACACAATGATTTGTTCGTCGATAACAAATTGACAATAATAATACAACACTAAATTCTCTGTCGACGTGTGTCCCACTCGAACCGACATCCAGTGCGCTCGCGCCTCGCCCGCCTTTATTTAAAAAATGTACTCACGAAATTTCTCGTCGTGTGATATGTTATGTAATCGCACGACAGATCGTCGACCAGACGGTCACCTCGTTCCTGAACGCGGCCAGCTGCACGATCGCGACGTTCGTGTCGACGAATCGGGTCGACAAGTTCGCCGAGGTCAGGTACGTCAGGTCGAAAATCACGATGATGATGGCGTACAGGATCGGCAGGAAAATAACGAAACTCATGTTCGGCATATTCCCGACGGAAGAGCGGAGACTGTACAACGTTGAAAAGGCGTACAATCTGCTCGAAGGTTTGGTAATCGACAGGACGCCGCGAGTCGTGTACGAGTACAACAAACGCGCGACCAAGCCAAAAAAAGTCGAAATCGATTTGAGCTACTACCAGAGGCTGTTGGAAAATTCGAATCCGAGAAACCCCAGAACGTCGTCGAAACGATTAGTCTGACGTGATCAGTCGCCATCGGGCGAATTGTTTTTTTTCTTCTTTTGCTTTGTTTCACATTTGTAACGTGACCGTTTACCGTGTACGCGTTTTGTAATTTCGATAAAAGTTTCAAAAATGCATTCATTAATAATTATTAAAAAAAAAACCAATGCCGATACGTATTTTAACGCGATTTAACAAGACGATCCAAGTTCGAATATCTTTGCAGAGACGAGAAATCGGTTTTCACAATTATTATGGCAATAAAACTAGTCATTCGATGTTTGTATTGAATTTAGATATGTTTTGACAAAACAAACAAATCTTGCACACTGCGCTTGTACTGCGGTTATCAGACATATTATTGTAAAAATTTTAGAAATTTAATTTGAATGAAAAATATAATTTGTTCATTAATAAATTATTTCGTATTGATTTTACAACGATGCGTTTCTTTTTTTTTCATTTGACGATTTTTCGAATAAAAAGAGAGCAAGTCGCGTACATATGGTGAACTTTGTTTGACGCGTTTGTCGATTTTCCGGTAGTTTTATTGAAAACTTTCGTTAAGAAAACTACCGAAATTGCAAAAACGTGTTTTTGCAATTTGTTTTATTGTAATATTGTATGCAATATATAATATTGCATATAATATTCGAATAATATATCAAAAATGTAGAAACTCGTGGACATGATTTTTTTATAAGTTTGAATTTCGAAATACTACAAAGGAATAAACAGTGTTTCACTCGGAATTTTTTTTTCGATTTTAACAATTTTATATTGTGTTGCGTTCGAATTTAGTTTGATATACAATATTAACAACACTCGACGTCACAGCTGTTTCCCTCTCCTTCTTTTTAATAATTGTAGTTGTTTATTCAATATTCATAATCGTTTTATTTCGGTATCATTTCGGTGTTGGCACAAAAAAAAACTCTTATTTTTTAAAAACAACGAATATCAACATTTAAAACCCACACTTAAAATAAATTATTAAATAAGTATTTTTCTTTTTGAAAGTCTCAAAACATTGTTCAGTATGTGACTACAACAGTGTTATTGATGATAACACAATATTGATTATATATATATATACACGAGGAAATGTCAATCAAATACACTTGTATACAATATTATATAATGCAAATATTACAACACATACATGGTGTGTCAGATTTAGGTTATCTAAATTCTAAAGACATTTTTCTTTTTATTATTAAAAGAATAATAATAGTAAAATGTCATTAAGAAATTAAAGTTAAGAAAATCAAGATAAAACTAATCATATATTTAAACTACACGTTTTGAATATAAACTAGTTACGACTTACAATACGCAATACGTAAAATAGTTAAATATTCGCAGAACCCGTGAGTTAAACGTGAATTACAATTAAATCGATACTACAATAGTGTATACAATACGCTCGTCAACACAATCAAAACATGTTGTTCAAATTTTAAATAGTCGTGTATTCCGTTTCCTGACAAGTAATACGTAAATTATTTTATCGGTAAGCAGTCGATTAGTTTTTAATGGTGTGCGATTATTATTATACAACCGAATTAAGACGGTTTATAGTTTTATTTTAAATAACTTAAAGTGCTTTGGATGTCGATAAATGTAAAAAACAAACGAGAAAGCGAAATGAGTTTGTGTTTTATCGGTTGGAACGGAACCTAGATAAAGTTTAAACTCGAGAAATTTGTGTACTCTGAATCGATAGATTCATAAAAAAAAAATCGTCTTGGGGTGAGATCATTCCCCCCACCTCATCCTACCACTGAGCACGCCTCTGGTTATAAGTACGTGAAATTTGTCTAATTTTCGTTAAAAATATATTTGTTCTCATAATTAATTACGTCAGTAAAACGATTTACTCGAATCGTACAGTTTATTCAACGTGATTATGACCGTAATAAATGTACGTATTATACGTAACATTTTTTGTATTCGCTGTAATATTTTCAACGTGGTTTGGTTTCATTCCATAATCTCGTTAACATACACATTCTACTAATATAGTAGCAGTCGTGTAATTGTATAACCGGTTAAGACACACACGTTTATTTCGTCGGATTATAGTAATTATGGACTAATAATAACAGGGAATTTGTTGGTGTGCACGAGCGTCAATAACACGTTTACGCTCATATTCACGTCAACATTGTAATTTGTTAACAACAATTCAATTTGTACGTTTTTAGTCGTAAAGTATTTATACAAACAACAAAAAGTGTACGGCGCAAAAACATTTTTAACAGTAGCCGGCCGGCCCAATCGTTTTCGAAAACCGTTAACTTTCCAAACATTTAAAACGCAGTTCGTAAAATATTCGTACGCAAACCTACTTAAAAAACAAAACAAAAATCATTGTATTATGCGTAGTTCTATGTAATTGCGCGTCGACGAAACCTTCGCGACTATACAAAGATTGTTTAATGACCGCACAATTAAATAAGATACCTTATAAGTGGTGCCTACTATGTTTGATATACACTATGCATATATATATATATGACGAATAATTGAAAGTAAATAGACTATTCATTTTATAACACTACAAAAAATATGTAAACTGCATTATACACTTATCGAATACTTCCCAATCATTCGTCTTTTCGTCGCTAATATTTTGAGAACACCTGTTAACGGAATCGTCGTTTATATTATTATAGATCGTAACGATAATAAATAATCAATATTTTATCGTTTTTTGAAAATAATGTCTACACATTTGCACTACAATTATAGCATTGCATTAAAAAAAAAAAAAACATTCGTACTTTTTATATTTGGTAATTTTCTAAGAAAACTGTATAAATTTAAAAAAATGTACGTATGAATAGTACACTACGTGAATAATTTTGTCACGAGTACATTACATCGGCTAGTACTTTTATAGAATGATCAAATATTATGAAAAATCTTTACTACCAATCTCTCTCTAAAATTTAAATGAACAAAATCGCTATTTTTAATTGTATAAAAAAATTAATTTAAAAATTGTAAAATCGAATTTTCTTATTTCAAAAATACAATGATGTCATTGTACAATTATATAATTGTAGTAACTGACGTGTAAAACAAATAAAAGAAAACAACATTATAGAATATTGTCTAGAATCAAATATCAATATATCATCATATCAATATATCCATAGAATTTAAATATGAAAAAAAATTCATAATAACAGAAAAGCTATAAGACAGTTCTTAAAACTTTGAATATTTAAAAAATGAATTTACGAATAAAAAAAAGTACATAAAAAGCGTAAGTTATCTTATTTAAGAATATTTCTTATCAAAGAAACAGTAAACACCGTTTACAATTATATTTAGTTTATTTTAGGTTTTTCATTTATAAACAATGTACTTTACGGATGTTAACGTCTCAGAATACAGTTTTGAGCTCTCTCTGTACCTTAAAAGACCTTACACCTCAACCCACGCGCGTAAAGTCACGATATATATACATATATATGTGTGTGTTTTTTTTACCGAGAACCTACGTGTACGAGTATGTACTTACTATATTTGGTAGTGGGCAGTGGCGTATTTGGTTTTTATGGTGTTGATGGTAATGAAAGGAAGACAATTGGGTCTTCTCTAAACAGAATTTTTGACATTTGTTGTTTATCTGTACTGAAAAAAATGAGTTTTTTCAATTTTTCGTTCGAACTATTATTATTTTAATATAATTTAAAAAAATAAAAATAAAAAGTATGAGAAGAAAAAAAAATAACACGTCATACTACTTAAATTACAAAAAAAAACTTCAAATTGAAAAATTTGGGAAATGTTAAACATAATATCATGCTCGTTTACAGTTCAATTGAATTGATACTAACCATTCTTTAATAAATAATATGTATTACTTTTGTCGGCGATGGTCTAAAGCAAATATGACCTCCTCTTGTCTGAATTACAATGGTATAACAATTGTAACTATACAAATATAAATTGGACATAATTTAGTTTATTATTTATTATGTATATATAATAAAAAGTACATTCGATGTAATGAAGTTTGGACAAAAATGTGTTTGGACTCACAGCGTTCGAATTGTTTGCTTGTGAAAAACTACAAAGAAATAAAAACTAAGTTTTGAAAGTATGACGTCATGTGATGTTGTATGACGTATATGGAAATGGTTAGCGTTTTCTAAAATAATTCCGTATGAGATTGAACGATATTGTCACTTTGCTTATTTCGTTCGAGCAGTTGCTTGCGAGTTACATTTTGCTGCACGACGCAAAATCTGGAATCGACGATTGACGAACAAAACATAATCCGTCGAAATCTCAGATGTTCTCGAAATGTTTGACATTTTTTTTTTTTTAATGATTTATCCGTTCCAGGACAACGAGAAAGCTCTATCCAAATCCGGTAGGTTCGACCATATGGATTTCTATACGTAACGAACGGACGGACTTTCATTTTTATATAATACTCACCGTGTACGTGTATATAAATAAAAACCCGGTCATATGTGCGACCTACCTATATATATATATATATCGATGTACCGTCAGCCGCGTAACGGCTCGTAGGCGTCGAACTTGGCGTGCGATTAGCCGAGCGCGTCCGTTTTCTCTGTTCGAGTATTGCGCTGGAAAAGACGATCGCGTTTTCTGCGTTCGATTCGCTGGAAACGTGGCGAACGATAAACGTTCGTTCTCGCGACCGATTTTCGCGTTGCGAGGAACCCAACCGATTGATCTCGTGTTACACGAATGCTCACGAACACGCGTTGCCAGTGCAGAAACGTGCAGACATCTAATTAACGATTTGTCCTCTTTCTCGAAAACGGCCGTTTCCTTTTTTCGCCGGTTCTCAGTGATCGTTTCTCGCAAGACTCGCTTCTTCTCGTCCACTTTCCCCGTCGATATCCGCCCACGCGATTTTCAAGGTACCCAACGTACGTGGCTCGGAGGCCGCAATACCTTATACAGGACACGCACTGCCGCCCGATAATTTCTATATTTATTGTCGTTGTTGTTCATGGCGAGTTTTTTTTTTTTTTTTTTTTTTTTTGTGCGGTCGATCGAATAATATCCGTTTAAATTTTAACTTTTCTCGTGCGACGAACACACACGAACCGTATTTAGCGATTTCAATCAATTCGCGTATCCCACGCGAACACGTTCGGTTATTCATTAATTAATATTTATAACATCAATAAACGCGCCAAAGCCCTACGTAATATTCAGTAAATTAAGGTTGAAACAGGGTATTCGTTGCTGTACATAATATACATGCAAAGACGTGGACGTAATTTTTATTTGGAATCATTTTTGCATTTTACACACGCACGCGCACGCACACGTATCATACTTCTTTTTACCAGAACAGATCGTTTGTCTTGTTGAATTTCTATTTGGCAAACACGAGATAAATATTTTTTGAATTGCACAAACGGTATGCCTAAGGAATAAACCGTTGGATCAACGGTTTTGTCAACAACAGTTTTGAATTACAAATCCAGTTTCGATACCGTTAATATCGTCGTGACTTACGACTCATACGTAAAAGCACACGAATTAAAATAATTATTTCAACCAAAACATCGATCTGATTGGTACGCCTAACTAGTTGATCGAGTCGTATCGTCGACTAAATAAACCGAAATTAACTAAAACAAAAAACAAAAACCTATCTGTACACTAAACCATTAAAAGATTACAACAAACGCACGTTTGAATTCCAAACGATATCGATGAGGCACGTCAAAGTTTTTTTAAGCTCGCGTTACGGGCGTGCGCGCGCGGAAAATCGTCCGAAACGATTACGTGTGTCGACAATAATTGTGCGTGGCCCGAAGCTTCCCGAACGCGATGAAAACCGCTGAAATTACTAGGCCTGACCGGTAGAGGAAACGGGAGACGAATGGAACGACAACAAACTAACGGTAATAAAAGCGGACACGCGAAAGACACGCGAAAGAAATGAAAAACAAAACACGCAAATCCGATTTGTTAAATGTGTGGGGGGGGGGAATACAAAAACAACAAAATTATAAAATCAACGGGCGCACTGAAGATTGAAGAACAAGTAGTATCGGACGAACATATCATTAAACATCGAATACGACCTGGTAGTACGCGAACGGCAAAGGGCGTGCGTGATGTCGTCGGCGTGCCGTCAAAGGCCAAACGAAACGTCCAAACTAAGCAAATGGCCGACGCGGTACGCGAAAGACTTCACCGCGGACGCACGTTTCGTGAACGTCGTTGCCGCGATCGACACGGTAGTTGTCGGGCGACCGACGGTGAGTGTGACGGCGCGCTTTTTACCGCCCCGCGCAAGCGACCGTAGCCGACAATAGTAACGGTCGGTTTTACGATAGCGGTTCGAACCTGGTTCGGAGTTTAGACCTAGCAGGTCAAATCGAAAACTGAACCTAGTTCGAAGATGATAACGTACGTCATGATAAACGATCATTTGGCGTTCTCGTGCAAAATAGCTAATGGCCGATCCCGTGAAATCTTCATCGGACGTCATTCTTCAGACGACATTATCAACTGAATATGAACGAATTAAATAACTTTTCATGCGCTTTAATTCAACGCAGCGATAACGAATAAAAACATCGTTGATCATAGAAACCATTGTCATCACCGTTCTAGTGATCTATTTGCCGACGGTAAAGTTGACCGAAAGTTAAAAGACTGACCGTCAAGGAAACCGCGCGTGAAACGACCGCCGAAAACCGATTGTCGCGGTCCGCGCGACGGGTGACGGGCGACGGGGACGGGGGGGGGGGACTCTCGCCGTACAAACGTTCTGGCGCGTGCGCGCGATCGCGTTTTCGACGTTCCGATCGGGAGAGGAGACCGCGGTGGCGGTACGTGTTTGGTAACCGCATTGCCGCCCCCCCCACCACGGAACGCGCGCTCGCCGAAGACGGAATCGGTTCTCCGCCGACGAAGCGGTTTCCCCGCCGGCCGCCTTCACAACCGTTTGCCGGTCCGCCGCCGTCGGTTCACCCGTCTCGCCGTCGTTGTCCGCGTTATCCGTCCGCCCGTTTTTCCGCCGTTTTCTATTTTATTGTTTATTGTTTTTCTCATCGTTCGTCTTTCCTCTCGCGGACAACCGATCTGTCCGACGCCCGACGCGGCCGCGCCGGTTTGTATACGCACGTTCACGTCGGTCCGGACCGCGAACCCCGTCCCGTCGGCCGTGACCATCTGGTCGCCGGAAACCATGGAGAACTCGACGACGGCCGCGTGACGCGCACAATGTACTCGGCGCGAAATCGGAACGCCATGATCACAGGTAAGCGGCGGACGAAACATACATTTCGAACGGCGTGTACAAGAAATAAGACGCGCGCAATGTGGGCGACGCGGTAAAACACGGTACGGACTGTTTGAAACTCAAACGACGTGCCGGCCATAGAGAACGTCGGTCGGTTTCGCGTGACGGAACTCGCGAAGTTCCGCAACTCCCGCCCGCCTACACACGCGCAGCGCACCTGTCCAACGGCGTCCGCGTGAAATCCGTCGGCCGACGCACGTGATCCCGACTATTCTTAAGGATTTCAAGCGCGCGCGCGCGGTCCTATCGAATTTTTCCGTCGACGAGCTGTCGACGGCTGTCGTCCGGACGGCACCGCGAGAACGATGCTCGTCCCACGCGCGCGCCTGTCCGACGCCGCGTGTTCGCGTAGGCAAAACCGGTGACGCGCGTTAAGAAGAACGACCGATCGACACTCTGCCGTTATTTCGCGGAAAACGGGTGGGCGCGGCGAGTGTGTCCGCGCGTGGGATATTCGTGCGCGGTCGGCTGTTTGGCACCGACGACGACGACGCGCGGTCGTCCGTATTTGACGTTTTGTCGACGCCACGAGTTTCCCGGACGGCAACTCGCCCGACCAATCGATACGTGCAAGCGATAACATTTCGCGCTGTCGCGGGACGAAATCTCGACCAATATCTCGTCGGTGATGTTTCGTCGACGTGTTGGACGGGCAAAGAAAAATCACTTGGAATATGGCGCGTTTTACGTTTACGGCGCGCGAACGTTCCGGATGTGAACCGTTGTGACGTGCGTGTGGCGGCCACCCGAATATCATACGACCCGTACCCGGATTGCCGGCGTTTACTCGAATGTGTTTGGTCGTCGTGAAAAAAATATATATATTTGCATACGTCGTATTATCGCGTGCGCGGAATGTGAACCGTTGTGACGCGCTCCGGGAAACGCGAAGAGGGAATTGTTCCAGAGACTACGACGCGCTCCCGTCCGTTATAACAAACGATTTCGTTGCGTTTTCGACGGGGACGAGACCGGCG
Organism: Schlechtendalia chinensis; assembly: GCA_019022885.1. NCBI lineage: Eukaryota > Metazoa > Arthropoda > Insecta > Hemiptera > Aphididae > Schlechtendalia > Schlechtendalia chinensis. The sequence goes on along the minus strand of CM032345.1, from coordinate 6,574,062 downwards.
GGATAACAACAACGATCGCGGACGACGAGGACGGTTCGCGCGTTCCACCACCCCCTTTAAGGTCTGGAACGTTCCCTTTTTTTTTTGACCGAGACGGGTCGGTCGGTTTCGTGTTACCCGAACGGCGTTTCGTTGCCGCGCGTGTCTGTCCGTTTACACCTGCCCGCGGCGCGACACGCGATCCGATCGGCGAATTCTTTAGAAAACCGCGCTCGTCGTACCCTTTGTATATATTTTCTCTCTCCCTCTCTCTCTCCGAAGGTACAAATAATATAATACTTACATTATTATTACGGGTTACGAAGACGGAATGCCGTTTTTTCACCCCTCCGCCACCATCACCACCCCGTTCAAACATCCGCTCCGCAACATGATTGTTGTACCGAAAACCAATCGCACGAACGACGTCGTTATTAATTATTGTTATTATTATTATTATTATTGTACGCTCGCGATTACGGTACACCCGGGGACCCGGTTTCGGGTCGTTCGCGGCATTATTATTTAACAAAACGATCGCGAGTACTCTCGTTAGACCACGTGTAATTGTTGTTATCCCGTCGTGCCTGAGACCCGGCCCGAGGGCGGCAAATTTTTTACCCGGCAATTACGAATAATAATAATATAAAAACCCCCCTCCACCCTCTCTTATTGTCTTCAACACCAAATCTAAAACAATAGTTATAATTGAAATCACGCGCTGCGTGTGCTCATTACGGGTTTCGCATTGGATTCCGAACGAACGTTTACGAACGATGTGTTTTTCCGGGATTTTTCGTATCATTCTCCGCGAACGCTTTTCCGTGTAAAAATCGGTGGATTATTTGACGTTTCGGATAAAACGCCCAAACCGTAATGCTTAACAATATGTTTTGAACATTTAGTTTATATATACGTATATATATATATATAACGAAATTTCGACGGGGAGAAGATTTACCTTCTCACGGATACAACATTGACTGGGTCAATGAGTTAACCTTCCCTACAAATTGTTTTAATCGGGAAACGATCCGCACAAAGTAATGTCCATTGACCAGTGTCTAAAATTTCTCAAATTTTATACCGCACCAACATGAAAATTAATCTTTCTTTACAATGTCCGTGAACTTCGTGATGAAATAAAACCATTCCTGGTAAATGACCAATGACTATAATGACAAAACTATATTGATATTACGTTTATTCCATTATATGTAAGACTTATTATATTTCTAAACATTTTTTAAACATTTTTCATTTACACGTCGTTCTATATTAAGTTAATGACGCGGTGGAGTGGAGAGGCGTATTGTAATATGTACGGACAATTTACCCTCTTGAAGGTACTTTATCAGATATTTTTGAACCCGGTAGTTAAATATCCCGTCTATTCAATAAATAGTTATAGCTTATAACCGATATCAAATATAAAATTATTATTGTAATAAAAATACGAGTATTACAGTTTTCATCGAAACACGTAAAAAACGACGTTCTACGACCGAACATTTAAATAATGATTGTTCATAAGCGGTAAATTGAGATTAAAAGTTCAAAAAGCATTTTTATTCATTTATTTTAGTTTTATGAATGTAGTGTAGAAAAAAAGATCAATACTACACTTGTTTCTGGTATAAGGTGGGGATATAATGTTGAAAATAGTCTTATATGAATAATGATCTCTATGTGATTTCATAAGGAATGAAAAACTCCGTAACAAAATATTAACAGATAATGGTGACAAAAAAAAAAAAAATCACCCTCCATATTATCATCCATAATCGTCGTTTTACCGTATACTAATCGAAATCGTATTTCTCTATCTATCATTATTTTTTTTTTTTTAATACAAAACCGGAGTCATCGATAAGTGCAACACGCATTCGGATCCCGTGGGCGAAAGATGCGTTTCGTTTCGTTTTTTTTTTCTTCCATCCGGCCCGATCGCGCGGTGAAATTTACGACCGATCAAAGGACGGACGCCGAATGTACGGACCACTCGGAAACATGTCGTGCCTGCCTATTTATTATACGCGCGTATCCAATTCGAGTTTACCGGCGCGGCGGGTGGCAGACGGGCACGCCGTGAATTCGACTGTCAAGGTTCCCCGGGTCCGACGCGACGTGTCCTCCGGGCTTACACGGGTCGGTTAGGTCGCTGGTGCGCGCGGAGGGTACGGAAACGCCAACGTCCGAATGACGACATCGTTCACACCGGAACGTTATTTCGCGTCGGGTGCCGGATCTATGAAAGGGGGGGCGCAGTTCGGGGACGCCTCGATTCAGAAAAAAAAACGATAATCAAATGCGTTCGCGATCAAGTTATATATATAGTTCGGCTTCGGTTGTGTGTCGTGTTGTGTGCTGCGACGTGGTGTCGTTTATTCGTCTGTGTTCTTTTTGGACATCAGACGAGTCCGATTACGTTTAGAAATACGAAACACGCGCTGTTAAATGCGTTTCAACGAAAAACAATAATTAACAGCAATGAATAGGAACTTGAGATAATTTCATAACGATAACAGTTAAATCATTATGTGTATCCGCGTCGGTTTTTAATAACCAACAGAGTGTTCGCTGTTAAATATTCACGGCGATATCAACTTGACAAACAACAAGGATTTTTCCGACGGAGAAGAGGGTGAACTAGAAAGGGTGCAATTTTTTTTTTTTTTGACAACCCCGGGCGTCAAATGTCTTGGGTCCGGCACTGCTCGTATTGTGCGGATTTGTACAAGTCTGTTAAAAGATATCTTTATCTGCGTAAAGACCGTCCAATTTGCGTTGTAACGCGGCTACGGGAACACGATGTACGCGCGCGATTGTCGTCATCGTCGTGTAACGCGGTCGTATAACAATAATAATTAATCGACGTGTTATCTACGCGGTAGCGTTTCGAAGGCGAACGTATTGTGTTGTGTGATTCATAAATTGTACGAAAATATAAAAAAAAAAATTGTACTATCACTTTAAATGCATTATTTTTACGACAATAAGTCGTCTAATCGTGTTTCGTACCGTTTTTAAACTATTGCAATTAATTATAAATTCGTTACGTGTATACATATATATATATATATATATATTAAGACTTTAGTTTATATGAAATACCGCTGTGGTTTTTAATTTCATGCAATTTTTCACATTTTCTTGATTCAAAATACGATTGAATATATTTTTTTATCGTCAATGTAAAAATGCAATACGGACAATGTTTGCAGTCCGATAATCGGTATATGATTTAGTGAAAAACTACCGATCTGTTTATGTTATTGTGTTTTACATAATATTGTATAAATGTTTTGCGATATACAAAAAAAAAAAATTTATACTAAAAGAAAAGTTGAAATGTTTTCAAAACATTTGATTTTTATCCAACATAGGTTCGTTAGATTCCTGTTAGCGACGAAATAAATTATATTATTATTAAGATGAGAGGACATTTTATTTGTCGAAAGTTAAGTGAGGAATAAGCAGCATATTTCGATTAATATGACCAATTTTTTTTGAACTAGTTACGATATTTTTTTAACGGTTCACGATCAGTTTATGTAGATGAATAATATTTGCGAAAAAAATAGTATTTATGTTAAATTACCGTACAACACTATTTTCATCTAGATCACTTGAGAGTTAAATAATGATTTGATTTTTTCAATTTGAAATTCAACATTTTGCGGTTAGCATTACGGAAATTCATTCATTTATTTATTTACATACACATACGAGTATATATACATATTTATTTATATTATTATAAAATACAAGTATTCAAATAATTTTATTCTCAAGTATTCAATAAGGTAATTACAGAAAATAATGCATAGATAATACAGAAAGTATTACATAATTTGTTAATAATAAATACAACAACTGAATACTTTTATTTAAAAAAAAAATTGTTTTTAGAAGTAATATTATCAAAAACTAACTGCGAACGATTGAAAAAATAATATTAGTTTAAATTTCGATAAATACTCCTCACATTGATATTGATTTAAAATCATATTTGACAACACTATTATTATATTATATTTAACTCGTAGAGATATAGTGGATTGATCCAAATAATGAGATTTTTCCGAGATATTTGATCGCAATAAGTAGTTTTATTTTTTATCATTGCGTAACTATTTAATAAAATCGTTGGTGAAACAGTTATATTTTTTGAACAATCGATTATTATTTTTTCTTGTTTTGTGATTAGATTTTATGTTCGGGTGTTCCCGGCACGCGCGTGTCCCCCGAAAACCATGTTTATTTTATCATGAGTGCCTGGGTACTCCTGCCTTTTCTTTCGTCGTTTCAAAGTAATAAATTATATCGTGTTGGATGAATTATATTCATATGCTATAACAGTAAAACTTATTGAACCTGTACCGTCAATGTCACATCGATACGTTTTATGGAAGTAGGATGTATTTTGCGAAATTCAGTACTCGTTTCTCACTCATGGGAAATGAAATAGAGATGTAGGTCAAACCGGATTTTTCTCATATATATTTATATAGTATACCTATTCAATATATACATACATATCGAAAGATATCTAATACGGTATCACAGTTATTTAACTTAGACGTGTTCTTTTAAGTTTACGAAATCTTCATAATCGATTATAATTATAATTTTATTAGATTCCATAATGTTAATAATAATAACAATAAATAATAATAATAATAATAACGTATACGCGTTTATACATTGTAAATATTTATTTGACATAATTTTATCTAACATTTACATTGGGTCGCAATTATAATTTTTATTTTTTGTACGCGTATGTGTTACAACGCATAATAATAATGTCGTGTTCGTATCGTGTTTCCGTAAACAGGTGAATGATATGCTGATAAGCATAAATGTGTAATCCATTATATTATCTACGCCACAGAACGTCGCGTGTTTCATTAAACACAGTGATTTCATGTTTTGTTATGAAACAGTGCGGTTTACGTGCGTTCTCGCTTACGTGTGAATTTAATAAACAACAGTACTTGAATTGGGAAAAAAATGTGTAGTTCTGTAAAAAATTCGCCTTCTAAAAGATTTAAATGCCTTGAACATTTCTGGAAGCCTTCGTCGGCACTACAATTTCCATAAATCATATTTCATTAAACATAATCATAAATAATGATTATTTTGTATTAAAAATAATATATATACATGTATATTGATAAAAGAAATAATATATTTAAATAAGTGCACAAATCAGTATCTGACGATCTTGCTAATCTTGTTTTATACAGTTTAATTCATCTTCATTTTCTTTACCCTTTTATATCCAATCCGAAACACATTGACTTGCTATGATTAATTGATTTGAAGGTTCAACATAACTAAATATGCGCAGAAGTTAGAATATCGTTTAGATGTGTTTATATTTTTTCATAAGTATTATAAAAAAACTATTATAAAATGTCAAATCGATACCATTTTTGTTCTAATAACAACATAAAACAGTTTTTTATATTATTATTATTATTTTTTTTTTTTTTTTTAGTTGTACGATACGATTATAAATATAAGTGAAAAAATGAGTCATTGACATTCAGTTTAGAAAAATTAGAAGAGAAACGCAGAAATATTTTTGAAAAAGAAGAGTTACTTCGCTCCCTCCTCCCACGCATTCGAAAACACTACTAAATAATCAATTTGGCTTTAATATTTAATATTTTTTGCATTTTAGTTAATAATAATAATAATAATAATATTTATCAAACATCTGATAACGTTACGCATTTATTCAGTTGTAAAGAAAACTTTGAGTTGTCCGATAATTTATTATAATTAAATTTATTAATACAAATTATTTTCAACGAGTATACTGTAGTATAATGTATATTCGTGTTATATAATATATATATATATATATATGTGAACTGCACGACGGACTATACACGTGGTCATTATATGTTTAGATCGTATCAAGTCCCTCGGTTCGTTGTTTCGCCCAAGGCCGTCGTCGTAATATATTGTTAATCCGGACAAATAGGAAAAAAATATCCTTTTTAACATTTTTTAAACTAAGCATATTACTGTCACCAGTCGATGTACCAGTAATAATATGTGGTACATTATGTGAGAGGGAAAAAAACGAACTATAGTTAAGTGCATTATTTTTCAAATAACATTAAACCGTAATATTGGTAGGTATTATTTCCGTTTACATTACAGGTGTGTCGTTTTATTAAGTATATTTCCATGCGACCGTAAATCGAGTTATGCATATGTTTTTTTATTGAGTAATTCAATGCGCCGGATTGGCTGGACGATTTATTGAGAAAATCTCAGCGGGCCGGTCAATTATAAAAGTATTTAGTTTTGACCTGTAGCACATGGTTTTAATTTAAATAAGTGTTTTTTTTCTCAGTTTCTGTGTACAAATAGATTTTCCACTAAATGACACGATGACAAAAAAGTTCTTCCTTCCACCAAAATTCGGGTCATTTACTGCGTCGCTGTTTACGTTCAATTTTTAACACATTGTCCCGCAAAATTATTCGATCCTAAAGAACAATGCCAATTTTCATAGGTCGTATGATTTTCTTTCGATTTCCGAGTCGGTGATATATATGCACTGGGTCATTCAAAAATGGAAATCTTGGCGAAGTGTTTTTATATGAGCCAAACGAAAACGATCCGTCGATCGACCGATTTTTGACGATTAAGATTACGGTTACATTAAGCGTGTAATAGTAATTAGAAACAATTCACATTAAATTAAAACGTATAAAATTAATATACAAATTCAAATAAAATAAATAATGTAATAACATATTATAATATATATTATTATACTGTTGTAATATTATATGTGTATATACTATTTATAATATTAATATAAAATATAATAAAATACAATAATTAAAAATAAACATATACATTATTAGATACACGTTTATACACTATTGCATATAAATATACAGAAGTTTGGGTAGTTTCAAAAATAACAGTAGTGTTGCAAAACATTTTCTAAATGAAAAAAAGACAAAACAAATATAACAATACTAACAACATTAGGTCAACAAATTAACTATCCGGAAATTTTCATTCAAGTTACGAAGATATATAAAAATTAATGAACCACTAGTGCTGTCGCGTAAATGTAGGTTTGAGTAAATTATTTTAATATTACGTTTATAGAGTTATTTTATTGATATACATTTGGAAGCAATGATAAATCAACACATTCGTACAAAAACAAATGATTTTGAGCAAAATTCAGTTTGTTATTGTTTTGTTTTTCGAAATTTAAACATTTAAACAATAAGAATTACAACATTTTCAATTTTTAAATACAAATATTGTCGACGTTTTAACAAATAATTTAATCAGTTTTTGTTTTTGTATTTTTTTGGTAATTTTTCCTCATGCATAAGAAAAATATTTGGCAAGTTTTCTTTGTGAAAAATTTGTCAAAATGGGACTAAAAAAAAGTGAGTGTAAACATAATAAGTTGAGAAAGTGAAGTTAAAGTTGACGCGTACCAAAATCTATAGGATTTATTGTTTATTTTGATTTTGTATAATGACTACATGATTATTGAAATTTAAATTCAAGTAATTTAATATACGTATGACACGGTAATATTTTTTGGTCATTCCTTTTTTACGTTATGATGAGATTATATATTTTTCTTTATTACGAAAACATCACAAAAAGAATAATTGGTCACAAACATACGACTTATACTATTGTGTAAATTGACACATCTGAAATATTCGTTCTGTATGTCTGTATACCTATTATCTACAGGTTGTAATAACTGAAGTCTAATTTCAAATACTCATATAGGAAATGGGTGCGGCGTATAGTCTTCGTTTCTCATTGTGATTGACAAACAAAAAAGAAAACCTTGTGTAAACGAACACACGAAAACAATGTTTCACACCGAAGTGAATAATAATCGTTATTAGACATCTTAATTTCGGTTTTACGACAGTTCTCTTGCCATTAGTTCTGTAATCTGTTATAATAATAACAATAATAATAATATAGAATTACTCATGTTACAAATCAAAATACTCGTGTTTCCTGATGTATTTTTGAACGTCTGGGACGGGTACGTTTTATTGCGGAAATAATTTTATAATAACCTAACTATTGTACAGCCGGGAATCACTTTGTACTATCAAACGTTTTTTTTTTTCAATTCTAATAATGAAATATACAAAAACACTGGACATATATTACATTGACCTGAGAGGGGAAATCAGGTAATATTCCATATACGTTATTATATCGACTAGTCGAAAAATAAATAACAAACTATATAAAATCGTACTAGTCGCCGAATTTTTTTTACAGTACAATTGTAGTATAGTTATTTTCTAAAAAAATTCTCTAGGTAGAATCTATTCCCATTTAGTGTTTTAAACGTGGAAATAAAATTTGAAATATAGACTGTACACGGAACAAATAAACTATATAAAATGTATTAATAATTAATTTAATACGATATATGCTGGTTTTTTTTTACTTAACTATAATTTAAAATGCATTCGATATCCTAACCGAATTCCGTCACCACTGACACGAATGGGTGTTCTTTTTGAGTCCGTTTTATTATTATTTCGTGGAAAAATAACGAACATTATAATAATTATATCTATTAAATAATGTTTTCTGACGAAAAAACAAACTAACCACTCGGTTTTATTATAGCAAGTATATTTTCGTACACAGAGGAAAATGTAAATCAATCGATGTTGGCCATAAACACAACACACTATTTATAGGTGTTGTAGATTTAACCGAATACTTACGAACTAATATGAAACTAAAGTGGTTTTGAAATTTATCACCAAAGTTTGAAAACAAAATATATATCAAGTGTTCAAATATATACCAGTGAAATTATATATATATATATATAAGTAAATAATAAAATATGAAAACAGTATGATAATTTAACCCCACCAACCAAAACTTATATTTTCGGTACAAATACTTGTCAACGGCAGGTATTTCATATTAAACATGAGGCATATAAAAATTTGCATTGTAATGTGTTTCGACTTTAAAAAAAAAACCTATACCTAAACTACGTTTTAATATTTAATTTGTATATTATTTTATTTTTGTTATCAGAACTTATTGATGAATATTGTGTTTTGCATCTGTAAAACTATATATATTTGCAGTTTTGTTGTGACTGTCGTTTTTTTTCATTAGTTAACTAACCACACAATTTTAAAGTTAAACATTAACCACGTTTTTGAAAAATAAACTCTACTATATATTTTTAACAATGAAAAATAATTATAGATTACTACTGAAATTATATTTAAACGAATTTAAATTTACGGATTGGCCTCGGGAAACATTATTGTCAAATATTCAAATCGGTCCAAACGATTGTCCTTGATCGTACACCACTGAGAAAGAAAGTGCACTCACATCATACCGTAATACCGTTTCTATCTTTTCAAACCTAAGAACGTTCAACTGTAGATTGTATCTTATATGGTTTAATAATACACATTTACCTTCTCGTATATTATTAATCACATACGCTCTTGACGGTATTACGGTCTAATAAATAATATATATAATACTTAATTTATATCCATTAAAGCAAATAGACATTCGGAGTTGTATAAATATAGTCTAATCTATTATATCCGACGGGACTATTTAAATTACTTTTTGGGAAGGTTCTATTTCGATCAACATAATAGTAATAATAATAATAATAATAATAATAATAATAAAACACGAAAACCGCTTGACAACTAAAATATCTACAGCAGAATTTTTAAAAATATTTTACTTTTTTATTAAGATTTAAGATTTAAAATTATAACATTAAGATTTCAGTTTATAAATGTATTTGTGTACCTGTTCGTCTTCGCTACGAAATACAAAATAACACTCAAACAAATTAATGATATTCAAAATTGATTGATTAATGTATACAAGTGTAATATTATGTTATTATAGGTGCATAAAACGCACTACCACTACTCATTGGATACAAACTTATACGAAAATTGTCAGGAAAAGTTGTCTGATACAATTCCTTTTTTTGTCGGTTTCAACAAAGTTTTATACGATATAATATTGTTATTATTCTGCGTTGATTTTATATAGGTCATTCAGTCCCCTGGTCGCAACCGCTATCCTAATCAGTCGCCATTTCTTCACCATTATTTATTCCTAGCATGTTTGGATTATTTTGCATTCTACCCGTCCATTTCAGTCCTAGACATTTTCTTAATGGTATTGTGTTCTTTAGATTCCATTTGACCAACTGTCGGATTTTTGCTCTTACGCCCGTCATATATGTTCTGCTAAACTTATTTTTCTGCTTTTCATTGTCACTACAGTTGTTGTATTCTCCCTACGTATCACTTAGATCTTAATTTTTCTTTTATATACTCCAGTGTATTTTGGTCTATCTTTGGGTCGAAAATTTGGCGCAGGATTCTCCTCTCGAATGTTGCAAGGTTTTGTTCATATTTTTGTGTTGTAGACCATGTCTCACTTACACGATGTGTAATGAGACGAACCGTGCACAATCTTAAACAGTGTTCATTTATTTTCCTGTGATATTATTTAGGATTTTAGTACTGTTCATAAAGCAAAGAAGCATTTTTTAGCTGCGTTTATTCTCAGTTAGATTTCTTAATGGTTATTTCCAGATGAATTTATCTCTATCCTCAAGTATTTAAATGCATCTACTAGTATAATACAATAACAAGATGATGTAATATTATTATACGGTCGAAAACTATAATATAATAAAATAAAGTCGGGGAAATATGTTGTATAGGATTTACACGACCATATTGTAACGCCGTACAGGAATTCGTCCGGGCGAAGACCAGTTTTATGCGAGTACTAAGACGCACATTCCGTATGTCTTACCGTCTATCCGTTTTGAAGTTGAAGTGCCCGGCAGTCCGTGACCATTATTATTATTGTTATCGTATACTCTCTCCTCTCCCGTCGAGCCGTCTCGGCGTCTACTCTTTCCTTCTCTCTCTCTCTCTCCCTCTTTCTCTTTCTCTCTATCTTTCTCTCTCTCTCCTTTTTCATTATATTTTCATCTTATATATTTTATTCTTCTTCTTATTTCTTTTTTCAACCGGTTTTAATTGTTTTTGTTTTTGTCCCCACGCAGATGATACTTTTCAAGTACAAGACTGGCTGCGGTCAAACGGCAACCACGACCGAGGTTACACGGAGTTTGATTACCATCGCAGGATCCGCCCTCTTTCACCAACTAAGAAGCACAGGATTTCGAACACTACCACAGACGGTAAAGTGCCGGATCGCCGGAGACAGCTCAAGTCTATGGAATCTCTATTGGGACTGAGTGATGAAAACCTAAACGGCAAACATCTGGTACGTGACATAATACTGTATATTATGTATATCAATACGGACAATAATTACCTATATTATAAAGCTAGCAGAAAGAAATGTCAAAAATAAAACGAAATTTCATCATTGTTAAGAGTTAAAAAAAAACATTTATAATAATAATACTATAACAACGACGAGTGAAGGCTATTGTTTTAGGTGGAACACGATGGTGGGTGTGTGTGTTACATTAAACTAAAACCATTATTATTATTATTATTATTATTATTATTATTGAAAATAATTCAAAATTATTACAAAGTTCTTTAATCAATTTTGTCGACTTTCCAACTATATATTAATAAAATAAAAATCGTTTTAAAATCATTTTTAATTTTTGAAATTATAAAACTTAAAAGTTTAAAAATTTATGTTTAACAATTATTATTAAGTGTGTAGTTATTAGTTTTGTTTTGGAATAAATAAATCTAACGACAATTGGTATTTTGCATACACTTTTGTAAATTATTTAAAATCAAGATATAAATTATAAATTTGCGTTTAATAAACATGTATGTCTTTATTAATATTGTGTTTCAAGAATTCTGAGGTGGTGACCAGAGCGTCTCCAGATGTACAGGACTCCCTGGACAGGGCGTTAATGGACTTTGAAGAGACTTTGGAATTAGCATTTCAGTCCACTTCTATCGTTCCGCCACCTAGAGGATTTTCGAATCACAACTTGGGTATGTACACATCAGTGAAGCAAGTATTACGTATATAGATACGTGATACTTGATACACTATCCGTGAAGCGACTTGTTATTGGAAATATGAATTTTAGTTGAAGGTGACGAATCGAATTTCATTAAGCTAGACAGTAGTTTTGAGAGCAATACGACTGGCAGTAGTGGTTATTCGACCAAGCCCGATCAGTCCATGCATCGATCTGTAAACACTTATAACGAGCTCCAAGTAATATATTTTTATTGACAAATTACGCGTTTCCGTGTTCGCCGAAACCGGTGACTTTGATATAATACTGTTTTGTTTACAGCTCATCAGAGAACAAATGGTGAAGAGCTTGGAGATTATCAAAGATCTAGAAGAACAAGTCAAACTGGTGCCCATGCTTAAAGTAATGTTATATGTCTTTATAAATGATACTCGTATGGTAACTATTGATAATATTCCAATTAAGTTATTTGGTCCACGTCTCAACAAGTAGGACAAACCGATGACAGTTTTATTACATATTTTAGAAAAAAACCCGAGAGCTCTAATTGTGTGCCGAAAATATTAAGCGCAGTTTTAATTATTGATAGTGTGGTATTTTTTATGAATACATAAAGTATTTAAGTTTTATTTCAGACAGTAAAACAAAATAATAAGAAATTTACACGTTTGTCTTTTAAAAACCTCCCCGTTCGATCATGGATATCAATTGATGTAATAGGATATATTTGAGTCACGAAGTAATTTCAGTGAATTTTATACAGAAATAATCTATTGAATAATATATTATTTATGAATCGGACGAAATTAATCAAAATATTTAGTCTGACGAAAACTATTCGTAGCGAAATAAATAACACAAGATTCTTCGCATTTTTTTTTTTGTATTTGTATTATCTATACATACGTGTGTGTGTACTAGTATTAAAGTGTGAAATACGTTATAAATCGACGTATCATTTTAGTAAAAGGGTAAATTGTATTAGCTAAAATTAAATAATTTAATACTTCAGTTAGATATTGTACAAAAACTACTATATTATATATTATATAATATATTATTATATTATATTATACGTTAGTGGCGTGATCATATTTTAACAATGACGAAATTGGGAGGGGGTCGTAATGACGTACTACATTAATTACAATAGAAAATTTACAGAAATTTAATTTTTAGTCGAAGCGAGGAGTTTCCACCGATTTTCCATGTAAAAATTTTAAATTTAAACCTAATAAATAGTATCAATTTCAAGTATTGTCATATACATTGTATATATATATATATATATATATATTACTTATTTTATACTGAATATCTATAAAAAAAAAATTAATTCATAACTCTGACAAAGAATAGAGGAAAAACCAAGTTCATCGAGATATGTTTTGTAGATATTGACAATCACATGATCATTGTTTTTTTTCTATTATTATCGGTTACTCGGTTTTGATTAAAATCTAGAAATATGTATACTGACAATTTGTTTCATTTTGCACGTATAAAATAGGCGCAGGTGTCATCGTTGAGTTTGGAGAAACAACGATTATCATCGGAGCTGGACAAACGCAAACAGTTGGAGAACACAAATAAAAATACAGCAGGTAAGGGAATACGTAGGCACATTTATTTAAATAGACGGGCTGGGCTTGCCATGTCGTAAGGTAGTTTATTTTCAGTTGCCTAAATCGTTGCGCGCGATTTAAATAATGTTTTAGACCTTGAAGGTCGTCCTCGTAATTGTTAATAGTGTAAGTGGTGTAATATCACCGGATGTAGTTAAACTCCCTACACAGAATTATCGTTATTTAAAATTCGTATTCAATAATTACAAATCGTATGATATTAGATACGCGAGTGATGATTACAACACACAACGAACACTTTCACGAACGCGTTTCTCTCCGAAATACAAACTCTTAAAAAATAATTTGCTTATTTTCGACCGTGTTTATTTCATTTGTCCATTGCGATTAATTTAGAATGTCCGTTTAAAAATAATATTATATTACGCTGATATACGATATCTCAATACTTGAACATTTTCCGATTTGTTTTAGAAACCTATCACGTGTGGGGTATAAATAGAATGTCATAAGCAAATGTGTTATATAAAATCGAGTGTTATACGAAATATTCGTGATATGCGTATGTTTAGCATGGACGCCAGTTTGACTTATTATTCTAAATATTTGACTATCTCCTCAAAACTTTTCAACAGTTCTTGTTTACTGATGAACTGTGAACAAAACGGTATTACATCAAAGTTGCTGGTATCGGGAAACACAAAACGCGTAATTTATCAATCATATGTTTTTTTTAAAAATATGGTGAATATTGAAGAACGTCAAAACTATAGTGTTAAATCAATACTTATGCGTACTTGCTTTTAGTAATATTATTTTAGAGATTAAAGAAGCATTAAGTATAAAACCTTCGGTGGTGTTGTGAGGTCATTGTACTCTGTAAATGTATACCAGCAAAATACATTTCAGATTTATAACCTTGTCTAAAATTAAGTTTCATTTACTCTAGTTTTTAATTAGGTATAATGATGAAACAGTCCATACGGAATACGCGTACAATAAATCAATACATTGTACGTGTATTAATTCGAATGATTTTCAAAACGATGTTTTTATAAACTTTGCTTGGAAATCAATATTTTCTATATTTTTACTTTTTTAGTCAAAATCTGCTAATGTCGTATTATTTAATTTTTAACTTATTTGTTACGTTCGAATAATGTTAATCACGTACAGTTTTTAAGTACATTTTGTACATTTTAGTGTTAATTTATTTTTAGTTTTTGTATTTAGTGATTAAAAAATTTTCTTTAACTAATGAACTACTTACGAAAGCAAATAGTGTACATAGGATTGATGAAGATAATAGTTTTATGGCATTATCTTGCGGGTTTCTTCAAAGTAAACGTGACATTCATATTTTGGTCTTTAAAAACAGAGCAATGTCTAAGAATTATTATGATAGTAAAAATATCGTAAGCTTGAAGTATTTATGAACGATATACTATTCATACATGGCATATAATATAAATAATACAATATAGTGTTTCAAATTTTTAAAACATAATCAAATAATAATAAATAATAAACAGAATAAAATAATAACAGAAAAAATAAAGTTAAATGGAAAAAATGAAGAAAAAACATTTAGATAAAACCCGTTTTGAAAGGAAAATATTAATAAAAGATTTGAGAACAGAAAGACGACGGGACGAGAAAAGAGAAATAGAAAAGAGGGCTGAACGAGTAGAAATAACTTTTTAATGGGATTGCACCGTGTCCCTGAAGATGACAACGGAAAACGTACACGCATGTAGTACACTCTATTCCGTGATTCTGTTGTTGTTGTTATCATTATTATTATTATTGAACACAACTTATAATATTTTATTTCGGTTCTCGGATTTTTCGTCCGAAAGCATTACCATTTGTTCACTATAGAACCAGAAATAATATTTAATTTCCGTCGGAAACCGTATACGCGTTTTAGAAACTATATACGGTATCGTTTAAAACGTCCGTAACGGTACGATAAATCACGTTACAGTACACATACTTATACATACAATTATTGTTATTCGTTGACGTTCTTAATTATTTATATAAGACCGCTAATTGACGGGTGCAATTTTTTTTATTCCACTCGACTGAATTCGAATGAATTTTACTTTCCGAAAACGTATAACAAGGTGCAAGTTCAGTTTATAATCAAACGTGTATTTGTAACGAAGTATTTATTTTTTGTTTTGTAAATTTTTCACGTTGCCGAAGAATGGCAACATTGCATCGGGGAAAAAAAAAACTCCGCTTGATAGTTCTTTGATCCGCCGACAAACCTAGTACGTACCTCTATGAACGACATACACGCAGTCGTGTTTCCAAAAAAGGTAGACGAATACATCGTACACGTGTAATCGTGTTTTTTTATTTTTTTCGTTCGTCAAACGTATACACTCACGAAAAACCTGACGTAACACGCACAGTTAGGCGTAGTGCCAGATACTTAATATTTATTTTTTCATTTATTTTATTATTTTTTTTTTTTTTTGGAGGGGGCAAATATTTCTTAATAAAATTCACTAAAAAACAAAAAAACTCTACGCTGTAAATCGTGAGACGGTGTACGGAATCACGCGAATCACTACATCGTTTTCATTTTAATTCGATAAACAGTGAGTTCACTGCATATGTTAGTTGTTTCAACGAACAATGAAATATCACAAATGCCGAAATTACCCTAAACGCGCGTGAAACGTCACGGTTTGAACGGATAGTAACAGTCTCAACAACAACCGCAACAATCATCGTATTGTAATATTTACACGAAAATCAGTTGGTGGTGTACCTGCGTTCCATTCAGATCAAGTCTCATGCCTACGGTTAGGTTTATAATACGTGTGTATGTATATACATATATTATTATTCACCACGTCTGGAAGAGTAAAACCACCGTTTTACTCTTCAGCAGTGTATTATAATATTATTGTAATAAAAAATATTCTTTAAGTGTTCTAAGCGTACGACGTGTACATATTAATTTTCAAGTATGCAGTTTTTGTTCTCGTGATATCGGCGGTGACTGTGTAGAGAGATGTACAACCATACGGACGTTGGCAATTCGTTTAAAATTAAATATCGTTCTTACGACCATTTTATATAATAAACGCGTTGTTGAATAGTGCTGTATTTGAGAGTACAAAAAAAAAGACTGCGACTGGTTGGTTGTTTTCGTAATTTTCGCGTCGTTTTCAATAACGATCAAGTAAACTAGATAATCCGCGCGCAGAAGTGTTTACAGAGAGAAAACAACGCCGGTATAACCACTAACGAGACTACACGTCGACCGAGACAAATATCCGTATCGATCAATTGTTGTCCGAAATGATCACAATGTGTTTTCATAACCCGAAAACTCGTTTTCCATAATAAATAAAACACGTGCGACGACGGGAATGGCGAAAAGAGACCCCAACGGATTGTTTTTGTTTTTATGTTACACGTGCGTTATTCGAGACCCGGGGTGTAGTTTCGTGTCGGACGTTCGGAAGTCGTGATAAAGTCTCGGCGCGTGGCTACATACGTACTCGCGTATTCTGGCTCGCCGCGCCGGCGACAACAGTCGTTAGACACGCCATACGGACTTTACGCGATACGAACAAGTTCAATAACACAAATCGCGCCAACAGGAAACGGGAAAAGCAAAAATACGAACAAAATATGTCCGGAAAGCGCGCGCGGTGTTCTGGGCGAAACAAGCCCGTCGGGGCTAGTGTCGCGTTTTCGTGTGGCGAATCGCACGAGCCGTCGAAACGTCCATAGCGTTTGTTCCGAAATACGACAGCATACGGCCCGGTGTGTTCAGACAGTCAGTTTACATCACGGTGGAATGTACGCCACGTCGAACACAACTACGGTTACGGTTACGTTGTGATTAACGCGGCACGTTTAGGCGTTGCATTACGGTCGAAAATGTGTCCGAACTTATAAGTCCCGAGAGTCGTTACGGGACACCGGGCTTCTTAGAAGTTTAACACGAAACACACGTTTCATAACGATATGGACAACGGTCCGTACCGAACAATAACGCTGTAAAATAAATTACGGGCTTAAATCGAAATGTCCGTTGTAAATTCGCTAATTACACCTGTTTAAATCAAGTTTTATTATATGCGACCCGGACTCGAGTGATCGGACTTCTTTGTTTTCAAACAAATAACAATAGCCTATGACTGTGACCGAGTTTTGGTAACGTCAACGGAAAACGTAAAACTGACGATAATCAAATCTCCGGTACTTAATGATACTTTTCATATTTATTATACGCCCGTCATAACTAATACGGGACTTTTTATTATTGTTAAGCTTACGTTAATGGTATATAAGAAATTCGATCGATTCCCCCTCCCCCCCCTGTTTAATTTTAATTAAGTCACAAAAAAATTATAATATATATATGTATGTATGTACGATTACAAACGACTGGTTATATGAATTAATGACCGATAGATTAACTGTAAACCCGTTAGGCCGGCGAGACGATAGAGACGGCGCTGGTCACGATAAAACTGGTCGATTGCTTATTTAATCTTTTGCGTGCAAATTGTATTATCAATCGGTAACGTTATCGCGACAAGACCTGTGTGACTGGACATTGCGTATTTAGTGAAATGTTCGACTCGTGTTTCTAAAAACCTTAAAGCTGTTAAAACTGTTAACAACGCTACGATTTCGGCAAAACGTAATCAAAACAGGCTTTTCGACCACTCGAACGTGCGCCCGTGTCCCGAAAAAAAATTATTTCTCGAGCACCGCACGCTAACAGGCACCGACGGGTCGTCGTGCGGTCGTGCACATTCTACGGGTTCGCCCGTAAAACGTGACTTCGTTTCGAACGTTAAATGATTTGTTGTCGTTGTTCAGGTGCCGGCGATTGGCGTCCGTCGGCGGCGTTGGCGAGCACGCGCCCCGCAGCCGCGTCCACCAAAGACGCGGGCGTGAACTGCGCGCCCATGTGCCGCGACGTGGGAGTGACCACTGTGCCGGCCGCGGCGTCGACGACCGCGTCCACCATGACGGAACGGCCGGCCGCCGCCGCCGCCGCCGGGTGGCAGCCCCGGCGTCCGCGTCCGCGTACACCCAGACGGACGCGGCCGCCGGGCCGGCCGCGGTCACCGCGGAGGCGGGCACGCAGTCGGCCAGACCGGCCGCGGTCAGGACGTTCGCGGTCGGCGTGACGGCCAAGCCGCGGACGTACGACGCGTGCGTGACCGCCAGACCGGCGTTCAAGCACGTCGGGTGCTCGGCCGGCCGGACGGACGCGGGCGGCGCGTCCGCGGCGCCGGTGACGCGCGCCACGCAGACGGACGCCGGCCCGAGGTCCGTCGGCCGTTCCGCGCAGACGGACGCCGTCCGCGGCGACCACCAGGCGGCGGTCCGGCCGGCGGCCGTGGCCAGACGCAGCAATTCGTTCCACCATTACACGGCCGTCCACAGGGAGCCGCCGGCGGCCACGTCCAAGATCCCGCGGCCCAAGCCCGTCACGCCCGAGCTCAACCGGAAAACGTTGGCCAGACAGGACACGTACACCAAGACGCCGGCCGAGGTGGCGTGCGACGACCGGCAGCAGTCCGTGGCCGCAGACCGCGACCACGACCGCGACCACGACGACGACAAGTAAGCGCTTCCGCGTTTCGGACGTGTGCCGGCCAAGTACGGTTTTAACGGTCGAAACGTCGAAGGCGGACGGACGATTTCCCGTCGAGCGTTTTGGTTTCACACGTTTCGCTAACGGCTACGAGATCGATATTTCGTCAGACCGTCCTAACCTAACCTAACGTGGCTCGACGTCTCCTCCGCGGAGGTGTCTATCCTGAAGTTATTCCCACGAGGCGCGTGCATCAATTGAAGTGGCGTTAAATGATTATCACGCCTTTTCATTCATTTTAAACTCGTCTGTTAGCTATTCGGTTGTGTAACGAATCGGCAACGAATGTTTTCGCGGAGTGATGAAACAGCAATCAGCCTAACCCCCGGGGACCAATGAAAAACGACGTGAGCCACGCCGTCCGGTGTTGCCTCCTCGCTTGTTTTCGGAGCCTCCGGCCGAACACCGTCCGCGACGTCAAAATGTTTGGCCTCCTCGCCGGAAACCCCGTTTGTCGCGCGCTTCTAGAAAGCGATGTCGACCCGTCGTTCGAGCACGTGTCCCGTTCCGTCCCGTCCGCCGAACGTGTGATCGCACGCGTTCCCCGACGAACCCTCGGCGGCGGCGTATCCCTTTAAACCCTTTGACTACCAACGGGACAATACGTCCCAAAAGAAATGCAATAAGTATCAGTGGGATAACAGTCCGTTTAAACTGCACGGGGAAGCGTCCCAACGGTACCCAAAGGTCTCCCCTGTGATATAAATCAGCTGTTGACCTTGGAAAGCCATTTTTCCAGTTGCGCACTTTGGTCTTGATGAAAATGGTGAATAGGTTGGATTTCAAATTTTGGACGAAAAAAGGTTCGGTAGTCAAGGGCTAAACCCTGGCCGTTGGGGTCGCTTCTGGTTGCGGTCCAGTGCGGTGTTCGATCGTTTTACTCGTAATATGAAATTTTGTTTATGCCGTTCACCGACCGGTATGGTTTTGAATGAAATGCAATGCACAGTGAAACGATACATAAGAACGAGAATCGGCCCGTCTGAACCATACGTGCTGATATTTGACAACCTGCGACAACGGTAAACGTCTGCAGGTGCTGCGGTACGTCCTTCAAGATCAAAAAATTATGTTTTCTTCGCCGTCGATTCAAATGACGGGGCTGTTATTCTTATTCTTTGTTATCACAATTATCATTATTTTTTTCTTTTTGAGCGCGCGTACGTATTTCCATGGACGTCGTAAAACGTTTTGGATCGGCCGTGCCCGATCGTAAATATCACGCCCGCAGTAAACCAATCTAATGAAATCTACGCGTCGTACGTGTGCGGATCAGTCGGGACCCAAACATGTTTCGACCGTTTTAACCGTGTTACATATCATTCCGGTCAGTTCTCGTTATTCATAATCGCGCCTCAACACGAATTCAATATTTTCGAATAGACGTTAAAAAGACGTTTGGGATTTGATTGTGTCCCGGTCCCTATTCACCGACGACAAAAAAAAAAACGTAAAAACTCTCTTCCGCGGAATGTACTTTTTGGTTTTGTTTGGATTTTGGTCCACCGAGTTTTATTCCTCATTTTACTTTCATCTATAAATCGGTCGAAAAAAAAAAAACACAATGACAAATATATCAGCCGACAAAATTATTCATAAAGAAAAAAATCGAATGTAGTTTCGTCAATGTAAATGACACTATGCGCAGCGTACATACTCGTCGAGGTTCCCATTAAAAAAAATGTTTCCATTGTTTTGTGATTAACAGTTTAAATGATTTGCGTCGAACGTACGAACGATTATGGTGTCGAGTGTTTAAGACTTTTCAGTACGAATCGTTTGGAGCGAGTTTAACGACGACGAAGGATTCCGTTCGTTTCGTTCAGTTGTTGTTGCTAGTTTTTCTTACGAAATAAAGCGTTGAAAAAACCTCGTCACGTCATCGAGCGTCGTTTCCAGCTATTGAAGCTATAAAAAAAAAAGGAAAAAAACAAATAAAATACGCAACACAAATCAAGGACATCTGTTGCTTTTATAATCGAACGTCGTTATTGTCATTTTACACCGTTCGAATTTCGCAATGTATATATATATATATATATTATTTTTTTGTTGAGAAGCCGGAAAACCGAAATCCCATTCGCGTTTCCAAGGCAGATGATTCTAGTGTTCGCGTCTTTGTGGCGAAACGTTACAAAATTCAAACATTGGTCACCGTGGGACGCATTACAGAGAAACGCGGTCCCGGCCTATACCCGGGGCAGCTGGTTACACGGACCGTTACGAAATCGTTCGTGAACAATACGTGCTAGATCGTGTACGTATTTTACGTACGATAATGTGCTCGTCGACTCGGTGTGGGTAGGCACGATCGAAGCCGTCGTAAACACGTGGTCGCGCACGTTCGTCACGGGATGATGGACGGCCTACCGAGATAGGTCCGCTCTTCGGCGTTGAGATCGGAAAACGCCGATCGATCGATCGATCGATCGATCGATCACGTCCCTCTCCGCGCGCGCCGCGTGCTACTGCGTTTGGTTTTCGTTTCCAGTCGAACGTATGACACCGAATCGCGTACAACGATTTTTCGATCACGTCCCGTGTTTACGAACGTGACCGTTCTTTTTTGGTTAGATTTTTCTGTGATCTCGTGCGCGCGAGAACGTCCGAATAAAAACGTTCGTCGTTGTGACGGCAATCGATTCGGAACTGCCCAGATTCTCGCACGTAATCGCGATGTCGCGGTGTCTCACTGATGAACGGCGTTTTGTTTTAGACGTAAACAACCGTTGCCGCCCACGCTAGACATTCAAAACGGGTTGCCCGAATCGGACATGAATTTCAAACCCATCCGGGACGATTCGTACAAGTAATTGTATTATTTTTGAATTGGTGTTGTATCTGACGTTGTAGTCTGGTGCGTCATGTGTAATTTATTATGAAATAACGTGCGTTTTTTACGAAAACGCTCGCAATCGTAATAACAAACGAGTGTACCCGAAACGATGAGTGGTTTAACGAAAATTTTCTAAATATTTATGTTCAATTTAATTTGATTTGTACGAAAAAATTGTATTACGAATCGTAACGTTCACTGAATTAGTAATAATTACTACGTAATGTATTTCTTACATCATGAAGAGGACACGGCAATGATTTTTCAAACACAATATGTGATGTTAGGAGAGTGTGTTTTCGTTGTTTTGATGACAAACTATTGTTTTGTACGTCGTATATTCCACGACCAAAAACATAGCTAACAAAGATAAGTTTCGAGTGGTTTTAATATTTGTTTTTAAACGTTTGTTCTATAAAAAAAAAGAAGACCGAGAGAACAATAAAAATAAAATAATGCCATAAACACGTTTCATTTCATTCTATTATTCCATTTATCATTTTAAATTGTTAATCGATAATAATCATAATGTATAAAATTACGTTTTTCTTTTCGAGCAAACTGTTTTATTATTCGTAACGTCGCGTAGAATGTATCCGAAATCCCTCCTACACGTTTAATACGTTATTTTAACGTCGTTAACATAATTTTCAACGTATATTTATGAATTATAATTTTTACGACACTCACATGAAACTTGGTACAAAACGTTTTAATGCACATTGATGAAATCATGCGTAATAATTCCGCTAAATCCTTAATTGTTTTAACTCGCGTGTAAAAATATAAATTGCGTGCGGCATATAATTATCACAATTCACGTTCGTAAGCAAAATACTTCTAAAATCAATTTGTATACGATTCTTGCCGCAGCGAGGTAATAATACTTTAAATAGAATTTAAAAATATATTTCAATTTCTAAAAAGTAAATTTGGAATTTATCGCAATAATTCGATTTGTTTTTCTAACCGAAATTTATGACGATCGTAAATTATAGGAGAAAAAAAATAATTTTGGATGACTCGACCAGTTTGTAAGCTATGCGAGTGGGATTTTTTTTCTCCGGTAATAAAATGATTAAACAAAAAATTATTCAACACTCACAAAAGCGAGAAAAAAGTATTAACTCGACTCGGTTGAATGAAAAAAAAAAAAAATTAAGCAACGTTCGTTTGACATGAGAAAAATTACGATTTTTAGTGTGTGGAATTATGTGACGAAAGTAACAGACAAGTGAACAGATTGACTAGTTATTTTATGTTTGAATACACAACGTGAAGTGTTGAAAAAACAAGCACGCCCTTATGGGACGTCAAATTTTAAATCGTCAGCGGACCGATATTGTTGTACAGGGATTGTCCGAGCAAAGAGATGAGAGGCGCGTTGAAAGTGCTCAACGATTCGTTGAAGAAAACGTCGGCCACGTTATTGCCGAGGGCCCAACTGAAACAAGCCATCGACATCGTCCGCGAAGAATGGTTTAAGGTGATCGTGTTTCTACCCCGTTCGCGAATAATTTGACGAACAATGTTCTCTTCCGCAGGTGACTAGCTCGAGCGATTGCGACCGCCGTCTCGTAAAGGATTACATCGACTGCTTCGCTTCGCACTCGCCGGTTCTGTTGGAATTCATAATCAACATGACGGACGCCGCGGTAAATATTCGTCGTGCATAACTCGCCGATTTTTCCCGTTTTCGCGCGTTTCCCTAACCTAACCTAACCTTTTGCGCAAACGTCGACGAGTCCACGCGCAGCGTTTCAACAACTCATGGTACACGGGTCGTGTACCTACGGGTTTCTAAATCCAAAAAGGTTTACGTTTTCAAAATGCTCGGCCCGAAATCGACGCGATTTACGAAACAAAACAAAAGTGTGTGTGCCGACCGACGTTGTTCGATAGCGTTTCCGTGCGCTTTAAAAAACTATCGAAAAAGTCGAAATACGTTTCAAATAAATTACAAAAAAAAAAAAAAACCGTTGTCTTAACCGACTTTTGAATAATTATAAACTACAGTAAACTTGCATATCGTTTTTTTTTTTTTTAATTGTTTCGTACCTATCGTGTAAATCCACAGTCCGGTCGGTCAACACATATCAACCGTTCGTCGAAATGTTTTTAATAGGTATTTTTCGTTATTTTTTCCCCCCAGGGCAACACCGTGTTACACTATTCGATTTCCCACGGAAACTTCGACGTCGTGTCGACCATATTGGACACGGGCGTGTGCAACGTAAATTTGACCAACGACGCGGGTTACTCGAGCGTCATGCTCGTTTCGCTGGCCGAGATCAGGAACGACGACGAGATGAAAATCATCAAAAGACTGTTTGAATGTGGCGACGTGAACCTGCAGGCGAAAAAAGTTCGTATCTTCGGTAGCCGGAAACTATTGTGAACGACGGTCGCGGAGCGGAAAAACGGTCACGTCTCCGTTTTTCTCGACTGACGTTTTCCGTTCTTGTATTGCTGTGCGTTGCTGTGTGTTCGCACATTTCAACGGCCCGGGGAATGCCGGAATCGAACCGGCTTCCGGTCTCCGATGTTATCGCGTTACGGAAAAAAAAATAATATTTTCTTGATAATACACGCACGGAGAATTTATCTTGTTTGGGTTCAAATAGATTTTCGAAATCGAAAAAAAACAAACGATCTGTTTGCTTGCGAATACGAGTGAAACGATAGACATCGGACTAACTCGGATTAAAAACAAACGTCACGAAAATCACGTCCGTGAAGTTAGCCGGCGCAATGTTAATGTTTTTCAATAAAACCTTTCCAACAAATTTGTTGGTCATTTGTTGGATAAGTCCCGAAATTTGTTGGACATTTTTTTAAAAGTTATAGGCTTTTTTTATTTTGCGCCGCTAACTTCACGCCAGCGGCGCAACTTCAAAACCAACTTCACGCAAATTACATAAATTCACATAAATTAAAAAGTTATATACTCATTATTTTTAATTATTTTATACATTAATAATAAATGTGCTTCTTAAATATCTTCTAAAGTTGTACATTGAAAATAGTAATATTTTTATATTTTCAATTTTTCTTAATGACCAACAAATCAAATACAACAATGTCGGATGATTTTAGCGTGAAGTTGGCGGCGCATTTAAAAAAAATTATATATAAAAAAAAACTAAGGTCCGACAAATTTCGGGACTTATCCAACAATGACCAACAAATTTGTTGGAAAGGTTTTATTGAAAAATTTTAACATTGCGCCGCTAACTTCACGGACGTACGAAAATCGTTGTTTTTTCAAATCCCGTTCGTCCGATTAATTCCGGTGCTCCCAATACTTTCGGACAACAAGCCGTGGCGAACACAATTTTCGGCCCCGGCCAACACACCGTCTGTACGCGCTCTCCGTCTGCACTTGCCCTCAGTTTATAGACCGGACAACGATTTCCTAACCTCCTCCCACACCCCCAAAATAAAAAAATAAAAAAACACCGCGTTGTTCCGCTTCGACCGCTGAACAGTGAACGGCCAAATCATCGTTTCGCTAATGCCGGCGATTATCTGTCGCAACAGCACGGTCAGACGACACTGATGTTGGCCGTCTCCCACGGCAAAACCGAAGTAGTGAAATTACTTTTGGAATGCGGAGCCGACCTAAACAGACAGGACGAGGACGGCAGTACGGCCCTGATGTGCGCCGCCGAACACGGTCTCGAGGAAATCGTCAACATACTGTTGTCTTGTCCCGAGTGCGACGTGTCCGTCGTAGATAACGTAAGCATTTTTTACACACGACGATTCGGAATCGAACGGAGTCGAACGATAACGCGACGTAACCGCGTGACCGCGGAGCTCCCGCGTAGGTCAGTGTTTACTGTTACACGACTGTCAGTCGAGAGATTTTGAAACGACAACGTTCCCGCGAGAAAAAAGGTTTTCCGTTTATTTTTTGTAATGTTCAAACGCGTGATTTTGATTTCCTTCCGGTTCCAAACGATTTAACGCGCCATCGTCGTACGTTGCGTATGAGCTCAGAGAGACACACAGAGAGAGAGAGAGAGAGAGAGAGAATACGGAACAACACATCTCCGTACGTTTCCAAATAGAATCATTTTTATTTATTTTTTAAATTATTGTGTTACAACGCAGGACGGTAGCACAGCGTTGGGCATCGCGATGGAAGCAGGACACAGGGAAATCGGCATCGCGCTGTACGCCAAACAGCACATACTTTCCCGCGAAAATTCACCGTACACCCTGTCCAAACCGAAGAGGTCCAGGAGCGCGAACACCGTGATGCCGTCCAACAACAGCGCGTCTTGTTCGCATTCGCCGTTGAAAAAATCGCCGAGTCTGCAGCCCCGAGAATACGCCACCCTGTCCTCGATGCTGAAGACTCGGATCCCTTGACGATCTCCGCCGACGGTCGAAAAAAAATGAAAGAAAAACGCACGTACGTGTCCGACACGTTTGAATTGCGGATTTACATCGTTTTTTCATAAAGCAAACGTCCAAATATCGTCGTGGTCGAACAAAACGAACAACAATCCAAGTTAATTTTTTTATTGTTGCATTTTTTTTTTTTTAACTCGTCTACGCGTTAAGTATTATATAGTGGTATGCGTGTTTCGGTTTTGGCAATCTCTTGGCCGCAAACACGTCATACGTTTTAAATAACGTATTGTGCTATCGTCAGACACGTCTAATGAACACGCAGAGCAAACAATAAACTATTATCACGTCGAAACACAAACTTCTCTTAATATTTTCGTTTCAAGTTCGTTCGGTTGATTTGCCAGTTTGACAGTTCGGCAAACGCAACGTACATATACACACACATACCGTGTTACACCTCGGACTAGGCACGATAAATGCTGCTCAGTTCGCGATGCTAAAAGTACTGATTCCGTTTGATATATATGTATGTAAAAACTTAAATGTTGAGTAAGCACGCTATATTTTTTTCTATTATTCATTTTTTTTTTCGTTTATCAAAAAATCAATTTTAAAACTGTTAAACGGGCGCGGATACACAATAAACACGATATCTAAGATATCGTATCATGTTTTAGATTTGTTCGCACGTGTTTCGTTTGTTTTATCAATTTTCATGAGCTGTTTATTTCAT
Source organism: Schlechtendalia chinensis (assembly GCA_019022885.1). Lineage (NCBI taxonomy): Eukaryota > Metazoa > Arthropoda > Insecta > Hemiptera > Aphididae > Schlechtendalia > Schlechtendalia chinensis. The sequence goes on along the minus strand of CM032345.1, from coordinate 6,546,873 downwards.
CAATGGTGAACAATCCGTTGTTTGTCGTTATACCGTAAAGAACTAATGCTATATAATAGTCACAATACCTACTGCACTTAAAACTAGTGCCTTGGGATACGATATGATAGTACTCATATTATCGGTTATCATAGATAACAGTCAAGGTGTTAAAAGTACAAACCAACTAATTACAAATTGTTATACACTATATAGGCATATTACTAATAATTGTTTTCTGACATGAAATGTAGAGATAAAAATGTTGAAAAATTATTATTAATATTCAACAAATAATAGGACAGCAATAAATGATAAGATAAAGTCAAATTTGCAGGTCGTGCCTGTGCATCATGACAAGCACGATCCGTAGACACGCCTATGATTATCATTGTAGTATTTTCTATAATATAAATATATATATATATATTAAAATTACGATCATTTATACTCGACCAATAATGGTTATTGAAATTTGAAAACGCCGAAAGTGAAAAAATTTAACAATATAATAATTTATATTATATATTTCAAATGGACAAATCTTGACTTGTAAGAAAAAAAAATTCGCTCTTGTTAAACGCTGACGAGAAAAAAACGTTTCAAATAAAATACCAAACGGATACGCGTGGGGTTTTTTAAATAGAAAGTAACGCATTCAATGATAAACAGAATCAATTCCTTCTACGCGTCGAAGCCTTAACAGAAAAAAAAAAATCACATCGTAAAAACAATAAATCGTTCGCTTCGCTCTGTATCTAAATTGCGTAACGTTTCGTTTGAATAAAACGGTCGGAATGATTTTTTTTAGTTTTTCGTTTTTTCGTCGTCCCGTACAAATCCGACGACCCCGAAATGTAAACGTTAAAATATGTGATTTTTATTATTTACGACATCGGCATACATGCTACGACGAATGTTTGTACAAACTCGTCGTGTTAATACACATTACGGGTAATCGAAATATTGTGGACACAGGTGAGACGCCGCGGTTTGTTTGCGGGGACGGCGAAGATTTTATTTTACAAAAATCGTAATCGAACCTCCTCCCCCCCCCCCCCATTACACACGACGATAATAAAACGCTGGAAATATTTCATTAAAAAAAAAACAAACAAACAAAAAAAATGTACTCTTTTTATTTTCTTGGACCGTTTTCGTCGTCGACGTCGTCAGAAAAACGATGTTATCCAATTGGGCTGGCGACGTTCCGCGATAACGTCGTCCGACTTTGTGTCCGGACGACAGATCCGTCCCGTCCTTGTCTGGATGTCGTTTTCAGGCGTCTGATGACGTTTTAGGCGTGCGATCGTTTGTAAACGCACCACGGATGTGAACGATCCGAATCGATCTGTGAACGTCGAACGAAACGGTGTTTCCAACGGCCACTGCGGCCGCGGAGGTTATTTGATTAAAACTGTTTTGAAAAACAAAAAAAAACAGTGAGACATTTTATGTCTTTTTAGGTTAGGTGTTTTTTTCTGTAACGCTTTTTCGTGGACACTTTCGTGACGGTTTTTTTCGTGACGGTTTTTTATCTTAATGTTCCAAAGTAAAGTTATAAAATGTCAAAAAATGATCAAACGCCGTGGGGTATTAACAAAACCTGACCTGACCTGCGATCGATATTATGTCGCCTGGACGCCTAAATGGCCGAACGGTTCGGAGCCGGTCCGACCAGCCGAAACAACGACGAACTGTTCGTTTGAATTTGATTTTCAGTATCCGTAGTAGTATTGTTATTGTTCGTCTAGCGCGAGTGAAAGATCGATCGATCGTTTTCTGTCGGAAAAAACGGAGCGGGCAAGTCCGAACAGAATCGTTCGAAATCCACGAGATAAAAGCCCGTCGGCCCGCGCGCGATTTCGTAATTGCCGCGGCCGTGTCGAATCGGATCCGTTTTCGGTTTTTTTTGCGTTTAAAACACGTCGCGACGTTGCCGGCAACGCGATAAATCATAACGATTTCGTAACCGCCGACGTGTTCGGGTTGTTCAAACACGGAGTTCGCGAAACGTCGTCAAAACAAACACGAGACGGCGGCGAAAACGGTAAAACGTTACGAAAAACAAACACACGGTGACGCGATAAAAGCGTTGTACAGCGTTGTACGCGAAAATCGTTTTCATCGGTTCGCGCCGGTCGACGTCGTCTCGAGTACAAAATAATAAATAAATAAAAAAAATATGATTTCTCGCTCGATACGGTGTACGCTCGTGTACGCGTCCCTTGTCACGTTGAAACTGTGCGCCGACAAAGCCGGTAAGTACGGTCCGTTCCACGGTCCGTTCCAGTTCGAATCGTATTCGCCGCCTGAAACACCGCTGTAGACGACAATAAGAAACGCGTCGGACGCGCGCACCACCGTGCGATTTAAAAGAATGACGTTCCGGGTCATACGAACGCCACTTACGGTATCACATCGTCTATCAGTCTACGGTCCGTCGCGATTCCCGGCGTGTTTCTCTTTCTTTCCGCAAACCGTAGGACCAAAACCGCGCGTCATTCGAACGTAATTCGTGTTATCGGCGGTCTTTTTTCGATTTGTCCGTTATACTTACCGTCCCGTCGGCCTTCGACTGACTTCAACGGAGTCTATGGGCGCACAACACATTTTCACGATTTCCGCGCTTGTTTGATTTGATTTGATTTTGATATTTTACTTGATTTTAACGCCTGAAACAAACGTAGTTCAAAAGCGACTTCGATCTCGTAGTTTGCGTTACGCGTCTTGTCGATTGCAATCACGCGCATCATCCGATTTATTGTCAACTGCGACGCAATCCTCCGTCCCGAAAACCGCGATCAACCGAACACGCGCGGCGAAGACACCCCGTAGGTCTTGGCAATATTTTGTATTCTAGATTATCGTTTTCTTTCTTTTTTTCCTCAGCTTTCGTAGCGTGCGAGGACGGAGTGACGTGCACGCCGCCTAAATTGAAATTCGACCTTTCCGTTATTTGCGGTTTGAAAAACGGCGGAAACGATATACCAACTGTTCCGACAGGCTGCACGGCAGTATCGGTATCGAGGAACGCAGGTCATTTATATCCTAAAGTCTATTTCGTAATTGTCTATTATTATTATTATTATTATTCGTTATAAGTGAACGGGTTTTTAGGTCTCCGAGAGTTTGAAATACGGCGCCAATGTGCACTAAAAAGAATCCAAAATATTCTCTGGGTCTAAAAAATGCATAGACATCAAAATGTGTCAAGTGTCTCTCATACGTACATTTTTTATTCGTATATCTTTTAAGTATGCTCATCTCCACACACAACGGTTTATATTATTATTATTTTTTTTAAGTACATCATTTAAACGAGATAAAGAATTTAGTTTTTGCATACTTGCCTACACTAAAATATGCCGTAGAAAATTAAGTTAAGAAAAAAATAGGGTGTGCGTAGTTAAAAAAAAAAAAAAAATGACTGTGTTTATATATTTTGTACGTTCTGTAATATGATCTATATTTATAGTTTTATCGATTACTCTCTATACTTATGAATGCAGGTGTTAAGTTAAATAAAATAGGTACATATTTATGTACGCCGTGTTGATGACTTCCAAAAACAATTATAAAACATTTTTTTCTTTCGACTAAAAAAAAAAAAAAGAACGAATTCTTCTAAAATGGACAAATACTCGTTATAACACGTATAACACGAACGGATGTTAGTGATGTTACGAATCCGACGAACTCGTTCAAATTATAACAAACCCGAACCGGACCGAACGTCCAATACTTGGTTTAAAATCAGATTTTTGTGAGTTACAAACATAAAAAAAAAATGGGGCAACCCGATACGAATTTCATATATTCCTCGGTCCGGTATGCGAACCACCGGACTGTTTTGTGTTCGGCTCGGTTCGTGACACACACACGGTCGTACGATACATTCCGAAACACGTGAAACATGCTAATCGTTACTAACCGTGATGTGCGAATGTTGTTTTCTCTTTTCTTCGACGGTCGTCCACGTTTTCCGTTCCCGTCATGAAAAGTCTCTCCATAAAAATAATAATAACGGACGTTTAGCACGTTTAGCGACTCGTTTACGTTTTATTGCGATCGACATCAAACCGCGGAATATGTTAACACGATACCGTGTACCGGTACAACGACTTCACAACACGCTGTTTGTTCAATCGACACCACGAGTTTGAATACCGCAAGCATCGGATTGTACGTGCCGCCAAGAAAGAAACGTACAACACTGTTTAGGTTAACGTACGCCGCTCGTTTTCCTGATTAAACGTTTGTCAATTGTTCGTCTTTAACACTATACGTGTGCAACGGACAACAACAAAAACTTGATTTTCCTACTGTTTAATTTGCTATTGGGGGATTTTTTTTTTATGTTATTGAATTAAATTTCGCGTCACGCTTTCGCCGGAAATTTTATAACGATCATTAAAAAAAACGATGTCTTTCCCCGTCCGGCCCGGAAAGAGATAATGTGATAGCATATAGCTTGTTTTACCGCACCGCCGCGCTGAGCCGAAACCCATTCGCGAAGAGATTCACACGCAAATGTCGCCCAGAACTAAAATCGTTCACTTCCTTCCATCGCACCCACTCAACGTATTGCTATTGAGGTGATATATATATATATATATCTGTACATTCGATATTCACTATTACTGTTTCGACAGAATCATTAAAACTGCACGATGCACTTATACGTCACACGCGTATTGTTTTATTGGCGGGGAAATCTGAGTTTATTGTATACCCGCTCTGCCGACGGGAAAATACTGCTCGTGATTATACACACTATCGTTATTTATATTATTATTTCTTTTCTTTTCATTTTTTTTTTCATAAATATATTCGTATGCATACTCGGGACACTATTCCGAATACCATATTAATTATATTTTTCAAATGTCATTTAAACTCTGTAAAATTGTTAAAGTTACATCGTGGACGTGCACGTACACTTTCCCATAATATGTTGTTATTCGTTGTATACGTAAATACTAAATCCATGACTTGTATACATTTCCCCGACACCTCAAATCTCAAATGTTCGACAGTTAACATTATTTTTTTTTTTTTTCGTATCAAAATTTATAATATTGCGTTATTCGAACAACACGTTGTAATTTTGATGTATTCGGAATACGTGTTTAGTTTCTGTGTGTTAATCAATACATATATATTTTGAAAATTATTTTTTGTTTATTAAAACATTATTTTTTTTTTTACATACTTTTGTATATTTCCATGCTCATTTTAACGATTTCTAGTGCACATTTTAAAAATTTCCAATGCAATCATTTCCGAGTCCAATTGATAACCGTAAAACGCATGAAATGTATATCGAACAATTATATAATAAACGTATTTTCCGCATAAAACCGTTTTGTATTGAGTGTTTAAATTAACATTGATTTTTACGTTGTAGACCACTTGACGGCCGTCAAATTGATGAAAGGCAAATTACCACTTGTGTTAGTCGAAAACAGTTATTCTTTTACTGATTGGACAGCTAAATTGAAAAATAAAGCAAACGATTATATTAACGAAATTACCGTTTTCGGCGTCGACGTTGTTGTTTTCGATAACTGGTACGATGTACGTATATGGTTACGATTGTTTATTTTATTGACGACAACAACGAAACATATTACAATGGTCTGAAAAGTACTCTTGTCAGCTCGTGATGATTTATTGTAACTATTCAAACAATAGTGGCGAAATGAAAACTGAAAATGTTTACGCAAACAGACGATAGATATTTTTATTTAGAAATCGTATAATATGTTATACGAAATTGGTAATTAAGAAATATTAAATACAGCGATGAACAACACACAAACACTTTTAAGGTTAGACTTTTGACCAGGAGTTCTCAAGGAAAGGTCTTATCAAAATTTAAAAAATTTCACTTGCATAGACACGATGAAATAATATACACTTCTTCGCCGTTACAGTGCATCAAGAGCCTCTACGTGGCACAATAACCAAATTGATTAATGTGTTCTATCTCGGACACACTTATCTCGGTCTTCCAATAACGTTCTATCCATATTCTTTTTCTTCGTCGTGTTTGGCTTCGGTCGGCTCCGGTCTCTTACTTGCTGCCTTTATTCCATCTGCGTCGTTTCCTTGCACTGCCATGACCATACCGTTTGATTCTCTAACGTTATAATGTATAATTCGTTAACAATGGTACGCTTGTTAATTCCCTTAGCCCACAGTTCCTGAGTGTGGATTCAATTATTATCATTAATTCACAGGCGCAGCTAGATTCGAAATCTTGGGAATGCAAAACTTGTAAAAGTAGTATTCTTTATGCTTGTTTTTGAAATTACCTAAAATAGCGGTTTATAATCTGGTGTTTACTTAAAATAAATCATTTTTATCTCTTGATATTTCTCTTAATAAAACTAATACAACATTTTTAGGGAATTGACATTTTTAAATTTGATTAAGAAGTAAACATTAATTTGACATAAAAGTAAAAAATCGTCAAACGAAAAACTTATCACGAATGAGTTTTAATTGTTCTTTTAAATATTATTCATATACGAGTATAACTAATGAACACAGATTTTTGAATTGGAATCCGAATCAAACCAAACATTCAATTTAAACATGGAACTCGAACCCAAAATTTATAAAAAGTTCAGAGCCAATACATTTTTTTCGCTATGAACAAAATTTAAAAGATTAAAATTTATAAGAATTATTTTTATAAATTATTTTTTTAGTATATCCACTATTGTTGTAAATATTTATTTTGGTCTTCTTGGACGTAAATATTTGGTCCTACTAATATATTGAATATGAACACGAGTTTTCTACTTCTCAATTGTATATGATTTCAGTCTGTCGTAATATTAGTTTGTTGTTTATAACATTTTTTATTATACAAATTAAACATTTATTTAAAAACTCTTATAATTCATTAGCCAAATTCAGTTTCAATGAACAAAGATGTTAATAATGATATTGTAAGATTTATTCAAGAAGCGAAACGTGGTTTTCCGAATATGCTATTTGGAATGATTTTACCTAAAGACATGAAAGTAATTGATCAAAGTAAGTAAATATTTTTAAAACTGAAAAACTTACCAATTAATTTTGATATTAAAATTTAAGGAATTTGTATAAGGACATTTTACTAAAATGGACTATTAAATTTTTTATGAGTTTTCTGGCCGTATTATTATATCTACGTATTAGTCACGCAAATATATAATAATATTGTAATAAAGATAAAAAACGAAAGTTCTTCGAGCATTAAAATATTTTTAAGAAAATTATGCAATAGGTCTACTAGGAAAATTCTTTTTAGAGAAAAATTAACGATACTCAATCGCTGTTATAAAAAACGTATTTATATATTAGATATTTTGAATTAAATGAAAGCAGAACCCGCTAAAAATTTCAATTATCATAGACATATCGGTTTCGTGTGATCGTAGATTATAATATAATATGTACAACATTGAAAGGCGAAACTTTAATATTTCTACTTATATTATCTAATAAAACATGTTTGTGTTTCTATAACCAATTACATTAAAATCAAACTTAATTATCGTAAATCGACATTGATTATGAACAACGATTTCGTTAAATCGGATTTGTCATTTATATATCATGAAAAAAATTTACGACCAAAAAACACTATAAAGAAGGATTAAATAACTACACTATCATTTGATAAGCATAACAAGTGATCGGTCTATTTTTTTCTATAATAATTTGAAATTTAAACTCACGTGTATTTCTTATTTACAGATTTTGATTTATCTGCGATTAAAAAAGAAATACATTTCTTTATGGTCGATACAACAGGTTACAGAGATTGCGAACATCATAACCATCAAAGCGATATGGAACCGGTGGCTAAATTCTCAGATGTTGTAAGAATATAATAATACATAATATGTGATGATAACAACAATGTTAATACATTATACACATATAGTAATTGATATTTGATTTGTACACAGTACAAATTACATCAATTTAAACGCGTACCGACTACTTATAAACATATACAAATTATGAAAACATTAAAACTGTAATATTCGTTGTATTTCTCATGGATTTACCAACAACAACAAAAATATATTTTGCCCAAAATATTCTAAACATTTCCTTATTGTATAATATACGTATTGTGGATTTATTTAAAACTTTCCAAACATGCTAAATGTATGGTTTTTTATTCAAATAGAATTATAGGTCTATATAGAAATTTATTTTTATGTATTCTAATAAAAAAAAAGTCATATAACGCAGAAATCGGTCATTTTACTTAAAATCCAAGCAAAAAATAATAACAAAAATTAAATTGAATCAACTCGTTTGAAAAATTATGTTTAACGATTTAAAAAAAAAAAAAATAATATTTGTAGCATGAGTTAAATGTCTAAACTTGTATTAGTTATGTTCATTATATACATTAGATAATTGCTAAAAATTCAAGTGATTTACAATAATATTATTAAAATTTAAAAAAAAAAAGGTTGATTGTGAAAATCTTATGATGTATCCCGTTTTTTGTCGTTGTCTCCGCTTATAAATCTACTAACAAATCATTAGTATCTTTCTTTCGTTCGTGACCGACATATCATATACCGACATTATATATACATATAATTATAGAATCCCATGTCTTTAACGAATATAGTATTTATATAAGTTATTATAAATGTATATACAAATTATATCATCAAGTATAATTAATCGGAATTTTTCAATATCATTTTTAGCAAAGCACGGTCGAAGAATTAGTAGAAAAGAAATTAGATACTTGTCAAATGATAATCATAATACCATTTATAGTGTATAGCGTTAAATATAATAATTTATCTGATAACGAATATGAAGAAATGACCTACTCCAGAGTAAGTGGCTTAAAACTATAATATCTTTATAATAATATTTTTTTTTTTTTTTAGAACATTTAATATATAAATTTTTTTCTCAAATTATTTATGATTGCTTAAGGAGGTACCATTTTGATATTCGCTGAAAATTATACTTTTCAAATAAGCGATATAATAATTATGAATTATAATCATAATGATTTCTAAAAAGTTCAATAGAAATTCCTAGAGGATGTTTTCGAAAGAGCGACTATGATCTAAGTGGAAGATCAAATTCTTAGCGTATCCTTATTTGCACAAATTTTTGATTTCTAATCGACCTTCAAAAGCATAATATTTAATTAGAAATAATTAAGTAGAAATTTGACTTAGAGCTATTATAACATGTTTTATAGCAGTTGATAATAATTATAAATTAATTGCTCGATCGCTTTGGTTGTTTGGATTATATAGAGGGACGAATTGGACACGTGCAAAATACAAATAATTTTTTTAACTATAATACTGTCAATATCGGTAATTAGGCATTAATAATAATGATTAGTTATTATAGATAATGATTATTTTCTGCGACAATCACAGTATTGCCTGGACATTATAGAAAATGACTGAAAGTGGTAGTCAGACAAGCTTATATTTAATATTAGAATAAAAAATAAATAAATAAATATACTACTAACTTATTAAATATATTGTAATAAATTATGATAATCATCTAAAGATTAAAGTATATCAAGTTATACAATTCATTTTATAAATAATATCGCTGTGAAATTAACACATTTAAAAATATATAATTAATATTAACTTAAGTAAACAAATAATTTTTTCATACAAAATAATTGATTGCGCAATAGTTACAAAAAAATTGTTTATAGCATTTCTTTCAAAATATTAATGTATACATGTAATGTAAAATATATATATATATATTATTTTCTACATTACAATAGCACTTAGGTTCTGAACGAATTTATTCCACTAAAATTCCGACACATTTTCACATTGAAGACAAAAGTACATGTTATACAGTAATATAAATTGGAATTAGCCATTATGACTCAAACAATAAAATTCATAGTACTTACCGCATATACGCCCGAACATTAGTATGTAATACGTATAATGTCTCTGAAAGATCAAGTTTATACTTTATAGATATAAAATAATCATTGTATACATACAATTAATTTATAACTTCAAATCTCATCGTGATGTATTTCTAATATATTTTTGTTTGACATTTCAGTTGTGTACAAAAAAAATGAGTGTAAAACGTAAATACTGCTTTGATTCAATTGATGCCATTTACGAAAAAGTAAAATTATTTATTATACTCGTATACCAAAATCGCTCATGTTTTATTTGATAAAGTTATTATCGCATAAATGCACATAATTGTCTACTTCAAATAAATAATTTAACATTGAATTTTTCCAAAATAATAACTATTTGACTGTTCACTAAAAAATATTAATATCGAGTTGAATAAAACAGACAGATAGATGCCCGCTTACAAACGCAGTAATTAAAGAACACGATTCGTTTTAAAAAACTATCCGTAAAAAAGTCATTTAATCTACTGAAAAAATATATACACATGTATACATGTATGTATATATTTTTTTTTCAATGAAAAGTGAATTTCATTTGTTTCGTATTCGAATGGACAAATCAATGTTATTCTCGCAAAGGAAAATAATAATTAAACTTAATGCTCTTGGTGTACAACCGTCAGTATCCATAATTTGTATTCCACAGTTTACTCGAACGAAAACTAAAAAAACAAATTCTATAACGAATTGTTTAATAACATTCCGAAATCAAATAACGATAAACCTCGTAGTAGAAAAATATAAAATATTATAAATGTTGTATTCTTTTATTAGACCAAATATGCGTACGATCAGAAAATGATAGGAGTATATGCAAAAGACCTCGAAAACGAAGATCCTAATGGAGATTGCGAGTGCAATATAGTAGACGACAACGGAACTAAATTCCCCGGACTGAGGATTATAGCTCAACTGCATAAAAATCACGATTTAAATGTTGATCATTTCCAGTGTATAAATGGAGGTTTTCCGAAAATCAAGTAAATTCTTGTTGTCATCACAACATCATGGCTTTCGGGTATGTTGTAGTTAAACAGTGCTGATAATAATAATAATACGGATGAAGTATGAATATTTTATTATGTTAACAAAACCTTATTTGCACGATTAGTATTTTAATAAATACGTCAAATGTATTACCACGTGTTGTCCATTCAAACGCACATAATTTCACACTGCAATGCTACGTCAATAAATGGTTTTGTTTGTTAAATCATATCCGTCTAGTTTCTTATACTGTACAAATTCAATTAACGTACAACAAATCGCGTAACTGAAAAAATTTTGAAACCCAAACATGGTAAACCAATGACGGAAACGATTAATTCGTTTATTCCAGTAGGCCCCTTCATCCCCTCACCGCGTGAAATTTTCGACTACCGTACTGTAAATAAATCCGGGCCCCCGTTCTTCATTAGTATTTGTTCTAACAATTTTAACGTAAATTCTGACATTTAATTTTTTTTTTTTTTGGTTTTTACGAAACGTACCCAAAACATGTCGGGTACACCGTTTCGTTTACTGTTTGTATTTGACCGCATAAAATATCACTTATATTAATTACCCTGAAATAAGTTTTGAAACACGAATTTTTCATATAAAAATCGACGTTTCCTTTCAAAAGTGTTTACGAACAATAATAATAAAAAAAATAAAAATAAATAAATAAACTAATTTTTTACCCGCCTACGGACGCCAAGTGGCCCGGATCCGATAAAAATAAGAATAGACCGTACAATACTGTACGTATCGTACTACAAAGATACGACGACCGGGCTGGCACGACTCGTTTTATATTTCTAATTTAAATTAATAACACCCGGGACCATAGTACTTACGAAGAAAAAATAAAACAGGGTACCTTCGGAACCGTATTTCAAATTGACGCGATTTCGCCACTGCCGGGCGGTTAGGTCGCCACGGAAACGGCACTAACGATCTAGTCGAACTCCGTCGGCGTGTGTGAGCGAAAACAATAACGTCGCGAAAACGAGCCGGGTCTGCGCGTAAATCTATTGACTCCGCATTTATCGCGTCGTATCGTATAGATCCGTATGTGACGTCGTGCGCGCGGGGATGAGCGAACGATGACGACGACGACGACGACGACGACGACGAACGGGTTTCGCGACCCGGACGACGCCATTCCGGACATTGAATACGTGTTGGAATTGCCGGCGGGCCGAGCGTCGGCGTTGTGCGGCGAACTGACGCGCGCGGGAGTGCCGGCCGATCGGATCAAAGTGATCGAGCCGGGGGACGGCGGCGTGCCGTCTCGGATACCGTCGGCGACCATTGCGGTCGTCGAATCGAGTCGGGGACAACGGACGGGACCGGGAAAAAAGGCAAGACCCCGTCGCGTCGGTATACGAACGGTGCCCGGCCGGCCGCTCACCACCTGGCTTTAAGACCGGGTTGTGGAGTCCATCGTGAGGTGGCAAAACCTAAAAGCTTACGGGGCCCCTCCAACGAACATGTAATGTTATTGGATTGCATAGAACGGAAATCGCGCCGAGTAGATAAATATCTATAAAAAACGTATAACACAGAGTGGAAAAAAAAAATTTAAATAACTCGATTTCTCATTATGAATCATGAATCGAACCGATCACAGAAAATACTACATAATATTGATTATCGAACACAGTTTGTGTGTGAAGGCACTATTTGTTTATTGGTCGTTTCGATAAGAATATTCCAAAATCAGAACTATTGTGACATTGATCACGTGGGCCTTTTCTCCTCAAATGCCCCGCTGTTCATAAGTGTCGACCTCCGCCATTATTCAATCCTGAAATGCCAAATAACGAGATCCATACGCGATGGCGGTTTAATTATTAATTCGTTACTTAAAAATGCCCTGTGCTTCGACTTCAATGACGAGACCTGAGCACGTAGCGTGTCGTGAAACTATTTTTTATTACTGACGTTCAGATAATTCGCGAAACGTTCGCCGTTCGCCAAACCAAAAATCGAAAAATATTCGTCCCCGAGCGTTTGAGACGAAGGCGTTATTTTAATATTATATGCGCTAACACATACGGATTTCCTTAGTTTTACATTTTTGAGGCGAAAATAAAAAACGGGGGGAAGGGTTCGCGTTCATATGTAGGACACAGACTCCGGGTCCAGATCCCCCCCCCCCTGGCACGTATAACAATAAATTAATATCACATGACATTCTCATACAAATTCTGCATAAATATTTGACTTCAAAACGTGTAAATCGTAAGGAATCAAAATGATATGTCGATGTATTATCAGCGGATAAGATATTATATGAAATCATCAGTAACGCTTGAAACCGCCACAAAATCCCCGTGTACGCCGATAAAGTGTAGACAAACGTTTGCAAGCATAACCCCGTTCTACAAACACCTCCGCGCCGGTCCGTTAAATCGTAATTCGATTAATCGAGTTGATTTTCAAACAGTAAACGAACAAACATAACAAACACGTTGCAGTGATTAAACGCGCCGATTTCAATTACAGCGCGAGCCATGGGCAAGCAACTGTTTGTAAATATACGGTATTTCGATTTTTCGTTCGTATCGCACGGGTGAATAGAAAAAATTTGGGTTTTTCAACCGAGTCGAGTTAAACGAATAGCACAAGTAAACCCATCGACGTTATCGGTTTTTGTATTTATTTCGTCTACACTCCCGGGTACGGTACAAACGCAATTGTTTGACCGCAGCATAAAGGTAGGTTTACACGAGACACCGATTCGAATAATATCTCAAGATCGCTAAGTTGTGAAGAACGTCATGGTGCAAAAAGCGTGCCCACGAATTTTCAATGGGGTTACACGTTATAAGTAAATAGTAAGATGAGTTTCAATGAATTGTCATGGTAATACCTCTAGCATCTCAAACGTTTAATTTCAGCTGTCCATAATCGTTTTTAGCTCATAAGTTGTGTACATTTGTAGATTGTTCTATAATCGAAATGAATTTATAATTAAATAACGCTAATATCAAGTTTTCGATTAACATAACGCCATTAAGTCGAAAAAAATGTTGTTTAAAAATATAAAATCAAACAAAAAGTAAAATACATGAAAGTAGATTGCTCATTCCACGGAATTTCAACCGCCAGTCGTGTACTTTTTGTGCCGATAATACCACGATAAAAGTACGAATTGTAATGACACAAAACAGCTTCTTATAACTACGATCGTTTTCTCGTGGATCACAGCGAAATAGATAACACTGAGGCGAATAACCCTATCTCCTCCCCGCGTAGAGCACGCCACTGGAAACGACAAAGACTCGTCTTATATCGAAATTCGCCGCGATTAAGATGAAGGCGGCGTGGTTTTTCGTGGGCGTCTACGGGGGGGTGTGGGAAATCAATGAAAAAATCCTGGTCGCGCCACCGGTAGGACCTGACGTCGTACATTCGAATGTCGCGTAGAAATCCCACGCGAACGGCTGCGGCGGCGACGACGACGGCGGCGGCGGTCGGCGTCAACAACGCGTCGCCCGGTTCTTGCCCAGATCCATCAAGCTGGGCACGTACTCCGGCGGACAGTACAACGTGTCGATACGCAGACGGACCGTGCCGGACGGCCGGGAGTTCGTGTGGATATCGGCGGCGGCGGCGGCGACGGACAGGACCGCGGCGGCGGCGGCGGCGGCGGCGGACAGGACCGCGGCGGCGGAGCGGAACGACGGATTACCGACCGTGATGCTTCGGTGCCGTTGCGCCGGCGCCGCGTGCGACGATTACAGAAACGCGTTGCGCGAATACTTGGAGGTCGACGGCGCGGCGGCGTGGAATGCGTTTACCGGCGGTTCGCGGACGCGTTGCCCAAAACGAACGTCGACCACGGCAACAGAGCCGACGACGGCGTTTCGGATCGCGTGAAGCCGCCGCCGGCAGTCACGTCGGTTCGTCGGATACTCACTGTTGCGCGCGTTTCGGGCCGGCGACGGGGAGTGGGACAGGGTTTTGCGGATTCTTCTGAGCAGTAACGGATTTTCAAAAATTTTCAGGGCGGGAGGGTTCAAAAAAAAAAACAGTACATCAAATGTCTGGGTAAGAGTGTCTATGTCCCTCGTAAACCCGCCGCGACGACCGCGGTTTGTTTGGAGTTATTACGCCACCGATAATTGACCGGAATGACGTGTTACGGAAACGTTATTCCCGTCCAAGGCGGGTTGGGGTTTTGTTGGACGTGCGAACAAATAATAATTTCTCTTTTTCCAAATTCGGACACTGGAATGTAATTCCACGCCGACGGCCAAACGTTATTACGGTCAATCAGTTAAACCGTACGTGCCGAGGGCGTTTATCGATAAAATAACACTTACTTGGTCACCGCCGCTACGTGACAGTTTGAAATCGGTTGCAACGTTTACCGATCCCAATTCCGACCGGCGTGTGTGCGTGTGGTGAATTAAACGAAGAGAAGAACTCGGCACTTTAGTTTACGTCGTTATTTGGCCCGGTGCGTACACGCGTGCGAGCGAACGGCTAATGCGGCGCGTTCGCGGGGGAACGGACGCTTGACGCGGTGAAATCGGTGGGGACGGCCGATTGGCTCGCGCACGCCATTGGCCGCGGCTAAAACGAGACAACGCGCGTGCGCAATTGATCTCAACAAAAAACGTCGTGGCCCCGCCGACCGTGACGCGTAAAAATCTTTTCGTTTTCTTGTACCCTCTGTAAAGAAGTTTCACTTCGAAAATTTGGGTACCGGAGAACGAATTCAATCGGTCGGTCGTACGGGTCCCATAGACGTTTATGTATAAACGTTTCCGAATTTGTTGTTTGCTCTGCACGGCGGCAGTCGGTCGACAAAACGACCGACGGCAATCAAGACGGCAACAACGGCGAGACGAGCACCGATCACGCGGGTCGGCTAACGGGTGGCGGCGGCGAGCCGACTTCGGAACCCGACGTCGGCGACGGGCGGAAAATCACGGACGACACTGCCGCGTCACTACAGGTCAGCCGCGAAACGGTCGTCGTTGGTCGGGCGACGTTCGACGGGGCCGAGCCGGTTTTTCTTCCTGTGTGCCAGCAGTCCAGCGAGGCTCGGTTTTTCGACGACGACGACGACTCCTTGACGGACCGCAGCGGCGACCACCGGTCGACGACGACCACCACGACCACCACCGCCACCGCAACCGCAACCGCAACCGTGGTCGAACCGTCTCGGACGGACGTCGTCGAACGCGAAACGGTCGAGCAGCGAGCCCGTCCGGACGTGACCGGCCCGAAGCGGACCAAGAAGAGCCTGTTCGACCGGCTGCCGTGGCGCGCGACCAACAGGTCACGCAACGGCGGTGGCCGTCACCGGCCGACGGACGATGCCGTCAAAGCCGCGGCGAACAACAAAGCGCGGTGACTGACGGACCGCTCCTCCGGTGGCCGTCGGTGAAACGTGGAGGACAACCGACCGTGGAGATGTGTCGACGTCGTGTGTAGATAAATATACACGTGCACGGTACGGACGAGAGACCATCGCGATTTTATTCTTGGACGTTTTGTTTTTAGAAATATTTTTCCGACCTAACCCGTTTGAATTAACGATTGCACGGAATCACAAGTTTACCGGAGTAACGAGACACACGTTTTTTCATTTTTTTTAACAATTTATATAGGTATTTGAGTATTTGCCAGGAAGTCTCGTTCTAGCGAAAAATACGACAGCAACACTGTTTCTGTACGCCATCGGTAATAAACAGACTGAGATACGTTCAAGATAGAAAACAAGTGATGACATCAATTTAATTAGTTATTCGTGTACATACATTAACAATTTAAATTATAAAAATATATATCTGATTTGTAGAACAGTTTTAGAATATGGTTTTATCTCGCAAAATTCTATACTTAGGAACAGTTTTCGGTTACATAAATTCGACTAAACATAATACAATTACAAAATAACAATAACAATTTAAATTATAAAAATATATACCTCGTTGGTAGAAATGTTTTAGAATACATGTTTATCTCGCAAAATTTTATACTAAAGAACAATTTTTTTATTACATAAATTTGACAAAACATAACATAATTAGAAAATAATAATTTGGTAAATTTAAATTAAATTATAACTATATAAATAACATTAATACTTTTAGAAAACTCTTTTCTTTTTAATTTCAATAATTACTTGAACACAGTATATGTGTTATTTTACATTTAATTTTTGATGATTTAATTCCACAGATTTAAATACATGTTTCGGACATATATTAAATTCATCGAACATTATTATAGGAGAAAAAAGTTTTATATCCATAGATACTATCAATATGGACACTAACGAATATAGAATTGTCAATGTACTTATACGTACATATTTTTAATATACAAATATTAATTGGCAAAGTTCTTGAAAACTCCACATTAGTCCACAGCACAAGTTTTGCATTTTAAAGATTCCTGAAATTAAATTAAAAACAAAAATTAATTTTAATATTATTTTAAAATTCTAAGGCTCCAAACTATATTTAAATATGAATGAGCAAAATTAATCTAAGTATTTTAAAAATTAGAATATATACAAAAACTTTTTAAAAAAATATCTGTTAAAAATGCTTTATTTAAAATATTCTAAAAAATTCATTCATAACTTTAAATTTTAATTAATAGATGATATTTATATGGTGTTATAATCAGATAGTAATAAAAATGCTATGTAATTTTTAATAAGCCACACAATTTAACATTTAACATATTAGTTATTATGACAGAAAATAATAATAATAAATATTATCGGTAAGTTTTATTTAATCGTATATTAAAAAAAAGAAAAGAAAAAAATGAATTCCATAAATAAATAAAAATAATTTTACTTGTCTTGTATACGGTGAACCTAGATTTGCTTATGGATTTTTTGGTTTCGATATGTTTTGTTTTAAAACACGTTACTAATATCAGCCAGAGCTATTCTATTCCGAAGAGATGAACATGTTAATTGACTTTGCACGTGTCCGTAATTTTCTTTTACTGTTATTAAATACGACTTTTGTTTCTTCTTTGCTAATGGCGAATATTTTACTGCATCACGCCAAATTCTAGATACCTTAGACATAGATTCAATGTCTTTCCCGTGCAAAAATGAGAATATTTGTTCCGTCACTGGAACGAAATTATGACGTTTCGTTAGGTAATACATGAAATCTACTTTATTCAGACCATCTAGAAAAATGCGTTTGTTATAAAATTGTTTATGTGATCTGTAATTTGTGTTTTTTAAAGACAGGCAAACATCGTATTTTGGACGCGTGGCATAGATTTGTATTCGCATTTCAGAAAATACATTGGTTTTCGCGGAAAATTCTTTATTTGTAGACAATGGCGAAGTGTAGAGATCTTTTTCAGTGGTAGTCTTTTTTCTTTTTAGATTACAAACACTATTATCCAGTACCCAGCTAGGAATGATCGAAGATAATCTGTGAACATCAAGTTCTGTTGATGTACGATTAATAGAAATAGATACATTCACTGATAGACTGCGAGTTGATGAGTTATGAGTGAAAACGGAACTCGTAGTATTGTAGTCGTTATAATTTATGCGTCTGGCAGATTTTGAGCTGGACATGAGAGACTTGCGCTTGTACGCACAAGAAAATTCTTCACGATTTGCATAAGCCATTGTGTCTGCCTAAAAATAAAATACATGTGTATAATGAAAATTATCGACTACCTACTTCTTTTCCCAGCCTACTATCTAGTTAAATGTCGAATACATCATATTCGTTTCATTAATATTATAAACATTTCATATAATTATAACATACAATACTATATATTCATACTCATCAACAATTATAATTCAATAAAAAAAAAAAAAAGTCTTCATTTCGAAAATATAAAATAATTACAGTAAATGTTATGTTATTATTACATAATATAAACTGTTTACTATATTAAATATTTTTGAAATGTTCCAAAATGTTAGAAAGGACAGTTAACATACGCTAGATCGCCACTGCCGGAAGATCTGTTATGATCCCAGAGAGCATTTTCGTAATGATAATATTATGAAAACCATACTTATTTGATTCTAAAAATAATTATTCTACATGTAATATTGAAATAATATGTTAAATATATTATTAAGTTATAATCGGTGCCGGATCCAGAAGGGGTAGGCAAAGGTGGGGTTCTGAACTAAAAAAAAGAAAAAAGTAGCAACTTTTTTACAAGCCCGGGTGCGACCAAATGTCCTGTGGATCCGGCTTGGGTCATAATAAAAATAATATATCGTATATTACATTTTTTTCAAAACATCAACATGAAATCAATTCTAAATGATACGACGAATGACAGTTAAATTGACCGTTTCAATACGGGGCCAAAATATATATAATGTGTACGCTGAATTAAATTTTATACGCCGATCCTACGAAAAAAATCAAATGCACACTACGAGGTATGTTCAAAAAGTACCAGGACAAATGTTATTACGACTAGTCTAATACGCGATAACGTTTTGAATTATAAATAGATGTATTCCCCAAATATTAGTGAACATTTTAAACAAAACCCGAAGTCGCTATCTTATCTCAGTTAAATATTGCGCGTGGTTAAATCGAATCGGTTAATTTCGTTAGCCGTTTTCGACACGTCCGAAATAAATGAACGACCGTGTGCGCATCGAGTTTTGTTTCCAACTCGGTAAAAATACAACTGCTTTTTTCGCGGACGATTCATTAAGTGGTTTAAACGTTTCAAGAACGGCCGGCAGTCAACCGAAGATGATCCACGTTCTGGAAGACGTCCGGATTTTCGGTTTTCGAATTTTTGGTCGATAAAAAAAATACCCGTGGTCCCCCCTCCCCCGCCCATCCATCCTCCCGTGTGATTTTTGTTTTCTTTTCCCGAGACTCAAATCTGCGCTTAAAGGACAACGAGATTCAAGAAAATCAAATCGAATGCGGCAACAGAACAGTTGCACGTGGTCGGGAGGAGAGTGTTTTGAAGTAGACGTCTTTAAATAAATGTGACCTAACTCGGATTTCCGTGATTATCAAGAATAAAATCCTGGTCCGTTTTGAACAGACCGCGACGACGTACGCTCGGGCCGCGGGATTCGCGCGGCGCTATGCAAGTTAGCGGTGGTGTTTCGTCCGGGCTTCGTTCGGACAGTCCGCATTTCAAACGTCCGGACTCGACGAAGGTAAATAAATATCTGTATCGATAGAAAAAATCGTGTCAGGTCAGGACAGACCTTCGCTCGGTACGCACGCACGTAATCTCCGTCTTTCGTTCATTTATCATTTCCTGGGACGTCGTGCACGATACGCGGACGACCACCACCCGTTATTATCGTCGTCGCCATAAAAGATCAACGTGTTATCAAATTATTACTATTTTTGTTGGCGCGTGGATTTGTTCACGCGTAACGACGTCGGCGCGCTGGAAAACGACCGGCGTACGCCGCACACGCACAAAATCGCTGGACGGGTTCGTCTACAGTTCTATGCGCGCGAGAGTGCGTCGTTGGTTTTGTATTGTGCTCGAAATGTCAGTACGTTATAGTTTTGTTGATTCAACGGCACTTCGCCGAACGCACTTGACACGACGATCCTAGACGTCTATTATTATTCGTAGACCCGAGTAAAAACTATTATTAACGAAACGACACGGTGTTCGCCTCGTCCACCGCCGTCTGAAACGGAGGAACTCCGATGTCCGGAGACACACGTACACATACAGTTCCGTCACAACGTCCGCGGGCCGGTACCGAAATAGTTGTACGCGCGTCGTGGACGCTGAACGTACAAACGAACAATGTGGCCGTGACGGGCAAAAGAAAATGCGTAAAATTCGTTGACACCCGTCAGCCGATTACGGTAGTACGAAAAACAAAAACCGTTCAATTGTATTTTGTGCCTATTATGGGGTTACAATAACGACCGACCGTGCGTGATTTCCACGTCGAACCGAAAACATGTTGAAAATACCGACGAGATCCTACGACCGCACAATCTTATCGAGCTACCCGGTCGGATACGGTTTGATACTTAAGTCACCCCCCCCCCCCCGGCCGTTGTCTCGTACGTATTTATAATTCTCGCGTCGAAACGTAACGTCTTACCCGGTGTCGTCGTTGTCGCAATCCTTCTCCGTCTTCGTCGTCCGACCATCAACCGAACGGACGCGTAACGGACGCTCGTTGTCGTTCGACTGCGACGACGGGATTCTCGCGCCGAATACCGAAAACCCGACCGCCGCACGCGCACGGACAACCGGCGTCGGCGATTAACAGGAAAACGGTCGCTGGGGGGGAAATGCCCGCGTTTCTTCGTCGACCGTTTTAGAAAAGAAACCGCGGCCGTTTTTCCCGGTTCGCGTACGGTGATCCGCACATGAACGGAACGAAACGCGAACGCACAAAACGTCGCGGCGGCCGTCCGCGGCGTTGAGATGGACGGACCGGATTGACAATGGAGTCGACCAGCTTTCGCCGTCCGGAAATCCGGTAAAATAATGATCGTCGTTTTAGGCGACGGGCAACATCGTCGTCCAAAATCGTACACATAAAGTGATCGTCAATCATCACGACGTCGACGCGGGTCATAGACATCGATGTTACGATAAAAACCACGCTCCGGGTGTTTTATTGATTTGAACCGTGTGCCATAACGTTTTTACATAAAACCCAAATACGATTAAAAAAAGAAAAATATTTCGTTGTTATCGATTCGTTTTCGATTTCCAAAAACCAGTTGCTCCGTTATTTCTTTTTTTTCTCTCTCCAACGCGGCGCACACGAATGCGTCGTACGTTGCACCCAAAACGCCGTCCCGGCCGAGAGTGCCTCCTAACGATCGGATAGATCGATCGATCGATATTCCGCGAAATCCCCCGTTCCCGCGAGCGATTAACTGACGACGGGGGAAAACGAATCCGCGTCCGATGCTAACGTTATCGCGTCGCACCCGACACATTATTGCGGCAAACGCGTGCACGTCCGAACGTCAATTCGAGTCCCGAATTTAATCGTTAAAAACGCGTTTAAATTGATTTGATCCAATGATCGTATAATACATTAGGTTAATCTAAGTTGTTAACACACGTCGTCCGCCGCAATAGTCGTTTTTATATTTGATTGTTGTCTTATTGCCTATCCCGGCACACCGAACGCAACAATCGACCGTACGCACACGCGCGTGTAAGAATTCGATACAATTATATGATAGAAACGATAGTTCGTCAACGAAAAAATTGATTTTCGTTATTTTTTCTTGTTTATTTTTTTTGCCTACCTTTTGAAAACGACACTACGTAACAGTTTTATTAGTAATACGGCTCGTTTTCGGATTTCCGAAATCAAAAACGCTCCGTTTTAGTGTACGTCCGTCCCGTTGTTGCGTCCGACGCGTCGAAAAACGAAATGATTTTTCAAACGATCGCCCCCTCCCCACCCCGTAGACTCTTGTTAAATTTTTTTATTAGTATCGTTTTATAATTCTAACTCTTATCTATGATACTATATAGAAAGACAATTCGAAATGAAGTCGTAGCTATGGGATTTTTCGGTGTTTTTGAAAATATTTTATTATTCGATGCGACAAAAGGGTCAGTTCTCCATACTTTTGATAAGAGAAAAATTTGATAACCGATTTTTGCGGATGTAGAAACACCAACATAGATAATTAAAATCCCACGTTCCAAATGTTCATTAATAAATTTACTAACATTTAATTAGTTGAAAATAACAATAAATGTTTAACTTTTTCTACAATTAGAACTATAAAATAATGATTATTATAAACGGTAATATCACATAGACAATACAATATTACAATATTAACCAAATAGAAATTCACTTTTAACAAAATTTTAAATCATAAAAAATTTAAAAACTTATATTACATGAACGTATGAAATATTATAAGTACAAAAAAAAACATTTTATTACTGTATCACTAAAATGACCGTTAAAAATCGTTACACATCAAATACTCAAATACATTAATAACATACATTATTTCACATATTTAATGCAAAGTTGTACATTTATCAGCACTAAATTTATATTTGTATAATTTTATAATTTTGTGTGGTGGTATGTAACCTCAAAAAAAAAAAAAAAATTGAAATTATTTCTCTTATCAAAAGTATGAAGAACTGACCCTATCCCGCGACAAAATGAGGATCAAAGTTGTTTTGATCAAGATGGAAGTAAATAAGTTCTGGATCCCCGCGCCTGTCGTATCGCGTATAGTACAGGTTCGTGACGCGTCCGATTTTGATTTGAACGCGACGGTTCAGACTTGGCTTTCGGACGGTCGAATAACGGTCCCGTGAGAACGGTGATTTTTTTCCTTTTGCATTCGTTTTCATCGGATACGAAGCCCAACAACGACAGTCCCATTCCGTTATCGGTTAGTATATGTACTTCCTCCTTACGCGTCGTACGCAACCGTTTTGTAAAAACATAAAAACGCGGGGGTGGACAAACGTGCACTACTCGTATTGTGAAATAATCGTATTCCGTGACGACATTGAAAATGCTCAACAACCGTTCACGAAGCGTAACGCACGTAAACAATCAAGGCGTTAGGTTCGGTCGGTCGTTGTCGGATGCGCTAATGTTTTACGAGCGAAGAAAAACCGGTAAAAATTTTAAAACATCGATGACGTCGACGTTTGTTATTATTTTTATTATTATTATTATTATGATACGAAAAACGGACACGCCATCTCGATGCACGGGACAATTCGGCGCGCCGAGAGCATTCGTCGAACCCTCCTACCGTATATTCCACTCTAAACACTCGTACTTTGTACATACTGAACTACGATGTCGCGCCGGACAATAACCAACAGAAACGTTAAATCTTCACCCGACGAGGTCCGTCGACGGCGACCGCTCTCGCCGATCATCACCGCCGAAACGATCGTCGAGCCACGTTGAAACTGGATCAAATCAAATCTTGCGCGATCTGTGTGTTTCGTATTGCGCGCGTCGGTGACGTGTTCGATTTTTCCAAAAACACTCGCTTCCCCTTTCGTCAAAACCCGGTGATTTTTCCGCTGAACTTTCAAATAAACTCGCCATTGCCTTGGCGAAACGACATTTAATCCCGTTCCAAAAGTCATTACACGTTTTGTACGAATGTCGGAAGGCAATTCGAACGCCGAGTCCGTTATTTTTCCTCTTTCCAGAAACGTAACTGACATCCTAGTGATACTATGGCACGTGCGAATTGTTTTTGTCCAACTCATAATTATACTCCTTTGGTTGTTGAACATCTCTGTTTGACACGTGCACGTATGAACGCGCGTACGGTTTCTAAATGCTACGGCTCAAGTAAGAATATACACTTTAACCGTCAATTAGGCACTGGCAAGATCCTATGTAAAACTGGGGTTTGGAAAACAATAAATCATAATAACAAATGTTATCCTTTAGTCTGTTTCATTCTTTATTCAAAAATGTAAATTGATTTTGTTAATATAATAAAATATCCATAATTCATTTGCGTTATTATCAACGTTTATTTTGATTCCAATATACTTAAGAATTAATATAAATAAAATTATAACGATAATTAGGATTTACAAAATGATAGGGAAATTTCCATTTCTACATGTGAAACTTTCAACATTCATATTTTTTTGATTATAGACTTGATCAATAATTCTTAATGCTGGGAATGCAGTTGAATAGTCATTTTGTAAATCGCATTTGCAATCTCCATTAAAATCGTCTTCATTAACGGTACTCACATATACTCCTATCATTTCTTGATCACTAGCTAATTTGGCCTAATAAAAGAACACACCATTTATAATATTTTATATTTTTCTACTACGGTGTTTATCGTTATTTGATTTCGGAATATTATTAAACAATTTGTTATAGAATTTGTTTTTCTGTTTTCGTTCGAGTAAGATCTGCAATCAAATTATGGATATTGACAGTTTTACACTACGAGTATAAAATTTAATAATACTTTTTCATTATAAGAACGATATTAATTTTGTTCACTCAAATACGAAACAAATGATACACGGTGAAATATATAATAGTGAAAGATCAAACCATTATTATTAAAAAGAAATTAATGTTAAGTTATTTAATGAGAATTGTATTTGGGGTAGAAAATGATATAAAATTAAGGATTCAGAAAACGTATGTGATAGTTAAAAAACAAAAAAACCCATCTTTTTAAATAAAACATGAGCAATTTTGGCACATAATAAATATTTTACTTGATTAAATATATCCGCGATTGAATTAAAACAGTATTTCCGCTTGCTACTCATTTCTTTCGTACACAACTAAAATTTAAAACAAATTAAATTAGAAATGATTATGGTGAAATTTGAAGTTGTAAATGAATTACATGTACACAATAATTATTGTATATATACAAAACATAAACTTGTTCTTTCAGAGACAGCATATTCAGTTGCTACTCGTGGTCACTAATGGGAATGTGAGATTGCGACTTTAAATATAACAATAATAATATAACACATTAATTATTAATTGCTATATTAATACACTCGTTTAAATCGTGTGTTCTATTTATGTAAATATTGTAATAGTTGGGTATATTATACATATTTATTCTAATATTAAATATAAACTTTTCTGACTACCATCTTCAGTATTTTTCTATAATGTCCGGGTAATACTATGATAGTTGCAGAAAATAATCAATATCTGTAATGATTAACCATTATACAGTTAATGATTAACTACCGATATTGACAGTATCGTAAACAATAAATTTATTTGTATTTTGTATGCACCAATAATGGAATGTTCCTTTTAATTCATGGTCGCACCTTCGAAAACTTTTTTTAGAAATTTGTACTGAATTTTTTATCTTTAGATTCATATGTAATTATATCACTTATTTACCTAGTGTATTTTTTAGCAAGTTTTATATTACACCACCTTAAATAAATCATAAATAATTCGAGAAAGACAATTTGGATATTAAATGTTATTTAAAAGATTCGCAAATATAATTATTATATTTCTAAACCACTTACTGTAGAGTAGGTCATATCTTCATAATCACGGTCAGAGAAAAGATTATATTTAACGCTAAATACTCGAAGTTGTATTATAATCATCATTTGACATTGATCTACTCCCATATATAACACATTTTTGACCGTTTGTTCCTAAAATAAAATTGATTAACACAATTCAGATTAATTTAATCATAGTTGATGATATTAATTTATATACATTTATATT
Organism: Schlechtendalia chinensis; assembly: GCA_019022885.1. Lineage (NCBI taxonomy): Eukaryota > Metazoa > Arthropoda > Insecta > Hemiptera > Aphididae > Schlechtendalia > Schlechtendalia chinensis. Next base: position 6,520,732 of record CM032345.1, on the reverse strand, counting down.
AAACTTACTATTTAATAAAATATTTATATTTACTCAAACAAATATTATATTCGTTGAAGGAAATAATTCTAATAATACATTATGATGAGTTAGTTATGCACAAAACAAAAATAATTTTGTTTTGATGCAATAGATTTTAGATTTTTAGCGGAGCGAATCACAAAAATCAGAACACATTCGATTTTCGAAATCAACATTTTTTTGTTTTAAATTCAAACATTTTAGTGTACAACACTAAAAGTTCATTTAGCAATAAATTTATATATATATAAATTATAAATAATAATAATACAAAATAGAATATAAATTATATATATATATATGCATTAACAATTATTATTGGAATATAATTAAACAAGTTTAGGAACTTAGTATGCTCTAAATATTTAAAATATTTAAAGAACAGGTATCCATAATTTTCTTTTATGTATTCAATTTTCTTTTTGTTACTTTGTATATGTTTGAACTTTTAAAGTAAAATAAAAGATTTCTGCGTTTTATGACAATTTTTTTGTATACTATTTTTAACTTTATAATAATTTTACTTCTTTTTATCATTTTTATGTAGATCTAGTATCTTATTTGAATTAAAATAAAATACATTTTACATGTTTATTTTATTTTGAATAAATCAACAATAAATATAGAGGAAATATTTTCAGATTATTATAGGCAAAATATATGTTTGCGTTGTTGGTGAATTCATGGCAAATACAGCAAATATATATATTTTTTTTAAATTTTTTTTAACAACAAATATTGAAATTATAATAGCTCAACAATTACAAATTACAAATTACGGGTACATAAAATAAAGAACAAATGCATAAAATAGAAAACAAAAAAATGCAATAAAACAATAAACATACGAGTTACTGCGACAGCGAATATTACAGTTTTAATATAGTCATATATGTATTTCATACCTCCTAAAATTCTTACTTTAAACCAGACACATAGATTATATTTTATATATTTGTATGTAATACACATTCAAATTTATATCATTTGTACTGTGTTCATATCAAATTACAATTACTATACTCATACATTTTAATTATATTATTATTACAATTATGGTATTTTTAATTATTAAATTCTTACAATATCGTTTAAACTAGCCACTGGTATCATATGTTCTTGGTAATTTTGATAATCACATTGTCTGTAAACTGTTGTATTAAGAATGAAGAAATCAACATATTGCTTTATATTTTTTACCTGTATAACTGAAAATAATATATATATATATATATTTATGGTATTCATTATCTTATTCTTCTCCCTCGCCTTTATCCCAGCTATTTGAGGTCGGTCACCCGTGTCTTAAACTTCCACATCCTTTACACACATACCCGCAGTCCTCATATCACATCCATTTGCATCAAACCACTTCTTCTTTGGTCTTCCTCTTTCTCTTCTTCCTTCAATATTCAGTATATGGTATTTATTATGCTTATTTATTAGAATAAACATTTGTATTTTTTTGTATATTTTAAAGATAAAATGCAAGAAGGTGGTTTTCTTGGAACACGAAATATCAGAGAAAATTCAAAAAATGGTGTTAATCTCGAATAATACGTAATTAAGTTTTGTTAAAGTGTTTGTGGTGAAATATTATTCATCTTTTCTAGGAAAACTATGAGTTTAAATTTTTTTATACTCGAAATTCGTTACATCATTTTTTTCTAGTTTGTGTATTAATAAATTAATAAGTTAAAATTCATTTCATTTTATCTTTTAATCTGAGTGGGTTAATCTTGGTTTTCAATTATTTAACTAACGTCTTTTTCCTACATTTACATGTAAAATCAAAGAATTCAATTTACATTTAAGTTTGAATCTAAGTTTTCAATCGCTTTTTACCTTCATTACAGAATATGTATTTGCGTTTTGAAACATATTCTTTAAATTTGAAACTTAAAAATAATTGTTAAGTTTCTGTTTTTTTAACAGGACTGTGAAAATTTTTTAATTTTAATATCTACTTACTGTCTGTCCCTTCTGTAATAGAATTTGGTAAAACTATTCCAAAAAGTAGCTTTTTAGAATTTTTAGCGTCAACAAAAAAGTTTTGCAAGCCAGTTTGAAAATCAGTAAGCGAAACACCACTATCTGGTCCTATCTAATAAATTATAAATATTTTAAATAAGTAAAGTAATTACATTATAATTACATTAAGAACAAAAAACTAATATAATGAGAGTGAAAACTGCAATTAAATCGAACTGAGAACAGGAAAATTATACGAGTATATTATTAAGTATTTACGGCGCCAAAATCTAAAAGCAGGCGCGTAACAAACGGTCGGTGTTGTAAAATTGTTAACATCAAACATAACTTTGTCTATATTTCATGAATAAGTAGGATTTAGATACTAAAATGCTGAAAACGCTGAAAAAATTATTTTATAAATAAATAAATCCAAAAAACAGAAACATATAACACAACAATATTATACTATAAAAATGATTCCCATTAATTTAGACCTTTTCATTGGTATATAGTAATAATCAATTATTTTAATTGATTAGTTAGCTAACTATAGTTACGTTTACACGTAAAAAAAATTTAAAAATTAAGTTTTTGTGAATAGAAAACATTAAATTTTTTTTCTAGAGAACATTATAAATTCTGTACTAAACTCGTAAAATATCAAAAACAATGTTCAAATTCTATACATTCCAAAAACCACTATAAATATTCACTAAATATTATGATTTGTTATACTTGTATTATTTTCAAATATGTTAGTTACTGTACTGAAATGTGTGTTTATTTCGCTATACAACAAGTAAATATATTATATAAACGACCCCCAACCCTCAGCATGGTTTCAGTATATTTATGTAAACGTTTTCAGTTCGTTATTTTATACTTGGTGTTTGAATAATTACTAAACATTAAAATCCTAAAAAATTCTGAATAAAATCTTTGGAATATCTCTTATTGTTTTGGTTAATAATAATACAAAAAAATAGTATATAACAATATACATACTTGTAAATCCTCCAAGCCATCGAAAACAACTATTGAGGCACCGTAAGCTATAACCTCGTTTGTATAAGTTGTCACATTTTTTACTAAAATGTTTAACCATTCATTCAGAGAATCAATTTTCTCAATATACATAATTGGTCTTGTGCCTGCTATCGATTTTATATTTGTAGGTATACTAAAATGTTTCAATGTTGTTTTAAATACGCATAAGATGATATTATCAAATTAGTTATAGTGTTATGTACATTGTGTTAAAATATTAGTCGAAATAATTATTTATAACTTATATTATAAGAATAGGATTTTTTAGTTTTTACAGCCCTACTGTGTTCCGTTCTGTGGATACCATTAAAATATTTTTTTTTTAATTACAAAATGACCACGAATAAAAATAGTTTAATAATATATATATGTATATATTTGTATACACATTTGAAAACAATTCTAAGCGCCAATATATTAATAAAGGAAATTAGTGTCCTATGTTAAATGAAAAATATATTGTATTAATGCGTATTAGAAACCAATATTACAAATAGTGATGTTTTGAAGAGGCCGTAGATCATATGAAAATATTGATTTTGAGTATTCCACACATTGATCAATATTATTATAATACAACTTATAACAAGGTAAATCATTTAAATTGTTATAAATTATAATAAATATATTATTTAAAAATAATTTATATAATACACTATTGGAAATAACCTGAATCTTTCGATACTGCTAATGCTGAACAATATTCTGTAACACTTGAGAGACTTGCATCAGTTTGACTTAGGCCGCAAGTAACAGAAATATTATACTTTAATTTAATGGACTCGCAATCACTACATACAATAAACGCTAAAGAAAAATAAATAAAATATATTCTCAATACAATAATAAATAAATATATATATATGATGTATATATGTAAAATGAAGATGGATACAAATTTGTTGAATGAATAGTGAACGGCATATATAATATATATATATATATACAATAACCCAAAATGAGCTTGTATAGTTTTCCGGGTTTCTTTAAATCAGACGCTGCTTATACGACGAGGTGAACATTTAAGCATTTATAAAGTAAAAGACTAGTGTTGTTTTTATCTATTCTAGTCGACCGTCAATTGTAAAATATGCAGTAAACGTTTCCTATGCTTTTGTTTTCTTATAACATTGAAATGAAGATAATTTGTAACATTTCATATAACCGTACTTACCTACATGGTCCATACACAATTTTAATGTAATAAGAAATACGTATACGAATCTACATCTTATTGCACGGAACATCATTTTTTTTTTTTTTAACTTGAAATAAAATAAAAACTATTTACAGATGAAAATAGTTTTTATGCGCAATAACAATAGAACCTTTATTACACTAATTCATTTATAAACCAGTGTACCAGTTTATATAATTCCCAAAATAATAAATTTCAATAATGACAATAATGAATTACCGTAATTAATGTGGTTATATTTTAATAAGTACCTATTAATAACATTTAATTTTCGCATTTTAACATCTGTTATTTAATTAATTGTTGAGCTGTAATAACTTACGTTTAAAGCTAATAAAAAAAAACTCCATCTGTTGTTGAAGGTCTACGTAGTTAGTTAACTGTAAATACTAAATATTTTGTGTTACATTTATATTAGTGTTATTGAATATTTAAACACAAATATATGTCTTTACATTAGTAAATCCTACAGAGATTGAACATAATTTGACCCTGATGGTTTATTAAATGTAGGAGAAGCAAGACGTGGCGTGACGATATATTTTCGTCACATTCGAACCATCTAAAATATTAAAATTATTTGTATTAAATATTGAATTATTATTTAAATAATTAAAATTGTATATTTTAAATTTAAAAATAGTTTTATTACCAATGACTAAAAGTTTTGTTTCGATAGAAAAGCTTATATTTTATACTTGCGTCCCTAAAATTTCTGTCTAATTTACTATATGATTAGTAAAATGTTGCCGTTTTGTTTCGATATGTTTGTGATGTTGTCGTAGGTCAATTCGTAATTTGTATCGTTTGGAAAATGCACACACGTCACACAATATATCATAAAGATAATAAGTAATATAAGAAAATATAGTAATGATATAGTCATGAATGCCATGGTCCCAAATTACATTTTTTTATTAAAATTTTAATTATTTAAAATAACATTGAAAATGTTATTGAAAATGAAAAATCATTGCCTGATTTGTAAAAATATATATTATTTTTATCTTTTAATTGGGTTAGCATAGAAAACATTTTAAATGTTCTAGCTCTAGTTTTTGATTATCAATGTTTAATATATCTCTTTTGCCTATAGTTATAAAACATGTTTAAATAATATTATTTCTGTACAGGTATATAATTTACGTTTGACCTTTTACATCATTTAAAAATGTATTTTATTCGCCTAAAACTTAAAAGTAATCTAATAGAGCAATATACTAAGCAAATATCTTATTTAAAAAAACATACTTCAAATGATTAACAAAAAAAATAATTTATTTCAAATATTAAATTTATACAATTGAGTATTTACAGTTAAATAGCTAAATCATTATAATATGATAAAATACGCATTTAAAAATTAATTAATAGTATATTATTAGTTTTAAAGTAAAACATATTTAAAAATGAAAATGCATTTAAACACGTTTATACAAATAATCACTATTCAACAAAAGTTCACAAAAAAATCACAAAAAAATCACAAAAAAAATTAAAAATCAATATTTTTATATGTTTTGTATATCTATTTTTTCCATATTTATTCTGGTTTTTGAATTACAAGCAATAAATTATTATACTAATAATTAAGCGTTTATACAATTATTATTTTCAATTGCGTACGTACGATTTGTTTTGTAACGTTTAATATAACTAACTTTCGGATCGAATTTGCATGTGTTTATTTAGTGTTAAAAAAAGTGTCAAATTAGATAGAAATATACGTTTTAAGTTAGAACAGCAATGTCATTATTTGTTTGCATACAATATGTATTGTTGTTTCCCCGAAAAAAGCGCAAAACTCGACATTTACTATGATATATATATTTTTTTTATACTAATTCAGTACTATTTTGTTAGAGTCGATATAATTTTTATCTTCTTATGGCGTATCCATAATAATTTCTTACAAGCAGGGAAATCTCAGTATATTTTCTACCAATGGAAGAAGAATGATTGTATGATTGTAACCGACCAGTTACCATTGCCATTATTATTATATATATATATATAAATCTTATTTATTTGATTAAAAAATTATTTTGTATAAAAATATAAATGTGCAATATATATATATATATATTTAAAAAATTTATATAGCAAAATAAATTTCAATAATATTTAAAACAATGCGTTTGAAACATATAAATTATAAAATATACAAAGTATATGTTCTAAATAAAATTATTACGTTGTTTATATTTAAAACAACATTTATTACTATATTTTAGTATACTTGTTTACTATCAATTTAGTTAAAGCCAATTTACCAGCTGTGTGAATGAAGACAGTATTTCACATTTTACATTACAAATTAAATAATTGTGTTAGCATAGTTTAGTAGAAGTAATATCAAAATACTTTATGTGCACTATTATTTTATAACGAATTTACTTTTTAACTTTGTTTATATATGTGAAGTATAAATATTATATTTTCCAATTGATATAATTAAAGTACATATGAATTATACACACTATTTCATCCAATAGAAATAATTAAAAAACACGTGACATTGATATTCTATGAAAATCTAAAAGTATGTTTATGATTATAATATTTTGAAACCTATAACCTTTTTAAATATTGTTTTATTTTATTTGCAACAAATTTTTATAACAAATTGGAATTACTTATGAGGGAGGGTTGAGGTTTTGTTCATCTCTAATTGATCAATTTCACGTATTGAGTATAACATATACGAGTATATACAATAAAAGATCTAAATTGTTCATTATGAGTTTATAGTTAAAAATATCGTTTTATTTTAATTCGAAGAAAAATTAAGTGGAAAAATAATGTCATAATACTATGATAAATAAATCAATAATAATGTTAAAATTCACCATATTTACAAAAGTTCAAAAATTACTGACGAGATTATTATTTATTGATTTAATTGATTAATTTAATTATTAAGATGTCCTAAGCCATTTGATCTTATCAAATCGACAATATTTACCATGCCATTAAATATTGTCGACATTAACTGTCGTATCAAGCGTGTGCCATTAAAATAATCCCGTGCAATCGAAAATATTGAACCGTGGCTTAATATCCATTTGAAACCACAAGGGCTGCCTTATTTTAAACAGTTGACAGTCGTATTATTATTCGATATTCATGATAATAATTATTTCCCTATGGTAAATATATGTATGTGTGTGTGTGTGTGTGTGTGTGTTGCGTAATATTCGTTCATAACATCATCAGTAAATCCTAATAATAAGATTAATTATAAGATTAATAATATTAATTATATTAATCTTATTATATTAATAATAAGATTTTTGATGTCATATGCCTTTGGATTCTGTTTGTTCAACATCGCATGCATAATTGCAGAAATGCGTATAAACGAGTTTTTATAATAATTAAAAATATATAGTCTACATTTCCGGTGATAGTCTTATTTGGGAATGTCTGTTCGTACAAAAACACATTTCAAATGATTTGTATTACCTATTCGGCTAATAAAATTCATGTATCTATGGAAACTATATGTTATATTTTATTCTATTAAAAACATATATATATATATATTTGTGATTTTTTTTTTGGTTGTGTAAAACAATTCATACAGACTGATTTATTATAACACATCTCTGTAATTATATATTCTATATTATTTACTGTATGTACTATTATTTATATTAATTATTTTTAATAACATTTTATTTTTTATTAATAATATACACGTGCGCTTACATAATCGGATCAATAAGTCCGATCAAATTTTATATAAGTTTATAAATACCGTGTGATTGTTTTTACAGAATATGTCGAAAAATGCGTTAAATAACAAAGAAAATCAATCAAAAATCCCGGAAAATGTATTTTTAGAAACATCGAATTTATATAAAGCCAAGAAAAAATATCCAACCTACTACACAGAAGATTCGACAAAAGTATAGCACAAATTGCATATTTAATATTATATTTAAATATTGCAATATTCGCATATATATATTTGAGATACTTAAATAATATTTTTAACAAAAATAAATTTAACATTTAAATTAAATTACAAAATAAATATGAAAACTTTAAGAAATTTTTTATTACTCGCAGTTTTTTTCTAAGTTTGGTCATTACATTGGCGATAAAAATTTTGAATTTTGATAATCAACTTATAACTTATCTACCTAGATGTTGTTTGTTTTATCATTTAAGGTTTATTCAGTTATTGAGGTTAAAGTAATAATAAATCAGTTAAATTAAGAAGTTACAACACTAATACGGACAAAGTTGTTCGCAAGTACCTACAAAAATGACAGTTTTTAAATTTTGTAACACCCGTGTTAATAAATACAAATAACAATAAGGTTTTTAATATTTCCTTATAATGATCTCCACCATAACATTTATTTACTTTTTTAAATTGTTATGTATTTATATATACTTCAATATATGATTATACTATGTTAATAAAAAGAAATATGCATACACAAAATATATAAAATGCTTACAAATATAAAAAACTAAAATTTTTTTCAATTTTCTGTATACATTTTATTACAAGCTTCAGGTGGTTTCATTCTTTTTACAATCCTATTGATCGTATTATCTTATAAACCAATTTTATACATAACATTTTTTTTTAATGTTTTTTAAATGAACATTTTCATGAATATATTTACAGTATTATTTATGAGGACGCTATATCGACATTTTCATCTCCGTCTATCGTTAGGGGAACATAGTAAAATCACACTACGCAAATATAAGGCTTGTGGCCAATTTAGAGTTTCACACCTATTACCAATTTTGAAAACGAGAGAATATCTGTATTTTAAAATGATTATCTTTTAAAGTTAATATAATATCTTATTTTAAAACTTAAATTTTGGGGAAAAACCAACGAGAGAGCACAGATAATTTTCACGTCTTCGACAATAAGTGTTGAAACTCTAATTTAACCTAATCGTTACATTTGAAGAACTGCGTAGAGTGATTTTGGTATATTGTCCGTTAAATATTTGGTGACTAGTGACAATATATGTAGTTATAGCATCTCTTGACAGTTCTTTGTTATTCATTGGTGTAAAAGTTTTATTTTTTGTTCGATTAATTATTGTTCAGTGACTACTTGTGTTCTACTGTTTATAATATTTAATTATATTATATTCAAAAATTCTCTCAAATTTCTTGCAATGTTACGTACTTATATATACTGTTGTGTCTTTGCAATTGTATAATTCTATTTTCTACATACAGACTAAAGCGACGGAAAACCGTATTAAACGGGAAAAATTTCGAACTAATTTCATTTTAAACTATGCCGAGCATCTATTGCCTGTCCCAAAGGAAAATATTAAAGACCCATTAATAAAGTATCATTACTTCATTAAGTATGGGGTTCAAATGAGTTTGCATTGTAACTCGTCGATTCAACAGAAAAGTTTAAATAGGATTTTAGACAATTTGTCAAAAGAATACCAATTATCTGCGTTTTTACCGTCACTGATTAAACAATTTAACGACGTAAGTAAATATTTTATTTAAAATATTATAAATGATTGTATTATATATATATATATATATGTATGTGTATGTGTGTATATGTGTGTGTATGTTAAATTAGAGCAAAATAAATGGTATTGTTGTGGTATTATTTTATTTTTGCACGCCCTTCTAACCAAAGGGTAAAATTTCCTGAGTTATATTCATTAATTTTCAATACATAAATAGTTGTGTCACATTTACAAATTTAAAACTCATTTGATAATAAATAAATAATTTATAAACCTGAACATTAACTTCCCATATTTTATTTAATGCTATGATTTTGTATCGAATTTTTGTCACCAATAAATGAGTGACCATATTTCCTACGTTCTTTATAGTATCCTGTAAGAGAAATTTAATAAAGGACAAATTTTGTCTTATGAGTTTTTCATATTTCAATCTGTACCAATTCTACAAATGTTGAAAAAACAGTAAAGCGATTAGAAACGTATTAAAAAATGATTTTAAAATGCAGAGGCAAATAAAATATTGTCAAATACCGATACAAGATATTTTTTGTTAAACTTCTCATTTTGATAGTATATTTGTGCCCAACATAAGAAGGACTTGCAAGTTGCAACCTACAGTTTATGAAACACTATTCTGACATAGTTAACATTATATTTCATGATACAATTATTATTGAAATTATAGGTATATGTAGATTCGTCGAAGAAAGCATCGATAAAAATACCGTTTACCGATCTGTATGATGACCGTGGAAACTTAATTTCATTAGCCTTACAAACCAATGTTAAATTAAAACATAATATCCAATTATGGAAAGAATCTATAAAACACGTCAGGTTAAAGTTGAAAAATAATATTATACAATTAAATCCGATAATCATAAAACTGAACAATTTATGGCATAAAGACTATAGGTAAGTTTATGGTTACCATACCTATTTATGTACATACTTAAAAGGCCAAATTGAAAAATTTTTCGTAAAACAAAAAAACTGAGTCAGCTCACTCAATAAAATCTTCTCCTAATTCCGACTCTCCAAAAACTATTGTTAAAATACAGTAAAACATATACATAATGTTTCTGTAATAAATTCATTCACTTTAATATCAATATGACAGTTAAGCGTTTTTTTAAAATATATATATATATATATATAGAAAATTCTAATATATGAGCAACAACGTGACAGTATTATTATATTATTTTGTATTCGATACTTAGTAAACTGTTTTGAATAAAATATTACATCATCTATCGATCTAATGTAAGCACATATTCCTACATATTCATCTGTGGTAAAATACGAAATACTCGTATAATCAAAAATCGAATAAAATGAGATGATTCCTAATTCATTATTATTATACTCCAATTTCTTTTTATTTTATCTAAATTTACATTATATTAAAGTAGGTATCTAATTTGTTTTTACAGATGTTTTTATACAACTACTTAAATGAATAAATCGCAGTTTTAAAATAATTTGTTAAAATCTATAATTCTCGGGTCTTATGGGTTCTAAATCTTAATTTCTTAAAACTCACATTTTTTGCAGACACAACTTTAAAACATAATTAAATACATAAAATACTTTCATTGAAAATCGAATAGTTGATAAATTATTACGTTACGTATGCTATTGACAGAGAACCGCCACTTTCAATACCCTAAAATAAAATATATTTTTATAAACGGTATACTATTGTTTAATTAATGCATATGTTTAGAGAGACAAAATTTATAGATTATCAACAAATAAGTGAAAAAAACTCTAGTTATACGATAATTGAGTTTAAAACGCATGTTTATGAAGCGTTATGTGCTGTCAGATATTCTATGCGAAATAAATGGATGGAGCACGTTGAAAAACTATTTCAAAACGTAATATTTGTTCAATAAAATATTTTATTTAAAGAAATGTCCTTCATTGATTTCTTATTAGACGTTTAATCAAAAAAATTACAACAATGGATTACCAGATATGAAATACGAGAAAAATACATCTTCATTTTATAATTGTGTTGCTTATATCATGCAAATGCAATATAAACATTTCGTACAGAAAACCATTAAAGTATATACGGAATTCGTGTGTGACCCTGAGGTAAAATATATTTTATAGTTTATAATTTTATATACTAGTAAGTTTTAAAATCTTTTTGCTTTCAATTTTTTCTTTTGATAAGTACTGAAATGTTTAACAAATTAATTACAAGTATATATAAAATGCTTAAATTGCTATGCTATGCTACATAAACTAATATAATTTAAATATGAATATTTAAAATTGTTTGCTTACCAATCATTTTTATTTTCATGATTTCTGTTCTATAAAAAAAAAAAAAAACAATAAATTTACTTATAATATATTTATGAATGATAACATTTAAAAGAAATTTCAATCTCAATTATTTTAAATCTTGTTTTTTGTTTTTAAACCTTATAACAAATTTTATCAAACAACATACTTATTATATAACAAAATGTCAAAATGTAATTGCATCGTTTTTTACTATATTTAAAAAACGAATGATTTTCTCATGTTTTATTTCAAATTCAAAATTACTGGTGATTTCAAATATAAGCGAAATTTAGGCACAGTGCTTATATACTTTAAATATACATAATTCTAATAATAATTAATGTTACATCGAGTCATTTAGATTTTATTAGATAGCAATGCAACAATTTTACTAATCTAATCGCCTCAAAATCTGTTTACTGCTCATTAGTTCGACCATGTCTTGAATATAATTCTACTTTCTGTTCTCTACGTCGGTTAGGATTAATTAAAGAACTAGATGCTACCCAAAATAGATTTTTGAAATTTGTTTCAGTCAATTTTATTATAAAAAAGAACAATAATTATCTTATTTATTCAATTTTTTTTAAACTTAAATACTTTCAAAATATTAAGACAAACAAGTGATTTTTTTTCTTGTACAAATTACATAACAATTCGATTAATAACCATGAATATAATTATTCATACATATTTAATTTCAAGGTAGCCACTAACTTCCAGTAATTTGAGGTGTGTTGTTTGATTTTATGCATCCCAATTAATATCTAAAATGATCACAGATTGGAATTAAATCTGATTTCAATATATTATATAATTTTAATCCTTTGTTATTGTAAGTTATTAAAAATAAATGAAAATTAAGCTTAAAATAATATATATTTCATACACATTTTTACTACTATTAAACTTAATATCTATATAAAAATAAATAAATATGATAAGTATGACAACTTAAAATACTCATTTTTTTATACTATGCCAATTCCAATAAATATTATATTAGTTATATTGAATTTACATTCGATTTATTGAAGTCTTACAACTTAAAAATTTTAAAACATTTTATAAAAACATAAACATTATTAGATTTTAAGGACGAATGTAATTTGTTTCAAAATATACCTAAAAAAAAGTACATCATATAATTTGCGACACCTGAAACATGAGTTTTTGTACCACTTCTAAAATATGTAACTTGTACCACCAGGCAGATGGATTAAAGAACATAAGTAAACTGCGATATTTTGTACCTATCGAAATGGTTAATAGCGCCTATTATACAAAGATAATCTGTGACATTATTGGGTTTTATATTGCATATTAGAACTATACGCTTCAGAAAGCCATTTTTCATAATTCAAACCACTTTTAGAATGTTAAATAAAACTTGTGTCTGACTGAATTATGCATTTAATGTAACAAGGAATATGAGAATGTGTTTTGATTTTTGAGTTATCAAATATTTCACCTCTTTGGCACGTGTAATATTAATTATTCGCTCTGCAAATGAAAAATTAACTTCGATTTGTTATGAAAAACCACCTCCAGCATAGATTTATCATATAATGTATTAGATTACTTTTATTAAAATTAAAATATTTATACATATTTTTAATATTCTAAAAGTGTTCTAAATATATTATATTTTTGATAAAATATTCATATTTGTTTTCATACTCTGGTTGCAGAATATATTTTTACACAATATAAAAATAAAATCAATAAAAATAGTTATTTTTTCGATTATAATTTCTTTAAGTTTAAAGCTGTTTGAAACACTAAATAATAAAATATAAATCGAATAAATCAATGTATAATGGATGATTTTGCTTTTACAATTTATTTTTACTTTTATTATTTATAAATATATATTTATTTAGTCAAATCATTACCAATTTTTGACATGACTTATAAAAGAAAAAATATGAAAAATTCGAAATATTTTAGAATTCTATTTACATTATTTGAATACTTAATCAAAATTCTTTACTGGAGTATTCTTTACAAAACTGTGTATGGATAACTGAAAATTTGAAATTGCAATTTTTGGTAGTCATGTTTTGTTATACCAAATTTTGCCGTTCCAATATATGGTGGAATTCTGGATTGTGTTTTTACATTACAATATAAATAAGTGTGTTGCACATTAAACACAACGATATTCATTTTCTGACGTGGTGTAGATTACCAAAACTGATTCGTGGACATATTTACGTGTATTTTTCTGTTATTTTGAGGTATATTTTGATGCATATTACACATATCCTTTTATTTACCTATAAATGGTGCAAATTAACATCTCCCGATTTCATTTAATATCACCTTTTATTACGTTTTATTTCATTACTATTGTGCCGAAAAAGAAAAATCCCGGTTTTGTGACAAATGTAGTGTACAGAAATGAATCATTATGTTTTTCGCCATCATATGAACGATTGAAGGATTTCCTTATTTTAATATATGAATTGATAGAAGAAGTACCATTAAATTTAAAACGTATCGAACATCGTTTGCACAAAAATTGTCATACAAATATATTTTTGGAAGTAAGAATATCATATATTTATAAAAATAACGGTAAAATCTTGGTTTAATATGTATCGGTAATTGTATATCTCTTAGGATATATAACTAATTAAAGGTCGTAAAAGTCTGCATATTAAAAAAAATTGAAAGCTATTAGGATAATATTATACTATACTTTTTACGATTTACTCATATTTTTATACATTTCGATATTCATAATGTGTTCGATATTTCTTTAAAATAATAATAACAATAATAATATTTCTATTAACAATAAAAACCTAGATTTTACCGATATTCGTATTTTTAATGTAACGTACATACTTAAACAGACAATGTAACAATGTTACTAAATGACAATATAATTCATAATCAATGTTGTGTTTAATTTTGATAATATTTCTGTTATATAAAAATAACTATTGAATTTTGTTTTTAAACGTAAGATTGATTTTGATCATGATTTCATTCACGGAAATATAAGAAGACTAGAAACGTACTTAGACAATTGTTGGGAACAGAAACAAGAATTTATTGAAAAAGTCAATCAATTTCTCTATTTAATTAATGGAAAAGCCAAGAATGACGTGGAAACATTTTTATCTCAAGTTCATACTCTAGACGAATATAAAGATTATATATTTAAGTTTCATGTAATTTCCTCGACCATACCGATAGACATAAAACCTAAAGTGACCATAGGGATACTTGAATTTAATTTCACTGAAATAATTAATATTTTATGCAAACAAGCTAGTACATTTAAGGACGTCATCATTGTTAATATGAATTCTGTCTATCTAGCTCTTGGAAAAAAGTAAATTTCGGATTCAAGTTATGAAAAAGATCATGGTTTAAAAATATATATATTTTTAGATTAAATGATCAATGTTCACATTCGTATGATGTGATAATGACACCGCCAAAAGATACCCCAGGACTAATAAAATTAGTAAATTTTATTACCGAAACAAGAGACACTGTGTTACCGGAATTAAAAAAACAAGCATTTGAGATTTTGTTGTGTGAATTATTTTCAATGGAATTTGTGAAGTTCACGGGAGAATCGTTGAGACAAAACACTTCGACATTTCAATGGACGAAATACATTAAAAGAGCATTATATGATAGTCAGAATATTGTAGAAGTTAAAACAGACGAATTCAAAGAAGCTTTAATCAAACGTATTGAAACGTTCAATAACGACTTAATCGACTATAAATCTAAATTGGATGAATTTACACATTTTGACAATATAAATGATATTAATATATATGTAAATGAATCTCATAACTTAGACGATAAATTAAAAGTAGCATTGGAGACGATCGATGAGATTAACAATTTAGAAATATATTTCAAAATAAAGGAGAGCGCATATCCTCTTCGAAAAATTGTAAATATATATTCGAAACATGAAAAAACCATACATACAAGTATTAAAATCACAAAATTTGTATTTTATAGATTGCAGATAATTTATTGCCATACAAAAGACTATACGAAAACTGTTCAGAATATATCACGAACTATACGAAATGGATAAATGCTAAGATCGGCACGTATGATCCAGAACTAATCGATCAAGAAGTGACCGTATACTATCGTAACATAATGAAACTTGAACAATCTTTCATAAACAATCCTGCCCCGTTGTCTCTTGCAAAAACGGTAGTCTTACATTTTTACATTTTATAACGTATATTATATAATACATGGTGGTGTCATAGAAAAAAAACTAGGGGGAGAGGGGAGGCAAAAAATACGTACGAACATTTCACGTTATTTCTTTCCCTCACGCTCTAAAAAAACCACCGAATATATCTTTATTTCAATCTTATCTCGTGTTTGCGAGAAACTTATAGATAAATAAAAATAATTTCATATTAAATTTTTAACCAGATAAAAATTTGTATTTTGTATTTCCATGAATTATTTTATACGCTGATAGATTCAATTGTTTGTACTTTTTAATGTATTATATGCTTTACAACACTGTTGGTAAACATGTTTTTACTAGACATTATTTTCATATGTAGTCTCAATTGCTAATGTTGTTTATAAATCACCTACAATTTGTGTTTCATTTTTTTTACTTGTACCCGGTATTTGTTCTAATTTCAAAGACACGTAATAAAAAGCATTTGCGTAACTTTTAATTAATTATATTACTCAATTCGAATAGGTGCGAATGTCAATAGAATCGTTTAAAGAGAGAATTCCAGAAGTATTAGTTTTGGGCAATTTAGGACTTAAGGACCGTCACTGGACACTTCTGTCGAAAATTGTTGGATTTCCTATGCATTCTGATTGGCTTACACTAGGAAAAATTTTAAATTTTAATCTCGGTAAATTTTTACCTAAATTCGAAACAATCAGTGATGGAGCTACTAAAGAAAGTAATTTAGAGAAGTCATTCAGAAATATGATAGAAGAATGGAAAGATTTACATTTTACCTTATTGGACTACAAGTATATTTTCTCATTAAATAAATCAATTATTTAATTAACTATTATATATTTCATAGAGATTCTGGAACATACGTATTATCTGGAATCGATGAAGTCCAATTATTGCTTGACGAGCATATTTTAAAAACAGTGACAATGAAAAATTCTCCCTTTGTTAAACCATTTAAATCTGAATTATTGTATGGTATTTTTTTTTTTTTTTAACATTAAATAAATATCATATTTTTATTTTAGGGAATGGGAAGCTAATCTACATAGACTGAATAAAATTATTGAACTCTTGGTGAAAGTTCAAATTGCATGGATGTATTTGGAACCTATATTTTCATTTCCAGATATACAGAATCAAATGCCAGATGAATCTCAAAAGTTTAAAGGAGTTGATAAGGTACTATCATGAAAGCAAGAATAAAATAATTAAGTTTTCAGTCAAACAGTTGGACACATAACTTATATTCATACATTTATTCAAATTTTTCAGATTTGGAGAGATCTGATGAAAAATATTAAATTACCAAGGAATATTTTAAATTTAGTCGATATTGAAAATATTATGCGACATTTAAAAAAGAGTAATGAGAATTTAGATTTGGTGCAAAAAGGTTTGAATAATAATCTGGAAACAAAACGACTATACTTCCCAAGATTATTTTTTTTATCAAATGATGAGCTCCTTGAAATTTTATCGGAAACCAAAGATCCGAAGAGGGTACAGCCTCATTTAAAAAAATGTTTTGAAGGAATCGCTTCTCTTATTTTTACTGAGAAATTAGAAGTTATATCTATGGTGTCCAGTGAAAAAGAAATTGTGAATTTATCATTAATAATTAATACAGAAAAATCCAGGGGGCAAGTTGAGAAGTGGCTGGTAGACTTAGAACTATCAATGCGCAATACAGTACGAGGGGTAATCGAAAAGGCACTGCAATCATATCAAGAGACCGTCAGACATGAATGGGTAGTTCAGTGGCCTGGACAAGCAGTGTTGGCTGTTTCGAGTACATATTGGACAACTGAAATGACACAAGCAATTAAACAATGCCCAAAAGGACTGCCAGCATATTTAAAAAATGCAATGAACAAATTGAAAAAGTTATTAAATTGGTCCGAGGCGTACTGCCAGTTCAAACACGTTTGACTTTGGGTAAGATTGGGTTTCAGCGGGAAATAAAACACGGCTTATTTACATGACATCTCAAAACAGGAGCGTTGATTGTAATTGATGTACATGCAAAAGATGTGGTTGAAGACCTGGTCAAAAAGAATATTCATAAAACAAATGATTTTGGATGGATTAGCCAATTGCGATATTATTGGATGGTAAATTAAAAAGTTTGTTGACGGAAACAAATTTATTTTACACGTGTTTGGTTCTTAGGAAGATAATTTGTATACGTTTATGATAAATGCTTCATTGAATTACGGTTACGAATATCTTGGCAATTCGTCAAGATTAGTGATTACTCCATTGACCGACCGCTGTTACCGCACTATGTTTTGCGCTCTTCAATTGCATTTTGGTGGTGCGCCTGAAGGACCAGCTGGTACTGGAAAAACCGAAACCACTAAAGACTTGGCCAAAGCAATTGCTAAACAGTGTATCGTTTTCAATTGCTCGGATAGCATGGATTACATAGGGCTTGGGAAATTTTTCAAAGTAATGTCGAGCTTACCAACAAGTTATTTACTAAAACACGTTTAATCTTATCCTATAGGGTTTATTGTCGTGTGGTGCTTGGGCGTGTTTTGACGAATTTAATCGCATAGATTTAGAAGTCTTATCGGTAGTTGCACAACAAATATTAACTATTCAACGAGGTATACAGTCTGGGTTGACAAAGATATTTTTCGAAGGATCAAACTTAACCTTAGATTCAACTTGTGCTATATTCATAACCATGAATCCTGGATATGCTGGACGTTCTGAATTACCGGATAATTTGAAAGTAATATTTACAGTCGAGAATGCGATACAATTATTATTAATTATGATTTGATATTTTTATTTTTATTGCTATATTTCAGGCTTTGTTTCGTTCAGTAGCTATGATGGTACCAGACTATGCTTTGATATCAGAAATAGTTTTATATTCTCAAGGTTTTAGCTTAGCTCGCTCGTTATCGATAAAAATTGCAGCAACATATAAATTATGTTCAGAGCAGCTTTCATCACAAAATCATTATGATTACGGTTTGTGTTAGAATATTAAATTATATTAAATCAATATCAAACCAATACATTTGTAATTTATCAAATCCTTTGTAGGAATGAGAGCTGTTAAAACTGTGCTAACTGCAGCTGGTAATTTAAAACTTAAATATCCCGATGAAGACGAAAATATAATTATGTTGCGTTCTATCAATGATGTGAACTTACCAAAATTTCTTAAACATGACATAACGTTGTTCAAAGTGAGACAGATTTTGTTATATAATATAGTCCGCCCTCTCCATTAATAACATTATAAAATATAATACTCCAACCCTTTGTAGGGATTAACTTCAGATTTGTTCCCTGGTATTGATTTGCCAATATCAGACTATCAAGTTTTAAATGCTGCTATAGAAGAATCTTGCGTGAAATTTAATCTCCAATGTACTCCATTTTTTTTGGAAAAAATCCAACAAATATACGAAATGATGATCGTTAGACACGGGTTCATGATTGTGGGGTTGCCATTTAGTGGTAAATCTTCAGCATATAAAATTCTCAGTAGTGCATTGGAAATTATCGAAGAAAAAGTAAACATATTTTAAAATATTGTGTATATTGCATAAGTTCAAATGTATTATTTACATAAACTAAAAATTTTTCAATACGTTTAAAAAAGGTGCACTTGAATGTAAAGTTATAAAGTGTGTAAGGGTATCCAAATTTGGATTAAATGAATAATTTAAAAAAACTAAGTTAATAGTTGATAAAAAATTTGAGATGATAATATTATTTTCATGTATATCATATTTTTTGTGAACATTTGATTACATTTTTTATGATTAAAATATAAAAAAAATTACTAATGTATATTATTTCATAAATTATAAAATATATTATCAAATTATATTTACGTGAGTATTATTTATTAGAACTATAATTTTTTATTATATTATTTTATTTTGTGTAATATATATCTTATTTCAAAATAATTAATGATGAATATATGTAATATGTTTTTGTTAGAATCTAATGAATGAACACAAAGTCGAAATTATGGTAATAAACCCAAAGGCCATAACATTAGGTCAACTGTACGGCCAATTCGATCCAATATCGCACGAGTGGTCTGACGGCATTTTGGCAGTTGGGTTCAGACAATTTGCTTCTTCAGAAAACCTCAACAGAAAATGGTTGGTTTTCGACGGTCCAGTAGACGCCATTTGGATTGAAAACATGAATACAGTATTGGACGACAACAAAAAATTGTGTCTTATATCTGGAGAAATAATACAACTTGCTAACACCACTAATTTGATCTTTGAACCTATGGACTTGGACGTAGCATCGCCAGCAACAGTAATCACATAGCGCAAACTATTTGCAAACGATTTAAAATAATTGTTTCGTTCATATTCATGATGATATGAATTCCATTATCACAGGTTTCTAGATGTGGTATGATTTACATGGAACCAGTTTCATTAGGTTGGGAGTGTCTTGTGCAATCTTGGGCAAACAATTTATCGCCACATTTATCCATAATACACAAAAACATGATTTATAATCTGATCATGCGGTTGACTCAGTCATTATTGTTCATGTTAAGACGTTGCAATATGAACGTATTATATACATATTATTTATATTTCCTTCTTTGTATATTATATGTATTAATGTAATAATAATCGTAATGATTTAAATTTGTTTTAGGAAGTATTTCCTACTAGTGATTCAAACTTAATTAGATCGTTTACAAATATTTGTGACACTTATATGGAACAATACTATGATGAAAAATATATGAAAACCATTTTACAAAGTGATATCAGATCACAGATTGAAGTATGATAATACATATAATACATAAATACACCAATAAAATAATTGTGATTTTACGAAAACTTTTTTAACATGTATATATTTTTGGGTTGAATACAATTTTTTTTCGCGTCACCAATTTCGCGTAAGACCATGATTACTACTAATAACTACTAATTATGATTACTACTTAAAGATTATTCGGGCTGACATAAACCATAATGGGCCACAACTAACAACAACTCTCAATCACATATATATGATTCATTGTTTTTCCATACAGCGGAGAAAATATAAACTTTTTTTCTATAGGGTATATGCTTTTTCTCTGCGATCTGGTCAATAGGAGCTGTCTTGGATACACGCAGCCGAATTAAGTTCGATCTCTTGTTTCGAGCGTTATTGGAGAAAAAATTTCCTAAAAAAGTCGCTCGTGCTTTAAACATACCAATTGAACTGTGTCCATCGCCGTTAAAACCATATTTAAATGCAATTCCCAGTAATGGTTTAGTTTTCGACTATAGATATGTTCTAATGAAAAAAGGCAAAGGATTATGGAAACTTTGGGCAGAGTATGTAAACGAACAACCACCCATACCACAAGACGTACCTATCAATGAAATTATAGTTCCAACTGTAGATACAATAAGAAACCAAGTACTAATGTCAATATTGTTAGATAAAAATAAACCGATGATGATTGTAGGTAATACTGGAACAGGAAAATCGTCTTATACTATGGTATAGTATTCACATATATATGGTTAACATATTACTTACGCATATATATTTATTTTACCTGTATATTTAATATTGCAGAATTACATTTTTGAAAAAATGAACAAGATTAATTAATCGACCATCGTTCATCAACTTTTCCTCGCAGACCTCGGCCAATGTCATACAAGATAGTAATTATGAGCAAACTTATTAAAAGAAAACGCGGTGTATTCGGTCCTCCGACCGGTACAAGGTGTATAATATTTATTGATGATGTAAGTATGCCACAAAAGGAGTATTATGGAGCTCAACCACCTATAGAACTGTTACGGCAATATTTGAACAAATGTCCATGGTACGATCGTAAAGAACTTGTTCCTATTGACCTTCAAGATGTTTTAATACTGTGTGCCATGGGTCCACCATCATCAGGAAATACTGTGACCCCGAGATTTAGTCGTCATTTCAACATAATTGCTATAAATTCATTTGATGACGTGACGATGGTAACAATTTTTAGCAAAATTTTATTCTGGCATTTCGAAAACAAGTTTAGTGATTAAAAAATATTATAATAACATTTAAAAAATACTTATCTACTTTTTGTTTGCCATACAGAGGTTTTAGTAAACATTTCAATTCGTGTGTTGATCAACTGATTGATTCTACACTACAAATACATAAGTCAAGTATTGAATATCTATTGCCAACTCCAGACAAATCGCATTATTTATTCAATTTAAGAGATTTCTCTAAAGTCATACAGGTGGATTATCTAAAATACTATTTAATAATGATTATGTATTGCATATTATATTATTTAAACGCTAATGTAAAGTTGTTTGTATGTCTAATATGATAATATTTATGATTATTATTATATATTTTGTATTTATATTCTATACAGGGAATTATGTTTTCTGTTCCTACGACCGTTACAAAAATTATTTCTATGAAACGTCTTTGGGTACATGAGATTTTAAGAGTATACTATGATCGATTAGTAGACGAGTCGGACCGTTCATGGTTTTTCAATACTTTACGTTTGGTGTGTAAAGAATTTCTGGGTGAAGACATAAACCAAATGTTTATTCATCTGACGACAAAAGAAAACAAAACAGTAAAATTATCATAAAAGTTGATTACATATTTAAACTGAATGATATTTATTGCCAATGTACCTATTAGGTGAGTGAAAATGTACTACGCCAATTAGTATATTGTAACTTTTCTGATCCAAATTTTCAAAGTAAAAACTATATGGAAGTACGCGATTTAAACATCCTTCGATTAACTGTTGAAAAATATCTGAATGACTTCAATCAAATTAGCAAAAACCAAATGGATTTAGTTCTTTTTAGATTTGCTCTTGAACATCTCTCACGAATTAGTCGCATTATGAGTCAACCGCGAGGACATGCTTTACTTGTTGGTTTAGAAGGAACAGGTCGCCAGTCACTAACACGGCTAGCTACACATATATCACAATATGAACTATTTCAAGTAAAAGAAAAAACCTTACCAGTTTTTCTAAACTCAAATATTTTAAAATATTATTGTATTTAGATTCAAATAACGCGTTCGTACCAAAAAAATGAATGGCAGGAAGACTTAAAAAAATTATTTAGACGAGCTGCTACCACAATTGATCAAAATGTTGTTTTCTTGTTTTCAGATTCTGAAGTAAATAAAAATAATTACGTAACAATATAGATAAATAAAAATGCTTAATTGTCTAGATAATATACGAAGGAATGACTGAAGATATAAATAATTTATTAAATACTGGTGAAGTACCAAACTTATTTACGACGGAGGAAAAAGTAGAGATTTGTGAAAAAATGCGCGTTCTAGATAAGAAACGTGATAAATCTACACGAGTAATTAAAAATTAAACGAAACAATGAATTTAATAATTTAAATTAAAAATCTGAATACAATAATTTAGACTGATGGTAGTATGGCCGCATTATTTAATTTCTTTGTTCATATTGTAAGAGATCAACTACATGTTTCTTTGGCATTTAGTCCAATTGGTGATAGCCTTCGAACAAGAATAAGGCAATTTCCATCGCTTGTACAATGTTGTACTATTGATTGGTTTCAGGTAAATGAAATCACATTTTCATGAGATTAATTATCAACAATGCAACTAAAAAATATTCGTTTTATTTTATAGCCTTGGACAGAAGATGCATTATTGGCAATAGCTACAAAACATTTCAGTAATATCGATTTATCAGATCACGAACGCAAAGTTAGTATTGAAATGTGTCGACTATTCCATACAACAACTGAGAAACTATCTCTAGAATTTTATTCTAAACTACAACGTAAGACCTACGTAACACCGACTTCTTATTTGGAAATGATTTCTACGTTTATAGATGTTCTAAGTAAAAAACGTTTGTAAGTAAACAGGATTCGGACGATACGATGATTAAAACCTAAAATTTTATTTTATTTTATTACAGAGAAATTATTACGAAAAAACGTCGATATGAAATAGGTTTGAAAAAAATGCAACATGCAGCCAAGGATATAAAAATCATGCAAAAGAAGTTAAAATATTTAGAACCTAAAATGATATCTAATGCAGCAGATTTAAAAGTCCTAATGAAAAAAATAGAAAAAGACAATGCAGAAGTGTCAGAAGGAAAAATAAATATTGAAAAAGATGAAGAGATTGCGCAGATGGCAGCAAATGAAGCACAAGCAATAAAAAATGAGTGCGAAGCTCACATGGAAGCTGCAATTCCTGCTCTTGACGCTGCTCTTTCTGCGCTTAATACATTAACTCCTAATGATATTACTTTTGTAAAATCAATGAAAAACCCTCCTAAAGCAGTTAAATTGGTCATGAAAGCTATTTGCATTATAAACGATATAAAACCTGAGAGAGTTCCAGACAAATCTACAGGAAGATTGGTAGAAGACTATTGGACGCCATCAAAAAAGCTACTTAATGACATTAAATTTTTGGACAATCTTATTAATTTTGATAAAGATAATATACCGAGTAGAATAATGAATGTGATCAATGAAGAATACTTAACAAACCCGGATTTCAATCCAGATAAAGTAAAAAAAGCATCGATTGCTGCGCAAGGTTTATGCAAATGGGTAAGAGCAATATCTAGTTATGATCAGGTGGTAAAAGAGATAGCACCAAAAAAACATGCTTTGGTTGAGGCGGAGACCATGTATAATAGAGCGATGGATGAACTTAATGATAAACGTTCGCAACTGAACATAATTGAAATGAAATTGAAAATCGTGCAAGACAATCTTGAAGAGAATAAACGTGAAACTATAAGGTTACAAAATAAATCCGTTGAAGTACAAATAAAAATAAAACGAGCTGAAGAATTAATAAGTGGACTGGGAGGAGAAAAACACCGATGGCAACAAACGGCGAAACATCTTGAAGAACGCTTATTTAAATCTTACTGGTATACGAAATCGCTTGTTGTACCTATTAACTTGATATAGTCGATGTATTAAACAAAAACAATTTTTATTACAGGTGATTCGTTATTATGTTCCGGTATTATTGCGTATTTAGGTGCATTTACAATGGACTACAGAAGTCGTCAAATCAAACAATGGATTAGAGAGATTATTAAAAACGAAATTGTTTGTACTAACAATTTCCAATTAAGTGCAGTACTCGGAAAACCGGTTGAAATCAGAGATTGGAATATAGCTGGATTGCCAACTGATTTATTTTCGATAGATAATGGCATTATTGTCATGTAAGTTTTCCGAATATAAATAATTATATTCGTAAAAATTGATAAAAAACTAAACCTATTGCAATTTATGACATTTTCAAATTTGATCAATTTCACATGTTTTATACGAATTTTTTATAATGTTTTAACAACCAAAATAAATATATTTTTAATTTTATTTTTTCAGGAATTCTAGAAGACCAGCGTTAATGATTGATCCTCAAGGACAGGCCAATAAATGGATTAAGACGCTGGAAATGGACAACTCATTAAATATTATTCGTTTAACTTCGCCAAACCTCATTACTGTTTTAGAACACGCGATTACCAGTGGTCAACCAGTATTTAACAAAGAAATGCCAAAACATATAACAAAATATATTTTAATAAATATTTTGTTGTTACAGATATTATTAGAAAACATTTATGAACAATTAGATCCTGTATTAGAACCTATACTTTTGAAACAGATATTCACCACTGGCGGAATTGAATATTTAAGATTGGGCGATGTTATTATCGAATATAATAGCAATTTCCGGTACTAAATTAACAAACTTAATTTTGCATTGTTTTCTATTTAAACAATTATTATAATACCATATGTATTTTAAGATTGTATATGACGACGAAACTCAGAAATCCACATTATTTACCTAAAATATCTACCAAGGTAACATTATTGAATTTTATGATAACTCCGGCTGGTCTTGAAGATCAACTACTGGGCGTAGTAGTGGCTAAAGATAGACCTGATTTAGAAGTCGAAAAAAATCAATTGATTATTCTAGGCGCTAAAAATACGAGGTAATTAATGATTTAATCCCTTGAATAAATAAAAGACACCATTTAGGAAAACATAATGGTATTCCGTTTTTTTCTTTCGCTAAATGCAGTTCAGACGTGTAAAAGTCTGTTAAAAATGTAAAATTATCGTTTATCATTTTAGAGCCTTAAAGGACATTGAAGATAAGATATTGTTAGTCTTGAGTTCATCTGAGGGCGATATTTTAGAAGACGAGAAAGCTATAAATATACTAAGTTCTTCGAAAGTTTTAGCAGATGAAATACAAAAAAAACAAGCAGAATCCGAGATTACGGAACGGTCAATAGACAAAACCAGGCAACAATACCGTGTAGTTTCGGCACATTCGACTAAATTATTTTTCACCATCGATACATTAGCCAATATCGATCCGACATACCAATATTCTCTCACGTGGTTCATAGAATTGTTTATTATTTCAATAAGAAATAGTCCCAAACGTACGAATATTGAAGACCGAACCAAGGAACTGATTAAATATTTTACGTACTCCTTATATGATAACGTTTGCAGAAGTTTATTTGAAAAGGTAAATTTCTTGATTGATTAAAATTAGTTTGATAAAACAAAACAATCGAACGCCAATATAATATAACAATTATTTTAATTAACACCATTGGTTATAAATCGTATGAATTTGTGAAAATTTTGTACATCAAATTGTAATATTGATATTTAACATTAATTTCATATTAAAATCATTAATTGTCATTTTATAATTTATAATTTTATATTTTTATATTGAGAATTATTAAAATCCATTTACTATACTCATGAAAATGCTAGTTGATACAAGACGCTAAAAAATAATTTAAAATTTGAATTACTACTCATTTTTAACTTCTTATGGAAAAAATTTAATGTGATAATTTACAGGACAAATTATTACTGTCATTGATTATGGCTATTAATTTATCTGAAGAAATTGACATGAATGAATGGATATTTTTCCTGACTGGTGGCATTAGCTTAGAAAATCCATTCAAAAACTATATTAGTTGGTTACAAAATAAAAGCTGGGATGAATTATGTAGACTTGATAATCTTCCAAAATTTAAGGTTTTTAATTTATTTACGTATTAATTTAATTATTTAATTATTTATTAAATACTTGTTTAAGTTTCAAACAAAAACCAAAACATAAATTACACATAAACAGCTATATTTATTCTGCAAATATATATTCGCATTATTTATATTTTGTACTTCAAAATATAATTTATAATTTATATGAAATGTGTATGGTACAGAAATGTATTTTTTCACGGTCTTATCTTTTGATTGAAAGCATTTTTGCCAAAAATGATGACAATAAAACATGTTTGAAATAAAATTATAATCAATGTGTAAAATCTTTGAGTAAATATATTTAAATACTATTGTTAGTATTGAATACCTTTATTCTCATGTATTCAATAAAATATTTTAAATATAGTTTTAGGTACTGAATAAAACACATTCTAAATAATTTTTTATATTTTTTCAAATTTATAACTTATATACAGTTAACATAAACTAACTATTAACTAGAAAATGTATATTATAGGCTGAAATTAACTAGTTAATACTAACTTCTCAAATAATTAAAAAAATTCGTTAAATTATCTACAATTTTCTCTTCTCTAAAAACAATTATTATATTAAATGCCAACTTTGTTTTTTTTTTTTAAATCGTTAAATAATAATTAAATAAATTTATAAATAAATCTGATTAATACAATAATAGAGTTAATCGTTTGCCATGTCGTTTTTAGTTTATTTCCCAGAAAAAGTACTATATAAATTTACGTGCAATTTACTAACACATAAATGTTTTTAATTAAATTTCTTTAAAGTTTGGTTTAAGTCAGACAACATATGATCCTAAATATTTTGTTTAATTTCGTCTAGGTATAAATAAATAATAGCATGTTAGATTATTAGGATTTGTTTTTAATATTTTTAATATTATATTTAATTACAAAAGTATTATATTTATATAATACACATTTAAAATAATATGAGAAAACTTTAAAATACGTTCCTAAACAAACCCGATTTTGTATTTAAGAATATAAAAGCTGATTTTGAAACTAAAACAAATGAATGGAAAGCAATTTATGACTCGTTGGAACCGCATTTGGCTACATTTCCCGACCCATGGAATAAACACCTCAACTATTTCCAAAAATGTCTTGTATTACGTGTACTTCGATACGATAAGATTATACCCGCTATTCAGCATTTTGTTTCTCGTGAGTTATTATTATCTAAATGTGACATGTCTCGTGCAATTGACCATTTCAGTCATATAAATCTGGATCTGTTATAGACGAATCCGTATTGGACCAAAAATTCACAGTGCCTCCGCCATTTGATTTAGTAAGAGCTTATGACGATTCAAACTGTTTGACTCCGTTAGTTTTTATCTTGACACCAGGAGCCGATCCAACTGCTACACTATTACAATTTACTGAAAGAATGGTATTACGTTTACCTAACTGATGTCGTATCAATTAAAAAAATGATTTTACTATGTAATGTTCAATATGTAATGTGTTGTTTTTATTATTTTGATATAGGGATTTGGTGCTCGTTTTTCCGCTTTGTCACTGGGCCAAGGACAAGGTCCAATTGCTTCAAGACTTATTACTGAAGCTACCAGGATGGGTAATTGGGTGATGTTACAAAACTGTCATTTAGCTGAAAGTTGGATGGCACAGCTTGAAATGGTAATAACAGTTCTACTAAATGTCACAAATTCAATAAGTTAATTATAGTTTATATTTATTCAAATTAAATTTATAAAAACATTATTTATGTTTAAACGCAAACTAATATAAACTATGTATTGCATAATCAATGACCAAAGTAACTTAAAACAAAAAGTTAGGGTATGATGAAAAAGCGAAAGGATGCTACCCACCCATTTCGGTCACTAATTATTCTATTCTTTTAGATATGTGAAAGTTTCTCTACCGATAATACTCATCCAGAGTTTAGATTGTGGTTAACATCATATCCCGTAGAATATTTCCCAATATCAATTTTGCAAAATAGTGTAAAAATGACGAATGAACCGCCGAATGGACTTCGAGCCAACCTCTACAGGTATCACGTTCATATTACTTTGCTTTTCCAAACAATATATTATTTTTCATTTTCAAAAGTTTATAATCGATAATGATTTTATCCAGATCATTTTCAAGTGACCCGATCATAAATAATGAATTCTTTGATGGCTGCAAACAAAATGATAATTTCAAAAAGTTGCTTTTCGGTTTATGTTTTTTCCATGCTCTGATACAAGAGCGACGTCACTTCGGTCCAATCGGATGGAACCGACATTATGAATTCAATGAAACTGACCTAAGGATCAGTGCTTTACAATTACAAAACTCTCTCAATGAATATTCAAATATTCAGTTCGACGCTTTGCGTTATTTAACTGGCGAATGTAATTACGGCGGTCGCGTAACAGACAACTGGGATCGTCGATGTCTAACTACGTTTTTGAACAAGTTCTATACGAAAGAAATTGTCAAAAATAAAAATTATAGATTTGATCAATCTGGTAAATTAATAATATTTAAATACACATTTTTCTTTTTGTACATTAACATTATTAATATATTTTAGGAACATACTACTGTCCTAATTTGACTAAACACGAGGAATTTATTGATTACATTCAAGAATTGCCTTTAATTACTCGTCCTATAATATTCGGTATGAACGACAATGCAGATCTTATTAAAGAACAACAAGAAACTGAAATTCTTCTTACTTCTGTACTGAATACTCGGGTACGTCCGTTACGAATATTTATATAATATTTTTGGAAAATTAATTAAAATTTGGAATTTTTTAACTATTTGTGTTATTTTTGTCAATATTCTAAAAAAATAAAATATCTTATATAAATTATTTATTTTATTTTAAATTTTTAGTTTGTTTACTTTATTATTATTATTATTTATATTTATTATTTATATTATTATATCTGTTTTGTTAATATTTATTAAATATAGAACATGGAAATTTCAAGCGAAGGAAAAGAATTGTCATCAGCAGAAATTATCGTATTATTTGTTGTAGACGTTCTCAACAGACTTCCAGTACCTTTCGACATAGTCCTTGTATTCAAAAAATATCCTACAAGCTATAATCAGTCAATGAACACAGTTTTGATTCAAGAAATGGAGAGATTTAATAATTTATTAAATATTATAAGATCGAGCCTAATTAATGTACAGAGCGCTATTAAAGGTAGAACATTAATTAGTTAAAAATATTAATAGCAAATTTCTCTACCAATAAATCCATTAAACACGTCATATCCATTTTGAATATAAAGTAATCATATAGGTACTAGATATAAATAATATTATACAATAAATTATTTACATGCAATATATGTACATCATACTATAACTATATAGAATGAATAATTTTTAGGTTTAATTTTGATGTCTAATGAACTGGAAGATCTTTGCCAAAGTATTATAATTGGAAAACTTCCGAAAACATGGTCCAAAAATTCATATCCATCTTTAAAACCACTGGGAAGTTATATAAAAGATTTTATACAGAGAATAGAATTTTTTAAAGTAAGATATCAAACTTTTATATCGTATAAAATTTTTATTTTATCGATGAGTTCACTATTGAGTGTGTTCACTATCTATGAGTAGAAATGGTTTTGTGAAAATGTCTATAATAATAAAAGACAAAAATGAAAATCTCTGATTAGATCATATTATCTAATACTTAAATTGTAAAATAATAAGATTATTTCTCCCTTAAAATATGTTCAAAATAGATATTAAAGCTGGGTTCGTCTTTTATAGAAATGGTATGAGCACGACACTCCGAATATATTTTGGTTGTCTGGATTTTATTTCACACAAGCTTTTTTGACTGGAACGCAGCAGAACTTTGCAAGAAAATACAAAATACCCATCGATCTGCTGACTTTTGATTATAAAGTAAATAATTTAATATTACCGGCAATAGGGTACATAATAACGAAATTAATAGCTTTTTTTATTGATAGGAATAATGAATATTTAGTGCAAAATTCGTTTCACTCAAATTTAAATTCAATATTTTCAAATAGTAAAAACTAACGATCACTTAGAAGAAAATTTAATATTGTAATTAGGCTTATGATAATGTATGAAACTGAGTGTTAAGCATTAAATAAAAGGAATGAAAAGAAAACAGAAGTAACATAAATGAGAATGTTAATATGTGTGAGACTGCTAAGTCGGATTGAGTTTGGAATGAATATATAAGAGGTAGTTTAGAAACTACATCTTTAGCCGGCAAAATGTTAGAATATAGGCTAAGATCGTTTAGGCATATTAAGAGAAGAATGATTTAGTACAGAATGTAAGTGCGTTAGTTGTATAGAAGGAAGTCGAGGCAAAAGTAAAAAAAAAAAAAGTGGTAAAGGTCATTAATGAGGATATGGAGGTTTGTGGAGTAAATAAAGATACGGTCAGGATAAATACTATCAAAAAAATTGTATAAATAAAGTATAGATCAAAAAATAAGAATAGTTGACTCTGCTTGTGTAGGATAAAGACGAAGAGAAAGAAGAAGAAGAAAAGCTACAAATAATATATTTTGGTGTATGATCAATTAAATCGAAAAATATAGAGGTTTTTATCATTGTAGTACGAACAGCGAAAAGTGATCCGTGATGGTCAAAACGACAATTTTTTTCATAGTTACACAAACCACCATCCCGCCAAACCACATTTTTAAGTTTTCGCTTGTACTACAGATCTATTTGACTTAACACAAAACTCGTATACTATAGTTTAAATTAATTCCAATTATGATAAAATTAACAATATGTTGTATGATCGTACAACTGTAAAACTGTAAGTCTGTAAAAGAAAAAACCTTAATACGCGTAGAGAGCCACTGGTTTCATAAAATTCCACCACTAGTAGTGTGGCGTAGCCATCGCGGTTCTCTTTTCACTGACTATACTTATACACGCGTGTAATAAAATATAAAAAGGAAGTATTCAGTTATCTGACGTCGTCGGATTTCGAGCGTCCAAAACGGTACACGGGTACATCGAGGGAATTTCTTTGGTCAGGTAAAAAAAAAAAAAAAACAGGTCGCTTCGTTATCAATGTTTCCTCGGGGGAATTCGGCTTCCGTCAATTAAAATAATGATGAACGAACGAACGAAAACGTTACTACAAAGGCACGTTTGCCATTGGCGACTGTCTCGTTTGTACAGATAATGAGAAAGTCCCTGGTGGTGGACTCGGCGCCCGAAGACGGCGTTTACGTGTACGGGATATTCTTGGACGGAGCCAGGTGGAGCGACAAGAACGCCGTCCTAAAGGAGTCGAGACCCAAACAGCTGTACGACTACATGCCCGTCGTCCGTATGGTCCCGGTGAAGCGGACCGACCCGCCACTTGAATCGACGTACCTGTGTCCGATGTACAAGACGGCCGAGAGGAAAGGCACGCTGTCCACCACGGGACATTCGACCAATTTCGTAATCGCCCTGTCCATACCCACGAAGAAACCGCCCGACCATTGGATCATGCGGGGAGTCGCTCTACTCTGTCAGCTGTCCCAATGACCGCCGGCCCCACTTCGCGTCCATGTCATCACGACAGTATTCCGTATTGTATCGATAACATCATTAGAACGGGACAATATAGAGGCCAAACATTTTTGTTCGTGTATGCGTTTTTTTTACTAACTTTCATATTTTCCGATACAACTCCGAAATCGCGTGGTATCCATATCGCGCGTATTTGCCCACACGATTCACATCAAAATTATTATGAATTATTTTAGATATTGAAATACCGAAAACTGCATCTACACAAAATGCATATCTCTATGTGGAAGTAGAATATGACGTCGGATAACACAATACGACGAATAATATATTCATATCTATTGTTAAGAACGTGATATTAATTTTCTCTGCCGGATAAACCGGATTTCTTGTTTTCATAATTCGACGACGAGACCAGTGCACGGGTACGGCACAGTAATTAATTTGCACGTGCATGCACACGAGTCGACCATATTGTTTTCATATTTTGCACTGCGCGTGTCTCATCAATAGTCGGCAAACGGACAAACTCATGATATTATTATTATTATTTATTATTATTGTATAGTTCGTCGACCGTTGGTGTTTACACATCGAACGTGGCGGAAATAAATTCAATGAAAAAAAAGTACACGTGTGGTGTTTCCGATCGCTTTATCCAGATTCTTCTCGACAATTATTGTTAAAAGGTCTATTTCCGTCAAAAGACATCGAGCGCCACACGAGTGTGTCCGACACATTGCCGGTGCGTCGGACGCGGCGACGTCGGAAAATATCGAACGAAACAACAGAACGAAAACGAAAATCGGTCATTTGGCGGCGCTGCTAAATACCGTGTCCCCGTCGTTTCGCATTGCGACGAACTATCCGTGACGATTTATTATAAACGTCGAAAACGAAAAGCCTTACGAAACGTGATCATCACGCTGAAACAAGCGTAACCCGACCGACCTACGGTTTCGTAACCACCGACCCGTGTGTGGGGGGGGGATGGGAGGGGGACGCCGAATGACGTCGTCATTTGTTATGAGACAATACAAAAGTTTTTCGTACGACAGACGACCAAAAAAAGCACACGTGACAATTCCCGCGGTCATGCGGTCGGTGGACGATATGAAGGGACAACAATTACATTAGTTTTTTCGTTCTATTTATCAATAGGCCGACCGTCCAAATTTCGGAACGTTACAACGTACGCGTTCGACGCAACGGACTAAACACCCGTCGATAAAAGCTTTATATTGATATTAATGCCGTGTGTGGATCAATTAGTTATACAGTTCCAACGATTGGAAATGATAAGTGATTGAAAGGTGACTTGTAACAACGCTTGGGCCGTCAGTCGTGAGCTCATTGGCTACTTACTTTCTTTCCCATTCTGTTCTCCTCTACAGTTTGAATGTTTATGGGTTCCCAAACTTCCTATCCTAACCTCTTTCGGCTACAAGAACACAGTGTCAGGGTATCGTTGTGTTTGTACCGCACGCTTACGACTAGTTCCCTGCTCGCGTACGACAACGAGAACTTTAAACCGTCCCGATACGTCGGTAACCTGTCACCGTTATTGAGCTCTCCGTCCCGACAAAAGACTAAAATGTACCGATCGATAAACTTCGTGAAATTTCGTAAATTTTGCTTTATCGCATGATCGAAAACAAAAATTTATGATTTTAAACCTGTACGCGAT
The DNA here is from genome assembly GCA_019022885.1 of Schlechtendalia chinensis. NCBI lineage: Eukaryota > Metazoa > Arthropoda > Insecta > Hemiptera > Aphididae > Schlechtendalia > Schlechtendalia chinensis. The sequence goes on along the minus strand of CM032345.1, from coordinate 6,486,187 downwards.
TAAAATCCAATTAAATCGGTCATCGTTAGATATTGTTGTTTACGTCGGACGCTTTTGTTCGTTCTCAATAGTTTGATTATTTTTGGAATCGTATCGGTCGGGTTTTACCGCGTACATCGAATTCATCGTATTCACATGGAACAAAGGCACACGGGCATAAGCCGATATCCGTCGTTCAGTCGCATTATTATTTCTTATTACATTATTATAGTTCTACAAATATGTTAAATGCAACAAAGAACTGTTGAAAAAAGCAAAATCTTTATCCAAATCTTTATCTGCGAAAGATTAAAAATATATATGTTTATGTAACCTAAATAAATAAACAGATATTTGATCTAAAACAAAGAATTATAATTTTTATTACAAAATTAAGTATTTTTATACACTCCATACTAGAAATCCCTAGAACGTTCCGACGAGACCCCAGCCAAATACGGTAATCCTAGTCCCGGTATTGTTTTCGGGATACCGTACACGAAACGAGTAATCGGGAAACAGCAAGCGAATGGTCTCTCCACTCAAACGTCGGCGAGTGAGAATTGTAAGCCACGGATTACCGTAACCAATGTTTGGAACCGTACGAGTAGACACGTTTGTTTTCGGTTTTAAAATAATAAATAAAACTACTATGTTATCGCCTAAATTTGTTTTCTGGTGGCGTTTTACTACTACGCTTTCATTTTTTAGTCTTTTCGTGTGTGGTCGGTAATTTTTCAAACCGATAGCACCTAACAAGTGAAGGGGTCTCGGAACGCCGGGGCGCGCGCGTAATAATGATCGCGACGGCCAGTACGGTTGATCGTCTCATGGGCCCGCCGCGTCGTTTTCGGTTCGTTCGAACAACAAATGATTGCCACGACCATAACGGTGGCGTCATCTAGCGACAACGAAACGATGCTACGAAAATAGTTGCCAAAAAACGTACCTGGACCTTTGGCTTCTCGTCCGCGCTTCAATCGCCATCACGTGACGCCAACGGACGTTTTGTTAAAACCGCCGTGATCGCTCGCGGACCCGCGACGACTACGACACCCGGAGTTTTCATCGAAACTGACGTACGTACAACGGTCCACTTCTCGTGTGCCTTCTACTCCGAGTGACTCCGTTGCGCCCACGACCGTCTCGGACGTTTCAATTCGCGGTCATTGTCATCCGCGATCGACTGGACACTCGCGTTACCGCCGAAAACAATAATATCGCGTTTCAATCCCGTGCGATCTGCCGTTAAAAACAAAACCGAACGCTCGTTATCACCGGTGCCGCCGAACGTCGTTTCGAACAGCCGACCGAGCGGGCTATTATTTTCATGGAATGAAAAACGTACGTGTCTTTCTTCTTTTTCTTTTTCTAACCCCGACGCCACGGGTCGTCGTCGTCGCGGCGCGCTAGTGAATCGATTTTTCGAATCGATTAAAAATCGAAACGAAAACAATCGATCCGAAAAAAAAAGCGACCGGTCGTTTGGAAGACGTTAAACACAAATATCAAACGGTGTTGGAGTCACAGAGTCACAACGCACGACACGTAAACACGTGCACGAGACCGAGTCTGACGGCCAGACGGTATCCGGTAGGCGGCGATATTCTCGACACGGTGAACATGGATCACGTAGGCGGTTCGCGGTGACGAACCGATCTACAAAACGATCGACGGCGGGGTGGGGGAGAATCGATCCGGGGAAAATCGATATGCCGGGCGCGGCAGAATCGATCTCGTCCGACGATCTATTCGGGCGGCCCGTCCGCCGGCCGAACGCCCCGGAGTGGTCCCCGTTCATTTCGCGTGCGACGTGTGCCGGCCGGTTCGTGAGCAGTCGACATCGTCTCGTTCGCGTTTGTTTCGTCCGTCTGAGCGCGAACGTCTACCCGGAAACGAACGGATCTCGCGTGAGACGACGACCGGTGGCCTGCAAGTAAGTGAGTGCCGTAAACGCGTGTCGTCGCCGCCGTCCCCGGCGACGTTCGTCCGCTCCGTCCGCCATGTTACGGAACGCGATCAGCGTTTTACGTACGGATTCGCGCGCAGCTGGCCGCGCGGACGCCGTCGTCTGACAATACAGAACGAACGTTGAGATTATTATTTTCGCGCGAAAACGAAAAACGGAAACGAATGCAAAAAACTCGTATATCGCCGGCAGAAAATTATCGTCGTTTTTTTCTGAAATCCACTCGTACATCTTCTCGTTCCCCGCGTTATTGTTTTCGGAATCATTTTTTTTCGGTGTACGATGTTCGTGTAAGGTATTATTTTAAACAGTTTTTTTTCTCTTTTTTTTTTTTTTTTTTTTTTCGTACGACTATGGATTTTAATCGATATGAAGAAATCATCGTACATAAAATGAACACCCGAATACTTTCGAATGTCCTGTGATAACTTTCGTTCGTATTCGTTTAACCATTAGTTTGTCGTAACACGTTCATACAGTCTCCTCATCGAATTTACCGACCACTCCATCCGTGACTCAGGCTATACGTATCTCACGTAGTTTCTCCTCATTAAAACATGTTTCCTCGACTCTTAAACCACTTATTTAATTTGAACTTGAATATGAGAGTATTGTAAAAATATTGATCTCGCTGTTATAAAATATGTTGTATTCTATAATAAAAATATCTTAATTTACAGAGATCATTGTAAAATGGAAGTCAAATCTATTGCTGAAGTAAGGATATATTTTATAGTTATTTTTATTTCATTAAAATATGATAGTTTTAAATAAAATCATAATAATTGTTTTTTTTTTTTATTTTTTTTTTTTTTTAGAAAAGACTTCGTAAAGAATTATTAATTATTTTGAGACATCCAGAAATAGTTCTGGATAGAGACAAAATAGAACAAAACATCAATGTGTTAGTAAAAAAATTTTAATTTTCTTTTACTGTATATATATATATTGTCTAATAATTAATTATTTTATAATCTTAAAAGTTATCATAAATCAATAAACGATTTTCTATTCGATATTCTTCTTTTTATAATTAAAAAGGTTCTTTTTAATTTTGATATGAAATAATTTTATCATTAATAGAATGTTAATTTTTTCAGCTAAAATTTTACATTATACATAAATTTGATAAAATAATTAATTATAATCCATAATATAAAAAAATTCATAAAAATTAAATTTTTAATAATTCTAATAATTAAATTTGTCTATTAACCTTTAGAAAAATTGTAAATTATATTTTCAGTTCTACTTCGTTTGATAATTTTTATCCTAATGAATTTAATTAATTTTTTTTTCATAATATTTTTCAACATATTTTTAGTGTATATTTTTATGTCACTTATAGTATACTAGTAATATTTCATTTATTATCCTATTGTTAGTTGGAATATACATATCCAAGGTCCAGAAAACACATTATTTGCTGGTGAAAAGTTTGAATTGGAGTTTAAATTCAAGTCTTCTTATCCTTTTAATTCGCCAGAAGTAAATATTACAATTTCATTTATACTATAATTTTATAGTTATTATTTGTTATATATTATTTTTGTTTAGGTTGCATTTGTTGGACCAAACATTCCTATTCATCCAAAAGTGTATAGTAATGGACATATTTGTTTGTCTATTTTGTCTGATGATTGGTCACCAACTTTTTCCATTTATTCTGTTTATTGTTCAATCATGGCTATGCTACGAAGTTGTCTTAAAAAGGTGATGATATGAGGTTTATTTTATCAGTTAAATAATTGATTTCACAGGAAAGAACTCTGAAAGTTACAGTCACACATGGGAATGCCAAATTTCTACATTTCATTATATTTCTTTCAGATATATAACATTATTTGTAAGCTATTAGAGGTTTTTTTTGATATCTTATGTTTAATATCCTTAATTGTTTTAAGTTATACACTTCCAAAATTATGAGAAAAATGTGTATTTAAAATGTACATAACTTTGTAACAATTAAAGATATGATAAAAAATCTTTTGCATCTTAAATATAATTAAATATATATTTATACCTAAATATTGCATCTTAAGTATAACTGTAGCTTACAAGGTTTTTTGCTGCATAAAACGGTTTTAGTGTGAAATTTCAATTTTCATTCATTTTTTTTTTTTAAGTGTCAGATCTCTAAGTTAGGCAAACAATTAGGCATTAATTAATAGTTGGTTCGTGGATAGCGTAGAATTGTTCAAATTAACATATTTCTATGGACTTGAATAGTAAAAATTTGAATGTATATTTGAATTTAGTTGAACTTAGTAATATAAACTAAGTAATATAAAAATGTATAAAGGTATGTTCAAATAAATAATATTAATATACTTTCCAGGTTCCACCTCAAGACAATATCGTTTATCTAGAATCTTGCAAAGAAGACTTAGATGAACAAATTCAACATTTTGCCAGTAATTGAATAAAGTTTTGTTGTACATTTATATATATATATATGAATTTTTTGTTTTAGGTTTGGGCCATTGAACATCTACATGCATCGATTCTTTTTTTTTTACTTTTTCATTAATACAAATATGAGAAGCCTATAATCTACAGTTAAGCATTTACAGCAATGTTGTTCCTCAAAAATTTTACAGTAGACTTTCCTCTGAAAATAGAGCAAAATAAATTTATAAAATAATTTTTAAAATTATCGTTCTTATTTGTCACACAACCTATTCATTTTTTTATTCAAGTTTTGTCCAATAGTTTCTAAGAAAATGTAACAATTATTGTTAACGATTAATCATTGTTATCTGTGCCTTATTTCTTCTCATCAAAATAAATGGTTTATTCTATATTTATTTAGTAAAAATTGTATGTATGATCCTATTTCTCCCAGTCATATTATCGACATTTTAAAGTAGTCAACACCATCACATTTTTTTCTCTCTGGTTGATTTTGTATTCATCTTAATATTTTATCAAGTCATAGCACTTACATTCATTGTGATTAATCACATGTTTTTAGTGATTAATTATTTAATTTAAAAATACATGTAATATGGAATGTGTACTCTATAAAAATATACAGTTGGTTCATAAACTTTAAACCTGACTGGAGACTATTCAAAGTCATGGAAGCGCAGAATGGCGAATAGCGGATGCGTTTTTCGTATGTGGCAGACAGTGAAAGTAAATGAGTAAGTGTGGTTCCCTCTTAGTTAGTATCCAGATCCATACATTATTTAGACTAATAAGTAAATATATTTTTTTTAGATTTATTTAACAATTATTACATGAAAAATAATATTGGTCTACTTGGACTTAGAACACAATTTCCACTCTTATTTAGGAAAATATGAAAAATGGTAGTTACACACACAAGTACTTGCTTTGCAATTTAAATTATTGCATTCATCAGAATTGAGATCAGTTAAAAATCATTGGATACGTTATTCAACACGATGCGATGCATGATTTATAGTAATTTATTTTGTTTATGGACACTGAACATTTTATATTAATCGTTTACAGGAGACTTATCAGCAGTAACATGTTATATGTAAATTAAATAAACCTGAAATAAATTGTAAAATTAATATATAATATGATGGCAGCGCTGGTTCTAAATGGACCGTTAAGCTGAAGAAGAAGAAAAAGAAGAATATATAATATAATAATATACCTATTAAGAAATGACCAAATATGGAGAAAAAAAACGTGTAAAAATTAAACAATTATTTTCTTCACGCAGTTCGACGGAGAAAAACAAATTGTTAGTCTATAATTTACTGTGAAAATTGTAATGGATCATTGATATGAACGCGTTTTTGAATTCAATTACACGAAACCATTATCGAGTATTTACGAACAATTATTGGACGAATCCAAAAATTTACTTACGAAAATAAAAATCGGATTAATGTCAAAGGAATTATAATCAAAATAACATACGTGTTTTTTTGGCTTTCCAAAACATTCCAAATGCATAACGAAATACGGATAAGTGATAATTTTTCTTAAAACATTTTGTGGTTTCCTTATCTTATTTACGTAAAATTTGCCTAATTATATTATATGATTTTGTTTTTATCGAGTGGTGGTGTTTATGTTGTGATTTACCAAAGACCGCCGTAAACTAGATTACATTAATGAATTCGTATTTTTTTTAAATATGTTAATCAGATGATTACAAGCCGTTTAAATTTCATTTTCATTTTTTCGTTTTACATTACGAACGATAATATAGGTTATAGGAGACAATCGATTTTTGATGTTCTCATGTCGGTACAGTGATATTTTTTTCAAAATTACTACACTTAGATTTACATCAAATTATAACTGGTAGCAGTATAAACGTAAAGTTATTTTGTATTTAAGGTATAAATTATTTACATGTATTTATCCAAAACAATCAGTAAGAATGCAAATTGTTTTTTTAATGGTCAAGAAAAATTTAATTATGATTATATACCAATTTGCTTATATTTAATATATTCTATTACTTTTGTATTCCCAGATGAAAATGAACCCAAACAACTGATAACGTTACATATGATAATATAATTTATATTACAGTGAAACCTCTATTAATGGACACCTTTCAATAGTGGACCCTTCCCAATAGTGGACACTTTTAAGTTCCTCGGTCAAAATGTATGCACATAATAGGAGTTATAACTTCTTAATAGTGAACATTCCTAATAGTGGACGTGGACACTAAAAACTGGTACCAAACTTAAAAATTACCTGTCATAAATAGACACAATACATGAACACATGTATCGAAAATGTTTAAGTAATAAAAATATTATACATACTATATATTTATCTTTTCTACATTTCGTTCTCATTTTATCTTATCTTAATGGTTTTCCTATTCGATAAATGACAAATGGTTCGGTTATGTGTTTGGTCATCAGTTATATGCTGCCCATTGTGAACACGTACTTACGTTAAAATGAACAATAATAAACGAAAAAGATTGAATTTGGAAGAAAAAATTAATATTATTAAGACTGAGGAATGGGAAAATCTAAGTGTACGAATATTAGCAGAACGGTTTTGCATAAGTTTTAAATATTTAATTTTAATTGATCTAAAAAATATCTCGTTTAACGAAAAATACAGGTGAATAACATTTTACAAGATGCGTGTAATTTGAAAAAATATTACGCTGAGAATGGCAATGAAGAAATGAAGAGAAAATAAACATTTTTTTACACACTTTTTAATACATACATATTGTATATAAAAATAATAAATTAATATGTACTAGTTTCAGTGTATGTATATATTGTATATGTATAACCAATTCTCTATAACGTCTCCCTATAGTGGACATTTAGTAATTTCTCGCAAATGTCCACTATGTAGAGGTTTTCTCAATAGTGGACAACTCCCTATAGTAGACATTTTTTAATTCCCCATGACTATCCACTATATAGAGGTTTCACTGTACCTGTTTAATTTTTATTCATACAATTATTACTAGTGTGGAATTAATAAGAACAGAAGAAAATACTAGTTTAATTTGACATTTTTATCATTTTTATTTTCTAAATTGTTTTAATCAGAATATATAATTAGAGATAATGTTTTCTCTGTACAATTTCTATACACAGAGTATTAAAAATAAAAATTGTTTAAAAATTATTTATTCATTACCACAGTTAGTGATTCGTTTATTGATAAATAATTAAAAATTATTATTATTATTATTATTATTATTGGAATTTAGTTCCAAAATGCACATTGAAAATGTGCAGTCAATAACCGAATATTTTAAACAAAACCATTTGTTCTATAACACATATAGAGTAAGCCGAAACTTGTCCAATAAAATTATAAGCAACAATAAAAGATTTATTGGAGTTGAGCTTACAGATTTAAGTGGTCAATTTTTGATTAAATAATAAGATTATTATTTCATTGTGAAAATTCTATTACACATACTTTTTTAGTGCACAATTTTTGTGATTCCAAATATTTTTCTGCTCCCATATTTTAAACCACACATTCGCAGTCCTGCTTATGACTTAAATAAAACATTTTTTTTTTTTTCTAAATTTTGATATCAATATTGTTTTATCAATAACATAATTCAATCAATTATTATTATATAAGCAATATGTATATAAATACTTACATTAAAATTAATGAAACCATTTAATTTATTTTAATATTTTTGTCATATAAAATACAAACCTATTTGTGTATTTAATATTACTGTATTGTACTCCAATTATAAATGTTGATTCGTTCATTATTGTATAGTAAAACACTGAAAAATATGGTAATTCTCTTTTTATTAATTTAATTATCACTGATTTATATAAAAATTTAAAAATAATTAATAACTTAAAAATTAAAGTAAGGGTTTCACACTAAAAACATTTTTTTAAATATTTGTAGTACCAATCACTATTATATATTTGAAAAACTAATAAAAGATTGATGTCTAATGTATTACATTTAAACTTACATTTCAAGAAATTCAAGAAAATTAAATAATAATTATAAATTAAAACAATATACTTAACATAATTATATATAGTATTTTATTTTATAATTAAATTATTACACTTATATTATTATTTAATTTAAAAAAATCAACAATTTTTATTGACTAATAAAATCATATGAATATAATTTTACTTTTGATTATATTAAATAAAATTAAAAAGTATTTATTTACATAATAATAATACAATGTAGAGTAGACAGTGATATTGCATTATTTAACCACATTTATCTTGTTGAAAACCCTAGCTTTAACATTCTATTTTATACATGACACATTGAAACAGTTATTATTTATTAATTAGAATATTTCTGAGTCTGTTCATCGTTAGTGCTGCCAGTGGTCATCACCAAAGTAACAATTGCCTTGCATTAAGCAACCAGTTATAATATTTTATCTCTAGAAAATGATTACTTTTTCTAAATAAATAAAATATTTTATTATAATACAGTAGTATTCCTGTATAGTATATTATTCTATGACATTACGGTCATACATTTAATACAGAATTTACCTTAAGGGTTTCAGCAGTATGGTTTATTTTTCTGACAGCTCATTAATAGTTTCTTTCAAGTAGACTTCAAAATAGACATGCATTTTTCTTTTAAACAACAACAGAGTACAACAAAATGATTTCGGTAAAATTGTATGTACAATCAATTATGAAAAAAGACTTGATGAATATTTAACAAGCTTACATTCAGTTTTAAAGTACTATAAATGCAAATGGGTATAGAATAGGTTTCACAAGCCGATCCTCTCATTATTACACAACTTATTTCTTACAAAAAAGATAATGAGCCATTATAAAAATAAGAAATATAGGTAAATACAAACATTTAAACATACATACTATCAAGAATCAAGTTTTTGATCACATTTGTATAGAATTTATGTAAAGTAAAAATTAAATAATTGCAAACCAACATGATTCAATGAAGAAAGGAGATAAATGTTTTCTTCTTTAGAATTCAATATTAAATGTATTAATTTCATATTATTATGATTATAATACAAAGTCAGTGGTAGTTGAGATAATACATATATATATATATTGACTTGGTAGTCAGGAAATATTTTCAATAAATGCACATAGCACCATTAATAACAATTATATCTTTGTACTTTGTTCAGTACTTTTGGTAGGTCGGTTCACTCGGATTTTTAAACTTGCAAACAAAATTGCTAAAACAAATACCTAATCGTTTAAAAACAACTCGATATATAGATATTTAATTTTAAGGTTTCTTCATTAAAATCAATCATCGCGTCAAAATGATCAGAGCATATTTGTTGCCAACGACGCAGTTTTTCAAGACTCAACTTTTATAAGCCAGTTTCATTTTTATTTCCATTCATGGTGGACAACTACAAAGCAGCGATCTCAACATAGTTACGAAAAATAAAAACATTTATTATTACATTCTAAACTGCTGGTTACTTACTAACACAAATAACAAATAATTTAGGAAGATTAAAAATATAAAATTAATAATTGAATAACACTTAATTTTTATTTACAGCCATATTTTACAAATTTAAAGACATTGTAAGCCTATCAGTTCTCCGTTTCCGAACGTACATGTGGTCTAACTTCGAATTTTGGTAGGATTGCCAGCCACTGTTCAAAAACGTTCTTTTTTCTCTTTATCAGAAACAGTGGACTTAATAGTTTACCCGTGTATCATTTTTTTAATAATATTCATATTAACGTAACGTGATGGATAAAATATTGGTAAGGACACAAACCGATAAGAATATAAAAAAAGAACACACGGCTTGTTAAAAAAAAATATCGTTTAAATTTTATTAAATTAATTTTATAATAATAATAATCATGTAATTTTTAATAATCAGTCTAATTAAGGATTTGAAATCTTAATTTTTTTGAAATAGCTATACTTACAAATCAAAACATGTACCTATCTGAATACCCAAGAAATGTATTTTTAACCAAACCAAAATATTTAACTAGACTAAAATTATTTAATACCCAATTAGCCATGGGTATTATAGGGTATAATACCCTATTAATACATATTATCCTATGTACCATCTACAACAAAAATTTATTTTTAATTTTTAAATTAATAATACTATAATCTATTTTGACTCTAACCTTATTTTAAAAACAACATACTCCGTGTTGAATATGTCATGTTTCATGCATGCAATCATTCACAGTCTCATGGTTATCATCGACATAATTCTCAATAGTGTGCTGCTGTGATGTAATTTCGAATAATGTCGGTATAGCATCAGGTTTAAGACGGTTATTTTGTTCATTTCAAAACATATAGTTTTCAAAATGCATTGAACACAACCGATTGTTTTTATTCAAAATTGACGTATCAATTGTTTTAAGGTGTGGCAATCCACAGTTGTCAAGTCAAACTGCATATCTATGAAATTCAAATAATTTAAATATTTATATCTATAGGTTATGCATTTTACAAATGCTGAATAAAAAAATTACTTATCTAGAAGAAACCTTCGGAAAAGTAATATGACATAATAAATCCGGATCTACTTCTAAACTTTTACAGTTTTTTATGTAGCATTTGGTTAATTTACGTCTTTTATTAAAAAAAAAATCGATCATCACAAATTGCTTTATAATAAGGCACAAACATGAAAAAAACCCACAACGATCTTAGTGACTAAATCCATGATAAAAATCGTAATATCAATATTTTGAACTGATATTACTAAACAGACCAATAATGTTCAAATACAAACCATTAAATTTTGTTGAACAGTATGAACGAATATAATTTAAAACGGGAAATAAAAAATTTTGTTGGTGAGGTGACACTGGTGCACATTTAGTTCATTTTCACTACAAATTGAAAGTGTCCATTTTGTTTTCATTTATTCTGAGATTTGTAATATCCAGCACAAAAACTCGAAAAATAAATGTTAAAATTTATTCATCCATGAAAAAACCTCTTATAGCTCTTTATCTCTCGCACATATCTTTGCTCCTTACTTCTCTCTTTAAACGCAGTCTATATATTTTATGTCTTTGGCCTGTCCACTGTAATTTTTTTTTTTTTATTAGCATTCTGAGACGCAATTGGTTATATCCAGAAGATGTTATAACCAGACGTGACCAACATACTCTGGTATGTCGTTATGGTATCGACCTACGATAATGATGTTTGTTGTTACTTCGTATAATTTTTACACAATAGCACACGTTTATTTGTTCATACACAATCGCACTATAAAACACTCAGTCAAAAATTAATTTCACCTTTGTTACATCTATTTTCTTAACGTTTTTATTCGTTTTTATTCCATCTACTTTTGATTTAGCAATGTCGACTACAACAATTGTTTCCAGTGACTATACATTTGCAGATTTGGAATGCTCAATGAATAGTTTACTTGTGTTCATTAAACCGGAAAACGTAAGTAACTACATGAAATCTTAAATTAGGAGTACCTAATAATTTACATGTTTTATTTCTATGTACGTAGTTCAGCATAGATGTATTCTTGATGAATCAATTTAAAGAAAAAGAAGTTTTACAAGTTCAGGTTATATCATGTACAAATGACAAAATGTTTTTTTTTGGGTTGATCACATATATAAATAAAAAAGCAGCTGCTGCAGCAATGGAACATTTTCGCTCTATTGGTATATTTACTCAATGTGTGACTTTGTATAAAAGCAATGATAAAAGTAAATATGATGTTACGTTAATATTTAATGAATTATTAAAGTTTTTATATTAAGTTTTATCAATAAAATTGATTTGTAAATAAACATTAACAAATTTTAACATCACTGGACTATATTCAAGTTAAGAAATGTATTCGGCAGGGACCAATGTTTGACAACAGCGGTTAAATAACACTTATTCACATTTGGTCAATAATCTGTCCATTTGCCGATGATGTACATAACCATTGTCGATCCTTTCTGAGATTATGTGTATGGCACTTAAGTGTGGTTACAACTGTACATGTATCCTTTACATTTTAAGTTATTTGTTCATGTTTCTTATTATATCAAGAGACTGATGCAACGCTGTCATTGGTCGACAGGATTCGAGAGCCAAATGTTTTAAGCCATGCTTCTGTGTACAAGTCGACCACCGAGTACGTTTCTTAACTTGAATTGTAGGTAGTGGTAAAAAATTATAGTATTTAAATTTTGAATTGTTGAACTTTTTAAAAACTGTTTTCACTTGTATTTTTTGTATTCTTTTATTAGTGGATACTCTTGAAGGAAAACCAGAAAAAATAGATGTTCCTATTAAAACAGATGTATCTAAAGACCAAAGTCTTATGTCTAAAGTTGCAAAAGAAGAGCCTATAGTTTTGCCTAAAAGTTTTGAAATAAAATGCATTGATATTTTTAAACTGTTTCAAAACACTAACAATTTAGATGTATGTATTTAATATCAACATGTCAAGTACAACATATTTTTCATCTTTTATTTTTTGCCATAGTACATTTTATTGTTACATAATCATTAATTATTAAGACCAAATATGTTTTATACAATTCATAATTTTATTAATAGTTAGTAAACTTATTCAACAACTTAAGTAGTTAAAAAATATATAATATCACATATACAAATTTTGAAAATTATTTTAAATACCTATTCTACATTGGCACAACAATTTGTAAGCTATTGATGAAATTATAGTGTGAAAACATATGTATCTATTTATTACTTCATGTCTTTATAGTTTTATTTTCCTATATGTTAAGAATAATTAAGAAATATGTTTAATCTTCAAACATTTTATTAATTAATTTTGTGTGTTTGGGTTTTGTATTCAGCTTGCGATCCATCAACTGAGAAATGATCCTCTCATTTCTCATTACTATGAAATGTTAGTGAGTTCATTAATACTTAAAGGACTATCTGATGGCCCCAAAGTGTTAGAAGAAATGGGAATGTTTTTCGTCAAAATTCTATTGAAAAGAGTATTTCCTGTTGAATCTTTTAATGAAGGGTAAATAATTTATTAAAAACATTAAATTATTTTAAACATGTTTTTAATATATCTTATGTTGTTTAAAGGATTAACAATGTCCTTATGAAATGGACTGACTATATATTGGATTTCCCTCATTTTTTTTCTAATATAGCTTCTATTGTTGGTAAGTTTTTTAAATATTATATTGATATTATTTTTATTATAACAACTACTTTGAGTACTTACTAAATGCACATATATGTATTTTATTTATTTAAATTTTCATTTTTCAGCGCCATTAATTATGACATGTGAAGTCTACGGTATGAATGAATTAAAAGCTGCTTTTCAACGTACAAGTCCAGATGTATCTACTGTCTTAATCGTAGAACTTTTGAAAGCAATTGTTGAATTTCCGGGTCAATGTGATGATGATGTAGTAAGCACCAATGTGTTCATTTTATTTAATTGTCTCAGCTAAATACAATAAATGTTTGTAATAATAAATTAGTATACAGTAAAATCGATTAACATAATTTGTATTTTTATAGCAATTTCATATGTAATAAATGTTTTCAAGTACTTTATAAATGCATTAAAAATATCACATCATATTTTATATGTATATCCCTTATTTAAACAATTTAAAACCACATTAATTAAGCCATACAGTACAATTATTTATCTTACATTAACTAATCATAAAATTTTATTTGTCCACTTTTCAACATTATTTATAACATTAGTCGATTTTAATCGTTCTTTTAAATATTAAAATATTTTTATTACTATAAATACATAACTAACTAAAGTTTTCCATAAGATAACTAACATTTAAACTTTTGTATTAATGCAATATTAATTAATAATTATTCATCAATCAAAGTTTTTAAATATTTCCATAAATTATCTTATGATTTTCTTCCTCTTTATTTATTTATTTAAAATGTACTTTTATGTTAAACACCCAACTTTAAACATTTTCTTTTGGTCCGCCGTCTTAGAAGTATGTTTATAAACAAGGTTTGTAATGTTTATTACATATTATTTATTTGCTTATTATATATTTGTTAATCTTAATTGCGATTTGGCACACATATTACTAAATTATTTCATAAAACCAAACCTCTCTCATACTGAACTATTAAGTGATATTTAAACCATCTATAAACTTAGGTCAGACATCAATTTATTTAAGGATGTATTTTGTTCTTAAATTAAATGTCTAAATCCATTTGTGATATTTATGGAACATATATACATACTGAACATGATTTAAGACTTTAAAAATTTTGATTTTTGGATTTATGAAATAAATGCCATATAAACAAATTGGATTATTCTTTTTTCTTTTAGTGTTTTTTTTTTATATTCAATAAGTTTATGTTACTTTTATTATAAATTTTTTATTTTTATAACACATTAAACTATGTATAGTTTTTGAAATAAAATTAATTGTTATAATATTATTGAATGGTAATTATACATATTTAATTTAAGTACTTAATTTTGTGATCCAATTGATATTATGTGTAATTGATTTGTTTTCGTAATATTTAGAATTATTATGGTATCGCAAGGCTGTTTAAGAAATGGACTATTACAGAATACACTTCTATTGACACATTTGTGCCTTGTGAACAATTAAATAAGTATTTCAAAAGAGATGTAAGTTTACACATTTAATACAAATATGAAAAATATGTATATACATACATATAACTTAATTTTGAAAGATTTTATCATTGATTGTATTTAATTTTAGCAATTAGGAGTATTTTTATTAGCTATTTCTATATATGATCAAATGTTAGACACTGAACCATTAAAAATGTATCCTGCAATAAAAGATTGGATTGAAGTAAGTTATATTTGTTTATTGAAGTAGATTACATAATGTTATTATTTTTCTCTATAACATTTGTAAATAATTATGTTATGATTGTATTTAACAGTAATAATAAATTCTATATTTTTTTAGAATAATATCAAGAAACATATTATTGATGATCCTCTTTTTGTGAGAGCATTGAGCATAGCTGCTGTTTTCATAAGCATAAGTAAGTTGTAATTTATTTTAAAAATACAATAATTTATATTTAATTTTTTTTTTTTTTATTTAAGAAAAGAGTATTCCATTTAGTAAATTTTTCAATTATTTGACTGGGGAGTTGCTAGTTTATTATATTAAAGCTAAACCTATTGAAACCTTTAAAGTCCAAGCACGTGAAGTACAGTGTTTGTATGGCGTTCATATAGCAGCAGAAGTGGTTTCTAATCGCCCTCGAGGTTTGTTTTTTAAACATTTTTTTTCTACGTTTGAAACTAATTTAATTTAATTTTTCCATAGATTTCGTATTTAAATTGTTGGCTATTCTTCATCGGGAAACTATTGTTACTAGTAAAGCATTCAATGCATGGAAAGATGAAACCCAATTAAATGCCGAATTCATTGATGACCTGGAAAGCAAGAAAAAAGCACTTGAATCATTTGATTGGAATGATTTACTCGCTAAGTTCGCAACTTATAAATGTTATGACTAATAATAGTAATAAGTAGGGTCCGGATTTTAATTGCCTAAAAATACATACAAAAATGCAAAAGGTTTTTTGAAAATGTTATATTTGTTACATGAAATATATTTGTATAAGTGTTTGTTGTATAAATGGTTTGTTGAAAAAGTAAACCGTTCTAGAGTACACAATACTTCTAATAAATATTTTTTGCATTCAAATCCGACCCTTAACATTGTCCAATTTACTAGTGTTAGTAACATATTAGATAGGTTAACTGTACTGTACATTCACTAAAACCAATATAATGATTGGAGTAATGTTGGGATTGTGAATCTTGTTCAATACCTATTTAATATGATTTTAGGTTTAATTTTATCAATAAAAAAAAAATTACATTTAATCTAAATAATTATAATTTTATATTATTATTTAATTATAGTTATAGATTCATAATGTATTTAAAATAAAAATGTTCAACATTACATTCTTATAATTTTCATGGAATCTCTATGTTTTAAAACTTAAGTATATTAATTATTAAACATTGATTATGACTCTAAATCAAAATATACAATACATTATAGTACAAAAATATTGAAGTCTATTTATATTAAATATAATAAACTATTTATTTGGTGGTTTAGTCAGTATTTAAGATACAAAACGAAAAAAATAAAATATTTCAATTATTGAATGTTTATATATATATATATATATATATGTTTATTTAGTTATTTTTTATTTGAATAGTTTAATTTAATTTACTTGATTTGAAAAGAAATTTGGTGAATTTGGTTTTGAAAAAATGTAAAACAAACTTTCATTTATAAATTCACAGATGTTGCACTTTATGTAACTAACTATTATTATTAAAAGTTGGCATTGAAGCATGACTGAATACAATCGCTGCCACTGAGCCATCAACAATATTTTGCTGCTTTAGTTTCCTTAATCATTTTTAATATTGACGACACTTGCTGATTTACCATTACTAATTTTGAACAATATGACTACATTATTATATTATTCACATTACTTTGGTAAGAAGCATAGTGATATTTTTACAATTATTAATACTAAATAACTCTTCATCATATGACCTAAATAATTTTTGAAGATCAATTCAAAAATAAAACATTTTTGAGAATTTGAGAAACACAACAGTGAGGAGATATTTTTGTAGTTGTGTCCTTGTTGGATTAAAGTACTTAATTTAGGTATTATCAACTGCTTACTGATGTAATGTAAAAACATTGGATGCACACAATTCAACGTTTATCAGCTTTGTAAACTCTTTAAATCTCAACATCGACTACATAAATATTAAATGTTTGTAGAATATGGATTTTTATTTTTGAAAATATTTTACGGTCTGTAAAATATTGTATATAAGTCTATATAATTAATATTTCTGGATTTGGCTTTATTTGTCATGTCATAGAAATCCTGAATTATTGTAACACCATACTAGCATGTATATATCCATAATATCCATGTGTTAGCTCTTTGTGATTAATTTTAATTAACATGACTGTGATCTAAGGTATTCATTTTATTATATGAATGATTGACAAAAAGTACAACTTGGCCACATTTTGTCGATTAAAGTGTTTCCCATGTGTAACAGTTTATTTGATGCACATCTTTATGTGAATACGGTAAATTTAAATGTAAAAAGTATGTAGCGGAGTCAACATTATCTTGAAAACAAAACCAATTGGCCAATCACTTATATTATGTACCTATTATTCGTATTTCATCGTATCCATTAAAATACGAACTTAACAAGGTTAAATCGGCTACAAATAAGCTATCAGTAAATGTTCTCATCTGTTATATTTATTGCAAATTTTGACTTTACAATAATTATGTAATAGTAAAATAGATGAGCTGCACTTACAATAAAGTAATATAAGTAATAGAGTCTAGTGTTTTTGGGTTTTTTTTTTTTTTTTAATTATAAATGAATTATATGAGTATATATGAGTTCAAATTTGGTTGCATATTACCTTAACCAGTTATATAAAGTCTTAAATTAAAAGGTTGGATAGTGTCACTGTTTGGCGACCAAATCGCTACTAAACAAATTTAGTCTGCCAATAGATATCAACGACGTGAGATACCAGGCGCGGATCCAGAACTTATTTACGGGGGGGGGAGGGGCATCTTAATCAAAACAACTTTAATTCTCATTTTGTCGCATCGAATAATAAAATATTTTCCAAAACGTTTTATTGGAAATCGTTTGCGATAC
Organism: Schlechtendalia chinensis; assembly: GCA_019022885.1. NCBI lineage: Eukaryota > Metazoa > Arthropoda > Insecta > Hemiptera > Aphididae > Schlechtendalia > Schlechtendalia chinensis. Next base: position 6,468,058 of record CM032345.1, on the reverse strand, counting down.
ACCAAAAAATCCCATAGCTACAACTTCATTTTAAATTGTCTTTCTATAGTATCATAGATAAGAGTTAGAATTATAAAACGATACTAATAACAAAATTTAACAAGAGTCTACGGGGGGGGGCGATCGCCCCTTGCCCCCCCCCCCTTGGATCCGCGCCTGTGAGATACAGTATAACGAGACAAATGCCGAATAAGGTGTTACAAAAAATAAAACGTTATAATCAACACTTTTAATAAATCATTAAAAAAAAAATTAAATAAAAAAAAACGACGAATAAACAAAACACACTATTCGTAAGACGAATAATATTCAACGAAGATATCACCACCAGTCGACTATGTAACTTAATAATCCGCTTCGCAGAGAATGCTGACGGTCCAAGACACCGTAATAAGGGCCGAACACACAGAGCCCCCCCTCCTCACCGTAAACTGTATTTTACTTAGGAAAAATTCCTAATAAAAATTCTGTTAAATATACTCCGTAGCAGAACGCAATTTTTCATCTGTACGGTGGACAAAAACATGGATGAGATTAAGAATATCAGAAAATCGATTGAATAGACCGTCATTATTATATGCTCATCGTGATATTATAATAAACTCTGAGCACATGATTGATGAGTTTGCAAAATCCAGTAGACGACTAGATTTTGTAATTTTTTTAAATATTTGTTGTAATCAGTATTAGTTTTAGGTTAGGTTTTAACACACACACACATACACTTTATTTTTGAATGTAGAATATTCCCCCCTCCCCGGTAACATAAATCTGAATCCGCACCTGGGAGAAAGACAAAAAACAGGTCCTACTGTTCGCGCCGCGTACGTATAAACGGTGCACCGGCGGCTGCGGCGAATACATTACAGGTAATCGTGGGGCGAAAATAGCCGATATACCACACGGTACAATCCGCGAACAATCACTTGACGCCAGTGCAAGTCGTATCGCATTGAAGCGTAACAAACATCGTTATTGAACTCAAAATTGTCGCTTCTGCGCGCGCCGTTACAAATCGGTCCGATAAGCCAACGTGGAGTACGCAATTATAGCGAACGTCTGGTCCTGAAAGGAATCAAATTTTTATATTTTCATATTGGTGATCAAACTGGCGAACGGTTTTCGCCACACCGCGTTTAGCAGACAAGTAGGCAAGTAAAAACGCGATCTGTATTTATTAATTACCGCGCGGTTAGGTTCGTCGTTCCGTGAACGCTCGTGTATTGTCAGCCCCGATGCAAACGTTTCCGTCTTCGTCGGTCGGGTAAAGTGTGGGGAGGCTCGACGCTACCCGACCGGAAAAATAGAACACTCTGGATCGACCGAAATCACTTTGCTAGACCGCTCGACTAGAGGCACGGCCAAAACAGAAAGCGGACCGTCCGACTGACGGACAGACGACCGAAATCCTCCGCGGAGGTCTGTGAACGTCGGACAGCGCGCACGGTATTGTCGTGCTTTCCGTCGCCCGATCTTTGCGAAACGATAACGGTTCGCGTTCGACACCGGTCCGCTGTGGAGCCCGCGCCGTTCGTCGTTCCACGGCGGCACAACACCCGAACGACACGGTGACGGCGGCCATCGGCGGCCCGTTCGTACACGGTCAGTCGGTAAAAAAAAATAACCAATGAAACACTCGCGAGACGAGACACTGGAAAATACTCGCGCGCCGTCTCTGTAGACGACGGGACGAAAACAAACAGTCGGCGGTCGTCGACCGCCAACACACGTTTATCGTTCCGCCGACGGAAACGTCAGCTGAACGTCGCGTCGGATCGATCAGCGTCCCGGCGGACGGTCGACGGGAACGGACGTCTCCACACGGGTCTCCGGACGGGGTTGTCTGGCCTCCGTCCGAGCGCATTCCGTCATCGAAACGTGTGAGTGTATTACACACACACACGTTTTGGACAGCCATTTCCGGCGGATCTGTTGGTCAGGAAATTGAAGATGTTCCCCACAGTAACCGCTGGTAAAACGCGCGTCGACCGTGAAAGACCAAACGCGATTTTTCCACGTCGAACGCGTACTACGCGTAATAGTTGCCACGGGGCAAAACGTGTTTTGAATGCAATCATCGGAGAGAGAGAAAAAAACATTACGTTTCGCCGGCGGTCTATAAAAATACACGTACTAATTTCTCTTTAAAGTGTTGAAATTTTAACATGTTTGGACGTTTCAATATCATAACGATACGTGCCGTTGATTGTTTGGAACACGGTGTCGAAATTTCTATTGTTTACATATTATCTCTATTGTAATGGATTTCTATTTATCGCGCGAGCCCGTGCATAACGTTTAAAATGTTTTTTTTTTATATTTAGTGTAGTAACTAAATATACTCTGGACTTTTTTTCCCCGTATAAAATCGCTCAGAGACCGGGAACCGTTTATTTCGCATCGTTTATTTTTAAGTTAGAAAAATACACAAACATAATATAATTAGTCCTATGACCTCTTGCTCAAGCTCCGTGCGTGTTCGATCCGCTTAACTCCCGAAGAACGGGTTTTCGACGCCCATACAGAGACTCATAACGGTCCTAAGTAACTCTAGGCTTACCTTCTTTAAGTTATACATTTTTTTTTTTCAATGAAGTACTGAAAATACAAAAACGATATGAATGATTTAATTTTCAAATATTTTTTTTTTCTTCATCTGTGAACCCTTTTTCGTGTAAAGATGCTCTGTCGATCTCAACTTTCCAGTAAAAAAAATAGATTTATATGGTACATTATTTGATACGTTTACTCATTTTCTCGATATTTTTCTCAAGCGTGTGGAATAAATACATAAAACTATTAAAAAAGTGCAAAAAGAAATAAAAATGGTAAAATTGTTAATAAATCCGTTTTGGGTATGTGCTACTTTTGTATTTAAGATCTGCAAATGTATTACTCGCTTGAACATAAAACAATTTAACTTATTTAAGTATGTGCATTTTGAAATTTAGCTCAAAACTGTTTTTCGAAAACAATGATTTATCGTTACTTTCAAATTTCGAATAATACAACTGTAACAAGTAAACAACACCTGACCGAGTATTTTACTCGGATCGACATTCAAAACACCTACAGCTTCCATTTGTGAGCCTGAAAACCTCGAATAATATAATTTTTATATTATACACATAGCGACACAAATTTCCTATTTTATCATCACCAAATCGTATATTTTCAACTTTATCTTTTTCGGATAACCATCGGATTTGAAGACTCTCGTTATTTTTTTTTAATTTCAAATCGAATCTAGTGATATTAATAATTAGGAATATTTTACCATTGTTTACAAAACAAAACGCTAAAAATGATTTTTTTTTATTTGAACCGGAACATAGGTATCGTCGTGACGTACTGGAATCGCGTCCGGGTACACTCCGTTCCATTACGAGCCGTGCGTTTCACAGAGATACACTGCAACCGAACATCGAGTTGCCTACACACGACCCCTAACAACAACCACCGCTTTCCAAACACCTTAACATTTAAAGTTTAAAAGAGAAGAATTATGCGGTTGACTAAAAAAAAATAAGCTCCTGCGCTTGTTATGTGAAACCTTGAAATACGTTGTCTAGCTACGTTGATGATATTAATTCAAAAAGACATTTGTGTAAGAATTTAAAATGTAGTAAAACGAATTTTACTAATCGACTATACGATGAAATGTGAAAATAAAAAAAATCACTCAAGTTCAATACATATTAATATGTTATTGGATTTATATTTCTTTTCATTTAAAATTGAATATACTTGTATATAATAACTGATATAAAATTAACTCGTGATAATATAATATTATTATTAATATTTAATTTATATAGTCGGTTAAAAAGGTATTATTATTTAAATATTTTATTTTGCATTGAACTGTTTGGATACATAATTAGATGATCTATACACTACACTATATACGTTTGATGAAAAAACATTTTATTATTTTATAATATATTCTTGTAAATATATTTATGATTCTATTATTTTTATTGTTGTTCTTGTTAATATTATTATTATTAAAATTAATTGATATAATTTTTAAATGATTGATGAATTTATAAATATTATAAATTTAATTATAGGAAATCAATGTTAAAAATAATAATAACATCAGTGGTATTGAAACATATGCACTTATCAAATATGTCGATATGGCCAGCATTGCATGTAATGGACGGGCAAAAGTTGTTGGGAAATGTTAGTAATGTGACTTTTGGAAAATCACTAGAAACTCACTGTATTTAGATTAATGGCGTTTCTGAATTAGCATAAACGACCTGAAATCTCATTTTAATAAATTCGGGAACCATAGTTGGTTGTCAATTTGACCAACTGAAACAACAAGCTTTGGTGTTTTTTTAAAAGGTAAATTATTTCTTAATTATAATTAATTTATCATCATAAATACAATTTAGAATCCAGTACGGATTTTGTATTTGAACCCTTGCAACACGCACAACAATCAAATGGATTCGGTTGTACAGTTTGATCATTGGAACGATTCAGTCTATCACACACATCCAGCATAAATTCCAAGTTTGCATGGACCAATGTAGTTACCGTTGCTATAGTTTGCTATGCATCACTATAATTCCTTGCTCAATCCATTACATATTTGCCATGATAGCAAAGAATCATCTAAGTCTAGTAAGAAGTAATAATAAAACCACGAATGAAGAAGGACGTTTAATAATCGATAAAACAAAAATGTACGATTATAAAAAGGGCGGTGTTAAATTAGACAAACTATCTAAAAATAAAAAAAATAAAACATTTATTATTAACAAATTTTACAAAAAAAGGGTGATGTTAATAAATGTTGAAAGAGAGAGACAAATGTACTCTAGATCAATTTAAACATGAAAGGAAAAAACGGAGTTTAAATGAACGTTTACGTTTAGTGAACGATCAAAAGAACAATGTATTTGTTCATCAAAAAAGAGGACAATAATAGTTCAGAGAATTTGTATGTTCCTAAATGATCAAAAATAGATTATCAGAAGTCTAAAGACAAAATGAATGTCAGACATTTTGATTGATGTCAACAATTTCAAACATTAAAAACACAAAAAAATACAAGAAATACAAAAGAACGAGAAGAAAAATAAGGAATAAGGAAAGTTGTAGAAACCCAGAATAAAACTAAAATTGGACATAAAATAAAATATAGAAAAAAATGAGAAATTGTTCTTTACACAATATTACACAAGACGGCAAGATTGGGGCTGAAGTAAGAATTTAAATTAATTATTCACACCGAGTTTAAACACTCACAAAGCTCATATATATATATTTAAGGATTAGTAGAATAAATGTTGAAAAAAATTCCAAAACTTTTTAAAGTGCTGAAACCTGGAGGCTAATTATAAATTAAATTATTATTTTTTTCTTCTTTTATTGAAAAATATAACAAAACCAATGACCAAAAAAAAAATGCGACGAAATCCGTTTTCTAATTTAGTTACTACAATAATATAACATTGATTATTAAAAAAAATTATTTCAAAAAATTACTATACTGTATTATAATAGCATAATACTTGTACTATGTATGTAACATAAAACTAACTAAATATGTATTACTTATTGATTTTTCTATCTAAAAAAAAAGAGAAAAAATAATTGTTTAAAGAAATTATTCATTGGTTTAATTAGTAAAAACCTAATTTGAAGTATAACAAAATACTTTATTGAGTTTACATAAATGTATGATATACATTGTTTGTTTAAATAACTTTTATAATTGTGTTATTAAGAATATATTTGTTTGTTATATGAATTATGTTTTTCTATGACAAAAGAAAAAAATTATAATAATAAAATAGTGAAATATAATGTTTGGATTTACTTATTTATGTCCTGAGTAGGTCCTGACAAAATGTACAATTTTGAATTTTAATTGAATAGAGAAATGTATTGATGTTATACATATAATGTATTTTTTTTTTTTTTAATGCAATTACCTCTAATCTAATTATACATATAGAAAACAATATAGATTCATAGAATGAATAGTTAGTACTTACAAAATGTTTTGAGTTTCAAAAAGTATGACAAAGAAATAGTAGAAAAATAGAAAAATGTACAGCAGTCTGGCACATGAACAAATTAATTTTTATGACTTATAATTTATAAAATAATGATTTTGAGAATTGAAATTTTAATAGGCAAGCATTAAAATAAAATTAATCAATGAGTTTATTGAAGCTTTCATGTATTGGACCACTACATGGATACTTCCGAAAATCACACAGATAATAAAATTAATCTAATTACAAACATAAAATGTCAATAAATTTAATATTTCACTATTCTTGAAATATATTTTGCCTTCAGACTTTAAACAACTATATAAATATACATTAATATTTATATTCTTCATTATGAACATTTAATAGTTAATGAATATATATTTTCAAATATAATTGTAAAAGAATTAAGCTAATAATTCCTTGCAGGAATAAATGTTTAATTATATATATATAATTACATATATATATATGAAAATAAATTTGATTTTATCAAAACATATATTATTTTTTCTCATTAATAATATATAAAATGAATACAATACTTTAAAATAAAAAAACCTATTTTATATACGACTTTAAAAAATGAATTTAGATAGCTAAATAATTTAAAGGATAAATATTAAAAACACAAAATGTTTAGGCAACAAATTTATTGTCACAGAGCATTCCCAATTATATTATTGATTACAAAATGTATTAAGTTTTAATTTTTGTTTTTTGAAAAAAGAGTACACAGTTACAAATTATTTAAACTTTTTTGTTGAGTTTTGTTGTTGTAGTGATTGTTGGTTCAGGTTTGGCCGTGAGAACACTTATCCTGCCAAAAATCCTCCATCAACAACGAGAGATGTTCCATTTACCATAGTAGAATAGTCACTAAGCATGAAAATCACAGCATTGGCAATGTCATCGGTCTCTATAAACAACGTTAAGATTATTACATGTTTGCTTAACAAATATATTTGAATTTCATTAAGTTCAAATACCTGCAAATCTGCTCAACGGAATTCTCTTCATAATTGGTCCCGATTTCTGAGGATCAGACCAAGCAATCTTACCCATGCGGGTCAAAACGACAGTCGGATTGACGTTGTTAGTACGAATGCCGTATTTGCCTAGTTCGATGGCCATAGTTCTAGTTATTTGATTTACAGCACCTTTAGATGCGCAATAAGTTGTGTGATCAGGAATGGCTCTCTAAAAAAAAAAAATTAAAAACAAAATAAAATTCAATACAATTGCAATATATACTATATCCGGTTTAATGGGATAGTGTTTTTTTCCATTAAACCTAAAAACGAAATAGTGCAGGTCAAATATGGCATATAATTTTATATTAACGTACACTCGTTTTTTTTCACTACGTTTTACGTTCTACTTACTGTTGATATTGTAGAGGAAATATTCACAATAGATCCTTTGATACCAGCATCAATCATATTTCTAGCTACTGCCTGACTTACTCTGACAATTGCCCTGGCGTTGACATTTAGTGTTCTAAACAAAAATTAATCACTTTATTTCGAATATATTATTATTAAAAAATATAATTTCAATAAGCTAAATGAAAGTAATGCTGAATAACGTGGACTTCATGTTATGGACTAAATTGATTATGCGATAAAGTTACGATTGTCTTCATCTATTACATTAAAAGACATCATCATCGTCTTGAAACAAAATAAATATTGTTAATGAATAGTAAAAGAGAGTGATTTTTTAAATATTTTTAAAACATTCTTCGATACGAGGGTGTGCAAATGTGAAAATTATAATTAATTTGTTTAATCTTTGTACAACTTTGTGTGAAGAATTGTGTTAAACATATCACATACACACGAGAGTAACAACAAGAATAAGCTAACATTAAGTTTAGTCTATTATAAATAATAGCTCCTACATGAGATGTGATTGTGAATGATTAATATTACTCTGTATGTCTATAGTTTTATTTAAGTCATTTTCTATTGAGCTTAAAATTAATATTTAAAAAACAAGGTATTACTTGTCCCAACCACATTCGGTGACATCGAAAAACGGCTCTATAACAGCTATCCCAGCGTTGTTCACTAAACCATGTACCGGTCCGATATTCTTCATGCTCTGATATGTTCCCTGCCAATCGGACACATCACAAAATATCTGCTTTGTGTTTGGCAATTGCTTGATGTCACCCATGTCTGTCTTGTCTACCGCATATACGAATGCGCCTAAATCAAGCAGTCTGGCAGTAATCTTTTCTCCCATGCCTAAAATACCAAAAATAAATCGATTTTCTCAGGCATTTAATAAGAACAAATGCGACGACACGTCGTATACATAACATAATTTACTGTCTATTAATGTAACTAACCAGCACTAGCTCCAGTGACGATGAAACGTTTGTCCTTAAAATAATCTTCCATTTTTTGTGGCGGCTGGCCAGAGATGCTTCTCGATAGAATATTAGCCGCCACTTGACCAACTATTTTATGCTGTACTTTACTCATTAAAATTGCACGGATCATTTTAAATGTATCGTTTGTTCTGGAATCAACTCAATTGTATCGAATCGATAGCTGATTGATATTATTTATCTGGAAGAAATATGAACCATTAACTATTAAGCATTAATGCATGTATTCTGTATAGGAATAAAAATATTCGAAATACAACGTCTTGACAGTATATTATTCTCGCAAAGATTAATAACTATTTTTTTTCAGTTCAGAAAACAAAACAAAAATCGCGTTAGCCCTCTCGATGAATCTCTTAGTCATTATTGTGCTAAAGATAAAAATATAATAAGTATACTTTATACATAAATATTATTTCTGTGAATATGGAATGAAATATAATTATTATGGTTTTTAGCAGTTTTTTTTTTTTTTGTTTCAAGTTCCTATCATGTTTATATGTTTATAGTCCTGTTTAAAATAAAATGAACTCAAATGAAATATGTTTCATTATAAATTTTAAAAAATACACGGAAAAATAATTGCACACATTTTGAAAGAAAAGATACAAGGTTTTATTCTTAATTGAATAAAACTCATTTTTAAAGTTTAAAATCTTCTGTCTACCAAAATGATAAAAAGTTAAATACAAAGAAACAATTGTTGGCGAGTTCAATTGTTCTTCATACATTCAATACAAAACATCGAAAATTAATTTTTTATTGAGTGTAATTAAACAACGTCGAAACATATGAAAAACAAATTATAATAAACCACACAGTTTTCGATAATAATGTAATCACAATTTTGAATATCCTATGTAAAAATTTAATTGCACGATTAAAGTCATTAATACTGACTAAAGTCAAAAGGTGAATAGTAAATTGTTATACGGATAACGCGACATAGATAGGTACTGCATTTGTAAATGTTTAATTAAAAGTTATGGCCAACAATGTGCACTTTGTACGTGAGCCTAATAAATATACGTTTATAATGATGAACATGTTCAATGTCGTTTGGCGAGTGAAACAAATAGCGGTCGAAATTAAATACGATTGCACAAATAAAAGTTAAATAAGATATATTTGAACTTTGAAGTAAAAGAAAAAAAAGAAAAAAACCAACACAATTATGTTTAATCTGTGTTTAACCAGATATAATCAGGCCCTACAGTTTATAAATAACGCGTAAGTAATATAAATTACAATTTATAAACCGATAGTATTAACAACTGAGATAATTGTATAGAATTGGAAAAGAAAGTAGACAAATTTTAATTAACATTATGAAACCGACGAAATTTAATATGTGTGTAATATAAATTAACGATTATTGTGAAACAACTCTGGGCTTGTTTCGTAAGAAAAACATGATTTACCTATACAATAGTATTACTTATATGTCATGAATATAACCATCAAACCGATAACAATAAAACGACGTTTGTTTTATTTTGATATAATTGTATTTACATATTTTATTGTTTATTTTGTTTACATTGTGGTTTTCACCAAGTACTTAGGCAAGTGTAAGCCGAACGAAGTATTGTTGTGGTGTCGCTTGACAGCGTTTGCACAGTACTAAAGACCTGGTACAATAACAGGATCACGTGTCGAACGAAAACCGGTTTTTTCGGGTCGGAGAAGCAAACATTGTATACATATACACACATATATGTATTCGTACAAATACTGCGTCGTGAGAAATATTATGAAATAATGTTCGTCGTCCATTATCCAATAAATGGAAATATCTTGTATAACGCTCGTAGGCCGATAATATTGAAAACGGTAAAAATGACATTCAGACGTATTGACATATTATTTCCCACGAACGAACGTGCATAACGTTCAAGTTTTCATTACATTGGGCGAGTTTACTTAACAGCCAGTGAATTCGTCAACTAGCAGTTGATAAACTCGCACAATGTAATCGAGCCTTTACTGTACTTATTTAAATACCAGTGTACATACGTAATTGTATTTTTTTTTTTTTTTTTTTTACGATATCGAATAATTTTGTAAAAATTGTATTATTTGACCTTCACTTGTTAATAACGACGTGTTTTCAATTATTCGAATAAGCACACCGAACGTTTAGCGCGTCCAGCGATGATGAGAAACGATATAATAACGCGATCGCTCATCAACAATGAACGAAAACACAATATAAAATAACGTTTAAATAAACAATCCGAGCTACTTACGTATACGACGACGACGGCGATGATGACGTTGAAATGCAACCTTGTCAGGGGATTAGTGCGCGGAACGATTGACCAAACGGACAACGGCGTGGTAGGAAATAAAATGAGAATTTTTGTTTGACGTACGCGCAGCGAAAATACGTCCCACACCGCACGTACTGAACCATGGTACCAACTCACCGTGTTCGAGGACCGCGGTAATTTTTTTTTTCGCGTCCAGTCTCCTACGATACCAACAGTGACCTTTTTCGCGAGGCTATCGTCTCGCGTACGGCCAATAGCCGTAGTGCACCACTGTAAATGGACGCGTGGAAAATAAAAAACGAAACGGTTTTCTCTCCATGGGGTTTTTCTCCGTCCGCCGGCCCGCGGCATTTTATCAAAATTATTTTATTCGTCTATCGGCGGCATTTCATTTCCCTCCGTAGATACCTCAGCAACCATTTACCACAGTGCTCGTGATCGAACGCGAGTGAACGGCGAATTTTATTACAAGGGAACGCGTCCGTTTTATCGTCAACACGTCCGTAAAAATGACTCCCAAAACGGACTCGTATGATTTCATGTATTTATTTTTTAACATTTTCGTTTTCGAAATTCACAAACGTGTTTTTCTTGCCTACAATAACGAAAGATCAACATTTTTATTGTACACAAATATTGCGTGGAAGAACTGAGCACAATTTAAAAAAAGACCGACCCCCTCCACCCCCACCCCCCCCCCCCACATAATCGTGAAGACCCATTTCATGTCATAATTAATCGACAATTTATGGATAATAAACGAAATTCAAAGAGTACTTTCGATTACCATTGTATTTATTTAATTATTAGCGTAACCGACTTGGAAGCTCTACAGTTTTAGTGCCACAAAATTGTAAGTACCAAAATAAAACTACTACTTGATATTAGTAATAACCAGGGCTCGGATTTTATAACATTTGTTAATTATTATAGGATAAAGATAAAAATAGCAGAGTGAGCTATAAATTTGTTTTATGCACCAGGGTTTCCAAATACGAAATTTTATATTACTAGTTTTTGCATATTTAAAGTATTTTAGATTTTTAGTGCTATTTATCGTTTATATGCATAATATAATAATTTTGTATTTTGCATACATTTCGTTTATATTGAATGAAAAATAGTAGACATTTTTTTTCATTTATGTGAGTCCATAAGAAAAAATATTCACATTTTCGTTTCATATTTGTTTAAATATAAATGTGAATTTATATATCATATAAATAACAATATGATGTTATAATCTATTTTTAGGTAGCCCGGCATAAAATCCCATCGAATAGTATACATTTATGGCTTATTATTTGTATACTATCTTTTGTATTTATATTTATTTTATTGTTGTTTAAATTGTAGAATACTCTCTGGGACGTATTTCAGATCAGTCAATTATCAGTCAGTATCGTTTGATTACGTTTATATTCGTTTATTATTCCATCGTGAGTTATTTATTTTTTTGTTTAATATTTAATGTAAAATTTCGAAAAATAAAATATTGCACTATTCGAGACTTAGATACTTTGTGTATCTGAGTTTAACAATAATGTTTTTTTGATCGATGCCAGTGTTCTTTTTTGTAAATTGTGCGAGTGTAAAGCTAATAGTGACAACAAATTTAACGTTACGTAACACATAAAAAGGATAAAAACATCAAAGCTATTAAACGAGAACAAAACAAAATTGAAAAAAAACAGCAACTACATACAAACAACATGTTCAACAAAAATCAACTTTTCATATCGATCTTTACAAAAAAAAATATTAATAAATTTTCATTTTTGCTATTTTTTATGTTCTTATGACATATTTTAAGACTTTTTACGTTATATTATAGCGTTATATTTCAGTTAATTTTGGTGCTATAAATTCAGAGCCCTTATTTCAACATTTTAACATTTTAACACTTTTAACATTTCTACAATTATTAATCATAAATTCATTACACACGTGGTAAATTTAAAATTGTTTAAAAATCTAAGTTTCGAAATTATTAAATACATAATAATTAAAATAATTCATATAATAAATAAAACATAGATATTTATTTGAAAACCTTAAGCTTTCATGGTTTTCGGGGAATGTTTTTCTCCGATTCAGGCGTCAAAGCCAAATATTTTTAAAATAAACTCTGAAAAGAACATATCATTTATTCTCCAAACATCATAAAAAGACGTATCCAAAAATACAGCAGTAAACTTTAAAAATTTGTATCTCCATAACCTGATATGTGTTAAGTTAGGTTAGATAAATAATTTTTCTTCTCTGGTTTCTAGAAAATTTTAAAAATAACGCATAATATAAATGTGATCCGGCCGTTTTATTTATTTATTTTTGTAAATAAAGTGATTTTGTTATTTAAAGCGATTTACACTAATTGTATGTCGCTTAAAACAACTATTCTTATTATTATTAAACACTGTTGATTCCATCTGTAAATACCTATTGACTGATAATATTGATATAACTCATAATATAATATCAATATCCTTATTTTTTTTTATTTATTTATAAGAAATATACAATCTGTACTAGCGGACACAATAAGTACAGATATCTAAATCCTTAAAATGATTGTTTATTGAAAATATGTGATAACATGTTTTTTACATTCGTTAAATTACATTTCAAATGTATTTGAATTTCTCTGCATTAATCCAGTTTTTTAAAACTTATTAAAATTGCCTACAAAATCGTGTGATCGTTCTTATCTGTTATCATAACCGAAAAGCGTTAACATTTTGGAAACAAAATTGTATTATCAATTTTCTTATCAAAATCAATTCAGGACTCAAAAGTACAGCCTATTCAAAATTCCTACCAACTACATAAATATTATTTTACGCGTTCAACTATCACCGTAATTGACGTATTTCACGTATGTATAACTACACTGACGGTGTATAATTATTATCGAGACTCGCTTAAAATACGATCGCGTCTATACGTGTATCGGATTTCAATTCGTCAGTAATGTTACCAATGTTTTAGATATTGCGATTATTGATCGTCCCAAGCAAACGAAACGAACAGATCTTCGAGTGTATTCGAACGTGACATGGTTTAACAATTAATGGTTCAATATATGTATCAATGATGAATTGAAAACGATAACGCAATAAGAAAATAAACAGTGTCGGACAGATTTTTGACAGACTTAAATCATCCTCCAGTACAGATGACATACATCCTCCATAAATAAGGTAGACAATATTTCTATCATTGTGTTAATTTCCAAATTAAGCTGTTTAAACTGAATCTAGAAATATGAGAAAAACATAATTTAATTCGAAAAAAAAATAAGCTGTGCTAGTGATAATCACTGACAGGTCTGGCCAAAACTGCAAGAAGACAATAGCCCACAATACCTCAACAAAATCTTTTTCATTATTTTAGAATAGTATTTCAATATGTTATAAAAGAAATAACATTGATGAATAATAGAATACTCAAACAACTAAACTTGACAATTTCACATTTCTTGTATTAAACATAGAAACACAGCAAATTTTCACAAATGTACCCCTCAAATTAATCAGGTCAATCAAATTAATTATAAAGTAAAGTTCATACATTAAAATACTATTCATTCACATATGACATTCAATAACATTTCCTTATTGACTGTACTATCTTTACAATACGAAATCTGACATGAATTTAAAAACTATAAGTACTACACCACCAAAAAAAAATAAATAAATAGAAATTCTACATAAAAAAAATTTGTTTCAATCAAATTATAATTACTAAATAGTTTCTAACATAAATTGCTATTTCAACTCAGTAAATAATTTAAAAAAAATCCTTATATATTATTCAACAGTCACAAAATAAAAATTCTATAATAAATTTATTACTAAAGTATACACTAGCAGTACGAATTTTTAGTGCATATATATATTTATGTTAATGATCCATGTTTACCACAAAGAAATGATTTATATTTAAATTACATATACCTATAAAAATTAAATAACACCACAAAAAAAATTACTGCAGTCACAATATAGGGAAATGACAAATATAAATATTATGAAATAATTGTATTATTCGTGCAAATTCATTTTGATTGAAAATAAATGAAATCTTAATAAGCATTCATATTAACATAAAAAAAAATGTTTCAAGCATAAAGTGCCATTTTAACTTGTTAAATAATATTAAAAAATTTACCTATAAATTGTACTAGTCAAGAAATAAAAATTCTAATATACATTTAATAACACACTATACTATAGCAGTACGGATTTTACACGATAAAATTTATTTTTGTTAAAATTCTGTATTTACCACAAAGAAATGTTGTATATTTAAAATCCAACATAACTCAAAACACATTTAAATAACACCACAAAAAAAAATTTACTGCAGTCACAATATAGGGAATGACAAATATAAATAATTATGAAATAATTGTATTATTCGTGCAAATTCATTTTGATTGAAAATAAATGAAATCTTAATAAGCATTTCATATTAGCATAAAAAAAATGTTTCAAGCATAAATATAAATTTTAACTTGGTTAATAATTTAAAAAATTTACCTATAAATTGTTCTAGTCAAAAATAAAATTTCTAATATACATTTAATAACACACTATAATATAGCAGTACGGATTTTAAACGATAAAATTTATTTTTGTTAAAATTCTGTATAATATATTCTGTATTGTTAAATTTCAAAAAATTCCCTATATATTGTTCTATAGTCACAAAATAAAATTCTATAATAAATTTATCGATAAATTATTGTGTAAAATTAAAAATTTTGTTTGCCTTTCCTTATATTTATTTTAAACATGCTGTATTTACTATTAAGAGATTTATATCATGCCAATTCCTATACAACCTTATACACTAATTTTAATAACACTATTGAATAAATTGTATCGACTCATATGATTATAGCTAAAATAAATTTATCATAATCATTTGAATTCTCATAAATATGTGTAAACTGATTAATTATTGATTTCAGATATAAGAAATACAAATATTGGCAAGTATACTGAGAACACAAAATTGCCAATTTGATATCTCCTATAAAGACTTCTAAACAAATGTTAATTATGCTGGACCACATAAATTTATCAGGTCGGTCATAATAATAATTAAGTAACATATATAGTTTAGATTATTTCTCATTCTCACGTCATTCAAAATAATTTTCTTATAAATTGTTCCACCTTCACAATATGAAATCTAAAATGAATTTAACAACTATAGTTACTATAACAAAAAAAAAAAAATTTTTACACATAACAGTTTGCTTCAAGAAGGCGTCGATTAGTGAAGAAAAATGTTTTTACCATAAATTCCTATTCAAACTCATTCAAAAATTTATATTAATTTCTTACATATTGTCCTACAGTCACAAAATAAAAATTCTAAAATAAATTTTTTAAAATACTATACTATAGTAGTACAGATTTTAAACGCTTAAATATATATATATGTTAAAGTTCTGAGTTTACTACAAAAAAATGTTATATATTTAATTTCCAATTAAATACCAAACACATATAAATAACATCAACAAAGCAATTTTACTATAGTTACAAAATATACACCTTAATGTATATATGAAATAATTGTGTTATTCGAGCAAATTTTTTTTGATTGAAAATAAATTAAATCTTAATAAGCATTTCATATTAGCATAAAAAAAATGTTTCAAGCATAAAGTGCCATTTTAACTTGTTAAATAATATTAAAAAATTACCTATAAATTGTACTAGTCAAGAAATAAAAATTCTAATATACATTTAATAACACACTATACTATAGCAGTACGGATTTTACACGATAAAATTTATTTTTGTTAAAATTCTGTAATAACCACAAAGAAATGTTGTATATTTAAAATCCTACATAACCCTATACACATTTAAATAACACCACAAAAAAAATTTACTGCAGTCACAATATAGGGAATGACAAATATAAATAATTATGAAATAATTGTATTATTCGTGCAAATTTTTTGTGGTTGAAAATAAATGAAATCTTAATTAGCATTTCATATTAACATAAAAAAAATGTTTCAAGCATAAAGTGCCATTTTAACTTGTTAAATAATATTAAAAAATTACCTATAAATTGTACTAGTCAAGAAATAAAAATTCTAATATACATTTAATAACACACTATACTATAGCAGTACGGATTTTACACGATAAAATTTATTTTTGTTAAAATTCTGTATTTACCACAAAGAAATGTTGTATATTTAAAATCCAACATAACTCCAAACACATTTAAATAACACCACAAAAAAAAATTTACTGCAATCACAATATAGGGAATGACAAATATAAATAATTATGAAATAATTGTATTATTCGTGCAAATTTTTTGTGGTTGAAAATAAATGAAATCTTAATAAGCATTTCAAATTAACATAAAAAAAATGTTTCAAATATAAATTGCCATTTTAACTTGGTTAATAATTTAAAAAATTTACCTATTATTTCTACTAGTCAAGAAATAAAAATTCTAATATACATTTAATAACACACTATACTATAGCAGTACGGATTTTACACGATAAAATTTATTTTTGTTAAAATTCTGTATTTACCACAAAGAAATGTTGTATATTTAAAATCCAACATAACTCCAAACACATTTAAATAACACCACAAAAAAAATTTACTGCAGTCACAATATAGGGAATGACAAATATAAATAATTATGAAATAATTGTATTATTCGTGCAAATTCATTTTGATTGAAAATAAATGAAATCTTAATAAGCATTTCATATTAACATAAAAGAAATGTTTCAAACATAAATTCCCATTTTAACTTGTTAATAAATATAAAAAATTTACCTATAAATTGTTCTAGTCCAAAAATAAAAATTCTAATATACATTTAATAACACACTATACTATAGCAGTACGGATTTTACACGATAAAATTTATTTTTGTTAAAATTCTGTATTTACCACAAAGAAATGTTGTATATTTAAAATCCTACATAACCCTATACACATTTAAATAACACCACAAAAAAAATTTACTGCAGTCACAATATAGGGAATGACAAATATAAATAATTATGAAATAATTGTATTATTCGTGCAAATTCATTTTGATTGAAAATAAATGAAATCTTAATAAGCATTTCATATTAACATAAAAAAAATGTTTCAAGCATAAAGTGCCATTTTAACTTGTTAAATAATATTAAAAAATTACCTATAAATTGTACTAGTCAAGAAATAAAAATTCTAATATACATTTAATAACACACTATACTATAGCAGTACGGATTTTACACGATAAAATTTATTTTTGTTAAAATTCTGTATTTACCACAAAGAAATGTTGTATATTTAAAATCCAACATAACTCCAAACACATTTAAATAACACCACAAAAAAAAATTTACTGCAGTCACAATATAGGGAATGACAAATATAAATAATTATGAAATAATTGTATTATTCGTGCAAATTTATTTTGATGAAAAATAAATGAAATCTTAATAAGCATTTCATATTAACATAAAAAAAATGTTTCAAGCATAAAGTGCCATTTTAACTTGTTAAATAATATTAAAAAATTACCTATAAATTGTACTAGTCAAGAAATAAAAATTCTAATATACATTTAATAACACACTATACTATAGCAGTACGGATTTTACACGATAAAATTTATTTTTGTTAAAATTCTGTAATAACCACAAAGAAATGTTGTATATTTAAAATCCTACATAACCCTATACACATTTAAATAACACCACAAAAAAAATTTACTGCAGTCACAATATAGGGAATGACAAATATAAATAATTATGAAATAATTGTATTATTCGTGCAAATTCATTTTGATTGAAAATAAATGAAATCTTAATAAGCATTTCATATTAACATAAAAAAAATGTTTCAAGCATAAAGTGCCATTTTAACTTGTTAATTAATATAAAAAATTTACCTATAAATTGTACTAGTCAAAAAATAAAAATTCTAATATACATTTAATAACACACTATACTATAGCAGTACGGATTTTACACGGATAAAATTTATTTTTGTTAAAATTCTGTATTTACCACAAAGAAATGTTGTATATTTAAAATCCAACATAACTCCAAACACATTTAAATAACACCACAAAAAAAATTTACTGCAGTCACAATATAGGGAATGACAAATAAAATAATTATGAAATAATTGTATTATTCGTGCAAATTCATTTTGATTGAAAATAAATGAAATCTTAATAAGCATTTCATATTAACATAAAAAAAATGTTTCAAGCATAAAATTTCCCATTTTAACTTGTTAAATAATATAAAAAATTTACCTATAAATTGTACTAGTCAAGAAATAAAAATTCTAATATACATTTAATAACACACTATACTATAGCAGTACGGATTTTACACGATAAAATTTATTTTTGTTAAAATTCTGTATTTACCACAAAGAAATGTTGTATATTTAAAATCCAACATAACTCCAAACACATTTAAATAACACCACAAAAAAAAATTTACTGCAGTCACAATATAGGGAATGACAAATATAAATAATTATGAAATAATTGTATTATTCGTGCAAATTCATTTTGATTGAAAATAAATGAAATCTTAATAAGCATTTCATATTAACATAAAAAAAATGTTTCAAGCATAAAGTGCCATTTTAACTTGTTAAATAATATTAAAAAATTACCTATAAATTTCCTAGTCAAGAAATAAAAATTCTAATATACATTTAATAACACACTATACTATAGCAGTACGGATTTTACACGATAAAATTTATTTTTGTTAAAATTCTGTATTTACCACAAAGAAATGTTGTATATTTAAAATCCAACATAACTCCAAACACATTTAAATAACACCACAAAAAAAAATTTACTGCAGTCACAATATAGGGAATGACAAATATAAATAATTATGAAATAATTGTATTATTCGTGCAAATTCATTTTGATTGAAAATAAATGAAATCTTAATAAGCATTTCATATTAACATAAAAAAAATGTTTCAAATATAAAGTGCCATTTTAACTTGTTAATAATATTAAAAAATTACCTATAAATTGTACTAGTCAAAAAATAAAATTCTAATATACATTTAATAACACACTATACTATAGCAGTACGGATTTTACACGATAAAATTTATTTTGGTTAAAATTCTGTATTTACCACAAAGAAATGTTGTATATTTAAAATCCAACATAACTCCAAAACACATTTAAATAACACCACAAAAAAAATTTACTGCAGTCACAATATAGGGAATGACAAATATAAATAATTATGAAATAATTGTATTATTCGTGCAAATTCATTTTGATTGAAAATAAATGAAATCTTAATAAGCATTTCATATTAACATAAAAAAATTGTTTCAAGCATAAATGCCATTTTAACTTGTTAAATAATATAAAAAATTTACCTATAAATTACTAGTCAAGAAATAAAAATTCTAATATACATTTAATAACACACTATACTATAGCAGTACGGATTTTACACGATAAAATTTATTTTTGTTAAAATTCTGTATTTACCACAAAGAAATGTGTATATTTAAAATCCAACATAACTCCAAACACATTTAAATAACACCACAAAAAAAAATTTACTGCAGTCACAATATAGGAATGACAAATATAAATAATTATGAAATAATTGTATTATTCGTGCAAATTCATTTTGATTGAAAATAAATGAAATCTTAATAAGCATTTCATATTAACATAAAAAAAATGTTTCAAAGCATAAAGTGCCATTTTAACTTGTTAAATAATATAAAAAATTTACCTATAAATTGTACTAGTCAAGAAATAAAAATTCTAATATACATTTAATAACACACTATACTATAGCAGTACGGATTTTACACGATAAAATTTATTTTTGTTAAAATTCTGTATTTACCACAAAGAAATGTTGTATATTTAAAATCCAACATAACTCCAAACACATTTAAATAACACCACAAAAAAAAATTTACTGCAGTCACAATAAGGGAATGACAAATATAAATAATTATGAAATAATTGTATTATTCGTGCAAATTCATTTTGATTGAAAATAAATGAAATCTTAATAAGCATTTCATATTAACATAAAAAAAATGTTTCAAGCATAAAGTGCCATTTTAACTTGTTAAATAATATTAAAAAATTACCTATAAATTGTACTAGTCAAGAAATAAAAATTCTAATATACATTTAATAACACACTATACTATAGCAGTACGGATTTTACACGATAAAATTTATTTTTGTTAAAATTCTGTATTTACCACAAAGAAATGTTGTATATTTAAAATCCTACATAACCCTATACACATATAAATAACACCACAAAAAAAAATTTACTGCAGTCACAATATAGGGAATGACAAATATAAATAATTATGAAATAATTGTATTATTCGTGCAAATTCATTTTGATTGAAAATAAATGAAATCTTAATAAGCATTTCATATTAGCATAAAAAAAATGTTTCAAGCATAAATATAAATTTTAACTTGGTTAATAATTTAAAAAATTTACCTATAAATTGTTCTAGTCAAAAAATAAAATTTCTAATATACATTTAATAACACACTATAATATAGCAGTACGGATTTTAAACGATAAAATTTATTTTTGTTAAAATTCTGTATAATATATTCTGTATTGTTAAATTTCAAAAAATTCCCTATATATTGTTCTATAGTCACAAAATAAAAATTCTATAATAAATTTATCGATAAATTATTGTGTAAAATTAAAAATTTTGTTGGCCTTTCCTTATATTTATTTTAAACATGCTGTATTTACTATTAAGAGATTTATATCATGCCAATTCCTATACAACCTTATACACTAATTTTTAATAACACTATTGAATAAATTGTATCGACTCATATGATTATAGCTAAAATAAATTTATCATAATCATTTGAATTCTCATAAATATGTGTAAACTGATTAATTATTGATTTCAGATATAAGAAATACAAATATTGGCAAGTATACTGAGAACACAAAATTGCCAATTTGATATCTCCTATAAAGACTTCTAAACAAATGTTAATTATGCTGGACCACATAAATTTATCAGGTCGGTCATAATAATAATTAAGTAACATATAAAGTTTAGATTATTTCTCATTCTCACATGTCATTCAAAATAATTTTCTTATAAATTGTTCCACCTTCACAATATGAAATCTAAAATGAATTTAACAACTATAGGTACTATAACAAAAAAAAAAAATTTTTACACATAACAGTTTGCTTCAAAAAGGCGTCGATTAGTGAAGAAAAATGTTTTTACCATAAATTCCTATTCAAACTCATTCAAAAATTTATATTAATTTCTTACATATTGTCCTACAGTCACAAAATAAAAATTCTAAAATAAATTTTTTAAAATACTATACTATAGTAGTACAGATTTTAAACGCTTAAATATATATATATGTTAAAGTTCTGAGTTTACTACAAAAAAATGTTATATATTTAAATTCCAATTAAATACCAAACACATATAAATAACATCAACAAAGCAATTTTACTATAGTTACAAAATATACACCTTAATGTATATATGAAATAATTGTGTTATTCGAGCAAATTTTTTTTGATTGAAAATAAATTAAATCTTAATAAGCATTTCATATTAGCATAAAAAAAATGTTTCAAGCATAAAGTGCCATTTTAACTTGTTAAATAATATTAAAAAATTACCTATAAATTGTACTAGTCAAGAAATAAAAATTCTAATATACATTTAATAACACACTATACTATAGCAGTACGGATTTTACACGATAAAATTTATTTTTGTTAAAATTCTGTAATAACCACAAAGAAATGTTGTATATTTAAAATCCTACATAACCCTATACACATTTAAATAACACCACAAAAAAAATTTACTGCAGTCACAATATAGGGAATGACAAATATAAATATTTATGAAATAATTGTATTATTCGTGCAAATTCATTTTGATTGAAAATAAATGAAATCTTAATTAGCATTTCATATTAACATAAAAAAAATGTTTCAAGCATAAAGTGCCATTTTAACTTGTTAAATAATATTAAAAAATTACCTATAAATTGTACTAGTCAAGAAATAAAAATTCTAATATACATTTAATAACACACTATACTATAGCAGTACGGATTTTACACGATAAAATTTATTTTTGTTAAAATTCTGTATTTACCACAAAGAAATGTTGTATATTTAAAATCCAACATAACTCCAAACACATTTAAATAACACCACAAAAAAAAATTTACTGCAATCACAATATAGGGAATGACAAATATAAATAATTATGAAATAATTGTATTATTCGTGCAAATTTTTTGTGGTTGAAAATAAATGAAATCTTAATAAGCATTTCAAATTAACATAAAAAAAATGTTTCAAATATAAATTGCCATTTTAACTTGGTTAATAATTTAAAAAATTTACCTATTATTTCTACTAGTCAAGAAATAAAAATTCTAATATACATTTAATAACACACTATACTATAGCAGTACGGATTTTACACGATAAAATTTATTTTTGTTAAAATTCTGTATTTACCACAAAGAAATGTTGTATATTTAAAATCCAACATAACTCCAAACACATTTAAATAACACCACAAAAAAAAAATACTGCAATCACAATATAGGGAATGACAAATATAAATAATTATGAAATAATTGTATTATTCGTGCAAATTTTTTGTGGTTGAAAATAAATGAAATCTTAATAAGCATTTCAAATTAACATAAAAAAAATGTTTCAAATATAAATGCCATTTTAACTTGGTTAATAATTTAAAAAATTTCCTATTATTTCTACTAGTCAAGAAATAAAAATTCTAATATACATTTAATAACACACTATACTATAGCAGTACGGATTTTACACGATAAAATTTATTTTTGTTAAAATTCTGTATTTAACCACAAAGAAATGTTGTATATTTAAAATCCACATAACTCCAAACACATTTAAATAACACCACAAAAAAAAATTTACTGCAGTCACAATATAGGGAATGACAAATATAAATAATTATGAAATAATTGTATTATTCGTGCAAATTCATTTTGATTGAAAATAAATGAAATCTTAATAAGCATTTCATATTAACATAAAAAAAATGTTTCAAGCATAAAGTGCCATTTTAACTTGTTTAAATAATATTAAAAAATTACCTATAAATTGTACTAGTCAAGAAATAAAAATTCTAATATACATTTAATAACACACTATACTATAGCAGTACGGATTTTACACGATAAAATTTATTTTTGTTAAAATTCTGTATTTACCACAAAGAAATGTTGTATATTTAAAATCCAACATAACTCCAAACACATTTAAATAACACCACAAAAAAAAAATTTACTGCAGTCACAATATAGGGAATGACAAATATAAATAATTATGAAATAATTGTATTATTCGTGCAAATTTTTGTGATTGAAAATAAATGAAATCTTAATAAGCATTTCATATTAACATAAAAAAAATGTTTCAAATATAAATTGCCATTTTAACTTGGTTAATAATATTAAAAAATTTACCTATAATTTGTACTAGTCAAGAAATAAAAATTCTAATATACATTTAATAACACACTATACTATAGCAGTACGGATTTTACACGATAAAATTTATTTTTGTTAAAATTCTGTATTTACCACAAAGAAATGTTGTATATTTAAAATCCAACATAACTCCAAACACATTTAAATAACACCACAAAAAAAAATTTACTGCAGTCACAATATAGGGAATGACAAATATAAATAATTATGAAATAATTGTATTATTCGTGCAAATTCATTTTGATTGAAAATAAATGAAATCTTAATAAGCATTTCATATTAACATAAAAAAAATGTTTCAAGCATAAAGTGCCATTTTAACTTGTTAAATAATATTAAAAAATTACCTATAAATTGTACTAGTCAAGAAATAAAAATTCTAATATACATTTAATAACACACTATACTATAGCAGTACGGATTTTACACGATAAAATTTATTTTTGTTAAAATTCTGTATTTACCACAAAGAAATGTTGTATATTTAAAATCCAACATAACTCCAAACACATTTAAATAACACCACAAAAAAAATTTACTGCAGTCACAATATAGGGAATGACAAATATAAATAATTATGAAATAATTGTATTATTCGTGCAAATTTTTTGATTGAAAATAAATGAAATCTTAATAAGCATTTCATATTAACATAAAAAAAATGTTTCAAATATAAATTGCCATTTTAACTTGGTTAATAATTTAAAAATTTACCTATAAATTGTACTAGTCAAGAAATAAAAATTCTAATATACATTTAATAACACACTATACTATAGCAGTACGGATTTTACACGATAAAATTTATTTTTGTTAAAATTCTGTATTTACCACAAAGAAATGTTGTATATTTAAAATCCAACATAACTCCAAACACATTTAAATAACACCACAAAAAAAAATTTACTGCAGTCACAATATAGAAATGACAAATATAAATAATTATGATAATTGTATTATTCGTGCAAATTCATTTTGATTGAAAATAAATGAAATCTTAATAAGCATTTCATATTAACATAAAAAAAATGTTTCAAGCATAAAGTGCCATTTTAACTTGTTAAATAATATTAAAAAATTACCTATAAATTGTACTAGTCAAGAAATAAAAATTCTAATATACATTTAATAACACACTATACTATAGCAGTACGGATTTTACACGATAAAATTTATTTTTGTTAAAATTCTGTATTTACCACAAAGAAATGTTGTATATTTAAAATCCAACATAACTCCAAACACATTTAAATAACACCACAAAAAAAAATTACTGCAGTCACAATATAGGGAATGACAAATATAAATAATTATGAAATAATTGTATTATTCGTGCAAATTTTTTGATTGAAAATAAATGAAATCTTAATAAGCATTTCATATTAACATAAAAAAATGTTTCAAGCATAAAGTGCCATTTTAACTTGTTAATAAATTAAAAAATTTACCTATAAATTGTACTAGTCAAGAAATAAAAATTCTTAATATACATTTAATAACACACTATACTATAGCAGTACGGATTTTACACGATAAAATTTATTTTTGTTAAAATTCTGTATTTACCACAAAGAAATGTTGTATATTTAAAATCCAACATAACTCCAAACACATTTAAATAACACCACAAAAAAAAATTACTGCAGTCACAATATAGGGAATGACAAATATAAATAATTATGAAATAATTGTATTATTCGTGCAAATTCATTTTGATTGAAAATAAATGAAATCTTAATAAGCATTTCATATTAACATAAAAAAAATGTTTCAAGCATAAAGTGCCATTTTAACTTGTTAATAATATAAAAAATTACCTATAAATTGTACTAGTCAAAAATAAAAATTCTAATATACATTTAATAACACACTATACTATAGCAGTACGGATTTTACACGATAAAATTTATTTTTGTTAAAATTCTGTATTTACCACAAAGAAATGTTGTATATTTAAAATCCTACATAACCCTATACACATTTAAATAACACCACAAAAAAAATT
This sequence comes from Schlechtendalia chinensis, assembly GCA_019022885.1. Lineage (NCBI taxonomy): Eukaryota > Metazoa > Arthropoda > Insecta > Hemiptera > Aphididae > Schlechtendalia > Schlechtendalia chinensis. The sequence goes on along the minus strand of CM032345.1, from coordinate 6,441,769 downwards.
TACTGCAGTCACAATATAGGGAATGACAAATATAAATAATTATGAAATAATTGTATTATTCGTGCAAATTCATTTTGATTGAAAATAAATGAAATCTTAATTAGCATTTCATATTAACATAAAAAAAATGTTTCAAGCATAAAGTGCCATTTTAACTTGTTAAATAATATTAAAAAATTACCTATAAATTGTACTAGTCAAGAAATAAAAATTCTAATATACATTTAATAACACACTATACTATAGCAGTACGGATTTTACACGATAAAATTTATTTTTGTTAAAATTCTGTAATAACCACAAAGAAATGTTGTATATTTAAAATCCTACATAACCCTATACACATTTAAATAACACCACAAAAAAAATTTACTGCAGTCACAATATAGGGAATGACAAATATAAATAATTATGAAATAATTGTATTATTCGTGCAAATTCATTTTGATTGAAAATAAATGAAATCTTAATAAGCATTTCATATTAACATAAAAAAAATGTTTCAAGCATAAAGTGCCATTTTAACTTGTTAAATAATTAAAAATTACCTATAAATTGTACTAGTCAAGAAATAAAAATTCTAATATACATTTAATAACACACTATACTATAGCAGTACGGATTTTACACGATAAAATTTATTTTTGTTAAAATTCTGTAATAACCACAAAGAAATGTTGTATATTTAAAATCCTACATAACCCTATACACATATAAATAACACCACAAAAAAAAAATTTACTGCAGTCACAATATAGGGAATGACAAATATAAATAATTATGAAATAATTGTATTATTCGTGCAAATTCATTTTGATTGAAAATAAATGAAATCTTAATAAGCATTTCATATTAACATAAAAAAATGTTTCAAGCATAAAGTGCCATTTTAACTTGTTAAATAATATTAAAAAATTACCTATAAATTGTACTAGTCAAGAAATAAAAATTCTAATATACATTTAATAACACACTATACTATAGCAGTACGGATTTTACACGATAAAATTTATTTTTGTTAAAATTCTGTATTTACCACAAAGAAATGTTGTATATTTAAAATCCAACATAACTCCAAACACATTTAAATAACACCACAAAAAAAAAATTTACTGCAGTCACAATATAGGGAATGACAAATATAAATAATTATGAAATAATTGTATTATTCGTGCAAATTCATTTTGATTGAAAATAAATGAAATCTTAATAAGCATTTCATATTAACATAAAAAAAATGTTTCAAGCATAAAGTGCCATTTTAACTTGTTAAATAATATTAAAAAATTACCTATAAATTGTACTAGTCAAGAAAAATAAAAATTCTAATATACATTTAATAACACACTATACTATAGCAGTACGGATTTTACACGATAAAATTTATTTTTGTTAAAATTCTGTATTAACCACAAAGAAATGTTGTATATTTAAAATCCTACATAACCCAATACACATTTAAATAACACCACAAAAAAAATTTACTGCAGTCACAATATAGGGAATGACAAATATAAATAATTATGAAATAATTGTATTATTCGTGCAAATTCATTTTGATTGAAAATAAATGAAATCTTAATAAGCATTTCATATTAACATAAAAAAAATGTTTCAAGCATAAAGTGCCATTTTAACTTGTTAAATAATATTAAAAAATTACCTATAAATTGTACTAGTCAAGAAATAAAAATTCTAATATACATTTAATAACACACTATACTATAGCAGTACGGATTTTACACGATAAAATTTATTTTTGTTAAAATTCTGTATTTACCACAAAGAAATGTTGTATATTTAAAATCCAACATAACTCCAAACACATTTAAATAACACCACAAAAAAAATTTACTGCAGTCACAATATAGGGAATGACAAATATAAATAATTATGAAATAATTGTATTATTCGTGCAAATTCATTTTGATTGAAAATAAATGAAATCTTAATAAGCATTTCATATTAACATAAAAAAAATGTTTCAAGCATAAAGTGCCATTTTAACTTGTTAAATAATATTAAAAAATTACCTATAAATTGTACTAGTCAAGAAATAAAAATTCTAATATACATTTAATAACACACTATACTATAGCAGTACGGATTTTACACGATAAAATTTATTTTTGTTAAAATTCTGTATAATATATTCTGTATTGTTAAATTTCAAAAAATTCCCTATATATTGTTCTATAGTCACAAAATAAAAATTCTATAATAAATTTATCGATAAATTATTGTGTAAAATTAAAAATTTTGTTTGCCTTTCCTTATATTTATTTTAAACATGCTGTATTTACTTAAGAGATTTATATCATGCCAATTCCTATACAACCTTATACACTAATTTTTAATAACACTATTGAATAAATTGTATCGACTCATATGATTATAGCTAAAATAAATTTATCATAATCATTTGAATTCTCATAAATATGTGTAAACTGATTAATTATTGATTTCAGATATAAGAAATACAAATATTGGCAAGTATACTGAGAACACAAAATTGCCAATTTGATATCTCCTATAAAGACTTCTAAACAAATGTTAATTATGCTGGACCACATAAATTTATCAGGTCGGTCATAATAATAATTAAGTAACATATAAAGTTTAGATTATTTCTCATTCTCACATGTCATTCAAAATATTTTCTTATAAATTGTTCCACCTTCACAATATGAAATCTAAAATGAATTTAACAACTATAGGTACTATAACAAAAAAAAAAAAATTTTACACATAACAGTTTGCTTCAAGAAGGCGTCGATTAGTGAAGAAAAATGTTTTACCATAAATTCCTATTCAAACTCATTCAAAAATTTATATTAATTTCTTACATATTGTCCTACAGTCACAAAATAAAAATTCTAAAATAAATTTTTTAAAATACTATACTATAGTAGTACAGATTTTAAACGCTTAAATATATATATATGTTAAAGTTCTGAGTTTACTACAAAAAAATGTTATATATTTAAATTCCATTAAATACCAAACACATATAAATAACATCAACAAAGCAATTTTACTATAGTTACAAAATATACACCTTAATGTATATATGAAATAATTGTATTATTCGTGCAAATTTTTTTTGATTGAAAATAAATGAAATCTTAATAAGCATTTCATATTAACATAAAAAAAATGTTTCAAATATAAATTGCCATTTTAACTTGGTTAATAATTTAAAAAATTTACCTATAAATTGTACTAGTCAAGAAATAAAAATTCTAATATACATTTAATAACACACTATACTATAGCAGTACGGATTTTACACGATAAAATTTATTTTTGTTAAAATTCTGTATTTACCACAAAGAAATGTTGTATATTTAAAATCCAACATAACTCCAAACACATTTAAATAACACCACAAAAAAAAATTTACTGCAGTCACAATATAGGGAATGACAAATATAAATAATTATGAAATAATTGTATTATTCGTGCAAATTCATTTTGATTGAAAATAAATGAAATCTTAATAAGCATTTCATATTAGCATAAAAAAAATGTTTCAAGCATAAAGTGCCATTTTAACTTGTTAAATAATATTAAAAAATTACCTATAAATTGTACTAGTCAAGAAATAAAAATTCTAATATACATTTAATAACACACTATACTATAGCAGTACGGATTTTACACGATAAAATTTATTTTTGTTAAAATTCTGTAATAACCACAAAGAAATGTTGTATATTTAAAATCCTACATAACCCTATACACATTTAAATAACACCACAAAAAAAATTTACTGCAGTCACAATATAGGGAATGACAAATATAAATAATTATGAAATAATTGTATTATTCGTGCAAATTCATTTTGATTGAAAATAAATGAAATCTTAATAAGCATTTCATATTAACATAAAAAAAATGTTTCAAGCATAAAGTGCCATTTTAACTTGTTAAATAATATTAAAAAATTACCTATAAATTGTACTAGTCAAGAAATAAAAATTCTAATATACATTTAATAACACACTATACTATAGCAGTACGGATTTTACACGATAAAATTTATTTTTGTTAAAATTCTGTATTTACCACAAAGAAATGTTGTATATTTAAAATCCAACATAACTCCAAACACATTTAAATAACACCACAAAAAAAAATTTACTGCAATCACAATATAGGGAATGACAAATATAAATAATTATGAAATAATTGTATTATTCGTGCAAATTTTTTGTGGTTGAAAATAAATGAAATCTTAATAAGCATTTCAAATTAACATAAAAAAAATGTTTCAAATATAAATTGCCATTTTAACTTGGTTAATAATTTAAAAAATTTACCTATTATTTCTACTAGTCAAGAAATAAAAATTCTAATATACATTTAATAACACACTATACTATAGCAGTACGGATTTTACACGATAAAATTTATTTTTGTTAAAATTCTGTATTTACCACAAAGAAATGTTGTATATTTAAAATCCAACATAACTCCAAACACATTTAAATAACACCACAAAATAAAATTTACTGCAATCACAATATAGGGAATGACAAATATAAATAATTATGAAATAATTGTATTATTCGTGCAAATTCATTTTGATTGAAAATAAATGAAATCTTAATAAGCATTTCATATTAACATAAAAGAAATGTTTCAAACATAAATTCCCATTTTAACTTGTTAATAAATATAAAAAATTTACCTATAAATTGTTCTAGTCCAAAAATAAAAATTCTAATATACATTTAATAACACACTATACTATAGCAGTACGGATTTTACACGATAAAATTTATTTTTGTTAAAATTCTGTATTTACCACAAAGAAATGTTGTATATTTAAAATCCTACATAACCCTATACACATTTAAATAACACCACAAAAAAAATTTACTGCAGTCACAATATAGGGAATGACAAATATAAATAATTATGAAATAATTGTATTATTCGTGCAAATTCATTTTGATTGAAAATAAATGAAATCTTAATAAGCATTTCATATTAACATAAAAAAAATGTTTCAAATATAAATTGCCATTTTAACTTGGTTAATAATTTAAAAAATTTACCTATAAATTGTTCTAGTCAAAAAATAAAATTTCTAATATACATTTAATAACACACTATAATATAGCAGTACGGATTTTAAACGATAAAATTTATTTTTGTTAAAATTCTGTATAATATATTCTGTATTGTTAAATTTCAAAAAATTCCCTATATATTGTTCTATAGTCACAAAATAAAAATTCTATAATAAATTTATCGATAAATTATTGTGTAAAATTAAAAATTTTGTTGGCCTTTCCTTATATTTATTTTAAACATGCTGTATTTACTATTAAGAGATTTATATCATGCCAATTCCTATACAACCTTATACACTAATTTTTAATAACACTATTGAATAAATTGTATCGACTCATATGATTATAGCTAAAATAAATTTATCATAATCATTTGAATTCTCATAAATATGTGTAAACTGATTAATTATTGATTTCAGATATAAGAAATACAAATATTGGCAAGTATACTGAGAACACAAAATTGCCAATTTGATATCTCCTATAAAGACTTCTAAACAAATGTTAATTATGCTGGACCACATAAATTTATCAGGTCGGTCATAATAATAATTAAGTAACATATAAAGTTTAGATTATTTCTCATTCTCACATGTCATTCAAAATAATTTTCTTATAAATTGTTCCACCTTCACAATATGAAATCTAAAATGAATTTAACAACTATAGGTACTATAACAAAAAAAAAAAAATTTTTACACATAACAGTTTGCTTCAAAAAGGCGTCGATTAGTGAAGAAAAATGTTTTTACCATAAATTCCTATTCAAACTCATTCAAAAATTTATATTAATTTCTTACATATTGTCCTACAGTCACAAAATAAAAATTCTAAAATAAATTTTTTAAAATACTATACTATAGTAGTACAGATTTTAAACGCTTAAATATATATATATGTTAAAGTTCTGAGTTTACTACAAAAAAATGTTTTATATTTAAATTCCAATTAAATACCAAACACATATAAATAACATCAACAAAGCAATTTTACTATAGTTACAAAATATACACCTTAATGTATATATGAAATAATTGTGTTATTCGAGCAAATTGTTTTTTGATTGAAAATAAATTAAATCTTAATAAGCATTTCATATTAGCATAAAAAAAATGTTTCAAGCATAAAGTGCCATTTTAACTTGTTAAATAATATTAAAAAATTACCTATAAATTGTACTAGTCAAGAAATAAAAATTCTAATATACATTTAATAACACACTATACTATAGCAGTACGGATTTTACACGATAAAATTTATTTTTGTTAAAATTCTGTAATAACCACAAAGAAATGTTGTATATTTAAAATCCTACATAACCCTATACACATTTAAATAACACCACAAAAAAAATTTACTGCAGTCACAATATAGGGAATGACAAATATAAAAATTTATAAATAATAATTGATTATTCGTGCAAATTCATTTTGATTGAAAATAAATGAAATCTTAATTAGCATTTCATATTAACATAAAAAAAATGTTTCAAGCATAAAGTGCCATTTTAACTTGTTAAATAATATTAAAAAATTACCTATAAATTGTACTAGTCAAGAAATAAAAATTCTAATATACATTTAATAACACACTATACTATAGCAGTACGGATTTTACACGATAAAATTTATTTTTGTTAAAATTCTGTATTTACCACAAAGAAATGTTGTATATTTAAAATCCAACATAACTCCAAACACATTTAAATAACACCACAAAAAAAAAAATTACTGCAATCACAATATAGGGAATGACAAATATAAATAATTATGAAATAATTGTATTATTCGTGCAAATTTTTTGTGGTTGAAAATAAATGAAATCTTAATAAGCATTTCAAATTAACATAAAAAAAATGTTTCAAATATAAATTGCCATTTTAACTTGGTTAATAATTTAAAAAATTTACCTATTATTTCTACTAGTCAAAATATAAAAATTCTAATACACATTTAATAACACACTATACTATAGCAGTACGGATTTTACACGATAAAATTTATTTTTGTTAAAATTCTGTAATAACCACAAAGAAATGTTGTATATTTAAAATCCTACATAACCCTATACACATTTAAATAACACCACAAAAAAAATTTACTGCAGTCACAATATAGGGAATGACAAATATAAATAATTATGAAATAATTGTATTATTCGTGCAAATTCATTTTGATTGAAAATAAATGAAATCTTAATTAGCATTTCATATTAACATAAAAGAAATGTTTCAAACATAATTTCCCATTTTAACTTGTTAATTAATATAAAAAATTTACCTATAAATTGTTCTAGTCAAAAAATAAAAATTCTAATATACATTTAATAACACACTATACCATAGCAGTACGGATTTTAAACGATAAAATTTATTTTTGTTAAAATTCTGTATTTACCACAAAGAAATGTTGTATATTTAAAATCCAACATAACTCCAAACACATTAAAATATCACCACAAAAAAAAATTTACTGCAGTCACAATATAGGGAATGACAAATATAAATAATTATGAAATAATTGTATTATTCGTGCAAATTCATTTTGATTGAAAATAAATGAAATCTTAATAAGCATTTCATATTAACATAAAAAAAATGTTTCAAGCATAAAGTGCCATTTTAACTTGTTAAATAATATTAAAAAATTACCTATAAATTGTACTAGTCAAGAAATAAAAATTCTAATATACATTTAATAACACACTATACTATAGCAGTACGGATTTTACACGATAAAATTTATTTTTGTTAAAATTCTGTATTTACCACAAAGAAATGTTGTATATTTAAAATCCAACATAACTCCAAACACATTTAAATAACACCACAAAAAAAAATTTACTGCAGTCACAATATAGGGAATGACAAATATAAATAATTATGAAATAATTGTATTATTCGTGCAAATTCATTTTGATTGAAAATAAATGAAATCTTAATAAGCATTTCATATTAACATAAAAAAAATGTTTCAAATATAAATTGCCATTTTAACTTGGTTAATAATTTAAAAAATTTACCTATAAATTGTTCTAGTCAAAAATAAAAATTTCTAATATACATTTAATAACACACTATAATATAGCAGTACGGATTTTAAACGATAAAATTTATTTTTGTTAAAATTCTGTATAATATATTCTGTATTGTTAAATTTCAAAAAATTCCCTATATATTGTTCTATAGTCACAAAATAAAAATTCTTTAAAAATTTATCGATAAATTATTGTGTAAAATTAAAAATTTGTTTGCCTTTCCTTATATTTATTTTAAAACATGCTGTATTTACTATTAAGAGATTTATATCATGCCAATTCCTATACAACCTTATACACTAATTTTTAATAACACTATTGAATAAATTGTATCGACTCATATGATTATAGCTAAAATAAATTTATCATAATCATTTGAATTCTCATAAATATGTGTAAACTGATTAATTATTGATTTCAGATATAAGAAATACAAATATTGGCAAGTATACTGAGAACACAAAATTGCCAATTTGATATCTCCTATAAAGACTTCTAAACAAATGTTAATTATGCTGGACCACATAAATTTATCAGGTCGGTCATAATAATAATTAAGTAACATATAAAGTTTAGATTATTTCTCATTCTCACATGTCATTCAAAATAATTTTCTTATAAATTGTTCCACCTTCACAATATGAAATCTAAAATGAATTTAACAACTATAGGTACTATAACAAAAAAAAAAAAAATTTTTACACATAACAGTTTGCTTCAAAAAGGCGTCGATTAGTGAAGAAAAATGTTTTAACCATAAATTCCTATTCAAACTCATTCAAAAATTTATATTAATTTCTTACATATTGTCCTACAGTCACAAAATAAAAATTCTAAAATAAATTTTTTAAAATACTATACTATAGTAGTACAGATTTTAAACGCTTAAATATATATATATGTTAAAGTTCTGAGTTTACTACAAAAAAATGTTATATATTTAAATTCCAATTAAATACCAAACACATATAAATAACATCAACAAAGCAATTTTACTATAGTTACAAAATATACACCTTAATGTATATATGAAATAATTGTGTTATTCGAGCAAATTTTTTTTGATTGAAAATAAATTAAATCTTAATAAGCATTTCATATTAACATAAAAAAAATGTTTCAAGCATAAATGCCATTTTAACTTGGTTAATAATTTAAAAAATTTACCTATAAATTGTACTAGTCAAGAAATAAAAATTCTAATATACATTTAATAACACACTATACTATAGCAGTACGGATTTTACACGATAAAATTTATTTTTGTTAAAATTCTGTAATAACCACAAAGAAATGTTGTATATTAAAAATCCAACATAACTCCAAACACATTTAAATAACACCACAAAAAAAATTTACTGCAGTCACAATATAGGGAATGACAAATATAAATAATTATGAAATAATTGTATTATTCGTGCAAATTCATTTTGATTGAAAATAAATGAAATCTTAATTAGCATTTCATATTAACATAAAAAAAATGTTTCAAGCATAAAGTGCCATTTTAACTTGTTAAATAATATTAAAAAATTACCTATAAATTGTACTAGTCAAGAAATAAAAATTCTAATATACATTTAATAACACACTATACTATAGCAGTACGGATTTTACACGATAAAATTTATTTTTGTTAAAATTCTGTATTTACCACAAAGAAATGTTGTATATTTAAAATCCAACATAACTCCAAACACATTTAAATAACACCACAAAAAAAATTTACTGCAGTCACAATATAGGGAATGACAAATATAAATAATTATGAAATAATTGTATTATTCGTGCAAATTCATTTTGATTGAAAATAAATGAAATCTTAATAAGCATTTCATATTAACATAAAAAAAATGTTTCAAGCATAAAGTGCCATTTTAACTTGTTAAATAATATTAAAAAATTACCTATAAATTGTACTAGTCAAGAAATAAAAATTCTAATATACATTTAATAACACACTATACTATAGCAGTACGGATTTTACACGATAAAATTTATTTTGGTTAAAATTCTGTATTTACCACAAAGAAATGTTGTATATTTAAAATCCAACATAACTCCAAACACATTTAAATAACACCACAAAAAAAAATTACTGCAATCACAATATAGGGAATGACAAATATAAATAATTATGAAATAATTGTATTATTCGTGCAAATTCATTGGTTGAAAATAAATGAAATCTTAATAAGCATTTCAAATTAACATAAAAAAAATGTTTCAAATATAAATTGCCATTTTAACTTGTTAATAATTTAAAAAATTACCTATTATTTCTACTAGTCAAGAAATAAAAATTCTAATATACATTTAATAACACACTATACTATAGCAGTACGGATTTTACACGATAAAATTTATTTTTGTTAAAATTCTGTATTTACCACAAAGAAATGTTGTATATTTAAAATCCAACATAACTCCAAACACATTTAAATAACACCACAAAAAAAAATTTACTGCAATCACAATATAGGGAATGACAAATATAAATAATTATGAAATAATTGTATTATTCGTGCAAATTCATTTTGATTGAAAATAAATGAAATCTTAATAAGCATTTCATATTAACATAAAAAAAATGTTTCAAGCATATAAAGTGCCATTTTAACTTGTTAATAATTTAAAAAATTTACCTATAAATTGTACTAGTCAAGAAATAAAAATTCTAATATACATTTAATAACACACTATACTATAGCAGTACGGATTTTACACGATAAAATTTATTTTTGTTAAAATTCTGTATTTACCACAAAGAAATGTTGTATATTTAAAATCCTACATAACCCTATACACATTTAAATAACACCACAAAAAAAATTTACTGCAGTCACAATATAGGGAATGACAAATATAAATAATTATGAAATAATTGTATTATTCGTGCAAATTCATTTTGATTGAAAATAAATGAAATCTTAATAAGCATTTCATATTAACATAAAAAAAATGTTTCAAATATAAATTGCCATTTTAACTTGGTTAATAATTTAAAAAATTTACCTATAAATTGTTCTAGTCAAAAAATAAAATTTCTAATATACATTTAATAACACACTATAATATAGCAGTACGGATTTTAAACGATAAAATTTATTTTTGTTAAAATTCTGTATAATATATTCTGTATTGTTAAATTTCAAAAAATTCCCTATATATTGTTCTATAGTCACAAAATAAAAATTCTATAATAAATTTATCGATAAATTATTGTGTAAAATTAAAAATTTTGTTTGCCTTTCCTTATATTTATTTTAAACATGCTGTATTTACTATTAAGAGATTTATATCATGCCAATTCCTATACAACCTTATACACTAATTTTTAATAACACTATTGAATAAATTGTATCGACTCATATGATTATAGCTAAAATAAATTTATCATAATCATTTGAATTCTCATAAATATGTGTAAACTGATTAATTATTGATTTCAGATATAAGAAATACAAATATTGGCAAGTATACTGAGAACACAAAATTGCCAATTTGATATCTCCTATAAAGACTTCTAAACAAATGTTAATTATGCTGGACCACATAAATTTATCAGGTCGGTCATAATAATAATTAAGTAACATATAAAGTTTAGATTATTTCTCATTCTCACATGTCATTCAAAATAATTTTCTTATAAATTGTTCCACCTTCACAATATGAAATCTAAAATGAATTTAACAACTATAGGTACTATAACAAAAAAAAAAAAAAAATTTTTTACACATAACAGTTTGCTTCAAAAAGGCGTCGATTAGTGAAGAAAAATGTTTTAACCATAAATTCCTATTCAAACTCATTCAAAAATTTATATTAATTTCTTACATATTGTCCTACAGTCACAAAATAAAAATTCTAAAATAAATTTTTTAAAATACTATACTATAGTAGTACAGATTTTAAACGCTTAAATATATATATATGTTAAAGTTCTGAGTTTACTACAAAAAAATGTTATATATTTAAATTCCAATTAAATACCAAACACATATAAATAACATCAACAAAGCAATTTTACTATAGTTACAAAATATACACCTTAATGTATATATGAAATAATTGTATTATTCGTGCAAATTCATTTTGATTGAAAATAAATGAAATCTTAATAAGCATTTCATATTAGCATAAAAAAAATGTTTCAAGCATAAAGTGCCATTTTAACTTGTTAAATAATATTAAAAAATTACCTATAAATTGTACTAGTCAAGAAATAAAAATTCTAATATACATTTAATAACACACTATACTATAGCAGTACGGATTTTACACGATAAAATTTATTTTTGTTAAAATTCTGTATTTACCACAAAGAAATGTTGTATATTTAAAATCCAACATAACTCCAAACACATTTAAATAACACCACAAAAAAAAAATTTACTGCAGTCACAATATAGGGAATGACAAATATAAATAATTATGAAATAATTGTATTATTCGTGCAAATTTTTTGTGGTTGAAAATAAATGAAATCTTAATAAGCATTTCAAATTAACATAAAAAAAATGTTTCAAATATAAATTGCCATTTTAACTTGGTTAATAATTTAAAAAATTTACCTATTATTTCTACTAGTCAAGAAATAAAAATTCTAATATACATTTAATAACACACTATACTATAGCAGTACGGATTTTACACGATAAAATTTATTTTTGTTAAAATTCTGTATTTACCACAAAGAAATGTTGTATATTTAAAATCCAACATAACTCCAAACACATTTAAATAACACCACAAAAAAAAATTTACTGCAGTCACAATATAGGGAATGACAAATATAAATAATTATGAAATAATTGTATTATTCGTGCAAATTTTTTGTGGTTGAAAATAAATGAAATCTTAATAAGCATTTCAAATTAACATAAAAAAAATGTTTCAAATATAAATTGCCATTTTAACTTGGTTAATAATTTAAAAAATTTACCTATTATTTCTACTAGTCAAAATATAAAAATTCTAATATACATTTAATAACACACTATACTATAGCAGTACGGATTTTACACGATAAAATTTATTTTTGTTAAAATTCTGTATTTACCACAAAGAAATGTTGTATATTTAAAATCCAACATAACTCCAAACACATTTAAATAACACCACAAAAAAAAAATTTACTGCAGTCACAATATAGGGAATGACAAATATAAATAATTATGAAATAATTGTATTATTCGTGCAAATTCATTTTGATTGAAAATAAATGAAATCTTAATAAGCATTTCATATTAACATAAAAAATATGTTTCAAATATAAATTGCCATTTTAACTTGGTTAATAATTTAAAAAATTTACCTATAAATTGTTCTAGTCAAAAAATAAAAATTCTAATATACATTTAATAACACACTATACTATAGCAGTACGGATTTTACACGATAAAATTTATTTTTGTTAAAATTCTGTATTTACCACAAAGAAATGTTGTATATTTAAAATCCAACATAACTCCAAACACATTTAAATAACACCACAAAAAAAAATTTACTGCAGTCACAATATAGGGAATGACAAATATAAATAATTATGAAATAATTGTATTATTCGTGCAAATTCATTTTGATTGAAAATAAATGAAATCTTAATAAGCATTTCATATTAACATAAAAAAAATGTTTCAAGCATAAAGTGCCATTTTAACTTGTTAAATAATATTAAAAAATTACCTATAAATTGTACTAGTCAAGAAATAAAAATTCTAATATACATTTAATAACACACTATACTATAGCAGTACGGATTTTACACGATAAAATTTATTTTTGTTAAAATTCTGTATTTACCACAAAGAAATGTTGTATATTTAAAATCCAACATAACTCCAAACACATTTAAATAACACCACAAAAAAAAATTTACTGCAGTCACAATATAGGGAATGACAAATATAAATAATTATGAAATAATTGTATTATTCGTGCAAATTCATTTTGATTGAAAATAAATGAAATCTTAATAAGCATTTCATATTAACATAAAAAAAATGTTTCAAGCATAAAGTGCCATTTTAACTTGTTAATAATTTAAAAAAATTTACCTATTAATTGTACTAGTCAAGAAATAAAAATTCTAATATACATTTAATAACACACTATACCATAGTAGTACGGATTTTAAACGATAAAATTTATTTTTGTTAAAATTCTGTATTTACCACAAAGAAATGTTGTATATTTAAAATCCTACATAACCCTATACACATATAAATAACACCACAAAAAAAAAAATTTACTGCAGTCACAATATAGGGAATGACAAATATAAATAATTATGAAATAATTGTATTATTCGTGCAAATTCATTTTGATTGAAAATAAATGAAATCTTAATAAGCATTTCATATTAACATAAAAAAATGTTTCAAACATAAAGTGCCATTTTAACTTGTTAATAATTTAAAAAATTTACCTATTATTTTTACTAGTCAAGAAATAAAAATTCTAATATACATTTAATAACACACTATACTATAGCAGTACGGATTTTACACGATAAAATTTATTTTTGTTAAAATTCTGTATTTACCACAAAGAAATGTTGTATATTTAAAATCCACATAACTCCAAACACATTTAAATAACACCACAAAAAAAAATTTACTGCAGTCACAATATAGGGAATGACAAATATAAATAATTATGAAATAATTGTATTATTCGTGCAAATTCATTTTGATTGAAAATAAATGAAATCTTAATAAGCATTTCATATTAACATAAAAAAATGTTTCAAACATAATTGCCATTTTAACTTGTTAATAATATAAAAAATTTACCTATAAATTGTACTAGTCAAGAAATAAAAATTCTAATATACATTTAATAACACACTATACTATAGCAGTACGGATTTTACACGATAAAATTTATTTTTGTTAAAATTCTGTATTTACCACAAAGAAATGTTGTATATTTAAAATCCAACATAACTCCAAACACATTTAAATAACACCACAAAAAAAAATTTACTGCAGTCACAATATAGGGAATGACAAATATAAATAATTATGAAATAATTGTATTATTCGTGCAAATTCATTTTGATTGAAAATAAATGAAATCTTAATAAGCATTTCATATTAACATAAAAAAAATGTTTCAAACATAAATTCCCATTTTAACTTGTTTAATAATATTAAAAAATTACCTATAAATTCTACTAGTCAAGAAATAAAAATTCTAATATACATTTAATAACACACTATACTATAGCAGTACGGATTTTACACGATAAAATTTATTTTTGTTAAAATTCTGTATTTACCACAAAGAAATGTTGTATATTTAAAATCCAACATAACTCCAAACACATTTAAATAACACCACAAAAAAAAATTTACTGCAGTCACAATATAGGGAATGACAAATATAAATAATTATGAAATAATTGTATTATTCGTGCAAATTCATTTTGATTGAAAATAAATGAAATCTTAATAAGCATTTCAAATTAACATAAAAAAAATGTTTCAAATATAAATTGCCATTTTAACTTGGTTAATAATTTAAAAAATTTACCTATTATTTCTACTAGTCAAGAAATAAAAATTCTAATATACATTTAATAACACACTATACTATAGCAGTACGGATTTTACACGATAAAATTTATTTTTGTTAAAATTCTGTATTTACCACAAAGAAATGTTGTATATTTAAAATCCTACATAACCCTATACACATATAAATAACACCACAAAAAAAAAATTTACTGCAGTCACAATATAGGGAATGACAAATATAAATAATTATGAAATAATTGTATTATTCGTGCAAATTCATTTTGATTGAAAATAAATGAAATCTTAATAAGCATTTCATATTAACATAAAAGAAATGTTTCAAACATAATTTCCCATTTTAACTTGTTAATTAATATAAACAATTTACCTATAAATTGTTCTAGTCAAAAAATAAAAATTCTAATATACATTTAATAACACACTATACTATAGCAGTACGGATTTTACACGATAAAATTTATTTTTGTTAAAATTCTGTATTTACCACAAAGAAATGTTGTATATTAAAATCCTACATAACCCTATACACATTTAAATAACACCACAAAAAAAATTTACTGCAGTCACAATATAGGGAATGACAAATATAAATAATTATGAAATAATTGTATTATTCGTGCAAATTCATTTTGATTGAAAATAAATGAAATCTTAATAAGCATTTCATATTAACATAAAAGAAATGTTTCAAACATAATTTCCCATTTTAACTTGTTAATTAATATAACAAATTTACCTATAAATTGTTCTAGTCAAAAAATAA
Source organism: Schlechtendalia chinensis (assembly GCA_019022885.1). Taxonomy (NCBI): domain Eukaryota; kingdom Metazoa; phylum Arthropoda; class Insecta; order Hemiptera; family Aphididae; genus Schlechtendalia; species Schlechtendalia chinensis. The sequence continues at coordinate 6,425,345 of CM032345.1, read as the reverse complement.
AAATTCTAATATACATTTAATAACACACTATACTATAGCAGTACGGATTTTACACGATAAAATTTATTTTTGTTAAAATTCTGTAATAACCACAAAGAAATGTTGTATATTTAAAATCCTACATAACCCTATACACATTTAAATAACACCACAAAAAAAATTTACTGCAGTCACAATATAGGGAATGACAAATATAAATAATTATGAAATAATTGTATTATTCGTGCAAATTCATTTTGATTGAAAATAAATGAAATCTTAATAAGCATTTCATATTAACATAAAAAATATGTTTCAAATATAAATTGCCATTTTAACTTGTTAATAATTATAAAAAATTTACCTATTATTTTTCTACTAGTCAAAAAATAAAAATTCTAATATACATTTAATAACACACTATACCATAGCAGTACGGATTTTAAACGATAAAATTTATTTTTGTTAAAATTCTGTAATAACCACAAAGAAATGTTGTATATTTAAAATCCTAAATAACCCTATACACATATAAATAACACCACAAATAAAAAATTTACTGCAGTCACAATATAGGGAATGACAAATATAAATAATTATGAAATAATTGTATTATTCGTGCAAATTTATTTGATTGAAAATAAATGAAATCTTAATAAACATTTCAAATTAACATAAAAAAAATGTTTCAAATATAAATTGCCATTTTAACTTGGTTAATAATTTAAAAAATTTACCTATTATTTCTACTAGTCAAAATATAAAAATTCTAATATACATTTAATAACACACTATACTATAGCAGTACGGATTTTAAACTATAAAATTTATTTTTGTTAAAATTCTGTATAATATATTCTGTATTGTTAAATTTCAAAAAATTACCTATATATTGCTCTATAGTCACAAAATAAAAATTCTATAATAAATTTATCGATAAATTATTGTGTAAAATTAAAAATTTTGTTGGCCTTTCCTTATATTTATTTTAAACATGCTGTATTTACTATTAAGAGATTTATATCATGCCAATTTCTATACAACCTTATACACTAATTTTTAATAACACTATTGAATAAATTGTATCGACTCATATGATTATAGCTAATATAAATTTATCATAATCATTTGAATTCTCATAAATATGTGTAAACTGATTAATTATTGATTTCAGATAAAAGAAATACAAATGTTGGCAAGTATACTGAGAACAGAAAATTGCCAATTTGATATCTCCTATAAAGACATCTAAACAAATGTTAATTATGCTGGACCACATAAATTTATCAGGTCGGTCATAATAATAATAAGTAAGTAACATATACAGTTTAGATTATTTCTCATTCTCACATGTCATTCAAAATAATTTCCTTATAAATTGTTCCACCTTCACAATATGAAATCTAAAATGAATTTAACAAATATAGGTACTTTAACAAAAAAAAAAAAAAAATTTTTACACATAACAGTTTGCTTCAAAAAAGCGTCGATTAGTGAAGAAAAATGTTTTTACCATAAATTCCTATTCAAACTCATTCAATAATTTATATTAATTTCTTATATATTGTCCTACAGTTACAAAATAAAAATTCAAAAATAAATTTTTTAAAACACTATACTATAGTAGTACAGATTTTAAACGCTTAAATATATATATATGTTAAAGTTCTGAGTTTACTACAAAAAAATGTTATATATTTAAATTCCAATTTAATACCAAACCCATATAAATAACTTCAACAAAGCAATTTTACTATAGTTACAAAATACACACCTTAAAGTATATATGAAATAATTGTATTATTCGTGCAAATTCATTTTGATTGAACTTAAATGAAATCTTAATAAGCATTTCATATTAACATAAAAAAAATGTTTCAAGCATAAAGTGCCATTTTAACTTGTTAAATAATATTAAAAAATTACCTATAAATTGTAGTAGTCAAAAAATAAAAATTCTAATATACATTTAATAACACACTATACCATAGCAGTACGGATTTTAAACGATTAAATATATTTATTTTAAAATTTTGTATTTAACACAAAGATATGTTGTACATTTAAAATCCGATTAAACCCCATACACATATAAATAACACCACAAAAAAAATTTACTGCAGTCACAATATAGGGAATGACTTATATAAATAATTATGAAATAATTGTATTATTCGTGCAAATTCATTTTGATTGAACCTAATTGAAATCTTAATAAGCATTTCATATTAACATAAAAAAAATGTTTCAAGCATAAAGTGCCATTTTAACTTGTTAAATAATATTAAAAAATTACCTATAAATTGTACTAGTCAAAAAATAAAAATTCTAATATACATTTAATAACACACTATAATATAGCAGTGCAGATTTTGAACGATAAAATTTATTTTTGTTAAAATTCTGTAATAACCACAAAGAAATGTTGTATATTTAAAATCCTACATAACCCTATACACATATAAATAACACCACAAAAAAAAAATTTACTGCAATCACAATATAGGGAATGACATATATAAATAATTATGAAATAATTGTATTATTCGTGCAAATTTTTTTGATTGAAAATAAATGAAATCTTAATAAGCATTTCATATTAACATAAAAAAAATGTTTCAAGCATAAAGTGCCATTTTAACTTGTTAAATAATATTAAAAAATTACCTATAAATTGTACTAGTCAAAAAATAAAAATTCTAATATACATTTAATAACACACTATACAGAAGCAGTACGGATTTTAAACGATAAAATTTATTTTTGTTAAAATTCTGTATTTACCACAAAGAAATGTTGTATATTTAAAATCCAACATAACTCCAAACACATTTAATATTTACATTATTATTATTATTATATTATTAATATTATTACAATATTTAACATTTTATATTTACAAAGAAGTAATGTTTTAAACATAAATTGCTATTTTAACTCATTAAATATTTTGAAAAAATTCCATATATGTTGTTCTATTGTCACAAAATAATAATTCTATAATAAGTTTATCGATAAATTATTGTGTAAAATGAAAAATTTTGTTGGCCTTTCCTTATATTTATTTTAAACATGCTGTATTTACTATTATGAAATTTTTATCATGCAAATTCCTATACAACCATATACACTAATTTTTAATAACACTATTGAATAAATTGTATCTACTCATATGATTATGGCTAAAATAAATTTATCATAATCATTTGAATGGTCATAAATATGTGTTAACTTATTAATTATTGATTTCAGATATAAGAAATACAAATATTGGCAAGTATACTGAGAACACAAAATTGCCAATTTGATATCTCCTATAAAGACTTCTAAACAAATGTGAATTATGCTGGACCACACAAATTTATCAGGTCATTCATAATAATTATTACATAGCGTTTATAGTTCAAATTACTTTTCATTCTCACATGTCATTGCATTAAATTTACTTATAAACTGTTTCTCCTTGACAATATGAAATCTTAAATGAATTTTACAACTATAAGTAGTATACCACTACAGAAAAAAAAATGAAAAAATTGTACATCTAAATGTTTGTTTCAAACAAGTTGTGATTACTAAACACAAATGTTTCTAACTTAATGTTAATATTTTTTAATGCATTTCCCGCAGAGTTTTAAATAATTGCAACAGATAATAAAAAAAGCATAATTTATGTACCTACCTTGATATGTCTTTTTAAATTCGTTGATGATTTCTTTGAAGTGCTTTTGGTTTTCCTCGTTAGCAGGCGTAACATGTATAACACTTAAATATTTACATTAGTCTTTTTGAAATATTTAAAATTCTTATCGAATTCATGTTATGTAAGTTGACAACGTTCCTTATTTATATTCGTATTCGTTATAAATAACAATTATATAACTAACAATTATACTTAAAATATTTAAATTAAACGCATTCAATACACTACATACACTGAATTCTGTACACATTACAGTATTGCTCAAGCGGACAGCCGTCCGGTGCGTGTTGTTTTTCCCATTCCGTCTTTTTGGAATTCCCGATGATAAAACCGGAAGTTTATTAATAATTACATACATACCTAATGTAAATCTTAAGTCGATAGCGGACGATGAAGTCCTGGTGCAACACAACGTCATATTGTTACATGTGTATTTTTGATGCTAAATATATAACACCTTTTTCCAATACCGATTATTATTATATACTAATGACACGAATTCGTAGAAACCATATTATTATTACCCAGTTGTGGTAATTTACACATGAATTCATTGGAAATCCACGTATCATATTTAATCAAATAACATCGATGGGAATGATTTTAGGAAATTGTATCACATGATAATTGATATGTATATATTTATAATATTGATTAGGTGCCTGAATAAATTTGAACGGCCTGAGGAAATCGTTCAAGTTCATTAAAACCATGAACGTCGTTCACGTTGTATTTGAAAGAAAACGAGTGATGTTCACGTATCGTTCACAAAATATGAACGTGAACGCCTGAACGTCGTTCCTTCCAAACACCGTTAAAATAATTAATAATAATTCCCTATGAATTGTACTACATTCACAATATTAAATCGATAATAAATTTATCGACAAAATATACAGTAACACCATAATTATTCTTGCCACTGCTATGAACTTTGGTTAATCGAACAGTGATTACTACTAAGCAATTTCTATTACATAAATTCCTATTTAACCTTTATAATAATCAATGAACATATCGAATAAATTGTACTACAGTCACATAATTTGATTATGTCTGAAATTTCTTTACCATAATTATTTGAATGTTTTTGAAAATGTGTAAAAAAATTATGATAAATTGTTTAATTTTTAATTACAGTAAAAAGAAATACAATTGATGAACCGAATACTAAAATTTTCACTTCTTTTGCATTATATACTATAAAACTTCTCTTTTCATTGTGCCACTAATGTTAAACATGTCTGTCCTATTTGCCTAAAAATAGTGTATATATTCTAAATTCCTATGTAACCACATATACTCATAAATAATACCACCAACAAAATTGTACTATAATCACAAAAATATATTTATTGATTAAATATATTATGCGACTAATCCTTTTCGTTGTACATCAATGAAGTTATGTCATACAGCCATGTTTACTAACTGAAAAGAAATGTTTCTAACCTAAATTCCTATTCAACCATAAATAATAATAAATGAAACTATCTAATAAATTGTACTACTGTAACATAATTATGTCTGAAATTAGTTTATCATAATTATTTGAATGTTCTTAAAAATGTTAAAAAAAAGTATTGAAATTTGTTTAATTTTTGATTACAATAATAAGAAATACAGTTGATGAATTTAATGATTATAATCACTGTTTCTGACAATTTCACTTTCTATGCTTTAAATACAAAACCTCTACAGATTTTTGTTGTACTACTATTCCCTTTTGTTAAACAGGTGGGTCATATTTTCTAAAAAAATATTGTTAATAATTTAAATTTCTATTCAACCATATATGTATATAACCATACCAACCATATAAGTATAAATAAAAATATCCAATAAGTTGTTTTACAATTTTACATAATTATGTCTAAAAAAATTTTTTTTTGTTTTTCAAATAATATATTACTACAGGTTTTTGTTGTACCACTATTAACTTATGTTAAACAGGTCAGGTGTATTTACTAATAAGTAATGTTTATAACTTAAATTTCTACTTAACCTCATATCATAATGAATAACTTTCGAATAAATTGTACCCTTCTTCTTCTTCTTCTCCCTCGTCTCTATCTTAGCTATTTGGGGTTGGCCTCCTGTGTCCTAAACTTTACTTAACACTATCTCCTACATCATCTATATACACTTCAGTAGTTCTCATATCACACCCAATAGCATGCAACTACTTTTTCTTCGATTTTTATTTTTCTCTTTTTCCTTCAAGGTTCATTTCCAACCGTTCATACAACTTCCGAATTTTCTCTCCTCGTATGACAAACATGACCAAACCATCTATGTCTATGATCTCTCATCTTATCCACACTGATTGACACTACTCCTTGTCACTCCACTCATCCATCTAAGCACTACAGTACCATAGTACTACAGTCACAAAATTAAATCTAAAATAAATTTGTCGACAAAGTATACTATACCACTACACCTTTTTTTTATAACTAAATAAAAATATTTGTTACTTAACTCCTCTTCAACTGCATATAAAAATAAATAACACAACCAAATAAACTGTACTCTAGTCACAAAGTAAAATCTGAAATAAATTTATTGACTCAGCTTACAATACCACTATGATTTTCGTTGAACAGCAATAAACTTATGTTAAACAAGCTGTAAAAACTAAAAAGAAAACTGTACAATTTAAATTCCTGTTCAGTCTCATATAATAGTAAATAACACTGCTGAAAAAATTATACCACAGTCACAAAATCAGGTCTAAAATATATTTATCAACTAAGTATACTTTACCACTATGACATTTCCTTATAAAACCATTAACTTATGTTAAAGTAATTTTATCAATTAATGATAATCAAGTGTTTGTATTATTTTCTAAAATTATATCGTGGTACATATCATTATAATTCTAATACTAATATTTACTTTTTGTTATATTAACTGTTAGTTATTATTTTATTCATTTGTAATTTTATTCAATTGCATACTCTTATATCTTCATAAACACTCAACTTTAAAATAATACTTGGGTGTATTTGAAATATTTCTAAACATATTATTCATAAAATTTATAAAAAAAAAATGTTGATGTATCAATGGGATTTTTATTTGATTTTCTTGTTTTTCGTGACCTGTTTTTCAAATTTGTTGTCTTTTCTTAATTTAAATCAAAAACAAAATTTAACATATTTGTATGTACACAACCTTATGAATTATAACATAGTGACTACATAATATTATGTGAAAACATATATTTGTTTTATTGTGAATTAATAATAATAATAAAATATTGTTCTGTTAAATATTTTTGTTTATTATTATTATTATTTTTTTTTTTTAATGTATTATGAGGAACATAAAATAAATATTTTTATATAATTATTCAATGAATATATATATATAATGAATTATATTGTTCTTCATAGTCTTTTTAGTATATTTGTTACTGGATTTTTTACTGGTTTCACTTAAACATGACAACTGATGTAAATAAAGTCAAGTATTTCTAGTCTCACAGATAATTTAATAGTGTAATCGTAATCAATGGTTATACAACAACAAGATGATGTGATTTTCAATAATCAAACATTATGTCTGTCCACACCTGAAAATGTTGTTTATAGAATATTGTTAATACGAGTCTAATGACTTATAGCCTCTTGGATTTCGTTACAAACCGAACACTGAGTTGTCTTATAATTAATTTATAATTAAGACCGGTATTGGGTGTGAAATGTGTGTATCTGGTGTTCTGATACATTCAGTACAAAAATATTTGGTTTAGTTTGAAGTCGATCAAACATTGTTCAGAACCCAAACGTTAGATGGACATTTCGACATGATACAATTTCGGGATCATTCGTTTGTAGAAAAATTCAAGTGCGATGTATATTTCATTAACACTGTTCAAACGTTTGTATTTTATTTCAAACATGGAATGCGAAATGTTGCACATTTTAACAACATATTTAGAACACGTTAATTGGATACAAATGAATGTTCAGGTGCGGGCAAAAATTTTTTCCATTTCAACGAAAGCATGTAAAGAAAAAAGTTATTATCGCGTAGTTTTTTGTTTTTTTCACGTCGTCTCCGTGTTCACGTTGTGATATAACGAAAGTATTGAACAGGATATATCGCCGATATACCGGACTGGTTTAGGTGCGGACGGTGTATGTTTTTGTTGTATGACGTATAAATCGTGTTCGGACGACAAACCAAGAACCAAAGACTACAAATGTTTAGGGTTATGCCGGGAACGGCCGCGGAACAAAGACGACCGGTATACCGTAAAGAAGGAGGACGATGAGGAGGAGGACGATGAGGAGGAGGAGGAGGAAAAACGACGACGTGGAACCGAAGCGCGCGCGCGCCGTGTATGTGTGTGTGGTACGTGCGTGTGTACGTGTCGAGTGCGTACGTGTCCGAGGCGTTCGTTGCGGTTGTAAACCGGTCGTGCGCTCCCGCGTTCGTCGTGTTCCCGTCAAAGGCTATTCGCGGTTCCGGTAATCACGTTCACGAGACGGTCGGGTCATGTCCGGCAAGCTGATCGTCGTGTCCAACCGACTTCCGTTCGTGCTGAAACGGAACGGGCTGACGCGCGAATGGGAGAGAAAGGCCAGGTAAATGAACCGGGGGGGAATCGTTCGTTTTCGACAACCCGGGCGTCCCGCAAATGGACCGAAAGCCCCCGTCGTCGCGGTCGAAACGGAAACAATTCCGTTTGCGGACGTCAACACCGGAAGTGCCCGCTGTCCGGCGCGACAACGTTTTTTTCGTCGTTTCGGCTCGAGTGTCCACACTTACGCCCATCCGTTCTAGGCGTTTCAATCGTCCCGCCGGTGTCCAACACACTCGTACAGAGCGTTATTGTCAATCCGGTCGCGTATCGTACCATTTCCAATCTATTCATTTATTTTTCCGTATTATTTGATTTTCGTTTTGCTCGACCCCCCCGCCCCCCTTTATTTGTCCAAACGTGCGGGAAAGTAAATAAATAGTGATGCCGATCGGTTTTGTTTTCCGTTTTTAGTGCTGGTGGTCTGGTCACTGCCGTGGCGCCCGTGGTGGTTCAAGGGAACGGATTATGGATTGGATGGCCTGGCGTCCATTTAGAGAAAGGCGAAAAAATACCGGAATCGGATCCCGACGATACGACGCCTACTGCCGGACTGCAATCGGACAAAGTCGGTTGTTCTCGTTGTTCAATATGTCAACGCGTTCCGATCGTACTGATTTCAAACCACGTTTTTCCAGGTCATACCCGTTCATTTCGATCCTCAAACGTTCGACAGTTATTATAACGGTTGCTGCAATGGAACGTTTTGGCCACTATTCCATTCGATGCCTGATAGAGCGCAATTCTGTGTCGAATCTTGGAAAGTAATAATCGATAACGAAAACATAGTGTGCATATGACTAATTCGAGATTTCATTGCGTTGTTCTTAGTCGTACTGTGCGGTCAACAAAGAGTTTGCGTCCAAAACGGTTGGTGCCTTGGAAAGTCTGTCAAAAGAGGATAAAAATTCTGGAACGCCCGTCGTTTGGTTGCACGATTATCATCTTATGTTAGCAGCCAACAACATTAGAAATGTAAAGTGGGAATTCGTATCTATATACACTACGACGATGTGTCATAGAAATGTTAACATTTTGCCTTATGTATTATTTTATATCGTCTGTCTGTACATCGGTTGTGAAACATTGTTTCCAGAATGTCACCCGCCCCTTTTGACATATCATTAACGTGTTACCAAACTATTTCATATTTTTTTAACACTGTAATGACCTGTATAGACCTATATATATATATACATAACTTATAAATTATTATTTTAGGCAGCCGATGAAAAAAATTTGAAATTCAAACTAGGATTTTTCCTTCACATACCATTCCCTTCGTGGGATATCTTCAGGCTGTTCCCGTGGGCCGATGAAATTCTTCAAGGAATGCTGGGTAACGATTCAAATCGCTTTACATTATGTGGAAATTCATCGTTATCATTTCTAGGTTGCGACATGGTCGGTTTTCATATTGAAGACTATTGTTTAAACTTCGTGGACTGCTGTCAACGGCGATTGGGTTGCCGCGTTGATCGCAAGCATTTACTCGTGGAACACGGAGGTCGCACAGTGCGCATTTGTCCGTTGCCCATTGGTATACCGTTCAGTCGGTTTGTGGATATGGCGAAACAAGCGTCGTCGGTGATAAGTACGCCATTACAGCTGGTACTCGGTGTGGATCGATTGGATTACACCAAAGGATTAGTGCACAGATTGAAAGCTTTTGAATTGTTGCTGGAGCGATATCCACAGCACAAGGGCAAGGTAGCCCTAATGCAAATCGCCGTACCGTCGCGTACGGACGTGAAGGAGTACCAAGACCTCAAAGAAGAAATGGACCAGCTAGTCGGACACATCAACGGACGTTTCTCGACGCCCAACTGGTCGCCGATCAGATATATTTATGGTTGTGTCAGTCAGAATGACTTGGCAGCATTTTATCGTGACTCGGCCGTCGCGATGGTCACGCCGCTCAGGGACGGCATGAATCTGGTAGCCAAAGAGTTCGTCGCTTGTCAGATTAATGAAATACCCGGTGTTCTGATCGTGTCGCCGTTTGCCGGGGCCGGTGAAACAATGCACGAAGCGTTAATTTGTAATCCGTACGAGTTGGTCGAAGCTGCCAATATTTTGCACAGGGCATTGACCATGCCCGAAGACGAGAGGATCTTAAGAATGAGGTGTTTGAGACGCAGAGAAGAAATAAACGACGTTGATTATTGGATGCGATCGTTTTTGAAAGCTATGAGCACACTGATATGTGAAGACGGAGACGAAGTTTTACCGACTATCATGCAACCGGTCACATTGCAGGACTTTGACGATTACTTATCTAAGTAAATAATTTTTTTTGTTCAACTTTCAATTGTATTTGTTAATTTTTGTTTTTTTTTTTTTTTGTAGGTATATCGGTAACACAAAAAAACTCGCATTGCTCTTGGACTATGACGGTACACTGGCTTCATTGGCGCCACACCCGGACCTGGCTATATTACCTGTAGAAACTAAAAATGTATTGGAAAGATTAGCTAACATGTCCGACGTATACGTGTCTATTATTTCTGGTAGGAACGTTTACAACGTAAAAGAAATGGTAGGTTGTTGAACGCATTACGTACGTGCAGCTATGAAATCGTTTACGGGTTTTAGGTCGGCATCGAGGGTTTGACATACGCTGGTAATCATGGGCTGGAAATCCTTCACCCGGACGGCAGTATGTTCGCGCATCCAGTGCCCGACGAGTACGTAGAAAAAGCCGTTGTTTTGTGTAGAACCCTGCAGGACCAAGTAAAATAACAATGACAATAACAGCACGGTCGACGGTCGTAATGCGTAATCCCCGTGGCGGTTTTAGGTTTGTCAACGTGGTGCCTGGGTGGAAAACAAAGGCATTCTATTGACGTTCCACTATCGCGAAGTGCCTGTCGACGACCGGGCCGAGCTCACGTCCTTAGCGCAGCAACTGATCGAAGAGGCGGGATTCAAAGCGGTCCCGGCTCATTGCGCCATCGAAGCCAAACCCCCGGTGCAGTGGAACAAGGGACGCGCGTCGTTGTACATTTTGCGCACCATTTTCGGCCTGGATTGGAGCGAACGCGTACGCATCATCTATGCCGGCGACGACACGACCGACGAGGACGCAATGCAGGTAATTGGGCCGCTCGGCCCGTAAGAAAACGCGTTGTGTGTGCGTTAATCGTGCATTCGTGTCGTTTTAAAGGCGTTGAAAGGCATGGCGGCGACGTTCAGAGTGACCCAGTCTCAGATCGTCAAGACTTCCGCCGAGAGGCGTCTGCCGAGCACGGACTCCGTGTTGACCATGCTGAAATGGGTGGAAAGACATTTCGGCCAACGGCTGCCACGCGACGACAGCGACGGCAACCTGAGCGACCATCTGCAGTTGTCCTTTGGTGAAATGAAAATGGAACTGAGCATGCCGGAAGACAAGTCTCCGCCGCGTTAACCAACGCTCTGGGCGAACTGTCGTCAATGCGACCAGCTAATCAAATAAATAAATAAATACCATTCGGATCGAGTCGTACACGCAGCGCTACACACAAATATATACATTAATTATAGTAAATATTTAATAATTTACGAAACTATTGGGAATTTAAACTGGTGAATAGTGGAATTAAATAAATAACCGGATAAAACGTGTGTATACTTATTTTGCCTATCTTTGAACCCCGTGAAAAAATAATCCTGTGCGTGCCCGTCGTGCTCGCGTCACGCGGTCATGTTGTTCAAGTCACATAATCGGACGGACCGAACAACCGTTTCGGGACAATCGGCTCGAATCGCGTACGATGCGCCCGCTAATAAAACCGTCTGCAGCCACACGTACGTTGCCGAAGATCGTGATGTATCACCGGGCGCCCGCCCACTCTTGCAACCGACAACCGTAGAGGAGGTCTGTTGTTCGTGACGCGTTTCCGTTTCCGTTATCGTTTGTTGTTTAAAAAGATGATTCATGCTGAACCGGACCGGCACAGACCCGTATCGGACCGCACATTTCAGGTTCGGCATTGTATCGTTTTGCACCGACAGACACAGACCGTCGTGAACGAGTCGAAAGTAATTTTTACGTACAGTTAAGTGACTACACGTAGCGCGACCAGTGCTATAACGCGTGGTTTTTATTTTAAAACCATGTTTAAGCGCTTGTCCGTCCGAACATTCAGCCATGACGGCGATAGCCTTAGACGAAGAACGACAAAAACAACAACAAACCACGAAAAAGTGTCCACGAAAAGCGTTACCTAAATTAAGATACCCACTGGGGACTGTCACGAAAAAGCTATACAGAAAAAAAAACCTAAATCTCCTTTATGGTTTGTTTCCATGGCAACCATTGTTTCGGTTTTGAAAAAATTTAAATTTGAATTTGAAAAAAAAATTTTCACACATAAGACATAAAATGTCTCACTTAACGCGGACTCGTATGCGTTAATCATTTTTCTTAATAGGCTTATATAGAATGTGTGTGTGTGTGTGTGTGTGTGTGTGTGTGTGTGTGTGTGTGTGTGTGTGTGTGTGTGTGTGTGTGTGTGTGTGTGTGTGTGTGTGTGTGTGTGTGTGTGTGTGTGTGTGTGTGTGTGTGTGTGTGTGTGTGTGTGTGTGTGTGTGTGTGTGTGTGTGTGTGTGTGTGTGTGTGTGTGTGTGTGTGTGTGTGTGTGTGTGGTGTGTGTGTGTGTGTGTGTGTGTGTGTGTGTGTGTGTGTGTGTGTGTGTGTGTGTGTGTGTGTGTGTGTGTGTGTGTGTGTGTGTGTGTGTGTGTGTGTGTGTGTGTGTGTGTGTTTTGAGAGTCTATGCCGGCTGAACAGAAATTGACTGTATGTTTGAAATGAGAAAGTAATTATTAATGTATTAAAATTTCAATTAAAATATAAATAATAATGAGTTTATAATTACAATTTTTTAAAATTATTAGTCATTTTAATTCTGTGCAAATGTTTGGAACAAGTTACCTATAGATGTCGATGTATCTGAATCTGAGGGGTGTTCTGTTGGACTTAAAGTATAAGCCTGTGTGGATTGAAGTATTGATTGAAATCCTGATATGTTTTGTTGTTGATGCAATTGTTGTGATTCTAAATGTTTTAGTTCCAACTCGGATATCACGGAAACACTCTAATTTTAGCTAAATGCTGATGATATGGAGAAAATTGTTTCACTGTCAAACTCTATACTTTGAAAAAACTGATCAATCACATTAATTTCTGTTTTTCTTTATTTGACTTAACTCCTTCTTCTATTTCTTTTTCAATAATGTATTTCGTCAAATGCGAGGACGCGGATTCTGACGTGGTACGGCATTCTGTTTTTATTTTTATTTTTTTCGGAGTCATAATTTTCTTAGGTTGAGGTACACAAAATGATTGAGATGGTGCCGGTAGCGTACTATGTGTAATATTTTCATCCGACGAAGAAATACTCTCCATGACGATGTCGTTAGATCGATTAGTTTCGTTTTCAGAAAAAGTTTCTTCGTTCTTCCGTATCGGAACTGTTTCTCTCCGCGTCACTTTGAGCTTCAACCGAGGACACTGTTTCCCTTTCCTTCGTATAAGGTATCGAAAAATTCGTCTCCGATTCATATCATGACAATGGGTCCGCGCGGTGCCGGTTCAGTGCGAATCATCCTTTTTAGACGTGAAATAATTGCGCACGAACAAGTGTTACGGCCGGTCTCACACGAACGGTTATTTATCGGACGACGTTTTTATCGTATTAAAATGTTCTCGTACAGTGTCTAAAAGTACACGGATATATATATATATATATACATATCAGAGGTGTTCACACAATAACGATAAAAGTATCGTCACGCGACACCATGAAAACTATCGTACGCGTTTTCAACGTTCTATACGATAACAACGTCGTACGATATAAATACGTCGATCGAAATTACACCATGTCCTCGGAGGTTTTTTCAGCTAATTTTTTTTTTTTTTTTTTGTATTTAAGTAATAATTTTCAAATGCAAACTGTACGGTGGACCAACCTACTATGAAGTGAAGCATGCGCCCACATTTTTCGATTTTTCTTTTCGTTTTTTTCTCTGGTTCGTATCCCACGTATCGAACTGTAATGTCATTCATTGTTCGTTGATAAACACGTATATTCAATAAATTAACGCACAAGAAACAAACAAACCGCAACACGCAACATAACGTACAATTCGATACTGACTTTTAGATCGTCCGATCGTTCGCGTGTACCGCGCCGGTCTCGCACTCGATCCGACTAGATCGGACGACTGCGCGCGAACTTTCTCCCGACCCTCGTCAATGTACTTAGCGCTCTAACCCGATTTCGTCATGCGATCACGTGCGTTCAGCACCGACCTGCTGCGACTCGATCCCGACTGTTTTGGACTTTTGTCCGTAGGCCAATGTAGTTTTTTCATTTTTTTCCAGTATTTCAACCGTGACGAACATTACGACAATTCACATGTACAAGATCCCGAAAAATTAATTCTTGCGATAAAATTCCGTTAAAACCCGTTCTGTTGTTGAGCGTCTACTTGTTCTTCGCCTCATCGACGAACCACGATACTGGTCTCGGCCAGACAAAAAAACTCGTTCGTCTTATTGACATTTTCGTCAAGGAAAAATACGAAAACGTGAAACGGATATGTTTAAAGTATCTAATCGAATACGACAAGCGGTACATCTACGTAGTCGTTCCGACCAGGCGCGGATCCCCGTAGACCAGGGGTCGGGAACCTTTTCGTAAGAAAGAGCCATTTTTTCAAAAAATTACAAAACCATGACGTCCAGGGAGCCGCACAGGTTTGAACAACCTTTTTTTTTCGTAGTAGTTGTTAGTATAGAATATTAGAATAGAGATAGTATTATTATTTCATTAAGAAATTGATAGGCATTAAATACAACATAATAATACGTTTCAAATTTTTTAATTTAGAAAATATAGAAAAATTTATTACATTAATTTATTATTATTATTATTATTATTGTTTATACAAATATAACATTATTTATTTTAATAAAATAACACACACAAAATAATTATCTACTTAATATTAGTGGGATTTTTGACACTGAATTTCTCCGCACAGCTTATTCAATTTTGGCGTGTAATCTGAAGTTTTCAATAACGCAGGTATAATATAATTTATATTTTACGGTCTCGATATATTGATTTGATGAATTTTCCAAAGAGCCGCAGGTTGCATGTTAAAGAGCCGCATGCGGCTCCGGAGCCGCAGGTTCCCGACCCCTGCCGTAGACCCTTGTTAAATTTTTTCATTAGCATCGTTTTATAATTCTAACTCTTATCTACGATACTCTGTAGAAAGACAATTCGAAATGAAGTCGTAGCTATGGGATTCCAATAAATTTCGTTTTGGAAAATATTTTTATTATTCGATGCGACAAAATGAGGATTAAAGTCGTTTTGATTAAGACGGCCCCCCCCCCGTAAATAAGTTCTGGATCCGCGGTTGCCACCGACTTACGGCCAAGCACCGGACACGACTCCTGGGCGGGGGGGGGGGGGTGCGTCACGGTATTCGGGTATCGTTTTTTTTGTTTTTCGCGAGCACGAACGGGCGAGAAAACGCGGATAGAGCGTTTCCGCGGCGACCGATTTTCTCTTGGCAAACAACGCGGCGACGAGGACACGACGACGACCGTCCGTCCGTCCGACTAGCTCGACAAGCCGCAATGTCCAAGTGCGAACCGTCCGCGGACGGCCGCGCGTTGGACCGGAAACCGTCGACGGCGTTCTGTAAGATTTGCCGTTGCGGCGGCAGCAGCGAACGGTTGATACAGCCGTGCCGCTGCCGAGGTGATTCCGCGCGTCTAAAACCCATCACAAACGTTCGTCGACGGAGACGTTAACCCGGAACTTATTTACTTGATCAAAACCGACTTTAATCCTCGTTTATTCGAACGACGAAATATTTTTCCAAAACGTTTTACCGGAAATCGTTTGCGACGACACACCGGAAAATCCCGTGGCTACGTACCTTCGTTTCGAATCGTCTCTCGCCGCAGGCTCGGTCGGCCACGTACACCTGTCGTGCCTGGAACGATGGCTGAACGAACGGGGCTTCGACCGGTGCGAGCTGTGCCTGTTCCGGTTCGCCGCGCTGCGCACGCGCCGGTACCCCGTCTGGCGGTCCATGGCGGTGTGGGCGCGCGACCCCCGGAACCGCGCCGTCCTGTACACCGATCTGATCGTCGTGGCCGTGCTGACCGCGGTGGCCGTGCTGCTGATCACGGTCCTGGTCGCGTTCGCGGTCGACACGGGACGCGCGGGCGCCAACAGGTTCGGTCCCGCGCGCGTTCTGTCCGACGGCACACGTCCGACGGTGTTGGTAACGGCGTGACGTGACGTTGCTCGCCCGGCGCAGCTACGCGGACCTGTTGGTTCGCTGTCTGACCGTCGCGTGCGCCGCGGTCGTGGCCGTCGGCTACGTTTTCTCCACGCTGACCGTCGTCGGCAACGTCTGCCTGGCCTGGTACACGTGGTGGCGGAGCTGCAACGACATCAGACTGCGCCGCGAGCGACAACCGTCCGCGTGACCAGTCCGCCGAGTCCGCCGTGCGTTTTCCGACGGCGATCGAACACTCGCCGTTTTCAACGCGGACGTTAATCGAGTCGAAACGGTCGTTTTTTTGTTTGTATCGGAACGGGCAAAAAGTACACGGGAATAAAATATTAACTCTTCTGTTATCAGAGTCTATTTCGCGAATAGTGCACAAATGGTGCAAAAGGTTATGAAAAAAGGATAATCAACTCGACTTGGCGGCGGTTCGGGACCATCGACGAGTTTTCTTCGAAACACTTGGTCGAAACTTTCATATACAAAAATTATTTCAAATTTATTTTCAGTCACCCAAAAGAATGAACAGAATTTAAAACTATTATTATATATATAAAAAAAAATAATTAAAATAACACGTTTCTGAATATACTCAAAAGATGTAGTGTAAAGATCCAATAAAATTCTCAAAAAAATATAAAAATGTGTACAATTTAAAAGATCAATCAGGCTACTCATAATGGATTATTACTTACATGCCGAAGTTGCAAAAACGGCCTGAATAAAAAACTGATACTCCTAACAAATTATTAAACCCTTAATACGATATACTCTACACTATAAATTGATATATTAACACTTTAATTATAATTTCAATAATTTGAAGTACCGGTATCGGAACCGAAAGTTTACTTTTTTTCAGAACCGATAAAAACATTAAGGTTCCAATCCTTGGTTGAAAGTCCCTAGCATCTTGAGTACCGGTTCATAATCATGAGGTCTGTGGTCAATATGCACCAAAACTTAATGATTTACGTTGCACACTTTCTATCTGGTCCCTATTGATTTCAGTAGGAAGGTACCATATAAACAACGGCATACTCCAGAACAGATCTAACAAGTGCACAGTATAACGCTTTAAGCGTTCCAATCAAATTAAATTCACTAGAGACCCATTTTTACTGAACCTAGTGCTTTTTAGAACCTCGCAACAAGATTATTCGATACGATCGTGGAAGATGAGTTTTATCGATCAAGTGCGACACTAAGATTATTGACCATGATCGTTATAGAACATCAATACCGAACAACGTTGATCGAAGCGGTTTACTACGTTTACGAAACCAACGATCAATAGTGCTTGGAACGCGCACGGTCAAGTGCAATTTTCGCGTTTTATTTTATTTTATAGAACACAGGTTTTTTTTCACAGTCAAAAGATGATCGCTTTATTTTATTATATTATACATTTCTCAGTAAGTTACAAAATAATATATATTCTTACAAAATAACATTAAACACTACTTTTAATTATACGTTCAAATGATTTACAATGTGAAATACATTCAACTTAAGAACTACGAATTCCTGTAATATAAACCAAACAAAACGGAGAAAAAAATGATTATCAGTTACTGTACACCGAAACAGACATAATATCTTAACGTAACTTGTTTTTGGTCAGCTTTTACAACAATAGCATCAAAATAAAATTGTTTTTGTTCAGAACCACCTCCAAAACGTTTAGAAAAAGACTTGCATCAGCAATTCACTTAATGTATAGAGTGTACAAACACTTTCATAGTTTGATTTGATCGAAAAACAGATTCAGTTAAAAATATCCGATTAGGGTACAAAAAAAAAAAAAAATTGTTAAAATGATTACACTTTAAACTGTAATAAAAAAGAAACCTAGTCAACGAAGTAGGTGTACTTTACCATACATTTTAAGTTACCTTAGATAACTGTAATGAAATTTGGAAACAAATATGTCAATTTACAATATGTAAAATGAACATGGTGACATTTATATAGACATACAAAATTAACATTCGCACACGTTCACACACAAGAGATATTAGAATTATTAAATAAATATTTGTATATAAAAAAAAAAAAACCAAAAATAATGTAATATAACTGATTTCATTTGATGGCTTGTTAATTGAATATTACATTGTTTCAAGTTACAACTATCTCCGTATAAAATATAGTATATTTTATTGTTTCCATACATACTATGGATTAAATATGGCAGTTTTAAATTTATACATTAACAGGTCAGTTACTTAAAACCATAAATACATATTATTTTAAAGTAAAAACAAAAAATTCCATTTTTGCGATAAGTAACCTATGTTTATTATTAATTATATCGTCACTAAACGAACTATTATATTTTATACTGAGAGAATAACGGAATTGTGTTTTGGAAACATAATTATTTTTACTATGATGGAAAAAATATCTAAAAATGTAAAATAAATAAATTTAAATTACTGAGAAAATAAAAAAAATCCATTATTGTATCATTAGTATTCTATTTTTATATAGAGATGACTAAAATAGTTTCAAACGATCAGTTTTGTGCTTAATGCGAATCTGTAGATTTCTCCGGACTGGGCGGCAAATGGTTGCAAGTAGTTCTCCAATCTACAGTATGATCAGTTATCTTGTAGAATTTGGTAGACATCTTGTTGTATATTGGCAACAACTCGTTAGCTTCATTGGACAATGCCTGAAAATATAAACGCGTGTGTGTATATTAGATAGATAATCCATTTTACAAATGTGTTGTACAAACTATGGTACTTATCCAGTCAATAAAAATTAAATAAAATTTTTTTTAAACTTTTCTTCAAAAACCATATATTTTACATATGGTATTTAAATTTGAAAATTAAAAATTTTAATAATAATATAATATTGAAAATGTATCACAAAGTGTTTAATAAAAACCTTCACGTTGACTGACTAGAGGTTTATTCCCATAGCATTATTGTGTACCACAATTTTCTATAAAAATTTATCACAGGAAAAGTTATGATGAAATTTTGAAAAAGAATAACACCAAAAAAGAATATAATTTTAACGGTCAATTCTGACAATTGTTTCTTTAAAATATTAAACTCATCAATGTATTAATTTGGAAAAAAAAAGAAATATTCACAAAACATAAGTCTGAACCCAATCAATATATTCTTTTTAAACACTATGTATTAATTTAATGACCACTTATTATTTTTGTTTTAAAATTAATATATAAGATATTTTATAACAGTTATAACACAAAGAAAAATTATAATATAAAAATATAACACATAAAAATTGCATACATGTATAGAAATATTAGTCAATGTTAACAATTATAGAAAATGTGTGTATAAAATACATAATACAATGTAATTGTAATTTCAAATTTCATATTACTATGTTATTGGAAATACAGTCGGGTCTCGATAATCCGAACACAGGCTAATCCGAAAGACGCGGTAATCCGAACGAGCTTGAGAATTATCTTATCGCTATATGTAATATGTATGTATGTATTTATAAATAATATTTTCCGGACGTTTGCGGGACAAGGCATACCAATCCATAATAGAAACCAGTGTACAAAAAAAAATCAATCAATATTTTAAATAGTAAAATTGATGTTTTTTTTTAAGCCATAGGTAATCCGAACAAATCGCTAATCCGAACGACCCAATCGCCTTCGGATTATCGAGACCCGACTGTATATTGAAAAAATAGTAATTGTAATTGTATTAATTACTAATGAATTACAAACATTAAAAACCTGTATTAATGTCTTAAACTTACTACTAAAAATAATTTCTTACTTTCAAATATATTATAGCATCAGACCCAAATCCATCACAAGACAACAAAACCAAATCACCATGTAAATATCTAGCGTAAAGTCTAGAAATAGGCAGTCCATATCCATACCCTAAAATTTAAAAATCATCACATTAAAAAAAATTCATACTTTTTAACATATTCAAATATAGAATAATCATAACAAAGAAACTTTCCTGCTAATGGCACTGTATGTGCATCTGATTTTGAAGGTTGTGGTGCAGTCGAATACATATAGTGAAACAAGCGATCACTCAAACTTCTCGGAATACCACCTCCTTGGTCAGACACCTGTTAAAATAATATTTTATTATTATAATTATCATAATAATTATTTTGTATCCATATACTTCTAGATAATTTAATATTATTACTTTTAAACTATTATGGTATGAAACCTAATTAATTATTACCACATATGCTATCAACACACTATATCACAAATAAGCACATTAATTTTTTTTTACAAATATAAAAATAATATTATTTAATAGTATTAAATAAGTAGGATTACATGTTAACAATATTGAATTTATTCTCCCGCTAATTAATCATTAAGACCAACTAGACATTTATCTGTAAAATACCTACACTTAACTAATTTTTACATTTATAACTTGTCATTAAACAGGTAAACATTAATTTTTTATAATTTTATTTTTCAGCATTTATATGGGATTTTGTTTTGTTTTTCAGTCTATTTAAATTAATAACCCAAGAAATAACAAACTGATTAAAACACTGGGATAATATTAATTTATTTTTATAATTGAAATATTTTTCAAAACAGAAAATAGATTTGTATGCATTAGTAATTTACAGTTGATTAACAAAATATTGTGTTTAATAAAAAATAAATTTATTATATGGATTAATATTGGATTTAACATTCAAATTCAAGAACTTGTGAATAATTAAATATTATTAAATATATATATATATATATGTTAAATATCAAATTAGTGTCCTGAAATATGTATAGATTATAATACATTTTATTTTTATTATTCATTATGAATGTAATTAATTACTATTTTTTTTTTTTAAATAAGATATAAAGAAAGAACTAAAAACATTTATCTGTAAAAAACAAATAACAATTGAAAGAAAATGATTTATAGGAAATTAATCTAAATTGTTTATTTGAACATCAATATTGAAAAGATCCATTTCAAAGAAGTCCTCCTCAGTACAGTTACATTTTCTTTAAAACAAATATTTAAATTTCCAAAAATATAGGAAATATTAAACTCACTTTAACACAAACATCTTCTTTTCCTTTTACTACTGTCACAAGCAATGGTGGCAAAACATCAGTCTTATGTTTCTCAACAATAGCTCTCATTGCGTTTTTGAACAACTCAAAAAGCATATGATACAAATGTGATGGCACATAAATAATTTTTATTGTCTCTTCATCAGCATCTATACAATTAAATATAATAATTTATGAGTATCAATAATGTATAGTAAATACAATACTTACCAATAGGCTTGTAGATTTCTAATTCGGGCGAAGTCAAGTAATATTGATCGCACAAAAATCTAGCATTTTCGTATGCATCTTTCACAACACTTATTACATCACAATATGGATCAATACAACCGACTTGTTCACGACGATTGTCATTATTGATATTACGACTAAATAACAATGCTATAAAATATATAAAATTAAATTGACTTATTAAATTTAAATATATTTTAAAATATAACTTACTATGTTGATTGATAAGCATACGAATACCAATTCGAGACATGTAAAAACGATCAAGAAAATACTGAATACTATTTTCAGTATGCATATCAATTTCATATGAATCCTTCAACTCCATTACACCTTGGGCCATTGTTTGAACAACATCTGAATGACGGTTACGAATTTTTATCAATGTTTGGCAAAACCTAAAATAATATAAAAATTTACTTATTAAAGTTTTAATTAGGGTTTAAATTAAACGAAAAAGTATAAATATAATAACTGAAATATTATACTAAATTTAAGGTGTTTTACAATCTTGTAAAAATGTATACGTTTTAAAATATTTAACATATATTTTTTACATTTTAAACATTTAACATGAACAATTTAAAATCACAAATAAAAGAAACTAAAAAAAAAATTGTATTTTAATTAAATATTACTATATTGGTTACATAATTATGAGACATATAAACATATATTTTATACTGTCTAGCAGTTTGAAACTCATTATTTTATACATGTATCCATAATAATATTAGATGATCTATGTTCAATAATACTGAATCTTTTTCATAATTTATAAGTTTATACTTACTTATATAAAGATATATCAGTAGTTCCTTCATCAACCTCAAATTCAATCATTTCATTGAAAGACTGTGCATACCAATTATTCACTAGACCTACAGATGGCATTTTTAACAGATTGTCAGGTAGTAAATGAAATTCTTTCATGATATTTGCCAAACGAACAGGAAGTTCTTTCTTCAAAAAATTAAATGATTTTTGTTCGTCTGCTTTCAAACCTGTAAAATGAAAACTATGAATGCATTTTATCTTTTTGTATTTATTAGAATTCCACAAAGATAATTAATTACATACATAAAAATTATTATTACAAAAATAATCAAAGTATTTTAATATGACTACAAATGTATAATAATTTAAAGAAAGGTGGAGCCTAAAATTGTTTTTTTCACTAAAAACTAATGAGAAAAAACTCTTAATTTACAAACTTATAAAAAGATAAATTTATACATTTTGAAATATAATATGCAAAATCTTATGATGTTTTTGATAAGTAAATAAATATAAATTGAAAATTAGGTAGCCTTTAAAATTCATATCATATCACATATGATATTATATTATATATATATTACTTTGATATTATTATCAAATAATTAATTCTTTTATAAGTAAATTATATTTATAAAACAATTTATAGTTTAATAATTATTAAAGAATACAATAAGTTTTTCAGAAAAATAATTTATTCAACTATCATAATATTTTTTTATGATTCATAGTATAAAGATACAAAAATAATTAATGAGACTGCAAATTAAAAAACACAATAAATGAACTTATGGATAAACTTTTTATTATTTTCTTTTCTAAACTGTAGGTATTGTTTTCAGATAAATAATATTTGAATCCTTAATAGTTTGACTATTGTTATTATGATATTTCTATTTAAATATTAATAACTTTTAACCAGTTATGATTTGTAATGATTACAAGATCATTACATTTTGTTTATTACTGATGTACATAAATTACTTTAAAAGAACATGTTTAGGACTGACATTTTATATTCATTTGAAAAATATAAAATATATACAATAAGGTATTTTCCTACAATTGTTTGTAATATTATCAGATAATAGTTTTTATCCATAAATTAAAAATCCTCTTGTACGTATTCGTGTGCATTTAGTAATGTTGCATCGTTGCAATAAATAAAAAAAGTATTTACTTTTTAGGTCAACACAAAGTGTATAACGACCTTCGAGTAAAATATAATTGCATTTCCTTAGTCAGCTGTATACTTTGTACAAGGCTATATAATGTGTAATAATTACTAAAAACAATCCTTGAAAATGAAAATACGAGTTATTTTGAGATTAAAATGAAAGGTAAAATATTAAACAATGAAAAGTAAAAATGTTTATGGTTTGAAGTGTATTAAACTGTATACATACGCTAGGTATATGTATTGTAATATGACCTTTGAATGGCTATAACACACAATCTCTGATAAAATGCATATCTGATGAAATTATTAGGCAATTATGTGGAAAATAAAAGTGAAATCATAGGTATAATTAGTTTATTTCTAATTAGTTTTAATTACCTGTTAAACAAGAAAAGTATTGTTTGTATAAGGGTCAGTAGACGAATCATTATGCTGACACAACAATTATTGTTTATCGTTATATATTGAGGAAAACACCAAATAACTACCCGACTAGATGGTGATGATGTGCCTAGTCGAGTATAGAATACCGAGTGTGTTGTACAGATTGTTTTGTAAACAACTCACCAAAATCCATGAACTGTTTAATGGACAACGATGACGGGTTGAACTGCGAATAGAAATCGACCATTTTGTCCACTTTTTTTGCCATTCTATAGACGAACAGCCGCATCTTGAACGAGTGTGTGAGACCGTTTTGCGCGACAATCGATTGCTGAGGATTATTTTGAACCGGAAAACAAAACAACAACAACGTTAAAAACGAAACGGACGAAACGGACGACTCATACGTGTGCGTGTGTCGGTCGGTCGGATGAATATGACCGATTAAAGAGATAAACAACAACACGTCCGAATCGGACTACCAGCGGCACACACAGGTAGAACGAAATGAACTGTGTGCATAATGTGTAACATCAACAACAATAAAAAAAAATAATAATAATAAATGATAAAACCGACGACGACGATGATTATGTATTTATTATTCTGTTACCGATATCATTATCATCGCGGCCAACGGCAGATAAGAGCGACGGGCCGGACGAACGGCAGTCGGCATCTACCGGCGAAAAGTAGTCGAACGGTCGACGACCGCCATTGTCCGTGGCGTCTCGCGGGTACGGTGACGCGGGTCGCGCGGGACGACGGGTGGCGCGCGGGACGGAGGCGGCGCGCGGGACGATGGGTGGCGCGCGGGACGATGGGTGGCGCGCGGGACGATGGCGGCGCGCTGGACGATGGCGGCGCGCGGTACGCGATGACGGCGCGTGAAATAAATGAAAAACGACGGGAAAAATCGTACGGCACGAAACGTGATATTTCGTTTGTATGATCGAATGCGATCGAACGCGGTCCAGAGCGAATCGATCGTCCGGAGGCTCGTGTCGGATAAACGGCGGACAAAAAAATGGCGCGTACGAACGAGACCGACGAAAATATAAAAATTTTACGCTTTTTTTTTTTGATTTTTCGTTCCGACGAACGAACGAACGAACGACGGCGGCGGCGGCGGCGGCGGGACGACACGCGAGATATATCGTCGTCGCCGTCGGCCGTTCCGTTCCAAGACGATTTCCACAAATGATGACAATATGTCGGCCGACGCGGTGTGCCGTGCGCGCGACTTACCGGCGACGGGGTGGTGTTGTTGACGTTGTGGCGGCGGCGTATCGTCGGGCGATTTGCTCTCGGCCGGGCGACGGTCTCGGCGGAATCGCGAACGGCGCTAAAGAACGCGGGCGCGAGAAAGCGGAAAGCTGACGACGTACGGATGAGTGTCCTCCGGCTGCGGCTGCGGCTGTCCAAATCGCGTTTGTCGTCGGGCGCGTCTTTGTGTTTCGCTGGTCCCCGGGTCGCGGTGCCACTGAATGAGCGCCGTCACCGTACCACCCGCCCGCCGCCTACCTACGCCGTGCAGGACGAACGCTGGCCAGCCGTTACTCACTGGCAGTTACCGCGGTCGTGGTATCCGATACCTGGAAGGCCTTTGCCGGCGGTGATGACTACGAGCGGACGACTACGAGCGGACGACGACGAGCGGACGACGACGGCGGCGGCGGTAGGAGGGATGCCGTAACAATCGTCGTGTACTTGTGCGCGCGCGGGCTCGTGTGTGTTTGCGACGGCCGAAACGTGCCGTGGACTTCGATGGCGGCGGCGGGAGACCCGTCGTGTTTTTTTTCCTACTTTTTTTCTCGTTTTTCCGTTGTTTCTGTCCGTCGGATGTTCTCGAAAAACGATAATATTCGTTCGGCCGCGCGTTTCCGCGTACCGCGCCGTGTGTTACGACACTGTTTATACGATCGAAACGATTATTGTTTCGTCATTTTTTTTTTTTCATTATTATTATTATTATTATTGTTGTCGGCGTGTATTATCGACGTTTCTCGGGAATTCAAACAATAGGAAACGGAAAACAGATATGATGGGACGTGAACGGCGCGTCGTGAATACGCATCGTTCGAATGCGACAGTCGTTGAGACGTTACCGACGAGGCTGTGAACCGGATCAACTAGGAAAAAAAAGAAAGGTCCGTTACAAAAAAAAAAAAAATTTACCATGTTTAATTTCGAAAAAGGCGATTGACGTTTTCGTCAATTGACGAAATGTCGATTTTCGAAAAGTCGAAACGTCCGTGTCGTGGGTTAGGCGGATAACGATAACGAAATGTTGTTTTGTCGCGAATATAATGTCGGCGAGTCGCGGCGACGTAGACACGGAGACTTTTACTACGTAACGAGAATTCCGTGCTCCGGCGTGCGGATCAACGCGATGGGGATGGGGGGTCGGAGGGGAAATTTACGATATTAAAACGTTAGGCCTTAAGTTTTTAATCAACGTTTTCAATTTTTGTACGAACAAACAAAACGAAAATTAACGATTTCAACGCGACGTCGTCCGTAACGTAGGCGCGGCACAATCGTCCGCTGGTTTCCGTCCGGGAAAAGGATTTTAAAAAAGATTTTAAAACACCGTCGTCCCGTTTTATTCGGTCGGCGGCACGCGTCTGCTGTACGCCTGTCGACCTGCCGTCACACACGACGGGCACGTTCGTTCACAATTCAGACACATTTGAGTCCGCGGTGAATTCAACGGTAGGTCGATTGTATCGAATTTTTTGCATTTTTTTTTCTACGTCCCGGGATCGCCGGCAATCGAACACGAGCAGTTTTGCTGTTTTCGTTGCGTCCGATTGATTTCGTTTAACTTTTCGAAAGTTTGTCCAACAAGCGAGTCGGCAAGTCGTGGCCGTACACGACCCGCGGGGACGGACGGCCGGGATTAGTAGCGCACGGGCGGACGTAGTTATTTCGCGTGATAAGTTCGCCGCGCACACTCGGTCCTCTGCCGTTTTAAACATGTTGTCACGTCCGCGCGACAAACGGCGTTCGTCGACGAGACCCCGACGACGCAACTGTGTGGGGACCCGTCCCATCGACTCGTCTGGAACGACTTTGTTGCCGTGGGGTAATGTTTGTGATTGAAACCGCGGACGGATGGCGTTTCGTTCACGCTCCGGACGGCGTCGGCCGCGAGTGGATCGCGTTTAATGCAAAAATGTTTTTTCGCGTAATCTCCCGCGTTCTATTCTCAGTGTAACCGTGTCAGGCGCGAAACCGTCGTCCGAAAGTGGTATTTTTATATTAAATCAGAATTTGGTTTGTATATTTTAGGCTGTTATCAACCCGATGTCCTAACTGAATCCGTGCGTTGCGGTGCACACGAATGAAACCGACTGTGACAAAGTCTTGACTGGGTCTGTTAACCCAACGCAACGCACTGGCGGGCAAGACTAAATTTTGATTCACGTAATTCACATTGTGTTTAAAAAAATGGATCGTCTCAAGTCCAAAAAAGAATAGTCATTTGAAACGAATGGGATCCAAAGTTTAAGGATCGCGTAGCGGCAGACAGAGAATGGGAATCTGTGTCCAAAGGAGTTGGAACATCGAGTAAGTTTTTAATTTAGTTAAGTTATATACTGATTAATTGATAATAGTAAAAACAATAATAATACGGTGTTTTTATATAGTTAAAATATAATTAAAACTACTTAAGCGATACAAATTGCGAAAACAATGATAGTTTTTTTTTTTTAAATTTTGTATGATTTACTTAAAATATTTAACAATTAATTTTCATACAAAACAGGCGAAATATAAAATGTTATTTAAACTTGACAATTTATTAGTGGAAAAAAGTAAAATATTTAAGTTGTTTCTCGCGTGTTCTGCCGGTCTAGATGTTTTGTCGTTTCCCACGGAACATCAATAATCTTTAATCGGTAAAAATGCGCTTTTTTCGAAGTTTGCCATGGGCGTTAGCGAGTCTTCCTACGCCGACGTAGACCAACGAGACCAACACCGACCAACACAGTTTTGCTTGTTTGGTGTGCGTTGGCTGCCCATCGGCGGCGGTATATTTTTTACATATATTTATAGCGCAATTCACGGTGACTTGTCTACGACTTGTCGTTTGTTGCCGACAAGGTATTCGACCGTTACGACCGACGGGTTCTATTATCGATTAAAACACTCACGGGCGTTTCAACACCCGTCCGCGTCCGACGTGTGTACGGTTTGTCAAGTGAAATGTACGCGTTTTTTTTTTCGGACTCGCGCGCATTTCGAAACGTCCCGGATATATTGTCAACGGGAGCGTACAAAATATTTTAATCGTGAACAAACAACAGCCAGAAATTGTTGACATTTCTGAAACGAAATAAAATACATTTTGCCCGTATCGAATAACCGGTAGACATTTCAACATTAAGATGAGCAATTGTTTTTTTGATTAATCTCGAAACGAGATTCGATAGTTTGAAACGCCAGACGTGTCGACGGTTTCGACCAATTGTCTGTTTTTCCGTATTGCGAAATTCTAGTCCGAAACGATCGCAACGCGGACCGGACGAGTAAGCACAACGGAGATGCAAACGACATTTCGAACGCCGTTCGTTTCGTTGTTTATAAAACGAAAACGAACACCCCGACGTGACCGAGTCACGCGATGAATTGTCCGACGACGGCTGGTTTCGATTTTGGGAGGGTGTTGCACTTTTTACGGGCTTTGCCCTCCTCGCGTCCGCGTGCCGACGATTCGTCGTTCTAACGGATCCGTACGGTTTCCAACCGCACACGAGTTCGACCGCGAGTTGACGTAATCGGCGGCGGGAACGTAAAACGTTTTATTTGTACAGATGGTGGCGACGGGTTTCGTTTTTCACGAACCGTTAAATAGCGTCGGACGAAAAACGAAATAAAACGAAATAAAAGCGGTAAAACAAGTAGAGAACGCGGCGTCGAATTATCAAACGAGATACGAGAACGAGCAACAGACGATCCATACGGATCCGTGGGAAATATTTCGGACGGGGTGCGACTTCCGGTTTGGTTGACGTCATCCGTTCTTTCCGAGCCGTTTTCTTCGTCTCGTTACGAAAGTCACCCGTCCAGGTGTTAGTTTTGTTTTTTTAATTTAAAATTTTTTTCTTTTTTTATCGCGTTTAGAGCACGTCGCCATAATTCCGGTAACCGTTTTGACATCCGGAGAATAGAATTCGTCCGTATCACTGTCGCCGCGTACTCGTCAACCGTAGACTTGTTCGTACGTTTTTTCCTCTTCTACTATACGTCACTCCCGATTCAACGCGATGACTATGTGAACTATCCTATTTAAGGAAGTTTGATATGTTGTCGGTATCCGAAATGACATTGTTTTCATTGCCGTTTTACCATTTGCCAACGTCCACGATACATGTTTACATCAGAGAAAACGGGTTTAACATGAATTCAAACAAAGATATTTTTGAATCTCTTACATCTGAAAAAAATCTTCGTTCCAGCAAAGTACCGTGTTAAAAAACGCACCGAAAACCTAACCAAATATTATACGGACTAATATGTCTTTGTTATATCGATTATCGATAAACATCAGTCTTATAAAGGCCTCTTAAACGTTATTTTCCCCCGGGCCGCAACACAGACAGCTTGTCCGACCCTGTGCACACGGTGATTTTTACCGGCAAACGAATGCCGGATGCTCGACGGCGTCCAGTCTTTGTCCCAAGTCGTACGATACGTTTTACAGCGCCATAATTTCTAAAGTGGAAAATCGTGATTTCAATTGTCGTCTATATGGGATTTCACGGTGAAAAATATTCGTTCGTTTCGGTAATACAACAACATAACAATTTCGCATAACACGAACAATTGACGTGACACATCGTTTAGCGACTTCGAAGCGTCGTTCGGATTTTATTTCATAATTTTTTTCGTCAAATTTTACACTTACGGTTGACTATCACGATCGCGCAGACAAAAAAAAAAATACATTTATCGTTTGCACGAATTATTTGCGTTCGCGTTTGTCGCGATAAAATTTCTGGTTGCGCCACTGGCGTGATGAGGTGTACGCGGTTTACACGAACCGTTTTGCGGGCGCGCGACGACGACGTCGTCTCCCTCATACGCGTTAATCGTGTCGCGTAAATAGCCGCCGCCGCCGCCGCCGCCGCCGTCCGTTCGTTGTCGTCGGTTATCACGTTTTCACGCGTTATCATCTCTCGGCCGGCCGCTGTTTTCCTACTCGGTCCCGTCGACCGCAGCGTCGAATAAACGACCATAACGTGCCGACGCCGGACGTTAAGCGCCGTCGTGAAGTCGTCGTGTTCCCGCTCGATCCGAAGCCGACGTTGATGTCTTTTCAAACGAACGAAAGAAACACGAGTCGTTTTTGAACGGTTATGCGAACGCGCGACCACGACGAACGGCCGAGTTCTTCGGTTGTTACGGAGACCGCTGTTGAGACGGGATACGCGAGAGTACCTACCGCGGGTGGTCGGCACGAGAATCGGTTGACGGTACGGGAAATCGGTCGGCAGGTAATCAAACGAAATACGTGTTAATGTCTTAGCCTTGTCGTGTGTGCTGATGGTCGTCGTCTCGCGATACGAACGTGCGGCTTGAAAATATCATATTATTCGTGCATCCCATACATCCCTGTTGTAGTACCGTACGATTTGAACAAAGAAACGCTTTAGGTTTATGTATAGAAAATTCACAGCCTTTGTGTATCGATTAACAATAATCGAGTGTTTGTATTATTCTCTTGCACATTATATCGTGGAACGCATCCTTATAATACTAACACTTATCGTTATGTTGGGTATTATTTGATTCATTTCCATTCGATTGCAGACTCTTATGTCCTAATAAAACACTCCACTTAAAAACAATACTTGTCTGTATTTGAAATGTTTCCATACATATTACTAATAAAATGTTTAGAAAAGAAATGTAGTATGGTATTTTGAATAGTCATAACCAAAATTCATTCATAAAACGCAAACATAAATGCATAACTAATTAATTATATATCTATTCGACTCTCGTAGAAATGTATACTTTTTCATATATATATATTTTGTATTGTTGATTATCTATTAGTTTGCATTTTACGATTATTTTCTATGGCTGGTTTAATGGATCTTAAACAAATATTGATAAAAAATAAAACTGTAATACGTATAAGTAATGTAAAATAAAATAATGCTTTCTTTTATAAATGTCTATAATGTAATTTTTGAAAAAAGAAAAATGCAGTATAGTACTTAATTTTTTAGTATATAAGTTGGTACTTGAAAAACATAGATCTAGTCCATAGTTCAGTTTAGAAGTATGTGAAAAGTATAAGTTGATTATAAATAGTATCTATTGTATATATACAATTTGACAAAATATGTTATAATAAAATGAAATATATAAAAATAAAACATATACATATTTTAACAGCAATACATTTGTTTTTTTTTTTTACAGGTCTATATGAAATAGTGTCTGGAATATGTGCTCTGATTCGACCAAAATATCAATCTTCGATTAATAGATTTAATCAAAAAGATTTCAAATGTAAAACAATCGAATAATTACTATATTTGTTATGTGAGTATTATTAGTATTTAATTTAATTAAATTTTTTAAAGTATTAAATATTTTCTTTGTAGATGATGTGAATCTATACTACAACTGGATTGCAGCCCAACACAATCACTGGCCAACATAGGTGCAGATATTTGAAAATTGTGAATTATGGAAAAAACCAGTTTCGATTTTCTCCAATAAAAGCAGATAAATTTTAAATAATTTAATTACTGTTTAATTATTTGAACTATTTAAATTGTCAAACTGATAATCCTTAAGCATATTTTATTTGTCAATGTTTTATACAAAAATTAATTAAAGTACTAGAAACCTAAGTTCATATTTCCACATTTTAATACCCAAATTAGTCAAATTTGTATATATTATATTTAATTTATTTTGTGTTTAATGATTTCCCATTCATATTGTATTCTGTTACAAATTTAACTAGTTACCTAATTAATAATAAAATAAACTAGTCTGTTGAAAAACAAATGCCCCCAATTGCCTTGTTAAGTCCCCTTTCGTCACAACAACTGGGCTTAAATCAATCATGTTAAATTAAGTACAATTAAACTTAATATATCAATATGACAACAATATTTTCAAATGCACTTTGACACACTTATAAATGGTTCCCCCTTTTCTAATTGATCTAGAATAACACACAAGTCCAGTAAAAATGTAATTTATTCTGAAAAGGATTTAAAATGCACAGTACTTGTAACAAAAATGTGCACATAACATTTAAAAACCAAGTGAAGAACAATTTGTGCGTTTATTAAAAATATAAATAAAAAAGAATTTAAGCAGTTACAATGATTTGATGTATAAACCATATTTTGTTACAGAATCTTGTCGTGTTTAAATATTTATACATATTCAATACATCATTTTTATATGGCAGGTTTTTTTTTTATTAAAATTAAAATATTGACTATTCTCTGTTGTACACTATGTTTCATTATTATTGTGTTTTGCAGTAAAAATTACTGTTAATTTGCCAGTTAACATTAATAAAAACTATTTTTGCATAAATTAATGGTAAGCGAATAAATAAATCGAAACT
The DNA here is from genome assembly GCA_019022885.1 of Schlechtendalia chinensis. NCBI lineage: Eukaryota > Metazoa > Arthropoda > Insecta > Hemiptera > Aphididae > Schlechtendalia > Schlechtendalia chinensis. The sequence continues at coordinate 6,392,505 of CM032345.1, read as the reverse complement.
ATCTGCTTTCGATGTTTATTAGTTTGCCACAACGTAACACTTTAAAATCATGTACAGTGTATCGCTTAATTTATATATCACTCGGAACTCAGTAAGAACTTGGAAAGATTTAATTTTCTTTGATTTGAAACCACTGTAAACTAGTCATTCAAACTTCTCACTTTAAACGAATGCATACGATTCACACTGAGATATAATATTGTACCAATTTATCGATGTTTTCCTGTTGTAAGATATTAATTTTACTTTAAGCTTGTGATATACATTTAATATTTGAACTGTACCCACGTTTCTCCATTAGTTATATGCTATGCGTTTAATTTCATAGAATAAAATACTTTAAACTGACATATTAACACCAACAAAGGTAAACATTGTAATGTAATACAAGTACAACAAGTATACTTATCATAAACCACATGTTTCTGTAGATTAACAATGTTGTAATTGGTCTCATACTCAAATAGGCAACACAAAAGAACGTGATGTATTTGTTTTTAAAATGAAATTGTATTCGTTTGAAATGATCTGTTCGCACACACGTATAAAATGTTGGCGATTCAAAAACTCTGGCCCGATATAATGTCGATCCAATCCGTTGTATAATATCGTATTTGGTAATATTTGAATATATCAACGGACATATTTTTGTTCGATAGTGTGTCGGAAGGATTTCACACAGAACAACATATTATAGGTTGTTTGGTTGTTTGGTACGAACAACGGTTTTCTTGAAATATTTTACCATTTACGACAGGCGTACAATATTTTTCATTGGGTTGAAAAAAATTTAGTTTTTACGTAACCTAACATTTGACCGCTTAAATATGACGTCCAACGCAATCGTCAAACCCAAACACGTCATGTAATAAAACGTTTGATGTTATTTTGAAGCAACTAAATTGTATTTCTACGCACTAGAAATTTATGTTTTGTGACCGATTATTTTGGTGTATTTCAGATCGAAAAAAAAAATGGAATTGACTGATGTGACCGGTGATTTTTTATGATCTATACGGTCTCAAGAGTAAAAAAAAATAAAAAATATTAACTATACACACATATTTTTGGTGACCATATGTGCAAGTTGGGTTGCCTGCGTTTAGGCGCACACTCGAGATTGAATTTTTTGTTAAATCCACGAAACGCGACAATATTTCTGTCGGAACCGATGGACTTTCGTCCGGGCGAGCGATTTTATAAAATCACGTTTTTTTCAAAAATCACCGTGCGATCCGCTGGCAGTTCAAGTTAGTTATTGTCGGATTAGCGAACGGTTTTGAAGTAAGCGCGAAATGTTAGCTAAACGTACGTGCTCGAGACGGAGCAGGCGATGAGTAAATAACGGTACGACGCGCGCCCTCCCGACGAGAACAAAGAAACAATTGTGGAATTTCAATTTTCATCGATTGTCGGTTGCCGAACCGGTAGATTTTTATCGGTCCTTGTCGACGACGACGACGACGTATTTCGGCGGATTTTTCGTTCACGACCGATATCGGTCCGGAACGTCATTCTGGTCGTCGGGAACCGAATCGTGACTATTTCGAAATCGTGTCGGAATGGACTCCGTGTTCGAACACCGAACGTTCGCTTCACGTGTCCGCAGACGATAATTGTTTCGCTGTGGATTCTATCAACGTGTTGTCGGCTGCGATCGTAATTGCGGAATGTCTGTAAACGGAACACGGTCAACCGAACCGTATTATATACAATACGGAGTTGTTGTTGTCGGATTTAATTCGTTTAAAAATTAATTGCACGAGCCCGAGGTACAGTTGTGATCAGATTTTTGAATTTTATTCATTACGCAAGAAAACGCTCGACAATAAAAATGTTAAAAGATAAAAAATAAGGTTAATTAATGTTTTCTACACTTTTTGTATGTGTTGCTTGAAATTTATTTCAGAAAATATGATATATAAAGTATATAATAATGTCGTTATTATCGTAATTATATTTTCTTGTTGCCAAGATGTCATTGTTTTTTTTTTTAGTCACTAATAAAATTAACTTTTGGCTCGTCTAGTGAATTGTTTCTATCAACTTGGCGGATCGAAAAAAATCAATCGTCTTATGAAACAAAAATAATACACGCACGGATTGTCACACAAAATCATGTAGTAAATTATTTATACGTGTTATGAAGATACGGTAATATAGTACTCACCCCACCCCCTCGACCGCCACTCACCCTTATTTTGGGGCGGTGTCTGAACGTTAGCGACGAGAAAACAACACGAAGTAAACGGCAGAGCAATAAATAACGTTTATTGAAATCGCCATCGACCGAACCGTTCGGCGCGTAAATAATATTCGCGTGGTTTACGCTGTTGATCGCGCACAGGATGCAATTCGAGTCGCGACCACCGTTAAAAAACCCCGGACGACCTTTATAGATGACATTCGGATTGTCCGCGTGTCGTGTGGTGCACTCTTGGGCTCGGGGGGGATTCTGAAAGGTCAATAACATTTAGGCGGTTACGGTATCCGGTCGGTTCGCGGGTGCAATGTCCCCCTACGATGCAACACCGGCACCGGTTGTACGGACGGTAATTGATTTTTTTCTTAAATTATTATTTATTATTAAGCATATCGTTCGGAAGAAGAACATACTAGCGAGTAGTCAGGCTACGTTCTTGCGCGTTTTAACGATAACTGGTGCAAAACTTCCGTATGCATCACGTCATCGGGTCAACGTCGCGTCTCTTCGTGACAACGAACTCGTTTTGTTTTCGATCGCAAAAAATAATAATCAGAAAAAAGCACATGGCCGACCGGTTTCCAACGGAATCGTCGCGCGAATCGTTTGCGTAAAACTACAAGTGCAAAAAAAAACCCCGTAGCACGGACAATGGGACAGGATACGGAAATTAAGCGTTGGGAACCCGTCTCGGTCGGCTCGTTCCGACGGACGGCCGTTGCGCGTATTGTGTCGTCGTCGTCGTCGTCGTTGAATTCGTCGTTCAGAGAAATCATCCGTGTCGTCGCGCGTCCGGAAAACGATCGTGAACCGAACGCGGTTTATCGGAAACCCAACGGTGTCGCGGCGTTTTCACACCAAGTTTCCTTGCTCGTCGACAAATACGAAAATAGGAAAATAGCGCTTTGACCACTGGACGTTCCATACGATTTCGTCGTAGCACTCGTGAGTTCTGTGAAACGTACAACGGCGCTCTTCCGGTCGCCGGGCCGGTTGGAAGTTGCGTTTTCCATTATTGTTTACACTCGACCGATCGGCACACTTGACGTTAAAAAACTTGGCATTAAAAAACAAACCAGATTAAATCAAATTAAAAAAACAAAAAAACTTTTTCCTAGCTTTGTTGTCAGAAAAATTACTTTATAAACGAAATTATTCGGGTTAAGCATTTACGAACATTTTCAACAAAGTTCGTTACGAACACCGAAACATTGGATGCGTGTTTCGATTGGGACTCTAGCGTCGTTTCGGGCGCCTTTTTCGAATCCACCGCTCTAGGCAATTGTAACGCCGGTGCGACGCGGAGTCTGGCAAGACTTGTCGATTTCGTCCAGTCCAGATCTCGTGCCGTTTGAAGTCTCCCGCGGTCGCGTTTCTTCCGGCAATTCCCTTTGCCGAGGACCCCCGTAGTAGCGGTGCGAAAACGTTTATGTTCTTCACGTTCGCCGGCGGAAACCGGGCCGGAAATCACGCGAAAGTGTCGAGAAACACGCGAGTCTGGAAATCGTATCCATCTCGGAAGAAAGCCGCGTGTCACCAAACGACCTACGCGAAGACGCGTAAAAAACGATACGGAAAACCCGCCGACGATTTTAGGTTGGTGAGGTGGAACGACGTCCGTTTGGGGGTTACGTCGTTACTACGTGACGTACGGTTTTCGAGCGACGACGCGAATAAATCGTTGTGTCGGCGGACAACGTTATTTGGAAGGGATGAAAAAAACAGCTACGCGGCGTGGACGAGACTTGCCGACTTTTGCCAACGACGTTGTTGAGGTTAACCTAACCTACACGTTAGTCCACTCAATATCTCGTCGACGAGACGAACGTTAGCAATATTTATTTAAAGCTTTTTCCCTTTTTTTTCAGACAAAAGGTTTTTGTCGTTGCCGTTGTGAGCCGACGACGAATTCCGACGGGGACCGGTAGTCGATAAATACGTTTTGTGTTTTTAGAATTTGTTTTACGACACTCGTTAGGTTAGGTTTTGTGCGTGTAACGATCAATGTTTTTTTTTTTTTTATACCGAAATCGATTAGACGTCCCAGATAGTCGTCTGAATTGTTCGAAAACGTGAAAAAAAAAAAATTCTTTATTAGAATGTGTTGATCGCGTTTTTAGCCGGCCACTTCCTTCGAATGACGGAAACGACGCGTTGAAACCCGGCTGGTAATAAATATAAGTTCTACGTTTAATATAACGAGCATAAAACGGATGTCTGGCTTGACGTTACGACCAGTCGCCGGTCGTGTCCGACTGTTGTGAGTGGGAAATCAATACGCCGCGAAAGATTGAATACCGTTTTTGAACGCGGGACTTCCATTGTGCCCGACGACCAAACAAAAAAAACAATTATTCTTATTACTCGTGTATATATATATATTTTTTTACGTTTTACGTTTTTGATAGATCGTCCGTCCGGACAGCCGTCCGTTAATAAATCGTTCGCAGGACTGGGCCCCGGTGGAAGGCCAAAACGAATCGCGATGTTACGACACGGTACGACCGAGGAGCTTTTGCCGCTTTTATTTTTAAATAATTGTTGTTGTACGGAAGACAAATCACCGGCACGCACCGACGACAGAAAATCCTTTATATTGTCTGTGTAAGCACGCCCGTGACCATGATGAATCCAACGCGATTCGGTGGAATTCAATGTTTGAAAACGATATTTTGGTGGACAGAGGTGAATGTCAAATAATAATATTATAGACGAACGTTTTTGCCTTCAGTTGTGAGTACGCAATTATAACCGAACACGTAATTTCGTGTGCGTAGGCACCAGACGCGCAGGTATGCTGTACAAATGCGCGTGAGGTTTAAAAATCAAAAAGCACTGTTTTCGGATGATTTGTTAAATCGTTAAATTGAACGCGACGAGCTTGATTATTGCCGACGAACGAAACGAATTTGTATTTTTTTAACATCGAGTACCCTGGGTTTAATTAACCACATACCTTATGTTAGCTCAGGGGAGATGTGACGGGGGCGACGGTTAAGGTCAGACGCCGGGTCGTCGTGATGGACCACCAGCACCGGATCTCGGCCCGTACCCTTTCGGAGGAGCGCCGCGACTCAGTTAAGTGCCTCGTTGGTTTCGCTCCTCCCCACCGGATCTGGTGGGTTCCGGTTACTGTCTGTCTACCACAACCACCACGTTTCAGCCGAGATAGGCACCTCAACCTCGTGGGGGCACTGCGTCCGGAGCGGCAAGCCGGTGGACCCCACTCCCCCCACTTCCGTGGCACCTACTAGGTTTTGAGTTGAAGTCGGTGGGTCAACCCGGGGCTTGCGTCCCTCACACTATTCTGGCAACCACGCCGGCTAGTGTTGGGCCGTGTATTTTTTTATCTAACAGACGGAATTTAATGTCTCGTCGCGCGGGGTTGAGTTCCGTTGGAGATTACGGTCTACGTCGTTCGTTGTTTTCAGTACGTTTGTCAACGGCGTTCGGTCCGTAACACCGTTCGCGCAGTATTTCACGGTTACGGCGGAACGTCGGGCCCGGACGAACGTCACGACGTCGGAATGAAAAGCGTCCTATTTCGATCCGCCGCGACCACGCCGTATGGACTTCGTCGAGGTTAGGTTTCGCGTGCGCGCGTAGCGACCGAGTCCGACGGAGAGGTGGTCGGCGAAACCCGTCTCGGCTTTTGTTATGGCCGAGTCGTCAGGCGACTCTGTCCGGTCGTGTCGTGTCGCGTGTGGTAATGTGGTAATATATATATCGCGCGCACGCGAGGCAGGTAGGTTAAAAAGAACGAACGAAAACAAATGAGGTTAACGAGTGCGGGGGCGGGGGATGGCAGAAAGGTAAAACAAATTACGTTATACGCGTACGGGTCGGTTAGGTTAGGACGGGCGCGGAGCGTTCGGCGGTTATCGATCGCGACACCGTCGCAACGGCGAAGGGGAATTTTCCGGTCCGTCACAATAATAAAACAAACAAACGCGTTAGCGACGAACCCGACCGGGAAAAGTCGAAAAACACCGCGTCCGCGTCCGCGTCGTGAATGAACGTCTCGCCGAGCGCACTCGGACGTCAAACGCCCGCAAAAAAAAAAAGAAAAAAAGCGTACAACACGTGTACAATTCTTGTTTACGTTTTTCGCTTATCGTTCCATGCGTTTGTCAATGGTCGTCGTCGTCGTTTGTCCGCCGCTTTTTTTTTGCGACGACTAGACGAACGGCTCGTATCGCGACTGCGCACGCGGTCGCACCCCGTCAACCCGAAAAAGCTGTCGCGAAGCTCCGGGGGGGCGGTCGCTTTTCGTACGTACGCACGGCACCGCGCGTATCGATCGCCCGCCTCGACTTCGGGCGCGCGTGCGTTCAAACGAACTAAAGTCCAACAAACTTTTGCACTGCTGGTGTGAACTCAGCAGTGCAAAAGTTCAATTAAGTATACCGGCGAAAATAAAGTCCGACAAATTTTGTAAGTCGTCCGACGACGTCCAACAAAACGACCAACAAATGTGTCGGATAGGTTAGACTGACGACTGCTAGTGTTGCACTGCTAAGTTCACAACACTTACCGCGTGAGTGAGCGCGCGTGAACAGGGTGAAAATTGTTGTCGTCGTCGTCGTCGTTACGTCACGACGGGTTCGGTCTTCGAGTCGACAACACTTGCGCGTGCACTACCGGTCGGCTTCGGTTCGCGTGTACGCGCGCGCGATGAGTGAATCATACGCCGACGTGTACGGTCTCGGGTTGTGAAATTCGACGTCAGCTCGGACAGAAGCCTCAATTCAAACGACGGGACCATATAGTCCCTATAAGAGTACGGCCGACGCCGCGGTCTGATTACGGGCATCTTTTTACACCGGCCAACACTAGTTTTTAAAAAAAAAAAATTAAACGTTAATAACAATCGGTCAACGTCCCCCCCCCCCCTATTGTGATCATACTATAGTATGTGCCGAGAAAATGGATTTTTTAATAATAACGTGAATGTTGGCAAACTAGTGGAAAAAACTCTTTTTGTTTGTATTTTTTGTGATACCCTGCCCTGCCCTCCTACTGTAACCTGGTTCATTCTATTTTGGTTGGAAAGGGGACCTTTTTTGAAGCCAGTCCGACACCAGTGACACAGCCCAGGCACAGTAGACGGACTCTGAGGCGAGTCACGGAAGACGGCACGACGCACTCACACGCGTTGAAAACTAACATATGTTTTCGAATGGTCTGCGAAACGCTTGCCACTCGGGTCTTAGCAATCGTCAGCAATACAAATAAACGACGAAACGGCCGACCGTGTTGGATCCGTGGGGGGGGGGGGAACGACGGATGTTGTCGACATTCGGTTTTCATCGTCGTCGTGTTATTATTGTTATTACGTCACACGACGGTCTGTGTGAAAACGTAACGATTTGTTTCATATAATCGAGAAAGTATATTTATATATATATATAGTACACACGGAAGAAAGAAACGTTTGCGGGGAGGAGAGAAAAAAACCGTATCAATGGAGAAACTCGCTGTCTGCCTAGGACGTTGAAGAGGAGGAGACGTTGGGACACTACCAACGTGCATAACGTGAGAAGACTGGACGAAGTGTGGTGTATTTTTTTTATTTTTATTTTTTTATTGTGTTTTCGTCAATATACCATACGAGTGTACGTTGTAAAGCATCTCCGGAAAGTGGTTTCGATCGATTCGTTATAATAACGTACGTATATATTATTCTGTTAAAACGGGTAGGAGGGGAATAATAACTATTACGTTGTATTGTCCGTCCGGCGTCCCGTGCGTCGACAGACACGTGGTAAAAAAAACGACAAACACGCGTAACGGACGACGGAGAATCGTGTATTTTTTAGAAAAATATTCTTCCGAGTCAATACGTTATTCGTATTATTTCGCGGGTAATACGATGTTTTCCGGACGGGATGGCAACGAATTTTCAAACGCGGATTCACGTGGATCGCCCGGGAGGCCGACACGAACGGCACGGCAGGAGACGAACCCAAGGCGCACCCAAGGGAGGGAGGGGTTATGCCCCCCGCTCCCAAATTGGTTGACCTCTTAAAGTTTTTTTTAACATTGTCTGTTTCGACTGGTACAACAGAATAGATCATTATCCACTATAAGAAGGATAAAAACACACAATAACGAACACAATGAGGCCAGAATCGACTGAACGGATTAGCTGTTGAAACATCAAAAGTATTGCCATTATTAGGGAGAAAAGAATCAACTTTATTATTTAAAAGGTAAGATCTAGAAAGAAAAAAAATCACCACATTCATAAATTAATAATAATCTTTTCCAGGTATAATTTCGCCGTAATTAGATCAAAACCTAAATTACAAAAATTAATATTAAGATATACTAGAATATATATTTATTTCGTTACTAGTGTGCTCTGGGATTTATGTACACATCAAATAAATCTTATTAATCTCTCAAAATAATTTTATTTAGTACCTAAACAGTCTCTTCCTCCGCGGACAGACGATTCCCGGGTCTACTCCACAGTGGGTTAATGGATCGTCACAGGGGAAAAAAACAAAATAACACAACGAATAATACAAAATTGAACATAAGGGAAACGGACGGAATCCACACGTTGGCGACCGGCGAGAGAGTGGGCGAGACAAAAAAAAAAAAATTATAATATTTATCGACCGTATTGTGCAACTCGCCGGTAATTACGACTATAGTGTATTCGATGCGGCGCATATAAAAAAAAAAATCTCTAGTTAATTATGATGTGACGGCGGAGAGGTGGCGACGATGGTCGGGGATCGGAAGTCGAATACCTAACCGCCCGCACCAGAACACTAGAAACCCAACCACAATCAACAGTATTGAACATTTTCATACATATATATGTGTGTGTGTGTGTGTGTTATCATGTTTGTAAATGTTTATTTTTAATGTTTACGACGATAAAATAATAACATACGTTCCCGTCACGCGGGATACGTACACCATGGCGGTGTGTTAACGCGTGACAATATTTATTTCCCGTACTGTGAAATAAAACATGGAACATCAAATATTTAAAAAACGACAGTAGCAATCGTATTCAAAGAGAACCCTTAGAAATTTATAAGTACGTCTGAATACGGCCAACCGTTACTTAATTACGCCTGCCGAAACGGTCCCGTCCCGTCAGCACGGGTCGACCGAGCCGAGTTACGAGACGGCTATGTCTAACACGTGAAACAGGAATTTACGTGACAATTTTTTCTTCGCTTTTTGTCGAGTTCGATACGTTGTCCGTGTTTGTTTCCCATGCATATTTCAGCGGAACGCTACGATACGACGTTTTCCGAACGGGTCACGGATTGATACGGTATAATCGCTGAAAGGAACCGAGAGAATCGGACAGAACAACAAAATAACGCACAGATATTATCGATTGTTGCCGGAACGGAGGGTTTTTTTTACTTCTCTCTCTATATATATATAATGTGTGTGTGTGTGTGTATAGAAACGTAGAACGAGACGAACTACGTTGCGAACGGTTCGCAGCGCGTTTTTTGACGCGTCCATAACGCGGAATCCAAAAAACGTCGACGAAAACGCGAAATGCGTAAGTCTTACGCGCGCGGCATGAAAACCCGCGTTGTTAAAAAACCAAACCCCCCATCACCTATTATTATAGTTGTTGTTGTAATTCGTCGCCATCTGCCGCGTTGAAGCGGGACGACCAGGAGACGGACGCGCGTACGTTTGGTACCTGTTGGCCGACACAGGACGTGTAAAAAACGCGTGTACACACATACGTGTATATTGTTCGGCAGTACGGCCGTCGCAGGTGTTTTCGGGAATTCTGTTTTAACGTCCGCGCGCGTCCGGAAACCCTTATGACGACGGTGTACGGTTTCGTCGGGTCGCTTGTCTGTTTGTTTTTGTTTTTTTTTTTTAAATTTTGTCGACGACGATACGGGGGTTTTTTACTCGGTCCGATAAAAAACGGAAAACAACGTGTTTCCTACGGACGATAGGGGGCCCATGACGTTCGTGCGTTTCCGAACGTACGTCGTCTTTTTTTTCAATAACGTACTAGCATATTTGTACGCGCAACGTTTTCGAACGGAATCGGCCGAAGCACGCCGATAACGGTTACGTAACGACGTGCAGATTTTCGTTATATATGTGTGTGTGTGTGTGTACGCCGCGTTATCACCGAGTTGAGTCGGCTACGATATTCTCGCGACGCCGTAGAATGTTCGGTGTCTGGTTTTGTATCTCGAGGTACGTTGTTCGACGTGCGTGATTTCGGTCCGTACGTTCTCGACATTCGATAAACAATCAAGTCGCGTACGACGGTTTTGGATGTCGGCGTCGATCTTACGATTTCTCTTTGTGCCGTGCCGGGACGTGAATTCGAGTTAGCCCGAAATCTCGAAACGAAATCTTCGGATCATCGAAACACAATTGTACGGCACGATGTTTTCGCTTCGGTCTTCTGGCTTATATAAAAAAACAAAAAAACAAAGAAAATAATAAACATCGAGCCGGCAGCTGTGTCCGAGACGCACTACGTCCGCCGGTTAGAACGCCTTCACCTGCGACGACGTCGCGTGTGCCATCGCGTGTCAGACGTGCGTACACCGGCCACGGTTCCCGGTTTCTCGGCGTTCCCGTTGGTATACCATGCCCGTGAAACGATTTTTTTTTTTTGGTGTTGGGGTGGGCAAAATATTAATAAATACCTCGCTTTGAAAACGTCGATGGAACAGTTATTGATAACGTCCTGACGTGATCATAGCCATTACTTCTGTTGTTAATTCGGTCGAATAATGATGGACGACGTGAGTCATATCGAAAATCTATAACCGGATGGCACGATTATATTGCGCGCAAGACAAAATTATCCGATCAAAAAATAAAGCACGTCGCCGGCATACACGCGACTTTCAACGGTGACTTTGGCTCGAAGCCTTCCGTGACCCACCTTCCCCGGGCCAGCTACAGCGGGTTCGATTTTCTGGTGTTTTCTGGTGTCGCATTCCTACGTTACGTTCAAACGGCAACGGGAACTGCACGCGCGTAACACGGTCATACCCAGAGGCCCTTTAGACATTTTGTACTCGGGCCTTAAGCTATTTATTTTATTATGGCCAATTGGCTTACACAAAATAATATACCCGATAGAAAAATCATTACGATATTCTAAACGATTTCCAACACGAGTATTTGTTATCTTTCACATATCACACCGTTGCGAAATCTTCAAAATTTCCCGGTCTCGTCTCGCCTTTCTCGCGCATTCGAGCAACTGAAAAACAACTCGGCCCGCCCGCGCGACCGTCGTCTTCAAACGTCTGACGCCAATCGCGCGTCGTTTCCAAAAGCGATCGTGGGTTCTGTTCAGCGGCGGGACCGTGGACGTTTAACGGCATTCGCGACGTGTCGACTCAAACGCACAGTATGCCGATAAACGGTCTCGTCCGCAATGCCGATTCCGACACGGACTCAATGCGACTATGCGATTAATCGCATCACCGTGACGAACAACGTCAACGAATAATCGGCTCGAAAATCACCTCGCCTGCTAAATGCGCACGACGGACGGTTAGGTTAGGGTTAGGGTTAGACCGGTGCGACCGGTCTCGATTTCAACGCCGTATGTCCTAATCCGACGTAACGGCGCAATGGATTTTATTGAGTCCGGGGGGTGGGTGAAAATCCCAACTTGTTCAACAAGTTCGATGAGCTCCATTGCGCTTTAATTCCATCTCGTTAATTCCCCGCAGTCGATATAAGTGCGAGTCCGCGGACGAAACAACGGACACCGCGCGTGTCGCGTGCCGAACGCCATTGCCGAACGCCATTGTCAACGCCCGGTGAACGGGGTGGCGCCTTGCGGCCGATGCTGTGCCCGTCGTTTGTGCGCAAGTCCGCGCGGACCGCGATCCCGTCGGAACTCCGGTGTGTCCCGTCCGCCCTGCCGCGAATGGGTGTGCGCGCCGGACACCATTTTCGTTCTCTCGCGCCCGTCGTCGTGCTCGTCGTTATTTTACCGGGGGCGCACGAAACCGACCGTCGTCGTCGTCGTCCCGGCGAGCGAACGGATAGGTCCGGTAACGGTCCCGTCAGGATGATGTCCGAAGGGCCCGAGTCGAAACCGTCGCACCGGCACTCGCGGATACTGTTCGTTTGGTTGACGTTGGAATGCGTGTTTGAACCGGGCTAACCGCGTGGGCCGTGTGACGAACCGACCCGGGGCCGATAACGAGACGAGACGTTCCCGCGGTAGAGAAAACAGCCGGCATTGGACGTACATTTCCTAACAACTCGCTCGCGATAAAAGTGAATATACACGAGAACGAGAAGGAAACTGTGTTCGAGTCAATCCGTTTTTTGGACTAGTCTTCGGACGGTCCCGAGAGGTTTGTTTCTTTTCTATCCGCGAACAATTTTTCGTGTAGGAGGAGTGTTGCAACACGGCGGAAAAACTGCGGTCCGAGTCGACGGTTTTTCGATTTTTGTTTCTCCCCCCAGTAGTTTCGTTAGTAGACACCGGCGGGAACACCGATAAAACATTGCGACGCAACCGAAACGCGTACGTGTCTTTTTGGAATTAACTTTCGTCGAAAACAACCGTTTTCGAGAGTGTGGCGGGTAGAAAAGGGGGAGATTATTTTTAACGCAACGGTAATTTATTCGTCGTTAACGGGGGGGCGGCGGCGGCGGCGTCCACGAAAACCGTGGAAACGCGTATTCGTGTTTTGCATACTGATCGCCCGTACGTACGTATACACATTGCTAACGTCCCACGGAACGTCGTTGTCAGGCGAACCGACTGGTACCCAAACACACGGGTCGTTATCGCGACGTTCGTTGCCTTACGGGTTTGCCTTCTCCGAACAAACGAGCTTGTTTTGTTTTGTTTCCTCATTTCCATCTATCCGACCGAACCGATTGCCGCGTTGCGTGCGTGTTCGAAAAGCATAAAGTCTCGACCGAAGTAAGAAATCGCGGTAACGCTCGCAACACAACAAAGTTAACTCAACGTGCGTGAAAAACACGTTATTTTGTTGTATCCGTTGTTGCACCGGTCACGGGACACGGCCGAACGACATCGGACGGTTACCCGCGCGCAGGTGCGTTTCGACGTCGTAATTGCATAACGGCCCCGACGCGTTTCGAATCGTTTTACGCTTTCTACGCCGGACGTGAAATTAATATACGCGTTTCGCACAAGTCCACAAGTTTGTTGATTATCGCGGCGTATCGTGGAGTTCCGTTTCGAACGGCGCACACGTGCCATTAGCAGCAACGACGAACCAATTAATCATGTAATTCCGCGTGTTTCGGCGAGGCGGGTGTGCGTATACGTTGACGGCTCGACGATCGAATTCGGGGGGGTGCATCTTAATCAAAACAACTTTAAATTCTCATTTTGTCGCATCGAATAATAAAATATTTTCCAAAACGTTTTATCGAAAATCGTTTGCGATACACCGAAAAAACCCATAGCTACGACTTCATTTTAAATTGTCTTTCTATAGTATCATAGATAAGAGTTAGAATTATAAAACGATACTAATAAAAAAATTTAACAAGAGTTAATCCGCGCCTGATTCGCACCAGGCGCGGACGAAGAAACGCACGGGCTGGTTAGGTTATGGTCCGGTCGAATTGCACGTCACTCAATTGTGTTACGATGGCATTTCATGTGACCCGTCGAAAAATGTCCGCGAACGTCCTACGTGCCAAGACGATCGCGTCCGCAACAAACCCTTGGTTTTGCCGTACTGCACGTCGACGAAACGTTTCGCCGGTTAGGTTAGGCCGTGCAAAACGCGATCGGTCTAAGAATCGGACACGCGTACTTTTCTCGTCGATCACGCGGGGGAGGTTTTTTTTAAAAAATTCAAATATCTGAACATTTCACCCCGAACGGGTTTGATAACCGTGTTTAACACGCGTTCGTTTTTCGTGTGTCAGCACGGACGGGATTCGCGTGGGTTTTTGCGTTTTGTTGTTGTTGTCGTTGTGTACAATCCAATCTTTCCGCGTCTACGTGTTTACGGCGCGCGACCAGAGAAGTGTGTCTATCGGCGGCTTGCCCGTGTGTAAGATCCGGCGGCGCGTTGTTAACCAATCGGATTTCAGGTGTACCTATTATTAACGAAAAAACATAAAAAAACATTAAAAAAAAAAAAAAAACTACGGGTAAAAAATAAATAAAAATCCATTCGCTCGCAGGCTTGTCGCGCGCGTCTAGTCCTGTGTTTCCGTAGCAGAACGAAAAACGAGATTATTTCGTTTTAATGGTAGAAAGGCCAAGATCCGTCCCGGGTTGTCGCACACCGTAACCTTGAATCATACCGTGAGCGTTTTTTTTTTTTTTTTAGACTCTGCTTCCTTCCATTACGACCCGTACGATTATTACGGCGTACGGGTCTCGGCTTTCGTCGCGGTGATCGCGTATCACGCCGGCGAACAAAGAGACCGTCACTCCGGCACACACGCCAACAGAGTCCACGGGTTTTCCGTAAAACCCGAATCGAAACACGAACTCGTGTACTCCGTGTTATCGACATTTTATCGTGCGAGGACACCGTTCCCTCGCCCTTGAGTGTTTCCAAAGTGAAACGCCGCGTATTGGGCCACAGATAACGGTCGGTTAGATTTCTCGTAATCGATTTCGGCGTTTCTCCGCGTTTTATGGTTTTCGATATCAAAAAATGTATATACAGGGTTTTTCAATAAGGGCGGGTCGACGTTGAAACGAAATGAAATAAGCCGTGCGTGAGGTATTAATGAATTTCATATTTCTATTTTAAAGCTTGGTTTGTCCGCCACGGCTTCTCACAGTTGCACGAATTCGAGTGGTCCAATTTTCAATGACTCTGTCGCAAAGATCCGGTTGCATTTGAGTGATGGCCTAATGTCAATGTGTTAATTATTGGCATAGACCCGTGACTTTAGGAAACCCCACAAGAAAAAGTGCTGTAGGTTTAAAAAAAAAGTGAAAAAATTGTCTTTATCGTATAAATCGGGGTTTCGTGTTATTCTGGGACGCCGTCTTCTTGAGAAAATCCTGAGCGCGTTGCTCCCTTCTCGTATCGAAAAATCACACACGCGCAGTCCCCTCGATCCCGTCGATTACGACCCCGTTTCGCGTTCGGGTCGTACGTCGCGTTAAATTGATATGGTCCATACACGTGTGTGTGTGTGTGTGTGTGTGCTACGCGCTCAGAGACGACGG
Source organism: Schlechtendalia chinensis (assembly GCA_019022885.1). NCBI lineage: Eukaryota > Metazoa > Arthropoda > Insecta > Hemiptera > Aphididae > Schlechtendalia > Schlechtendalia chinensis. The sequence goes on along the minus strand of CM032345.1, from coordinate 6,377,128 downwards.
AGGACGAACGAAACGGGTGGAAACGGAAGAAAGAAAAAAACACGATCGCTTTCCCGTCGTTTCCAATGTTCCGCCGTCGGGTTTGGACACGGTCGAATTAAAATCGAAAACAACGATCGGTACTGTGACCGGATTAAAACAACAATCATCGTAACCGCCCAAAACGATTCGTCTTGTTGTTTTTTTATTTATTCGTTTTTTTTTCAACGATTTCCGATTTTCCCATTCCGTTGGGATATCGTACGAAACGCAACGGTCACGTTCGGGCCGCACGTGTCGATTGTTTTTGATTCGATTGGGTCCGGACGGGACACGTTCGTTGTGATACGGCGTTCCGACGACGTGGTCGAAAACCCGACACGGGTCGACCGGATTCGGTTGGGCTTTCTAACCGCGTTCGGGTCGTCACAACTGACGCCGTCACACGTTCGCCCAAACGTTCCGCCGTTACCGCCGCACAACAATCGCGCACGAGATACCGCGTGTGTTGCGAAATGGGTGTTTCGTAAATGGCGCGATTTTCGAAAACGCAATAGACTAGCCAAAATCAAAACCAAAACGAAACTTTTTGTTTCATTACATTCCAGTTTAATGTTATCCGTCGCCTACGTTTCTGTCGAGCTCGTCAAATGCACGTTGAATTTCGTGTTCAGGTACCGCGATCGATCCAGGTTTATTGACGGCAAACTTGTCACTTCGAATATCCCCGTCGAAAAACACTGTCGGTGCCGGTAGGAGCTTTTCCACGTCCGAAATGTCGTGCGAAGCACACGGACAGTGACGGCTGCGCTCTCGCCGTTTCCGCAATGCGTCTTCAACACGAATAGTATATAATAAAACTGAATACGTTGTAACCATACATGCATATACAGTGGCGGCGCGAATCGTATCAAACCGATCCATCATGAACGTTATCTAATAATAACTCTTGCACGGCTCAACCAAGCAGATCGGCAAAGTGCGAACGTATGACACGGATATCAAAATATCATCTTCAGTGAACCAAATGGTAACACGGTTCACACACACACACACGTATATATTTATACGTATGATCGTTATTAAGCAATCGTTTGGATCGGGAAGCCTTCTTGATGAAGAACAGCCCCGTCGACTATTCCAGGCCGGTGCACATTTTCTAGCGAATCGTTTTTGTAAATATTCTCCGGTTTTTGTTTTCTTCCGAGTTCCATCTTCCAAGTTCTAACCAACGTTGTACACTAATAAGTCGAGCGATTACAATTTTGTTCGTAATCGTTCATCACACACCCGTTCAATTTGAACTGGGATCGGCCGTTCCGAAATCACTCCTTCGCCACGCCGCTGGACTCAACGGACTGCGCACTGCGACGGAACATTGATACCGATTGCACCACACACGACACACACACACACACACACACACTGTTGTTGTGTTATGCGAACGTGTACGCGCGCGTGCCCGCACCGGCAAGAGAGACGGGCATCGAAACGTGTACGTAGTATGGCGATACGAGTTGGAACGGTTTTTTAAAATTTTTTTTACCGCGTAATTTATTCGACACGCGTCCGCGTACGTTGCGGCGAAACCCGACGATCCGGTCGCCCGACCACGCGGCCTCAAAAACGGACGCGGAAAACTCGATTTTTGTTCCGAACGTTTTGTTTCCAACGTTGTATACCGTTGCGTCGTATTGATTGCTTAACGCCGGAAACCTAACCGTCAGACTATCGATGACCGGTTCAAACGATTCCCGGCTGTATCGTTACGAAATTCACGTCTTTCGAAAAGACAAATAACCATTGATCTTCGATCGATTACAACAGTCGCAACGAGAACAAACGTACACGACAATCGAACGCGTAATAAGCGTCATCAGTGTTTACTTGAAACCCGCGGGAACGTTGTATAAATCGTCCGACAAAATCGTGTCACGTGTCGTCAAGTCAAATACCATTCGACGACAACGTCTGGCGGCTCGCGCAGCGTTCGATAGTACCTAATCAAATATCGTTGGGATCGTGTTTTCTCGTTATTGGAATTTTTTTTTTTTACATAAATCGTTATCGAACGGATATTTATCGATAATTCATTGTCTAGTTCAACCAATACGAGTGTTACCGGACATTCGATCTAGGCGCGCAACGATCACGTTAAAACGTCGTCCCGCAAACAATTAGTCTCGGCGGACGTCGGCCCGGGAACGAAACGCAAATGCGCGAATTAGCATTTCTTTGGCGACGCGAACGGAAAACAATTTGAATCCGAAAACAACACGGATGGGCCGTTCAAATGTCCACGGACGGTATTCACGATGAACGCACTCGAATTTTTTCGATTTAAAAAAAAAGGACCGACATAACGGACGAGTTCGACGGAACGATTTCCCTTTGGGTACACTACGTCGGCACGCTAAAAGGTTGAATGCGGCTAGAAGACCGCGCTCAGCCGTGAGACGTTACGGCTCGTCCGTGTCGCGGAAAAAAATCAAAAAAACAATAAATAAAACCAAACAAAACCAGACAATGCGGAAACGTACGCGTGTACACCGTTTGCGTGGTATCGGCAAACCGAAACGATAATGAATCATTGTGACGCGAACGCGCGTTAGAGTCCGTGATAACGTGACGGCGTTGTTGTTGTCGCGTCGCGTCGGTTAGAAATATATACGAACACGTATTTTTCTTTTCACGCGTTTCACGACATTATGTACATCACGTGTGATTTAATAAATTGTCGTACGGAATAATATGATGAAAACGATCTAGCCGGGCGCCGACAAAGACGCTAGTCGGCGGAGTGAAAAAAATACAAAAAAATACAAAAAAAAAAAAAAAAATAATAATAATAATAATAAAAACGACGTGAACCGAACAAATGATCAAGGCCGAATGATTACGGGAAGGTTTCCTACCGTACGTCGTCGTCGCGGGTAATGTTTTTCGCGTGCGACGTTTCGAACAGTTATTCTCTCTCGCCAAAACAAAATAAAAACGAAAAAAACGAAAAAAACGAAAAAAATCGAATAGAATTTAAAAACCAAACGATAACCGCGCGCGCCCACCAACAATTTACACAGGCAGTTAAAGCCGCGTCGTCTAGTTGTGTGGAAAACGTGTACTTTCGTCGGCCGAGTGCGTGCCGCAGCGCGTCCAAAGTGTCGTTTGCGGAACCGTACGATTTTGTAATGCGTGGCCCGCGGGAGTCGAGTCAACGCGTCCACCGCGGAAAGCGCCTCGAGAGCATCGGTCTTGACCGTCGGCGGTTCCGCGACCCGAAGTCAACCCGAAGAAAACCGAAAACGAACAAATTCAAATCGCACGCAATCGCCGTCGGGATTCTCAACGCGCGAAGAGGCGCACGACCGTGATGAAGACACCGGCCGGCGTCGAATACCGCATTGGTTTTTCAGTTTTCTGTAAACACTGTTTATTGTCTAACAGCGTTCAAAGTCGATGTTTGATTTTTTTTAGTTTTCCTCGTATTGTTTTTCATCTGAAACGTATTTTGATACATCACGGCGGCGGCGCGGTGTCGGACGAGGGTGACATGAATGAAACAACGGTTGAGAACCACTGGTTCAAGTCAACCCATTACACTCGTACGCACGCAGACGCGCGTAGACGCTGATGTGTACGTTCCGTGTAACGAATATGACGCAACACGATACGGGGTGAATTTTTTTTTATTTTCTATCACGAGCCATTTTATATTTTATTCCGTATTTGTTCGTGGATTTGATACGCGCGTGTGTGTTTATGCTATGACTGTCGAGCTAAACAGTTTGTACTGGATGCTAATAAAAAGTAAAAATAAATAAATAAACGAAGTTTTGTAATTCGTGTGATGGGGTCTTATGGAACGATTCGATTGTAATTGTACACATAACCGTGTATACACTCAGTCATCGCACGAATAACGGTTTTCTCCATTCGAGGGTCCGTTTGTGCTTCGTCAAACTCTTACTACACGTATATAATTCCAAAAACAAATTCTTGTCGTTCGTTTCCGCGAGTCTTTCGCTGGACATTTCCGTTTTCATTTCGAAAAAATACTTACGTTCGTCGTACGTCTCTATCTCTGTCTCGCGGATTCTGCAATCGTACTTTTTTTTTTTTACGTATGTACGTTAATAACACAGACGTCCATAGTCTTTAAACGTTTGTTTTGTTTCATCGTAGATGCTGATAAGAACGTCACGTGACTTTTGTCGAATATAATTCATTGAAATGTTTTTTTGTCCCAGTGAGCGAAACAAGAATATTCCTCACCAACGCTTTGGTCGGGTTGCCAGTTTCCCGGTGCCGGTGTGTTCGTTATTGGATTTCGTGCGTGTTTTCCACGTCGTTTACACGAAAATTTATACTCGTTTTTCGTTCGCCGTAACGAAATCGAGATCGCCAAGAATTGTTCGATTCGAATGTTCATGGGTGTCGTTTCAAACCGACGCGTCGGGTAACGACCGTATCGGTTATTTGTACGGCAGTTCTCGACGACTTGGAAAAACGCGTGCGTCGGATGACGACGTGGAGTGCCGTCGAGATACACACGCGAGGAACTGTCCGTTTGCCGGCACGTTATCGTGTCGGACGGTTTTTGACGGTCGTCGCGCGTGTACCGGGTCGACCGGCGAACGCGAAACCGATCTCGAGCCGCCGAGACAGCGCGCCGCGAACGCCGACGGGCCGAGGGACTAACGGCAAGGTAGGGCGCGGTATCAACCGGGTTCGTTCCGTCGTAATTATGTCGCGCCGCGTGTCTGTTCTTACGCGGCGCGCCTGCCGGTTCACGAACGACCGTAAAAAAAAAACAAAAAAAAAAAAAAAAAACAAAACAACAACAACAAAAAAAAAAAAAGGTCCGAGCGGTTGTTAGTGTTGACAGGTGCGCGGCGCGCACGCCCGACCCAGTGGTTCCCCGAGTACGGGGAAACGTCGTGTTCTTTGTGTTTGGGTTTTTTTTTTTTTGTTGTTGTCGTTTCGTTTCGACGTGTCGCCGAGTTCGCGCGCGACGTGTGCGCAACAAAACAGAAACGCGACGACGGCCGTCGCGCGCGCGTTCCGTTTTCCGTAACACGCGTAAATCCGGGTTTTTTGTTTTTTTTTGTTCGACGATCGCGCGCGTCCGGACCAAACGACGGAGACTTAGGACGACGACGACGACTGTGACGACGACTGTGACGACGACATTCGGTAACAATTATAATCGGGTTTCCGATCGTTCTGTACGATAAACGCGAACGTAATTTCACGGGAAACCGAGCGCGGTGGACAAAACCGACGGGTCGGCTTTGCGGGCGAGCGCGTATCGCGCGATCACGCGATTTTCGACGGAGCGTCACGGGTTTTTTTCCTCTCGCGACGACACCGATCCACCACGACGGGTTCACGACACGTTGACGACGTGTCTGTTCGTTTTTCGGTACGGGGCCGCGTTGGTGTTTTTCGCTGACGTCCGGTTAAGGTCGGACGATTGTGTCCGCGGGGCAAAGGCCTGAGCATCCGCGATTGCGTGTAGTGTTTTTCTACAAATTTACGGCCGCGTGGTTTTGAATCGGAAAATTTCCGTCGCCCGGACGTGTTTGCGCTTTACGGTGTTTCGGAGGAATCGTTTCCGGAACGAGAACGACGAAACATGTTTAGTCGTAACGCTTCTTCAATACAAAGACACCTGATCGACGGCGAAACTAGATTTTAACGCATATTTTATAGTGACGTTTTAATACGATTCTTACCTGCCGTCCGATTCGACTCGAAAACAACACGATAATATAAACAATAAACGATTTAAAACGAATTAATGTGAATGTATTTTCATACGCGAATGTCGCCCACGTAACGATCGCCGCGCGTGAATTGTTTAGTAAACGCAAACGTGGTTCGTTACGACCGGCCGCGAGAAAAGCCGAGTCGGGGAAAACCCCACGTCCCGTCTTCACGACGCGTTGGGATGCGTCGACGTTGGAGCTTTTACGGTTTTCCCGACACGGCCAAAGAACGCGGCGACCGCTTTGGTAACGACCAGACGACCGGTTTCGTTTCGTTCGGGCTCCGTCGGCCGTTGTGGTTGTTTTCGCGTGCCGCCGTCACCATCGAAACAACGAACGGAATCGCGGGCGTTTTGAAAACGTATTATAATCGCCACCGTTCGTCTCGTTTTTCGCGCTATGTGTATATATATGTACGCGCTGATAAAGTATACCAGTCGTTGACCACACGGTCTCTCGTGGTCGACGTCGATATTTCCAAACAACGAGTACGTTGTCTAAAAAAAATAAATAAAAAGGAGAACAAACGTCGTTGGAGCGCGAAATGTTTTTATGCTTGACAGCACGTCGGCGGCATAACGTACCGCGACCGATCGAACGTAACGTGATCGTTCGTCAAGTCGGACGAAAATATTTTGGATACGAGTATCAGACACTCAGAGGCCTCGGGTGCCGTCGCAAATGGGGGGGCGCTAGGCTTTGAAAAATCGTTAACACTGGAAAGATATTTTTTCGGCATGATGAGTATAGAAAAATACCAGTTTTCGAAAAGGGTAAAAAAATTTCGCGGCCGAAATTGGGTGCCAGAAGAGCTTGCCACGCAGAACGCGTGTACGAACCGTTTTGCTTCGCGTTTTTGTTCCGTTTCGTCCCAGGGCTTGTCCCGACACAACGCCGAAAAAACATTGCGTCTTAAAATCGTTCGTTTGTCGGACCGAAAACCGTCCCGCGGTGTCGATCACACGCCTTTACGCCGACGGCGGCTTCGATTCCATTTTCAGTTTCGGATTTCTCGCACGTAACACGGACGACTCGTTAACCGACTGAATGCGTCGTTTTGAGCTTATACGGCGTACCGTGACGTGTTTTCTGACGCACGCTGATCCGGCCCCCGGGTCCAGCAGCCGAAGACAACAATTGAATGTCGGCCGGTGCTCGTTTCGAAGTTGAATCGCATTAAAACTAGGTGTTTTTGAGGTTACCAGCGGCCTCGTCGGCCGACCGACGGCAAATCGGAAAAATGACGCGCCGCCGTTCGTGGCTCGATCGAATCGATTCGATTTACCCGTAACAACGTAACCGTGTTCGAACGGCAGACCATTTTGCCCCGTCGGCGTTTCCGGTCCACGGAAGTGTTCATCAAACACGCACACGCCCGAAATCGAACGGGATTCGTTAAAATACGTGTATCAGGTCAGACGTTCCGTTCCGAGTCGTCACGTGAAATCTAAATAATTTAATTAACGTTGAAAAACAAAAAAATAAGAAAAAAAAAACGTCGTGAAAACCGGTAGACTCGCTGGTTACCTCTGCTCTCGATTCGAAAATCAACGCTAACGTATTATTTCAATGATTAGTATTATCTGTATTATCGCGACGCGAACGTCACCGTTCGGATTTAAACGCGCAAAGAAGAAAAAAAATAGTCGTTCAAATACGTCGTTGAATATAGAAAACCCCATTACATTTTTATTATTTACGAATATTTCTATGGACAATTCGATTTTTTTCTATTAGACAAATAATATTGTATTCGGTACCGTACGAATCAACGGAACATTTTAATCCGGAGATAATGTATAAATCATCATCATCATCATCATCACTGGCGTTTATAACTCTATTAGAGTTTTTGCCGCCAACACTATGTCTCTCCGTTTCTCTCGATCTTGGATAATTTCCTTCCATTCTTTCAGTCCCACAGTTTTAAGATCCTCTTCTACTACGTCAAGCCATCTCTTCCTTGGTCTGCCTCGAGGTCTCTGTATAAATGTATAAATACGTACAGAAATTATTATCCTATTAGAAACCATTGTTTGATTTGCCGTTTGTAGATTTTTACACGAGGGGGGTTTTGTTTTTTGTTTTTTTCTGGCCATAAAATATTTTCCTTACCGAAACGGCCGAAAATTCGCATTTGAATAATCGACATGTAATCGTGATGCATTGAAGAAGACTAGAAAAAAAAATGAAAAATGAAAAATGTCTACAGGTTAATTCGGCGCGTCGGTACGGAACGTATTTCGTGTGTTCGCCCAAACATCTGTACAATACGGTCGGCCAGACAACATTATGTAAATGTATACGAATCCGGACACCGCCCTGCAGTAATAATATTGCTGTTTAGCAATTAATATTAACATACGCGGAACGGTTACGATGCTCACGCGGACCTCTAATGTTATTTGTGATAATTACGAGTTACGTCCGTCGTACACACGAAGTGTATACGATAATTGGTTCTTACGACTCGACCGGAGATCCGAGTTAAGATTTCGAAACATCATAACAACATCATTATTATTATTATTATTTCCTCAATTGTCATACACACACACACACACAAAGAAAAGAAAAGAAATGTAAATCAAGTAGGAAAACGAAATATTTAATTGCAAATAATGGAATTTTGGGTGACGATAACGGTTTTTAATTTTTCTATTTACTAAATGTTTATTGTATAAAACGCGTTTAACTAATCGTACGGTGTGTATATTGAATTAAACGAAGGTAATTTCGTTTGCGGGTAGTTTGTGTGTCGAACGCCATAACAATTGTTCAAAATATATATATAAAAAAAATAAAAAATCCCACGTCTTGGACTCGATTACGTCTATGGCCGTTATTTATGTAATTCGTTGTACGTTTAACCGCACGAAACCGCCCGTCGTGATACCGTTTCGACCGCGGAAACCGTAGTGAACGTTCCGGATACGCGACGCCATTAGTCCGGACAGGACGAGTCCGGGGAAACGTATTTGTCGAAACGAATTCGGTTTGGGTCCGCGGTGGCGAAACGCGAACATGCGATTGAATTTTTTTATTTTGAGAAAAACACTAAACCCATTCAATTTGTCGCGTTTGAAAAGTCCGTCACGTCACGTGCAAACCCGTGCAACCAGTGATCAGTCGCGGAGTCCGTAGGTGATATTTTTGAAATCCTCGACCGGGCAAAACTCAAAAAATCGAAAACGCACGCGTCTCACCGTACGCGATCGACGCGGTGAACAATTTGGAAATCCGCGTCCGAGACGACGAGCGGACGAGGAAAAACCGCTGTCGGCACGGAATCCACGATCGACTGTTCGCGTTGGATTTTCGACGATACGTTCCCTATCGGCGCGAGCGCGGAAACAAAAAACCCAAAAAAAAAATCAAACGCCTCTGGGCCGCGGACCGACACGGTATCGTGACACCTGCGACTCGTGGCCTCGTTTGTTGTTTTCCGGTCAACCGTCACGCCGACGTTTTTTTCAAATACGAATATCGTTCCGACCGTGATGAACTTTTTTGTGGAAAAAAGCGACGCGCTGTAGTCGCATACGATTGAACGCGCGCCCGCGACGTCGTCGGGTATTTGCGTAAGTGTTACGTGCTTGTTCGGCGTTTTCAACGGTTTTGTTCACCGGTATCCACGTTATTTCGCGTCGAGCGTTTTTTTTATTCGTTCCGGATCTTATTCCGGACGACACTCGAATTGTGTTGCGCGCGCGTTGTCCGTCGCGGTATAAATAGTGTTCGCACGGTTTTCTCGCCCGGCATTTACTACGCAATGGGATATATACGCGTTCTGTTACCATGCCGGACTATCGAGTATTGTGCGCGTGGTCTTTTTCGTTTCCGCTTCAAAACCATCGTCGCGAATCACGTGTGAAAAAAATTCCACGTTTTCAGCACGGACGGCCGAAGTAATGTCACTTGGTCGCCGTACCGACGAAACGCTTTTGCGTTTTCAAAAGCCGGGTGGAAACACAACGCGTTGTTGGAAAATCGGTTCGTCCTTCCTGTGAATTTTCGCCGATGGTCTGCTCCGCGGACGTTGTTATACTTGTATGATTGTACGCACGCACATATATATATACCTGTGATTAATATAATACGCGTACGTCGTCTCGAGTCGTTTTCTCGCAGGCCGGTCGTTCGCCACGGACGACGGCGAGGCAAATAAGTAAAAAATAAAACAAAATCATCGATTTCTCGCGCCAACGTAATAATAATAACGATCCACTGGAAACGACGCCGTGTTTTAACAGCCACCGTTGTTATTATATTCGGAACCGATTTTTAAAAGCGAATAATAACCAACCAACAACATTATCTACGGTGAACTCGATAATGACGTTTCCGGTGTATATATATATGTATATATGTATTCCTCGTTTCTCGGTACGTTTTTTTTTTCTTCGTCGTATTTTTTTATTATTATTATTATTATTTTTTTTTTTTGCGGTTTCACGGTTAAATCGAACAATTCCTGCCGAACGGTTCACAGCGCACACCATATCATTTGCTGCATAAAACATTATCCACGGTCTGTCGTCGTTTTTGTTTTTGTCGTTTGTTTGTTTGTTTCTTTTCGTTTTGACTTCGTTAAGAGGACGCCGTCTATGCCGATCGAAAAACGACATTGCGCGGAACGTTAAAATCGTTTAAATGACTCTAAACGCTCGTCGTCACGTTACGCCGTTTCCGAGTCGTCGGATTTTTGTAGAAAACCAAACGCCCCCCTCTCCTGTCGGACGTTGTTTTCACCTGCGAATCCTGCGAGATGCACTCGGAAACAACGTTGTTCGCTTCGAACTTTTTACCAGACTTGACGTGCAAACGCGTTACGCAATCGAACGACGTGTTCGCACAAATACACACTACGATGTCTGGTTCGGCGTTCAGTACGCGTCCGGCGACCGAGGCCGAGAGTGCAAACGAGCGTGACCGTCCGCGTCGTCTGTAAAAAAGCGTCAGGCGTATATTATTCGGGTAATGGCGAACGCGTTGTGCACCGTGTACACACGTAATGTCCCTGAGTAACGTTAATGAACAATAAGTGCGTGTACGTATAAATGTTGATGATGCGCGTGTACGTGAAAGAGAAAGGCAGAGCAGAGTCGGTATAAAGCGGCGAAGGTCTTAAATGGACCGTTAAGACGAGAGAGAAAAAAAAAGTGTATACATATATATTATTATTATTATGAATTTACCAGCGCTGTGGTACCGCGGACGGGGTCGTCGACCCGCGCGGAAGAAGAAGAGGAAGACGACGACGACGACGAAGAAAATAATATAAAACGACACTTTGAGCCGAGTCGGTTTTCTTGTATTTCGCGTACGAAACCAGCGGCGAACGTCTCGGTCTGTTTTCCGCCTTACGCGATCGGTTCCGCCGGAGAGACGTGTCGACTGTCGTCCGTAAGGAAACGACCACGGAAACACCCGAGACGAAAAGAAAACGGCAACGACCGCCAGAACGACAACCACAAAAAAAAAAACACCGTCGACCCGACCTCTGCCGTACGAGAAAAACGACGTTAATCGTTATATGCCGTTTGGTCGCGTGATAATAAACAGCGCATTACTTGTTGTGTCACGGTTTGTCGGACCGTTCGCATTTCGTTTCGCGCAATTTCGTTACAGCGAGATGCGTGTCCCGTCGTTCGCGGGATCGTCGTATCGCGAATGATCTACGAAGCCGTTTCTCGCGATACGTCGGTGAAAAACCGTCACGCGATCGGCGGGGTCCGGTGAAAAGCAACAACACGCTGGCCCGAAGATGTCTTTTGATTTTTTGGACATTTTATGTCTTTTATTTTACATTAAAATAAAAAACCGTCACGAAAAAGTGTCCACGAAAAGCGTTACAGAAAAAAAATCCTAAATCTCCCTTATGGTTTGTTTTCATGGCAACCATTGTTTCGGTTTTGAAAAAATTTAAATTTGAAAAAAAAATTTTCATACATAAGACATAAAATGTCATCACTTAACGCGGACTCGTATGCGTTAATCTTTCACTGAAATTGGCGATTTTTAGTTTAATTATGTTCTAATATTTGATTTAAATTTTTTTGAGTATTTTTTTTTCGGTTTTTTACTACCATTCCGTTTTCAACGAAAAACGGTTGTTGTATTAACGGCGAACGTGTTTTTCCTACTTCTGACGTTCGTTCGACAAATTCACACTTTCCCGACGGCGAATCTTTCACAGATGGTACTCTGTGGTCGGACACGTTTGTTTCGATCGTCGTGTTTTCAAACGACGCCGTATCTGGTCGGCGCGACAATAAAATTATGGTCGACGAACACACTGTTTGTACACAAAACCAATAAATTTTATAAAACCGTACAGACACGGAACGATATCCGCCATCGAGGTGTACACTTGTAAAAATATTATTATCCGCGTACCGCAGCCCGTCGTTAGGCCTTTATGGGATCGTGGTTTTTTTAATTTTTCAATATTGAAATCAGTGTTCCAATAACGAAATCCGATTAAAACATCAACGAGTATTTAAAAATACTTCATCTGAAATGAACCAACCATCATCACCCACCGACGAAATTTACGATGACATATAAAATATGTACGTAATTTCGACGTTTCTTCGCGTGCAAGCGACACGACCAACGAACGTTTATTTACGTATCGACTGTTAAACGTCGGAAATTCGGAATTTTCGGTAGTATTTGTTATCCGTTATTGAACGATACGTTTATTCCATTACGGATATCGTATTTAATTGTTGTTTATTCATCGCGATTTACGACATCATAACACACGTGAATTATTGAAATTATTCATCCATTAACTATTGTGGATTTGGAATGTTTTGTGAAAACGCGTTCTGGTTCGATTTCGAAGTTCTTTAAAATACAATTCAAATTCTTTACTATTAAACTTGTATAGGGTCTTCGGGGTTACACGAGATGAAGTTACTGATATAATGACTAAATCACCTCGAGCAATGGATGTTTTGATGTAATTAATATTAATGAAACTTTCAGATTCGGATAAATATTATTTACTCGTAATTGATATTTTTTTCAAAACCCCCTACACCAAATGTTTTTCTCGCCATTGGGCGTAACAATTATAGATAACACATGAAAACACTGGAATTCGACGGTACACATCGTGACATAACATTTAATCGTCTAATAACGTGTATTTTAACGAAACAGTCGAAGTGACGAAACGATTTCAATCATCGCGCGAATAATGGTTTTACTCCACTGTGTGTCCTCATGTGCACTTTAAAATTATTATTCGCCGCAAACGGACTTTTTACAGACTTCGCACGAATACGGTTTTTCTCCACTGTGTGTTCTCATGTGCACTTTAAAATTATAATTCGCCGCAAACGACTTTCTACAGACTTTACACGAATACGGTTTTTCTCCCGTATGGGTCCTTATGTGCACATTCAAACCATCGTTCGCCGTAAACGACCTTTTACAAACCCCACACGAATACGGTTTTTCTCCCGTATGGGTCCTTATGTGCTTTGTCAAATTGCTAGTGCCCGCGAAGGATTTCATACAAACCTCACACGTATACGGTTTTTCTCCGGTATGCGTCCTTATGTGATTTGTCAAACTGCTAGCGACCGCGAAGGATTTCATACAAATCCCACACGTATACGGTTTTTCTCCCGTGTGGATCCTCATGTGTTGTATGAAATGTGAATTGCACTTGAACGATTTCAAACAAACGTCGCATAAATGCGTTTCCACTTGCTCGTGCGCTATCTTGTCGTTCATTTTCGCGGATCGTTCTACGGACGTTCCTGATTACCGTGTGCTTTATTTCGCGACGTCCAATCTTGTTCACAACTTATAAACCGTCTTATGTCTACACACAAGAATGTCTTCGCTCCGCGAATCCGTTAATGTATGTTTTTTTTCGCCGACACACTTTTGATGTTATATCGTGCAATAATCGCAGACACTCGTGGTTTTCAACTCTTTGTTATTTCACCGTAGATACGAAGACGATATCACATGTTTTGTTCCATATATTTCATAACGATTCGATTTTAAAATCTTCTGTCTGTGAAATTGGATATAATTATTATTGTATTAAAACTGCGCAGATATGTTAACGACAATAACAGGGCAAATAATTTGTTGAAACCAATTTCAATCTATTAGACTTGTATGCTTCAGACTAAAACGAGTAAAAAAAAAAAACAAACACATGGCATAATCAGTAGTTGAACATTCGCTGGTTCAAAAACCGGTCTACCGGGAAATTTCCCGGTTTCCCGATACGCCAATTCATCGTTGATTTCGATAGTTTGATTTTAATTTGATTTGACGTGACTTGACAAACTATACCGCTGTGTATTATAATGATAAATCGGTGTTGTTAATAATTTATAATTTGGAATTCGTTTATTTACGGGTTTTAAAAACAAATGTATTTAACCGTGGTCTGCCGTAGTCGTCGGTCTGAGTGGGTCACTCGACCGAGTGTTCGTTTGTAGTTGATGATCCTGAACAAAATACTCAGTTTATTATTTCTATGTAGTTCCTCGAAATTCAAAGACAAAAACGAAAGTTTAACTGTGCGGAAAACGATTTGACGGCGGTTTGCTGTTCGAGAAAACTCCGGGGAAAATCGATTTTGTGCGCGAAACGTGCTGCCGGATCACGGGTACTTACAGCTAACACTATGGCTGCAACACTGTATAGAACGAGAAAATTCTATATTCCTCCGTCTCAAGAGAATAAATCAAGGTGACCCCGATTCCCTGTATCGTAACGAATGATTCCCCCGTTACGTTTTCGTAACCCATTTTTAGACGGACGTTTTTAGTTTTTGTTCGTTCGTCTCGGAAGTCATCACGTGAATATCGGCGCCATACGATTCACGGTTTCGTGATCCGACGAGCGTTCCAAAGAACGCGGCGTCTAAATTGAAATGGATCACACGAATCGAACGCGGCGGGCGTCCCGATTTCGGAACAACAACGCAAATAACACGAGCAACACGACGTTTCCCGTGACGTCATCTGATCCGATTTTACTGACGTGCACATGGCGCAACTCCGGTATTCCAATTGACATTCCCAAGCGCGAACGGTCTGAGGTTTTCAAAATTCGTTTGGAATTGAATCGCTGCAGATTTGTGTACGAGCGAGCCGAGCCATACTACACTGAACAAGTCCGTTCGAACGATCGATCGTAATGTGTTTTGTACATTGGATACCGTCTTTTATTCACTTATCTAAACGGTCTAACAAGAATACCTAGTTGCTCGACATCCGGTTTGAGTTAGGTTTTTAAAAATAAATAATGTTATGTCCTTGGAATTAGTAACGATACTCGTTGAGTGTGTTGCTAAAAAAAAAAAAAATTAGAAAAAAAATTGTGATTTAATGTAAAAACCGAATTGAAATCTAATCCAGATAAAATATTTAAATAATCAAAAAAAAAAACTTATATAATCATGAATTTTGATTTTAGGTCAGATCACAAGGTTAATGTCTCAATCGAGTTGATCAACGTTGTAGTTGTGTTGAGACAAGTATTAGCAGTTACGAACACAATTAGTGGACGGGCGCAATAGATTATTAAAAGTTTGTTTTCCAAAAGACCGAAACGTCCCGCCGAGGACTTCGCCCTCTTTTGCCCACAACTGACGTCGTAATTTCCATAAATCGAATTTTAGTTATTATAACCGTGTACGGTGAATTTGTATTTTAAGAGAAAAATTCAATTTCATTACGATTCGTACAACTGTAAAGCGTTCTGTTCAAACGCCGTGAGACGTGTCCGAAAATTTACTTAAAAACGTATAAATTATGTTGTAACGATCGAACTACGCGCGCACATAAACAAGATTATGTCTTGAGCGTGTTCATCCGTACACAACATTTCGTTGTAAATTGAAAAGGAATGTTCTCGTTCTCATCGAGTTTCGGATCGCCACACGATATCTCGTTCGAGTGAAATAGAAAACAAATCATAGAATGGAAATATGATGTTTACTTAAATATTGTTCAGAAAATAGTCTTGACTCGTGCACGATTAACGAATAATAACAGGACGGGCGCACTTAAAAATCTCCCCGTGAGTGTGTGTACATACGTGCGTACGCGTGTTGTGTAACATGATTTATATTTTACAGTTAGCCGCGGATAACACTCAGCACCTACTTAAAAACGCGAGTGTTTAGTCAAATAAATTAGATTATTATTATTATTATTATGTTGATTTAAGAAGAGAAGAAAAAAAGAATGAATATTCGACAAAGAATTCGTGACCCGCTTTCAAAACAATCGTTCTAAAAACTAAAAAACGTTCAACAGAAACGGACGATTCGGCGTGGTGCGCGGTATCGAGAAAACGGTTTTATTGCGCGTCGCGTCCACGAGTTCAGACGCATCGAATGGCCGCGCGTTTCGTGTCGTACGCATTTGCCGTTTTCGTTGCGACGCAACGGTTGGTTTTTTGAAACGAAAACAAATCCCGGCGATCTCCCTTCACGGCACGACGTGTGAAAAACGTTTTTGCGATCTGTCCGTACACGTTTGTCGGCCGCACGTCCGAACGTCGACTATCGACTGCTATTATATTCGTACAGATACGAACAGGCAAAACTCGCACGAGAAAATATTAATTGTTCGGCCGCGGACGGCGCGGGAGAGCCACCGACCCCACGGTGTTGCGCGTTCGCCGTAGATATGCCTCTCCGTCCGACGACGCGCGGGTCCGCGGAAGAACTCGCGGAAGAACTCGTGTAGGACCACGTTCAAGGCCGCGGCGAAGGGTCTCCGACGACGGGCCCGTTGTGTCTCGGGTCAGCTGACGAGCGGCGGCGGTCGTCTAGCCGTATGACGCGCCAAACCTTCTGACAATCGATAACCTAACCTAAAACGTATGAATGTCAACCGAACGAATGTTGCCGATGACCGACCGATTTAGAACGTGTACGTCAGGTCGGGTTAGGTTAGCGCGTAACGGCAGTCGAGGCCGGGGCCCCCGGCGTCTCAGAATTTTGTCCCGCGCGGCTGATGGCTGACGTTGCCGGATATCCACGAGACGGACGAGCGGCCGAGGCCGAAGCATGTCCTATCACGCGAACGAGAATAGAAATACGCGGACACCTCTGCTCCGGAACGGCAACCTAACCTAACCTCGCTGAATAACGTGCGAGCATCGCGTTTTGTTTCGCGGACGCTGCGGAGATTCCGTGACAGGTTAGGTTGCGTTCGACGATGTCCGTGCCCCGCTCGAGTGAACGCGCCCACACTGACCGACTCGGCTATCAATCCGCGGGCGTAATAACCGACCGACGTCCCGGCCCCAGTATTCGGCTTCCGTTCGACCGGGTCTCGAACCGTTTTCAAACAAACATTTTAATGACGTTTGGTTTTGGAAACGGACGCGTATAATTATTGTTGTACGTCACTACTGCAGACGGTGTTTACTGCGCACGTAACGTAGACCGGGGACCTCCCCGACGAACGGACAGAAATCCGAATAGTATAGTGTACGGTATAATTATTTTTTTTTGACCAAAATTACCGCCGTAAAACGTCGGGCACGTACGTCGAATTACGTTTTGGCAACAAACCGTCCGATATTTTGGGTTCGACGCGAGCAAAACAAGTGGTTTATTAATTTTTTTAAATTTTTTTACGCGCCTGATACCCCACGTCGATTGAACGTGACGTGATCGCGACGCGAAAAACCTTATTTTCGTACGACTCCGGTGACTTACGTTTTCCGTGCGCGCTGTGATCGTTCGTACGGACCCGGTCCGTCAACCATCAACTCGTGGTTTTCATCACGATCACGGCATAAATTTCGGTTCGTTTTAAACGAGTTGTTGTGTTGATCAAATCGTCGGGTGTCGAAAAAAACGTGTTGTTACACCGGTCTGGTCGATTCGCACGCTGTTAGGCACGTCGGCCGTATTATTCAAATGTATAGAATACCGTGTGAAACAACACGAACAACAAATTAATAAACTATCCGCCGTATAGACGGTCATCCACGTCGAACGATTTCAATTTTCAAACGATTCCTACACAATAAGCAATAACCAAACCGTACGCGCGCGCGTATTATTGTCGTTATTCGGTTTCGTACAATCGCCGAACATCAATCATGATTAGTATTGTTAAAGTTTATATCGTCGGTGTGTTTCATTTAAATTATGAACAGTAAAATCACAATTTTTAAACGATATTTCGAATAGCTATCGAACGGTTTTAATAGAAACTCCGTCTCTATACAATTTAGTCTATGAACAAAGACTGCACATCATTTGTAATTCGTACATTTTGCGGTCGGCTGTTTTTTTTTTTGTTTTTTTTTAGGTGACTGGATGAACCCGATACAAAATCTAACCAACACCAAAACCTGTTACGATATTAAAAATAAATTAGTTTTTTTCAGACCACTATGACGTAAATCGATAAATAGAATTTTTTTTTTTGTTTAGAAAGTTTATAGACCGAAAACACTGAAATCAAAATGTCACTGTAGGCGTGTTACGTAGTCTCGATTGAAATCACACGGTGAAAAATATCGAACGTAATTAATATCGCAATAAAAATCTATGCTCTATACGAGTTATTTGTCGTGGTTTTTTTGCTAGGAAAATAAAATAATAACAACCGTCGATTTTTAACCAATAGCTCCGAGTCTGTAGTAACCGATTGTGTTGTTGGTAAATATTGATCGTCGTAAGTATAGCAGTACTACATACGCAGCGCTCGAATTGGTGGGGGTGTGCGCGAGGGGACGGAACTCCTTTACTACATTAAAAAACAAAAAAATTAACGTCCCTTTACCATAGTTTTCAAAGGAACCGCGGGGAGCGCTTGTAACTGGTATACCTAGAGACTATAGATAAAAAACCATGAAAAATTGTATATTTGATATTATTATTTTTTATAATTCTTATTATTATCAATACGTCATTGTTATATCAAGTGCTTACTTGACAATTTATTTTTAGATTTCCACCCACAGACGTACTGTAAAACCGCATATCTGTGGCAGCACAAGTCGTCGATAAACAACGTCGTTAATTGGCGTAGCGTTTTGAAAATTCTGTTTTGTCAGTGATCATCACGCGAATGCGTTGTGATTTTTTTTTTTTATAAGTTGTGAGCTTAGCATGGTTATCGTATAAATTGATTTTAACGCATTTTATTATACACGCTCAAATCTAAAAGGATTTATTAGTCGTTTGCTCATATGAAATGTCGTCGTGGAACACTATTCCGCTGAAAATTAATTACCGAAGAATACGATTGGAAACTAGTTGAAGTGGTTGATCGGTGGGACGTGTGTGTGTGTGTGTGTGTATCGTTTCGGAACGTTATTTCTACACTTCCAAATCGACGAGCTCCATCGTTTTATATTTTCCAATTCGAGCACTTGTAGAAGAACCCGTTACGGACGTGTCGTTCGGTCAGACCCAGATCTCCAACGAAACCGGTAAACCGCGAAACGCGGACGGGCCTCGAAAACAATTGTCTTACCACGCGGATACTACGGGCACGGCCGACCATCTGATTTGTCCGATGGATCCGTCTTTCGTTTTGTCTGCGAACGGTTTCGTTACGTTTTATTCCGATCTTCACGCACGTAGAGACGGTTAGGTACGTGATGTCCAACATCATATCTTTCGATACATTTCGCGTTCGAATACGATGCGGCCACTCGGAAACACGTTTGCGCTCGTTACGAATCCGTATTTTCTTCATTCGGAGGACCCCTAGCAAACCGACGCTTTGGGAAAAAACACATTCAGAAATCTCGTCGGCGCCGGGTTCCTGTCTTACGTCGCCGCCACAGGCCGAACGTTTTGCTTTTCGATTCTCAATCATAATTGAAATAACGCCGACCCCCGACAAGGCGGCTTCCGGTGAATTGTTTCACACTTTTCAGTGCGTTTTTCTCGGTTTTCATTTTTTTTTTTTCCCCAAAAACTTTTTTTATTTACAAGTGTTTTGGCCGTAACGGCGTGCACGCTACCGGTTCTATCGTCATCGTAGGCCCGAAATCCGTAGAGGCCGAAATGTCTGCTTAATGCGTCCGAAATTCTGCGCAACGCGACCGCCGCGTGTGCCTGCCAGCCAAAGGCGAACGTGACCGAAGGCGGTTACCGGCCCCGATCGATTGGCGGGGGGCGGCCCGTTCGAAACGTGCCCGCGTTCCGCGTTACTTCCCGCACGCCGCCCGTTTTCGTCATGACGCTTTTGAACCGAACGCTTTTGCTCCGTTTGACGCGGAAAAAACCTAAAAGCCGTTCGTCTAGACCGAATATTAATTACACGTCCGCGCGGAACGTCATCCGTACGTAAAAAATGACTACACACAGCGTACATGCGTTAGGTTAGGTTAGCGGTCGTCGGACGGTCGGATGGCGTGTGCGCGTGTCGGTCCGCGTCCGGATTTAAACAACATTTGTTCGGCGTGACGCGCCGTGCCCGCCATTCCGAAGAGTGCTTTGGAAACGAAAAAAAAGTACGTTTGAAAATGCGTTCGGAGCAAACGACTTGCCGGGACGGATCGCCGTTGAAAAACCCGTGTGTGTGTGTGTGTGGGTTTTTTGCATTCGGAATTCGTTGAAAACCCGATTTCGTAACAATTTTCCGGGACGATTGAAACCCTTGACACGGTTTTTTTTTTTTAATACTTACGAAAATTCACTTCAAATAAAACACGACAATGCGCTTATTGACTCGTGTCGACATTTCGTAATCAGAATACCGTATCCTAAACAAATTCGATAAAGGTCCAACGACGGATGTGTATGTTTTACGATTAATCTCGTAGTGACTTTTGCGACTGATCTATACGTACGTTATATTTAACCTCCCCCCCCCCCGCAATCGGGGCTTAAAAATCTATTCAAATGCTGAATGATACGTAAACGAATGGATGTCCGCCATGAAACGTCGCACGTTTTTGCATGTTTTCGGTGTATACATTTCGTAAAACGTCATTTCTATGAAAACTGCAATCGTGTGTGTTTTTCGTACTGCACCGTGCACAGAATAAGTCAACACCGAACACATCAAGTATAAATAATTGTTTTTTTTTTCTCGCGAAATTCGGTTGCAAACGTTGGGTTTGAAGCGCGTACGTTTGCGAACACCTGACGACACAGAAAAACTTTAACTTGATATTTTTAGTGGAACAGTAAATTGTTTAGTTTATAATTATTTAAATGTTTAAAGAAACGTTACAAAAAAAAAAATCAGGTTATCCAAATATTCGACGGGCGCGCATAAACTTCTATCGTTTCGAATGAAATTATTTTTAATAAATAACACTTGCGTTTCGATTATTTACGAAGTTTTTGAAGTTTGGGTTCATGTAAATGTGCATAATTTATATCGCGTTCGGTAATGTCCCCGCGTTGTTATGCGTGAACACAAAGACGGACGGTGTACGTCAAACGGAAAACGACGCACACATCGTTTTGGACAAAAGTAGTATAATCGCCCGGACGAGTTGTAGTCTGAAGCCGGTGGTAAAAAAATGTAGTTACCGCCCCCCCCCATCGTAAACAAATTTCTGGCCACGGAACCTGATTTCCCGACGAATTTCTGTACGAAGTCAAACAACGAGCTCTACTAATTTCGCGACAAACCACTGTCGTATGATAATAATAGCGATCTAACCATTCGTTCGGATATAAATGTATCGAAAACGACATGACCAATATCACGTGTGTACTTTTCTTTTTGTTTCGACTCCAATCTTTCGAAATATCTCTGGTAATTAAATATTTTCGTCCGAAAATCTCGAAAGACTCTTTCGATCATAGTTACAACATTGTAATATCCGTTTCGTCGCGAGATAAAAATTCACAATTATATATATATTCCCGCACCTTAAACATCAAAGGTTATTATCAGCCGGTCGTTTGGTTTTACATCGGACTACACATCGCGTACATCAAAAAAAAAAAAAAGGAGAAAATCGTTTATATATAATACGAGGTGGAGTTACGATTTGTTCATAATCACAGCGACGGTCAGGAAATCGATTATTTGCCACGCGCGGTGGATCGCGTTTCGTTCACTCCCCGAGAATATACGATTTATTTGTTAGCGCTCTGAGGCGTGTGCCGACCGGGGCATCGGTCTCTCGGATCATCGGAATACGAGCGTGCCGATGAAGGTGTGTCCAATCCTGACGCGGACGATCGCCACGTCTTGCCTTCGGTTTGAATCGGAAGGCGTGTGTGCCGATTTTTTATTTTTTATTTTCAAATATTTTTGCGTTCGTCCGTCGAAGTAGCGCGAATCGAATGAAATTCGTTCTCGTACAGAGATTTCCGCCGTCGTCCACGTGTCGCAATGTCGTTTATTGTTGTTGGATTCGGTTAACAGTTCTCGTTTTCCGCGAACGTTTTTGTCCGCGTGTTCGCCTTATCGTTCGCGCCGGCGCGGCTTCGATTTTCGGGACGATAAACCGCCGCTGAGAACTACCGGCACGTGCGTTCCATTTTTTTTTTGGTGCCGAGTTTTCCGCGGGCGCGCGTCCCCAAATCGATCCGACGTGATTTGTTGTCGGATCACGAAAAACAAAACGAACAAATACGAATTCGACTCGACGGCTTTAGACCGCGATTAGCAAGCGCGACTTTTAGGTTAGCGAAGCGAAATGTCGTCTATCGTTCCGCCGGCCGAACCGGACGCGGACGAAAAACGATAACGTCCGACTCCGTGCGCGGACGGTTTCGCGATTTCGAATCGTAGCCACTCGACATAAGTGGGGCTGCACGCCTAACGTTTCCGTTCCGAATGAAAGCGAACGATCGATCGTGTTGCGGCGCCAAACATTCGTGATGTTCTCGTAAGTAAACCCGCACGCGGCGATAAGAGTAACGAGAAAGAGATAGCACGCACGTTATCGGCGTTGTTCACAAACGTTTATCAGCCGTGTGTTGAACGGTGAATAATTTACAATTTTTATGGAAAACGCAAAAACGAACGAATCGACTCGTTTGAGGGGGACGTGTTGTTATGCGTCGCGCCGCCGGCGTTTTCGTAGATTTTTCGTAGTCGATGACGATCCTTGCTTGCCGCGCGCAAAGCAAAGCGATAGAAGAACCGAGAAAAAAAGAAAATCCCTCTGCCGAACGGTTGTCTTCCGTTTCCCGTTTTCCGGACGCGATTGTCGACGTCCCGTTGCAAAAGCCACGACCAAAACCGAATCGCACGAAACGTGTGTCGACAGTGTTCTGACGGCCGGCAAAACATACGCCGTGCCGTGATAACGGATAGTACGACGATCGGTAACGATAAAAAACAGCCACGCTAATATAAACGTTACGGTACGTCCGAACGGCGGCGGCCGCGACTGTTAGCGATTTGTGCGTGTTATCACGGTCTTTTTTTTTTTTTGGTACGTTTTATTATTATTATCATTATTATTATTTTTTTTTCGTTATTATTATTGTTATTATTTTCGTCGTCCGTCGTGCAACAAAACGTGCGGGTCATGCGCGACCGACCAAGCATAACTCCGGCGGCCCCGACAACAACGCGGACAACGACTGACAAAAAAAAAAAAAAATAATAATAAAAAAGCCGTCGGAGAGTTCATCAGACCGCCGCGCGGACGTACCCCGCCCCCCCCCCCCCCCGCCTCCCCCCCCGCTCGGTCACGTTAGCCGGAGAGAAAGAAACGGAAAGAAGACCAAAAAAAAAAAAATATGTATCCCAATTTTCTCGCCGCGCGGACGCACACACACGTGTCGGTTTTCGTGACGGCCGGTGCGCGACCGTCGGAGACGGTCAGGCTCCGGAGTCGGGGGCGGCGGAACGGAACCACACGACGGCCGCCGTCTCTTCGGCCGGCCGCGGGCACACGAACGCGACCCGGCCACCGCTCCCACCGCCGCGGCCGTCTTTTCGCCGGTGCCCTCCGTGCCCCCCACCCCCCCACCGACACCGCTCCACGCCCCACCCGGAGCGACCGTCCGCCGACGTCGGGCTCCGGAGTCGGGGACGCGCGCGCGGCCGTCTGGCCCAGTCAGTATTCGTTCGCTCTCGGCCGCGCCGGGTGGACGGGCGAACGCGCGCGCGCCTCGCTCCCGTTCCCGTCCCACTCCGCGTCCGCGCGTAAAACAACAACGCCGTCCGTCACTCCGCCCGGTCCTGCTCGTCCGTGTCCGTTCAGATTCGCGTCGTCGTCCGTCCCGTCAACACGTCCATTCGCGAGTTTCACGACGACGACGACGACGGACGTTTGCCTAACCTAACCGTTGTCTTACGTTCCGGTACCCCGGGGCCGTCGGATCGTCGTCCACTGGTGGCGTCACCGAAAATGGCACTGAAAGAATTCACGGGGTACAATTTTACACACCGCCCGTAGTTCTTCTGTGCCGTGCTCGGTGGCCATTCGGCACATTCACGCTCCGTCACACTGTGTTCGTTGTCGATACGCGGATGATAACGCTTAACAAATAAAACCGATCGAACGCGCGAAATCCGTACGTTTTTACATTGTTTTTTTTTTTTTTTTTTTTTTTTTTTGTTTTTTTTACTTTACGATTTGTACATGTCCGCACAAATAAACATCATACACGTTATTATTTATTTATTTATTTGTTTGTTTGTTTGTTTGTTTGTTTGTTTGTTTGTTTGTTTAACCGTCTGCTTTTGTGGGCCCGATCGCCGCCGGCTAGCCGTGGTTTTTATTCGTCTTCACGGCCAGCCGTGTGACACGATCGTTAACGATGTACGTACGATCTTGTCCTATTAACGTGTGCTGGTGGACACGACGGCGGTATGTTTTAAAATGTGTACACAAGCGTATGTTGAAAATGTTGATAAAAGGAACGCTTGGTCAATTCTAACGAGACAATACTTACGGCCGGCGTACGTTCACATTATTATTATTATTATTATTATTATTATTATTATTATTATTATCATTATCATTATCATTATCATTATTATCATCATTATTATTATTATTGCTATTTAATTCTACCAGCCGCCCGTTCAAATGTTACAATGGCCGTTGTACCGTACGAGCGAGAGAGAGAGTGAGTGAGTGAGTGAGTGAGTGAGTGAGTTCACGCGAGCCGACCGTAACGGACGTTTCGCCATTTCGAAACACCCCCACTCTTGTCTTTTGTTTTGTCTAGGGGGGGGGGTTCATCTTCGTTTCCCGCGACCGTAGACCGACGACGACGATCACGATGCGGCCGGCCGCGTATCATTTACTGCGCGCGCGTGTTCGTCGACACAAAAAAACAACGACCGCCGCGACACGAGAAACGATTTAAAAAAAAAAAATAAAAAACAAAAGCGAAAAACCGCTTCGGGGTGACGGATGGGGGGGGGGCGACCGAAAACGCGCGACCGGCGAACACCGAGACTTCCGTGTCTGGTCACGAGCAATCGGAGAATTCACACGCGCGCGTTAGGTTTATTGTTATTATCTCGTTGTCGTGTTGTTCGTACCGTGTGACGGGGATAGGCGATATCTATTGATTAGTAATCACTCTCTCTCTCTCTCTATATATTTTTTTTTTCGTCCGCCCGTCCGTGTTGTTGGATAATAACGCGTGTCGGTTTCGCGAAAATACTTTATCGTATCCGTAACAAACAAACAAACCACTCGGGTTATGTGTACATAATGCGTAACAGACGTTCTTGTCTTCGTTTTTCACTGCACGCCGCCCCCGCTTTTGTTTCGCGCGGCGAAACGGGGCGCCCGCGGTTTTCGCGTAGCCGGTGTTCGCGCTGTGGCCGGCGCGAAACGTACGATCGTGGGTGTCGTCTCTGTACGGGCGGACGGGTTAGCAACCTCACACGCCGCAGAAACGGTACTCCCGTGCGAGGCGTACCAACGTGACTTTGGGAGCCCTGAAACGGACAGACGGCCGCCGACAGTCAGAACACGACGACCGGTACGTGCTCGGCGACGTGTGACTTTTGGTGCGACGCACATGTTTCCCACCCCCCCAAAAACCCGAAGTAAACGAAAAGTTATCGTACCCGTAGCCCGGCGGTACACGTTCCGGTCGTCTTTCGCGGGCGTAGGACCGACGGCCGGCGGGCGGGCGGGCGGGTTTTTATTACAGCCGTTCCATTGTGTTCGGCGGTACGCGCACATCCACCCCTCGCGACCGCCGCCGAACGGTACGACAGGGGTGCCCCGGACGGCGCGCGGTAATTTCACCTTGCACGCGCACGCACGGTGCCCCCTTCCACCCGGCCCGTTTCCGCCGGTGGTGGTGCTCGGCAGACGCCGGCCCGTTCATTCCGTCCGCGAGTACGGTCGGATCAGGTTTTGGCGCGTCTCCGGCGACGCTAGTTCGTGTTTATCGTTTTCGTGTGTTGGTTTTCCGTTCGACGACGACGACGACGACGACGAGCTCGCGGGTAAGACCATTTTTTAACAATGTTTTCGATTTTGTCCGCGTCGCGCGTGACCGTGTAATCTCGTAGACGACGGAATACGGAAACGTGGGCGCGTTTCGATCGGACCGTCGAATCGACGAAATAATGAAAACTTCACCTGATTGTCGTCCGACTCGATTGAACGCAATCAACGGCAACACGCGCCGTTGGTGGGCGCGGTCGACCGAAACGTTCGTACGGTATTTCACTGACAACGAGTCGGGACGCGCGACGGCCAGGGAGATCGTGTCGGGAAAAACACGAAGTCTCCGAGTATTTCCGTTATTGTTTGTACCGTACGACCCCGGGCCGGGTGACGGACGCTCGTTGTGATTGTCAGTCGGTCGGTCCGTTCGCGCAGACTTACGACAACGAATCCATTTCAACCGGGTCGACCGGACCGGACGTTGAATCGTGTTCTCGGGCGTATCGATCGCCCGAGCCGTACCACGCGCACACGTTCACGCGTAGCGGTTTAGTATTTTTTAAAACGTATTTCGATTCCGCGCGCGCAGCGTGAAATGCCACGGCTAAAGGTTAATTACCATTCGTTTCCATAACGACAACGTTCGTATTTTTGCTAGATCGAGAAACCCCACCCCCGGCGATATGACGCGAGATCGTCGGGTGCTGTTTGTGATTCGCTGACGACGACGTTTTCCGTTCTCCGAAAATCGAATCGTCCGGAACGCCAGACGCCGGTAAAGTCCGTTTGAAAACGTCTACGGTAACAACCGGGTGAGGTCGATTCGCGTTTCCCCCAACACGGTTCGACAAACGACACGTAAGCGACACCATCTTGTTTCCGTCGACCGGACGATTTCGGTTCGTTCACAATAGTTTAGCCGTTTTCGCGGCTTACGTCCGGAACTCTAGACATTCCATCGGATCGTATTTTCGACGGATAAAAAACGAGATGAAAAAAACGTAGTCGACGGCTGGCAAACGATTTCGGTCGGTACGGTTGTATTCAAAAAGAAACGGAACGCGCAGATGAACGCGGCACGCACACGGTTTCGGGCTACGGGCGAGGAAGAGGAGGAGTGGGAAGACTTACGGGCGAGTTGCCTTCTGCGGTTTCGCTTTCGACGAACTGAAACTTATACTGTAACGTACACGCGGGGGCCAATATTTCGTTACGTCAATATTTCTGACACCCCGGCGCAATAACGTGTTTCCAGGCGTCGTGAGCACGACTTGCCGACCGATACATGGCCGATTATATTGAAAAGAAACGAAATCATGTTTTGATACACTGAAATCAGTAGCCGCCATCTCGATTTAACATATATATATAGGATAATTTTTTTGAGTCCCACAAAAACCGATTTGTGTTTTTCGCGCATTATTTTGTTTAGCCGTGGCAACAGCTGCAAACGGATTCCCGTGTATGTTTTTTAGTTTTCGTGTCTCGTCGTCAAACACGCCGTCGCAAGTCGAACCGTATCGTCAATGTCGGTTATCACTACTTGATATTATTCGTCGTTGAGACGACAAACGAAACACCATAGATTACACGTATATACACGACGACCCCAATGACAAGACAATGTCAACCGTTTTGTGCAATAATTGCCGACCGGAAACGTGTGAAACATTTCAAGTGGGGCGTGTGTGCTTCAAGCCCCTCTGAATCCGTCGGAACTTTGGCGCTGAGGCGCTGTTTCGTACGGTTCGGATCCGTTTTCAATCGGTCGGACGACACGTTATTAGGATCGTTTGGATCGTTGCGGGGATATTTGTCGCTGATCGAATTGTTCGCGCGCCGTCCACTTCGCGTACACGTTCCACGTGAAAACACCGCGCGACAGATCAAATACGTTCGCGCGATCATTTCCAACGCGAGGAGAATCAATCGACTCTCCCGGACGTGTTTCGGTTCGTGTTCATTCGATCGAACGTCTACGAACACGAACGACGAAACGAATATTTACACGGTGAGAAAAAGACGAAAAACGATTTCCACGCGTTCTCTCGTCACCCGGGCGAACGACGGTGACGAACGCGCGCGCCGCGCGGCAGTTCGCGCGTTTGTCGATTAATGTCAACGACCCAAAAACGTAAAAAAACGCGCATGCGCACGCTCCGTTTCGGCCGGCTTATTAATTTGACGCGGCGACGGTCCCCGGACGACGAGAAGGACGGACGCACTGCCGTAGCCGTAGTCGTAGCCGTAGTCGTCGTCCGTTCTTGGCGACCGAGCCTCGTCGGACGATGACGATTAAACGGGTCGCGCGTGTTTTCAGCGGCGCGGGAAGAGGACGCGGCGGCCGCGAAACGACGGCAACGATCTGTGAGCCTTGGCACTGGAAGAATTCACAGACTGACTGTTGAAGATCGTGAGTCTCCTGGTGTCAATCGTCGCAGATCGGTACATCGCCCGCGGGGTTCTCTCGGACGGGCGCCGCGCGGAACCCGAAAACGCCAACGTTGTTAACGACCGTCCCGTACGCGTTGGACGCCGTTCCCGCGCCGAATACGATTTAAACGCACGCGCGTGTGGGGAAACTTGCGGTGTGAACACGTCGGACGACGACAGCAAACGGACAAAAACCCGACCGTTTTTTCGGTACACGCTCGTCTTCGCGCGGAATACGTCGTACGAAACGGTCGGGTTTTCTGTTTTCGGACGGCGCGTGACGTTTCAACGACGCTCGTGTATATAATATGTGTATTTTTTTTTTTCCCTACGACTCGCATAATTTATACACGCGCACGCGCGCATTTATATACGTATGTAAATTTATTAACGGCGGATTCGACGGGCGCGTAAACAGTGTAAACTGGACGTGTGTACGTCTTCGTGGACAGCGGTCGTCGGCACCGTTTCGTTTTTTTGCGGACACGAACGCGTTTCGTCGTGCCGGCTTTGCGTCCGGTCCGTGTTCTTGTCGCTACGGTCTTTCATATTGATCTTTCGCACAAAACAATACCGATACGTCGCGTGCCGCGTACGTTAAACCGGCAAACGAATACGTGCCGACGAAATAACGCGTTACTACCGCGCGACAATCGTCCTTTACACCGTCGACGGAACGCGCGCGACAATCGTTCGTCGTTGTAAACGTAAATGTGTACGATGACGACATTCGGTTTTGTCGGATTTTCGGCCGTAGTGGTGGGGGGTGGGGAGGTGGGAAATACGTGTACGTTTTTTTTTAATGTTTTTTATTCACTGGCGTTCACCCGTGCGAAACGAAAAACGATCCGTCCCGTAACGTTTTTATTCCGACACGATTTTTGATCGTACGAGTGGAAAAATGTCTCGGGTTTTTTTTTCCACACGATACCGTACGTGTATACGCCATCGTTCAGCTAAGCACTTTATGGTAGGGGGCAGCAGGTGGGTTTGCCCCCAACCCATCACGAGAAGCTTTTTATTATTTTGCTCAGGCGTGCGCACAAGGGCACGAGAACACGGACTGCGTAGGCACTACAAATTATATAGTGCATAAATACGGCGTTTATGAATTCAAATCGCTTCGAAACATGCCCGTCTGTACATCGGAACATCGGTATACTTTCATACTGGTTGGGTGATGATCGCGGCGTTCGGCTGTATTATCAGACTCTTAGACAAAGCGTTTTAAACGTAACGTATATAAGCAATACGCGTAATAAATATAATAATGTAAAACATTACGTGATGTGTAAAAAAAAAAAAAAATAGGAAATTCAAATTTAAACCCATACGTTTTACTCAGATTTTTTGATTATATAATATGTTTTCCACGACATGATCGTTTAATAGATTTCTGATACGACTTATCCACGTGTACGTATCATAATCTGACCAGACCAATATTATAAATAACTGTCATGATCACATTAGGACGTTATCAATAACCATTTTATCGACGTTTTCAGACATTAAGACGGGCTGATGTCATCTGTCTCAATCGTTTGAAATCTAAAACCGATATCTGTTTTCGCGGTGTTTATTTGTCCGAACTATTTCTGTCACTCGGTACGTGCTATGTAATTTTTGTTCGTGCGTCGCGCCTGTGATTTTATTGTTTCTAACTTGTAAGTTTTAAATCAAATACTAATCGAGTCGACGAAGTCATTGATATGTAAGCGGACAGTAAAAAAAGAAATTTAGATATCGTATTATGGGTAATTAATTATTTTAGTATAATAGTTTGATTTAATAAATACTAATAACGTTAAAATTGTTGTCGTTTAATATTGTGTTACTATTTCTTAATATAATTTAATATTAAGTTCCATTGCTATTGGACTTTTACATTTTTAATGATTTTAAAGCGAGGTGTTTAATATTTTGCCCCACGCAAAAAAAATATGTTTCACAGGTACTGTCGTCGCCGTGTGTGTTCGATGTTTGGGGCATTCGACGACGTCGTCCAAGCGAGTACACTCGACGTGCGATTCATCGAAATTGTAATTTATTTATCGTCCGCATACTGTTAGTTATCATCAATAACAAACGTAAACGTTCTCGTTGCCATGGACGTGCTCAAGGGGTGGATTTAATGGGTTCAACCTTACATACCGTTGACTTTTGAAAATATATTGTTTTTACGTAGTTTTAACTGTATTCTAGATCTCATATCTGATATCGAGTGATTTTCACATATTTTAGTTTTTCTTATCGGTCCTATATTATTTGATAATAATTTTAATCAAAAATATTACTGAGCTAATAGCCTAACCATTACATACCCAAGGTTATTCGATCATATTTATATTGATTCCTATTTAAATCAGAATTTAGGTATTATTTTACGTTATGTTAGAGGTCACTATCACGTTTTTAATCACATGTTATTAGGAAAGCTTCATGAATTCTTCATCGGGCTTCTGCAAGATGCATTTGACTTATCTTATAATAACAAGACATATCACATAATATGAATAATAATAAAAAACATTTTGACCCCTCCCTCTACACATTCGAAATTCCTGAGCACGTCTCTGCTCGTCGCCCGACATAAATACGTAACATCACATTAATACGTACGTGCAATTGTTCGCATACGTTATGAAACATATACAGTACGACGCGGTGTCCCAATCGTATGATGATAATAATAATAATGGAAAATTGAAATAACGGAATAACGAAATAGGTACCTAGCTGATTAAAATCGTGCACCTAATTAAAATTGTTATCACGTGAATATCGCATTCAGCTACGAGTTGACCGGAATTATAGTCGACTTGGCGACCACGTGTTTAACGAACTCGTTTTACGTTAACGAGACGATTTTTGAAAATACCTATAGAATTTCCAAGAGGCATAATTACCACCAATGACGCTAAAACAGTCGATTAATTATCGGACGGAAATATTTTTCGTACAGTTCATACTGCTTATATATCTATTTAACGTATCGCTTATCTGTCCAAACCCGACGAGTAATTGCCAGGTAAATAGTCGGTCGTTTCCGAGCTAACATTGGTGTTGGAACCGTGCTCAATTGTATGTCACATTCGGTTACATAATAAAGCTTGCATTATACAGTCTATTTTATTTTCTGTTATTTAAATCCACAATTCAAAGTCGAAACACATGACACGATAATATCGTTTTCGTATTTTTTCTCCCTCTCCCTCCCCCCCCCTTTCGCGTAAAAACACGATATCACAAAGTGTACAAACACTACGCACTTTACTATGTCGGTCACCGTGATAATTATAATTAAAAAATCATTGGCGATCTGACGGGAAGGAAACGGCTTATTATTTTTGTTGGACCGCGTTAGAGACGTGGATTTTATCGATAAAAAAAAAAAAATTATGTAAATTTTACGTAAATTACAGTTAATTGGAAAAATAGAAAAAAAAACTGTTTTTGGGAGTCGACTGGTTTTTTTCTCTCCCGTATAATCGAATGAGAAGTCTCGTCAATCATTTGAGGCCGAATTATTCATTACTCCGGTATAATAATTCATATTTAATTATATTTAAGTATAAATTATTAGCGATCATTCGGTATCGTGTTCCACGAACCTTGCCGGCTGTTGGCCAGTGGTTTTAATTTTTTCTGTTAAATTCAAATGTCCCGTTAAATTTTGTTATTATAATTTTTATTATGAAAACTCGTACCACATTTTAAATACTGTTAAACAATTGTTTGATTTCACAATCTCTCTAGTCGAATACGTTTTGCTAAAACTGTTGACCATTCTTACTTCTATATCTAGAAGTATCGAACGAAAACACCGTTCGCTTCATTCCGACCAAACAGAACACGAAACAATTTATCATGGAATAAACTGCAGTGCAAACCGATTAATGAACTATGTGTTTAAAAAATAAAATAAAACGAAAACCAATGTAAAAAAAACGGCGAAACACTATTTTCTAGCTAATGAAAACGGGTTACAGACGTCATTTGCCGTATCGCGGCAGTGTAGTGTTGTCTTAACGATTGTTTGTCGGTAAATAACGAAGAAAAAAATTGCCCGGTAAATTTATCGTAATTGTTAACGCGACGTGTGCGTTGCTTAGACATCAGGATGAGATTTTATTTTCCCACACGCTTTTGTGTCCGAACACATTTCAAAGCGTATTTCGGTCGCGAGCAGGGTTTTCAGATTTTCCAGTTTTTCAGCACGTTTCCGAATACGGTGCTAATATTATCGACTGGACAGTCCTTCGAGACTTGCGTAGAGCCAGCAAAAACACGGTCAAGACCTCGAGCGGAAAATAGTGGTTTGGTTTACTGAGATTTTTATATCCCGAAACGTACAACCTTTCCCAGTCGTAATATCGTTTTGAACGAGAACACGACGAATGGGATTCGGACGATTTTCCGTCGCGCGCAGTCCCGCGATATCATTTGTTTTAATCGTGTTTTTAGTGTGCATTATTTATAGTAAAAAACGCGGTATAACGCCGATCTTTAAAATTGTCGTACGATCATCAACAACGTTTCAATTGCACGAACGTTTATACGAAATGCACTGTTCGTCGCGAATTCATTTGCATTGCTTCTTCGCCGTCCGAACCCGAAGCCACGTGTGTTTCGATTGATAACAATCAAATGTATATCGAATGTACCGGTAACAAACGTTTTGATTGGGTTAAGTCTGGAGAGAGATCGTCGTCCCGCGCTA
This sequence comes from Schlechtendalia chinensis, assembly GCA_019022885.1. Lineage (NCBI taxonomy): Eukaryota > Metazoa > Arthropoda > Insecta > Hemiptera > Aphididae > Schlechtendalia > Schlechtendalia chinensis. The sequence goes on along the minus strand of CM032345.1, from coordinate 6,343,912 downwards.
GCCACAGACATAGTAGACGATATTCTATAGGCTATGGAAAACGTTTCGAAAGATTAATGTGATAAAAATCGCAACACTTCGAACGCGAATTATGTTGTAAGCTCGTTAGGGATTTAACGTGCGACAATTAGCTGTGTAATTTAAATTTAAATTCCTTAGCGAACAGAATCGTCACATGTTCGTTTACGAAGACTCGGTACGACGATTGTCATTATTGATATTGTTCGCGGCAGGTGATACAAACGCAAATGTCTTACGCGGTTTTCGAAGCCACGCCGGGCTCTGCTTAAGACGAACGCGCGTAAAAAACCCATTTCCCATTGGAACTCGTCGGCAACCATCGCCCAGTTGCACGTCGTTGCGTACAGTGATTCCCCTTGCTGCACTCGCGGACGGATGCAGACAGTCATGAGACACACAGCGGAAGAATGCCAACAGACCAGATTTGGAAGAGGCGTTGGATGGAGCCCCGGGGAAGACGCGAGAGAATCGCTCGAGGACCTAGACCCAAAGTTATACGTAACAGATACACACTACAATTATTCCGACTACCTTTTGATGTAATTTATTTGTTCGTACTTTATTTTTTATTCTATGATTTAAATTGCTATTCTATTTGTATCTATTGTCATTTACCGTATATTTAATTTTACTATTTACTTTTTACTCGTTACTTTATATTCCATCCTATATAATTTATACAACGTCCGAACGCCATATGCAAAAAAAAAAAATGTATAATAACATATTGTATACGCATAACAAATTCAATTACGTTTCGCATTGTCGTACGACGACGCGTACTCACACGACGACGCACAGTACTAACGAACAACGACTTACACCGGATCGCGTGTCGAACAAACCCTGCAGCCATAGGCGGAAATCGGAGGGGGAGGGACTTTAAGGGACCAAACCTCCAAAAAGTTTTGAATAGAGGTTTTGGCCCGCCTGGCTCTTACAAATATAAAGTAAAAAATGTCATACTGAACACGAATATCATGCGAGAAATATACTTTTGTTTCCACCCGTGTACACAATATGATATGATTTCAATTTAAACGTACAAATTCATTTTATGAGTTAATAAGTTGATGAATAAACGATGCATTTTATTTTTTGGGTTTTGTGTGTTAGGTGTACAACTTAAACGAAACCTAAAGATTTTCTCTTATCTCTCTGACAAAGAAAATAATGATTTCTTTTTAATAATTTCTGTTAGAATGCTTTTGAAATGTTCAACAGTACCGGTATCTAATTGTTTTTGTATTAAATATTATTTGTTTTGTTTTTTAACTTGCTAAATAAATTGAATTATAGTTTTGCGTTGTTGTTTTTTTTTTACACTGTATTTAATTAGTACATATCTAACCAATTGTTCGATAGTTTGTAAAATTGTCTTGTCGGGACTAACAATTGCGAGCTGTTTTGGTAAAGGTGTAAATGTGCAACGAACACGATAACCCCCCCCCCCCACCTCCCTCACCAGTAATTACACCGAATTTCCGTCTATGCCTGTAGCTCAACTCGAACGCGTGACGACGTGCTACCGTTCCGCGCTAACCTGTTTCCTAACCTAACGGATCGGACGGACGACGCGCGTTAGGGTCAGCGAAAGTCGGCGCGTCCGTTACAATCAAGGCCGTATTTTGGGGGGGGGGGGCGGAGGGAGGAAGTTTTGAGTGTTCGACCCTCCATCACCATCCCCTACCGAATCTTTTTAATAGTTATAATAAATTGAGTTTATTACACTAGATCATCGAGGCGGAGACACACTATTTACACGCCACACGTTCCACCCGCATTCGGACACGATTTTATCGTACACAACATAATCTAGTTTTAATCCCCACTCCTTCCGGCGGAAAATGTGTTCGTTCTACGGTCGCGGTTACGATCGTCTCGACCGACCGAACCGGACCGTACGGGTCGACGAACAGTCGGCCGGAGAGCCGACGGGAACGGGCACGTGAAACCCGTGTGTCTTTTCTCCGCGTTTCCGACCGGAAAACTCGTGGCCTGTCACCTGTCGCCGCGGGCGGGCCCGCCCATACTCAGACGCGCGTCCACACGCAAATACGCGCGTGTCGTTTCGCAAGGGCCGGTCATTTGCTCGAACACGCGATTACGGTTTCGATTCGTACGGAGCGACCGGACTTCCTTTGCGGACGTCGTACCTCCCGGAACGGGAACAGAAGTCGTCGTGCCCGTCGACCGTATTCACATTTCGCCGATCGACCGACGTGTGATCGGGCTAATAACCTAACCAGCCGCTCGGATACGTGTAAAACTCCGCTGCACGGAAAAAACGACGAATCACGTACACGCGTACGTTTTCGGCGGTGTCCGGCTGTCAGTGGTTTGAACGGGTAAGACGAGCGAGTCTTATAGGTCGGTCACACCGGAGTAATGTGCGAGATGTAGTGTTTCGAACGCGAAATGGGCGACGCGAAAACGAAAAAGAAAAAAATACAAGAAAAGTTGTCAAGAAAAATATTCCGTCAAAAAACATACGACGCGCGCAGAGAAAATTATAAATCACAGATCACGGAGCAACAAATCGTCACCAGTCGTCTGTCCGCGGAATACGGTTGTGTGTGGCCGTGACCGCGATCGGTAGTACGTAATAATCGATTATTCTTAAAAACGGAATGAAAAACGGTGAAAACCGTTCGGAAGTAATTATCGTACCGCCGGTTCGGACGGACGTCAAATAAAACGGCGGCGTGTTGAAACCGACGTCGTCCGAAACCGTACGAACCGCATTTCCAACAACAACGAACACACCACGAGGACGTCACCGCGCGTGTTTTCAGCGAGAGAAACAACGGCATCGGGGCCGACGTTCCAAACAGTCGCAAACGTCGACCGGTTCACGCCGGGCACCGTTCGCTCGGTCATCGTCCGATTTCTACTTCCGTTTGACGGCAAGATGCGACGGCGGACGCATCGCGAAATTATTTACAAAATTATTTACACGCACGGCGGCGGAGCTGGATCGCAAATTTCCAAATGTCGTACTCCGAAACGGAACGTGCGCACACGACCGATGAACCGAACGAGAACGATAATAATAATAATAATACGTGAAAATGCTGCTAAACACGAACAATCGTGTTTGTACTCGCGCGGACACCACCGCCGGCGATAGATTCAGTATTTTTGTTCGACGACGTGGTTTGTCGACGATTCGGTGCTGCACGCGGTTTTACGGTATAAAAATAATTGTAAAAATGATATCCCGTGATAAGTGTTATACGGGATAATGCGTTGCCGCCAACAACAACAAAGGCACTCGATTCAGCACAAAACGTGTATCGGTAATAATATCAGATTGTTTTTTTATCTATGGTGCCCACCCAGGCTATAAGCGGTCCCCCGCGTCCCTTTGAAGATTTTAATAAAGGGACGTTAGTTGTTGTTTTTTTTAATGTAGTTGACGAGCTCCGTCCCCTCCCCAAATTCGAGTACTGTTGCACATGAATGCAGAAACGATCGTTTTTCCCACTAAGTACAGCGGCGTCATTTCGGTTTTTGAACAGGGGTGGTGGCAAACGTTTCGACCGGACAATTTAACGACATTTAAATAAGAATAGAAATTCACTACGTTTTCAGCTAAAATCATTATTATCAATGACTAGTAAGTATTACCTGAGATTCAAGTTCGGTAGTTGCGCTTCTCATCACGTCAAACGTGTCATAAATGTACTGTGAACAGCTCTGAGCAGTTTGTTCGAGTTTAATTTTTCTGCACCGCCTTCAGCTCTCCTCGAACGACGGCCCAGACGACAAACGTGAAATCCGTCCATGGACACTCCGGGGATCAATGTCATTAATTTACACACTGCGTTTAACGATAACCATTACCATGTTAATCGGAAAAGCGCACGACCGCGGTAAGTTATAACCACGTTTTAGAGACCTTGCAATCGCGGTTTCAATCGTAATTTCGATACAGTTCAACCGACATCATTTCATTTTACGTCGACCGTTTGCCGTGAGGTTTGTTATCACGTACCTTACTATAAATCAGTTTAGAGCATCGATCACAACAATACAACGTATTTATTCAATGAACAGAATCGGCACGACTCATACCTACCTGGTGTTCACGTATAAGCGCGAATCGTACCGGCGGCCCGTATAGACACCGACTAAGTATCCAAAAACTTGACGGGAATGAAATCGTCCGCGCGTTCGTTTTTTTAGTATTTTTTAAGCGTCGGCTTAAACGTATACATACATATATTCGAATATCAATCGAAATCGATCAGTCGGTACCGACCAAAACGAAACCGTTTCTATCGGGCGGTTCTTTTCTTTAATGTTTTTTTTTTTTTTGCTTTTCCCATCGATTAATTTCTAGTCGGTCGCACGTATTCCGGGACGGAAGTCCCGTGTTCCCGCGGCGTGTCGACGAATAATAATTATTTGTTGAAATCACTTCAAACCCGCCACGTCGTCGCATCCCGTTCGCTCGTTCCGACGTTCCAAACCGTCTGATCGTCACGCCACGTTAACGTGTGAACTGATCGTCGCGCCGACGACAACGGGCTCAGCGGGGTGGTCGCGCTTTGTTCCCGCGACAAGTCCGTGTCCGTCCTACGGCGACTTCGTAGATTACACGTTCGACGAATGTTATTGACGTCGTGGTAATAACGGTAACCGGACGAAACCGACCGCGGCGGACGACAGCCCCCCCCGTCACGGCGCACGCGCGCATGCTACTTCCACCGGTCCGTTTCGACGAAACAATCGCGTACCCCGACTGTTTCGCTAACCTAACCGCGCCAAATCGTTCTTGTGCCCAACTGCACACCAACCAATCCACCGATTGAACGAATCGGCACCGTCACGCCCGTCCCCGGAACATCAAAATTACTCGTTAAACGCCACAAGTAAAAGTAAAAACAATAAATAGTAGTCAATCATTATGACATAGTACAGCCTTCCCGTCGGTGTTTCAATTTCGATTCAAAATGTCGGCCATTACATCCAAATAGACATCAGACTTACTTATTATATTATACGTGTAATAATATATGGATTGTAAACATTTCCCTTTTTAATAATAACAATAATAATGAAAAACAAAAAGATTTCCGTGCACGGCGTAAAAATACATATTTACATATGAAGACAAAACCACTCCCTTGCACGTCTTGTAATCGTTTTTATTTTAATTATGCAAATGTTTATCATCCGGTAGACGATCGGTTTAAGAAATACATGTAATGACTTAACTTACATATTCTTAAATATTAATACGACATCGAATAATAATAATAATAATCAAGACTGGACATCTATTTTTTTTTTTAAATAACATAAAATAATAATAACAATAATGACTTGAATTAGAAATTGAACTTTATCCTGGCAATAAATAGCATGCAAAATATTTAATTTTAAAATGTTATGATTGTTGGTGTGGCCTTTTAGTGCGAACATCAAGACTTGAAAGAACGGTTATTCAAAAGTGTAGGAATTGGACACAAAATAGAAATTGTTTTACGTTCCTTATATCTAGAAATGAGAATTCTCTCGTGACTTTTTGAAACGTTTAAATGGCTTTCAGAAAATTTGCTATTGCCCTTCGGACAGAATTTATCTCAATTCAAATACCCGTGTATTTACGTGAAATGAACCCGTAGTTTCAAAAAAAATGACTCGTTAAGTCAAAAATTAATTTAAAAAGAAAAAATTAATGTGTCAGGTTACTTGATTTTAACTTTTAACTTGTTAATGCCCATACATGATAATAATAACAACAATAATAATACATTTCGAGAAAAACTTCAACCAAATCAATCGACAACTGGAAATGTTAGAAAAAGTAAACATAATATTAATAATTCTGATATCGATTACAAAGTACATAATAAAGACAATATGATATAATTTGTTATTAACATCAATAACAGTGACATAATAATGTATTTCAAATGTTGATCGTTTAAATAGAGTCTGTCAAAATCTGTAGACAATAGATTTTAGATTCCAAATTCCAAATAAACAACCGGGATTTTTTTGATTTTTCTCATCCGATAAATTGTGACAAAATTCTAATATTGTAATCTATTTGATAGCTACTGTCATACTAAGTCATACACTATTTGTTGTCACTGATTTACATTAACTACGTGATAATCGACTTGTCGGACTTTAATGGTTATTAGTATTTATTTTAGATAAAGACATTATTTCCCAAAAATTCTGACTAAAGAATTATTTTTGCGTCGTTGATTTTGAATTTTACAAATCAATTTTTTAAAGATTTAACTCGGCTCTGGAATATATCTACGTGTGTCTATTTTTGATTTTTCGTGTTTAATGTTGGTAACCGAGTGCACTTAATAGTTACCATCGTTCAATTGATAGTTGAGCCAACGTAATACTCGTGTTTCACGTTTTAATATCGACTTGAATGTAAATACATACTTGATATGTGTATTAAAATACGAATAATTTGCAATTGCCAAACGTAGAGTTTGGTAATATCATGATGGCGGTTTTCAAACGAATTTAGTCTTAACTATCAGGCGACTAGAAATAGTTATAAAATTAGTTAAGTGTTATTATAATATAAGTGTACTAAGTAGTCTACAACTGTAATAACTAATAATACTTAATTGAAGCAACAATTATAAGTACGATTAAAAACGGACGTAGCATTGTTATTCATTTTAATTGTTATAATTAGTTAGAGAAGTTTGTTAGTTGTATAGAACGAAAAAATATATATGTTTTACATTTTTAAATATTTGTCATTATTATTATTTTTAAATAGGTTTAGTTATGGTCAATTTCATTTCGAAAATACTTATATTTTAAGATAATTTAGTGAGTTATACTCGCCTGTATTTTATGACGCGTATTACTTAAAGTTTGGCTCTATTGCAAACCCAGTGACATACGGCGCGTCGGTGTATACATATTGTTGTTCGTGTTGTATTTTTCTTACAATGACTTTTTTTTTGCATGAATTAATTATTAAATATACATCATTTCAAACAACGGTTTCTTTGATGTTTTTCTAAACATACCTCTGTGTATTGATAGCGTTTTCACAGTATATTCCAGATGAAGTCCAAACGTTACGTGGTGATACGATCATTTCAATACCTGCTGGCTAACCGGTCTATTAAAAGCATCCGTGTTAGCAAAACGACAATATAATATTCTATACTCGCCGTCGTGTATATATGAAATGGTACTGTGGGTAAGAACGGACACATGATACGTATTACGTTATTTTACATGTAATTATATATATATATATTTGAATATATTTGTATACTTGCATTTCATATTATACAATTTTAATATTACCTTTGTACGTTTAACTTTAAACAAATGTAAATAAATTCAAACAATTATTATACAGACGTTTGACATTTGAAAATCTCACGCTAGCACATTACACGTTTAAAAATAAATACACAAATCAATTATTATTGTTCATTTATAATTTTCGAACATTTAGAATTAAAACAATAATCTTTTTCCCCAGCTTGTAGAGTATGTACGAATTCGACCGTTGCACTACAATTGAACATAAGACAAGGGAATTAGCGAGTCTTGTTGATAATATCCACTGGTTCCAAATCGTCCAAACTAAACGAATGTTCATTTAATAACGTGACCAATGAATCCGCTGGCCGATTCAGATGGGAATCGAACTTTTCTCCTACGCTCCAAATTGTTTCCAAATCGATTTTCTTTCGGGCTTCTTTTGTCATCAAGTGCAGAGCTATATTGCCTGAAAACACAGAAATACAACGACTGTAACATATTTGATATACGACGCCCCGGGTAAATCTCAAAAATCAATGTTATATAACACGGAACGAAAAATACGGTTTTTTTTCTAATAAAAATGTTCAGAGAATAATAATATTCGATTTATTATATTCATTTGGTATCTCGTGATTTATTCATCGTTTTCGGTAATCATACACTACTCACGGACTCAAACACGTGCACACTTCTGACCGACTACGGTTATTTCGTAGAACGGACATGTGCTACAGATGTTTGATCGGCAGAGAAAGTCCAAGACGACTCTTGTTCGAAAACTACGATCATTGTTATGAATACGAACCCGGAAAGTAAACGGATCAATGCGCGTCGTATAAACGAATTGCAGCTGCGTGCCGGCGAAACGTTGACGCCCGAAGATACGCGCAATTTCGTCGTCGAGCCGAAAAATGTGAAAAATTGTGCGAATCGCCGCGTCGTTTGCGGTCGACTCCGGTATTTTCGATTCGGGGTTCTCTTTCCGGGATTGTTCGTTCTCCGATCCGGACCCGGAGAACCTCGTTACCCCGAGACCGTTCTCGTACGCACTCGCGTGTAACTCACCCAGGTCCAGCGCCAGCCAGTCGACGGGCTTCTTGTTCACTAATCTCGGCACGCCGTCCGTCGGCCTTCTCTTTCGCTTGAACAGCCTGTGCACGAACTCGACCACCGACATCAGATGCCTCTGCGATTTGCCGGACGCGACGACGATGTGATCGACGTATCTCACGTCGACCGGCACGGACACGACGAATATGTCCGACGCGTTGTTCCTGCGGAGCGCCTCGACCAGATGTTCGGCTTCGTACACGCCGGACACGCCGCCTGCAGGCAAACAAAGAATGAACACGAGCGCAAATCGTTTCGCGCCGAATCTGCCCGGCCGCGCGAGATCGGAAAACGTCGTTGACCTCCTGTCGCGTTCACGTCCAGTTCATTCGGTCCGTCAAACACAAAAGCGGACGTCCGACATGGAAATGCCGAACTCGGCGCGCGAGTCCAAGGAAACCGGGCCCGTGTACAGGAGGGCGAATTCGTTACGATCGATAATATTTTGTTGGGACGCGTTCGGGAGAAAAAGGGGAAGGTAATCATAATAACAACAACAACAACAAGAATACGGATAACCGTGTAAAACACACCGATCGTGATAGTGGTCTCGCGACATACCATACGATTCGCGTGTTATACCCGTTTTTTTTAATCACGAAAACAATTTACCGAGCGAATCAATTTAAATCGATTTTAATTTTAGGCACGCCTTTCATTTACGGAATTGAATTTATGATTTTTTTTTTTTTTTTTTTGTTCTTTCGATAACGACGTTTTTATTATACTCCGATATTGTGTTGGCTTCGTTTGTTCTCGAGGCTAACACGAAACGTCAAGCCATCGTACCTACACGCTACAACACATTTTTAAACGATTATTTATTCATATACAAGGCTGAGCGAGTAAACCATTTTTTTTTTTTTTTTTTTTTTGTAACAATGAGTTGATACAGATAAATATAAGTTTAATTATAATTTATTTAAACCGACTTGTTCGAGTTTTAATTCTTTTCTGCTATCATTAGCGTCTCATAAAGGAAAACGAGTTATAATTCGTGGGTGGTCACCCATCCGATAATGGTAAAGATTCATACATACTTTAAAATCACTAGTCGTCATTAGTCGACATAGTCATTATAATCTCGTAATTTAAAAACATTTTAGCTTATCTGTAATCAAAAAAAAAAATGTATATATACTTATATATATATATATAACGGTATTTAATTTAATGATTTTGTTTCAAATTTCATAGAATATAATATAAAAAAGCAAAAACTAATTTCGATTTTACTTTGAAAGAGTAAAAAAAACTACCTAAATGTTATTTTTGAAAAAAAAATTATGTCTTATGTTTTCACATAAATACAAAATTATTATTAATAAGTAACACATATTATTTAATTATTCATAAATTTTAATTCAAATAATATGTTAAAATTTTAAAACTCAATTTTGCTTGATATTGAAATTTGCCATAAAGACCATGAATATATTTTTATCTAGAACCTATGAATAAACTATAAGTAGGTAGGACATAAGTAAAGACACCTAATCGTGCACCTATTAATGTACCAAATTCATTAATAAATTCAAATTAAAGTTAAACTGTACGATAAATGGCATTTCTGTTGTTAATCTACATACTATAATATAGCTAAAAGTTCATTATAAATGTATCGGAATCACAAATCGTCAATAACTTAACAATTGTAAACAAGTTAAATTGTAGCACCTGTGTGCTCACACTTATGCTGTTCCTGAACTTGACTTATAACTCAAAAGAAGCTAAACTTAAAACTACATGAAAAAAATTTAAATGTATTACAGCCTACAGGGTATAATGCTTTATTGTTTTGTTTGTTAAGTAATAGTTTATATCTATTCATAGACATTAACAATTCTATTGATAAATCAAAAAATTTAACATCCATTGAATGGAAATTATTATTATAAATACCTAAGAATATTTGTTATTTTTACCCAATTTTTTAATTAAACATGATTTATCTTATAAAATATGCATATAATTTTCAACATTTAAGTTATACTTTTAATTTGATTGCTTATGTACCATTGTTTATGTGTCATTAAAACATAAAAACTATGATATAATTTTATTAAAAATATATATTAGTTTATATATTTGAAAATTTGTTTTTAATTTTGATATCTCAAGTGTGGTGGCCATGTTTGGTTTTAAAAAAAGTAATGAAAAATATGCTTAATTGGTTATATATTAACGGTACCATGATTTATTTCTGTTTTTGGTGTTGTAACATTTTCTTGAACCGTTGTAATGTACTAATATCCTGAAGTAAAAATACTGATAATTACACATTTCATAAAAATAGTCTTGCAAACAACAATTTTACAACGAATTGCAGAGAATAAAATATTGAAAAAAGTTCATAATTCTAACAAAACAAGTCAAAGAAGTCGACATTCAACATTTTATGACTTTGTGTTAATTATGTACTTCTGTAGCTACCTCATATTTGTTTTAATAACTGATATACAGTTATTTTTTTTCTAAAATAAAAATTTTATTTACATGGTTTTATATTTTATTTTAAATCTATTATTAATTATACTTTTGACAATATGTTTAAGCTTAAGTTTTGTTTTTTTATAATAGTATGTCCTAGTTTTGAAAAAAAAAAAAATTAATAAATTCAATTTCACGCTCATAGGCGTGTGCACAGAGCAGTCAAGGAGACTGATTCGTGACTATTATGTGAGTTTTATTTCGTTAGGTAATTGTATATACTGTTTTTGAAGGCAAAAACTATGTATTAAATTGTTCACTGAAAAAAGAGATTTTAATATATGCACTACTATACAGCTAGGTGTTTTGATAAACAACTATGTGGTCACGCACTTATTTAATAATTAACAAAATGTAACTAATTTAACATTAAATAAATATGCTTGTCATTCAAGTATTGACAATTGAACAATACCATTTTTTTTTTTGAATTACAGGAAAATGAAAAAAAAAAATTATACATACTCAAAGTACAATCTGTTGTTTTCAATCATTATACTAAACATGTACTTTTAGAATTTTTATTAAAATTCAAACAATTTAAACCTGCAATATTCCACATCTATAATACTGAGATATTGATACCAAATAAATGGTGAAGAATAATTCGAATATATACACTAAGGTTAAAACTTTAAATGTTCATTATTTAAAAAATTGAAGGAGATACTATAACAGCTGTTGAAGTTATGGTGGAGACAGAAAATGTTAAGTATAACTTATCTAAGAAAAAATTACATACATTTATTTCACTTAAAGTTAATAATTTTATAAAAAAAAGCCTTATAAAATAATATGACTTGATTGATATAAAATTAACAATTAATACAATTTAAATGTATTGTGAAACCTGTGAAAATTAATTAAATTGATGGTATACTTAATTTTTTTGGAACTATCTGTAATGAAGTATTGAAAATAATAGAATTTATAGTAAAACAAGGGTACTTTTATTCATTCAATGAAAGTGAACGTTTTCATCAGTTTATGTGTATTAAAATATACTTGTGAATAAAATAAATAAATAAAAATAAAAATAAAATAATATTGAGTTTAACTATTTTGCACATTTTAAAGAATATAGTATTACTCGTAGTCAAATGTGTAAAATCGTATAATTTATATTTGGCCGGTTCAAATGTGCCTACTGAACATGTCTTCAGCTACATTCATAGAATTTGGACGTTTGGAACCATACAATTGGATATTTCTACCTTCTCATTAATTGTAAAACTTAAAGTGTTCAGAGTTTTGTACTTTTTAAAAATATCAGCTAATTTATAAAACAAATCAAATAACAAATATATTGTTTAGTTTATGTTATTCCAATGATTTAATTTATATCATAATTATGTAAGTTTTTGAAATGTTGAATATGACTATATTATAAAAATCCTATGAATTCTTTTATGTTTTTAAAAGATGTTCAAATGTACTATTAGCAAAATATGTACAATATATACCTAATTTAATGCACGAATGTGAAAAGCATTCACAGTTTTAGTTCGATTTATTTAGTTAATGTTAATCGATAATATGTGCCTATCTTAACTTGATAGATCAGTGCACGTTGACTTGTTTGTGTATCCAAAATATTTAGGTGAAACTTCCTATAGGTACGTTCGACATACGCCTTTGTGGATCGGTACGGTCGATATTATTATCGAGTGACCCGTTCGACTATACCGTTGGCGACTTTTGCGCACAGGTCAATGCAGTCGCGCCAAATGTTTACGACGTTCGCTAAAATTTACGGGATAGGACGCGCGACGGGACAGGTCGGTCGTGGATTTCGATACCTGCCGAGCACTAGCGGTTCTCCGCATCGTTGAATCACGATGTCGTACGTGTTTCGGTACTCACGAGACGTGTCGAAGCCGGCGAACTGGTCGATCTCGTCGTACTCCGAACGTTCGTCGCCGCGCCGCGAGTGCAAAAGGGCGCGTTCCTCTTCCACGTCCAAGATGACCGACGACTCGTCGTCTTTGAACACCTTGTACTTGTCGGACTCGACGAATTTAACGTCGTCGCCGTCGCTGTAACGTCTGCGGACCGCCGCGGCGACGTTCCCCGGCGCGCGCCGACACACGCGATTCGCGGCCATGCGCCGTAATAAATTCAAACCGACTTCCGACGAAAACATCGTAACGCCGCGCGCGTGAGACGATCGAATGCCGAGTTTCGCGTTACCGTTTCGACTAGCACCCGGACTTACGGGGACGCGGTGCCGCCGTATCGGGTACCGCTTATCACGCGCCGGCGGTGATAAGCGTTATCGGCGATGCGATTGTTTACGAACCGACCAACGCCGCCGCGCGATCGTCGTCTGCGATACGATTTCACGGAGTCGCTCGAGAATCATTGAAAACCCGGTACCGTTCAGCCCATCGACTTGACGCGATCCGCGGGTTAGAAATGTAATCGTCACTTTTGTTTTTCCGCGACATGTCCTGGTCGCTACGTCTCGAGTCTCTTCGCCTACACGGTATTGTTGTTATGTGTGCGCTAATGCGTTAACGGGCTCTACGAATACTTTCGAAAACGGACTTGCCTACCGTGTTCTATTCTATCCGATCCGATTTTATGTGTATAAGGGGTGGGTGGGGGGGGTTTTCCATAATGAAGTTCGACACGCTAACGTTGAAATACGTTCAAATATTCTGTGTCGTCGTTGTTTATTGGTGAGTATCTACAATTACCATTAAGTATTACACGAACTATTCCATTTATACTGTCCGACAGGCAAAATCGTTTCGTGTTGATATCCGATTTGTTTATTTTCTTTTCCCAGGGTAATTTCCATACTAACAGTATTTGTGAACAAGACGTTGCTGAACGTCGACAAGTTAAATGTGGACGCTCCTATATTCATCGCGTGGTTCCAGTGTCTAGTCTCGGCGATGATTTGCTTTACCTTGAGTTGTCTGTCCAAGTTGTTCCCAAATGTTGTACGGTTTCCTAATGGGAATCCATTTTATAGGACAACCATGAAAAAAGTAAGCATTTTTATTATTATTATAAGTTAATAATTTTTGCTAAAAAACAATATTAGTAGATATGATTTGAACTGAATATATTTTCTGTTATCCAAACAGCATATTATTGATGTATTATATTTATGTAAAATTCAAAGAAACATTGGCAATAAGAGGTGTCATAATATAAAATATTATACATAGATATCATAAAATAATGATTTTATGATATCTATAAATAATTTTTCATTATATTATTTGTTAAGAAAATATTGATTTATAAGTTTTTACTTTTTTTTTTAAATGCTTAATGTAAGTAAAAATAAATACATTGAATAAATAAATAAATATAAATACATGAATACATTAACAATTTTAAATTTTTTTTTTTTGTAAGGTTCTGTATGGAATTGTGAATAAATTTATACTTTTTGGTAGTTTTTCTATAAATATTACGATATAACTATGTAAACTAATAATTTTAATTTTAGGTGCTTCCATTAACAATATTATATATATTAATGATATCTACAAACAACTACTGTCTAAAATTTGTGGATATTACATTTTATTATGTGGGAAGATCACTCACAACAGTATTCAATGTCATACTCTCCTACTTAATTTTAGGTAATTTCACTCAATAATTGGTGTTTTGATAAATCGCACTTTCATGGTAAAACTATGTGTAAAAAATATTGGAATATTAATACATTGAAATTTCAAAACAAAAGTGTTTTAATTATGTTTTGTATTGTAGATGTAAACATTTTAAATACATTTTTTATTTTTCGGTTTCAGGTCAAACTACATCAATTAGCTGTCTCATTTGTTGTTTTGCAGTAGTCTGTGGATTTTTTTTGGGTGTAGATCAAGAAAATCTATTAGGTATTATACAAATTATAATTTTTATCATTTCAGTTGTATAATATCATATTTTACTAATATTTCTCAAATTGTATTTAAACAGTGAGTGATTAGGTGAGAATTTAGTTTCCATTAGAGAAAAATGTGAGTCAAATTTTCAAATTGTAACAAGGAGATATTTAATAAAGTATCTGTTAAAATGTATTTAAATTAATTATTACAATTAATTAATGTTGTAATATAAATACAATTAAAATAAATGTATCATCTGTGTCACATAATTTTGAAAAAATTAATTTCAATTATATACAATATTTTAAATATAAGTTTTAATTAAATTATGCAATGGTATAAAATGAAATTAAAAATTGATATGTGAATAATAATTAAAACGTAATTGATTATTTATTATTTATACTGTTGTGTTTTTTTTACAGGTTCATTTTCATTAGCTGGAACATTATTTGGAGTATTAAGTTCATTTTCTTTAGCATATTACTCTATACAAATTAAAAAAGTTCTTCCAGATGTCAATAACCAAATTTGGCTACTTTCATATTTTAATAATGTATATGCTACTATATTATTCTTACCACTCTTAACACTTGAAGCCAATGAACTGAGCAATTACAGCAAGTTGACTGAATACAATTTTCTGTTGCTAATGATTATTGGTGGCATCTGTGGACTATCAATTGGTTATATTACAGTACTTCAAGTACAAGTGAGTTAAATAACTTAAGATAATCGTGCAATTTAATTTTGAAATGAAACTGTGATGTAGTATTATTTACTAATTATGTGTTATTACTATTAAAGAACTACCAGAGCGAAATTTTGTAATACAGTAGATTTTAGATAAGTCCTAGGAAGTTTAAAAATAAATGATTATATAGGAACCACCCAAACTTATATTTCTGGAGTGTATTAAATTGTTGAATTTTGACATCATTTAAAACAAACACTTATATTTAAATTCGTTGAATTCTCACTTAAAGCTAATGTCAATCAGAGAAATAAAAATTGACAAGTTTTCAATGCTTAGAAAAGAGAAGATGAGCTGGTTGTTCAAAAAGAGTTTACAACTTCCCTAATTTTTTCAAGAAATTCTAAAAGCATCAAAATTGAATATTTTAAATGTATTCTATTTTGTTATTTTACTGTACTACTGAATAAAAATAAAAACTTTAATTGATTATTCATAAACTTGTTAATAAAAAATATGTATATATATATATATATATTAAACATACTTTTGTACTTCCTGTAAGCTAAAAATTATTTTAATTTTAGGTAACATCGCCCTTAACGCACAATATTTCTGGTACAGCAAAATCATGTTTTCAAACCGTGCTGGCCTCATTTTGGTACAATCAATGGAAATCTACAGTTTGGTGGTTATCTAATATTATTGTTTTGGGAGGAAGTGCTGCATATACCATTGTGAAGAATAGAGAAATGGAAAAAAAATATCGGCCAACATCATACAGCCGGTGCTAATATTTTTTCAAATTTGGTTTATTTTTGTATCATTCAAAAGTATTACATTTTTATCTATTTTTTTTAATGTATATATTTTTTAAGTATTCTACTCATAAGTGTATTATTATTATTGTAAACTGTAGCTAAAACGACAATTAAATATTGGTTTCCAAAATTCATGGATAGTAATAAAACAATAATTTGTTTTTTATAAAAAGATTTTTATTATTATAATTATTAATTATTTTACTTTTGTGATTTTCAATTGCAATTAAGGATGTGATAATTTTTCTTCCTAGACATAGCATATCACATGAAATGTAAAAATAAAAATAAAATAAACAATAAAAACCTCTGAAAAACCTATTCAACTATTTCACTTGTACAATAACAAGATTGTTAAAACTCGTTAGAAGATAGAAAATGTAGACATACATGTGTGAATGATTGAATATTTGTTGCATTAAGTTTTGAGGTGTTGTCAGTTAAAATATTTTAAAATCGTCTAATAATTATATAATAATATTATATATTAATAATATATAATATGACATATTATTATAATTAATATCAACTTCTAAATTGTAACTGTGTATCAAACATTCAAAATGTATTATAATACATCAAAATTAAAATTTTAACTACCATAATTTTTCACAGTGCCCTCTATATATTACAAATATCACCTGCCTAACCGGAGGTCATCATTTATAGTATTGAAGGGTATGCAAATACTCATCAATGTGTCTCAGGATTAGATTTTAGATTTTTTTCGAATTTTTTCTTGAAAAGCAGTTAAGGAAACAATAGTTGATTATATAAATGTACATTTTAAAATAGGAAAATATATCAAAAATTTGAATTTTCGAAACTAACATCATAATTTATCTTATAAAACATTTTTATTTTTTATTTATTTCAATTTTTAAATCATGCAATATTAACGTATGCAGTATAATGCGCATGTGAGCTAAAAACATCAAAAACACTTGCATTCATTTGATGAAGAGACCATTCAATGACAGTTTATTGACAGGTAATCTTACAAAACATAATCATCAAATTTAATAAAGTATTATTAAGCATTCATTTGAAAATTTGACACATAAGTGCCTGGTTGACTAATTTGTTGATTATTTAATATTTAATTTTCATTATTTTGAATTTGTTACATTGAAAAAAATCTTAAAAATAAATTTATAATGTGGATACACTGGAAAAACTAAAAAATATAAATTATATTAAATTATATATTTATTAATTATTATCCATAAAAATAATTTTCCCAAATTTTTCAGAACAAGATTTCCGAGTAAGGTAGTTTTACTAATTAGTAAGTTATTCGATACATATATCAATCAATATACGTTTTTAAAATATTTATTTTTATATTTTTAAATAATTATATAAAATACATTCACGCGGTAAGTTATAATATTAACTTGTAAATATTGTAATTATTTTATGAATTTAAAAATGGTAAGTTCTCAACATACACATAATTATTTATTTAACAATCGTTTTTATCTTCTGGTGTACAATATCAGTAATTATGGAAATGATACATCAAAATGTTAAGAAATATTGTATTAAATTATATGGAACAATACACGTGATATTGTCATAGAATTTATGAAAACAAAAACAAAAGAAATAAAACTATGTGTCTGCGATTATTGTACAATACAACATCAAAAGTGTGTTGGAAATAACCTATTTACGAATTAAGCAATTAATTAACTGGTCTAATAAATTAATACAACACTTGGTGTAAATTGTGGTTTTCTATAGTTTTATGTTGTACAGAAATTCTAACTATCGATAAATATACAGTAAAAACATAATATATCTAATATAACTAATTCATTAGTTCTTTAAACCTAAACACCAGAACTAATTAATTACTGTAATACATATTATATATATATATATATTTGTATATATGGCAGTATTCTAGATCACTACATTTATTTTGGCTGTCTAAGTAAAATGCGATGAGATCACAAGTGACGATTAAGTGAAATTTTGTCGCTATGATAAATAAAGATTCAATTCAAACAAAATGTTGAAAACAAAACGCCAGTTTGTGATCTGTATACCAGTATAAAATATGGTGGTCATATATATATATATATATATATATATATATATATATATATATATATATCAGATATCTTTAAATGCCATTTCTTAAATTGTGTATGCAATTGTATAACAATTCGTTTTCACAGTTTACCAACAAGAATAAAACTTTTATAAATTAGAATCAAATTTTTATTTACTAAAATTAATCAAATGCTTATTGGTTTATTTATATGTATTATATATATTTATTTCGAAATAATATTTTATAAAGATTATAATCATAACAAATACAATTCTCGTGTAAGATAACGTAAATATAATTTTTTTAAATCTAATAATTGATAATTAGCATAAGAGCTTTACAAAGAATTATTCATAGATAATAATAACAAAACAATATTATTATTACGTTCATAATAAGAAGTAAACTCGAACAAAGACTAACATAATATTATTAATATTGCATTGTACATTATATATATTATTTTAGAAATAACGGAAAGATCGATAGGTTTTATAGAAGCGAGACATATATTTATAGTATAGACGTATTGAAGGACAAAAATAATTTTTCATATTACTAAATTACATTAAGCAATGGTATGTATAACTAAATATATATATAATGGAAAATTTAACAAATGAGTAAATATGCAAATCTGTACTAGAAAAATTAAACATTATGGTGACCCCGATAATATATATAGTCAATGCATATTCATAATTAATTTTAATCACAGTATTTATTAGAGGGTCATAAACATTTTTAAAATTTAGTGTCGAAAAAAGTGTTAGAAAGTGAGAAAGTATTATCGGAACTATTGATTTCAATATTAACTGGATTGTATTATCTGCGCCGGACATGGTAAAGCTAAAAAAAACATATAGCGAAGAATTTTAAATTGTATAGTTTACTAAAATACTTAATGTTCTTGCGTTAATATCTAATTTGATCTCTTAACACAAACGTATTTGTTTTATATATATATATATAATGAACACACACGTTAGTGGGTTTATAGATGAAAAAAAATTGAAAAAAGTTTACAGTGTCTGGGAAATATAAAAAAATTGTATCCCATTATTGAATAGCGGTAGAAAATATTTTTGAAAAAATAGACAAAATGTCTTTATCCTAGTTTGTTATCATTAACTAGCTATTGTTTGTCGATAGAAAAATTGAAGTTACTTCAATTATGTATTTTCGGTTGGTCAAAAGGATTCATTACAAAACTCTAATGGATCTTGTGCATTAGTAAAATCTAGAAAAGAAAATTGGAAAAAAATTATAAATTATATTATTATACTAATAATAATTAGTATTTTAATACTCATGTACTCAGAGTGAGAATCAATTACATAAGAAAATGAAAAAGTAAATCTTAGCTGGATATACTCGTATTATATGCATTGTTGTATGGGTAAATTATGTCATAATGGGAAATGGAATTTCCAGAGGATTTCCCAGGACGAAATAATCAATATCCAGCAGGATTTGATTAGGAGTCCTATTTGATTCCTGGTGGTATCAAAAAAGGATTCCTTGGCAGGAGTCCTTGGGATGAACATATGACATCCAGGACAACTATACTAGAATTCTATCAAGATTCCCCTACTATCCCAATAAGGAATCCTATGCTTTCTCCAAAGAATCTTGGTGTGTTAGAGCAGTGGATTGTGAAAGCGTATTGAAAAAATACTACGACACTCTAAAATATGAATATATATAATACAACAGTTAATTTTAAAAAACATTGAAATTCAAACAATTAATATTGATTTTAAATTAAATTACATACCAAAATCACACATTGTGTTATAAATGTATAAATAATAATTTCTAGAAAATTCTAAATAAATATGTAAATAAAAATATTTATATCTGTGCATTGTTAAAAATATTACATAATATACACTAAAAAATGTTAAATAATATTTGTATAGGTATTAGTTATAGATAGAATTATTCTTATATACAGCTACCAAATGAAAATAAATTT
The DNA here is from genome assembly GCA_019022885.1 of Schlechtendalia chinensis. Classification (NCBI taxonomy): domain Eukaryota; kingdom Metazoa; phylum Arthropoda; class Insecta; order Hemiptera; family Aphididae; genus Schlechtendalia; species Schlechtendalia chinensis. The sequence continues at coordinate 6,323,604 of CM032345.1, read as the reverse complement.
TTAAGGAATTATAACATTCCTTGTAGCCCCAGGACTCCTCGGAGAAAGCAAAGGATTACTTTTTCGGACAGTAGGGGAATCCTGATAGATTGTAATAGAATTCTTCTGGATATCGAATGTTCGTCCCTAGAACTCCTGCCAAGGAATCCTTTTTGGATACCACCAGGAATCAAATGGGATTCCTAACAGAATTCATCTGGATATTGAATATTTTGTCCCGAGGAATCCTCTCGAAATTCCATTAGGAACCTAAATTCTCTATGAGTTATCACATTCTTAGTAGCACCAGAACTCTTCGGAGAAAGCAAAAGAGTCCTGGTGCTTTTAGGGATGTGATAATTCATAGAAAATTTAACTTCCTAATGGAATCTCGAGAGGATTCCTCAGGACAAAATATTCAATATCCAGCAGGTTTTTATTAGGAGTTCCATTTGATCCCTGGTGGTATCCGAGAAGAATTCCTTGGTAGGAGTCCTTGGGACGAACATTCGATATCCAGGACGACTTTACTAGAATTCTATCAGGATTCCCCTACGATCCCAAAAAGGAATCTTATGCTATCTTTGAGGAGTCCTGCAACTTGGAATATACTATACATGTATCGAATAACAATTAAAATATTTGAAGTAATGAAATACATATATTATATTAGTTAATTCAATAATAATGAACATAAATAATTAAAAAATTATGTTTTAAAAATTTAATTAAAGTGCGTTTGTTTTCTTCCGGTTCATTTTATTCAATAGTTGTATATTACACTTATTCATATGTTTATGAAAATAACTCAGATAGAAAATTCATCTGATTCATTAGAAAATAATATGTTTGTAACATGTAGAACAATAGTTATTATTTTTCAAAACAAAATGCAAAATATAGTGTCTCATACCATCCATATTATCTCTAATCCCTTTTATTAATTATAAAAAAAAAAGATTTTTATATTATTTGTATTCATGTTTACAATATTACATTATTTGGTATATAATGAGAATACATAAAAAAAGTCACCAATACATTTTTATTGTATGACATTTTCTATTCATTATGTTATTAAACATAATGAATACATATAAATATGTATTCATATTTATGACAAGAGAATAAATTTAATATATGAGATTACAACAATAAAATTGTTCGATTGTCACCCTAATAAAAATAAGAACTAGATTTATTGATTTGAGAGTGATTCATTTAATCATTATGTCATTATATGTCATTGTATAAATAAAGAAACAATACACATAAATTAAGTAAGTGATTTCCTTTTCAAACAAAGTCTTTAAACGCATCTACTGATAATTTTTTTTAAGAATTATTTTTCATCCAATTTTATTAAAAATATATATTAATAACTGTTAATTCGAAATATTCATTTTAAGCGTATGTAAAAATATAATCATTTAGCAAATTAATTAAATGTATGTCGCTCACTCATCGAAAAATATGCTATTCGTAGTGCTTCTATAGATGTTTCTATAACTATAATTCATAATTTAATTAATGTTTTTAACTACAAAATAGATATGTTATATGAGAAAATATTTCAAACTAATTAGTAAATTTTAAGTTATATCAAGATATTACAGTCTTAGATTTGAAATAAAACAAAATACCAGCAAATATTGAATCTTGTAATAATCCTAAAAAATAGTATCAAATGCAAAATTCATTTATGTAGAATATTTTACGTCAATTTTATATACTAACAGGTAAAACTATAATTTTTGTTTTATATTAACTGTTATTGTATGTTATAACAATTAATTTTAAACGAGTTTACGTATCGAATTGTGAGTTAATGTTATTTTAATCTTGTAGGATCGTTGGTACAGTGAACAAAGAAAATTCAGCTTTTCTGGAAATGAGTTGCTGATGGCACAAATAAAAATCAGAGGTGTCCAATAGTCAATATTCTCGCTAAAGATTATCTCACACCCTTCAAATCAAATCATAATCAAGCATGCCAATACAAATGGGTATCATTAAAATCCGATTTCACTACGTTGTATAGACAAATAACACCGATATTCCCCTCTCATAAAAACATCTTTAATTTATCTTTAAACAGACGTCATAACTTACAAAGTTCCCGACTCCGATCCGGACATAAATTTTTACCAGCGCATGAATACCATTATCATTAAACCACTCCCCACTTCTGAATCAACTATAATGATGGAGAGTAAGGTTAAATTTTATTCACATCATTATAGATTGCCTGTCTTTCGGTTGTCCACGTCGTAAATGTTTCCGAACTCTTTTTCTCGCTCTCATTTTTTTAATGATTTTGTTGAAATTATTTGTTGCGAATAATTTTTTGTTAAAAGTTTATGTTTCGGTTTTTAAGTAATTGTAGAGCGGTATAAACTAACGTTTGAGACTAATCGAAAAAAAATTCAATAACCTCTTCATAGATACCATTTAATAATTATATATCGTATTTATAACAATACTCAGTTATGTTTCTTAAGTATTTGAAAAATTTTAAATATATGATATTCTGTTAAACAAGTATTTACTTTTACATGTCCCATAATTGTACTCTGTGGGATTTTAATCATTTGAATAAATTGAATAATATATATGTGTTTTAAAAAATTATTAATTCTACATAATTCTTCGTAACTGCTATTTAAATACACGAAAATTTAAATTTTTAATTATTATTATTGTTATAACTTATTTTTGTTATTATTATCAGTCTTTGTACATATATTAGTTTCAAAATATATTTTTTTCAATTGTAAATTTCATGAACATTTTTCTCTTAAATTATATCATCATTTTAAATTTGGTAATATGATTGTAACACTATTGAATGTATACACCAAATAATAATAGTATTACATATATAAAATAAAAATATACTTATAACATATCAATACGTACTTGAATTACACCAATCCTTTGGATTATTTAATAGAATTTCTATATTTTCTAAAAATTAGACAATTCTCGTTTAAGATTATTGGTGTTATAAGAATATGGTTTATATAAAATATTCATTTCAAATTTGTAGAGAAAATTTTATAAGGGCAACATACGCGGGATAGTTAAGTCAAAGAGATCTTCTATATATTGACGTACAATATCTGAAAATTTCATATTATTCAACAAGATATTTATTAATTTTTATTAAGCACAATAAAAATAAGTACAAGTAAATACTCAATGTTTTTATTAATAAAATATTAGTCATGAAAAACATGAAAAATCTAATCATTGGCTGTTTATTATTTTTAAAGATATATAATTCTAACACCGATATAAAATAAATATTATTGCGATGAGTTAAATAATTACCGTGTTTTATTCCAGTATCATTCCAACTAACTAAATAAATGAAAATTACATATTATCTTTTTATTTTCCTAATAGCATCATATTGTATTTAGTAATTTAATGATATGATCTTATTAAAATAAACATTATTTTATGTTTTTAAGGAACATGACACTGAGTATAACGACACTAATTTAAGTATTGAGTTCATTGAAAATGTACAATATTAGAATATAAACGATATGTGTTGAAACCAGTTGCGACTCCTGGTCACTGATAAAGGGAGTGCGACTTTAAATATAAAAAATAGTTTTCTCTTAGTATTTAAAAAAACCCCTCTTAATGTATAGTATTTAACAGGAATCGCCTTATTTTTTTATTGAAAAACCGCAAATAATACTCTACGTGCTTATGAATCATAACAGGCCGAGGACACAAAATTATCGTTAATGTTAGCAGGTGACTGCAAATTTATTTTATTGTACACAAAGTTATGTTCATACATGTACATAATATGTACATGTGCATTTATGCTGTACAATAAAATTTTTGAGCTATGTTTGGCAAAAAATCAATTTCTGTATACGACACAAGTTCGGCAAACTATCGCGTGTGTGCAATAAAGTGTACACCAGTACAAAAATGGGAAGTTCAGACGTGTGTACATGAATCTGTAAATAGCATTTAGCTTCTGGTCAAAAGTCCTGAAAAATACCCTGGTATATAATAATATATATGGTGAATTTATTGTTTGAACGACACAGCGCGTTACTAAATAAGCGTTCGCCGTAAAAACTATTTAGGAAAATGACGATAGTGATATACAAGGAAGTGTAAAATCATTATATTTTTGTTTGTCACGATCATGTACCAAACTCTCAATTGATCTTCGTAAATTTTTACACTTAATTGAGCAAAAAATTAATAGGCGTACAGATTACACTATCAAATTATCTATCACCATCGAACACGAAAGGAAATTGCATTAGTTTAATTAGTCATTTCATTCATCGATAAATCATATATTAAAACACTTACAATTCAAATATATACGAAGGAATGCATCTTTACCGTTTGGCATATCTGCGCAGTGAAAAATGTACAAGAGTTTAAAATATTTTTATTATGGTGTTTGATATTTAACCCTGTTATCATAATCGTATATGAATATTTGCTTATTACAACAATATAAAATATGCAATTGAATAGCAATTATATATAAATATGTAAATATATATATAATAATATGAATTACAAAATATTATTTCCTCAACACACAATGAATAATAATGACGGTATTATAATACTTACACCCTGCTAATTCAAAATCATTAATTTGTTCTAAATAAATATTTTACATGTATATATTAGTAATAATTTATATATGTAATTATATAATATGTAATTATGTGATTACAACACATGAATCTATTGCAAACAATATAATTATATTTGTATGTGAAATAAAATTTTTAATTCTATTTTAGGATCGATGTTTTTCAGTATTACATTTTCGTTTGATTACATTTTTATTTTCAAATTATATTAGGACTCCAATACGAAAAATGTACAGAAATAAATGCTGAAAATTGGATGATCCACTTTCCCTATTCATAATATCTAACCTGTTATAGTATAATATTATCTTAGTTAACTCGATGATTGAAATATGCATGATAATAATTTCTCATTTGCGATCTTAAATATTACTATGGGTATTTTATTTAATAATAAATGTTGGTAAACATTTGTTTAAAAAACAAAGCATTTTTGTCTTTTCTGTTATTATTATCCATTTATGTTTAATCTTTGAGTGTATTGAAATAACTCTTACTTTCTTTTAAAAATATTATATTCATTAAATTAAATAATATTGTAATTTCCTGAATGATAATATCGTAAAAAATGTTTAGAAAATTTAGCACGCATCAAAGCTATAGAAATGATGATAGTAGAGTATCTCACTACGACTAGATAAAGAAAATAAAAACATAGTGAATAATCAATGTGATTTAACCCCCAAATATATATTTTATTTACAAATAACATTTTTACGGAAAAGTCTTGTTTCACTATACTGTTGAAACGTTAATTATAAATTAAATAATGGAATTAAATATTTTATATTTTAGTCACCTTACTTAAGTTTGACTTTATTTTTTCACAAGGAATATTACATATACAGCGAAACCTCTAAAAATCGGAAAACGTTGGTCGATAACATTTTGATAGCTATAAAGCAACTTTTTTATAAAAGAGCTATATAGCTGTTCATGGGGGTTCAGTTTAAAGTGGGGTAAAGGAAATGGAATTGTGTATTTTGTGTGTTAATTATTAACTACACACGCATGTGTATTATGTTTATAATAATTGTTTGTAATTATTTAATTATATATTTAGTATTTAAAAATTGATAAAAATTGGAATATTGTAATTATTGATTAACATAATTAGTAACTTTAGTTGTTTAAAATCGTGTCGCTTGGAAGTTATTTTATAAAACAAGATAAGATCATAGATCTTATTAGACGTTCATAATTTAGTATATGCATTTATTACGTTTGCAAATAATCGTTTTCTATTATCGGACAACGACAACGCATTTTCGACCATGCAGTAACAAATTAACTACTTGACGAGCAAGATAATATGAACTATAACTATTCGTTTTACTTAATAGCAGTGACGGCATGTGGTCGTTCATGAATTATAGAGGGAGTGCTATTTAAAATTTTTAATATTCCCTTATTCAAAATAAAATTTAAAAAAATCTTTAACAGCAATCACCCGATCATCCAATTACACAGCCAGAAATAACTTTCTTCGCGCTTATGAATCGTATGGCAGGCGAAAAAAATTATCGTCGATAGGAAAGCAGGTCGACTGTCACATGAAAAATTTTTTTATTTTTTTTTTTATTCATGGTACAGCTTCAACAACTTAGGATATTAGCCCAAAAAATACCGTAACAATATCGAGCTGTCGATAATTTTATGATTTTATTGTTTTAAATATATCAGCCACGCGCATGTAAAACGGCGCCTCTTATTGTGCAACTGTATTATTATTATTGATACTTGTATTTATATCGGGCGATGCGACTTTTTGTCCTTATATGTCAATACCTAAGGCATTCGTTCAAAATACAAATATATTATATCCTATACGGTATATTATACACTGCAAAAATCATTTTTAAAATCAAAACTTTACATGTTAAAAAAGTGTCCGTTGAATAGAATGTCGTTATTTAGAGATTTTCCAAAAAAAGAACGCAGTGAAAACTCATCCCCCATTCAAAAAAAAGTCCTTTTTTTGGAGGTGTTCATTATGGAATGTATCCGTTTGGAAAGGTTTCGCTGTATATATCAATATATATTACAAAGACGTATTTATAAAATTAGATAGTTAATAGTCTTACGGATACATTTTGAAACTATATGGAAAATGATTTATTATAAATAATTAGTATTTATATTGATGTCGCATATGTATGGTAATGGTAAATTGAGACCTGTATAATTGCTACAGAACGTTGAAGGTCCTACAGCATTGGAAGAAGCTAAAAAAAAAATACACTTTGTCAAATTTTTAACTGAATAAATGAATTATGGTCTTTGATAATAGACAATATAAAGTAATATTCTAATTATTGCATAAATAGATTTTAAAAACATTTTTTTAAATATTCTATTGTTTAGAAAAAAAAAAAATATAACACTAATAATAAAAATAATACTTTATTTAAAAATGATTGCTTCGAATTCGAAAATAAATTTAGTGGACTTTAAAATAATAATGACAAAACAATTACCACTTTAACTTTTACTATATCACCACTCTAACACTTTAACTATACCTCTAAATTTACATATATTAATATATGATATAGCAGTATGTAATGTTGGTAATTTTAAATATAGATACATACCAAAAGATGACATCAATAAGTCATATAAATAATAATAATATCCTCGATTAAAATCTGAAACATCATGTAAGTTTTAATGTTTAATGTAAAACAACTAGTTGTAAATATGTTACATAATAACAATGACATTCAACAATTTTTTGTATAAAACTACCGATCATTAATTAAGACGGTGTAAATTTTCCACATTTGAAGTAATAAAATAGGTTCATTCAAGTTTTAATATTTCGTATATTATTCTTTAGATCAGAATAATTAAACTAGTGTACATACCATCAGTGTAAACATTTGTAGCTTTTTTTATTTTTCAAGAAAAAGAAATTATAATTTAAATATTAAAAAATATTTACAATTTTCAGTTCATTATGAAATTGTATGTTAGTATCACCATTTAATGTTTAAGAAATGATGGTTTACTAAATGTGACGAAAAGTACACGAAATAAGAAATGTATAAAGAATATCTATCAGTTTTTCTATAAATAGTATGTAAATTTTATTGTTTAATTCATTAAGTATTAAGAATACTTTATACTATAATTATAATTTTAAATAATTTTGGATAAAAATCCACCAACTATATACTAAACCCGTGTACATTTCACAAATGATACATTTATGTAATGAAGTATGTTAATTTCATTGAAATTTTAATTTTTAGTCTTTTATTCTTTAAATTAGGGTAATAATAAAAGTATACTTACTATCTAGGAAATATTTTTCAGCTTTCGTATTTTTAAAAAGAAAGAAAACGAATATAATTTGATATATATATATATAAATATAAATTATGTAAATTTTTCCGTTAGTTTTGTAATGGAAATGTAAAATTAATTGACTACTAAATGTTTAATCATTTAATAATGACATTTTTAAAAATTTTACAGATGTTGTAAAATATTTTACTTTAGGTCCAAATATAAATATTAAAGTTTATTGATTGCAATTAATTATACTTATAATTTTTGCATCTAACTTTTGTTTTGCTGCACAAATACTCATACATTTATTATATCTTGTCAAAATTCTTACTAATACTTTTGTATTGAGCATAAGATAATTAAATGTGTTTCAAGTAAATTTTAAATCGAGATAAAATGTATTTCACTCACTTATGGAATTATATGCATATTGTGAAGCCGAAACAATATCATTATAACCTATAGAAAACAATAGTTATTAAACTTTTGATTTACTCAATGTTTCATATTAACTGCAAAATACCAATGTTGAATCATGATATTTTATAAAATCGAATATAGTATACAATATTAACATATAACAGTATTAATTAGAAGTTGAATTACTTAATACCAAAAAATGTGTTAACTCTTGAATCTAGAAAATTGTTACATTATAAAAGCAAACGTATGTATAATTGTTAATTCGAATAAAAAATAAACCTATTATTTCTGTCATGTGTTGTTTTGTAATTGTGTATAAAGAAATTATGTTACAATTTGTTTAACGTATAAAATTTGAGATTATAGATAATTTTAATCGGTTAAGATTGTCATATTTTTTTAAAGCAAATTTTTGTATCATACTGATCAAATATTATTTACATGAAGCAGTTTAATTATGCTGTTTAAAAGCATGATATAAGATATTTGTAAGAATTATCTGTTAAGTTATTTCATCATTTTGAAATTTTTGATTACAATATATTATGTTATTCGTATAATAAGTATTATAAATAGTCGATGTCCATAACAATATTATAATTATCTAACATAATTATTATTAATTTTATAATTAAATTTTATTTAAATGTTGTAAGACAACAATATTAAAATTGTTTTCTAACACAGTATAATTAAACAAGGGTTTTAACATTTGATCTACTATTTCTGTTTATGATAAAGATGTTTATACTCTAATATATATATTTATGTGGGCAGTCGATTTGAATAATTTGTATTAAAAATAAATTAGGTTATAAAATAATTTATTCCACTATTGTTGTATTTTATTTATGTTGAAACCGGTTTCACGGGAAATGTATAACTCCCATATTTTTACCTCCGGGGGTAATAATCGTCTAGTATAACAGGGGCAATGATATTTATCATAAAATATATTTAGTACATATATATATATATATAACATAATTATTTCAAGGCTCCGGTGATTGTAACACCTGTTATAAATACATAAATTTATTACCAGTGGCGTAGCAAGTATTTTTATTTAGGAGGGGCTGAGAATGCTATTATTTTACGTCCTTGATAAACTTATAAATTAATAAAAACTATTGAAAAATACCTGTTATATACGTAAGCGTTATTAAATTTTCCTCAAATTTCACAGGGGTGCTGCAGCCCTATCAGCCCCCCTCGCTATGCCACTGAGTATTACACTAGGCGATTATTACCTCAGCCGATTATTACACCTCCCCCAAACCACTATGAATATAAAGTATGGGGAGTAATAATCGCATGTTACACCGGTAGAAATAAATCCACATATACAACAACTTTTATATTTTCTTTTTTCTTTAATCAACGTAATACTCATTGGATTTTTTGTATATTTTATTAAGCATACATACACACACACATATATATATATTTATACATATATTTTTTCACGAGTATCAATTTATAAATTTTATTTCTATTTTTTTTTGTTTAATTCCCCTTAATTTTTATTTCTTTATTTTTATGCAAACACTCTTTTTACTCTTTATTGTTCTTCTCTTTTATTTAAATTACTTTATTAAATTAGGTATAATTAGCTGAAGTGTACGTTTATTATTTATTGTACATATTTACATCCTTGTACAAGTGTATTTTACATGTATTTTATTATTATTATTATTATTATTAGAATAATTGGTTTTAAACTATAACTATGGTATTAAATATAAATTAAAATCTAATGCGAACTTGGATAGTTTTTGTCTTGCCATTCTCTTGGACTTAGATACCATTCAAGCATGTTTTCTAAAAATTTGATGTAATTATTTAGAGTACAATTATGTTTTAATAAAAAATTTTCATTTCCTAAGTGTAGGGATTAAATTAGTTGAAAAAATATCATAACATTTATTTACCTAATGATGCATTCTCAAATAGATATTTCAAATAGTGATCTAAGAAATCTAAAAAAAAAAATAATGTTTTAATTATACTAATTAATTTAGAATAATAAGTTATTAAATTTATACTTAATATATATGATAATATGCAATTTTGTTTTTAATTATTGTAGAGTATTTTTATAAAATTATCATAATATTGATCGAATAATATTTAAATATAAATTATAAAAATAATAAGAAATTTAAAACATGTAAAAAAATTACATTTTTTTTGAAATCTCGGATCAGACACTATGACTAAAAAAAGAAAAAAAATTATATTATAAATAAGATGACATAATTTTTCATATTGTTTAATATTCTTTGATGAAAGTGTCATTTCGTATAACGACACTAATACATTTTTTTGCTGTTTAAAATAAATATACAGATTAGAATCTAATTAACAACAGTGCACATTGAGTTTTAGAACCTTTAAGAATTAGGTTATTCGCCAACTCATTCTAGACTTTTATCCTAATTCGATAATTTCCTTTGTTACTAAGGCTATCAAAAATAGTCCCACATTCGATCACCAATAATTCAAATCATTTTGAATACATAGCTTTCTCAACAGCATCCAGAATCGTAGTAAGAGATGATTTAAATTTTGGACAAATAAAAGAAACTAAAGTTGATCATTCAAAAGCAATACGATTTTATTAACATTGATTATTCAACATCGAAGAAATTTCAAGTTAATATCACAGCAATTAAAAATGTATATAAAAATAACGTGAAATATGTGATTTTGTAGTAATCTGAGTTACTTAAAAGTGAGGTTGCCTAAATGTATAGTTGACCAAAACAGACGTCAAGCACACAATAATTGTTAATTAAAATTACCGTATGCAATGTGTAGTTGACTAGTAATTAAGCAATATAAGCTCATTACTTAATTAAAATATACCAATTTCATTTAAAAATAAAATGAAACACGAATATTATAGCGAATTATATTCTAAATCATTAATAACATATTAACATAATGTGAAGTCGCAATATTGCCAGTCAATTCAGCAACAAATATATGTTGGTTTTTGAAAAATAATAATCAAAAATATGTGTTAAAAAAATCACTATTAAATCACTCACGGTGAAAATATACGTATTGAAATGTTTCTGGGCCATCCAGGTTTACTAAATTATGAAAAATAAATAATTATATATGTCATACTTTATTGGTTTTAACATTTGAAAATATTATAACGGTAATCTATAACTAAATCTCAGTATAAATTTAGTTGTTTGTGATATGCATTCACTGACCTCTAATATAAATGTAATGGCATTATAATTATATATTTATATATACGATAATACTAACTATCTATCCCTCCAGTTTCTGTGAGTTGTTCTTAAAGATAGTAAAACATTTATACAATAGATTTTAACACACATCGAATATATAACTAAAATTAAATTATTGTATTATATGATGCACGATCGTATATTGGTAAATATCAAAACTTCTTTTATGGTGACTATAATATATCACATAAATTGACTATAAATATAGTCTATTTTTAAACATGAATGAAAATTAAGAAAATGTCTAGTATTTCGTCACCTAATCATATGTGATATTTGATTCAAACATAAAAATAATTTTTGGGAAAAACTTGTTACATGATTTTTAAATTGAATTAAGTGTAATCGGTACACTCGTGTTTCTCACACATAATAATATTTGAGGATAATATACATATTTATGTTCAAAGAACAATATTGCAATGGAATGCACACATCATTATTTTAATTACGGTTGACTCAATTATTTTATTTATTGTTGTTTCAATGTATGATAATACCATTTATAGTTATTTTATATTTTTATTAAATGAAAAGAAACCAATACATTATTCTCTCCGAATATCGATTAAATTCTTAAATATCCAATATATAATATACACCTTCTGATGAATTCGATTTCAGTTCAGTGTGCACACAAATCGACTACATACCACAGCAGGAAAGAAATAGGTTTCAATCAGACAAGTATAGTTTTGCGAAACTACATTATGGAATATCGGCTGATTTATTTAATCGGTAAAAATTGTAAGCATCTAACCAATTCTTTCCGTCACTCCTTCCTATTCTCGAGTTATACTCGGTAATACAAAGTCAAGGACGTACCGCGATATAAGCATAGTAATTCTCTCTATATATCGTTTATAATTACATATTTATTAAATAGTTCATAAATTCTATTTTAATAATGTCACAAGATAACAATATACGTATAATATTATTTACAAAAAGTGGTATTCAAAGTATTTACCTATACAATCTATATTGAAATATAAAAATATTAATTATTAGGTACAAATATTAACATGTCATATGATAAAAATCTATTATTTTACATAGTTTTATCAAAGAAGAAGTAGGTTTTTACAGATTATGTATTGTATGTCATAAGTATTGTTCAGTAGTTAAGTATATAAAATATTAATTATATTTCAAACAAAAGACAATAACATAGTTAACTACATAATGTACATTATTTTAATTAATACCAAAAGTTTACTAAATTTTTAATTTAATTAAATGTATAAATCATACTTACAATTGGCATCGGATTTATGGTCATTGATAATTATTACACATACTACAAGAGTTAACACATACATACTTTTAATAAAACCCATTTTGATTGTCTTATTATTTTTGTAAAACTGTACCCCCTTACAATTCAACTAAAACCAGTATCCTTCGTTAAACGAATTTTGAAAAATGTGTGCGTGAGTCACACAACAAACAAATCGTACATTATTATTTGTTTGGATAAATAAATATTGCAATAACTTAAACGTAAAATATACGAATTAGTATTAACGGTAATATTACGTATTAAAACTCGTAAGAATTAAAACGTTAAAAAACAACTAAATTTTTACTAAAAACAAAACAACAATTCTCATATTTTTTTAATTGAAATTATGTTAATTAGTATTATGCAAAAGTAATTATGGTACTACAAGAGCAAATGAATTAAAAACATTTTTAATCAAAACTTTGGTCACATCATGGTGTTTTTTTCTAAAAATTTTCTAAATTTTCTAGTGTTTTATTTTAGTTTTAATCGTTAACTAGTCATGTTTGATATTTACAGAGACATTTTGTAGATTATTAAATATAATTACTAAATATACTCGTATATATTTGATACGGGTCGGACGTTAAATACCGATTTAAAATTTTTAATATTTTTGATAATTTCCCGGCAATTTAAATTAACTTGAATATCGGTTGCAACTCCAATGTTCTACCCATTTTTTTTTATATACGTTGGCAAACTGATATTTAATTCCAATTCAAATAACAGTCAAGGATTTTAATTTTATTGTTCTGAGTAAAATATGGTCTAGCGCGAGTAAACAACTGTTAAATGATAATTTATTTCTTTAGATGAATAAATATCGTCGTCACATTCAGTGTATAAAATATTTTCGAAAATCGATTAAAAACTGTTGTTCTTCGAATTGTGCAAATAACACGTTTCCACAAGAATACAAACAATGGCAAAAAGCTTATTGTTGATTTGTTAGCAAATTACCTAGTCCAATATAACATACTATTGTGAACTAAATATTTTATATTTTGCTTCGGTTAAATGTTAATTTCAAATTTTACAATTATATTTTCATAATTAAATATTCTCATATTATTATGATATTTAATTTAAATTTATTACTAAGATAATTTAAAAAATGAAGATTCTCTGCCCGAAGAAAAATGAATTTCCGGTTTAGAATATAGGGATGTATAATAAATAATAAACATAGATAGATTTATAGGTAACATTCAGTGTATAAAATATTTTCGAAAATCGATTAAAAACTGTTGTTCTTCGAATTGTGTAAATAACACGTTTTCACAAGAATACAAACAATGGCAAAAGGCTTATTGTTGATTTGTTAGCAAATTACCTAGTCCAATATAACATACTATTGTGAACTAAATATTTTATATTTTGCTTCGGTTAAATGTTAATTTCAAATTTTACAATTATATTTTCATAATTAAATATTCTCATATTATTATGATATTTAATTTAAATTTATTACTAAGATAATTTAAAAAATGAAGATTCTCTGCCCGAAGAAAAATGAATTTCCGGTTTAGAATATACGGATGTATAATAAATAATAAACATAGATAGATTTATAGGTAACATTCAGTGTATAAAATATTTTCGAAAATCGATTAAAAACTGTTGTTCTTCGAATTGTGTAAATAACACGTTTTCACAAGAATACAAACAATGGCAAAAGGCTTATTGTTGATTTGTTAGCAAATTACCTAGTCCAATATAACATACTATTGTGAACTAAATATTTTATATTTTGCTTCGGTTAAATGTTAATTTCAAATTTTACAATTATATTTTCATAATTAAATATTCTCATATTATTATGATATTTAATTTAAATTTATTACTAAGATAATTTAAAAAATGAAGATTCTCTGCCCGAAGAAAAATAAATTTCCGGTTTAGAATATACGGATGTATAATAAATAATAAACATAGATAGATTTATAGGTACAAACCCATAACATTATAATATACAATTCAGAAGATTTGATAAGGTCTAACCTAATTAAGTAAATACCGTTAGTCAAATTCGTATGTACCTCTAAAATAATTTAAAACCGAAAATCGAAATCAAAACCGAAATATTTTAAGAAAGTTTCGCTTGAAATTAATGATTCCAGATGTTTTCATTTTTTGAGCATGCTCAATTTTTTTTATGAACATTTAGAGAAAAAACATTGTATTCAATATAATTCTATATAAATTCTAGCTTTTCGATTTATAAAAATTACAAAAAACAAATACAAGCAACCACATGCCTTAATTGTGCAAAACGGTGTGGTGCACTCTGAATTTCGAAAGTGCCACAATGGCTTATTAACAATATTCTTAATATGGAATATAGTATATAATTCCCTAGTGGCGAAAACTATAAAATACAAAAAAATATATATATTATAATTAAACTGTGCGTGTTACAACGCAGGACACGACGATGACTCGCAATAATGTGCGAAAATTATCTGTATAATATGAAAACAAAAACAATTTTAAAAATAATAACGTTAATACAACGTAATGATGGTAGGAAAAGCGGGGAGAGCGAATTCGGTTATCGCTTATTCTAAAATTAAATTTTCTCTTTTTCACTTAAACAATAATTTTACCGTTATTTATGTATTTTCTTGTGAATCATAAGAAATCGTAACAGACATATATCGTTACAATCATACAGTTAAAGCATGTCTAAATCATTTAACTAAAATTAACCTAACCTTAAAATTCATGGAAGAACTTATATTGAGCGCAATAATCACATTAAGCTGTTGTTAAGGAATAAATGTAAAACATTATTAAAAAATAGGAATAGTAATAAATATACAAAATCTCTTAGATAGCAACTTTTTAAAACAAAATTTTATGATTTATTTTATTAACAAGTATTGTTTTCATAGTATCTATAAAGAAATAAACAAAGGATTTAAAACTATGAACGTCTGCGACTTTTGTATAATACAACATAAAAAGTGTATCAAAAAAAAACACATTGACGAATTAAAAAGAACACGTGTGGAATAAAATTTGAACCATTTACAGAAAGGTACAGAACAACGAACACCGAGGAAAAACAAAAAAAAGTAAAGACGTATTCATGTGAAGTTTGTATGAAATCCTTGGCATACAGTTCAAGTTTAACGACGCATATGACGATAAACAGTGGAGAAAAACCATGTTCATATGGTATTTATATGAAATCCTTTAGACAGAATAGCAATTTTACGTTGCACAGAAATTCTAACTAACGATAAAAATACAGTAAAAACATAAATATTTTCATTAGTTCTTTAAACCTAAATACCCGAACTAATTAGTTACTCTAATACATATGTAAATATATATGACAGTATTCTAGATCACTACATTTTTCTGGCTGTCTAAGTAAAATGTGACGAGATCATCACAAGTGACGATTCAGTGAAATTTTATCGTTACGATAAATAAACATTCAATCCAAACAAAATGTTGAAAACAGAACGCCAGTTTGTGTTTTGTATACTAGTATAAAATATGATGGCAATATATATCAGATGTCTTTAAATGTCATTTCTTAAATTGTGTATGCAACAATTCGTTTTCACAGTTTACCAATAAGAATAGAACAGTTTTAAGTTAGAATCAAATTTTTATTTGCTAAAATTAATCAAATGCTTATTGGTTTATTTATATGTATTATATATATTTATTTTGAAATAATATTTTATAAAGATTATAACAATAACAAATAAAATTCTCGTATAAGATAACGTAAATATAATTTTTTTAAATCTAATGATTGATAATTAGCATAAGAGCATTACAAAGAATTATAAAATATTTATAGTACAGACGTATTGAAGGACAAAAATAATTTTTTATATTACCAAATTACATTAAGCAATGGTATGTGTAACTAAATATATATATAATGGAAAATTTAACCAATGAGTTAATATGCAAATCTGTACTAGAAAAATCAAACATTATGGTGACCCCGATAATATATATGGTCAATGCATATTCATAATTTATTTCAATCAAAGTATTTATTAGAGGGTCATTCTTATTTTCACAAAGTAGTGTAAAAATAGTGTTAGAAGGTGAGAAAGTATTATGGGAACTATTGATTTCAATATTAACTGGATTGTATTATCTGCGCCGGAAATGGTGAAGCTAAAAAAAACCTATAACGAAGAATTTCAAATTGTATATATATATATGAACATATACGTTAGTGGATTTACAGATGAATAAAAATGTAAAAATGAAATGTTCAATGTGTCTGAGGAACATAAAAAAATTTTATCCTTTATTGAATAGCTGTAGAAAATATTTTTGAAAAAAATTGTTGTTACTTCAATCGTGTATTTTCGGTTGGTCAAAAGGATTTGTTACAAAACTCTATTGGATCTTGTGCATTAGTAAAATCTAGAAAAGGATATTGAAAAAAATATATATATTATATTATTATACTAATAATAATTAGTATTTTAATACTCGTGTACTCAGAGTGAAGATCAATTACATAAGAAAATGAAAAAGTTAGGCTTAGCTGGATATACTCGTCTAATATGCAATAGCGTATGGGTAAATTATGTAATAATTTATTATATATTCGTACATATATATATGTATAAAATGATTTATAACAATGTTAGAAAATATCTGAGAAGACATGCACCCTAGTAGCATCAGGACACCTCGGAGGAATCATAGGATTCCTTTTTGGGAAAGTAGGGAAATCCTGATAGAATTCTAGTAGAATCGTCCTGGATATCGTATGTTCGTTCTAAAGACACCTGCCAAGGAATCCTTTTTGAATATCACCAGGGATCAAATGGATCCCGATAAAAATTAAATATTCTTAATATTAAATTTAATGTATACATAGTTTGTATTACTGATAATTTTCCATATATACATATCATTCATATTGCTGGAAAAAACATTGGTTTTCACTATAAAAAATAAAAACTATTTAAAATATAAAAATTAATTCAATCCTATATATAACATAATTTATGTTCCTAATAGAATTTTCAGAGGATTCCTTGGGACAAGATATTCAATATCCAGCCGGATTCGATTAGGAGTACCATTTGATTCCTGGTGGCATGCAAATATGATTCCTTGACAGTAATTCTTGATACAAATTTTCGATATCCAGGACGACTCTATTAAAACTCTATCAGGATTCCTCTATCGTCTCAAAAAATAATTCTATACTTTCTCCAAAGAAGTTTGATGTGTTAAAGCCACTCTAAAATATATATATATTATACGAAAGTAAATTTTGAAAATCATTGAAATTGAAACAATTAATATTAGTTTTAAACTATAATACATACCAATATAAGATATTGTGTTATAAATGTATAAATAATAATTTCTAGAAAATTCTAAATAAATATTTAAATAAAAATATTTATATCCGTGTATTGTTAAAAAATATTACATAATATACACTAAAAAATATTAGATTATATTTGTATAGGTATATATATATATATTATATATATATATATGAATTATTCCTATATACAGCTATCAAATGAGAATAATTTTTTTATGAATTATCACATCCTTAGTAGCACTAGGATTCCTCAGAGAAAAAAAAGGATTACTTTTTGGGACTGTAGGGGAATCCTGATAGAATTCAAATACAGCCCTCCTAGATATCGAATGTTCATCCCAAAGTCTCCTGCCAAAAAAAACCTTTTTGTATAAAACCAGGAATCAAAATGGACTCCTTGTAGATTTTTTCTGGATATTGAATATTTTGTCCCGAAGAATCCACTCGATATTCCATTAGGAACCTAAATTCTCTATAAATTATCACATCCTTAGTATCACCAGAACTCTTCGGAGGAAGCAAAAGAGTTCTGTTGGTGAAAGAGGTTTTTAATATGAGTTCCATTTGATCGCTGATAGTATCCGAGAAAACATCCTTTGCAGGAGTCCGTGAGACGAACATTCGATATCCAGGACGACTTTACCATAATTCTCTCAGGATTCCCCTACGGTCCCATAAGGAATCTTATGCTTTCTTTGAGGAGTCCTAGCACTACTTGAGATATATAATATACATTTATCGAATAACAATTAAAATATTTGTAGTTATGAAATACATATATTGTATTAGTTATTTCAATAATAATGAACACAAATATTTGAAAAATTATATTTTAATAATTTAATTAAAGTGCATTTGTTTTCTCCCAGTTCATTTTATTTAATAGTTGTATATTACAATTATTCATAAGTTTATGAAAATAATTCAGAAAGAAAATTCATCTGATTCATTAGAAAAAAATTTGTTTTTAACATGTAGACCTATAATTATTATTTTTCAAAAAAAAAAGTAGAAAAACCATCATACCATCTGTAAAATCACTTTTCTCTTTTATTAATTATAAAAAGGAAAAAAATGTTTATATTATTTGTATTCATGTAACAATATTCCATTAATTGGGTATATAATAAGAATACATAAAAAAGTCACTAATTAATGATTATTGTATGACTTCTTCTATTCTCATTGTCATACTTAATACAAGAGAATAAATTTAAAATACGAGGTAACAAAAATATAATTGTTCGAATGTCACCCTATTAAAAATTTGAATTAGTTTTATTGATATGAGAGTGATTCATTTAATTATTATATGATACCTAAACAAATCAGGTTTTCAGAATATAGAAACAATATCAATACAAATATAGATTAAGTAAGTGATTTCCTCTTCAAGCAAAGTCCATTGAATGTTTCTCTTGCTGATATCATTTTTTTTTTTTAATTTTTTTTAAATATGTAATAATAACTGTTAATTCGAAATATTCATTTTAAACGCATATAAATATATAATTATTTAGCAAATTAATTAAATGTATGTCACTCACTCATCCATAAATATGCTTTTCGTAGTGCTTCTAAAGATTTGTCTATACCTATATAAAAAAAAATAATAATAATATTCAATCATTGTTTTTAACTACAGAATAGATATGTTATATGAAAAAATATTTCAAACTAATTTGTAAATTCTAAGTCATATAAACAAACTACAGTCTTAGATTTGAGTTAAAACAAAATACCAGCAAATATTGAATCTTGTAATAATCCTAAAAAATAGTATTAAATGCAAAATTTATTTATGTAGAATATTTTACGTCAATTTTATATACTAACAGGTAAAACTATAATTTTTGTCTTATAAAAACTTTGTTATTGTATGTTGTAACAACTAATATTAAACGCGTTTACGTATCGAATGATGAGTAAATGTTATTTCAATCTTGTAGGATCGCTAGTACAGTGAACAAAGAAAATTCAGCTTTTCTGGAAATGCGTGGCTGATGGCACAAAGAAAAGTCTGAGGTGTCCAATAATTAATATTCCCGCTACAGATTATCGCACACCCTTCAAATCAAATCATAATCAAGCATGACAATGCAAATGGGTATCATTAAAATCCGATTTCACTACGTTGTATAGACAAATAACACCAACGTTCCCCTTTCATAAAAACATCTTTAATTTATCTTTAACTAAACGTCATAACTTACAATTTTCCCGACTCCGATCCGGACTAAAATTATTACCAGAGCATGAATACCATTATCATTAGACCACTCCCCACTTCTGATCCCCCTATAATTATGGAGTGTAAGTTGCAATTTTATTCACATCATCATAGATTGCCTGTCTCTCGATTGTCCACGTCGTAAATGATTCCAATATTTATCCCTTTTTTTTAATGCATTTGTTGAAATTATTTGTTGCGAATAAGTTTTTGTTAAACTTTTATGTGTCGGTTTTCAAGTAATTGTAGAGCGATATAAACTTACGTTTAAGACTAATCGAAAAAAAATTCAATAACCTCTTCATAGATACCATTTAATAATTATATATCGTATTTATAACAATACTTAGTTATGTTTCTTAAGCATTTAAAAAATTTTAAATATATGATATTCTGTTATTCAAGTAATTACTGTCACATGTCTCATAATTGTAATCTGTGAGATTTTAATCATTTAAATTAATTGGATAATAAATATGTGTTTTACAAAATTATTTATTCTACAGAATTCTTCGTAAATGCTATTTAAGCGCACGTATATTCAAATGTTTAATTATTATTATTGTTATAACCTATTTATATTATTATTATCAGTCTTTGTACATATATTAGTTTCAATATATATTTTTTACAAATGTAAGTTTTATGAACATTTTTCTCATTGCGTATATCATCATTTAAAATTTGGTAATATGATTGTAAGACAATTGAAAATATACACCAAATAATAATAATAATAATAATAATGATAATAACAATAATATTTATATATATACGTGTATAAAAAAATGTAGGTATTTAATATCAATTCGTACTTGAATTACACCAATTCTTTGGATTATTTAATATAATTTCTATACATTCTAAAAGTTAGACGATTCTCGTTTAAAATTATTGGTGTTGAATATGGTATATATAAAATATTCATTTAAAATTGGTAGAGAAAATTTCATTAGTGCAACTTACGCGGGATAGTTAAGTCAAAGAGATCTTCTATATATTGACGTACAATATCTGAAAATTTCATATTATTCAACAAGATATTTATTAATTTTTATTAAGCACAATAAAAATAGGTACAAGTAAGTACTCAATGTTTTTATTAATAAAATATTAGTCATGAAAAACATGAAAAATCTAATCATTGGCTGTTTATTATTTTTAAAGTTATATAAGTTCTAACATCGATATAAAATAAATTACATTGCGATGAGTTAAATAATTACCGTGCTTTATTCCAGTATCATTCCAAGTAACTAAATTAATGAAAATTACATATTATCTTTTTATTTTCATAATAGCATCATAGTGTTTTTAATAATTTAATGTTGTGTTCTTATTAAAATAAAGTGAACTATTATTTTATGTTTTCAAGGAACTCGATACTGAATATAACGACACAAATTTAAGTATTGAGTTCATTGAAAATTTATATATGTACATGTACATTTATGCTGTACAATAAAATTGTTGAGCTATGTTTGGCAAAAACTCAATTTCTGTATATGACACAAGTTCGGCAAAATTTTGCGTGTGTGCAATAAAGTGTACACCAGTACAAAAATTGGAAGTACAGACGTGTGTACATGAATCTGTAAATAGCATTTAGTTTCTGGTCATAAGTCCTGAAAAATACCCTGGTATATTATAATATATATGGAGAATAATATATATATAGGAAAATGAAGATAGTGATATACAAGGAAGTGTAAAATCATTATATTTTTGGTTGTCGCGATCATGTACCAAACTCTCACTTGACTTCGTACATTTTTACACTTAATTGAGCAAAAAATTAATAGGCGACCAGATTACACTATCAAATTATCTATCACAATCGAACACGAAATGCAATTGCATTAGTTTAATTAGTCATTTCATTCATCGATAAATCATCACTAATACACTTACAATTCAAATATATACGAAGGAATGCATCTTTAACGTTTGGCATATCTGCGCAGTGAAAAATGTACAAGAGTTTAAAATATTTTTATTATTGTGTTTGATATTTAACCCTGTTATCATAATAGTATATGAATATTTGCTTATTACAACAATATAAAATATGCAATTGAATAGCAATTATATATATATATAATTATTATATATTTAATAATATGGATTTCAAAATTATTATTTCCTCAACACACAATGAATAATAATGACGGTATTATAATACTTACACCCTGGTATTACAAAATAATTAATTTGTTCTAAATAAATATTTTACATGTATATTTTAGTACTAATTTATATATGCAATTATGTAATTACAACTCACGAATTTATTGCAAACAATATAATTATAATTGTATGTGCAATTAAATTTTAATAAGAGATATTATTCAGTATTACATTTTCGTTGATCACATTTTTATTTTCAAATTATTTTGGGACTCCAATACGAAAAACGTACAGAAATAAATGCTGAAAATCGGACGATCCAATTTTCCTATTCAAAATATCTAACATGGTATTGTAAATTATTATTTTAGTTAACTCGATGATTGAAATATGCACGATAATAATTTCTCATTTGTGATCTTAAATATTTCTATGGGTATTTTATTTATTAATAAAAAGTTGGTAAACATTTGTTTAAAAAACAAAGCATTTTTATTTTTTCGTTGTTATAATTATTTTATGTTTGGACTTTGAATGTATTGAAATAAATTTTAATTTCTTTTGAAAATATTATATTCATTAAATTTAATAATTTTGAAATTTCCTAAACGGTAATATCGTACAAAATGTTTAGAAAATTTAGCACGCATCAAGGCAACAGAAATGATGATGATAATAAAAATATAGTGAATAATCAATTTGATTTAACCCCCAAATATATATTTTATTTACAATTAACATTTTTACAGAAAACTCTTGATTTACTATATTTTTGAAACGTTAATTATAAATTAAATAATGGAATTACATATTTTATATTTTTTTGTCACCTTACCTAAGTTTGACTTTTTTTTTAACAAGGAATATTACATATACAGCGAGACCCCTAAAAAGTGGAAACCGTTGGTCGATAAAATTTTGACAGCTATAAAGCAAACTTTTTTTTAAAAGAGCTAAAAATAAACAGCTTAATAGCTGTACACGGGGATTCAGTTTAAACTGGGGTAAAGGAAATGGAATTGTGTATTTTGTGTGTTAATTATTAACTACACACACATGTGTATTATGTTTATAATAATTGTTTGTAATTATTTAATTATATATTTAGTATTTAAAAATTGATAAAAATTGGAATATTGTAATTATTGATTAACATAATTAGTAACTTTGGTTGTTTAAAATCGTGTCGCTTGGAAGTAATTTTATAAAACAAGATAAGATCATAGATCTTATTAGACGTTCATAATTCAGTATAGGCATTTATTTCGTTTGCAAATAATCGTTTTCTATTATCGGACATTGACATCGCATTTTCGACCATGCAATAACAAATTAACTACTTGACGAGCAAGATAATTTGAACTATATCTATTCGTTTTACCTAATAGCAGTGACGGCATGTGGTCGTTGATGGATTATAGAGGAAGTGCTATTTAAAATTTTTAATATTCCCTTATTCAAAATAAAATTTAATCATCCAATTACACAGCCAGAAATAACTTTCTTCGCGCTTATGAATCGTATGGCAGGCGAAAAAAATTATCGTCAATAGGAAAACAGGTCGACTGTCACATGAACAATTTTTTTATTTTTTTTTTTTATTCATGGTACAGCTTCAACAGCTTAGTATATTTGCTTAAAAAATGTGAATAATAATGCTGCATATGAATTGGTACATTGTTAGTACTAGATTGAATTATACATATTAATATATCTTAAAAATAAAATTATTTGGTTGCTATTTTCTTCAATTGCGCTCAGAGCTTCGTAGAAACTGTCAAGAAATCATAGGCTACTTCTGGTTTGTATATGGTTTTAACAGTGAATGAAGAGGTGCTTAACTGTAAGGATTCTTTAAGGTAAGGTCTTTGAGTGACCTATTAGGAGTGAATAGTCCGAAATGTCTTTCAGTAAGTTTTTATATATAGTATTTTTTGTTTCTTTTTTGGTATAGTTTACTAGACTGGTATCTACAAGAAATGATGGAACTTTTCAATGAGGCACTACATTACTTTCTCATGTGAATATTAAGTTAGAATTAATATCTGTAAGAGACATTTCGTTTGTCATCCTTAAACCAAGTGATTTTTAAGATTGGAATTAGTAGACATTTTATTTTGTACACGGGATAATGTCAATACAACTACATGAAAATTTTCGACGCTATCCAAAAAAGTTTTAGAGGTTATAATTGGTGAAACATTAACTATCTCTACGCGACTTTAGTTCGGGACCGCGCCTCTTATTGTGTATCGGTATTATTATTATTGATACTTGTATTTATATCGAGCGATGCGAATTTTCGTCCTTATATGTCCATACCCAATTAAGGCCCTCATAATCTTAAGAAAAATATGACACCAATCAAAATATTTATATTATTATTTTACTTGATCTTTAATTTCAATAATATTTCCTGAAAGCAACTTAATTCATACATTTAGAAATAAAATGATAATTTTTTCGTTCCATTTCGTTTCAATTACGGGGGTATTTGTCGAGGGGTCCAGTCGTCCGAGCCAATAGCCGCCACTGCATAATAGCAAAAAGGCATTCGTTCAAAATACAAATATATTATATCCTATACGGTATATTAAACACTGCAAAAATCATTTTTAAAATCAAAACTTTACATGTTAAAAAAGTGTCCGTTGAATAAAATGTCGTTATTTAGAGGTTTTCCAACAAAAGAACGCAGTGAAAACTCATCCCCCATTCAAAAAAAAGTCCTTTATTTGGAGGTGTTCATTATGGAAAGTATTTGTTTGGAAAGGTTTCGCTGTATATATCAATATATATTACAAAAACGTATTTACGAATTAGATAGCTAATAGTCTTACGGATACATTTTGAAACTATATGGAAAATGATTTATTATAAATAATTAGTATTTATATTGATGTTGCATTTTTATGGTAATGTTAAATTGAGACCTGTATAATCGTTACAAAACATTGAAGGTCCTACAGCATTGGAATTAGCTAAAATAAAAAAAACAATATACTTTGCTAAGTTTTTAACTAAATAAATGAATTATGGTCTTTAATAATAGACAATATAATGTAATATTCTAATTATAGCATACAAAAATTTTAAAAACATTTTTTTTAATATTGAGTTGTTAATAAAAAAAAATATAACATCAATTATTATTTAGAAATTATTGCTTCGTATTCGAAAATAAATTTAGTGGACTTGAAAAGAACAATGACAAAACATTTACCAATAACTATACTCCTAAATATATATATTTTAATATATGATATAGCAGTATGTAATGTTGGTATTCGTCTGGAATTTAAAATTTTGATACATACCAATAGATGACATCAATATGTCATACATATAATAATAATATCCTTGATTTAAATCTGAAATAGCATGTAAGTTTTAATGTTTAATGTAAAACAACTAGTTGTAAATTTGTTACATAATAATTATAACATTCGAAAATTTCTTATCTAAAACTACCGATCATAAATTAAAACTGTGTAAATTTTCCACATTTGAAATAATAAAATGGTGCATTCATGATTTAATATTTCGTTTATTATTCTTTAGATTAGTATAGTTAAACTAGTGTACATACCATCAATGTAAATATTTGTAGCTTTTTTTATTTTCAAAAAAAAGAAACAATAATTAATATATTACAAAATATTTACAATTTTCCAGTTCATTATGAAATGTCATGTTAGTATCACCATTTAATGTTTAAGAAATGATGGTTTACTAAATGTGACGAAAAGTACACGAAATAAGACATGAATAAAGAATATCCATCAGTTTTTCTGAAATAGTATGTAAAGTTTATTGTTTAATTCATTAAGTATGAAGAATACGTTATAGTGTAATTATAATTTTAAATAATTTTGGATAAAAATCCACTAACTATATACTAAACCTGTGTACATTTCACAAAGGATACATTTATGTAATGAAGTATGTTAATTTCATTAAAATTTTAATTTTTAATCTTTTATTCTTTAAATTAC
The DNA here is from genome assembly GCA_019022885.1 of Schlechtendalia chinensis. Taxonomy (NCBI): domain Eukaryota; kingdom Metazoa; phylum Arthropoda; class Insecta; order Hemiptera; family Aphididae; genus Schlechtendalia; species Schlechtendalia chinensis. Next base: position 6,297,021 of record CM032345.1, on the reverse strand, counting down.
GGTCATTATAAAAGTATACTTACTATCTTGGAAATATTCTTCAGCTTTCGCATTTTTAAAAAGAAGGAAAACGAATATATTTTGATATATATATATATATATTATGTAAATTTTTCCATTAGTTTTGTAATAGGAGTGTAAGATTAATTGACTACTAAATGTTTAAACATTTAATAATGGTGTTTTTAAAATTCTTACAGATGATGTAAGATATTTTACTTTAAGTCCAAATATAAATATTAAAGTTAATTGATTGCATCTTCAAAATTCAATTATTTATATGAAAACAATTAAATCCAAGAATTAATTATATTTATAATTTTTGCATCTAACTTTTGTTTTGCTGCACAAATACTCATACATTTATTATATCTTGTCAAAATTCTTACTAATGCTTTTGTATTGAGCATAAAATAATTAAATATGTTTCAATTAAAATTTGAATGGAGATAAAATATTTTTCACTCACTTATGAAAAAATATGCATAATATTTTGCCAATACAATATTATCATACCCTAAAGCAAAGAATAGTTATTAAACATAATATTTACTCAATGTTTCATATTAACTGAATATAGCAATGTTGAATCATAATAGTTTATAAAAAACTAATATAGTCTACATTATTATTATTATTAACATATAACAGTATTCGTTAGAAGTTAAATTACTTACTACCAAAAAATTTTTTAAAGCTTGAATCTAGAGCAAAGGCAATGCCAAATTTTTGTATCTTGCTGATCATATATTATTTACATAAAGCAGTTTAATTATATTGTTTATGATCCTAATATATGATATTTTCAAGAATTATCTGTTAAGTTATTTGATCATTTTGAAATTTTTGATTACTAATATATTGTTATTCGTATAATAAACATTATAAATTGTCAATGTCTATAACAATATTATAATAATCTAACATAATTATTATTAATTTTATAATTCAATATTATTTAAATGTAGTACAACAACAATATCCTAATTATTATCCAACACGGTATGGTTAAACATTAAGGGTTTTAACATTTGATCTACTAGTACTGTTTATAATTAAGATGTTTATACTCTAATGTATATATTTATGTGGGCAGTCGTTTTGAATGATTTTTATTAATAATAAATTAGGTTATAAATTAATTTATTCCTCTATTGTTGTATTTTATTTAAGTTAAAACTTGATGATAGCTTTTTGTCGAAACCGGTGTCACGGGAAATTTATGACTCCCATATTTTTACCCCCGGGGGTAATAATCGCCTAGTATAACAAGGGCAATGATATTTATCATTAAATATATTTAGTACATTAATATATATATATATATATATTAAGTTTTCCTTAAATTTTGGAGGAGGGCTGCATTCCTATCAGCCCCCAGCCTATGCCACTGAGCATTACACTAGGCAATTATTACCTCAGGCGATTATTACCCCGCCAACCGACCATAAAGATAATGCATGGAGAGTGAATTACCTTTTACACTGGTAGAAATAATCCCACATATACAACAACTTTTATATTTTCTTTTTTCTTTAATCAACGTAATACTCATTGGATTTTTTGTATATTTTATTCAACGTTACATACATATAAATATATTTCATACATATATTTTTTCCACGAATATTAATTTATAAATTTTATTTCTATTTTTTATTGTTTAATTTCACTTCATTTTTATTTATTTATGTTTATGCAAACATGTTTATTTTTCTTCTCTTTTATTTAAACTACTATATTTAAATTAGCTATAGTTAGCTGAAGTGGACATTTAAGGTATTTACAACCATGTACAAGTGTATTTTACATATATTTTTATTATTATTTTAATTAATATTATTATTATTATTATTATTAGAAAAATTGGTTTTAAACTATAATTATTGTATTAAATATAAATTAAAATCTTATGCGAACTTGGATAGTCTTTTTCTTTCCATTCTTTTGGACTTAGATGCCATTCTGGCACGTTTTCTAAAAAAATGATGTAATTATTTAAAGTACAATTAAGTTTTAATAAGATTTTTTCATTTCCTCAGTGTAGGGATTAAAATAGTTGAAAAAATATTATTACATTTATATACCTAATGATGCATTCTCAAATAGATATTTTAAATAGTGATCTAAGATATCTAAAAAAAAATATAATTTTTATTTCATAAGTTAAATAACTTATATTTAATATTTATGATAATACGCAATTTGTTTTTATTTATTATAGATTATTTTTTTAAATTCTTTAATTTTTTTAAATCATATTCTTGTTCAAATATTTTTTATATTATGTAAAAAAGTTACATTTATTTTGGAATCTCTGATCAGATGCTACGACTACAACCAAAAAAAAAAATTTATTTAAATATATGTTTTTATTTAAATAAGATGACATAATTGTTTCATATTCCTTGATGAACGTGTCACTTTGTATAACGACACTAATAGATTTTTTTACTGTTTAAAATAAATATACAGATTAAAATCTAATTAACAAAAGTGCACATTGAGTAATAGAACCATTAAAAATTGGGTTATTCGCCAAACATTCTAGACTCTTACCTATTTTGATAATTTCCTTTTGTTACTAAGGCTATCAAAAATAGTCCCACATTCGATCACCAATATTTCAAATCATTTTAAATGCATAGCTTTCTCAACAGCATCCAGAATCGTAGTAAGAGGTGAGTTAAAGTTTGGACAAATAAAAGAAACTGAAGTTGATCATTCAAAAGCAATACGATTTTATTAACTTCGATTATTCAACATCAAGAAATTTCAAGTTTTACTTGACCAAAACTGACGTCAAACAAACAATAATTGTTAATTTAAATTACCGAATGCAATGTGTAGTTGACTAGTAATTAAGCAATATAAGCTCATTACTTAATTAAAATATACCAATTTCATTTAGAAAATAAAATGAAACACGAATATTATAGCGAATTATATTCTAAATCATTAATAACTTGTTAACATATTGTGAAATCGCAATATTGTCAGTTAATTTAACATAAAATATATGTTGGTTTTTGAAAAATAATAATCAAAAATATGTGGTAAAAAATCACTATTAAATCACTCACGGTGTAAATATACGTATTCAAATGCTTCTGGGCCATCCAGGTTTACTAAATAATGACAAAATAAATAATTTTATATGTAATAGTTTTATGGTTTAAACATTTGAAAATATTATAACGATATTTTATAACCAAATCTCAATATAAATTAAATCGTTTGGGATATGCATTCACTGACCTCTAATAAAATTGTTATGACTTTATAATTATAGATTTATATATACGATAATACTAACTATCTATCCCTCCAGTTTCAGTGAGTTGTTCTTAAAAATGGTAAAACATTTATGTAATTGATATTAATGCATATAGAATATATAACTTAAATAAAATTATTGTATTATATGATGCACGATCGTTTAATGATAAATGTCAAAACTTCTTTTATGGTGATTATAATATATCACATAAATTGACTAAAAAGATCTATTTTTAAAGTCTATTTTTAAACATGAATGAATATTAAGAATATATCTAGTTTTCGTCACCTAATCATATGTGATATTTTATTCAAACATAAAAATAATTTTTGGAAAAAACTAACCTAGTTTAACCTAACCTAGTTTTGCGAAACTACATTATGAAATATCGGCCTATTTATTTAATTGGTAAAAATTCTAAGCATCTAACCAATTCTTTCCGTTACTCTTCCTATTCTCGAGTTATATTCGGTAATACAAGGTCAAGGACGTACCGCGATATAAGCAAAGTAATTCTCTCTATATATCGTTTATAATTACATATTTATTAAATAATTCATAAACCCTATTTTAATAATGTCACAAGATAACAATATACGTATAATATTATTTACAAAAAGCGGTATTTAAAGTATTTACTTATACAATCTATATTGAAATATAAAAATATTAATTATTAAATACAAATATTAATATTTTATATGATAAAAATCTATTATTTTACATAGTTAGTTTTATCAAAGAAAATGTAGGTATTTACAGTTAATGTATTGTTTGTCATAAGTAATGTCATAATTCTATTTCAAAATTATATTATTTACGATTTATAATAATAAATAATACATTTTTTTATTTTTTAATGATATTTGTGTCAATAATATTGAAAGAAATTATACGTATTTAAACGACTATGAAAAATATTTAGCAGACGTGCTATTTTGATGGCAAAGAATCGAATATGCATTGAAAATAATTATTCAAATTATATAAAGTGTCACAAATACATAACTGCAAGTGACAAGTTATAAAATTAAATTATGAAATATTCATTTTAAGTTCCAATAAAATGCAATTATTTCATCGAAAATTGAAAAAAATTAAACTATTTTTTTCAGAAGTGAAGTATATAAAAAATTAATAGTAATTCAAATCAAAAAGCAATAACATAGTTGACCTACCCAAAAGTTTACTATATTTTTAATTTCATTAAATGTATAAATCATACTTACAATTGGCATCAGATTTATGATCATTGATAATTATTACACATATCACAAGAGTTAAAACATACATATTTTTAAGAAAACCCATGTTGATTGTCTTCCTATTGCTGTTAAAATTATATCATCTTACAATCAAACTTGAGGCAGTAGCATTAGTTTTACGAATTTTGAAAAATGTGTGCGTGAGTCACACAACAAACAAATCGTACATTATAATTTGTTTGATTGAATAAATATTGCAATAACATGAACGTAAAATATGCGAATACGTATAAAGGTAATATTACGTATTAAAACTCGTAAGAATTAAAACCGTAAAAAACAACTTAATTTTTAATAAAATCAAAAAACTATTCTCAAAATTTTTTGAATTGAAATTATTTTAATTAGTATTATGCAAAAGTAATTTTGGTACTATGAGGCAAATAAATTAAAATCATTTTTATCAAAACATTCGTCAACTTATGGAGTTTTCTTAAATTTTCTAGTGCATTATTTTAGTTTTATTCTCGTATATATTTGATATGAGTCAAACGGTTAATACGGATTTAAAATTTTTAATATTTTTGAGGATTTCCCGGCAATTTAAATTAATTTAAAAATCTGTTGGATAAATCTATGTTCAAACCATTTTTTTTTATATACGTTGTCAAACAGATATTTAATTCCAATTCAAATAACAGTCAAGGATTTTAATTTTACTGTTCTCAGGAATACTAAGTCTAATGCGAGTAAACAACTATAAATAATAATTTATTTTTTTAGATGAATAAATATCATCATATTCAGTGTATAAAATATTTTCGAAAATCGACTGAAAATTGTTTTTCTTCAAATTTTGTAAGTAACAACTTTCCACACGAAAACAAAAAATAGCAGAAGGTTAATTTTTGACTTGTTAGCAAATTACCTAGTCAAATTTAGCATAATATTGTGAAATAAATATTTTATATTCTGCTTCGTTAAAATATTAATTTCAACATTTACAATAATATTTTCATAATTAAATATTCTTATATTATTATGATATTTAATTTAAATTTATTACTAGATAATTTAAAAAATAAAGATTTTCTGCCCGGAGGAAAATGAAAACTCGGCTTAGAATGTACGGATGTATACTAAAGAATAAACGTAGTTAGGTTTATAGGTACAAACCCAGAACACTACAATGTACAATACAGAAGATTTGGTAAGGTCAGACCTAATTAATTAATTACCGATAGTCAAATTCGTATATAACTTCAAAATAATTGAAAACTGATAATCGAAATCAAAACCGAAATATTTTAAGAAAGTTTAGCCTGAAATCAATGATTCCAGATGTTTTCATTTTTTGAGCATGCTCAATTTTTTCTCTGAACACTTAGGGAAAATACATTGTATTCCATATAATTGTTGCGAAAACGATTAAATACAAAAATATATATATTTTATAATTAAACTGTGCGTGTTACAACGCAGGACACGACGATGACTCGCAACAATGTGCGAAAATTATCTGTATAATATGATAACAAACACAATTTTGTCTGACAATGATTTCAGATATATCCATGTGTGTAGTTTTGGGCTGACTTTTCGGACTCGTTTCAGAGTCCATCCTCAGAGCGTAGTTACCGGTCGAGTGTTGTAACTATACTCCCTGCTTGGTTTGTGTCTTACAATCTTTTATACCCATAAAGTGATTATCGATAAAGTCATCGTTGACCGATTGTTGCTTGTTGTTCCCGGTAACAGCCGGTTGTCCTTGGAATTCTTTACATTGGCTTCTTCCTTTTCTACACCGGCAATTACTAGTAATGCGAGTGCGGTTATCGGTGACCTCGTCGTTGACTGGCTGCATTTGCTTATGTTTCCCGGCGATAGCTGGTTGTCCTTGGCATTCATTACATTTCGGTCTTCCCTTTTTGCACCGGCAATTGCCATTTGTCGCGATTGTGGCTGCCTAGGTTGTTATTGTGGCTTCTCGGATCAGTTATTTTCTTTTTTCCTGGTGTATAACAGGTAACCACGATTTGCTGAGTTTCTATCCATCTTCTCTGTTGTAGACAAAACGTCAGCCAAAACTACACACATGGATATATCTAAAAATATTGTCAGACAATTAAAAATCCGTGAAAGTTTCAACACATTAAAAACAACTTTAACAATAATAACGTTAATACATGTAATGATGGTAGGAAAAGCGGGGAGAGCGAATTCGATTACCGATTATTCTAAATTAAATTTTCTCTTTATCACTTGAACAATAATCTTACCGTTATTTATGTATTTTCTTGTGGATCATAGGAGAACGTAACAGACATATATCTTTACAATCATACAATTTAAGCATGTCTAAAGCATTTAACTAAAATTAACCTAACCTTAAAATTCATGAAAGAAGTTATATTGAGTACAATAATCACATTAAGCTGTTGTTAAGGAATAAATGTAAAACATTATTAAAAAATAGAAATATTAATAACTATACAAAATCTCTTAGATAGCCACATTTTAAAACGAAATATTATGAAATCTTTAATTAACACGAAATGTTTTCATAGTATCTATAAAGAAATAAACAAAGAATTAAAACTATGAACGTCTGCGACTTTGTATAATACAACATAAAAAATTTATTAAAAAAAAGACATTGACGAATTGGAAAGAACACGCGTGGAATAAAATTTGAACCGTTTATAGAAAGGTACAGAAAAACGAACGCCGAGGAAAAACAAAAAAAGTAAAGACGTATTCATGTGAAGTTTGTATGAAATCCTTGACACACGGTTCAAGTTTAACGACGCATATGACGATAAACAGTGGAGAAAAACCATGTTCATATGGTATTTATATGAAATCCTTTAGAAAGAATAGCAATTTTACGTTGCACACAAATTCTGACTAACGATAAAAATACAGTAAAAACATAAATATTTTCATTAGTTCTTTAAACCTAAATACCCGAACTAATTCGTTACTCTAATACATATTACATATTTATATATACATATGTAAATATATATGACAGTATTCTAGATCACTACATTTTTTTGGCTGTCTAAGTAAAATGTGACGAGATCATCACAAGTGACGATTCAGTGAAATTTTTTCGTTACGACAAATAAACATTCAATCCAAACAAAATGTTGAAAACAAAAAGTCAGTTTGTGATCTGTATACCAGTATAAAATATGGTAGTTATATATGTATCAGATATCTTTAAATGTCATTTTTTAAATTGTGTATGCAACAATTCGTTTTCACAGTTTACCAACAAGAATAAAACTTTTATAAATTAGAATCAATTTTTTATTTACTAAAATTAATCAAATGCATATTGGTTTATTTATATGTATTATATATATTTATTTCGAAATAATATTTTATAAAGATTATAACAATAACAAATAAAATTCTCGTAAGATAACGTAAATATAATTTTTTTAAATCTAATAATTGATAATTATCATAAGAGCATTACAAAGAATTATTCATAGATAATAATAACAAAACAATATTATTATTACGTTCATAATAAGAAGTAAACTCGAACAAAGACTTACATAATATTATTAATATTGTATTGTACATTATATGTATTATTTTAAAAATAACGGAAAGATCGATTATTTTTAAAGAAGTGAGACATATATTTATAGTATAGACATATTGAAGGACAAAATAATTTTTCATATTATCAAAATACACTAAGGAATGGTATGTATAAATAAATATATATATATAATGGAAAATTTAACCACTGAGTAAATATGCAAATCTGTACTAGAAAAATTAAACATTATGGTGACCCCAATAATATATAGAGTCAATGCATATTCATAATTTGTTTCAATCACAGTATTTATTAGAGGGTCATACACATTTTCAAAAAGTTGTGTAGAAATAGTGTTAGAAGGTGAAAAAATATTATTCGAATTATTGACTTCAATATTAACTGGATTGTATTATTTGTGCCGGACTGTGTGAAGCTAAAAAAAAACTATAGTAAAGAATTTTAAATTAAATAGTTTACTAAAATACTTAATGTTATTGCGTTAATATCTAATTTGATCTCTTAATACAAACGTATTTGAATTTATATATATATATATATATATATATATATATATAATATATTATATATATGATCATATACGTTAGTGGATTTACAGATGAATAAAAATGTAAAAAAGAATAGTTCACTGTATCTGGGAAACATAAAAAAATTGTATAACATTATTGTATAACAGTGGAAAATATTTTTTGGAAAAATAGACAAAATGTTTTTATCCTAGTTTGTTAATCATTAACTAGCTATTGTTTGTTGTTAAAAAAATTGTTGTTACTTCAATTGTGTATTTTCGGTTGATCAAAAGGATTCGTTACAAAACTTTAATGGATCTTGTGCATTAGTAAAATCTATAAAAGGAAAATGGAAAAAAATTATATACAATTAGTATTTTAATACTTATGTACTCAGAGTGAGAATTAATTACATAAGAAAATGAAAGAGTTATTCTTAGCTGGATATACTTGTTATATATAAAATGGTGTATGGGTAAATTATGTAATAATCTATTATATATTCGTATATATATATAAAAAAAGATTTATAACAATGTTAGAAAATATCCGAGAAGACATTCACCGTAGTAGCACCAGGACTCTTCGGAGGAAGCATAGGATTTCTTTTTTGGGAGAGTAGGGAAATCCTGATAAAATTCTAGTAGAATCGTCCTGGATATCGTACGTTCGTTCTAAAGACACCTGCCAAGGAATCCCTTTTGGATATCACAATGGATCAAATAGAACTCCTGATAGAAACCTGCTGGATATTGAATATTTTGTCCCAAGTAATCATCTGAAAATTCCATTAGGATCCTAAATTATGTTATATATAGGATTGAACTAATTTTTGTATTTTAAATAGTTTTTATTTTTTGTTATGGAAACAAATGCTTTTTCCCAACAATATGAATAATATGTATATATGGAAAATTTTCAGTAATACAAACTATGTATACATTCAATTTAATATTAAGAATATTTAATTTTTTTATTATAGATGCTTGCAATAAAAATATTCAGATGAGAATATAAACATAAAATAATGGTTTCAAGTTGGCTTCGGTATTGTTCAGAAAGAATTTATAATAAAAATTGTTAATATATGTATTTACCACAATAATATATTTTTAAATATATATATATATATATAATATATATTATATAATATATAATTTTTATATATATATATATATATATATATATATATATATTATTATATTATATATATTCCTTGTCAGGAGTCCTTGGAACGAATATTCGATATCTAGAACGAATCTACTAGAATTCTTTCAGGATTTCCCTAATCTCCCAAAAAGAACCTTCCTCCAAAGAGTCTTGGTGTGTTAGAGCAGTGGATTGTGAAAGCATATTGAAAAAATACTCAGGCACCCTAAAATATAAATATATATAATATGAAAGTAAATTTTTAAAATCATTATAATTCAAACAATTAATATTAGTTTTAATTTAAAATACATACCGATATCAGATATTATCTTATACATGTAGAAATAATATTTTCTAGAAAAATCTAAATAATTATGTAAATAAAAATATTTATAACCGTGTATTGTTAAAAAATATTACATTATAAACACTAAAAAAAATTACATTATATTTGTATAGGTATTATATATATATAGAATTATTCGTATATACAGCTATCAAATGAGAGTAAATTTTTTATGAATTATCACATCCTTGGTAGCACTAGGACTCCTCGGAAAAAGCTAAGGATTACTTTTTGGGACAGTAGGGGAATCCTGATAGAATTTTAATAGCGCTCTCCTAGTTATAAAATGTTCGTCCCAAAGTCTCCTGCCAAAGAAACGTTTTTGTATAAAACCAGGAATCAAAAGGGACTCTTTATAGATTTCAACTGAATATTAAATATTTTGTCCCTAGGAATCCACTTAATATTCCATCAGGAACCTAAATTCTCTATGAGTTATCACATCCTTAGTAGCATCAGGACTCTTCGGAGGAAGCAAAAGAGTCATTGTGCATTTTTTTTTTCTTTTTTTTTTCTGCCAATGTTTTCAGATTTATCCACGTGTATATTTTTGGGCTGACGTTTCGGACTAATTTCAGAGTCCATCCTCAGAGCGTAGTTACCTTGTCGAATGTTGTAACTATACTGCCTGCTTGGCTTGTGTCTTACTATCTTATATACCCATACAGTGATTATCGATAAAGTCATCGTTGTCCTTGACATTCTTTACATTGTCTTCTTCCTTTTCTAAACGGCAATTACTGGTAATACGTTTGCGGTTATCAGTGAACCTCGTCGTTAACTGGCTACCTTTGCTTGTGATTCCCGCGATAGCTGGTTGCCCTTGACAATCTTTACATTTCGGTCTTCCCTTTCTACACCGGCAATTACCATTTATAGTGATTGTGACTGTCTCGGTTGTTGTTGTGGCTTTTTTGATCAGTTGTTTTCTTTTTTCCTGGTGTATAATAGGTAACCACGATTTGCTAAGTTTCCATCCATCTTATCTGTTGTAGTTCTCTGGACATTTTTCGATTCGAATCACAAGCAAAGGCAGCCAGTCAACGACGAGGTCACTGATAACCGCAAACGTATTACCAGTAATTGCCGTTGTAGAAAAGGAAGAAGACAATGTAAAGAATGTCAAGGACAACGATGACTTTATCGATAATCACTGTATGGGTATATAAGATAGTAAGACACAAGCCAAGCAGGCAGTATAGTTACAGCATTCAACAAGGTAACTACGCTCTGAGGATGGACTCTGAAATGAGTCCGAAACGTCAGCCCAAAAATATACACGTGGATAAATCTGAAAACATTGGTAGAAAATTAACAATCCATGAAAGCTTCAACACATTCAAGTCATTGTACTATTAGGGATTGTGATAATTCATAGAGAATTTAACTTCCTAATGCAATCCCGAGAGGATTCCTCGGGATATAATATTTTATATCTAGCAGGTTTTTATTAGGAGTTCCATTTGATCCCTGGTGGTATCTGAAAAAAATTCCTTGGCAAGAGTCCTTGAGATGAACATTCGATATCCCGGAAAACTTTACCATAATGTTATCAGGACTCCCCTACTGTCCTCATAAGGAATCCTATGTTTTCTTTAAAGAGTCCTGGTGCTACTAGGGATATAACATACATTTTTTGAATAACAATTTGTAGTAATGAAATACATATAGAATATACGTTATTTCAATAATAATAATAATGAACAAAAATATTTGAAAAATATATTTTAAAAATGTAATTAAAGTGCATTTGTTTTCTTCCGGTTCATTTTTAATAATAGTTGTATATTATAATTATTCATAAGTTTATGAAAATAATTCACAAAGAAAATTCATCTGATTCGTTAGAAAATAATTTATTTGTAACATGTAGACCTATAATTATTATTTTTCAAAATAAAAAGTAGAAAAAAATGTCTCATACCATCCGTAAAATCACTTTTCTCTTTTATTAATTACAAAAAGGAAAAAAAATATTTATATTATTTTTAATCATGTAACAATATTCCATTAATTGGGTATATAATAAGAATACATAAAAAAGTCACCAATTAATGATTATTGTATGACTTCTTCTATTCTCATTGTCATACTTAATACAAAAGAATAAATTTAAATTACGAGGTAACAAAAATATAATTGTTCGAATGTCACCCTATTAAAAATTTGAATTAGTTTTATTGATATGAGAGTGATTCATTTTATCATTATATGATACCTAAACAAATAAGGTTCTCAGAATATAGAAACAATATCAATCCAAATATAAATTAAGTAAGTGATTTCCTCTTTAAACAATGTCCATTGAAAGTTTCTCCTGCTAATATCATTTTTTTTTAAATTTTTTTTCATCCAATTTTTTTTAAATATGTAATAACAACTGTTAATTTGAAATATTCATTTTAAGCGCATATAAATATATAATCATGCAGCAAATTAATTAAATGTATGTCACTCACGTATCCAAAAATATGCTTTACGTAGTGCATCTAAAGATGTTTCTATACCTATATAAAAAAAAAAATATTTAATCAATGCTTTTAACTACAGAAATAATATGTTATATGAGAAAAAATTTTAAACTAATTTGTAAATTCTAAGTTATATAAACAAACTACAGTCTTAGATTTGAGATGAAACAAAATACCAGCAAACATTGAATCTTTAAATATTCCTACAAAATAGTATCAAATGCAAAATTAATTTATGTGGAATATTTTAGGTCAATTTTTTCTACTAACAGGTAAAACTATAATTTTTGTCTTATATTAACTTTGTAATTGTAGGTTATAACAATTAATTTTAAACGCGTTTACGCATCGAATTGTGAGTTAATGTTATTTCGATCTTGTAGGATCGCTGGTACAATGAACAAAGAAAATTCAACTTCTCTGGAAATGCGTGGCTGATTATTTCGCTGTTGGCACAAATAAAAATCTGATGTGTCCAATACTCAATATTCCCACTACAAATTTTCTCACACCCTTCAAATCAAAATATAATCAAGCATGGCAATGCAAATATGTATCATTAACATCCGATTTCACTACGTTGTATAGACAAATAACACCGACGTTCTCCTTTCATAAAAACATCTTTAATTTATCTATAACCAAACGTCATAACTTACAATTTTCCTGACTCCGATCCGGACTAAAATTATTACCAGAGCATGAATACCATTATCATTAGACCACTCCCCACTTCTGATCCACCTATAATTATGGATTGTAAGTTGCAATTTTATTCACATCATCATAGATTGCCTGTCTCTCGATTGTCCACGTCGTAAATGATTCCAATATTTATCCCTTTTTTTTAATGCATTTGTTGAAATTATTTGCTGCGAATAACTTTTTGTTAATCGTTTATGTGTCGGTTTTCCAGTAATTGTAGAGCGGTATAAACTTACGTTTAAGACTAATCAAAAAAAATTCAATAACCTCTTCATAGATACCATTTAATAATTATATATCGTATTTATAACAATACTAAGTTATGTTTCTTAAGCATTTAAAAAATTTTAAATATATGATATTCTGTTAAACAAGTATTTACTTTCACATGTCTCATAATTGTAATCTGTGAGATTTTAATCATTTAAATTAATTGGATAATAACTATGTGTTTTACAAAATTATTTATTCTACAGAATTCTTCGTAAATGCTATTTAAGCACACGCATATTTAAATTTTTAATTATTATTATTGTTATAATTTATTTATATTATTATTATCAGTCTTTGTACATATATTAGTTTCAATATATATTTTTCACAATTGCAAATTTCAAAAACATTTTTCTCTTTGCGTATATCATCAATTGAAATTTGGTAATATGATTGTAAGACAATTGAAAATATACAACAAATAATATAATAATAATAATAATAACAATAATATATATATATATACGTGTATAAAAAGATGTAGGTATTTAATATCAATTCGTACTTGAATTACACCAATCCTTTGGACTATTTATTATGATTTCTATATATTCTGAAAATTAGACGATTCTCTTTTAAGATTATTGGTGTTGAATATGGTATATATAAAATATTCATTTAAAATTGGTAGAGAAAATTTCATAAGTGCAACTTACGCGGGATAGATAAGTCAAAGAGATCTTGTATATATTGACGTACAATATCTGAAAATTTCATATAATTCAACAAGATTTTTATTAATCTTTATTAAGTACAATAAAAGTGAGTACAAGTAAGTTATCAATGTCTTTTCTAATAAAATATTAGTCATGCAGAACATGAAAAGTTTAATCAATGGCTGTTTATTATTTTTAAAAATATATAGTTCTAACACCGATATAAAATAAATTATATTGCGATGAGTTAAATAATTACCGTGTTTTATTCCAGTATCATTCCAACTAACTAAATAAATGAAAATTACATATCATCTTTTTATTTTCATAATAGCATCATATTTTTTTTTAATAATTGAATGATGTGATCTTATTACAATAAATTGAACCATTATTTTATATTTCTAAGGAACTCGACACTGAGTATAACGATACTAAATTAAGTATTGAGGTCATTGAAAATATACAATATAAGAATATAAACGATATGTGTTGAAACCAGTTGCAACTTGTCGTCACTGATGAAGGGAATGCGACTTTAAATATAAAATAGTTTTCTCTTATTATAAAAAAAAAATCCCCAAAAATGGCTGATAATTTAGCAGCAATCGCTTAATCTATCTACTGCAAAACAGCAAATAATGCTCTACGTGCTTATGAATTGCAAAGGCTGAGGAAACTACAATATGCAAACATATGCATGAAATTGTTTATGTTGTACAAAAAGTTTTGGGCAATGTTTGTCAAAAACTCAATTTCTGTATATGACACTAGTTCGGTAAAATATCGCGTGTGTGCAATAAAATGTACACAAGTACTAAAATGGTAACTATAGACGTGTGTACATGAATCTATATATAATAAAAAAGTCAAAAGTCAAAAGTCCCGAAAAATACTCTGATAGTCATCCCACTAATAATAATTTATAAGGTAAATTTATTGTTTGTGTTACTAAATGAGTGTTAGCTGTAAAAACTATTTAGGAAAATGACGATAGCGATAATTCAGTTCATTAAAATGTACAATATTAGAATATAAACGATATGTGTTGAAACCAGTTGCGACTTGAGGTCTCTGATGATAATTTAGCAGCAATCTCTTAATCTTTCTATTGCAAAACCGCAAATAATGCTCTACGTGAATCGCACAGGCCGAGGAAACAAAATTATCGTTAATATTAGCAGGTTATATGATTGCAAATTTTTTTTATTGTACACAAAGTTATATGCAAACATATACGTGAAAATTGTTTATGCTGTACAAAAAAAATTTGAACTATGTTTAGCAAAATCTCAATTTCTGTATATGACACTAGTTCGGTAAAATATTGCGTGTGTGCAATAAAATATACACCGTTACAAAATTGGTAAGACGTGTGTGCATGAATCTATAAATAGCATTTAGCGTCTGTTCAATGGTTCCGAAAAATACCCTAGCGGTCATCCCACTAATAATAGTTTGTATGGTGAATTTATTGTTTGATCGACTGGGTGTGTAAACGAGTGTTCGTTGTAAAAACTATATAGGAAAATTACGATAGTGATATACAAGGAAGTGTATAATCGTTATATTTTTTATTGTCACGATCACGTATCAAAATCTCAATTGATTGCTGTAAATTTTTACACATAATTGAGCAAAAAATTAATAAAGAGAGAAATATCAGATTACACTATCAAATTAAATATCACCATCGAACACGAAAGGCAATCGCATTAATTTAAAATAGATTATTTACAAATAAATTATTGACTATAATTCATTTTTTGATAAATCATCACTAAAACACTCACAATTCAAATATATACGAATGAATGCATCTTTACCGCTTGGCTGATCTGCGCAGTGAAGAATGTACAAATTTTTTAAGTATAATATGCATTGTGTTGGATATTTAAAATGACTATGACATTTATTTATGAGTAAATATATAATACATGTATATTTGCAACTTACAACACTATTATATATATACAATTGAAAACCAATTAAATGTAGTTTAATTACAAAATTATTATTTCCTCAAAACAATAAATAATAATGACTGTACTATATTACTTACACCCTGCTATTTGAAAATCATTAATTTTTTCTACAAAAATATTTTACATTTATATATTAGTAATAGTTTATATATGTAATTATATGATATACAATTATGTGATTACAACTCATGAATTTATTTCAAATAATAAAATTAAATTTGTATGTAAATTAATATTTTTAATGTATTTTTAGTGTAGATGTTTTTCAGTATATTACATTTTCGATTGATAACATTTTTTATTTTCAAAATGTACTAGAACTGTAACACGAAAACGTACAGAAGTAAAAGTCGAAAATTGGACGATCCAATTATCCTATTCATAATATCTAGCTTGGTATGGTATATTACTATTTTAGTTAACTCGATGATTGAAATATGCACGATAAAAATTTCTCATTTGCGATCTTAAATATTTTTATGGATATTTTATATATTAATGAAAAGTTGGTAAACATTTGTTTAAAAAGCAAAGCATTTTTGTTTTTTCGTTATTAAAATTCATTTATGTTTGGTCTTTAAGTGTATTGAAATAACTTATACTTTCTCTTTAAAATACTATATTCATTAAATTTTATAATTTTATAATTTCCTAAACTATAATATCGTACAAAATGTTTAGGAAATTTAGCATGCATCAAAGCTACAGAAATGATGATAGTAGAGTATCTCACTACGACTAGATAAAGAAAAGAAAAACATAGTGAATAATCAATGTGATTTAACATCTAAATAAATATTTTATTTACAAATAACATTTATACGGAAAAATATATTTTTCACTATACTTTTGAAAACGTTAATTATAAATTAAATAATGGAATTAAATATTTTATATTTTAGTCACATTATCTAAGTTTAATTTTCTTATTTTACAAGGAATATTACATACACATCAAGACCTTTTAAAAGCGGAAACCGTTGTTCGATGAAAATTTGAGAGCTATAAAGCAGCTTATTTAAAATGGAGCTATGTAGCACGTATGTAGCTCATGTACATCAGCTATGTAACCCCTGTACACAGGGGTTCAGTTTAAACAGGGGGAGAGGGAATGAAATTATGTGTATTTTGTGCATTAATTAATAACTACACACACATGTGTATTATGTTTATATAATTATACGTATGTATAATTATTTGTAGCTATTTAATTATGTTTTTAATATTTAAAAATTGATAAAAATTGGAATATAATAATTATTGATGAACATAATTAGAAACTTTGGTTGTTTAAGATCATGTTGGTTGGAAGTAATGTTATAGAGCAAGATAAGTTGATAGATCATATTAGACACCCAATATTTAGTATAGGCAATTATTTCGTTTGCAAATAAACGTTTTCTATTATCGGACATCGGCGAAGCATTTTCGACGATGCAATAACAAATTAACTACTTGACGAGCAAGATGAAATCAACTATAACTTTTTATAATTCGTTTCACTTAAAGCAGTGACGGCAGGTGGTCGCTGATTGTTGATAGGGGAGTGCCACTTTGAATTTGTAATATTCCCTTTTTCAAAATAAAATTTAAAAAATCTTTAACAGCCATCATCCGATTAGGATCATAGGATAACTTAGTATCCCCCAGAGGTTTGGCAAACGTATACGGTATATTGTATACTGCAAAAATCCTTTTTAAAATCAAAACTTAACATATTATAAAAGTGTCCATTGAATAAAATGTCGTTATTCAGAGGATTTTCAAAAAAAAAAAATGAAGTGAAAACCCATCCCCCATTCAAAAAAGTCCTTTATTTTGAAATGTTCATTATGGAAAGTATCCGTTTTGAAAGGTTTCGCTGTATATATCAATATATATTACAGAGAAGTATTTACAAAAATTGATAGTTAATATTCTTACGGATACAATTTGAAACTATATGGAAAATTATATATTATAAATAATTTGTATTTATATTGATGTTGCATATTTATGGCAATTGTAAATTGAGACCTGTATAATCGTTACAAAATATTGAAGGTCCTACAGCATTGGAATCATCTAAAATAAAAAAAACAATACACTTTGCCAAGTTTTGATCTAAATAAATGAATTATGGTCTTTGATAATTGACAAAACAATTACTAATAACTATACCTCTAAATATATTTATTTTAACATATGATACAGTATGTAATGTTGGTATTCGTCTGGAATTGTAAATATAGATACATACCAATAGACGACTTCGTCAAGCCATACATATAATAATAATATAATCGATTTAAATCTGAAACAGCATGTAAGTTTTAATTTTAATATAAACAACTAGTTGTAAATATGTTACATTATAATTATAAAATTCGAAAATTTTTTATATAAAACTACCAACCATAAATTAAAACTGTGTAAATTTTCCACAATTGAAGTAATAAAATAGGTTCATTCATATTTTAATATTTCGTTTATAATTCTTTAGATTAGAATAATTAAACTGGTGTACATACCATCAGTGTAAATATTTGTTCCTTTTTTATTTTCAAGAAAAAGAAATAAAAATTAATGTATTACAAAATATTTACAATTTTCCAGTTCATTATGAAATGTCATGTTAGTATCACCATTTAATGTTTAAAAAATGATGGTTTACTAAATGTGACGAAAATTACATGAAATAAGAAATGTATAAAGAATATCCATCAGTTTTTCTGAAATAGTATGTTAATTATAATGTTCAATTCATTAATTATTAGGAATATATTATACTTTATTTATAATTTTTAATAATTTCGGATAAACATCCACCAACTATAAACTAAACCCTTATCCATTTCATTAATGATACTTTTATGTAATGAAATATGTAATTTAATTTTTAGTCTTTTATTCTTTAAATTAGGGTAATTATAAAAGTATGCTTACTATCTTGGAAATATTCTTCAGCTATCGTATTTTTAAAAAGAAGAAAAACGAATACAAATTGATATATATATATATTATGTACAATTTTCCATTAGTTTTGTAATGAGAGTGTATGATTAATGAACTACTAAATGTTTAAAAATTTAATTGTTACAGATGGTGTAAGATATTTTACTTTAAGTCCTAATATGAATACTAAAATTAATTGATTGCATTTTCGAAATTCAATCATTTAAATGAAAACAATTAAATCTAAGTATTAATTATATTTATAAGTTTTACAACTAACTTTTGTCATGATGTACAATAACAATTATTATATCGTGTCAAAATTCTTACTACTACTATTTTATTGAGAATAAAATAATTAAATGTATTTCAATTAAATTTTAAATCGATATAAAATGTATTTCACTCACTTAAGAAAAAATATGCATGATGTTTTGCCGATACAATACTATCATACCCTATAACAACAAATATTTATTAAACATTTGATTTACTCAATGTTTCGTATTAACTAAAAATATCAATGTTTAATCATGATATTTTATAAAAAAACTAATATAGTCTTCATAATTAACATATAATAGTATTCATTAGAAGTTAAATTACTTACAACCAAAAAATTTAATAAATCTTGAATCTGAAAAATTGTTACGTTGTAACAGTAAACTTATGTAGAATTAATAATTCGAATGAAAAAAAAACTATAAGTTCTGTCATGTGTTGTTTTGTAATTGTGTATGAAAAAATTATGTTACAATTTGTTTTACGTATAAAATCGAGAGTATAGATAAATTTAATCGGTTAGGATTGTCATATAACATGTAGAACAAATGCAATCCCAAATTTTTGTATCATGCTGATCATAAATTATTTACATAAAGCAATTTAATTATGCTGTTTCAAAACATAATATATGATATTTGTAAGAATTATCTGTTAAGTTATTTGATCATTTTGAAATTTTTGATTACTAATATATTGTAATTCGTATAACAAACATTATAAATAGTCAATGTCTATAACAATATTATAATAATCTAACATAATTATTATTAATTTTATAATTCAATATTATTTAAATGTAGTACGACAACAATATCCTAATTATTATCCAACACGGTATGGTTAAACATTTAAGGTTTTAACATTTGATTTACCAGTACTGTTAATAATTAAGATGTTTATACTCTAATATATATATATTTATGTGGGCAGTCGTTTTGAAAAATTTGTATTAAAAATAAATAAGGTTATGTAATGATATGCACAAATATCATCGTTATTTCAACCAAACTCTTTCATTGTATTAGTTCTTTAAATTATATAATCATAATCAGCTATTTGATATTTTTTTAAAACAAAATACACTAATGTTTGATCTTCTCGGAACACATCACGAAATTATTTTATATTTTTTTATATAAACAAAAACATACTGAAGTTTGCTCCTTTTGAAACACCGAACAAATTTCCAAGTAAAAAAAACAATGAAATTATAAAATAAATATCGAATAACTCTTATACGGACTATTCGAACCAAAACGAAATGATAAACATATAACAATGAGAGACAATATTCATTGGAATTATAAAAAACATAAACTTGCCACATAGACGCAAAGCGTTGCACGTGGCACGAACAGAACAGAATAGGCGTGAGAGCAAATCAAAGACAAACCATTGTAACGCCGAATATAACAACTGCTACAAAATTAAACGGTCAGAAAATTCAACAATGATTTGGCCGCTCGTTGATCGGTCGGAACACCAACGGAGTCTTACGTAGCAGAAAAATATCACAAAAATACAAAAACTACACCATAGACCTTTCCATGAACACGTCTCCTCGCTAGTGTGCGCACACTCATGTGACGAGCCAGTACTCTGCTTTAAGTATGTGTTCCGTGAGACAAACTTAGTCTTTGCGGAATAATTTGACTGAGTTTTGGTTCGTTTATTCTCGTCGGTGAATTCGCTCTGGAAGCGGAGTCACCGATCTAACCTTTTTCTTTTTCTTTTTTTTTTTTCCATATACTTAATTTCATTACACGACTGTTCATCTCTACAGATACCAAGTAGACTTTGCACGAGCACAAGGTAAGAAGTTTTAATATTTAACAATTTAATTCAGTGTATTGTCTAATATTTTTACCTCACTATTTTTACAGTGATTTCCATAAAAATAATTATTTTAAATAAACCTAAACGATTCTCGAGTTCACACCCCGCGATTCACTTCGTGCTCTACATAAACATATCCCAGTCATTCTCTCCGTCATTATCTCCGTAACAATTCTATAACAACTCAATAATAAATAATCAACCCTCCAATTAAATAAACCATTTTACTTTATTTTATTTTTTTTTGTATTATTACAGTTATAAATTAATTTAATTTATTCCTTTATTGTTGTATTTTATTTATGTTAAAACTAAATGATAATTTGGTCGAACCCGGTGTCAATGGAAATTCTTCCATATTTTTACACACAGGGATAATAATCGCCTGAGGTAATAATCACTTAGTATAGCAAGGGCAATGATATTTATCATAAAATATATTTAGTACATAAATATATATATATATATAACATAATTATTTCAGAGCTCCGGTGATTATTACACCTGCTATAAATACATATAGGTATTACCAGTGGTGTATCCAGGATTTTTATTTAGGAAGGTTTTATTACTGCTATTATTTTTACTTCCTTGATAAACTTATAAATTAATAAAAACTATAGAGAAATACTTGTTATTTACGAAAGCGATATTAAATTTTCCTAAAATTTTGGAAGGGGGCTGCAGTTGGGAGACTGCTTATGCCACTGGATATTACACTAGACGATTATTACCTCAGGCAATTATTTACCCCGCCACCCGGCCACAATAATAATGTATGGAGAGTAATAATTTCCTTTTACACCAGTAAAAATAATCCCAAATAGACAACAACTTTTATATTTTCTTTTTTCTTTAATCAACGAAATACTCATTGGTTTTTTTGTATATTTTAGTATACATACATATATATACATATGTTTTTAAACATATATTCTTTTTTACAAGCACTAATTTTGTTTAATTTCTCTGCATTTTATTTCTTTATGTTTATGCAAACATTCTTTTTCCTTTTTTTTCTTCTCTTTTAAATAAATTTCTTTATTAAATTAGGTTAACTAGCTGAAGTGTACACTTAACATATTTACACGCATGTATAAGTTGTAAGGTTAGAGTTATTACTTTTAAAAGTATTATTATTACCAATATTATTATTTATAGAATTATTGGTTTTAAGCAATCACTACGATATTAAATATAAATTAAAATCTAATGCAAACTTGGATGGTATTTCTCTCTCCATGCTTTTGGATTTAGACACCATTCTCGCGTCTTTTCTAGAAATATGATGTATTAATTCAGAGTAAAATTAAGTTTTAAAAAGACTTTTTCATTTCCTCAGTATGGGGATTAAATAATTGAAAAAATATCATTGAATTTATTTACTTAATGAAGCATTCTTAAATAGATATTTCACATAGTTATCTAAGATATCTAAAAAAATTATAATTTTTATTCCGTAAGTTATTCCATTTATAAATAATATATATGAAAATACGCAATTTTATTTTTATTTACTATACATTTTTTTTTAACATATTATTGTTCGAACATTTGTTATATTATGTAAAAAATTACATTTATTTTGGAAGCTTGGATCAGACGGTATGACTACAAAAAGAAAAAAAATTTTTATTTCGAATATATGTTTTTATTGTATATAGGATGATATAATTTATCATATTCCTTGATGAACGTGTCACTAATACGATACAACTAAAACGATACTAATAGATTTTTTCACTGTTTAAACTAAATATACAGATTATAAATTAATTAACAACAGTGCACATTGAGTTATAGAACCATTAAAAATTGGGTTATTCGCAAACTCATTCCAGACTCTTATCCTCATTCGATAATTTACTGTTGTTACTTGTTACTAAGGCTATCAAAAATAGTCCCACATTCGATGACCAAAATTTCCAATTATTTTGAATGCAAAGCTTCCTCAACAGCATCCAGAATTTTAGTAAGAGGCGAGTTAAATTTTAGACAAATAAAATAAATTAAAGTTGATTATTCAAAAGCAATACGATTTTATTAACATCGATTATTCAACATCAATAAATTTCAAATTATTATCACTCTAATTTAAAATGTATATAAAAATAACGTGAAAAATGTGATTTTGTAGTAATCTGAGTTACTTAAAAGTAAGGTTGCTTAAATGTATACTTGACAAAAACTGACGTCAAACACACAATAATTGTTAATTGAAATTATCAAATGCAATGTGTAGTTTACTAGATTTATAACAATATAAGCTCATTCAATTAAAATATACCAATTTCATTTAGAAAATAAAATGTAACACGAATATTATAGTGATTTATATTCTAAATCATTAATAACTTGTTAACATATTATGAAATCGCAATATTGTCAGTAAATTTAACATAAATATATGTTGGTTTTTGAAAAAATAATATTCAAAAATATGTGGTTAAAAATCACTATTAAATCACTCACAGTGTAAATATACGTATTCAAATGCTTCTGGGCCATTCAGGTTTACTAAATAATGACAAAATAAATAATTATATATGTAATAGTTTATTGGTTTTAAACATTTGAAAATATTATAACGATATTCTATAACCAAATCTCAGTATAAATTTAATCGTTTGTGATATGCATTCACTGACCTCTAATAATAATGTTATGACTTTATAATTATATATTTATATATACAATAATACTAACTATTAATCCCTCCAGTTTCAGTAAGTTGTTCTTAAAAATGGTAAAACATTTATATAATAGATATTAATACACATAGAATATCTATTTAACTAAAATTAAATTATTGTATTATATAATACAC
The DNA here is from genome assembly GCA_019022885.1 of Schlechtendalia chinensis. NCBI lineage: Eukaryota > Metazoa > Arthropoda > Insecta > Hemiptera > Aphididae > Schlechtendalia > Schlechtendalia chinensis. The sequence continues at coordinate 6,272,977 of CM032345.1, read as the reverse complement.
GATCGTACAATGGTAAATATCAAAACATATTTTGTGGTGACTAATAGGTATCATATTAATTGACTATAAGGATAGTTTATTTTTAAACATGAATGAATATTAAGAATATGTCTAGTTTTCGTCACCTAATCAAATGTGATATTTTATTCAAGCATAAAAATAATTTTTGAGAAAAACTCATTACAACGTAGTTTTTAAATTTTATTAAGTGTAATCGGTACATTCGTATTTCTCACACATATTAATATTTGAGGATAATATACATATTTATGTTCAAAGAACAATATTGTAATGGAATGCTCACATCATTATTTTAATTACGGTTGACACAATTATTTTATTTACTGTTGTTTCTATGTACGATAATACCATTTATAGTTATTATATATTTTCAATAAATGAAAAAAAATCAATACTTTATTCTTTCCGAATATCGATTAAATTCCTAAATATCCAATATATAATATACACCTTCTGATGAATTCGATTTCAGTTCAGTGTGCACACAAATCGACTACGTACCACAGCAGGAAAGAAATAGGTTTCAATCAGACAAGTCTAGTTTTGCGAAACTTCATTATGGAATATCGGCTGATTTATTTAATCGGTAAACATTGTAAGCATCTAACCATTTCTTTCCGTCACTCCTTCCTAGTCTCGATTTATACTTAGTAGTACATGGTCACGGACGTACCGCGATATAAGCAAAGTAATTCTCTCTATATATCGTTTATAATTACATATTAATCAATAATTCATAAACCCTATTTTAATAATGTCACAAGATAACAATATACGTATAATATTATTTACAAAAAGCGGTATTTAAAGTATTTACTTATACAATCTATATTGAAATATAAAAATATTAATTATTAGTTACAAATATTAATATTTTATATGATAAAAATCTATTATTTTACATAGTTAGTTTTATCAAAGAAAATGTAGGTATTTACAGTTAATGTATTGTTTGTCATAAGTATTGTCATAATTATATTTTAAAATTATATTATTTACGATTTATAATAATAAATAATACATTTTTTTATTTTTTATTTTTTAATGATATTTGTGTTAATAATATTGAAATAAGTTATATGTATTTAAACGACTGTGGAAAATATTTAACAGATATGATATTTTGATGGCAAAGAATCAAATATGCATTGAAAAAAATTATTCAAATCATATAAAGAGTCACAAATACATTACTGCAAGAGACAAGTTATAAAATCAAATTATGAAATATTCATTATAATTTCCAATAAAATGCAATTAATTTTATCAAAAATAGAAAAAAGTTAAACTATTTTTTTAGAAGTAAAGTATATAATAAATTAATAGTAATTCAAACAAAAGGCAATAACATACTTGACTACAAAATTTACTTTATTTTAATTAATACCAAAAGTTCACTATACTTTTAATTAAATGAAATGTATAAATCATACTTACAATTGGCATCAGATTTATGGTCATTGATAATTATTACACATACAACAAGAGTTAACACATACATACTTTTAATAAAACCCATAATGATTGTCTTATTATTTTTGTAAAACTATACCCCCTTACAATCCAACTAAAGCCAGTATCCTTCGTTAAACGAATTTTGAAAAATGTGTGCGTGAGTCACACAACAAACAAATCGTACATTATTATTTGTTTGGATGAATAAATATTGCAATAACATAATCGTAAAATAAACGAATTAGTATTAAAAGTAATATTACGTATTAAAACTATTAAAACTCGTAAGAATTAAAACCGTAAAAACAATCAAATTTTTACTAAAATCAAAACAATTCTCAAATTTTTTTGAATTGAAATTATGTTAATTAGTATTATGCAAAGTAATTATGGGACTAGGAGCCAAATGAATTAAAACCATTTTTCAAAACTTTCATAACCTCATGATGTTTCCTAAATTGTCTAGTGCGTTATTTGAGTTTTATTCTCGTATATATTTGTTACGGGTCGGACGTTTAATTCCTATTTAAAATTTTTAATATTTTTGATAATTTCCCGGCAATTTAAATTAATTTGAAAATCTGTTGCGACATCTATGCTCTACTCAATTTTTTTTTATATACGTTGTCTAACTGATATTTAATTCCAATTCAAAAAACAGTCTAGGATTTTAATTTTACTGTTCTGAGTAAAATGTGGTATAGCACGAGTCAACATCTGGCAAATAATAATTTATTTCTTTAGATGAATAAATATCGTCGTCATATTCAGTGTATAATATATTTATGAAAATCGACTGAAAATTGTTTTTCTTCGAGTTTTGTAAATAACAAAGTTCCACTAAAAACAAACAATAGCAGAAGGCTTATTGTTGATTTGTTAGCAAATTACCTAGTAAGATTTAACATAATATTGTGGACTAAATATTTTATATTTTGCTTCGTTAAAATATTAATTTCAAAATTTACAAATATATTTTCATAATTGAATATTCATATATTATTATGATACTTAATTTAAATTTATTACTATGATAATTTAAAAATGAAGAATTTCTGCCTGGAGGAAAATGAAAACCCGGCTTAGAATGTACTGATATATAATAAATAATAAACGTAGATAGATTTATAGGTACAAACCCATAATAATACAATGTACAATACAGAAGATTTGATAAAGTCTAACTTAATTAAGTAAATACCCATAGTCAAATTCGTATATAACTTCAAAATAATTGAAAACCGATAATCGAATTCAAAACCGAAATTTTTTAAGAAAGTTTAGCCTGATATCAATGATTCCAAATATTTTCATTTTTGGGCATGTTCTTTTTTTTTCTAAACAATGAGGGAAAAAACATTATATTCAATATAATTGTTGCCTCTAATGGCGATGTTACGTTAAAATAAGTTACGTGACTTTTCGTAAACATTCGGTCTATATATAGATTCTAGCTTTTCGATTTATAAAAATTACAAAAAATAAACATAAGCAACCAAATGCCTTAATTGTGCAAAGTGGTTTGGTGAGACTTCATATTTTCGAATGTGCCACAATAACTAATAAACAATATTCTTAATATGGAACTTAGTTTATAATTCCTCAATGGCGAAAACGATAAAATACAAAAAAAAATATATATATAATTAAACTGTACGTGTTACAATGCAGGACACGACGACGACTCGCAACACTGTGCGAAAATTATCTATATAATATGAAAACAAAAACAACTTTAAAAATAATAACATTAATACACGTAATGATGGTAGGAAAAGCGAGGAGAGCGAATTCGATTACCGATTATTCTAAATTAAATTTTCTCTTTATCACTTGAACAATAATTTTACCGTTATTTATGTATTTTCTTGTGGATCATAGGAGAACGTAACAGACATATATCTTTACAATCATACAGTTTAAGCATGTCTAAAGCATTTAACTAAAATTAACCTAACCTTAAAATTCATGAAAGAAGTTATATTGAGCGCAAAAATCACATTAAGCTGATATTAAGGAATGAATGTAAAACATTATTATTAAAAAACAGGTATAATAACAAATACACAAAATCTCATAGATAGCAACTTTTTAAAACAAAATTTTATGATTTATTTTATTAACAAGTGTTGTTTTCATAGTATCTATAAAGAAATAAACAAAGGATTTAAAACTATGAACGTGACTTTTGTATAATAAAACATAAAAAGTATATTAAAAAAAACACATTGACGAATTGAAAAGAACACGTGTGGAATAAAATTTGAACCGTTTACAGAAAGGTACAGAACAACGAACACCGAGGAAAAACAAAAAAATGTAAAGACGTATTCATGTGAAGTTTGTATGAAATCCTTGACACACGGTTCAAGTTTAACGACGCATATGACTATAAACAGTGGAGGAAAACCATGTTCATATGGTATTTATATGAAATCCTTTAGACAGAATAGCAATTTTACGTTGCACAGAAATTCTGACTAACGATAAAAATACAGTAAAAACATAAATATTTTCATTAGTTCTTTAAACCTAAATACCCGAACTAATTAGTTACTCTAATACATATGTAAATATATATGACAGTATTCTAGATCACTACATTTTTTTGGCTGTGTAAGTAAAATGTGACGAGATCATCACAAGTGACGATTCAGTGAAATTTTATCGTTACGATAAATAAACATTCAATCCAAACAAAATGTTGAAAACAGAACGCCAGTTTGTGTTTTGTATACTAGTATAAAATATGATGGCAATATATATCAGATGTCTTTAAATGTCATTTCTTAAATTGTGTATGCAACAATTCGTTTTCACAGTTTTCCAACAAGAATAGTTTTAAATTAGAATCAAATTGTTATTTACTAAAATTAATCAAATGCATATTGGTTTATTTATATGTATTATATATATTTATTTCGAAATAATATTTTATAAAGATTATAACAATAACAAATAAAATTCTCGTATAAGATAACGTAAATATATTTTTTTTATAATCTAATAATTTATAATTAGCATAAGAGCATTACAAAGAATTATTCATAGATATTAATAACAAAACAATATTATTATTACGTTCATAATAAGAAGTTAACTCGAACAAAGACTTACATAATATTATTAATATTGTATTGTACATTATATGTATTATTTTAAAAATGACGGAAAGATCGATAGGTTTTATAGAAGTGAGACATATATTTATAATACAGACGTATTGAAGGACAAAAATAATTTTTCATATTACCAAATTACATTAATCAATGGTATGTATAACTAAATATATATATATAATGGAAAATTAAACCACTGAGTAAATATGCAAATCTGTACTAGAAAAATTAAACATTATGGTGACCCCGATAATATATATAGTCAATGCATATTCATAATTTATTTCAATCACAGTATTTATTAGAGGGTCATACACATTTTCACAAAGTAGTGTAAAAATAGTGTTATAAGGTGAGAAAGTATTATGGGAACTATTGACTTCAATATTAACTGGATTGTATTATCTGTGCCGGACATGGTGAAGCTAAAAAAAAACCTATAACGAAGAATTTTAAATTGTACAGTTTACTAAAATACTTAATGTTCTTGTGTTAATATCTAATTTGATCTCCTAATACAAATGTATTTGTTATATATATATATATGATCATATACGTTAGTGGATTTACAGATGAATAAAAATGTAAAAATGAAATGTTCAATGTATCTGGGAAACATAAAAAAATCTTTTATTGAATAGTGGTAGAAAATATTTTTGAAAAAAATTGTTGTTACTTCAATTGTGTATTTTTGGTTGGTCAAAAGGATTTGTTACAATACTCTAATGGATCTTGTGCATTAGTAAAATCTAGAAAAGAAAATTGGAAAAAAATGATATTTTATATTATTATACTAATAATAATTAGTATTTTAATATTCATATACTCAGAGTGAGAATAAATTACATAAGAAAATGAAAAAGTTTGTCTTAACTGGGTATGCTAGTATTATATGTAATGTTGCATGGGTAAATTAGTTTCGTGCAGCCACAATGTAATTTTTGTTTTTATATAACATTATAATAATTTTCTAAGATGAAAAAATGTTTATTTATTATTTACAATAATAATATCAGTTTGAATTGCCTTCTAGAAAACCTATTTTATTGTTACGAGTATCAAAATAACCCTGTAAAATTTTTATGTTAAAATTAAATTTGACTATTAAAGTTCTTAAAAAAAATTTTTTTTTGCAAACGTTTTACACATGATAATTGTCATTGTTATTGTTTTTTTAGTATTGCTGTTGTTAATATATTTGTTATTAGTCTTTGTTATTGGCCTTTTTGTTCTTGTTACTGTTCTTGTTATTATTGTTATTATTATTAAAATTAATTTAGGTATCACACATTTTTTTAATAAAACTACAACATTTATATGACTAGTAAGGTTCACCTACCATATTTTTATTAAACATTTAATGTAAATAAGAATGTATTTAATCATACGTTTTTCACTTATTTTTTGTACCAGAGTTAAGATATATTACAAATTATATTTTACTAAACTGCAGCTATCTGAGTAGTAACTAATTATTTTATAAATTAATATCTAATAATGCTGCGTAGGTATTGCATTCGATCGTTTAAAATGGAATATTATACTCGTGTTTTTGTATTTAAATTTTCTTAGAAACCGGGAAATATAATCATATTTGTCACTTTGGATAAAATACGAGTAATTGTTTTTGGCGAGTATAATTAAACCTATACAGGTTAATAATACAGGAAATAATCGATGATTATTGAATACTGAATTATTCGGAATACGAGTACGTTTTTAAAATAAATATATGTACATTATATTATTATTGTATACATTATTTGGTGTAAAAATGTATTCGCGTGTTTATAAAATAAAATTGTAATCATAATTTAATAATTTAGGATTTATATAAGTTCGCAAATAGTCTCAAAAGTACAATATTATGAACGTTTATAGATAGTAAATTTACTGTCACAAAAAATTATCCTGTTGTTTTGGTGGGGGAGTGAAAACACCTAAATTCTATATAAATACGTCACTATCTATATATATTATGTAGTGGTAGTGATGAAAATATGATTCCTTCGTTAAATAAAAATAATAAGCCATAAGTAATAGGCAAGTTATATTGTTATAGGATAACGTACAATTTAATGATATTTTTATCATTGTTGCGAATAGTGATATTTGACTATAGGCATTTTACTAATTATTTGTAGGTTAAGCATTTCTAGTATTGTATACTATACAGATAAGAATTTGCATGACTCCGTGGGAACGAGCTCGGTCATGCCATTTAGCATTCACCGTATAGACAGTTTTGAAATCACCACAGGCCTAACCGATTGTGTTCGGGCAATGGTCAGTCAGTCGATGTTTTCCAGCCGATCCCCTAGTAGTGCCTCTCATAACTTTTAGATACATATAAAATTCTTGTGCAGAACACTACTTATTTTTTATTTTACAAAGTATAATAATGTATTCGTGTGACGTGTAGTAAGTAGTTTGAGTTGTGTTGTCGTACCTCATTATGTGGTGACTATAAATTAAGCGGCATATAACCGAGTATCCCTCAAATTTATCACTGATTATACGAGTACGTTGAGTAGTCAAATATTCATCATTGAATAGCGTTCTAAATAATGTCTTTAATAATTTATCATATTTTTTGTTATATACAGAGTTATGTATTCCTATAAATAAAAAAAGTTGTATAACAATGTAAGAAAATATCCGAGAAAACATTCACCCTAGTAGCACCAGGACTCCTCGGATGAAGCATAGGATTCCTTTTTGGGAGAGTAGCGGAATCCTGATAGAATTCTAGTAGAGTCCTCCTGGATATCGAACGTTCGTCCAAAGAACTCATGACAAGAAATCTTTTTTGGATACCACCAGCGATTGTGACCACTAATAAAATCCTTCTGGATATTGAATATTTTCTCCTGAGGAATCATCTCGAGATTCCATTAGGAACCTAAATTATGTTATAGCTAAGATTATATTTATTTTTATATTTTAAATAAATTTTTTTTTTTATAATGAAAATCAATGTTATTTTTCAGCAATATATATGATATGTAAATGTGGAAAATTCTCAGTAATACAAATTATGTATACAACCAATTTTATATTAAGAATATTTAATTTTTATTTTATAGATGCTTGTCATGAAAAATTTCAATAATATACAGATGAAAACATAAACATAATGTTTTCAAGTTGGGTTCGATATTTTTCAGAAAGAATTTATAATAAAAATTGTTAATAATTTTATTTACCACAATAATATATTCTTAAATGTATAATAATATATATATATGTAATGTTTTTATATTCATTTGTTGCATATATTCTACTCAATAATAATTATATGTATATTAATATATGTAAGCATATGGTTTATATATATTAGTATATGATATATACATATTGCTGGAAAAAGCATTGGTCTTCATTATAAAAAATAAAAACTATTTAAAATATATGAATAAATTCAATCCTATATATAACATAATTTAGGTTCCTAGTGAAATTTTTAGAAGATTTAGCAGGACAAAATATTCAATATCCAGCAGGACTCGATTAGTAGTATTATTTGATTCCTGGTGTTATCCAAAAAGCATTCCTTGGGACGAATATTCGATATCCAGGACGACTCTACTAGAACTCTATAAGGATTCTTCTACTGCTTCAAAAAAGAAATTCTATACTTTCTCCAAAGAGACTTGGTGTGTTAGAGCAGTGGATTGTGAAAGCGTATTTAAAAAATACTACGGCACCCTAAAATATAAATATATATAATATGGAAGTAAATTTTTAAAAACATTGTAACTCAAACAATTAATATTAATTTAAAATTATAATACACACCAATATCAGATATTGCCTTATACATGTATAGATAATAATCTCTAGAAAATTCTAAATAATTATGTAAATAAAAATGTTTATATCCGTATATTGTAAAAAATATTAAATAATATACACTAAAAAATATTAGATTATATTTGTGTAGGTATTATATATATAAAGAATTATTCCTATATACAGCTTTTAAATGAGAATAAATTGTTTATGAATTATCACATCCTTAGTAGCACTCTGCGGAGAAATCAAAGGATTACATTTTAGGGCAGTAGGGGAATCCTGATAGAATTATAATAGCGCTCTCCTAGTTATCGAATGTTCGTCTCAAGGACTCCTGCCATGGAATCCTTTTTGGATACCACCAGAAATCAAATGAGTCCCACCTAACATAACCTCATTGAATTCTTCTGGACATTAAATATTTTGTCCCAAGGAATCATCTCTAGATTCCATTAAGAAGCTAAATTCTCTATAAATTATCACATCCTTAGTAGCACCAAAATCTACGGAGAAAGCAAAAGAGTCCTTTTGCTATTAGGGATGTGATAATTCATAGAGAATTTAACTTCCTAATGCAATCTCGAGAGGATCTCGGGACAAAATAATCAATATCCAGAAGATTTCTATCAGGAGTTCTATTTGATCCCTGGTGGTATCCAAAAAGGATTCCTTAATAGGTGTCGAACATACAGTGACGAACATACGGTATCCAGGACGATTCTACTAGAATTCTATTAGGACTACCCTACTGTCCCAATAAGAATTCCTATGCTTTATCCGTGGAGTCCTGGAACTACTAGGGATATAATATACATTTATCGAATAACAATTAAAATATTTATAGTTATGAAATACATATAGTATATTAGTTATTGCAATAATATTGAACAGAAATATTTGAAAAAATATATTTTAATAATTTAATTAAAGTGCGTTTGGTTTCTTCCGGTTCATTTTAATTAATAGTTGTATATTATTCTTATTCATAAGTTCATGAAAATAATTCAGAAATAAAATTCATCTGATTTATTAGAAAATAATTTGTTTGTAACATGTAGACCTATAATTATTATTTCCAGAACAAAAAGTAGAAAAAAGTGTCATACCATCCGGAAAATCATATTTCCCTTTTATTAATTATAAAAAGAAAAAAAATTATATTATTTGTATTCATGTTAACAATATTCCATTTATTAAATATATAATGAAAAAAATAAAAAGAGTCATTAATAACTGTTTATTATATTACTTTTTCTTTTCTCATTGTCATATTTGTGACAAGAAAATAAATTTAATATAAGAAATGACAAAAATAATATTGTTCGAGTGTCACCCTAATAAAAATGAGAATTAGTTTTATTGATTTGAGAGTGATTCATTTAATCATTATATGATACCTAAACAAATAAGGTTCTTAAAAAATAGAAACAATATAAATATAAATATAAATTAAGTAAGTGATTTCCTTTTCAAATAAAGTTCATTGAACAGCTAATATCAATATTTTTTTAAATTATTTATCATCCATTTTTTTAAAATTATTTAATAATAATTGTCAATTCGAAATATTTATTTTAAGTGTATATAAAAATATAATCATTTAGGAAATTAATTAAATGTATGTCACTCACTCCACCATAAATATGCTTTTCGTAGTGCTTCTAAGGATTTCTCTATACCTATATAAAAAAAAATAATAATTATATTTAATCATTGTTTTTAACTACAAAATAGATATGTTATATGAGAAAATATTTCAAACTAATTTGTAAATTCTAAGTCATATAAACAAACTACAGTCTTAGATTTGAGATAAAACAAAATACCAGCAAATATTGAATCTCGTAATAATCCTAAAAAATAGTATCAAATGCAAAAATCATTTATGTAGAATATTTTACGTCAATTTTATATACTAACAGGTAAAACTATAATTTATGTCTTATATTAACTTTGTTATTGTATGTTATAACAATTAATTTTAAACGCGTTTACGTATCGAATTGTGAGTTAATGATATTTCAATCTTGTAGGATCGCTGTACAGTGAACAAAGAAAATTCAGCTCTTCTGGAAATGCTTTATTAAACCACTCCCCACCTCTGAACCCACTAAAATGATTGAGAGTAAGGTTCAATTTTAATCACATCATTATCGATTGCCTGTCTCTCGATTGTCCCCGTCGTAATTGATTTCAATATTTATCACTTTTTCTCGTTCTCATTTTTTTCATGATTTTGTTCAGATTATTTGATATGAATAATTTTTTGTTCAACGTCTATGTGTCGGTTTTCAAGTAATTGTAGAGCGGTATAAATTAGCGTTTAAGAGTAATCAAAAAAAAATTCAATAACCTCTTCATAGATACCATTTAATAATTATATATCGTATTTATAACAATACTTATTTATGTTTCTTAAGCATTTAAAATTTTTTAAATATATGATATTCTGTTAGTCAAGTATTTACTTTCACATGTCTCATAATTGTAATCTGTGAGATTTTAATCATTTAAATTAATTGGTTAATAAATATGTGTTTTACAAAATTATTAATTCTATATAATTTTTCGTAACTGCTATTTAAGCACACGCAAAATTAAATTTTTAATTATTATTATTGTTATAATTTATTTTTGTTGTTATTATCAGTCTTTGTACATATATTAGTTTCAATATATATTTTCCACAATTGTATATTTCATGAATATTTTTCTCTTTGCGTATATCATCATTTGAAATTTGGTAATATGATTGTAAGACAATTGAAAATATCCATCAAATAATAATAATAATAATAATATATATATATATATATATATATAACATGGAAATATACATTTTACATATCAATACGTACATGAAATACACCAATCCTTTGGATTATTTAATATGATTTCTGTAGATTCTGAAAATTAGACGATTCTCGTTTATTGATTGAATAAGATTATTGGTGTTGAATATAGTGTATATTAAATATTCATTTAAAATTTGTAGAGAAAATTTCATATATGCAACATACGCGGGATAGTTAAGTCAAAGAGATCTTCTATATATTGAAATACAATATCTGAGAATTTCATATTATTTAACAAGATAATTATTAATCTATATTAAGTACAATAAAAGTAAGTACAAATATTTAATGTCTTTTCTAATAAAATATTAGTCATGAAGAACATGAAAAATCTAATCATTGGTCGTTTATTATTTTTAAAAATATATAGTTCTAACACCGATATAAAATAAATTATATTGCGATGAGTTAAATAATTACCGTGTTTTATTTCTGTATCATTCCAACTAACTAAATAAATGAAAATTACATATCATCATATTATTTTCATAATAGCATTTTATTTTTTTAAATAATTTAATGATGTGATCTTATTAAAATAAAGTGAACCATTATTTTATGTTTTTAAGGAACTCGAGACTGAGTATAATGATACTAATTTATTTATTCAGTTCATTAAAATGTACAATATTAGAATATAAACGATATGTGTTGAAACCAGTTGCGACTTGAGGTCTCTGATGATAATTTAGCAGCAATCTCTTAATCTTTCTATTGCAAAACCGCAAATAATGCTCTACGTGAATCGCACAGGCCGAGGAAACAAAATTATCGTTAATATTAGCAGGTTATATGATTGCAAATTTTTTTTATTGTACACAAAGTTATATGCAAACATATACGTGAAAATTGTTTATGCTGTACAAAAAAAATTTGAACTATGTTTAGCAAAATCTCAATTTCTGTATATGACACTAGTTCGGTAAAATATTGCGTGTGTGCAATAAAATATACACCGTTACAAAATTGGTAAGACGTGTGTGCATGAATCTATAAATAGCATTTAGCGTCTGTTCAATGGTTCCGAAAAATACCCTGGCGGTCATCCCACTAATAATAGTTTGTATGGTGAATTTATTGTTTGATCGACTGGGCGTGTAAACGAGTGTTCGTTGTAAAAACTATATAGGAAAATTACGATAGTGATATACAAGGAAGTGTATAATCGTTATATTTTTTATTGTCACGATCACGTATCAAACTCTCAATTGATTGCTGTAAATTTTTACACATAATTGAGCAAAAAATTAATAAAGAGAGAAAAATCAGATTACACTATCAAATTAAATATCACCATCGAACACGAAAGCCAATCGCATTAATTTAAAATAGATTATTTACAAATAAATTATTGACTATAATTCATTTTTTGATAAATCATCACTAAAACACTCACAATTCAAATATATACGAATGAATGCATCTTTACCGCTTGGCTGATCTGCGCAGTGAAGAATGTACAAATTTTTTAAGTATAATATGCATTGTGTTGGATATTTAAAATGACTATGACATTTATTTATGAGTAAATATATAATACATGTATATTTGCAACTTACAACACTATTATATATATACAATTGAAAACCAATTAAATGTAGTTTAATTACAAAATTATTATTTCCTAAACACGCAATAAATAATAATAATAGTATTAGAATACTTACACCCTATTATTTGAAAATCATTAATTTTTTCTATAAAAATATTTTACATTTATATATTAGTAATAATTTATATATGTAATTATATGATATACAATTATGTGATTACAACTCATGAATTTATTTCAAACAATAAAATTTAATTTGTATGTGAATTAATATTTTAAATATATTTTTAGTGTAGATGTTTTTCAGTACATTACATTTTCGTTTGATAATATTTTTTATTTCCAAATTATACTAGAACTCCGACACGAAAAACGTACAGAAATAAATGCCGAAAAATGGACGATCCACTTTTCCTATTCACAATATCGAACTTGGTATGGTATATTACTATTTTAGTTAACTCGATGATTGAAGTATTCACGATAATAATTTCTCATTTGCGATCTTAAATATTTCTATGGGTATTTTATTTATTAATGAAAAGTTGGTAAACATTTGTTTAAAGAACAAAGCATTTTTGTTTTTTCGTTATTATAATTCATTTATGTTTGGTCTTTGAATGTATTGAAATAACTTTTACTTTCTTTTGAAAATATTATATTCATTAAATTTTATAATTTTATAATTTCCTAAACTATAATATCGTACAAAATGTTTAGGAAATTTAGCATGCATCAAAGCTACAGAAATGATGATAGTAGAGTATCTCACTACGACTAGATAAAGAAAATAAAAACATAGTGAATAATCAATGTGATTTAACATAATAATATTTATACGGAAAAATATATTTTTTACTATACTTTTGAAAATGTTAATTATTAATTAAATAATGGAATTAAATATTTTATATTTTAGTTATCTTACCTAAGTTTGATTTTCTTACTTTACAAGGAATATTACATATACAGCGAGACCCCTTAAAAGCGGTAACGATTGAACGATGAAAATTTGAGAGCTATAACGCAGCTTTTTTATAAAGGAGCTTTGTAGCACGTATATAGCTCATGTACATGAGCTATATAACCCCCTGTACACAGGGGTTCAGTTTAAACAGGGGGAGAGGGAATGAAATTATGTGTATTTTGTGCATTAATCAATAACTACACAAACATGTGTATTATGTTTATATTTATTGTATTATTTATATTATTTATAATTATTTAATTATGTATTTAACATTTAAAAATTGATAAAAATTGGAATATTATAATTATTGATGAACATAATTAGAAACTTTGGTTGTTTATGATCGTGTTGCTTGGAAGGAATTTTATAGAGCAAGATAAGTTCATAGATCATATTAGACACCCAAAATTTAGTATAAGCAATTATTTCGTTTGCAAATAATCGTTTTCTATTATCGGACATCGACAACGCATTTTCGATTATGCAATATCAAATTAACTACTTTGACGAGCAAGATAATATGAACTATAACTATTTGTTTTACTTAATAGCAGTGACGGCATGTAGTCGTTGATGGTTGATACCCCCTATCAAAAAAAGTGCCACTTTAAATTTGTAATATTCCTTTCTTCAAAATAAAATTTAAAAAAATCTTTAACAGCCATCATCCGATTAGGATCATAGAATAACTTAGTATCCCACAAAGGTTCGGCAAACCCTGGGCTGACTTTAGTTGGTTGACTCAGGCAGGTCCTCCATTGTGGGATTTTGACGGTGGGCTAACAACTCGCCACTGTAAAAAATATCTTGTCAAGAAACCAGAACAAAAGCTTCGGGACAGGGACATGGATAATGAACATTGGAATCGGATTAAACAACGTGGATTATGGATTGGACTTGAACTTGAAATTTAAGAACTTTATACAAAGCGGAAGCCCTTGAAACGCTACTAGAAGTGGTCGATAAATATAAAGTACAGCTTGTAGCATTACAAGAAACTAGGTTGCCAGGAGAAAGATGTGTCACATCTGGAAATATGATGTTTTTGTACGGGGGTAACAAGAATAACAAACATGAAAGTGAAGAAGGATTTATGATACATAAAAGTATGATGCCGTAGATCAACATTTCATAGTAGTAAATGAGAGAATATGCTACAAACGAATAATTATGAAACAGCATTATCTGGTAATAATTTAAACGTATGTTTCTACGGAAACAGCAGACGAAAAAAAAAGAATATATTTTATGACTCACGAGAAAATACTTACGACTCTTTACCAAACCACTGCGATAAGATAATTTGTATCAAATTTTGTTTGATACAAATTGCGAAGTTCTTGGATAAAGTAGGTGGGCTAACTTCACGGTTGAAAAATGGGTTTGCTGGTTGAAGGACTTACTCGCAAATTCTGAAAATGAACTCGCAAATTCTCGCAAATTAAAAGCTTTCGTTTGAAACAAATTTTGAAATTCTAGGACAAAGTGGGTGGGCTACGTGAAGTTGACCCACCCTTCGGTACTTTTGTTTTTTACTCGGTAATGACTGACTCGCAAATTCTGAAAATGGACTCGCAAATTCTTACAAAGAACTCACAAAATATTAGTGTAGGTTTGAAGTTTACACCTTGAAGTGGGTGGGGCCAATTTCACATACGTATAGAACGATGCGACTTTTCGTCCTTATATGTCACTACACAACGTAAGGCCCTGGTAATCTTTAAAAAAATATGATATTAATCAAAATATGAATGTAATTATTTTACTTGATCTTTAATTTCAATAACTTAACTTTCCCCTACTAACTTAGTATCCCCTAGAGGTTTGGCAAACGTAAACGGTATATTGTATACTGCAAAAATCCTTTTTAAAATCAAACCTTAACATATTATAAAAGTGTCCGTTGAATAGAGTGTCGTTATTCAGAGGATTTCAAAAAAAAAAAAAAAAATGAAATGAAAACCCATCCCTCATTCAAAGAAAATACCTTTATTAAGAGGTGTTCATTATGGAAAGTACCCGTTTTGAAAGGTTTCGCTGTATATATCAATATATATTACAGAGACGTATTTACAAAAATTGATAGTTAATATTCTTACGGATACAATTTGAAACTATATGGAAAATTATATATTATAAATAATTTGTATTTATATTGATGTTGCATATTTATGGTAATTGTAAATTGAGACCTGTATAATCGTTACAAAACATTGAAGGTCCTACAGCATTGGAATTATCTAAAATAAAAAAAACAATACACTTTGCCAAGTTTTGATCTAAATAAATGAATTATGGTCTTTGATAATTGACAAAACAATTGCTAATAACTATACCTCTAAATATATTTATTTTAACATATGATATAGCAGTAAGTAATGTTGGTATTCGTCTGGAATTTTAAATATTAATACATACCAATAGACAACTTCATTAAGTCATACATATAATAATAATATCCTCGATTTAACTCTGAAACGGCATGTAAGTTTTGATGTTTAGTGTAAAACAACTAGTTGTAAATATGTTACATTAAAATGATAACATTCGAAAATGTCTTATATAAAACTACCAACTATAAATTAAAACTGTGTAAATTTTCCACATTTGAAGTAATAAAATAGGTTCATTCATGTTTTAATATTTCGTTTATAATTCTTTAGATTAGAATAATTAAATTGGTGTACATACCATCAGTGTGAATATTTGTTTCTTTTTTATTTTCAAGAAAAAGAAATAAAAATTAA
Source organism: Schlechtendalia chinensis (assembly GCA_019022885.1). Lineage (NCBI taxonomy): Eukaryota > Metazoa > Arthropoda > Insecta > Hemiptera > Aphididae > Schlechtendalia > Schlechtendalia chinensis. The sequence continues at coordinate 6,256,463 of CM032345.1, read as the reverse complement.
TGTATTACAAAATATTTACAATTTTCCAGTTCATTATGAAATGTCATGTTAGTATCACCATTTAATGTTTAAGAAATTATGGCTTACTAAATGTGTAAAAATGTACACGGAATAAGATATGTATTAAGAATATCCCTCAGTTTTTCTAAAATAGTATGTAAATTATAATTTTCAATTCATTAAGTATTAGGAATATATTATGCTTTAATTGTAATTTTTAAGAATTTCGGATAAAAATCCACCAACCATAAACTAAACCCGTGTACATTTTATAAATAATACTTTTATGTAATGAAATATGTTTATTTCATTTAAATTTTAATTTTTAGTCTGATATTCTTTAAATTACGGTCATTATAAAAGTATACTTACTATTTTCGAAATATTTTTCTGCTATCATATTTTTAAAAAGAAGAAAAACGAATACAATAAAATATATATATATATATATATATTATATATATATATATATATATATATATTACATTCCATTAGTTTTGTAATGAGAGTGTATGATTAATGAACTACTAAATGTTTAAACATTTAATAATGGCGTTTTTAAAATTCGTACAGATGTTGTAAGATATTTTACTTTAAGTCCAAATATAAATATTAAAGTTAATTGACTGCATTTTCCAAATACAATTATTTAAATGAAAACAATTAAATCCAAGAATTAATTATATATATATTTATTAGTTTTACACCTAACTTTTGTTTTGCTGTACAAAAACACATACATTTATTATATTTTGTCAAAATTCTTACTAAACATTTTTATTGAGCATAAAATAATTAAATATATTTCAATTAAATTTTGAATCGAGATAAAATATATTTCACTCACTTATGGAAAAATATGCAAATTGTTTTGCCAATTCAATACCATCATACCCTAAAGCAAACAATAGTTATTAAACATATGATTTACTCAATGTTTCGTATTAACTGAAAATTTCAATGTTTAATCATGATATTTTATAAAAAAACTAAAATAGTCTACATAATTAACATATAATAGTATTCATTAGAAGTTAAACTACTTACTACCAAAAAATTTTTTAAATCTTGAATCTAGAAAATTGTTACATTGTAAAAGTAAACGTATGTAGAATTCTTAATTCTAACAAAAAATAAAACTATTATTTCTGTCATGTGTTGTTTTGTTATTGTTTGTGAAGAAATTATGTTAAAATTTGTTTTACGAATAAAATCGAAAGTATAGATAATTTTAATCGGTTAGGATTGTCATATAGTATGTGGAACAAAGGTAATGCCAAATTTTTGTATTATACTTATCATAAATTATTTACATAAAGCAATTTAATTATGCTGTTTCAAAACATAATATATGATATTTGTAAGAATTATCTGTTAAGTTATTTGATCATTTTGAAATTTTTGATTACTAATATATTGTAATTCGTATAATAAACATTATAAATAGTCAATGTCTATAACAATATTATAATAATCTAACATAATTATTATTAATTTTATAATTCAATATTATTTAAATGTAGTACGACAACAATATCCTAATTATTATCCAACACGGTATGGTTAAACATTAAGGGTTTTAACATTTGATCTACTAGTACTGTTTATAATTAAGATGTTTATACTCTAATGTATATATTTATGTGGGCAGTCGTTTTGAATAATTTGTATTAAAAATAAATAAGGCTATAAATTAATTTATTCCTATATTGTTGTGTTTTATTTAAGTTAAAACTTGATGATAGCTTTTTGTCGAAACCGGTGTCACGGGAAATTTATGACTCCCATATTTTTACCCCCGGGGGTAAAAATCGCCATAGGTAATAATTGCTTAGTATAACGGGGGCAATGATATTTATCATAAAATATATTTAGTACATAAATATATATATATAACATTATTATTTCAGGCCTCCGGTGATTATTACACCTGTTATAAATACATATATGTATTACCAGTGGTATATCAAGGATTATTATTTTGGAGATCTGAGACTGCTATTATTTTTACTTCCTTGATAAACTTATAAATTAATAAAAACTATAGAGAAATACCTGTTATTTACGTAAGCGTTATTGAATTTTCCTAAAATTTTGTAGGGTGGCTGCAGCCTCTCAGTCTATGGCTCTGGATATTACACTAGACGATTATTACCTCAGGCAATTATTTACCCCACCACCCGGCCAAAATAATAATGAATGGGGAATAATAATTTCCTTTTACACCGGTAGAAATAATTCCAAATATACAACAACTTTTATATTTTCTTTTTTCTTTAATCAACGAAATACTCATTGGTTTTTTTGTATATTTTAGTATAAATACATATATACTTATGTTTTTTTACATATATTTTTTTTGCGAGCATTAATTTTGTTTAATTTCTCTTCATTTTTATTTCTTTATGTTTATGCAAATTTCCTTTTTACTCTTTATTTTTCTACTCTTTCATTTAAACTTCTTTATTAAATTAGGTTAACTAGCTGAAGTGTACACTTAACATATTTACACGAATGTACAAGTGTGTTTTTAATGTATTATTATTATCAATATTATTATTAATAGAATTTAAATAGGTTTAAAATAATTATTATGATATTAAATATAAATTAAAATCTAATGCAAACTTCGATAGTATTTCTCTTTCCATGCTTTTGGATTTAGATACCATTCTCGCGTGTTTTCTAGAAATATGATGTATTAATTCATAGTAAAATAACGTTTTAATAAGATTTTTTCATTTCCTCAGTATAAGGATTAAATTAGTTGAAAAAATATCATTAAATTTATTTACTTAATGAAGCATTCTTAAATAGATATTTCACATAGGTATCTAAGATATCTAAAAAAATTATAATTTTTATTCCGTAAGTTATTCCATTTATAATTAATATATATGAAATACGCAATTTTATTTTTATTTATTATACATTCTTTCTAAACATATTATTGTTCGAATATTTGTTATATTATGTAAAAAATTACATTTATTTTGGAAGCTTGAATCAGACGGTATGACTACAAAAAGAAAAAAAAATTTATTTTGAATATATGTTTTTATTGAATATAGGATGATATAATTTTCTCATATTCCTTGATGAACGTGTCACTAATACGATACAACTAAAACGATACTAATAGATTTTTTCACTGTTTAAACTAAATATACAGATTATAAATTAATTAACAACAGTGCACATTGAGTTTTAGAACCATTAAAAATTAGGTTATTCACCAACTCATTCCAGACTCTTATCCTAATTCGATAATTTCCTTTTGTTATTAAGGCTATCAAAAATATTCCCACATTCGATGACCAAAATTTCAAATCATTTTGAATGCAAAGCTTCCTCAACAGCATCCAGAATTGTAGTAAGAGGTGAGTTAAATTTTAGACAAATAAAATATATTAATGTTGATCATTCAAAAGCAATACGATTTTATTAACATCGATTATTCAACATCAATAAATTTCAAATTATTATCACTCTAATTTAAAATGTATATAAAAATAACGTGAAAAATTTGATTTTGTAGTAATCTGAGTTACTTAAAAGTAAGGTTGCTTAAATGTATACTTGACCAAAGCTGACGTCAAACACACAATAATTGTTAATTTAAATTATGAAATGCAATGTGTAGTTGACTAGTAATTAAACAATTTAAGCTCATTCAATTAAAATATACCAATTTCATTTAGAAAATAAAATGTAACACGAATATTATAATGATTTATATTCTAAATCATTAATAACTTGTTAACATATTGTGAATTCGCAATATTGTCAGTTAATTTAACATTAAATATATGTTGGTTTTTTAAAAATAATATTCAAAAATATGTGGTTAAAAATCACTATTAAATCACTCACGGTGTAAATATACGTATTCAAATGCTTCTGGGCCATTCATGTTTACTAAATAATGACAAAATAAATAATTATATATGTAATAGTTTATTGGTTTTAAACATTTGAAAATATTATAACGATATTCTATAACCAAATCTCAGTATAAATTTAATCGTTTGTGATATGCATTCACTGACCTTTCATAAAATTGTTATGACTTTAGAATTATATATTTATATATACAATAATACTAACTATTAAACCCTCCAGTTTCAGTAAGTTGTTCTTAAAAATGGTAAAACATTTATATAATAGATATTAATACACATAGAATATCTATTTAACTAAAATTAAATTATTGTATTATATAATACACGATCGTACAATGGTAAATATCAAAACATATTTTGTGGTGACTAATAGGTATCATATTTAATCATATCATTAATTGACTATAAGAATAGTTTATTTTTAAACATGAATGAATATTAAGAATATGTCTAGTTTTCGTCACCTAATCAAATGTGATATTTTATTCAATCATAAAAATAATTTTTGGGAAAAACTCATTACAACGTAGTTTTTAAATTTTATTAAGTGTAATCGGTACACTCGTATTTCTCACACATAATAATATTTGAGGATAATATACATATTTATGTTCAAAGAACAATATTGTAATGGAATGCTCACATCATTATTTTAATTACGGTTGACACAATTATTTTATTTATTGTTGTTTCTATGTACGATAATACCATTTATAGTTATTATATATTTTCAATAAATGAAAAAAAATCAATACTTTATTCTTTCCGAATATCGATTAAATTCCTAAATATCCAATATATAATATACACCTTCTGATGAATTCGATTTCAGTTCAGTGTGCACACAAATCGACTACGTACCACAGCAGGAAAGAAATAGGTTTCAATCAGACAAGTCTAATTTTGCGAAACTGCATTATGAAATATCTGCTTATTTATTTAATCGGTAAAAATTGTAAGCATCTAACCAATTCTTTCCGTCACTCCTTCCTATTCTCGAGTTATACTCGGTAATACAAAGTCAAGGACGTACCGCGATATAAGCAAAGTAATTCTCTCTATATATCGTTTATAATTACATATTAATCAATAATTCATAAACCCTATTTTAATAATGTCACAAGATAACAATATACGTATAATATTATTTACAAAAAGCGGTATTTAAAGTATTTACTTATACAATCTATATTGAAATATAAAAATATTAATTATTAGTTACAAATATTAATATTTTATATGATAAAAATCTATTATTTTACATAGTTAGTTTTATCAAAGAAGAAGTAAGTATTTACAGATTATGTATTGTATATCATAAGTATTGTTCAAAGTGAAGTATATAAAATATTAATTGTATTTCAAACAAAAGGCAATAGCATAGTTAATAACTACAAAATGTACATTATTTTAATTAATACTAAAAGTTTACTGAATTTTTATTTTAATTAAATGTATAAATCATACTTACAATTGGCATCAGATTTATGGTCATTGATAATTATTACACATATCACAAGAGTTAAAACATACACGTTTTTAAGAAAACCCATGTTGATTGTCTTCCTATTGCTGTTAAAATTATATCAACTTACAATCTAACTCGAGGCAGTAGCCTTAGTTAAACGAATTTCGAAAAATGTGTGCGTAAGTCACACAACAAACAAATCGTGCATTATTATTTGTTTGGATGAATAAATATTGCAATAACATAAACGTAAAATATACGAATTAGTATTAGATGTAATATTACGTATTAAAACTATTAAAACTCGTAATAATTAAAACCGTAAAAAACAACTAAATTTTTACTAAAATCGAATTTCGTTGTTCGAAATAAAAAATGTTAATTAGTATTAGGCAAAAGTATTTTATGGTAGTACGAGGCAAATGAATTTACCAAAGATAAATGATTTTACTATGATTGATATTTACATAGACAATTTGTAGATTTTTAAATATAATTACAAAATATACTCGTATAAATTTGTTACGGGTCGGACGTTAAATACCTATTTAAAATTTTTAATATTTTTGATAATTTCCAAGCAATTTAAATTAATTTGAAAATCTGTTGCAACATCTATGTTCTACCCAATTTTTTTTTTATATACATTATCAAACAGATATTTAATTCCAATTCAAATAACAGTTCAGGATTTTTATTTTACTGTTCTGAGGAAAATGTGGTCTAGCACCAGTCAACATCTGGCAAATAATAATTTATTTCTTTAGATAAATAAATATCGTCGTCATATTCAGTGTATAAAATATTTATGAAAATCGACTGAAAATTGTTTTTCTTCGAGTTTTGTAAATAACAAAGTTCCACATGAAAACAAACAATAACAGAAGGCTTATTGTTAATTTGTTTGCAAATCACCTAGTAAGATTTAACATAATATTGTGGACTAAATATTTTATATTTTGCTTCGTTAAAATATTAATTTCAAATTTTACAATTATATTTTCATAGTTAAATATTCTTATATTATTATGATATTTAATTTAAATTTATTACTAAGATAATTTAAAAAATGAAGATTCTCTGCCCGAAGGAAAATGAAAACCCGGCTTAGAATGTACTGATGTATAATAAATAATAAACGTAGATAGATTTATAGGTACAAACCCATAATAATACAATGTACAATACAGACAATTTGATAAAGTCTAACCTAATTAAATAATTACCAATAGTCAAATTCGTATATAACTCTAAAATAACTGAAAGCCGATAATCGAAATCAAAACCGAAATATTTTAAGAAAATTTAGCCTGAAATCAATGATTACAAATGTTTTCATTTTTTGAGCATGCTCTTTTTTTTCTGAACATTTAGGGAAAAAACATTGTATTCAATATAATTGTTGCCTCTAAAGGCGATGTTACGTTAAAATAAGTTACGCGACTTTTCATATACATTCGGGTCTATATATAAATTCTAGCTTTTCGATTTATAAAAATTACAAAAACAAATATAAGCAATAATTATGCCATAATTGTGCAAAACGGTGTAGTGCGATTTCGTGTTTTCGAAAGTGCCACAACGGCTAATTACCAATATTTTTAATATGAAACTTAGTATATAATTCTTCAATGGCGAAAACGATAAAATACAAAAAAATATATATATTTTAATTAAACTGTGCGTGTTACAATGCAGGAGCCGACGACGACTCGCAACAATGTGTGAAAATTATCTGTATAATATGAAAACAAAAACTACTTTAAAAATAATAACGTTAATACACGTAATGTTGGTAGGAAAAGCGGGGATAGCGAATTCGATTATAGCTTATTCTAAAATTAAATTTTCTCTTTTTCAGTTTAACAATAATTTTACCGTTATTAATGTATTTTCTTGTGGATTATAAGAGAACGTAACAGACAAATATCTTTACAGTCATACAGTTAAAGCATGTAAAAATTATCGATTTTATTTGGATTTAAATAAACGTCAGTAAAATTATAGCCCATAAGCGTATACGAAACATACAGTATAGTAGAATGTACCTTGAATTTATAATCATCGTGATTTTATGTTTTAGTACCTTGAAAGCTCTGAAGCATTAAAATTTTACTTACTTAAATGACTTTTTCTATACGTACACATGAGTTGCTCGATAATTATAATAACAACTATCTGAGGAAGGGTAAAATAATTTGGAGACATTTAATTGAACTTTCCGACGAATGATATATTTTTGGTTAAAGTACTCAATACGCCCAAATAACATAACTATTCATATCAAATATGCATTCCCAAATGGGATCCACTTTTGGCATACGATGTTTGAAAGATTTGTTCATGACATCGTTAATACAACGTATCAACACAAATATTGATTAATTTTTTATTTTGAAATCTGAGTATTCTGAATTCTATTATCCAAAATTAATAATATTTTTAAAAGTTTGTAAATAAAATTGATTTCGATATCTATATAAAAATGTGTTACAGGTTAGTCCTTATATATAAATTATGATTTTTCATCATTTCGATATTGATTTCGGTATTGATTCCAATTTTCAACGAGTTTTCCCTTTATATACTAGATAATATTTCTGTATATTTCTATGCAAATATATATATGTGTGTGTGTGTGTGTGTGTGTGTGTGTGTGTTATGTATTAAACGTCAATTTCGTATTTTGATTCAAATTCTTAAATTAAAAACCGTTTTTCGTTGTTTTTTTTTTATACTTTGCCAAACCGATATTTTATTACAATTACAAGTTGCAAGTAAATGTTACGTTTCTGAAAAATATGTAGTCTAATCGAATATTATTTGTTTTGATAAATAAATATCGTCATCATATTTAATGTATATAATAATTACAAAAAACCACTGAAATTTGTTTTTCTTGGCGATTAGACAAAAACATGTAACATTTTACAAAGAAGAATAACAATTATCACAGTACTTGATTAAATATTATATCAGTTGCTACTTTGATGGAAAACAATTTTGTCACTATAGGGCAGGGAGATTAAAGACAATGTTAATCAAAATATAGTATGGTGGTTTAAGTACAGAATATGTGGTTTCCTACTTGCAAGTGAACAACTATCAAATCGTTTATTATTTATTGTGATGAATAAATATTAAAAGTCATTCACTACAAAATATTAAAAATAGAACTCTGGTTAGTGATCCGTATACCAGTATGAAATATGATTATAAAATAGATCATATATCATTAAATGGTATTTCTTAAGTTATTGTGCCTTCAATAATTCTTTTTCACAATTTATCAACAACAATAAAACTTTTTTTAATATAGAATCTAATTTTTATTTATTCAAATTAATCGAATGCTTATTAAACAACAAACAAATTTTGTATGCTAATATATATATATATATATATATATATATATATATATATATATATATATGTCTATCAGTTCTGCTTAAATTATATTGAGCATTTTACAAGGTAAAATAAATTAATACTAATGTACTACAATAATAATAATATTATTATTATTCTTTTCACTTGAGTCAGCGTTTCCCTATCCAAAGTGTCGTCGTCGTTAACGAATTTTTTTCTCATTGTTTAGTCCACGGTTTTCAGTCTCTAATTTTGTTTAAATTATTATTTATATTTACAGTGATCGAAAAAATAGCGTCAAACCTAATATGTTAAAATTCATGAAAGAAGTTACATTGAGCGCAAAAATCACATTATGTTGTTAAGGAATGAATGTAAAACATTATTACAAAATAAGGATACGCATCAACTAGTTAATAAGTTTAAGTTACGTTAGAAAGTATAGTTATGAGTTAATATTAAATTATTAACGTAACCAGTTGATTTGGTATACTGTTTCTTATTAAATTATTTAGTTAAGATATCTATGAAAAAATTATTTTATCTAGTTAATATCTAGTTTTTTTGCCATATAAAGTGTATACAGAACAATACTATTTGTAAATTTACAAAATAACAATTTTTTTGATTAAAATTATGTTGATTTTTTAATTTTTCAAAATATTTTTTTACAGTATTTAAAAAAAATGAACATCTTATCCGGATTGCGAAATTAGAATTATCATTCGGCTCTACAATAACAATATGATCAAAAATCTATTCCCACAATAGCATTAATAAAATGCTGATAAATCTTTTTCCATATTTACTTTCACCAAGTGGTTGTTTTTTTATCTAAGTTATGCCTAGGTTTCAGATCTAGAATTATAGTTTTGTGTAAATACAATTATCAAACTCTCTCAAATTCCGAAAATCGCCTATCCACTGCTCAATAGAATGAATGCGTTGCCGATCCCATTAACTATGCCCAATTTACTTGTAAATATTCATTACACAAATAAATAATAATAATAAATTAATACGAATTTCATTTTGTAATTTTCTTTTCCTCCTAAGGAGTCCAAAACCCTCATCCGGATTACAAAATTAGATACTCGCGAAATCATTCCTACAGGTTGAATGTGTATACGATCGAGAAACACTGACTTACGTAAGTATACTTATATATTTTTTATTTATGCTAAATTCGTCTTTTCGTCTTCGCTTATATATGTTTAAACGCAATAATGTTCTAAAATTATGTGAACTACCTTCAGTTAGGCGTTCAAAATGTTTATCTCGATAAACAATAAAATGACGAAACTTTATTCTATTACACAGTATTATAGGTACTTAATATCAAAATAAATTATGAAAACATTTTTTTGAAAAATACGCGTTCACATCAAATGTTGAATATTTCTCTAACGTCGTGTATAGTCTTGTTGTGGTGATTGTGGTTAGTAGACTTCTTCAGTTTCGCCACCATTTTCAATGTGCCATTAGTCCTTTTACACGTGATGAAATGACACTGTTCCTTTCTCGTAGCAGATCTCCTTACTTGAGCCAACTGTTTCGCGACCGATGGAGGCAATATAATTTCCATCATTCTACAATACAATAAAAAAACCAATAAAGTCACGGATTAGTTATCACAAAGTCAATATCTCAAACAAACTGTAGGTCTGTGGAAAGTCTGTGGAGGAATAATAACAATTATACATAATCTCATGGATAGCAACTTTTAAAAACGAAATGTTATGAAATATTTTATTAACACGTGATGTTTTCATAACACCTATAAAGAAATAAACAAAGGATTTAAAATTATGGAAGTCTGCGACTTTTGTATAATACAACATAAAAAGTGTATTTTAAAAAAAACACATTGACGAATTGAAATTGACACGTGTGGAATAAAATTTGAACCGTTTATAGAAAGGTCCAGAAAAAACGAACGCCGAGGGAAAACACAAAAAAGTGAAGACGTATTCATGTGAAGTTTGTATGAAATCCTTGGCACACGGTTCAAGTTTAACGACGATACACAGTATATGACGATACACAGTGGAGAAAACCCATATTCATGTGATTTTGTATGAAATCCTTTACACATAGTAGCAATTTAACGAAACACATGAGGACCTACAGCGGAAAATTTTATTGGACGATTGATGACGTTTAATGACTTCGAATTACGATTCATTAAAAAACATATCTACGTATCTACTGAAATTAGACGGATTAATTTTCATTTTTAATTACAATTACCGTCTTACGTCTGTATTTTTCGGTTTTTATCGGTTTTTAGGCGGTCCGTGGATAGCGTTTTGATATTCGATTTTTGTACACCGGAGCCGGTTTATTATTTACATGCGAAACGCACGAAGTGCAACGCTCCCGCACGTGGCATGCCCGCGCACAAGTCACTATTATTATTATATTAATTATTGACGGTCGATATTTATGATGAGAGACCATCGACGTTTTGTTGTCAACCGCACCGATCGACATCGTTGGCGTGATAACGATTCCGAAAACAGATTTGTATTCGACGTGACGTCCACTCGAGAACGACTTTTATATTTTTATTGTGTGTTATCAACAAAACGTATTGCAAAACGAGACGTTCGTGTACGAAGTAAGACGTTCCGCCTCACTCGGCTGACCCACTGCCCGAAGTATTGCCGGTAACGACTTTCCGGTCAGTAGAGTGGGTGCATTGTGCCGATTTTAACGGTAATAAAAATAATAATAATAGTAAAAACGTAAAAGCACCTGATGGGTTTGCTTCCCACTTTCATGGAGCGCATGGCTCGGCCGAACTCGCAGGCGATCCTCTCGCTGCAGTCCTTGCCGTCGATCGACTCGGTGACCAGTTTGGTGAGCGCGGCCAGCTCGTCCGGCGCGCGCTTCAGCACCGACTTGGACGTCAACAGCGGTATAGGCAGCCGCGGCACGAACATGAGCGCGCTGAGGAACACCACCGCGACGCCCACGAACCCGGCCATGGCCACGAACAGCGGCTCCACCCGGGACTTGGTCATCTGGTTGCCGTCCGCGTGCATCGTGTCCACCGCCGTGGACTGGGCCGGCGGCTGCGCGCCTTGGCCGTTGCCGTTCTGGTGGCATCTGCTGCGGCCCATTGCCGTTGCCGTTCGGTTGCATCTGCTGCAGCCCCTTGTTGTCCAGCGGGTAAAAGAAGAAATTGTATCCGGATATCGTCGCGTCCGGTTTCGTCGATCCGTCTGCGTTCGTTCGTGCACACCGTTATTGTTACGTTTCACATAACATGCAATTGTTTTTTTTAAACGGCCGAGATGACCGCTGGCCAGTATTGAACCATATTCGGCTTTCAAAATCAATCTTTGGACACTATTGAAAATCGTGATAATATATGTGCGCGTCTACTGAACCAAATACGTCGCTTGGAATCACGACGAAGAAAAAGAACCGTTTAGTTCTGAGGCAATCGGATGTGTCTGTAGTTTTTCGAGCTACAAACTCCAAACGATTCAAATAGAAAACTAACTATCGATTTCAGACATATTATTTTTTTTTTATTTACTACTGTTAGAATATTATATGATAAATATTGTATTCAATTTTCAGGTCCTAAAAGTCAACATTTTATAAAAATAAAAACAAAATTTTACCCAGTAAAACGTATTGTTTTCTCGGGAATTGCTGAACATTTTTCCAAACTGACGCGCATCACGTTATCGCAATTTGTATCACGTGGCAATACGCCATAATACTCACAATACTCGTTAATATAAAAATTATATGCTAATACGTTGAAAATCACATAACTGTGTATTTCATAATCCAAAACTTCAATTTACCCGAAAGAGCATCGATTATGTTTTGCGGTATCGAATTGCTGAATTGCTGTCCTTGTGAAACAATTCTGTTTTGTGTTTCCGACACTTGCGAGAATGACGATTCGGATTGGTGTCTGTTGGCGTTCGGATGATTCTGTAAGTATCGTAACAACAAACGTAAAACGTGAGCGAAAAGTGTTTTGGGGAGGAAAAAAATTAAAAACGCCCCGGTCCTCTGTTATTTTAACATGCGTATACTGTACGTGTGTACTCTCACGTACGTTTTGTCCGTAACCGATAGGCAGTTTCGACAGCATTTGTATGTCGTTGCCGTGATTTGGATACGGGACGTCATCGGGTATGTATTCCTCGACGTCGATCCGGTCGTTAATTATCTTGCGGGTGAGTTTGGGCAAGTTACCGATCACGTTTTTGAGGAATTCGGCGCCTGCCGGGCTGTTGTTGCCGCCGATCGCAGTCGAGCACGTTAATGTTTGTATCGCGAAAACGCATACGACCACTGTCCGTAGACTCTTGCCGTACCTGGTCGAAAAGCAAATCGAAACGATAATAATTAATGGAACGCTGTCGTGCTGTTTGTAGCGGCTATACAACGGAAATCACGTCTTGATTTTTACTAATAAGCGAAAACACGATCAAATAATAATTTTAAAATTTTTAATTTATAAACCGTACTACAAAATTCGATTTTATTGGTTTTTCTGAGTGAATATCATCTCTTATGTTTAAAAGTATACTTTTAAATTGTATTTTGTACATTATAATTTTAAACGTGTTGGTTGTATCAATTAACCGTAGAAAACCGTCGAAAAATTGTTCAACTTTAAAATCGTTTCTAGAGATTATAGAGTTATATACAATTATTTATTTATTATCTGTTATCAGATGATATAATATTATTGTGGGCGTTTGAAGTAATAGATGAATCGTGAACCACGATCAGAAGCGTGCCAAGAATTTTTCTTTTGGGTGCAATTCAAATTCAAATACCAAATAATACAATTATAAGTAATTGCCTTGCTTATTGAAAAAAAAACCACGAAATTAGGTTGCAAGCAGAAAGGACGTGTGAACTCGTGCCCTTGACCGTGAACCACGCGTTAGTTTCTTACCATTTTTACATAACGATATATAATATGTATACACGAATATGTACATTATAATATTAACTATGCAATTGTTATATTGTCCTTTTTGCCGGTGTGTTCGTTTTAAGTAAAAATCTATATTATTATTATACGAGTACGTCGACGTGTTGGTAGTTCTACAGACGATGACGTGTTTAATCGTTTCACGCGATGGTTTAGACAACGAAACCGACTTATATCAATAACTCGTAGTGTTGTACAGATTGGAAACGTGATTTCTCCTTGTCTATTATTGAATATAAAAATCGTCGGCAATAACTGACGTACGTTCGTCATTGAAATTACCTCGTGTACATTATAATAATTATAACAATAATATTATCTTATAATAGAAACGTCAACCGTCAATTCTCGATTCCAGTTTCTTCGAGCGCGCGATAATACAATACAATATATATATATATATATATATTCCGCGGGAGTCATACGCGTACCTATGTCCGCCGAAACAAGAAACGGCGATTGTTAATCAGTAATCATATTTATTTTATTTATTTATTAATTTTTTTTAATTAGTCATACGACGCACACATAATAGACATTTTTACCAATTCAAATGTCGTGTAAACAATGAAATGATACTTTCTACGCGCGCCATCGTCCGTACACACAATACGCTAAACACGTCTGTACAATATATTTCGTTACATTATTCTCGCACACATATCGACTATGTACACCTGTGAACTAATTAATAGTTATATTCGATAATATAAAATATTGTTTACGCGACTGTTGAGAAGTACTATTGAATTTGCACGGTCCCGCGGGGGCTATCAAAGTAACGTGGTATTTTTTTTTCTCTACTTAAAATGATAGCCACGCGTCCCGCCTCGGGATTCATACACGACCGAATACTATATAAGGCTATACGAGACGCGAATGATGAAAACGAAAAGTTTTGTGAAAACCATAATACTATATACAGTTGTGTACTCTCTCACCACCGCTAACCGCCGCTCATAACGACCACGCACACTGACGACGCCGTTACTATTATAATTATATATTTTTTAATTATTATTATTATTATTACTACTAAAAATAAACATACTCAAACGTGTTCAATCATACTTAAATAAACTCAAACATACTCAAGCATAGCGAAATAAATAATACGGATATAATTGCGAACGGCACGCTTAACGTTATCCAGAGATTTGAAATAATTATTGAAAACAAACGATTTATTTATTTATTTATTTTATTTTTTGTTATTTAGATGTAGATTAATAAATAATTTTCGTGAGATCGCAGACCATACGCATAGAGCGGCATACTATGCAAACCCCGTGCGCGTGACGTTTTCGAAATGTTCGACTATTCGACATCACACTTGTGACGTGTGCGCGACATGGACAATACACTTTCTACGCTTTTTCTGCTCCCGAAACGACAACGCGTGCAAACGACGTGTAATAATATTCGCCGTTCGCGAATACCGAACACCCGCGTGTCTCTCGTTCACGTGTTCTTGAGTGCACATCAAAATTACATCCGAAAACGACGGCAACAATTATCATCGGTTCCGGATTCAAATACGTATCGCCAGAACCGTTGCCCGTGAAAATATAATATAGACGGGCACGCGATTACATTGTCCACGACGCCATAATAAACGTTTCATTATTTGTTTTCTCTTTCGCAATGAACCGCGAACACCGCGAAAACAGCGTGCATTCGTCTACGCGACGATTGACTACGGTTACACCGTTGAAGGCAGTGAGTACGGATTTACACGGAGCGACGGGGTTGAACAGGTGAAATTTTATTACGGATTTTGCGTTTCTAGGGAGGTTTTCTGAGATCCGCATGATAATACGTGATGTTATACAATGACGTGATTCGATTGACCAGCCACGTATATTTTTACGTTTAAACAAAAAAACGGATTGTTATTTTATTCGCCTCTAATCATAATATTTCCTAAATACGTTTTTCGCCGTTTATGATAAGAAATTGCTGACAGAAACATGAATATTTCAAATGTTTCAAATGTTCGTGGTAGTTACGTTCCATTTTTTCCAACTGGCAAGGCGACAATCAAAATCTGATATTAAAAAAAAATACCTAAATAATTATAAAAATGATGCCTGTCCTAATTCCTTTTCGTCGCGTGTACGTCCCTGATACGTATGGACGCATCATCGGATTTAAAATTAGTATTATCAAAAAATTATTTTTAATAACGTTAACTGAAATTCGAAATGTTATTCGAATACTGAGTACAGAATACAGAATACTGAGTACTAATACTAAATACATGTGAATTTGTGTTTATAATTTTTTTTTAATTATGTCAAATTGAAAAAAACATTTTACAGTTTTAACTTTTATTGCGGCTAGGCCGGGCGCACAACAGACAATAACATTATAAATAATTCTAAAATTAAATGTTGTTTTTGTGAAATTTACGGACTCGAATGAATAACTTCACATATAATATAATATACGGTTATTAATTTGTTACGGATATTACAAAACATGATCTCGCGATATAATTTACAGTTTCAGCTCAACGTCGTCGTTTAATGCAAATTATTTCCAAATTTATAATATTTTTAAACAAATCATTTCGAAAATGTTGACGACTCGTAAAGTTTGTAAGCCGTCTATACAATTATTTAGCGCTTCCGTCCAAAGAACGTCAGCTTAGATGCGCAGCCAGTGGATATACATTTGAATTATTTTATATCGATGTATATCGTATGTAAGTAAAAAATCTGGACATTTTTTTTCGAAATGTAAACCGTAATATTTGTCAACTTTAAAAGGATTTAGATGTTACTGTTATTTTTTGCTATAAAAATATTTTAACGGATAAAAATGTTAAGTTAATTTTTTCTCAATTAATTATTAACTTTTGAAGTTAATACAAGAAACATAGGTAATTTTAACTTCTTTGTTGTATTAACTTAATTTTCAGCAAATTAAAAATGAATTCATCAACTTGCCCAGATTTTTATATTGAAGGAGAATACTCAACATATGCCTAACGAAAAATACACTTTTTTCTTCCAAAATATTATTGACGACATTATCAATTTTTTTTAAAAAAAATCTTAGTACGAGATAACATTAATAGTACGCCAGGTTTGAGAAACTCCATCTCGATCATATATATATATAGGACCGCGAAAGTCGCCGAAAAGAGGTTTATGGACGTTTTTCAGACGTAATAAAAATAATCTAAACAACAATAAAATATATATTTAATTGACACACGGTACGCCATTATTGAACAAACATCGTTATTCGTTTAATTGCGCGTGATAACTTTTTACGTGCGATTCGCATTCACTTTGTAAAAAATAATAATCGTGTATTCGGCTATTAACGCCGTTCAACAGTCTCGGTATGTATTGTGTCACGCTCAAACGTCGAGCAATAAAATTCGTCTCCGCTCGACACGGATAATTTCTACAACCCGGTTTTACGATAATGTCCGTTTTGTTTTTCTCGACGTCGAAATCCAATACGTAAAAGACTTCACCGGGTAGTATTCGCTTTTAATCGTTCCGCGCGCTCACGCCACTAAACCACGGTGTCATCTAAATTGATTTGATTTTACCTCGTGACCTCGCAATCGTCGTCATCGTATTACACGAGTGGAATTTTAATTTTAAATACGTACCGAGCCGCGGGCGCTGTGGACGAGTTATACTTAGACAGAGTTATTTAAACACGAAGTATTATTACGAATTTGAAAGCAATTGTAAATTTTAAAAAATAACTAATTGAGTACGGCTCGGATGTTGCTGATCTTTTGTCTACAGTTTGAATTGATTGCTAAATACGTTTTCATTCGTTTCATGCAAGTACGCGTTGAAATCTAAAAAATGTTAGCATGATTTCTTGTAATTTTTGTTTTTTTTTTTTTTTTTTAAATTTGTTAACGTTTTAAATATTTATTTAAACGTGCTATATTTTTAAACTTTCCGTAGAAAATACAATAAGACCAACGCCGTCCACCAGACGAAATATTATACATATATATATATATATTTTTTTTTTGTACACCACTACAATCAATTATTTTTTGTTACTTCGGCGGCATTGATTTATATATAAAAAAAAACGATTCTGAATGACGCCGCCAGTAATTGATCAACATCAATATAAGTAATATGATAAATTTCGTTCAAACATAGTATTGCCCGCGTCCGAAAACGGACATGTTGATAACTTTACGGGGTTTTCAATATTTTTTTGAATAGTTTTTTCATAAACATTTAAGGGAACTACTATGAAAGTCGAAAATCGTGTCGAATAGTATATCTACCGGATAAAATATGTCACCGGAAGTCAACGCACGTCGCGACCGAGCACTGCGACAAAAAATCGTGTTCACAGAATAAATTGTCAAAAGTGAACGATCCGCGGACGATGTGGATGTCGGTACGTGTTGTATTATTATTCTAAACTTGAAAACGGCGATAAATCATTGTGTTCGAAAAACGATCCTGCACGGCGATACTTTTTGTTCTTGGTAGATTTTCGAAACTCAAGCGCAAAAATAAACACATATACAAAACGGATGTTTTACTTTTTAGAAAAAAGCCCGTACATTTTACTTGTGTTTAATAGAACTAATGAGATAATGGAAAACGATGTCAAATGAGTTACCAACTAGATACACTTCGCCACTAGAAAGTATAAAGATCAATGGATCACTCCTTCCCCACGAAAAAGTGTTTACAGACCAAAAAAAAAAAAACACATCGTCGTTACAATCAATACATTCTTCGCTCTGCTCCGAATCTAAAATCGAACGTAATATTGTATTGTCGTCCGTTGAAAGACATTTGACCGTGTCCGAGTTCAATTTTGTTGTACGCCTCCCAAATATTTAAGAAAATGTATATGCTTACATTATGTCTACGTTGTATTTGTTTGTTTATTTGATTATTTATCAACTAACTGAAAACCAAAAATTTCGTATAATCCGGTTGTTAACGTTACCTAATCGTGATGAATATTTAAAATGAACTCGTTACATGTTCACGCAAAATTAAATAATTTACAAACCAACACTAAGAGTACGTATAGTAATTGTTCAGTCATTGTGTTATGGTATCGGAAAACCGCGAACGATTAGAAAATCTAAATACGGTTCTAAACTAATACAATTTGGAAATCATTTGTACACGCATATTTAAGTACGTGGAAAATAATATCCTATCCGAATAACGACCAATAATTACGCGTATCCACATATAATTATCAGCTCGATTTCCATAATAATAATAACAACAGTCGACGATTATACCACAATTCAGATGGTTTGGATACCGTAAAATATTACAAATAATTAGTGTTGTCCAATACAGATCGTATTAATATGTAATTACGTACCTAAATCAGGCTGTTAAACGACTCTCGTACGTTATGGCGTTCGATTTTATCGGCATTTATTTATTTTCTCGAGTTTCGTGTTATCGCCCGATCGCGTCGTGTACAAACCAGTCGAAAAAAAGTACGTACGATTATCTAACGGTATTTATTCTCGACGAACACATACGAGTAATACGAAAAACGGCGGGTTTTTTTTCTTTCTAGGTTTTATACCCGTACATAAGATTTTTTTTCTCTCTAAACAAAAAAAAAAAAAACTCCGCGATTGGTTTTCGTTTTCAATTTTACTTTTTCTAAGAGATTCGTTTTTCAATCATTCGTTGGACGACTACTTGTTGTACGGCGTACGTGGGTAACGCTTATGAGGCCAAGTGAAATCTATAAGGTACGCAAGATGTCGTGCACGGGAAATATACGCGCCGGAACCCGTTTCATTCCGTTTGGTCTAAATCCAACTATTTTGTTTTTCGGTTTGGCATCGACACGACACGAATGGAATGGAAAAACCATATGTAGCAAACAAGTGACGTCCAAGAGAAGAAAAAAAAAATGTTTTACCACAATGCAGCGGTACGAGTGTTTTTCTATTTATTACGTTCGTTTTGCCGGACGGAACCGTTGAACATATTTATACGTACGCGCGATGATGAAATCTAATCAAAAAAATATCATTAAAACTAATACGTTCGGTCTTAAAACTAAACATTGTAAAAAACGCATCGAATCGTGTGCGCTACTTTACGAGCGTGTTATACACGGACAGAGATTTCAGAGTTGTATTATTATTATTATTATTATTATTATAGCTTTTCAAATTCGAAAACAATGATAAATCATTGTGTCGGAAAATAAAAACGAATGCGCGTGCATGGAATTCAACCGATCACTACTACACGAAAACACGTTCGCAGACAAAAACAATTTTTTTTTTTTTTTTACTTTTTTTATGTGCTTTTTGTATCCTATTCACTTTGCTCGGGATCTAAAACGATAAAATTATTTTGTTATTTCTGATAACACGGAAGTTGATAGCTGAACGATTAATTGGTGGATTTGTAGCAAACGTTGCGCATCGTTCGTTCTTACGCATATAGTTTTCTTAACAGTTAGTTTACAAAGTTCGAATCGCAAACGTGTGACTATTGGTTATGTAGGTTATTTGTAATTCTTTTTCATTGCGTTCCATGATGTTTTTATCGATCGTTTAAAAATTTATTTTATGTGCTTTTATGGTTGATTCTTGATTTCCGGTCTTTTCGCATAATCGACACGGACACGATACACATGCGTACGCTGAATTACGCGTAACTGTAGCGCTGTGCTTCGCTTGACGTCAGGTATAAAAACAGCTCGAGCAGACACTGAAATAACCTAGCCCGCAAGTCACGTTTTGTTTCGTTAAACTTTTCAGAGAATTTCAACGCAGCTCATACTGAATTTCCGGAGGGTTTTTCGGTGCGTTGCGGCGATGACAACAATCGGTCGTCCGGTTCCTGCGTGGCCCGTTTGCATGATCCACGTAATTGACTATTGACAAAATCGAGTCGATTCGCCGACGATAATCGTTATTAATTTGCAAACCGGTTCGCGCGGATAAGATACCCGGCCGCGGGGCGCCGAAAGGAAGGTTTCGTAAAACAATTCGCGAACGGTAATGACCTCCCGCGGGCGACGGGCATAATTTATTCGGACGATTTATTTGCCCGTGTGAATCATTCGGACCGGTAAGTACGTGCGCGAATAAAATCCGTTACGCCGGTTCGCACATTCCCATTACTCGAATCCCGGTAACCAGACAGGTCCACGACCCAAACGATTCATTCATTCGGCATTGGACGATCGACAACGTTCAACTCGAATTTCAAATGCTGAGAATTCGGATGGTTTTCGAAAAATCGCAATTATCGTTTCCAATAAAACGATAAGTGTCGATCTTACTACGACTTTGAAAACACTTCTGACGTGGTCTCTATAACCGATCGAGGGCAATAATGTAGTTTTATAGGCGTTCGTTCATTAGATAAGTGCTAATAAAGATTTATGGTACGATTGTCAAATATGTTTTAAATACAATATGGTTATAATGTTTAATTCGCATATATTTGAATTTTTGTTTTTTAACAATGACGATTTGTCCGAGGAAATGTACATCGCAACATACATATTCGTTTGAAATTAGCTAAATTTCGTCAAATAGAACCAGTCAAACATTCAAACTTTCGCCTGTAACTTCCTTAGCTAACTTAGATTTGCAGTCTATATGCTCGGACCGGCTACATTATTTTCAATACAAGTATATATTAACCAATAACATATTTTAAACATGGAAAATAATATTATTCAAATAAATTAAATACTAAATATGCGTGTTATCACATTAAACACTACATGCGTACGTATTATATTATTCGAAAATAATAATAACGTGAAATAATATACATACAACCAAGTCTTATCGAAAGTCGTATTCGTATTAAACGCGACGCGTACATTTCCGTTATATTCATAAGAAATACTTTTCGCGAGTAAGATACAAAACGGTGAACGTATTTTTATTTTACGTTCATGAAAACTACGTAGGTAGTACCAGGTAGGTAGTAGTTTTACCTAAAAAAAATATGCATAATTCGGTTTGTGATATACTTTGCATTTGCGTATATTCGCCGTGCACATGGGGGGGGGGGGTCTTTAACGTTCTCAAACAATTTACTATTTACCGAAGTCTCGTGCGCATAATAAAACGTCCAAGTATACATTAAATCAAAATAAAAAAAACCGACGCGATCAATTCGATAGCCATGATATGACGACGATGTGTTTGAATTCATAATGAAGTTTCGCGTTATAATCTTTCATCGTGGCGATGGATTCGTGAGACGGGACATCGTGTGAGATAGTTCCGTCAGAAATTGTTCGTTCCTTTACCGGCTGACGTGCACGTGTCTGACATAATATATTTAATATGACGGTGACGAATACGTGAAAACGATCGTCGCGTTCTTAATTATCGACCCCCCCCCACCTCCACCAGACAGCGGACAACCGATTTGAAAACGTTTTTCCGTACTGTTATGGACGCGTAAAAAACGTTCGTTGTCGTTTGACGGGTTTCGCAGACTGACCGGCGGGTCAACCGAGAAAATTCGAGAACGACGGTCGCGCGTTCAACACCGTTGCCGTGCGCATTTTAAGGTTTTTTAACCGTAACTCGGCGGCGGCAATTCGTGAGTCGGTAGTTTTTCAATTTTGTGAAAACACATATCCGTACTTCATTCGATATGCCCCGCTTGGAATAATTTTGGTGGGAAACACTTCAGAACAAAAATCAAAGAGGTGATGTTAAGCTAGTGCACTGGCCGGACGATTTTAACGGGATATCGATTTTACTCGATTTCATAGCCGTTGAAAAACGTGTAAAACCAAGAACTTAAATAATTAATCGTTAAAATCAGTATTTCAGGAAATCGTAACAAACGTTAAACTCGTACTTAGCCAACACTTTCAAAACACGGAAGGTGCGGAAGGTCTTATAATACACGTACGAATACGAGCGTTGCGGCCACTTAAGGTTACGCGCTAAGTCGCCGTCGCCGCGAAACGGTCGACCTGAGAACCAAGCCGATGGTTTTACCGTACGGCCGGTGGAAACGGTTGTCGAGTATTTACGTACCGTGAGATCGACAACGTTTCCGTTTTGAAACTCTGGTACGGTCTCGTTTCGTGTAAAGCGGTACTTCGGACGAGACCGCTGTTTTGTTCCATCCTGTCCGCGAATCTAGCGAAACGGGCGGGTCAAAACGTTTTCATTTTCGTCTTAGCACGACGACAAAACTGTGTAACGATAGAAAAGTGGACGCGTCGAGCGCGTCGGAAAACACAGGTTACCTTGTTTTGGTATTGTTCGCCGACCGAATAATAAGTTATACACGGTGGCGAGTGGAAAAACCACTCGTACTTGATTGCCTACTTGATTAAATGTGTCATCGAATCGGTACATTTCTCGATAACGCCAGACACGTTTTGAGCGTTTAGTGTCTCGGCGTGTGAGAATTGGTGAGAAAGAAAAAAATTAAAAACCACCGACGTTGCGTTACGAACAGTTTCGACGTGCGAATAGAAAACACGCGAACCGTAAATAATGGAATTCGACGGTTCAGACTCAAACTCAAATTCTAATTCGGTCTCGGATTTAATCTCGGATTCGTTACGTATTACAACGAGAATTCCGGACACACATTTCGCGCGTGGAAGGTTAGGTCTCCGATTACAATTAGCAGCCGATTTAAATGAGCGTTGGCCGCGTTGATTCGAAAACAATGATACGAATCGTGTCACTTTGCGCGTATGAAAAATACATTTTTTCGGCGTTTAATTCTCCGGGATAAAAACGACGAAGACGGCCAACAAATTTTTTTTTACACGAGTTAATATTTTTTATGTAGAACATTAAAACCTGTCTATTGTGATGTTCGTGGAATTTTTTTTTTGGAAACGTGAACTACAAGACCTAACGTTATCTTTACGTGAGAGTACTCCAGCCAAGCATTGGTCTCTGGATACGGATGCATCCGATTTCCAATGATTTGGCTAAACAATACATTATTAGTAGTATACATTAAGCGTCCATGTTACGATATATGTACATAAATATAACCATGTGGTTAGCGTTAAAACATAACGGTTAACGAATAAAAAAATAAAAAAGCTTATCACCGCCAACGTATTCAATCCGTTAACACGAATACAACCGGAGAACGCGGTGACGCGGAAAATAACTTTACGGTAAAACGCTAGGACGAAGAGTAAATATTAAAGCGTTCAAAAAACCAAAAAAAAACGAATTATACGTGTACGTGTTTATTTATGTACGCGGGCACACCAGAACCGTGAATTCCAAAAATCAAATCGTACGTGAACCGGTGCGAGCGGGGTTGGGGGGGGGGTGAGGAACAATCTAAAAAAAAAAAAAAATAAACGACCGATCCAAAAAAGACGACGACGGTGAACAAAACGACGGCATACTCACGGTTGAATCATTTCCGCGGCGGTCGGAACTTCAATCTCGTTGCCGCGCCGGGGATCGGGACGTCGACACAAAACGAATCGGGGAAAAAATGTGTCGCGAGAAAAGGATTTCGCGCGCGTACCTGTTGCCGTCGGTGGACGTGGACGACTGCGTGCGCGAGCGGAAAGGACGAACGTTTGCGGACGGCCGACGGACGCCAACTGACACGCCGGGCGTTCGTACGAGAATACGCCAGAAAGACGACCCGAAACACGTATACACGTGAACGTGTTATTATTATTGTTTTTATTATTATTATTATTATTATTCTTGTTGTTATTATTATTATTATTATTATTATTATTATTATTGGTATTGGTATTACGGACGGCGGCGATGCGACAATAAAGTCGCGGTGGACGCGCGTCTGCGTTATAAGGTGCCTTATATCTGGGTCAAGCGTGCCGGACGTTCGATCCGTAACTGGTTTTCGTGACACTGTGGCCTATAAACGATAATTTTCGATATACGTATGTGTTGTTGTTGTTGTCGGTTTTTTCTTTTTTTATATATAATATATATATATATATATATGCCCGGACGCGTCCAAAAAACGTATATACACGTCTCCTGCGTTTAATCATCATCATTATTATTATTATTATTATTATTATTATTATTATTATTATCAATACGTACCGATTTTACTCTTACCGCTTTACTTTGAACGCGACGGCTAGTCGTCCGTGTCTCCCCCCCCCCCCCCCTCGACCGTCGTTCCCGACCCCCTCCTCCCCCGAAAATTTACACAATGACGATGTCGCGTGCACGCAATTTTCAAATCCTACGATATATCGTTTAACGATTTGAATCGCGTCCGGACGTCACGTCGACGTCGATGTATGAAATCACGAACATTTCGTACGTTATTGCGGCTTAAAACGAAAACAAAATAATCATTTAAATCCGATATTTTACCGTCCGTTTCATGTGCCGATCGAATACTGCACGGCGACAGTCCTGTAACGGATCCGACACCATACAACAAATACACTCGACACTGTGGACATCCACTTCACGAGAAAACTGTCCGCACGACGGAACGAACTTCCGTTGCCCGCAGGACGCGTATGTTGTTCGCCGTACGAAAATGTCGTAACTTTTCACGAAATCATTCGTTCGGATTAGATTTTATACGAATGCTCGAGGACGCTTTTAATAGGATTTTTTTTTTATTGTAATTTGTATATAAATCTAAATAAATAATTCTAATAATAATAATAATTTGAACTCAACGTATTTATCAAATATTTTACTATGATGCCGTTTAATCGTTCAAATGTATTTATATTATTTTTTCTCAAGTTAAGGACTCAACAACTTTATATGTCATCGAATTGTATATTACAATTCGATATTGCGAAACATTATTGGATTAATGACGAATGAAATTAATTAATTAATAAAATATAGTTAATATAAAACAACGTTTTAATTTTTTTATATGTATACTTATTTTATAAGTATGTGTGGATTACTCAAAACGTTAGCAGACGCAAAATCACGAAAATAGTACTCGTCATATGAAGCCAACACAATGCAACAAATGCACCATTGCACACAATTTAATTTTAATATCAACCGACCACGACCATGTTGTTAATTTGTTATACGGTTGATTCTCGTTTAGTTTCTTGTATTTGATCACTCCATCTTGAAACTCAATTACTATTATTATTAATATTAGTACCATTGACAATTCGAAGTTTATTGCCAATTTTAATTGTATTCGGATAATTTAACGGAAAACAACATTGACACTCTTAAGTCCAGTGCAATTACAATTGGCTTATAAATTGGAAGAAAAAACACGATTTTCGAACAATTTGCTGGAAAAGCGCTTCGATAGATCCAAATTACTTTTTTGTTTTTCAAGTATATTTAACGCGATCTATACGTTTCTGTAGACGAAAAATTGTAAATTCCTACTAAAATATATTTATATATATATATATGGTTATTAAATTATTATTATTTCTAACGTAGTTTACTATCATCCGATATTACAAAGTCGTATTGCGTTTGTTGTTTCGGAATTTCAGGTAAATACAGTTTATTATGTAAAATCGATTATTCCACGGGATCTGTATGAATCACTGTTTACGTGTTCGATCACTCGAGAACGGGTGTTCGAACGTGAATACAAGTTTTCGAAACTCGAGTATGTATAAAAATTTACTTTATTAACTGTATGTGTTGTTGTCACAGCATCGCGATCGTTTAGAAAGTTTTATACTAATGATCAATGAATGGAATGAAAGATGTCTGTGTAACTGTATATATATATAAACATATATTGTTTTCAATATTATTACTGTATTTTTAAAGAATTTATTAAGATGTTGTTGCTTTAATCAAGCCCTTTACCTTTAGTTTAAACCAGACATAAACTATACGTTTAAAAAGTATATATTTGTACGTCATACGTTACGTTCTAATATGAGGTATGTTTTGTATATGCTCATATATAATTTCAGTAAGACAATAATTATTTTTAACTTGTTAAAATTAAGTTGGTATTTTTTTTAACCGGTTTAAAATTTAAAGTCAATTACAAATTCAAATATATCAATTGAATTAGAAGTCAAGTTAACAAAATACTATTGACCTTGCTCAAGTTAATTTTTTTTAGTCGTCCGTTTGATTTTTATTTGTATGAAGAAATTAGTTTATACAAATACATTTTTTATGTTTAATATCCACCCTTGCGTATTTGATGTTTCATTTCTGAAAATTTCATTCGTGAACAAGTTCTCACGTGAATTGAGATTCACGTCGAATTGTTATTTTGTGCGTAGTATTGTGTTGTCAACCGTTTTCGAATGTAAAATAATAATAGTTGTACATTTATAAGACTAATATTGTTTTATGGTTACATGAAGTAGATGGTTTTATGATGACAATAGGTAATAGTTGAAACATTTTTTCAGCTTATAAAGAAATGTATTTTCCTATGAAAAAAAATCGATAAAACAAAACGATATTTTTATTTGTTTTTATTGTGAAACGTACGTCCTTCATCAGTGAATACTATACATTAAATATTGAAGCCACTCATAAACTTACACACCGATCAGCTATTTAGTACCTATTATCGCGAAAGTAAAATAATAATAATAATAATAACAATTTCCGCTATATTGTTATTTGATACACGGTTTGTTTACTGTAACAAACACAACTATGCGTGACAGTCGATCCATTAAAAGCGCACATCGCGCATTGAACTCGCATTGTTCGTAAAATTATTATGTGTATAAAATATTATATTTGATAAGCTATTGATGAGGATACTCTAAACTGCAGCTGAAGTTTCAGTGGCCACTATTCGTCGAAATATTTCTGGAAATAAAAAACTCTCAATGAATAATACAAATTTCAAAAATAATTTAAACCAATCCTTATATATGTACTATATATTTACTGGGAAACTATAAATTATTAATATAAATAAATTATTTCGTGCGTCGCATTTGTATTTAAAAAATCTTTTTTATGAATGCTAGATTTTTATGTGATTTCGAATTTTTTTTTTAAATTTGTGTAGTCCTAAAACATTTGTTTACGTGTTTAAATAGTTGTTTAGTATTTTTTTATCGTTTTGTCGTTTTATTGATTTACGACGTTTTAAACTATTTTAATTGCATGAACAATAAGTTCATAAGTTCATGTCGTGTATTAAATGTGATTAATTTCGTTCAATGAAAATTCAACTTTTAGCTTCTGAGCAAATTGAATAGATCTGTAAAATTTTAACCGTATTTTGAAACGACAAGTGAAATCTCTTTGTTTCCTGCTCAGTTCTCAATATAAATATAGAATATATTTATATAGCACTATAACACTCATAATCATATTTGTACAATTATCAGACGAAAACAATAACTCCTAACGAATATGAAGTTACCATAGTGTATTTATACTCTCCGATGGCAAATAATCCGAGAGATATAACCGTCCTAGTACATTTATACACCGAATCAGAGACGTGTATAGAGACTAGGGTGTCCGTTAATTTACAAATATTTTCGAATTAACTTCGTAACCCCTTAAATTTTTTCCTTTTTATAAATGAATACTTATCCTAAAATTTCAAACGTTTATGTTTACATTAACCCATGCCGCCGACCCTCTAAGTTTTGAAAATTCGTGTTTTTTTAAAAAGTTTACTTATTTTTCGATTTATCTAATTACACCCAACTTATAGAAAAAAAAATTAATATATTTAAATAGCCATAAAAGTATGTTTTACAAAAGAGGTTATTTCTATTTTTTACTCACTACTCATTTTAAATGTACAAAGTAACATAAATATGAAAAAATGACAAAACAATACGTATTTTGAAAATTATTGAGGGTTTTCTTAATATATATTATGAACTATTCCTTGAAACTTGAAATTAGTAATTTTTAAAAAATTTAATTATACATTATTTTACAAAATGACATTAGATATACCAACTGATATTTATAATTTTTACATTAATACATTTTGTTTTAGCGTCTCTTTAGTCGTATTTGAAAAGGATTGTCGATGAGCTTGAACACATTGTAAAATATATTGTTGCTGTTCCTCATTTGTTGTCAAGATATTTTTAAAATTTTTACAACTTTCACACTCCTCTCTGCTGTATCGTTTACAACCTTAATGTGTCCTAGAACCCTTTTTCCATTCTTATAATGTTCATCAAATGGCCATTCTTTTGGATTTTTCTTCAAAAATTTTTTATTGATTTTGAACATGTTAAAAATATTTAAACTGGTCTCTGATACGAAGTAATTTATTTCATTTTCTGAAAATTAATAAAGACAACATTCTAAAAAAAATTATATTTTCATTTTCAATATTAGGCAAAATAATAGGCACAAACCTATAAAATTATCGGCAATTTCTTTAGCAACAAATCGTTTGGAATAATTTGTATTCGCTGGATATTGTGATGCTTCCACCATTTTTTTCTTTACAACAACTGGAATATTGTCATCAAAAAAAGCAAATCCAACTGCCTCTTCTGACAAATACCATAAATGGTGTGCAAATTTTGCGAAAGTATCTTTTGAAATTGACTGATCTATACTTTCATATAATTCTAAATCTCTTAAAAATTATAAGTCGTTATACGGTGCATCTATTGCTGATACACATTCAAACCACACTTTTATGTACAAGCGAACAATAAATACACATATATCACCAAGAGATGCTTTGGATATTTTTGGAAATTTAAATTGATCCCACAACATGAACATTTTCAAACAGTATATAGCACGAGCCATCCACCTGGCCTGGTGAATTGCTCCGGGTGAACGAATTTTTATGCTATACATTTGTGCCAAATCATCACCACCCAAAAATAAAAGAATTTTTTGAAAAACGAAATCATTTCTCCTATTAAATGTGTACAGTTATTAGAATTGAAAGCATAAGTCTTTAATATTATTTTGAACTAAGTGTGAATCTATGCAATTTTGTGGTGATTTATTAATTTTTTTTTTTTTGTTATTCCGTTCAAATTCGATTTAAATCGAATATACTTCCGCCGTTATACTTCGACACCCTTGTTGTTAATGTTGTTCGCGCGGTGTGTGTTCGTGTGTGAGAGACGTAATGGTCCGTGAGATGATGTAAACTACTAGTTATGTCGTAAAACGTCATACGATCGTTATCAAGGGTGTTTTAAGAGAAGCCCGCAAAGGAAATCGCAACACACTTAGCTGAACGTCGCGCCGGACCTCAGACGGTGTCGCGCTGAATGGGTGTTTTAAAACACGTCCATCCAACATTTCCCCAAGCCGGAAAAAAACACTCCGACAAAACAAAACACAGAACATACGACTCGGACGGTAATCGAAAACAATCACGAATGAAGAATACAAATGCTGAGTATAAAAAATAATAATGAATTTCCGTAGGGACGGGTGCACATAAATTAACGTGCGTGTCAAAAACACTCGGGTATTATTTTTTAATTATTATAAATCGTTTGAACGCGTCGATGAAAAAAAAATATCTATATATAACATGTGGACACACGCACACGTATGTACGTGTGTAGCTTATACGTAAAACTTTCTTTTAATTTCGAAAAAAACAAAACAGGCATGTAAAGAAAACCATTTAAAATAATAAAATGAACGGACATATACTTATAAGTACCGTTAGGCGTTATCGTGTATCAAGTTTGGTCCAACTAATTTATTAATTCGTCCTTGATCTAAAGTTTTTTTTTTCTTTTAGGATACACCGGCAACGTCCAATAAGCCGTAGCCCATAGGATATTAAAATACGTGACTTTTTCTTTTTATGTAAATCATTCCGAATGTTATGTACGCCGGCCGGTGGTCGGCTGTTCTCCGCAAGGCAAGATTATAGCCATATTATATGTCATACATAAATATTACATATATTTTACGAACGAATACTGTTTACTGTGAAAATACGTATAAATATGTTCAGACTTTGTTTACAGCAAAATTTTGGTAGGAGAAACGTTTTGATTTTTGGGAAACGTCGTATTTTTCTATATTTATATACTGTATTCAATTAAAATAACAACTATTCACGTTTAATAATCATTGTTCAAAAAAATACGTAAAAAAAAAAAAAATTGTTTTTAAATACCGGTTACTCTCAAAGTATTCATTATCTGAAGTTATGTGCTCGTCCCAACGCTATTGTTATTTTTTGAATCAATGCTGGAACTCTTCAAGTTTAAGTTGTTTGAGCCGATTTATCACGTTCGCCTTTATTATTTCAATGTCATAAAACCTGTAGACTTTGAAGTCGGTTTTATTTTTCGGAGACAAAAAAAAAAGTCACATGATGAAAGGTCTGACGAATATGGACAGTGGGAAACAATTGGAATTTGTTTATGCGATGTTAATAATTTTTGAACAGAATTCTCGCACGCTTAAATCTTTATTTAAACGGTTAATATGAACCATATGAAATTTCACACCCACCAGAAAGTACCTTCATTGTAATTCGTCTACGTGATCGAGTTTTTTGACGAACTTTCTACACCATTTTGTCCACTTTAGAAGTTTTAGGTCGACCGGATCAGCGATCATCGTCAGTGATTTCACAACCTGCTGATCAATTTTACTATCATAAAAAAGTTTCAGTCGCTGATTTTTCAAGTTTAACACAAATTTTGTTGTAATTGCGTTGTTCTGGTCTATCGATCGCCATAACCAAGAACGAAATAAAGATTAAATATAAACGATTTCAACCGACTGTAATAGGTTAATACGTACGACTTTTAGTTTTACACTCACGTGATTTAGTGTTATACCTGTCTTTATTTTATGTTGGTTTCTTTTCGAAAGATTTATTTTTAGCTCAGAAACGATTTTAGTCTTGTTTCGCCTCGTATATTGTTTTGAATTGCATGTGTATTATATTGAGTGTAACGGGACTAAGTAAAAATGTTTATGACTTCCGTTCTGGACGATATTATATAATTTTTTTTAATTTTTTTATTTTATGTACATATTAATAGTATAGTATCAGTTTTGTTGAGTATTCGAATACTTTCATTCGAATAAAAGTATTAAAATACATTTGTTATATTCGAATACTTTTCTAAATACTTTTTAAAATTAAAATGCGAAATCTATAATAATATTATTTTGAATTTTAATTCATGTCACAGAATACGTTTTGTAAAATGTTAAAATAATATTCAAGAAAATAGTCATTTCAACGATTAACGTTTATAGAAATTATAAAGTGGTCGAAAATCTAAAAAAAAATATTTAACATTGACAGACAATAGTCCGATAATCATTATCACTATCGTTATATATATATTTATATATGTGTAAGACAGATTTTGGTTTTACAATATATCATATCATATTTTTTAAGTCCAACCTTCCTTATATTCGGAAATCAATAACCGAATAGTACCGACAAAAAATCAAATGTTTTGACAATAATTATCGAAAAGGATTATTCAAATACATTTCACATTATTCAAATAATGAATTTGAACGCATTTTTGGAAAAATATTCGAAAACATTATGAATACTTTTCGAAAGTATTTTTTTAGTACTTTCTAAGTGAATTATAGCGATGCTATAATTAGAACGCGGGTGTATATAAATTGAAAATATTGTCTAAAATTATAATGTTCGTTAATGAATTATATTACACATTGAATACAAACAATTAAGTATATCTTGATGTTTTCTGTTTTCATGATAAATCTATAATTTATATTATTTTAATATTAGTGTAATACAACGTTAGTAAAGATGGGTAATTTTTAAGATCAAATTAATTCGATAAAGTAAGGTTAATATTTGTAAACAGTTAAAAATTAATTCGCTTACATCTTGACTAGTTAAAATCAATTTGTAAGTTTTTAATTTCGTACATAGAAAAAATTATTTTTTCTTTTTAAATTCTACACAAAACGAATGAATTTAGACGAAAATAGATAGGTAGGTACCTAAAACAGAATTCTCCATCATTAAACAATTTTTATATTTTTCTGTTTAGAAGCAGTGATGTTCAGTAAACACTGCTTTTTTATATATTTACGTCATCTTAACTTTGTACAAAAAAAATTATCTAGTAGACCAAATTAACTAATTAAATCTATAAGTAAATATTATTTAAACCTTTTAAATAGTTAATGCCTATTTTTAAATATTGAGGTATGTTCAACTTCAACCGACAATTAAAGAATGATATTTTATCGTTCCTCGATTAATTGTTTACCCTTTCTTGATTAGTATCTTAATACTAATAAAATTAATATTTTTATGTATTTAATGAAACTAACTAATTTCGAAAATATCGAGGAAATATCGAATATTCTCGATTTTTTAATATTACTATAAACACTAAGTATATAACCTTTCCAAAACAATGAAAAACTTCCACGTAAAATTTTGTATTGATAAAAATGTAAAACGTATCGAGTTCTATACAAATATCAAACAAATACAGATGCTTTCATTAATATTTATAAATGTGTTGTTAATAATATTACTATTATTTAATGTGGCATATTAGTGTGTATGTAAGCTAAAATTTATCCAATAGAAAAAAAAACAGAGAAATAAATAAATCAATAGGTGACAATGCAACACAGTCACACTATGTCGTTTCTATCAGTCTTCGTTTATTTAATTGAATATCGCACTTTTCTTGTTCGGTTCTTGTTCTTTTTAGTACCGTCCAACTCACTCGCGGGAAATCAAAACCTATTACTTTCGGAGTCGAATCAGCGATGAGGTACAGGTTTTGCAATTTTCTTCTCTGGTTATCTGGAAAATTGTCCGTTGGCCAGACCGGGTCATTAATAACAATCGAACGTTCATATTTCGCGTTCGAGCCGACCAAGAAAATACATACTTCTGGCCAAAACAATATCGTTTCGTATAACCCGTTTAGTCCAAATAACAGTTTAAAAATAACCGAAAATGTTCAGTTACTTCACGCGGTTGGTACTGGTGACCCGGGAAATCGAAAACCGACTCCGACCTGTCGTCGTGAATCACTACCTCGGGACATGTCGAACAACACGGAACACGAAAAGTCCGTTGACACGAAACTATCAAGAGAAAATTCGTATTTTCCCCGTTTGGAACAGGGACGTTGTTTTCATAGTGCGTCGTCGTCTGGGGGATGGGCGCGAACGAATCTTAAGTCCGGCCCTGTTTCTGTAGTTATTCTATTAATAGAATAAACTTCTATAGTTCGTTTTTTTTTACAATAGGTACGTACACGACATCATACGATCATGATGACGTGGGCCGCGCGCTATGCCGCGGTAACTTACGAGCAATACAAGTTTTCGAGCGCGTTGTGCGCAACGGTCCCGGATCGAATCCGCACGGATTCCAAACAATTGCGAATCCATTGTAAATAATCGTGTGGATCGCGTTTCCGAATTTCTAAGCCACTGGGCGAACTCGTAGAGTAGGCGTTTTTCACATTACCAGATTTCCAACGTCATAAAAAACGTTCGTGTTGACCGCGTACATCGTCCGTTTTCTGTTAAGGCAATAACTCCCAGTGAGGATTACGCGGGCACGGAAAAGATGATTACAAAGAAAATTACAATTGTACATGCGGCGACCACTTGAAATAGCTGGTCGTACCTATTGGACTGACGCGGGTAAATATATGTTCGGATGATCCAACTGAACGAACAAATGGAACCGATATTTTGACTGTAACGTTGTAATATTTTTTTGAACTGTTCTCGCAACCACTCAATTCATATAACTGAAAACCATGCGTTTCAGCACAAGGCGGATGGGACGTTTGTCCGCCTTTCCCAAGAAAAATATACTTTCTCCGATGTTCATGTAGTGTTTATGAGGTGTTTCCTCCGAGGTCTGTTAGACGAGGACCCGTTTGGTACGATTTTGGATTATTATTTTCAAAAAAAAACTCCGTACCCTTGGCAACCTCCTTAGTCTTAATCTTATCCGGAACCCAAAACAGTTAGGTTAGGTCGAACATCCGTAATATCCGTGTGGACGCGCAGATCCGGAAACGATAACAAATACGAAGAAGCCAACGAGTCGGGTACTAAAGCTGGTTTTTATAGAACTTTGTAGGACACTTAATATCTCGTGGAGAAAACTTCTGCTGCTATATATATATAAAGAATTCGGAAGACCGGCCGTTAGGTATTTATATGTGTTTTATACACGCACACACGAAATGTTACCGATTTCCATTACGGGAAATGTCCCGTCTCATGTGCGCCCGCCTGTTTTCTAAAACAATTTGACTCGAGGCTAAGATCATAAATTACGATTATATTACACTGTACGTTTAAAACTTGAAACTACGGTACCGAGCGCATAACGGTTTATTTTTGTTGTTTTAAACGATCTTCTTCGTTTAAATTAATCTACTGTATCGTGGTACGAATAGAAAGTTAATTATTACAAACGTCCAATTTCCGTTCGTCTTTGTTTCATTTAATTTTTTTTTTTTTTTGTATTATTATTATTTTGGAACAGGCGCATCGTTTATAATTTATGTGATTTTTTTTCGATAATCGACAAAAATAATTACGTGCCCTTCTCAACGTTATTGATCTCTTCAGTTTTTTCACTTCAGTGGTTTTTGGTCTTGCGTTCGATCGGATGTATAAGGTCAAGGACAGAGAACGTGCCTACCGGTCGATCCCGATCTCAATAGAAGCCCGTTGAACGGTATGAAGCCCTGTGGTGTCGTCTTACCGGGGCGGACATACGTCGGGCCTCGCGGTTTGAGATTCCTCAACGGAAACACGTGCGTTTCTAAATATATTTGTATGAACGCGAAACAACGAGTGGCCAAAAATAAATAATTCTCGTCCACGACTAACCGAACCGAACGAGGGTCGACGAAATGTGATCGGCGTTAACGATTTTGAAACGAACCTACGAATCGTTTTCAACTCCCCTGATCACCGGCGTATGGTTGGACCGGACGGATCGTGGGTCTTCGCGGACCGGCTTCGCGATACCGCGCGATGTCCGTGATCGGTGGAAAACCACGACTCCCGGCAATATATCCGCCGACTGACGAACTCAAGCGAACCGTCTCTTCGTTTTTTAACCGGTGTTTTCGTTACCGTTTCGCCGTCGCCGCCGGCCAACGACCCGCCGAGGACGTTGTTCCCCGCACGCCGATTAACGCGGCGACCGAAATAGAAAAATTTCGCGATAAACAATCGCGCGCGCGCGGATCGGAATCGCTTTTTCTCTCCGACAGTCGACCGACGGACATTGGCCACTGCGTTTCCGTTTTTCCGTCCGTCTTTGTTTTCAGACGTCAGTTGTACGCCGCCGGCCGCGAGACGAATAATCGCCCCGAGCGCCTGTCCGCCAACACGCGTGAAAACGGTATGTTTTTTATTGATTTTTTTTTTTGTTATTTTTTATTTATTTTTTCACGTAAACACGAACAAACGTTTATCGGATACGAACGTATACGGGACGCGCCGGACGCTTTCCCGCGGGCCGCAACGACATTATTGACGATTGTCAAATTATCACTACTGACATTGTACACGTATACCGTGAGAGAGAGAGAGAGAACCAAACACGTAGTCGCGATAGTCCAATATTTTCTATACCTTGTCCATGTACATATATATATATATTTTTTTTTCTCTTACGTGGAGGTTCCGCGACAGTGTCAGATCTCTGGGTCCACACCGACGTTCATTCATACCTGTTATATTCACTTCGTACGTACAAAATATTTTCATTTTAGTAATTACACGTAAAACAATTGTTAATAAAAAAAAAAAACGAAATGAAATATCGTCTTATTGGACACAACGGCTCGTTATACATATTTTGGTTATTTTGATTTTTATATATTATTTAATGCAGTTTACGTAGCTAGAGATTTTGAAATGAGACGGAGCCAAAGCAAAAAAAAAATTTTAAAATAATACTCGACAATTAACAATAATAATTTATTTTTATAACAATCGTTTAGACTTAAATATTTTGAATTTAATGACATTCATTTCGACAAGTTACTATCAAACAAATTGTTAAGAATTAAGAACATTAATCCGTAGCACATTTTTCAAACGTATAAAATAAACTATATAAATACGTAAATACGCAAATATGGCCAATCGGTGTGAGGGGGGCAGGCATGACCCACTGGCTCTCTTCCCCCCACCATTGCTACGCCATTGATTTAGTGAGATAACCGTGTAAGTACGTCAACGTTGTATGAAAATTAATAAACGTAACGTATTATTATATTAGTTCGTATTTATCATAAATTGTATTGTGCAATTTCACCTACGATTATATAGGTTCGGTGTTCTAGTTAGAATAGCTTAAAGATAAGGGCAACACAACTACAGTCGATTGAGTCAAACGCCTTTAACCTTCGATCATAATTTAAATAATCTCGTCGATGGTTAATAATAATCATTTAGAACAATTAGAACGTTAACACTGAATATTATTACATTGTTTTTCGTTTACAGGATTCCGGACGTATATTATGTGTACGTAACAAATGTCTAGAGACCGAAATGTTATGTAGAAGTCCCGGGGTGATTAGAAATTAAACATATCACCTGAGTACTGCTACTTACCATTCTGGTCTCCTATTTACATCTAATTTCATTATACTTAAATATAATTATGATTACCTAGGCGTTTGGTTTGTAAAATATTGTCCGAAAAATTATATGTACGACGTTAACACTGAATATTATTACATTGTTTTTCGTTTACAGGATTCCGGACGTATATTATGTGTACGTAA
This sequence comes from Schlechtendalia chinensis, assembly GCA_019022885.1. Classification (NCBI taxonomy): domain Eukaryota; kingdom Metazoa; phylum Arthropoda; class Insecta; order Hemiptera; family Aphididae; genus Schlechtendalia; species Schlechtendalia chinensis. Next base: position 6,219,073 of record CM032345.1, on the reverse strand, counting down.
CAAATGTCTAGAGGCCGAAATGTCAGGTAGAAGTCCCGCGGTGATTAGAAATTAAACATATCACCTGAGTACTGCTACCTACCATTCTGGTCTCCTAATTACATCTAATTTCATTTAGCTTAAATATAATTATGATTACCAAGGCGTTTGGCTTGTAAAATAGTGGCCGAAAAATTATATGTACGACTTTTTTTTTTCAAATTCCCCAATTTGTTAAAAAACTACCTAAACGGATCAACAAAATATTTATTTTCATATACTGTTCAAATTAAATGATAGTGTATTACTGGCATCCTACTGAAATGATTTTTATACATGTTAATTAAATTTGGTTATTGACTATATATTTGTTTACATTTACTTGTACATTTTTTTTTTTTTTTACTCAACAAAGCATCAATATACACGCGAATATAAAGTTCATTAAAATAACCAGTCATGGAAAACGACTACTCTATTATGTACCAGGTAATCTTTAGTAATTCTTATCGTATTCAATTAATTACAATGAATTGTGCATTTATGTTTGTCTTAAAATTTTTTTTACAAATTGTAATTGATGAGCGTTTCTTTCAAGTTATATTAAAAACCGAAGAGTTGGAAAACAAACAAAAAATTGATTTTGCACAAATTCGAAAATATAGTGTTTAAAGCATTTGAGATCGATGCTAGAGAAAAACAGAAAAATATTATAGATAAGGTATTGTGTTTAGGACAGTTGAAATGCTTAGTTGTTCAAACAATTATAAAATATATATTTGTTCGAACAAATACACCGAGTGTAATTATACTTGTCTTCATTTGCAGGATTTTAGACGATTTTTTTAAAGAATTGTCATACACAATAAATGTCTAGGGACTGAAATGTTAGGTAGAAGTACCGCGATGATTGGAAATTAAACATATCACCTGAGTACTACTACCTACCATTCTGGTCTCGTCGTTACACCCGAATTCTCAAGGACACCACAAGTATAAATATTAATTCGTCTTATTAAGATATATTGTAGACATAATATATGATCATTCAATACAATTCGAATATTTACTCTGAAAGAACTTTACCGAAATTTATAAAACAATATCATTATTTTAAATGTGTTGTTTAAAACAACAAATTTTAATTTTTTAATAATCCATTTTCGTATTTAAGATCAGAAAATTAATTAAAATTGTATAGAAATAATATTTTGACAATATTTAAAAAAAAAATCAAAACCCGTTTATTTAAAACTTTTGTTTGATTATGTAAAATGTTGAACTTCGTAAAACTCTATAATTTTTTTAAAAAAATTTTTAATAAAATATTTTAAATAATATTAAAGTACATATTAATATATTATATTATAATAGTATATTCTTTACTTCTTAGGAAATACTCAATATTCCTATGCTGAGTTGTATGGAGTAATTTTTCTTGATTATCCTAGGTTTCATGATTACTATTACACACTACATAAACCAACAACGTTATGACATTATTACAGTGCACGAAGTATTTGATTATCTTTAATAGACAAGGAACTAGCTATTTCACTAGCTAAGACATAGTTAGTATATAAGTTATATGCATAATAGAATAATGAATATTTATTGATCAATTTTTTTTACATCTAAATCATCTTAACACTATATGACAAAATATTGATGACGTGTATTTATACATTACAATATATTATTAACCATCATAAATAGCAACATAGGTTCTTAATTCTATCCCCAAACCTAGATTATAATTATTTTATTACGAAAAAAAATGTATATGGTAAAACTTCGAGGAAAAAAATTTATTATTTTAATAAAATATGAAATATTTGAACCGTACAACTAGAATTTATTCTCACGAATTTTTCATTTTACTGTTCTACGATACATGTATGTGTTTTCAATTCTCATAAACAAATTGTTTCATTTCCTCTTGTGGACCATCAGCGTTTATGATTATTACCTGTTCTCTATTTCTTGCGAGAACAGAAACCACTATTACTGAAACGACCAACGTTATGGCACAGACGCTCGTATAAAGTAACAATTTACGTTGTGTTTCGTTGTTAACTTCGAACGTTTTTGGTTGATTTCCATGAACTTCCCTAGTAACAATCCTGCCCGATCTCGGTATCTCGATAGCTGTATCTACAGGCGTACAATATGAGTCGACCGCGTACACACTCCATGCAATAGTCATATAATAATTGTACATTAAAGATTCGTTTTCTGGTGTTTTTAATTCAGATCTCTTAATAGGCGAGTTGTGTGGATCGAAGTCACAATACAAAATTTTTGTTAGCTGATTTTGCACGGCGTCATGTTTCATAAAACCGTCCAATACGGTTATGTTTCTTTTGATCGACGACGCCCAAAACCACATATCCGCGATAAAACAATTGCATTTCCACGGGTTACCAAAAGTTTCAATGACATGAGTTGATTGTTATAGTTGAACTCTCGAGGCGAGATTGACGTCATATTATTGAAAGTCAAGTCTAAATTTTCAAGATTAGCCAAACGCTCCATACATTTCATATTGTTTTTGTCACTCTGCAATGTATTATTGTTTAACAATAAATTCTTAAGGTTGGGTGTTGGCAGGAAAAATTCCTTGGTTAAATAACTCAAATCACATTTACTTATGTCCAAAGTATTTAATTTAGACATTGTAAATGGAAATATTGATCCTTCTTTGGGAGTTTGAATTGGATTTCCCGAGAGTCTTAGTTCTACCAAGTTTGGATATGGAATGTCTTTGTAAAATATTGTATTATTTAGTTGGCGAAGTTCACACTTGTTCAATTCTAATACTTCTAAACTTTTAAGGTTTTTGAATAGACCTTTTTCAAGATTTTTAAGTTTATTTCCAGACAAAACGAGTGATTTTAAATTAGACAACGTCGAGAAAGTCTTCGCCGGTATTCTTTCTAAGTTGTTATAACTTATATCTAAATGTTCTAATGATTCTACAGAATATAAATGTGTTATGTCCATTCTATTTTCTGAAATATCTAACTCTTTTAAATTAGTAAAGTTATGCACTGTATTATTGGGAAACATTATCAATTCACAATTGTTTATTGATAATTTTACCAGTCGTACTAAAGGCAAAAGAGCGGCGGCTAAATAATCGGACATTCTTTGATTTCCTGATAAAACGAGAGTGCGTAATTCCATAGCATAATCAAACGCATTTGCGAATGAAGATCCTTTTAATGTACAGTAGCTGAGGTCAAGAAAATGTAAATTGGCTATATTTTTTCCCAAAGTCAAAACCAGGTCGTTATCAGTTAATTCATTTTCGGCTAACACTAAACTCCGTAGGAAATTATTGTTGATAAATGAATAGTTCTCCAATCTCGATATATTCGATTTTCTCACATCGAGATGTATCAAATTTTCTAAAGGATTTAATGCTATAGTCCAGTCTACTTGATTTTTTAAATCATTTCTTCCCAAGTCTAATGTTGTAAGATATCTTAGATCTTTAAACGCGTCAAAATATATGTACTTTATTTTACAGTTACTTAGGAATAGATGGTTTAAACGGCTAAGGGGATCAAATATGCCTGATTGAATTTGACTGAGAGGATTTCCAGAAAGGTCGAGTGTGTTTAAATTCTTGATATTGGTGAAAAACTGAGGTGATAACGCTCTTATCTGACAGTAAGCCAAGTTCAAGTTAAGTAAAGTTTTGATGTATAAGAATGGACCTTCAACTGGTTTTAACTGGTTATTCTTTAATATGATCGTATTAAGTCCAATGCTATCACTGTAACAAATAAAACAAGTAAATGGTTTAATTTTAAAACAGCGTATGTATATGTGCGCTTACTACATGTATTGTTATTGTATTTCTATTAATTGTTAAGCTGTAATGTTTTGTGGAACAAAAGCTTTAATAAAAAAAAATTAAAACACAGATATATTAATATATATCAGTACAAATTACTTATCAGTCCTTATGTGTGTTAGACGTAATATTATCACTTTTAAGAAAGGAATGAAAGAGAGTATAATTGATTGTAAAGTGAACAAACAATACCATACTAATACATTTAAGTTGAAATAAAAAAACAAACTGTTAAACACTTAGAATAGAATAAATGTATATTAAATGTATTCTTTTTTATATTAGCTGCGTAACAGGCCAAATATTTCATCCATCATAAAATACAAACGTCTAGAATGGCTCGGACACATTCAGAGAGCCAATGGAAAATGAATAAAGAAGATATTGGTAAACAAATTAAATGAAAAACGATCATTAGGAAATCCAGTGAATTGACGGGTAGACGTAGAAGAGAACGTGAATTTTGACGTGGCATACGACAGAGGGGAATTTTGATGGCAGTGACAGTTCTCAATTTATAGGCAAGGGGAAAAAAAGAAACTATATCAGGACGTTTAAATTGACATTTGATTAGTAAATATGGAAACGGCGACTCAATTTGCTTAATTGAAATAATACGTTTATCTTAACAACCTTGTAACACGATTCTTACGTTGGCTAAAATCCTTTCTAAAAGAGAAGTATATTTCAATTTTTAATACTAAGATTAACTCACTTAAATGCATATGGGCTTATAGTCAACATATGATTATTTGACAGGTCTATGTACTTCATGTGTTGCAATCCGGCAAACGTTGTATTTCCAACATTTATCAAATAGTTATCTGCAATGTGTAGCACTATCGGTTCGATCTCGACCGGAAACGGATGCTGGATGCCGAATAGGTGATTGCTGTTCATGTTCAATGTGTGGACTTCAACGTCTATCCTCTCAAATGGTATGTTCCACAATTTGTTAAATGAGCAATCGGTCACCAAGTTTGTGTTGGAAAAATAGCAATCGCACTTGTCTGGACATTTGAACCGTTTGGACAGACCGACATCGGTACTAAACATGTATACCAAAAGCATTTTAAATATCCATAAACTTAATGTTCGTGACTTCATTGCGTAGCCAAAATTCTCAAATCTATCACTGAAAATAAATAAATATACGAGATTATTCCATCATGACTTACAATTTTCTCTTAATAGTCGTTTTTAGAATAAAATAGTTCGGTATCACGCGGATAAAATATAATATAGATAAAATGAAATAGTTTTATAATAAATGCAAAGCGTCATTGTGATATTAATAACAATTATTGTATTAAAAATGGGATTATCTATTTCCTAAAAATAACGATATAAACACATTTTTTCATCCTGTTTTTTAACAAACTTACATAATATAAAATACTGCAATGCTTTCCAATACTAGTGTAAAACGCCTTTACAGTGCTAGGTAACAATTAGTAGAACCAAGACGAGGTTCTATTTCAAACAAAACTGTTAACGTGTCGTTACTTTAAAAATTTAATGAATGTTTCGTGTTTTAAACAAACGATTAAATACATTTTATTAATTCAACAAAAGTTTATTTAATATTATTATTATTTCTTTTTTCATGTAACATCTGAGAGTAACTTTTTGCCATGTTCTGCCGTTCATATTTAAGATTGCCCGTTCATTTCGTTAGTATAGATCGATAACAATATGTCTTCAAAACATTGCCCGAGAACTACGAGTATCTAACTACGAGTATACGCAGACGACAAACAGAAACGGATCACGTGCCATTAAACACTGTGAGCCCGCTAGCGCTACAATTTGAGGGCCGCCGATAAAGTCACGTGTGTTAGACCATGGGGTTTTTTCATTTACGTTAAGAACGAAAAAAAAAACGAAACCGTTTCGTACAAATCCAAATTGGACACGAAAATACGAACATTGTTTTATTATTTTCATTTGTTTCGTCATATTTTGCTCAGTTGAATTCGTAACCATCACAAAACAACGTAATGATCCGGCCCTGCGAAGAACTTGTTTTCAAACTGATGCGTGTACGCGAGTTTGACGTGGAAACGTAATTTGCAGAATTTAAATCCACCCGTTTGGCTTATCGTTTGGTTCAACGTGAAAACATATTTGAAAGAGTACGGGTTTTTTTATTAATAATTATTAACTATTTACTATTTATTAAAAAAATTATTATTTTTATCTTATCGTATTAAAAAGAAAAAACGTCTAAAATCGGCGATTAGAGTTGTTTTGTAGAATCGGCGTTTTTCCGCTTTTTATAATGTGAACGCCGATACGATTTCTGTTTTCCAGTTTTCTATCGATTATTGTCATAATTATCCGTTCTAGAAAATTAGCTAGGGACTAATACGATTTTTCACTTTACGTTAGAAAACATATGTCGCTTTATTACTTGGTACTTTTATCGATTGTTTCATTTTAAATATATTCTCACGTGACAAAATACGAACAAACACGATTTTCATAAAATAAATAAAATCATATTGTTTATAGTAAACGAACACGTGTCGTATATCAAATGACATAATTCGACGAGGCAGTTTGAGACGGCATCACCACCATCACCGGGATCAGGTATATGAAAGCCCGACACATTATGTCATAGTCATTAACGAGATAAAAGTTTAAAAGTTAAGCGGCTTTTTTGAGTTAACGTGTTAATTTTCAGTTAAACATTGTACAAAGACATCCGAATTAAGTTTTTTTTTTTCAAAGAGCAATGAACAATTTCTGAACGCAGTTTCTAGTTTGTAGTAAACGTGAGATTTTTTTCCTTAACATATTAAAAGTTTTTCGTGCGATTTTTAATTTTTAATTACAATAACAATAACAGTAATAACAATAGTGACCGTTCACTGAACCCTGATTCCATATTAACACCTAATGTAACGAGTCGAGAGACTCGATCAACATGCTTTGTACACGTACACGTATATCGGACGTGAAACGTCGCGCAAAATGTTAAAAACTAAAATCGTGTACGGTTTTTTTTTAACATGCTTACGCGTCGATTAAATGCGATGTTCTTTGACGGAATGTGGAACGGACGATCGACTGGACGCGAGAGACGAAGCCCACGAGACGGCAGGTGGACGGCGCTGCTGGATCAATACGTTGCACGTGCACTCGCGTACATGCATGCGGACGGCTGTCGACGGCTGTATATAGCGGTCGGGTCCCACCCGCCCCCGACCACCCTATCACGGTACACGGTAACATCCCGCGGCACCGCCACACCCGCCGACCGTGCCGACAACCGCTCTGGTCGGGCGCGACGCGACGCGACGCGAGATGAGTGCACCGGACGACGGTCGTCGAATCCGGTTTACGGTGAACGGGCCCGTAACCCGGTGGGCCCGCGGGTTCGACGACACACGCACGCCTACACGCTCACGCGCACCTGCACACACGCGCAAACCGAGTACAAATTTTCGTCCAAAAGTCCGTGGGCGGCGTTTCACGCCTTTCGGTAACCGGAATCTTAAAACGTTTTGCGTGTTTCGAGTTTCAACCGACAAATGTCCATTAACAACCCCATCCGTGATCTCATACGGTAGAAATGGTGATGAACGCAATCCAACAACATAACTTACGGAAACGTCTTATGGTCGCCCGTTCGCGATATCTACTCCGCGTCTACGCACGTTTAATTTATATAAATAAAATATGACACTTCCAATAACATATCCGGTACATACTCTTGCAGTAATAACGTGATTTCCGGGACCGTCATGCTCACTAGAAAATATAATAACACTCGTACAACTCACCAGTTATTTATTTTGATAATATAAATACGTAAAAAAAATCGATCCATTTTTATGTTGAACAGAATATTTTCGAAAAAATGCAGTAATTTCCGGATTTTTTTTTTTGTTTATTTACCGTAGGCTTGAAAATCGTACGCAAAGTTTACTATATGACGTCGCAATAGATTTAAAAAGAATTTCGAAAATCGACAGTCAGAATTTTACGGTCCTGGTTCTGTTGATGCGTTGTGTTCATTAATTAATAACGTACCATCGTCGTTTTGTTTTTCAAAAACACAATGATTTATCATCGCTCTAAAATATTATTCGGTACGGAATTGACGATAACGAAAATAACTCGGCCTGCGACAGACGCGAATTGTTGCCTTACACGAAACGAGAGACATACCACGTTATTATACATTTAAATATATTGTTTTTTATTTTGCTTCGCATACCATTCGCAGCTTTTACCAGATATCTCCAATACTCTGCATCTTAAATTCGAGTTCCTTTTTTTTTCTTTTTTAAGTCGTTTTTCACTCGTCCAACGTTAAACGTGGTCTTCTTGCCGGTAACGTTTTTTATTCGGCTTGCTGGTAATTACTCGTTTAATTGACTTACCCTCAGCGCGCCATATGTATATTATACACAGTATATACAGGGCTTTCACAAAGGAGGGAGAGGGGGGGTTAGTAAGTACTATGGTCCCGGGGCCCTGGCTTTCTGCGGGCCCGGGAATAAAACATAATATATACATATTGTTAATTCAAATTAGAAAAATAAAATGAATCGTGCCACCCCAGTAACCACGTCTTTGTACAATATCGGTATATAAACGATTTGATTTCTTACTAGATCATTTTTTTGTAACAATCGATGTGTATATTATTTTTATTTCATAATATCATCGTTAGGCGGGCGGGGCGTGCGGAAGTTTGAAAATAATAATAATAATAATTTTTTTTTTTTTGATTATTCATAAATAATTTTTAGAAAAAATGTTGATTTTTGATATTAAACTGCAACAAATCAGTGTACAACGTGCTTCAAACTGATTTTAGGGTAATCGAAACAACTGATATTCCGTACAGGTATTATATACAACAGCAAAAGAAGAATCTGCGTACCCAATATTTTTATGTGCTTTTTTGTAAGAAACAAAAAATTGACCGTTAGAATGTACATGAAAAATCGTTATAAACACTAATGTACAATGAGGGCCCGGATTTGTATACGGTACAGTACATGAAAAATTAATGCGGGCGGGGGCCTGTGTATACACATACACGTAACAGAACGACGACCCCCAGCTCGGTGTAGTCGAGGAATCCTGCTCGTCTATTTCGACGGTACGACTAGCGATTAATATAAGCGGGTGAATACGGACGTATTGCGCCGCCGAATCGTGTAATATTATAATTGTAACGTGAATTATTATCATCATCGTCACGCGGCTCACATGTACGCCGTTATACCGAAACCGTAAAAAAAAAAATAAAAAAAATAATGATAATAACAATATTATATAAAACGGGAGACCGGTTTCCCACGGCTGGATGACGTTCAAGCGCATTGTTGTTCCGTGTGCACGTGCACGCGCGTCCAGGTGTACGGGGCATTCCGTACAGCGTTGTGAGCGACAGGGCGTGCGGGGTGAGAGAGAAGCCTACGATGTTCGAACCGCTCCCCACGACAGATGCCAAGGTTACCTGCTTTCTACCAGTACCCGTGACCGAAAACGTGAACACCGGTTAGATATTCCCGTCGGAAACGTACACCGAGATTCTTTTATCGGTATTTATTTTCTTTAGAGACTACTTTCGAAACGTCGTTCTTACCGATGAGACATTTCGTTTGGCCTTGTAGTACGTTTCGTCGGATGCGTGTGTGCATGCATGTTATAAATGACAAGTTTTTCCATTGTCGATCGGAATAAACCGTTAGGTGGTAGACAGTGTGGAAAATATATGCTTTTGGGTAGGTTAAATATTTTCAAATGCGCAAATAAACGTAACACGAATAAATATATTAAAATATTAAAATAAAAATCGGGGGCATTCAATACGGAGGGATTTGATTTTCGTCTTGTCAACGCGCCAGTGGCGTACCTGTGAAACATTTTTTTTTGGGTGGGGAGGCAAAATATTAAATACTTCACTTTAAAATCATTAAAATGTAAAAATCTTATAGCAATAGATATAATAGTAATATAATAAAAATTTTTTACAAAAATGTTCACGTTATTTTATGCATAGAATTAAACTATTATACTAAAATAATTAATTACCTACAATACAACATCTAAAGTTCTTTTTTTACCGCCAGCAAGCATAACAATGACATCATCGACTTGATTAATATTTGATTTGAAACATACAAGTAAAAACAATAAAACCACTGGCGCAAGGCATAAACAAAAAACACACTACGTAAAAGTGACAGAAATAACTCGGAAAAATAAACATCGTGAAAATAGATATAAATTTTTTATTTCAAACGATTGAGCGAACGCAGGAAAAAATTTGGAGAAGGGTTTTGAAAATAACAGGTAACAAATATTTCAGAAAATTCCAAATTTCCAACGTTAATAGTTAATACGTAAATAATTATAAATGTTCATTGGTCGTATTACTCTCATGTAAAGTAATTCAAAATTACATACATATTTTATATTTCATCTTAAATTGCAGGGGGGGAGGTTAACCCACAAACCCCCTTCCCCTGAATTAGCACCTGATTGAGATAAATAACATCAGCAGTCGTCTGTCTTAATGTTTGCAAACGTCGATAAAATAGTTATTGATAACGTCCTAATGTGATCACAAACCATTACTTCCAATATTAATTTGGTCAAATTATATTTATAAATTGATGTCATATGAAAAATCTATGTATATCCGAATTGCTACACGATTGTATTGTGGAAAACATATTATATAATCAAAAATAAAAAAACTTTTCAGGAAAGGAGGGCAAATGCCCCTGCTGCTTCTCTACACCTAAAGTATGCCACTGCAACGCCGTCGTGATCGAACGTCTTCTGTTAATAATAATCATACTCGTAGAGAATGTTTATGATAACTTAACCTACATAAACAGTGACTATGACCCCAAGCACGGCCGGATTTACCTACAAGCAGAACAAGCATTGCTTACGGACCTCGAAAAAATACGACCCGTAAAATGTCCGTTACGTAAAAATAAAAAACTATATTATATGACTAGCAGCTGACCCGGCAAACGTTGTTCTGTCATATGAATTATCAAAAAAATCGAACGCAAGGTATGAATCATTATACTTATATCTAACAAATATACGAAAAAAAATTCATCAAAATCGGTCGAGTCGTTTCGGATAAATAAGTTGTTTTCGTTCTGCGTTCATCATGCCATACGAGACAATGAATGATATCATACAAACGCGGTGTATGAATGCGGTCGATAACTCGTATAAAAATAGGAATGACTAATAAATAATAACAATATTCGGACTTTCTTATCTGTGCGCCGTAATAATCTTCAAATGTTTTATTTTTTTATTTTTTTTTATTTATTTATTTTTGCATATGACAATCGGCTAATTTAGATTAACATAAGGTATTAACCAATGTTAATGAAAATATTAATGATAATGAAAGTAATTATAAATCATTCAGTGAAACAAAATAATAATAGCGATAGATAAATACCAAATAAATAAGTAACATAATTAATATATAAAAGCGTTTAAACATTTAATATTTGGAATTTAAATTTAAATATAAATACGACAATAACAATAGCACGTTCATTATAACAGTATATCCAGATCGATTGTCCATTTGATTGCTTCCATGCGTTTCCAATATGTTTTATTGATGTTACATGTGTTTATCAAGTAATTAATTAGGCCCATCTGAATCATTTGCTTACGGCCCCCCAGAGTACTTATAAATCCGGCTCTGACCCCAAGTCGTTTTTTCATTCGCGCACATTGCTACTGGGCGCAAGTAACAGGTTTAGAGGTTTTTCCTTCGTGGTTTTTGAAAACATCTTCGAGCTCGGCATTTTACTCATAGCAAAATATACACGATTCGCTGCACTTATCCTTTTTTGTATCTCTTCACATGCACATTATTCTTTTCGTTGATGTTAACTGCGAAATATTTGAAATTTTCCACTTGCTCGAAATAATATGGTCAAACTTCAATGACAATCAAAACAATCAGATCGGCGTAAATAATCGACGTTCTTCATTATTATTTTTATTATTGTTGTTGTTGTTGTTGTTGTTGTTGTTGTTACATGTATATATTGCCACAGATCATATCTCATTGTTATTATTATTATTAAATGTCCGTGAGCTCGAATCGTCAAATTTCGTATTTAATCTTAAGCGTGCGCTTAACCGCTACAATTTTTGTTATTTATATATTATTCAGTAAAGGCGAATCACCGTCACTTAAACATTATGTTTTTTATTGTGTGCCGCTAATCGCCACAAATATGTTATGGCGATTAGCCACAGTTATTTTTATGTTATGTTATACTATATTCGTAACTTTTAGATTTAAGCAACGGATGGCCAGTGTGCGCTCCGTTCAACTGTAAATTTTATACATATATATATATGTTATGTTTGTTATTTGAATATCGTTATTATAGCAAAGATAAAATACATCGCTGCACATTTCATTTTAAATAAATATATATATTATATATTATATATGTGGTAATATTGTATTTTGGTAATATGTTGTTGTGTATGTGTGTATATATTTATGTGTGTTATTCCCTCCCGATACGGCGGTCGGTGCCGCCGCAGATAACAAGTAGAAAAAAGGTCAGTGCTATCGACACACCGTCCTCGCGTTACCACAGAAAAATTGTTATTAAATAATAAAGTTCTTATATTGTATTTATTCAGACTGGGACTTATTTTTCCTCTACACACATTTTACCCATTCGAAAGCCTATACGCTCGAGGCTACTACTGATCAGGTGTGAGGTAACGTGTGTGTATGAAATTAAGTGTTTTGAGCGTCGTGAAAAGTGTCGTCTTTATTTCGCTTTTGTGCGGTAACCGAGAGCGACTCGGGAGTCGGGTGTGTGGTTTTGTTTTTACGCGACAATGCTGCGTTACTATATTATTGTCGAGTACGAGTGTCAGTTTTGTTTTCGAAAGAACAAAAAAAAAAAACGCGTGCATTATCCGTGTTGCAACGTGTTTGAGCATTTTCGAGGCCAGGATATTTATAACTGGGCTGACCGGTGTCGTTATCGAAATCGTCGTGATCGTCGATAAATCGCGAGTGTACGCGACGTGTGGCTCATTGGAGTGTAGTTACCAACGCATTTATCAATAACTGATAATCACAAGGGCTGGAATATTGCGTGGCAATGGCTAAAGGTGATAATGAGGTTGTAACACAACACCGTCGTTGGTTGGGCGATATGTCAGGCGCTTTGCCGGAATTGGACCCGGTGAATTCGACTATAGCGATCGACAAATGGATAGACAAAGTTGAAGAATTTGCCGTCCTTCATGAGTGGGACGATGTGGCCGTGCAACATTTTACAACATTAGCAAAACTTACTGGCGTGGCACGGTCGTGGCGCGATGGTCTACCTCGAGCAGAACGGACCCGGATCGATTGGGTAGAATTGCTTAAAAACAATTTTCCGGTGAGCACGAATTTTTTTAGTACCGGTTTATGCGTCGAAGGCGGTATTAGAGCCACTCAACAAATGGTTCCGCGATGCCCAGTTACCACGGATGAGCAAGGATTGGCGACAATGCCGTTGATGAATTTATCAGACGCCGACTACAAAATTAAAAGGGGTGAAACCGTTACTAGAGGGATTTTATTTACAAACGCAAAAACACAAACCATTAAACGCGAAGTAAATAAAGAAAACGTTACGGCGGAATAAATGGTGAGTGACCTGGACGATGATGAAAAAGTGCGCGTACTAAATGTCCTAGATGAGTATAAGGACTTGGTCGCGCGCAATTTACGACAGATCGGATGTACTGATCTGGCGGAGATGACCCTCGAATTGAACGATGACCGACCGGTAGTCTACCGGCCGTATCGTTTGTCGTACCATGAAAGAGAACGAGTCCGGAACATGGTGGACGAGCTAAAAGAAGCAGACATCGTGGAAGACAGCAATTCTGGATACGCCAGCCCAATTATCCTGGTTAAAAAGAAAACTGGCGACTATCGAATGTGCGTTGACTACCGGGCGCCAAACAAGAGGACCATTCCCGATAAATATCCGCTGCCAAGAATTGATGATCAGTTAGACCGATTGTACGGTAATAAATATTTTTGTACGTTAGATTTATTAAGTGGTTATTTTCAATGTCCTATTAATGATAAAACTACTAGAGATAGATTATCTGTTGTTACCCCCGATGAAAATATACATTTAAACGTATGCCTTTTGGGCCTACAAATTGTCCCGCGATTTTTAGCCGTTTAATTAATACAGCTTTAGGCAAACTTTTATACTCAGTAGCTTTAGCGTATTTAGACGATATAATTATACCGAGTAAGAGTATAGAAGCGGGATTAGAGCGATTAAAAATGGTATTCCAGTCACTTAGAGACGCGGGGCTAACAATTAGAATTGATAAGTGTAAACTTTTCATGAGACAGATCGATTATTTAGGATTTATATTAAGTAAAAATGGTATTGAGCCAGGGAAAGTAAAAATTATGGCAGTTAAAAATTTTCCCGTGCCCAAAAACTTGCGAAATGTGCGTGAGTTTATTGGTTTATATATATACGTATTTACACTTTGGACACACTCGCACACATATGCACATTTTAGTCGGTTCAAAAAACACTTGAGCCAAGTATTCTTTGGTGTCCGACGCGCGTGTATTATTATCTCATGTTCCCGGCCCGTACAACAACAAATAAAACAGACAAAATATGCCCGTGTGATATTGTACATTTTTATAAGGCATCGCTTTGTACCGAAAGCTTCGCTCACAAAGTAAAAGGGTTAATGAATACCGTCTTGTTTTATGTATGTTTAATATACAACGTTTTACCAAGTAAAATTTTTACTTTTACAAAGTATTTTGTGTTTTGAATCGTATACTCGTACATGTCTCGTAATTTCATGCGTGTGCGTTTTCTCTAATAAATCCGATAATAGTAGATTATCAAATAATTTACTGTATACTGATCGATCCGACGCTTTAGTTGCGAAAGTCCTTTACTATCGATAATCCTAGTGGAAAAGGCCTAACATGTTAACATTTTTTTTTTTCAAATAATAAACGTCGTGTCTTAAAATGTCAACATAGTAATAATGATAATATTTCTCTAAAATAAAATATAATCAAAAACTACACATATTTGAATTTGGCGGGCCGTAGGTAATCTAATATTATGAAAGGACTCATAATCCGGTAATAAGGTTAATAGTCCTTTGATCACACAATATAATTTCGTGTCGTGTCATATTATATAGAAATGCACCATCTATAACCGCATACAGCAAACCAATCGGGCGATTGGTGAAGAAGGAAAGAATAAGTAGTTATTATTTTATACATGAATATTTAATATTAGGATCGATGTTTGTGACAATCATAACTCTTTTTAAAATCTTGATACGTATAGTGATATCACTGCAAATGCACAAACATGTAGAGACGTAAACAGACGTCGGTATATACTACATTTCGGCGTCCTCTTTGTCTTCATCCGCATCTGCGTCTTCGGTGGTCGCGTCCTGGTACTGTTGGTACTCGGAAACCAGGTCGTTCATGTTGGCCTCGGCCTCGGTGAACTCCATCTCGTCCATGCCCTCGCCGGTGTACCAGTGCAAGAACGCCTTACGTCTGAACATGGACGTGAACTGTTCCGACACACGTTTGAACATCTCCTGGATGGCCGTGGTGTTGCCGATGAACGTGGCCGACATTTTCAGGCCTCTGGGCGGTATGTCGCATACGGCCGTCTTGGTGTTGTTCGGTATCCATTCGATGAAGAAACTCGAGTTCTTGGTCTGCACGTTGAGCATCTGCTCGTCCACCTCCTTCATGGACATGCGCCCGCGGAAGATGCTGGCGGCCGTCAGGTATCGGCCGTGCCGTGGATCGCACGCGGCCATCATGTTCTTTGCGTCGAACATCTGCTGGACGAGCTCGGGCACGGTCAGGGCGCGGTATTGTTGACTGCCGCGGGACGTGAGCGGCGCGAACCCGGTGATGAAGAAATGCAGCCGCGGGAACGGCACCATGTTGACGGCCAGCTTGCGCAGGTCCGAGTTGAGCTGTCCGGGAAACCGGAAGCACGTGGTCACGCCGCACATGGCCGCCGACACCAGATGGTTGAGGTCACCGTACGTGGGCGTCGTGAGCTTCAGCGTCCGGAAGCATATGTCGTACAGCGCTTCGTTGTCTATGCAAAACGTTTCGTCCGTGTTTTCCACCAACTGGTGCACGGACAGCGTGGAATTGTACGGTTCCACCACCGTGTCGGATACCTGGATAGACGTGATTACGGGATTTTAGAACGACGGACGAATTTAGGTGACGGCGGTTGGCGGATAGGTTAGGACGGTTTTAAAGGAATCGGTGATAACGTGTTGATAACCGACCGTACACGACCGCCTACACTATAACCGCTTTGGATAGGGTGTGTACCTTTGGCGAAGGGACGATGCTGTATGTAGTCATTATCCGGTCCGGATACTCTTCGCGAATTTTCGATATCAATAGCGTTCCCAATCCAGAGCCAGTACCACCGCCCAACGAATGGGTCAGTTGGAACCCTTGCAGACAGTCACAACTTTCGACTTCTTTCCTGAATGACAACGTATTTAGAAAATATTATTCGAAAATGAATCAGAGAACAACATAACAACAATCAATCAAACTACAACAATACTACGGTCAAAACACGGTACTATACCGTACAATGACATGTTTAGAAAATGGCTGGGGCCAGGTACCTGGCTACGTCCAATATTGAATCCACTAACTCAGCGCCTTCCGTGTAATGGCCTTTGGCCCAGTTGTTGCCGGCACCGGATTGTCCGAAGACAAAGTTGTCCGGTCGGAATATCTGACCGAATGGACCAGACCGCACTGAATCCATGGTGCCCGGTTCCAAGTCCACGAGCACTGCTCGAGGTACGTATTTACCACCTAAAGTGTTTTAATTACGTTAAACATTTAAATGGACAACTGGCCAGTCTGAAAGGGAACTGAAGACGTTCGAAAACAAAATTTGTAGAAAAATATGGAACCCTATACATGACGGAACAACAAATTGCTTGCGATGAATGTATAACGGAGAATTGTACAGCATGGTCCACGTGGCGCCAGCAACCACTCATATTAAAGGACAAAGACTATAATGACTAGGTCATATAATGAGAAGAAGAGAGGAAAATTCCATTTGGGCCACTCTGGAATGGAAACCTTTAGAGTGGAGGAACTAAGGAATATGGATATTATATATATATCGAAAATTGTAAAAGGTTAAAAAAAAGTTGATAATTGTACATAATATTTTGTACCCCCCCCCCCTAGATATGGGCCAGAGTGGATTTACAAAATGGGCCAATAATTTAAAAATATATGACTTCGGGCTTAGCTTCTCTCTAGTAGACACCTTCCTTTTTCACATTTATCCTCTTTTGGTTAACTCTCTCCAGATTCCAATCTCGAACCTTCTTAACTCACTCCCGCTCACCTATTCTTATCCATTTGATTATTAACTTTATTTATGATCTTCGTAATTTAACATTTTGTATATATGTGTGTGTGTGTGTGTGTGTATTTTTATTATTTTTATTTATTTTATTTTTCAATATAATTTCTACAACAAATATGTCAACAAAACAAACAAAAAATGAATAGAAATTGGTCTATTCCTATTATAGGTACACCGAACAAATCACAAGTCGGTTTACATTTGTAAATGAACTACGAATATAAACTATAAACACAACAATAAGCTAAAAATATTATCGGTTCTAAATTAATTTATGATACCAAAACATTAAACCGTATCAGCATAAATAAACGAATACTCGTATATATATAAACAATTGTTTACCAAGCGCTTCGGTGTAATAGACATTGATCCGTTCTAACTGTAGATCAGAATCTCCGTGATATGATCCGGTTGGATCGATGCCGTGTTCGTCGGATATGACTTCCCAAAACTAAACAATTCGATAGAAATAAAAACATTATTATCGTCAGACAGTCGATGTTCACGGCAATCGAAACGGTCGGTTGTGTGTTGGTCGGCTAAGCGTCCGGTAGACGGACAAGTAGTATTTGCAAATGCACGTCACCTTAGCGCCGATTTGATTCCCGCATTGGCCCGCTTGTATGTGGCAGATTTCACGCATGTCTGATGCTGGTTGAACGAATACGAGAAAATGTAACTAGAGACAATTGTCACGGTCGACTTCGGTGAGCGAATGTAAACGTGGACAACCGTAGACGTAACTGATATTTTAACCGTAGCGTTGGGTAACGACTTTAACAGTTTTCAGTCGTCAGCGTAACAAACTAACCGCTTGACTACGTCTACTGGAGACCGCGTACCGTATTTTATTGCTCGACAACTGTTAGCCAAATATCAACTCAAAATGTTTGTTTGTCGCTTAATTTTGAATTATTGATTTTTTAAACTTATCGATTTCATTGGCATTCCCGGTTCGTTATACTGCTGTAACGGATACTACGCACTACACTGTGTGCGTCCATTCGTCGTCCGCACATCGTATTATTATATTTACCGATGGAATTTTACGTTCTTAAAGTCGATTGTTGGTGCTGTTAACGGTTTATTATGAAAATAATAAACTATCGATATGAATATAAAATAAATTGAAGAATATTATTAAAATAATATTTCATATCGTATTTAACCGATCCCTAAGTTGCCAAATACAAAATTAAAAGATAACCTTATTCTTTTTAAAAAAGACAAAATATTCTTTTTTAAATTAAGATCCGTATGTTTTTATGTGACGCAGTTTAAAACTGAATATATAATATACATATACGAGGTCTGTTCAAAAAGTTCCCGAACTATCGTTTCTAAAAATAGAAAAATTACATTATCGTAAATGTTATTGGATTAAAATAAAATAGAGATAAACAGCTATCTTTTCAATTAAATTCCAAATGTTTAATGCTATCTAACCATTAACTGTACGCGTTTAAAGTAGACGAGTCGTGTGTATTGTGCGATTTTTGAGATGAATAATATTCACGAACAACGTATTAACATTAAATTTTGTGTTAAACTTGGTAAATCTTTTACTGACACTCACAAAATGATGCAAAATGTTTGTGATGATCAGTGTTTAGGACGTACTCAGTGTTACGACTGGTTTAAACGTTTTAAAGACGGTCGGGAATCGGTTGATGACGACCCACGTTCAGGACGTCCGTCGAAATCGACAGACGATGCTCATGTGACTAAAGTCAATGAAATTGTGCGGTCTAATAGACGTTTAACTGTTCCAGAAATTGCGGAAGAATGTAACATATCAGTTGGTTCATGTCATGAAATCCTTGTAGAAAAACTTGGAATGCACCGCGTTGCAGCAAAATTTGTCCCTCGGTTAATGTCGAGAATCAGAAAGACAACCGCGTAACCATCTGTCAAGAATTGTTAGACCGCGCAAATGGTGATGAAATGTTCATAAAAAAAATTATTACGGATGATAAAACATGGGTTCTGTAGGTATGATGTTGAGACAAAAGTCCAATAATCACAGTGGGTCGGCAAATTTTCGTGAATATCATCTTGAAAATCGCCAAACACGCACGACTCGTCTACTTAAAACGCGTACAATAAATGGTTAGATAACGATAAACATTTCTGGTTCATTTGAAAAGATAGCTGCTTATCTCTATTTTATTTTAATCCAATAACATTTACGATAATGTAATTTTCTATTTTTAGAAACGATAGTTCGGGAACTTTTTGAACTTATTTAAATATACACCAATTGTGTCGCGATTGTCAATTATTCGGTTTAAAATATACTTTATTGATTTTTCCACAATCAACACTACATTTCTTTATTAAGTAAAATATATCAAGTTTACTTTTATCAATACACTTTTATATCGTTATACTGTTATAATAGTTACATTCGTTCAAATATTCGTTGTCCGTACAGATCGGAAAAAAATTTCGCGTTCTAAGTAATGATACAATATATTTATAAACAATGGATTATATTCAATGCAGGACAAGTAGCTAATTACTAGGGTTCGGATTTTGTGGCAAATGCCTTTTTTTTTTGGGGAAGTGATAGAAAGACAGTTCTTATATAAAAATGTGTTTCATTTAATTTCTATGCTAATAGATAAACATTATTTTTGCCTTTTTTTGCTTTTTTCCCCTATAAATGCCTTTTTTGCCTTTTTTATATTTTTTGTTAAATTATCAATTTATTACAATTATTATTTTAATAATTATTAATAATTCTATGGTACAAATTGATGAGACCTTATCCGATAATGGCTATAAAGTTCCCACATGACATTTGACACATGTCATTGTTTTCAATATACAAAAATATTTTAAGTCCGAACTGTCAACAATTTACGGAAGACAGTTTATCAAAATATATGGTTGTCAATTATTTTTTTAACACACAATAATTTTTTTATACATTATATATTTAATAATCGATATTTTTTAAATGCCTTATTTTATTTTTAATACTTACATGGTTGTTGATTTTTTTTTTTAAATAAGTTTTTAATTTTTAAACAATACATCTTTTTTTTAAATGCCTTTTTTTTGCTTTTTAAAACTTTTAAATGCCTTTTTTTGCCTTTTTTCACATTTTAAGTGCTTTTTTCATCATTTATATTGCCTCAAAATCCGAACCCTACTAATTACTAAGTATCTTTGTACATTTTGAGTTACGTTTTCTTTATTGTTGACTAGTGTGTCTTAACGAGTTATCGAATTTTTGATGGACCTTTTTAAGAAGACAATTATTTCCTCAAGCATATTAATATATTTGAAGTGAAAGTAACGTCGCCAAAAAAAAAACAAAACAAAACAATAATAATATTGTGGTCTCAATTATCGGCAACGATTGATTATAATGGTAAATTTCATCGACTTTTCGCCTCGTTTTAAAAGTGAACGTCGCCTATAACTGTGTTGCAGTGATAACCGATGTTCATTGCACACCGAATAGAACGAACGGCTTTGTTCGTTTACATTTCATGAACCATGCGATTCAAAAACAATGTATTGGCGTTCAGATTAGGTTTTATCGCATCTGCGGATAATTTTGTCCCGAAAATCACGTTCAAACATAATGCTTATGCGTCAGGCGTACGATTATACAGACACCCGTTTTTTCGTTTCCATTTTATTTTTATTTGTTTGTTATTATTATTATTATTATTTTTAAAATACATAATCGGACTAAATATGTATTTATATAGGTGTTCTTTCGTTCACCGCGAAAGAAAAATAAAACCGTCGGAAAAACATTCGCTATGTTTGATCAAAACAATAACCATTTTATTACATCGAAACACGAACAAAATTACGACAATTCTGTTATTAACACGTGACTACGAATTCTGGAAGCGTTATTTTCACCTAAACTCGTTAATTATTACGAATTTGTTCACATCATGGAATTCAAATTGATTGAAGTCTACGAGCACACGAAAATGTGATAACCTTCCGATTATTTTTAAAATTACATTATGCACGTGTGCCTGTCCTTAAATTGCAGTTTCCTCGTGCTTAGATATAATATTTATATCATTTATTGTTTGAAAAATTCTTCGGTTCTGCACATGATTTTACCAACCGACGTTTAACTTATCAGTCAGCTGCTGATCATGTTTGTTACGAATGAGTTAGGCAATACATATTTGACCGTCTACCAAAGGAATTTTGCAAATAACTGATTTTTTTTTTTTGAGATTAACTATACTTTTAAATTCAAACCTTGATTAATCGTATTGATTACAATATAATATATATACACTGTTTATGAATCTTCTGGTAGAATCATTCGAATGAACTGACGATTTTTTGATATAAATGTATGTAAGTGAACACATTCTTCGCAATACCTTTTTTCTGAATCATTGTTACAAATATGAAATAATTGTTCACCGTGTTTGGAAAAGAATGCGTTCTAGGACCGATTTCTATTTGACGATGAACAGAAAATAATTTCTGTTTTTCAGAAATATCAAACGAAATTTCTGTTTCTTTTATTTAAAAAATAATAATAGGATACAATGCTTTGTATTTCGATGTTTTTTTGTAAAATACTATATTAAATTCAATCCATAATTCGTATAATATTTCAATAGTATTTGGATAATTTAAAAAACCGTATTTAACCATTTTTTTTTCTTTTTTTTAAGTGTATAAAAGTTGAGATTTAGTAAAATAGAATATTTTCATATTTTAGATTTTAATCAGTAAGAATTAAAATAAAATATATATATAAACAAATTTTCATATGCAGAACCTGAAATATAATTAATTATTTATACATTGCTTTGATTAACATAAACAATCTCAAACGTCATTTACAACGCTAGTAGTTTATTAATTTATTATTATAATGAGGACTCGGATTTATATGCTCCAAGAGCTTTAAAAATATGCACTATAAATAGTACATTTTTGCTATTATTTTGTAACAAACAAAATTCTAATTTAAAAATATAATATTCACTATACATTACTGTTAAAATGTTTACATATAATATATTATAAATTGTAATATATGTATTTCACATCACTGTCAAAGTTGATTTTAATGCGATTTAGTAATTATGAATGAATATCATATATATTCTATATATACTTTATACATTACTCTTGTATAAAATGATTAGCTGTAAAACACAAATTATTTATGTTACAAATTTTAATAAAAAAGAAAAAACAATTTAACTATATTACTCATTTATTTAGGTTCAAAATAAAATAAATAATAATAATAATTAAGAAAAATGTTTTCTTTTATAGTATAATATCTAAGATAAATGGCACTGATACAAACAATAAAAACCATATTACTATAGTAAAAAAACATATACTGCTCCTTAGTAATAATAAATTAATATTATTTTAATCTACAATAATAATGTATTTAAAAATAGTTATAACCTTTATAGGATCAAATAATCTTAAGTAATCATAAATTATAATTTATGTTTAATTATTAAACTTGAGTATGAATAATATTGTATTATTATAATTGTATAATTATATAATTATTATATAATTGTATTATTGGCAAAAATTCTTAAAATTCATATAAAAAAAAAAGTAATAAAATTTGTTTGAATTGAATGGATTTAGAGTTCAGTATTTTCTTGAGAGGATTTTTTCATATTAAGATAAAATATATTATCAATCTCAAGTTTGATGTTTTGTTTATCATTTAGGTTTTTAATGTACTTAAGTCTCCGTGTCACATACTTTCCATATGCATACTCTTCGTCAAATTCATCTTCTTTTTTATTGTCATACAATTTTATGTTTTCCACTGATTGATTTAATTCCGTAATTTTTTTAATGAAAATTGATTCATAATCTTCCTTTGATTTCTTGTCATCAATCTTTTCTTGTACTTTTTTGTTCTCAGCAGATAGATTTAATTCTTTAATTTCATTAGCAAAAGTTGATTCATAGTTTTCCTTTAATTTCTTGTCAACAATTTCTTCTTGTTTTTTATCGTTCTTAACAGATGGATTTAATACCATAGTTTTGTTAGTAAAAGTTGATTCATTGTCTTCCTTTGATTTCTTGTCAACAATTTCTTCTTGTTTTTTATCGTTCTTAACAGATGTATTTAATACCATAATTTTGTTAGTAAAAGTTGATTCATAGTCTTCCTTTGATTTTTTGTCATCGATTTTTTCTTGTTCTTTTTCGTTCTCAGCAGGAATAGGTAGTACCTAATAAGATAAAAAAATATAAACCATCACAATCTTTTAAAAATATATGTAATTATAAATTATTTAAAAATAATGTACTTCAAGACCGGGTAAATGAATTATTTTATATAGCATGCTTAATGGAGTTATATCGAGTAAAACATTAAAGTTAATTAAACAATTTAATATATTTGTTATGTTATCAATGTGCTGTTAACTTCAATTTTTTTTTTATGTTAGTTTGATTTTTGTTTGAAAAATTAATTATTAATGTATACAAATACATTTTTCAACAATTTCAACAAAGTCTGATGTCTGTTTCTTTTCATTATATACATAACTTATGTCTGAGGCAATCAGATCGCCATGTTTAATATGGAATAACATGAATGAAAATATATTTATGTGACAACATGAAATTAAACAGCACTGGTCAGTATTGAACAATCAATTGTTTAAATAAAACTATAAAAAGTTATTAATAACAAAATAACTAATACCCATGTAATATGTAAATAAAAAGTATTATTGGAATTATTATCAGTAAATAGAATTTAGTCATTCCAAACTGTGGCATGTCATATGATTTTCATATAAATTATAATTTATAATAACACACATATTTATATATATACTATATAATATATATTTATTACCGAATCATTTGTGTCATCATTTGAAACGCACAACACGTTTTCACTATGTATTATTCCTTGGATATTTTCATCATTATTTAGGTGGTATATGGTTGTCGGTAATGTACTATATGAATCATTAGATTCTGATTCAGTTTCTCTAGAAATTATGTTCTCAGCCTGAAATAATAAAATTGCATGATTACTTTAAAACTAATAATAGTATAAATATTGCATTAATTATAGCCAGTAAAGTTACCTTGCAATTTTTATCAATAATCTTTTCCAAAAACATGTTTGTCACGGATGAATTTTTCTTCTCATGTAGTTGTCTTCCTTCATCTAAGATATCGTCAATTTTTTTCCAAATATTAGTTTTCAAATAACTGTTATCAGAAATGTCTAAAACTAACAAAATAATACTATCTAAGACTATTCAAATAAACCAATTTTATAAGATAAAAAAAAATATTCGAATAATTAAAATGTATATACAAAATACATATTTTGTTTTAGTTTTCTGTGATCATGTCTGACACACATTTCACAATGTCAAAACGAGCTCGATCAGACTGAAATTATAATGAAAAAAAAAACAATGCCCTCCATGAAAAAGGTGATATTCTTATTTAATTACCGTTAGTTTCATTAGTATTATTCAACATCAGTTGTGGATTTTCAACGTCACAAGTTGGCACTTCAACCTGGTCACTTCCAACAGATTCTGTTAACCTTGCAGAATTCAAATTATTTACTATTTGCAAAAAATCGCAATGTTCCGTTGTACTGCAGTGGACTTCAATATTACAGCCAAAAATATACAAACAGCACGAAGAACAGTAAATGTTTTGCATGATGCTATCTAAGTGACACGTTTCAAAGTGTTCGTCCCATGAGCGTTGAGTGTCTTCTACCTTATCACATACATAACAATAGTAAGACATGTATTGAATCTTAAAAATTGTAGATGTTTTCAACAAATTTATTAATTCCATTTTGTCAATGAAATATTTTATGTATTGTTCTTTACTGTGGCTTGACAATTCCATGTTGCCTTTGGTATTTAAATTGAAACCCTTTAGTATGTCATTATACTTTATTTTTATAAAATATACACCGGCAAGTAGTTCCTGTAAATATAAATTTAATAAATATAGGTAAAACGCAAAAATTATGTAAATTACAAAATTTGAATTCTACAAATAGCAAAAATAAAAAATAAATGCACATTCAAATCATCTACTATAGAATTTTTTAACATTTTAAATGTTAAATATTTAATAGTCAAATAATTGTTTATTGAAATTAATTTCTGAACATCCAATACTAAAAATAACATTATGATGAATATAAAATATATATTAATTAATATGATTTAACAAGAATTTAAGATTAATAGTTCAACTCAATTTTATCATAAATGTTATTAATTAATTAAGTAATGCTTAAGTTATTTGAAAATTTGTAGTTATTAAGACATTCGTTAACTTACAATATCAACCTGATTTTCATCAACATGGTTCAAGACTGCTGTGCATTTTACATTAGTTTCACCTAAAAATTAAACATTATAAATCAACTTTATAAATAAAACTATAGTATAAAAACTATATAGATATAAAACTTATAAAAACTTTATAGATCAACATTATAAATCATTATAGATAACCACATTTAAACATTTATTTTAAAATGTTGAATTTTTTACAGTAAATAAACATAAAAATTATAAATACTAGTATTTATCAATTTAGAATTGTTAATTTATGATATAAATCTGGCAACAAACATATTATAAAGATACATATACAGCCTTTGTATACACAAACATTTTTATAATTCAAAATAACATACTAAACTTATATAATTTATTTAGATTATACTATCTGAATACTTTTCTCTTATATTTTTTTTTAATAGTCTTAATAATTTCTACTTAACAATTTGATGTGAAAATAAATTACACTGGACTGTACAAATGCATCCCTAAACATAAATTGTTAAGTCAATGCATGCCTTAAATTGAAATAACATTAGGATTATAAGAAGCAACACAATTTAATTATTCTCCTATGTTCCTCTATTTGTAAAAATCCATTTAGTTTGCCAAGAATAGTAAAACTGAACTATATTATTCTAGTTAATTAGTCTAGTTATTAAACCAATTAATTCTAGTTATTTTTAACACCAATAGAAATGAATCATTTTTTGAATAAATAATATATAAAAGAAATAACTTTAACTTATCAAATAAAATCATAATGACTTACTTTCATTAAATTGCATATTTTGGATGTTATTGTTAGCAGTGGACATTAAGTTATCCTGAATTTGCTTTAATGAAGAATCTTGAATTACAGGTGGTACTATAGACTGCCTATAACTTGCTCTTTTCAAAATCTTAGAAATTTTTTCTAACTTTTTTGGCATTAAATACTTCAAAATAATGTGTTCACTTGTTATTTCATGCATATTGTAGTCATCAACATTGTGAAATTTAATTTTGCATGAAACACATGTTTTGGAGACATTTGTTGAAACATCATTTTTTTTGTCGTCATTAAAAATTACAGTATTAATTAAATTTGGATTTTTATTGAATTCCTTAAATGTCTTTGACATAAATATAGATAATATGGGTAATCTTCTACCAACAGTATCTTTATGAACAGTATCCATATTCAAATGATCTATTATGTCTAGTCTATGACTGTACATAAATACATTACATACTTTACAAATATATGAATAATAATCCTGAGTATCATAACAGTTGGTGATATGTAAGTGTGAAATAATGTGCGCTTTGTGCGCATTCATATTATCAGTCAAATAATCACACTGGGTACACTTAAAAGCTCTTACAGCTGTCTTATTTGATCCTGTTAAGTCGCATTTGAAATCACAATTAATCAAATGATTTAGAATAGCTTTACTATCCCAAAGGATAAAAGATCTACAATATCTACATTCACCTATAATACCATTGGCACATTTAAATCTACTAATTATGATCATTGGCAATTTAATTGCATTTTTAGAAAGTATATTTTTAACAACTGATGATGGTCCACTATCATTTTTATTTTTATCTGTCTGTTTAGATGGTGTTGTTGTTTTTATATTCATTTGCGATGTTATGCCAAATGTATCAAAACACTTTATTGTCATATGTTCTACGCTTAATGAATGATAATCTATCATATCAGCAGTAGAAAGAAACGTAACTTTACAAGTCTCGCAGTAGTAATTAATAGAAACATTTATACCAGTACGAAATGATATACCATTGGGGTGAATTGGTGTATCTGACATTTGTACACAATGTGAACAAAAAAATAATGGTTTTCGATTATTGAAAACATAACGTTTCAATACTTCCTCCATAAGAGCTGATACACCGTGGACGGAAAATTTTTCGTTGTGCTTGTCTTTCATGTGATTATTTAGTGACTCGGAAGACCCATAGAACAACAATTTGCAATGTTTTTTAAAACAAATATATGAGTACGAATTTTCAATATTGTGACAACCTGTCATATGAGATACTGACGTAATATGACTTTTCCAATCGTTAAATTTAAGGGTTTTGAAATGGCACACAAGACACTCAAATTTCTGTAAGCGGTTATAATGGTTTTTAATATTCACATCCCACTGACCAACCGTATCCAGCAATTTTCTAACATCATCATGTCTGTAAATTTCAGAGGAATTTTCACATAAAGTGCAATTTTTATCTGAAAATATTTTTTGACAATTAACAAAATGTTATATAAATACATTATTTATAAAACTACTAAACAAATTTAAATAGTTCATAAATTAGTTTGAAATAATAATAATTATAGATGAGTATGGTAATATTTCAAGAATCGATATTTTTAATTAATTAGTCAGTAAGTTGACAAGTATCAAATATAAAATATAAAAATATGATATATTAATTTATAATTAGGTATTTTTATTTAGTTAAATAAAGCAGAAGCATGCATGTAAAAGCCAAAAACACATAAGGGCTATACTGGATTCGAACCTGGCAGGAAAAAGACTGCTTGGAAAACCAAGAAAGAGATTGAACGATTTAATTAAAAAGGATCTAGAAGCCAAATACTTTGGATAACTCGAACAATAGAAAGAGAAAATTAAATTGGTTGTTACACAAGACGGTAGGTTACTAACCTAACCCAAATAAGAAAGGTTAATATTTATAAAATTCACTTAAATTACAAGATATAAAAATAATAACTTACATGCATTTTGTAACAAATTATCGGTCGTAACTTGAATCGGAGAGTTGTTATCCAATGTCGTTTTATGAGTTTTGTTAACATGACATACAGCTTTATCCAATTCCTTTGTTTCATCTACTTGATTAACAGACTTATTAAATTCCTTTTTATTAGTCTCATCCATTTGATGTACTGTCTTATCCAGTTTCTTTGTATCGGTATCCACGACTTGAAACAAAGCATCATACAATTCCTTTGACTCATATATTTTAACTACATTCCCAAAAAATGTCTCTTTTCTAGTCATATCGACTTCATGTACAGTATTATCCAATAAATTTATATCAGACGTCTTGGCTAGATACACAAATTTATCTAACTTATTTATATCTTTCTCATTGACTTGACATCCGGCTTCATCCAATTCCTTTGTCTCATTTACTTCAAGTATAACCTTATCGACTTGATCTACAGTCGTATTCAATTTCTTTGTATCAGCCTCCTCGCTATGACATACGGTCTTATCCAATACCATTGTTTCATCAACTTTATGTACAGCCTTATCTAACTTCTTTGTATCAGTCTCCTTTACTTGGCATTCGGCTTTATCCAATTCCTTTGTCTCATCTACTTTAAGTATAGTTTTATTCAATTTCTTCTTATTAGCTTTATCGATTTGAACTACAGTCATATTCAATTTCTTTGTATCAGCCTCCTCGCTATGACATACGGTCTTATCCAATATCATTGTTTCATCAACTTTATGTACAGCCTTAGCTAACTTCTTTCTATCAGTTTTCTTTACTTGACATTCGGCTTTATCCAATTTCTTTGTCTCATCTACTTTAAGTATAGTATTATTCAATTTCTTCTTATTAGCTTTATCGATTTGAACTACAGTCATATTCAATTTCTTTGTATCAGCCTCCTCGCTGTAACGTACGGTCTTATCCAATATCATTGTTTCATCAACTTTATGTACAGCCTTAGCTAACTTCTTTGTATCAGTTTCCTTTACATGACATTCGGCTTTATCCAATTCCTTTGTTACATCTACTTTAAATATAGTTTTATTCGTTTTCTTCTTATTAGCTTTATCGATTTGAACTACAGTCATATTCAATTTCTTTGTATCAGCCTCCTCGCTGTAACGTACGGTCTTATCCAATATCATTGTTTCATCAACTTTATGTACAGCCTTAGCTAACTTCTTTGTATCAGTTTCCTTTACATGACATTCGGCTTTATCCAATTCCTTTGTTACATCTACTTTAAATATAGTTTTATTCGTTTTCTTCTTATTAGCTTTATCGATTTGAACTACAGTCATATTCAATTTCTTTGTATCAGCCTCCTCGCTGTAACGTACGGTCTTATCCAATATCATTGTTTCATCAACTTTATGTACAGCCTTAGCTAACTTCTTTGTATCAGTTTCCTTTACATGACATTCGGCTTTATCCAATTCCTTTGTTACATCTACTTTAAATATAGTTTTATTCGTTTTCTTCTTATTAGCTTTATCGATTTGATCTACAGTCGTATTCAATTTCTTTGTATCAGTCTCTTTTATGTGACGAACAGCCTTATCCAATATCGTTGTCTCACCTACTTTATGAACAGTCTTACCCAATATTTTTGTATCAGACTCTTTGGCTAGAACTTCAAATTTATCTAACTTTTTCATATCAGTTTCCTTGATTTTAAGCACAGCTTTATCAAACTTCTTTTTATCAGTCTCCTTGACTTGACATCTGGCTTTATCCAATTCCTTTGTCCCATTAACTTTAAGTATGGCCTTATTTAATTTCTTCTTATTAACCTTATCGACTTGATCTACAGTCGTATTCAATTTCTTTGTATCAGTATCCTTGATGTGACGAACGGCCTTATCCAATATCGTTGTCTCATTTACTTTATGTAAAGTCTTATCCAATTTTTTTGTATCAGACTCCTTGGCTTGATACACAGCATTATCTAACTTTTTCGTATCACTTTCTTTGACTTGACATACAGCTTGTTCTAACTTCTTTTTATCAGTCCCCTTGACTTGATGCACAATCTTAACGAACAATTTTCCAACAGTTTCATGAATTTTAGACACCGACATATTTTGTGCACCTGTCTCGTCTACTTTCTTTACAGCCTTATCAAATTTCTTCTTATAATTCTTATCGACTTGACCTGCGGTCGTATTCAATTTTTTTGTAGCAGACTTCTTGACGTGAAGCACGGCCTTATCTATCTTCTTCGATTCAATCTCCTTAACTTGATTTTTCGACTTATCTAATGTCTTTGTTTCGTCTCCTTGATGTATATTCATTGTCAATGCATTTTTATAAGTCATAATTAATTTCTTTTTATTATTAGTCTCACCCCCTTGATATACAGCGTTATCTAATTTTATTGTGTCAGCCTCCTTGACGTGAAGCATAGCCATATATAACTTCTTCAAATCAGTCTCATTAACATGACACAAAACTTTATCCAATATCATTGCCTCATCTATTTTATATTTAGTCTTATCAAATTCTTTTGTAGCAGACTCCTTAGCTAGATACACAGCCTTATCTAAATTTTTCGTATCAGTTTCCTTGACTTGACATCCGGCTTTATCCAATTCCTTTGTCTCATCTATTTTATGTATAGTCTTATCCAATTTTTTTGTATCAGATTCCTTGGCTTGATACACATCCTTATCCAACTTTTTCGTATCATTTTCCTTAACATGACACTCAGCTTTTTCTAACTTCTTTTTATCAGTCTCCTTGATTTGACATCCGGCTTTATCCAATTTCTTTGTCTCATCTACTTTAAGTATAACTTCATCCAATTTCTTTTTATTACCCTTATCGACTTGATCTACAGTCGTATTCAATTTCTTTGTATCAGCGTCCTTGATGTGACGCACGGCCTTATCTATTACCGTTGTCTCATCTACTTTATGTAAAGTCTTATCCAATTTTTTTGTATCAGATTCCTTGGCCTGATACACATCCTTATCTAACTTTTTCGTATCAGTTTCCTTGACATAACACACAGCCTTTTCTAACTTCTTTTTATCAGTCTCCTTGACTTGACATCCGGCTTTATCCAATTCCTTTGTTTCATCTACTTTAAGTATAGCTTTATCCAATTTATTCTTATTAGTCTTATTGACTTGACCTACAGTCGTATTCAATTTCTTTGTATTAGTGTCCTTGATTTGACGCACGGCCTTATCCAATACCATTGTCTCATCTATTTTATGTATAATCGTATCTATTTTTTTTGTATCAGACTCCTTGACTTGATACACAGTTTTATCTAACATTTTCGTATCAGTTTCCTTGACTTGACACACAATATCCAATTCCTCTGTCTCGTCTACTTGATGTAAAGTTTTATCTAATTTCTTCATATTAGTCTTATCGACTTGATGTACAATCGTATCCAATGAATTCGTATCAGTCTCCTTAACTTGACACTGATGTACAGCTTCATTCAAGCTCTTTGTATCAATCTCCTTAACTGGATGCATAATCTGATATAAATTATTCAAATCATTCTCCTTGACTTCACGCACGGCTTTATATAACTCCCTCAAATCAGTCTCCTTGACATGATCCACGGTGTTATTCAACTCTCTTGTCTCATGTACTTGACGAACAGTTTTATTCATTTTTATTACTTTATCAGTCACCTTGACTAAATGCACAGCATTAAATAAATTCTCCATATTAGTCTCTTTGACTATACGCACAGCCTTATATAAATTTTCCAAATTAACCTTCTTAACTTGACACACAGCCATATCCAATTCTTTAGTTTCATCTACTTTATGTACAGTCTTAT
Organism: Schlechtendalia chinensis; assembly: GCA_019022885.1. Lineage (NCBI taxonomy): Eukaryota > Metazoa > Arthropoda > Insecta > Hemiptera > Aphididae > Schlechtendalia > Schlechtendalia chinensis. The sequence goes on along the minus strand of CM032345.1, from coordinate 6,186,832 downwards.
TCATTTCCTTTTTATTAGTATCATCTACTTGATGTACAGTCTTATTCATTTCCTTTGTATCAGTCTCATCCACTTGATGCATATCCTTATCCAACTCCTTTTTATTAGTCTCATCAACTCCCATTGTAATGTTAAGGTATATAAATTATTAAAAATATACTTTAAAATGGTATATCAACAAATAAATTTACAATTACAACTGTTTACTTTGGATTCATTAGTAGATGATGTCTTTTGGACATTTAACCTTGCATTTTCTGCACTTGCTATCTAAACATATTATATAAATATTCACAATGTATAAATGTTTTCAATTTTAAAATATTTAACATTATAACATAAGATCTCAATATCTTTAGTGATTTAAATTATCAATTGAATAATAATATTTTTCTTTCTTATATAATTAATAGACAATTACATTTCTAAAAATTACAATGTTTTTTGTTTTCTTTGGTTTTTGAATTATTAAAGTTTTATTATATAATTTACCTTTATACATTAACTCTTATCTATAAATTAATTTGTATTTGATAGAAACTAATTTTATAATTGATTTTAATTCCAAAATATTTTGAATGCTAATACAAAATTGTATTAAAACAAAATTATATTGATAACTATAAGAGTTGATTTATAATTTATTAATGAATGTTTATTTTTAATCAATTAATGAAAATTAAAAAAATTAAAAACAAATTTTAAATTAAATGAAATTCATCAATAAATGATTTTTTTCAATCAAGTTAACATGATTAATTTAATCAATACGGTTTTATTTTTTGTTATGAACTTGAAACTGAAGAGAAAAACTCTTGTTATTCATAATTTATGTGATTGTAAAAATCATTGTGTAACAAAATTATATAAGAACATTACATTTTTGAAGATTTTCAATAAAAAAATTGAACTAATATAATACTTAAAGTAAACCATCAGTTTATTGTCTATAGTTTTCATTACATTAACACAGAATTCAAAACAGTCACATCATTAATAAATGTAAATTAATATTTTCCTATATTTATTTTTATATATTCAATCTAATTTATGCTTACATTAGGTGATTTTTCTTCCAATATATCAACACAAATTCCCAATTACTTTAAACTTTTTCTCATAATATTGAATTCTGCAACTAAAAAAAAAGTCGACATAAATGAATCTAAATAAATCAAATCTACTCATGACTAAAATTAATTATTTACCATTGTTTCGGAACTTTTACCAAAATTTCAGAGAAAAAAAACAATTGAAATATAAATACAAAATGATTATTATTTTTAATAACAATTTAATAAATAAACAAGTCATATACCTAACAAAGTTATGAGATTTTATCCAAAAAATGTTGTCAGAAATATATTTTAGAACAAGCAATAAATAAATCAATAAATTTAAAAAAAAAATGTGTAAACATTATTATCATACAGATAATTTCACCATTGATGTAAATTAAAAGTACGAATATACTGGCTTACATACATTTATTATACTCATAGGATTGTACAAATTAAAAATAGTATATTTCTTTTATCGAAAATTTGAATAATAATTAATTTTTCAATTTTTAATGTAAAAAGTTTGAGAGTAAAAATGGAATTATGTTAATAAATAATAACAAAACTGTTTTAACTTGGAAACATACAGGCAGTTTAAATGAGTAATCCTTTAATTATTTTAAACAAAAAAATAAAAGTAGTTTAAGCAAGTAATCCTTGGTACTCAGCTAATATGGTTCTGTAAAACCATGGATTGTTTTGCAAAAAAAAAATTTCAAGATTATATATTAACTTTAAAGAAAATAATTATAAAACATTTTCCATAAAACTATAACTCTAGATTTTTTTATTGGTGTTAAAACGAGATATCTCCAAATTTTACAATTATCAGGAGACAATAAACGTTTTAATTTTGAACGATTTGAAAATGTATTTTTGAAATTTTATATTAAATTTTAGTGTAAATATAATTTTAAAAGGGAAACGTTAAATTATAATTTATTATTAAAAAAAATCTAGAATAGATACGTCTATACTAGATTTATGTATCTAAAAAATCCTAATAAATCCGCACCTTACTTATATCATACATATATGCTGGAATAATACCGCGGATAATACTGTCCACAGTAATTATTAATTTTATAAAAACAAGAATTCAAGTATTAATCAAACAGTGATTGATAATAGGTACCTAGTATATACTAATTTAGGTATGTTATGTATTTTTTTGATGAATTAATTATTTAAACCTACTAATAAAGTAATTCATATTTAAATAAATGCAGCACTAATAATATTATAACTATAGTTCAATAGTTGTACAATCTTTGGGGACCGTTCTCCAACAACTGATAATATGATAAAAAAATTAATATGTTCAATTATTTATATTGCCTAATATTTATTTACTTATAAGTTTTAAATATTATAGGGAATCTGTATAATATAAATCTCAATTTGGTGACCCATAAGAGTTGCGAGCCCGTGTTCAACGCACACCTTACACGCCCAATTGTTGGGGTACTGGTGATAACGGTCAGTCGGTAAACGTTTACACGTGTACGGCACGCCACGGTACAATCAAACAAAAACGCAACGGTAAAAGATAAAATACGACGGAATGCGTAGAATGGCGGTAAGAAAACACATTTGCGCGGTTAATGAATTTGAAAAAACATATTTACGTTGATAATTGGACGTGTACCGAATGACATGTCGTGACACTTATTAAGTGTATTTGGGAACCCGGCATTTGGAAGCGGACATTTGCCGTCTTTGTCTTGCACTCGCGAAACACAGTAAAACAGACGTACATCCGACGTATCGATCGATCTGATGATTCTGAAAACAGGGTTGAATTTCTCGTGAATTTTACGAGTACATCGACTTTCCTACATTTTCCATTTTAAATCGTTTCGGATGGATTCATGTGGAACAAAAAACGCGAGAAGGGCCGACGTTAAGTATTAGACGTCACAACGAATTGTTGATCTGTTCGCGAACGTGTGATAGCGGTACACCAATAAATCGATCGGCACGTCTCTAGGTTACCCGTGTTACACGCGCGCAAGACAAGACCCGCGCGTAAAATCGAAACTCGTACGACGAACATTCCGCGTTTCTCGGAGAGACTGGCTAGCCGCCATTACGCGACACGCGAACCGGCTTTGTATTTATTCAGTTTTTCATGCTTACCGGGACCACGTCGCCGCTCTAGGCGACAAGCGACGCGACGCGTACCCGCGCACGAATAACGAACAGTGGTTACGCACACCCGACACGTACGTTATCGAACGTTTACGCGATTTGCGAACAGGACGACGACGACGACGACGACCACCGGTGCTGCGTGACGGACGGAAATACGTATGGGATACTTGTATTCAACAGGTCGACTTGAAATACAAACGCGGCAGTGATGTCGGGAGTGAAAACGAAAACAACATGGACGGTGTTGAACGAACACGATGGTGCCAACAAACCGGTAGAAAAAGCGGTGGTCGGCCGTCGTGTTCAACAGGTGTTTTTAGTTTTTCTTCCAGATCGTCGGTGCGATTAACGAATTGGCGACTTGTTATAAATGTTGATAAGTGTCTATGATACATCACTATTACTATGAACATAACAGCTGCTGTTATTTTTTCGATATACTTATTTTAATGGGGAAAAAAACTATTATGTCACTGGAGGCCGGATAGGGTCAGGTCCACAACCGGAGAAATATAAATTTAGACGGTCTCTTTTGGTGTAGCGTTCGCTAAATCCGATTTTTCTGGAGTACAGAATCCAAGTTATGAGTAAAATTGGTACTAAAAACTATGATTTTGTTGGCTTTTCAATGTTCACGAATCCAATGTGAATTTCAAATTCCGATTTCAATACAATTGATTAATTTAATAGAAAAATATTTAACAAACATTTTATCACTACTTTTATGTTTTATAAATGCATATATTTGAATAAACAAATACCTGGTATTCTAACATAAAATGATAAATATGTATTTTATTCAAAAATACAAACTATTGACATTTTGTGTAGTATTACTTTATTAATTCAGTTGGTTTAAATAGTGCACGTAGTGATTATATAATGTAACATTAAATTTTTTTCTAAGCACATTTTCTTTATAGAAATGGAATAAAATGCCTCCATTTTTATTCAACACCTAGTCATATTTGATATAGTTTTATTTAAGTTATAGTTTAAGTAATATAAACACTTACCATACCCAACAACATAAATCATCATTTTATATAAATGTTATACAATTAAATCTTATATTAATAAACATTTAGCTGACCGCAGTGTACGGTCGAATCTGCGGGTATGAAAAAACAAATAAAAATACGGGTATTTAAATAATAATTAAATGATACCAAAACTATGAAAAAGAACCATTTCTGAAGTGAACGTTGAAGAAGTTGTTGCTGTTTACTACATCTGCGATCGCTACATAAAAAGTAAAAACAAAACAAAATACTGGATACATCCTTTCTTGCAAACACAAGATGAAACCAGGCATTTTGAAATATTTTTTGAAAACCTCAAAAAATACGAAGAAAAATTTTTTGGTTACTAAGAATGAGTTTAAAATCGTTTGAAGAACTATTGAGTATTTTAAGAATACTCATAACGAAGGAAGACACACGATTCCGAAAAAGTATCAAACCTGAAGAAAAGCTAACAATAGTACTACGGTACTACGGTAAATAAAAAAATAAAATTTAATTTTTATAAATGTTTATTAGAAAAGAGTGCACAATTAATTTATCATTATATAATAAATATATATATATGTTACCGGCAATATGTGTAATTCAGTCATTGTATATAATGCCTAGGTATTTTATAAAATGACTGAAATGACCAGGCGATATATAAAATATACATATTCCTTAGGTATTATATACAATGCCTAATCAAAGTTAGATAATAATATATTATTAATTAATAGGAAATATCCACTGATATTGACGACGATTACCGATTTTGTTTCCCAATTATTACTGTAATTGCTGTGATACGATTCATTTATCGATACGTTATTTAATATTTGAACTTCAAATTATTTTCAGTACGGTTAACAACGTATACGTGTAAAGCAGTCAACTAATAATATTATTTAATTATTAAATAATAATATATTTCATAATGGAACGGTTTTATACCGAATTAAGTGTATTAAAGGCAAATATTGATAAAATTAACACTTTATTATCCGATAAACGATACGACGAGTTGGTAGAAAAAGTTTTAATGCTGAGATGTTCGAAAACGAAAAAAAATCGTCATGAATTTTGATTGCAAAAAAGGTCAGTAAAAAAGTGTTAATTATTTTTATAATTATACTGATCTAAATAAAATCAACAGCTGATGTTAAAACGTTTACTTTTAAATATTTTTTTTAACACTTAAACTTATTAAATTTACGTGGACAGCAGTATACATTAGTGTATAAATAAAATTGATATAAATATAATATTTGAATTTCAGGAAATAAAACTTTTTTCACCAAAATCACTATCTTTTTAACGAGCGTATATAGTAATAGTATGTTATAATAGTTATAATAATAAGTTATATGTCTAATATAGGATACTATCACAAAATTAATCACAATTATTTTAAAACTTTGCCTAAATTTGTTTAGGTACTCCATAAAATGTCTGGGAAATATATATATAATGCATAGGCATTTTTCGCTAAAATTAATTTTTTAAATAATTTGCCTAAAATCAACAGGTATTTTATAAAATACCTAGGCATTATATACAATGACTAAATTACACATATTGCCGGTAACATATATATTCCAAAGTGATTGTCGGTTCTGGATTTCGATAACAAATTTTACTTAACTATAGCCGTTTATATTTCTTGTTTCTATTATTATTTAATTTTGTTATTAGTATTGGCGTACAAACACCTTAAAGCGCGACCTGTCAGACACTACGTACATTTTTGTAATCAAGTTTTGATATTCGAATCAATTACGACCCGTGTAACAACAGGCAGTCGATAAACGTTCACATTGGTACGGCACACAAGGTAGTCAAACACGAATGCGAACAATAAGGATAAGATTTAATGCGATAAGAAAACACAGACGGGCGGTTATGTAAATTAACCCGAAAAAAGTATATTTATGAGTAAATAATTGAAGGTGTGCCGAATGACACGTCGTGACACTTGTCAAGGTAACTCGAGTCTATACGCCACGACCAATTGTCGATCTGTTCGCGAACGTGTGATCGCGGTACTTATGAATCGATCGGCACGTCTCTGGGTGACCGTGTCACGCGTACGCGCAAGACGAGACCCGCGCGTAAAATCGAAACCCGTGCGACGAACATTCCGCGTTTCTCGGAGAGACCGGCGAGCCGCCGTTGCGCGACGGCAAACCGGCCGTGGTGGCGCGCGTTCGCGCGTCGTCCGTGTCGTGAAAAACGACCGGGCGATAAAACGCGCGAACGCGCCGTCGAGCCGAACGAACCGGGCGTCGGGGCCGGGGTACCGCGTTCACACGCATTGATCCGGCGAACCGGTTTTGCGGTCGTTCGTGCTGGCCCCCGCGCGTGAACGCCGCGGCGGACAGGTGACGCGGACGTCGGGTTCCCGCGGTTTGCTTACACGTTCTACGTTGCGATCTACGAACCGGACGACGACGTCGGCCGCGCTTAAAACTGACGGTAATAACGATTCGGGCACTTACTTGGAAACGCCGATATGACAGGAGCAAAAAACAACCGCAGCGACTCGTCCGGAACAAAAGCGAGAACAGTACCGGGCGGTGTGCAGCGAACGCGACGGTGTCGCCAAGACGGTGGAACGGCGGTCGGCCGTCCTCGGCGATCGTCGTGTTCGACCGGCGCTTTGTTCTCTCGCCGGCGTCGGCGCGCGGGATGTGCCGCCACCTCGGCCGGCCCGTCGGAGTGCGACGGTCGGGTCGTGTCGCCGGCGGAGTCTTACCGTACGTTATTTGGCGGCGGACAAAAAATCGGTTGGTCATCGTGGGCAAAAAAACAGAGTACACGGCCCGCGCACACGCGTACGTGCGACAACCGGTCCGGTCTCGCCGCGACGCTAGCGGCGTACAAAAAAAATGGCTACGTTCACCGTGGACGACACGTTCCGACGGCCCGGTGTACGAGTGGCGGTGCGGTCGGCGCGGTCGCCTCACCGACATCGGCCGTTTTATCTGGGCACCGATGACGGCCGTGTGCCCGCCGCTATACCGCGCCCGAGCAAGGAGGTTGTATATCGAATTTCGTCACGATTGATCCCGAGTGAAATCATTCTACCGTGTACACCGCCAAAATGGTTTCTTACGGATATCATTACATGGACCGTATCGTTATTTCAACTCCGTCCCGTTCAAATTTATTAAATCAATTTCAAAGTTACACGTACCATTTGTTTTATATTGACGAACATTTTTGACCAAAATTCCATTGTCTGTAATTAAAACGATGGAAAATATAATGACTTAAACAAATAAATACATATTAAAGTAGTGAAAACAAAACAGAAAATAAAGGGTAAAAAGGATATGCAAAAAATAAAGAATAGAAATAAAAATAAAAATTATAAGTTAATGTTTGTAAATAAAAAATTATATATATATAAATGAATATTACATTGAATAAGGTAAAAATTAAAATATAAAAATTGTTATATAAGTGTGTTTATTTCTACAGGTCTTGACAAAAAGTCATCATCACATTTTAAACAAAAATTAAATACAATAACAGAGGAATAAATAAAAAGTAAAGTTATTTAGAAAAAATTGCATAGAGAATTTAGATAGAAAAAAGTACATAGAGAATACTATGAATATTACAATAAAAAAACAGAGAATTTGATGAAAAGAAAAAAAATTATATAATTAAAATATATCCAAAAGCGAAGAAATCGTGCATATAATGAAAGCAACTATGGTGTGATATAAATATTATCTAATTGATATAGAATGTAATTTTAAAAATCAGCTTGTATATTTAAGATATTTTTAAATTTATTGTGTTTAATTTCTTTATAAATATGTAATTCTTCTGAAACAGAAATAATATAAATATTATGTTGTATATTTAAAATTTTTAAGCCATTATCTATATTAAAATAATAATAAATTAATATTATTAATAATAATATAAAATAACAATTATTTTCTAAAACATTTTGAATTTGGAATAGTTTTTTTAAATCTGATTTCAAAAATGTATTCTTTATATCTTGTATTAAAAATTTCTATTTGTTTTACCAACATAAAACTTGTTACAACTACATTTATGTTTGTAAATACCAGGAAAATTAAATTAATTAAAATTATTATTTGGAAATCATTATATTTTATAATTTATTTGTTTGATTAAATTATAATTAGTATTAAATGCAATTTCAATATTATTTACATTATTATTTAAAATTGTTGCTGATTTTTCTAATAATAAATTTTAAAATAAAATGAACGACGATCATTTGGTTGTTCAGTTATATATATATGAATAGCTTATAAAATTAATCATTTATTATATTGTGTATAAAACTCATAAATTCGTAATTAGTTAAATTTTTTAGTGATAAAATTAAGCACATATACTTATTAACAGAATAATTTTATGAATAATGAAGTTCATTTTATATACTTGTACACATGATAAAATAAAGATTTTCATTTATTTTACGAAGCCTAAATATCTTTCAACTTATTTGTAAATAAAACAAAATTATAAGAAAAATCCAATATACCTCATATTAAAATCCACCAAATTATAATTTACTTTCACATCTATGAGCAATTTAAAACACTAGTTTCTTTAGACACATATAGTCCTTAATTACAATAAAAGATTGAAAAAGTGGATTTAATATTTATTTTCAACATTTAGATATATATCTTTTTAGAATTTAAAAATTATTTTTCATGCAGTATTACACATAAAATAGTGTAATGTCAATTTGTAATATATAATATTCTTGATATACAGTTTTTAAGAAAATTAAAGAAATATAGGTAGGTATTCTATTAAATTTAAATAAATTTTTGATACCAACGTAGAAAAAGTAGTCAATATTTGCCTTTTGGAGATAATTTAAATTATTGTATAAACACCACAATGATTGATGAATTTAAGATCAACTATAAAAATTTGTACATTAATTTGCAAAAGTATGTACAATACTATGTATTAGGTTTACAATGAAATTTTAAATGTATAGACAATATTAAACATAGATATTAAAAAACAACAAAATATAACCAAAATAACTAAAATGTTTGAATTCAACTTATATCATTTCACAATTACCTATTTACAAATGAAATATTTTATATTACATTTTATACAAAATTGTAAGTAATTGTGACAGACAACAATAAAACATATTATACATACCTACCTTGATATGTCGTTTTAAATTTGTTGATTTTTTTAAAATGTTTTTGGTTTTTCTGGTTGGCAAGCATAATAAGGATAACACTTTAATATTTACATCGGTTTCGTCGACATACTTAAAAATTACACATATACATATTGCATACAATTAATTATTGCAGTATAAAATATTAAAATTTGTTATCAGAAAAATTCGCAAAAATTTAAAATAATAATGTGAATAATATTGAAATCGCATTCAATACTAATAATAATTTAATTAATCAAATAAATTATAAAATAAAACAATTTCCAAATAATAATTTTAATTAATTTAATTTTCCTGATATTTACAAACTTAAATGTAGTTGTAATAGGTTTTATGCTGGCAAAACGAATAGAAATTTTAATACAAAATATAAAGAACACATCTTTGAAATAAAATTTTAAAAAAATTAATCCAAATTCAAATTTTGCAAAACATGTTTTAGAAAATAATAATTTTATTACTTTTAATATAGATAATTAAACAGATTGTAAAATTAACATTTTATATCAATATATATTAGATAAAATTAATATCATACCATAGATGTTTTCATTAAATACACAATTTCTATGCTTTTTGATATATTATTATAATATAATTTTTTTTTGTTTCTTATAACTCTATGTCTATTTATTATAATATTCATAATATTCTCTATGTAATTGTTTCTATCTAATTTCACAACATACTTTTTTCCAATTAATTTTACTTTTAATTTCTTTCTCAGTTGTTGTATTTTATTTGTATTAAACCTGATGATGACATATTGTCGAAAACTGATAGTTTCACTGATAAACACACATATATAACAACTTTTATATTTTTATTCTTTATTCAACGTAATACTCAATGGCTTTTTTGTATATTTAAGTATGCATATACATATATTTTGTTTATTTTAATATATATATTTGTATTTTATTTATGAGTATTAACTTATAATTGTTATTTTATTTCTATTCGTTAAATCTTTTATTTCGCTTCTTTTTATTATTTTTTTTGTATATTTTCTTTATTCATTTTTAATTTTTCATCACTACTATATTAATAATAATAATAAATTAATTTCAATAGTTAATCTAGTCAGAAGGCACTGCCAGGAACCTTCCTATCAATAATATTTTAATTTAAATTCAATATTAACCATTTAATCCAATCGCTATCAGACTTATTTATTATACCTACAACATATAGATTGTAAATATTTCCTTTTTAATAAAAAATACATTCCAACATAGGAAATGAATTTGTAAAATAAAATATTTTAAATAAAAGTTTTAACAGGATTTACTATAATGTGTTCAACAATAATCAAATAATAGTAAATTACATAATAAATTAATTTATAATTTTTTTTCTTAATTTGGTGGGACTATTGCATATGTCATTCTTGTAGCCAGGTCAGATTCAAACAAAGTCCTTAATTAACAAATGAGCTGGAAAGTTACAAAAGAGTATAATATTATTTAACCATTATCTGACCTCTATCCGTTAAATCTGTTAATTTTGAAGTCTTGCAAACTTTATTTCCAATAAAATAATCCCTTTGTCTTTTGAAGAGCCCTGAAGGCTACAGACAAGCTCAAGATATCAAATTTTCACACAAGATAAATAACAATCTGCATATATGAAATTCGAGCTTCTCGGACACTATATTTAATTGCTAGAAAGGTATGTACTTATTAAAAATACCATTTTTACAATTTATGTTAATCTTGTCCCCAATTGTCCAATGGTTACTTCACTCATATTCAATAAATTGTATAATACATTTGTAATATAGGCAATATATGTATTTAATTTAAACTAGAAAAACTCAAATGCATTTTTAAATATAATTCAAATAGGCATTTATTAAAAACTTATACAAAATGTAAATGATTGACAATGTTCAATTTTTAAGTACATGTATATTGATTAATTCACTGTTATTAGTATACAAGGTAAAATAAAATAAAACGCTAACTGCACAGTCAAATTGAAAGTCTCAAATGTACTATAAAAGTCTGTAAAATGTCTCAAGACTACAGTAGCAAAATTTGATATGTTTCATTAATATTTTTGTTTAAACAATATTTTATAAAAATTCTTAATAGTTATGAAGAATTGTCTTCAAAGTAATAGTATAATCTTAAATAATAATTATAAAGTTGATTAAATATGTATTTAATTATTAAATAAGCACTTAATTTTAACTATAAAAATTATTTAGATTTTAAATTATTAATACTTTCTTTATTAAATGATATTTTATGAAAAGTTCTTAATTGTATTACATTTCAAATAATGAAGAATTGTCTTCAAAATAAACTTAACAGTATAAAATAATGTTAAATAATATTCATGAAAATAAATATAAATAAAAATTAATATTAATAACTAAACCCTTATTTTTTTATGTTCAAACTGAGCCTATAATAATGCAAGTTAAATATTTATATGAAATATTTAGCATGTAAAATAAAAAAATAATGAAATACTAAAATCCTTTCTATTGAATGGAGTTAGCATCTAATATTATTAATATAAGATTATTTGTTGAAAATAATATAAAATAAGTAAACTATTCAAAATTTTATATTTGTATCTAACAGTTGGATCTTTTATGTATCCAAGTCTTTGAATGATATTCCCTGCATGCTTTGATTATATTATACTCGTCAGTCTTTTTCTTTTCATAAAGTTGTGATATATTAATAACAAAATTCTATAATGTAATTGGCTAAAAAAATTGATATTAATACTTTCTTGTTTTAAATGATATTGTATAAAAAGTTAATAATTTTATTACATTTTGATAAATGATGAATTGTCTTCAAAATAAACTTAGCAGTACAAAATAATGTTAAATAACAATCATGAAAATAAATATAAATTAAAAATTAATATTAATCTTAAATATTTATAAATAAGCACTTAGTTTTTTACTTTCAAACTAAGCTTATAATAATGCAAGTTAAATATTTATAAGACATTTAGAATGTATGAAAAATTGAATGAAATACGAAAATCATTCCTATTGAATGAATTTAGCATCTAGTATTATTGATATAAGATTATTTTTTGAGAACAGTATAAAATAAGTGATCTATCTCAAGTTTTATATTGTGTTTGACAGTTTGATCTTTTATGTGTTTAAGTCTTTGAGTGACATACTCCCCATATGTTTTGTCTATATCATATTCATCAACCATTTGGTTTTCATAATGTTTTGTTATATTTATAAGTGAATGATACAATGCCGCAGTTGTTTTACTGAAAATTGATGAGAGTTTATGGTTTGATTCAACATTACTAATTATTTCCTGTTGTTTTTCGTTTTCATCCAGATTTTGTATCTAAATGGTGAAAGCATACAACATATTGTATTATTAAAAAAAACACACAAATCTTTATTGGTAGTTGTGTCAATAATAAATGTACCAATTCAATAATAATATTAAAATATTTTAGTTTGTTATTATTATTATTATTATTTTAGTAACTAATTTGTATTTAATTGTTATAAAATAATAAATAAGTAACAATTATTACCATATCATTCAAATTTAAATGAACTGAGACTGGTGATTTATCTAAAGGCTTTGTTTTTTCTTTCTTCTTTCCTTCATCATTTAAATCATAGGGCACAACCAACAAGGTGTTAACTGAATCATGTGGTGTTGGTGATAATTTACTAGACATGTGGTTAATTTTCTGAAAAAATAAAATGTCTTAATTACTATGGATAAAGAAACACATATATATTGATGTTGTATAAATAAAATTATTTACATCATGAGAAATTGTTTTGTAACTTCTACAACTATTCATGTTTTCTAATGGAAGAGATGGTGTAAGGGTTGGATCATTATTGCATTCAGAAACATCATTGATTTTGTAACCATTATCATTAGAATATTGGTATTCCACATTTTCTGAAAATAAAAACAAATATTACTTTATTTAGTTTTCAAAAAGAAAACAAACGAGCAAATAAAAATACACATATTAATTAAAATTATATATATATCTGAAAAGAAACTTATGTTGTATAGATGGAAATGATTTGTTTGTGCAGCATCACAATTCATGAATAATAATATCAATTTATTTAATTTGATATTAATTATTTATAATTTCGACTATCATATTTTTAACCCCTTTGACTAAACTTTCATAAAGTTGCATTCCTACTATTGTTGTCTCAAGCATACACCTTTCCATACATATATATAGTTTTTTCCCATCTATGCTATCTGTCCTATGTTCAACACATTTAGATATAAATTTATCATCAATTATTATAAATAATAAAAAGGACAAGAATAAAATATTACATAAATTCAAAAAAACTACCAAGTGTTAATATTTTTAATTTATTACCTTCACTTAGATGAGTATTGTACAAGTCTAGTTGATTGTTGACAGGAAGAGACATGTTATCTGGTGTATAATTTTCAACAGACATTGCAGAAACTGATTCTTTTCTTATTACATCTTCTTTAAATGGTTGTAAGTTCTGTAAAAATAGTAATGTATTAGAACACATTTAACATACAAAGTCTTCTTTAAAAAATCTGTATATTAAAATAATATAAAATATTATAAATATATATTTCACCACAGTTAAAATATGTAATAAATTAATAAAGTAGTGAAAATAAAAGAGAAAATAAATAAAGAGTAAAAGGGATATGCAAAAAAAAAAAAAAAAAAAAAGAAATAAAATAAAAATTATAAGTTAATACTCGTAGATAAATTAAAAAAATATATATTAAAATAAATAAATATACAAAAAAGCCAATGAGTATTATATTGATTAAAGAAAAAAGAAACATGTAAAAAAGTTTATAAATTATAAAAATGTTGATTAAAATATTAAAAACGTAATAAGCTAATTATTAGTTATTACTTATTTAAAATATATAACATATATAAAAAAACTTCATTATTAACTGTAAATAGAAAGGAAATTAATATTTTTTTTCAAAATGGTTATTAATGCTAAAATATTTTTAATAATAAATTGTTACAACTTTTAATTTAATATGTAGAACAATTTAAAAAATGAACACTGTTTGAGATAAAATATTAATGAACTACAGCATTTATTAACATTATTATAAAAATTAATTTAAAGAATAAATAATTTTTATTCAAATATAATTATATAATAAAATTTAATAATTCTTTCATATCTTTAATTTAAATTTTCTTTAAGCTTATGTCTTTTATCAATAAAATTATATTCATTATAAATCAATAGTAAATATAATTTGTTTGTAGTTCTAGTTTTAGTAGTTAGTAATTTAATTAATATAATAATACAAATACTTGAATATCCTCCAATAGTGCTGTGCAATTAACATAAGATTGATCTACAAAGTAAACATAATTATTATTATTGGACTAAATTTAAACAACAATATAGTTTCAACATTATACTTGGTAACTACATTGTTTATAAAAACCAGTAATTCTATATACATAATATTTAGAGAAAATTATACAAACATTTTATTTAAGGTAGGTAACAACCTATTTTAGAACTTTCTTTCTGATTAATTTAATAAACAAATGTATGTATAGTATTATAACTATTATTAATTTGTAATAAAATTATATTAATATTGTTACACACAATACTGATATTGCAATATTAATATAAATATTAATGCAATTAAATACATAGAAACTTAATATATTTTATTTATTTAACTAATATATAACTTAATTTAAACAGTAAGTCATTTAATTTGGTTAGGACTTATAATCAATAATATAGATGATTATTTTATAATTTATAATCCTAACTATTTCATTCTAAGCTTTATTACAAATATATAATTGACTGAATGTATAAATGAAATAAAATATAAGTTTTGTTATTGAATACATTATTTATTAGTACTGAACCATTAATTAACTTTTAAATTACAATTTCACAACTCACTTTCATTTATTTGGAAATATTTTAGATCATCATATTCATCATCTTTGGTGTAATTAGTTGGAAGTATTGAATCATCTTTGATTACAGTTGGTATTGTAGTTTGATCAATACATTTTGCAGTCAATTTATTTTTGAGCTTATTAATCACTTTGGGTGTTAAAAATTTCAATAAAATATGTTCACTTGTAATCTCATGCATATTATAGTCATAAGTGGATGTATGAAAGTCAACTTTGCATGTAACACATTGTTGTGAGACAATTTTTGAGCCATTACATGCATCATCACCATAATAATGTGTCATTTCAGCTCTATTTGGATTATTATTGAAACCATTGAAAATTGCTGCCATAAATGTAGATAACATTGAAAATGCCATAGTAGTAGTAGTATCTTTATGATTCTGATTCCAGTGACTTATAATGTCATTTCTTTGACTGTACATAAATATATTACATGTACTACAAATTTGTGAATAATATTTACCGTTACCATGCAATTTAGTAAGATGTGAATGTGAAATGATGTGTCCTTTATACCCATGAAAATGATCAATTGTATAATCACATGCAGTACATATAAACTTTTTTATAGTTGTTTGATTTGTGCCAGTTAAATCATATTTGTATTTACAATTTAGCAAATGATTTAAAATACTTTTACTTTCCCACTTAATAAAAAGATTGCATAATTTACATTCTCCTTGATATTCACTGGTTTCTTTAAATTTATTTAATATTATCATTGGTAATTTGATAGAATCAGTAGCAAGTTCATTATGAACAGTCGATGGTTCATCATCTTTGGTAGTTATTTCAATAGTTGGCGACTTGTTATCCTCTTCACTTTGACTTGCTTTATTGGATACTATTAGTTGTATTGAATTTACATTTTCTGATGCCCTTAATAGATCAAAACACTTTAATGTTAAATGTTCAACACTTAAAGAATGATAATCTATCATTTCAGGGCTAGAGAGAAATGTAACATTGCAACATGAGCAATGGTGTTCAATAAAGCCTTTCAAGCCATTAAAAATTTCACTGCTATTAGTATGAATTGGGTTTTCATCAAAACGTTTACAATGGGAACAAAAGAATAAAGGTTTTTGTTTTGTTGTTGATTCTTTTAGTTTACGTTTCATAACTGCAGACATAAGAATTGATATACTAGACACCATAAATCTGTTGTTTAAGTGTTTGTCGTTCTGATGTTTACAAAGACAATTAAAAGGCCCATAGAATAATGATTTGCAACGTTTTGCTCCACAGATATATGAAAACAAGTTTTTAGTCTTGCTACAATCCATCATATGAGGTACCGACATAATATGACTTTTCCATTTATCAAATACATTGGTTTTAAAAGAACATACAAAACATTCAAAGTTCTTTATAGCTTTATACTGATTAGTAACACCTTTTGAATCCCATTGATTAACTGTGGCCAGCAAGCTATCAAATTGAATCTTATTTTGCAATTCAATGACTTTTGAAACTATATGACTAACATCCTCTGTAATTTCATTCACTGATGTGGTATTTATCGACATTTTTACTATTTAATAATAAGTACTTTGTAATCTGAAAAGTTAATTTTAGTATAAATACATATATTTCACAGAACAAATGTATTTTAAAAACATTAATAAGATGTTGAAAATAAATAATGTTATCTATATGAATGAATATTTCAAAAGTTATCTAATTCAATAAAATATTCGAGAAAATATCAATTTTTAAGAAAACCAAACAATTATTTGTAATTTATAGCTGCAGTGGTAGATCGTAGTGTACAAATAATTTTATAAATTAATTTGTATAGTACTAGAAGTCATTTGTGTAATAGATTTAAAAAATATATATAGTGTAAACATTAACAATTAAAATTAACATTTTAATTTAATTAATCTTGTTGATAAAATCCCGGCGACGCAATAAAGTTTAGTTCCGATTATATATCAGTTGTATTCTACAACACCATGTATCAGTCTGTTGTAAATCAGAACATGTCGATTATGTTCGTACGCCCTCTTGGCTAGCATCACATTGACAATCACGGTCGTCTTGTCATATCAAAATAAACCCGTCATCAACGTTGAGAGAACAGAATTTTCTCTTTCAGATTATTGAAAAAAAACGACATTTTTGCAAATTACCCAACGTACCTATCAGCAATCGCACATCGATACAAATAATGTACATTCGTTTGTAATCTGTTGGGTAAATAACACGAGTGCTCAACTGATATCGATAGAAACCGGTCACCACCACTGCAGACAATAATTCGCCAAGAAGCCAATATGGAGATAAAAATTTTTTTTTTTTATTAAAACGCGTTGACATTAGATACGCTCTACAACGGTTACCGCCGCCGCGTTAATACGACAAATCATCAATGTCAATCGCAATAGCATCGTGTGTCCGGCACGAACATAAAGCGATCGTCATAGCGGATGGAATAAAACGTGTATGATACTCACAAATCGAAATCCTATAGAAACAGTACCACGGCGACAACGGCGTACGGATAAAACGCGGATTTGGTTTTTGAAAACCGAACGATCGGCGAGGAATTAAACGATTCGTGTACATACGATTAACACGCAAGCATATTTGTTAATGTTTGCTTGGCGTCATCCTGTCATCGTGATAGGGATACCAGTTTTTCGGTTTGTGTTAACACATTAACCGTAACCACTGACCAAGGAAAATAAGAACGACAATGATCGATAATCCTTCGACCGTAGCTACTGATAAGATGGTATCGACTAATATCGGTCTTATCAATATTTCCTGTCCAGCTCGAAATATTATCAATCCAATAAATTACAATAAATGTATGCAAATATTAGTTGAAATTATCGACGACGGTAGTTTTAACTTTTTTATGCTGACATATGTCATGAACGTGTCTTGAGGAGATCTGCTAGGTGATTATTGATTGCAAAGTACCCTTATAAGTGATTTGAGACAGGCTCAATGAAGTGACTGAAAATGGTATTTCTGTATTCGGCATAAAATCTAGGACACTCTTTAATCAAACATATACGACATGATTAATTATGATCTAACATTTTCTTTTAGTATTATTACAACAGTACGATAGTGTAGTACATTGACATTTTTTTCATATCAATGAAAAAATGGAAAACCGTAATTGGTCTCCTTTACTCTTCAGAATCATATATTTTAACAGTTACTCCTCATGCGTAACTTGTAACTTCACTTTTTTAATTCTAATTGGTTAGTCTATAAAATTATTATCTTCTTAAAATTGTTAAACGTCTAATAAGAACCCAAACATTAATTAGACTAAACATTTTAAATTAAATAATTTTTGAATAAATGTTTCATAGCAAACAGAAAAACTTTAATTCACTAACTTAATCCATTAACTATTACTTTTTGTATTGCAAATTTGTAGATATATTACAAAAATGTATTTTTAATTAAAATTAAAGGAAACATTTAAATTGACTGTGGTGTGTAACAAACATTACGTTTAACTAATATTTAAACTTATTAAACATTGTAGTTAATATATAAATATATACATAAAGAATCAAATCATCTCAAGCTTATAAAATATTTGTTAGAAAAATAAAATTACTTATAAAACATATGTGACAAAAACAATGTTATTTTAAAGTATATGGACAGATTATTGACTACCACAAATGTGTATAGATAATAGTTAACACCTGAGACATGAAAATGTATTATAATGTATTAATTAATTTTAATAAGTACATTATTAATCTTATTAATCGAAATAATAGAAAGAATCATTTCATAAATCAACTTGTTTAATAACTGAAAAAAACCTATATACTATAACTTTGATATACATATGACCAAAGAAATGTTTAATAATTAAAGAATTATATTGAATTGGCTTCATTCTAATTTCCATAGTCAGTAACATGAGTTCTACATCTTATAACAAATAAATTAATATATGTATGCATAATGCAAACAATAATATAGTTAACAATAAATCATTTACTTGATCAGTAAGAATTTTTTTTTTTTTACCTATTTAACGACCGAAGAGTAAATGTATATTTCAATTTTTTAGAAGTATTATTTTCACAAATAATACATAACTATACAGGAATAAAATATATTTCACAAATTTAAATATACTATATTTTAGACTGGTACATAAATTGATATAGACACATTAAATTTCAGTCGAAAGTAAAACGAATGTTAGCCTTCCCATTTAATTATTTCCTAATACAGAATCAAAAGCTTAAGTTCATTATAAAGAAAATTATTATTAAAAAATAAATAACATAAAATATTTAACTATTTTAATATTAGTTATTTGGTTTATAAAATTATTATAACATGAAATAATATTTCAATTTTAGATTACCAAAAATGTTGCTTAAACACAGATCTCTAAAATTATTTTAATGTTTAATAATTGGTTAGACCATTTTAATACACAATAAAAATATGTTATGAATTCAATTGTGAACCAAGTTGTTGTCTTGTCTTCTGTTAAGAATGAAAATAATTTGTTAAACATGGGCTCTTTTTACTTAAATTAAATGGAAAAAAATCTCTGCTTTCATTTTGAAAATATTAGTTAATAATATCTTGAGATAATGATTTATGAAATTAATTTTAATAACTTATGTATCAATAAAATACATTTTTTAAATGACTTGAAACAAAAAGAATCTTCATTTATTTTAACACGATGGTACAATTACGAAACACTTATTTAGTTTTTTAAAGCGACTAAGATCAGCTAGTAATAACATTACACTTCTAGATTTTAAATATAGATGAATATTTTTTGTTAAATGCTTACATACAAGATACTATATAAGCAAAATTATATAATTTAGCTACTGTTCACAAATACAAAACATGACTCAAAAACAACAAAAAGCACAACGCATAAGTTAAAAAAATACTTTCTGAAAACAATATAATTTTGAAAACTTGTTAATCATTTATTTGAAAAAAAAATCTCTTATTATTATTATTAACTTAACATATCTACTTGTATATGTATACGTATCTACTTTAAAAATAAATATCATGTACCTCCTAAATTAAAAAAAACTCGTATCAATTACGTTTACTAAAAAATGTAAATATATTTAATGATTGTATTTAATAACATATATGCATATATTATTTTCGCTAACTTAATAGACGAGTTACTTAAAAATAGTCATCAATTGATAAATTTATTTTTTCGCTTTTTATCTGATATCTGATAAATGTAAAGTCCATAATAAATTTACATGCTCATAATCTGTACAAACATTTTTATTTGCTTTACAACAAAACAATTGTGAACCAGAATTAATTTCAATATTATGAAAAAGAATTTGCATTGTCACAATATTACTATTAAAGAAAAATATAAAAAAATAATTTTAAAATTATTGTGTTAAAATCACAGAAATTGAAATTAAATATTTGATATTATGATAATTATTTAATTATGATAATAATTCGATCAAAACGCCTTCATGAAAATCTAAACAAATTTTAATATTAACAAAAATTGTTAAATGTCTATCTAAGAACACAAACATCCATTAGACCAAACATTTAAAATAAACGTTTCGTAGCAAACAAAAAAATCTAAATTCACTAACTAATTTAATAGTCATTACTTTTTATTTATAAACTAGAATAACATACTGCGCAAATGTATTTTTAATTAAAATTAAAGCAAACATTTAAATTTACTGTGGTATGTAACATTGTAATTAATATATATATATATAAACTGCCGATGTCATTAAAATATGTTTATGAAATAAAATATACGTACGAATAAACGGTGTGAAGCTGACGGAGAGATTCTAGAGATGAATGTTTACACACGGTTAAGGTCTCTCGAAAAAGTATTTTGTAACATTAAAAAAAAAAATGTGAACGCTGCGTGCAAATCGTGCGTTTGTTCGATACGATTCGTAGACAACCAGAAAAAAATAATAACGAAAAGCGCACGGGGATACGGCGTTCCGATCGGGATCGCGGTTTCGTGATAACGAATCGGTATACCATCCGGTAACGCAGCAAGTAATCGCCGTGACCATCAACGCCACGGTGATCGGACGGACGGCCGGCGGCGCGCGCGCCCTTGAATTGAACGGTCCGCCCATCACTATCGTGTGACGTATTACGCATCACGCTTTGTCGCGAACAGCATAGCCGAATTACCTCCGTCCGATTTTTAAACGACGATGGCCACCTACAGGAGAACGGACGTCTACAAACTGTGCCGGCTTTGCATGAGCGTGGGCGGAAAAAAACACCATCTGTTCAACAACGACGATGACAAGCAGCTATCGTCCAAACTGAAAAAGTGCATTCCGCTGCAGGTAAATTGTTTCGATAGCCGTCCGATGGCTCTCTGCGACGCGTCGTCGTTTGCGTACACAATACATACATAATCGACCACTTGTCGGTTCTTTTCTCGATATCGTAATTGTTGACAGAAACGTTAGGTATCTTAAAATCTTAATAATTCGTGTACATACATGTAACTCTTTTACTGTGCACGTAACGTTTTTAACAAAACTTATTATTATTATTTTTATTATTATTTTTTTTTTTTTTAGTTCAAAGAAGATGATCTTTTGCCAAAAGAAATATGTGATAACTGTTTGGCAAAAGTAGAACAATACCACAATTTTATAGGCCAGTGTGTGAACGCAGAGTTTTTGTTAAAAAGCTATTACGCTAGTTTTGGAGTTTCTGATCAGTCAAAACACAAAGAAACAGTAATGTCTATACTTTTTAACATTTTAAGAACATTTATTTCTATCAATTTAGTCACAACCATCAGATTACATGATTGGTTAGGTGTTAAATTCACAAATATTACAATATAAAGGTTAATAAACCTTTGTCATATTATATAATAATTTTAAAACTTTCTTTCTTATAAACATATTAGTAATACAGACAATTTTAAATGTATATTCACTATGTTCGCGTTTATTTTATTTCTATAGAAGTCTACAAAAAATAATTCTAATGATAAGCCCAAACTAAAATTTTGGTTTTAATAATTCATTAATGTTTACAATGTAAATTCAATCCGAACTGGTTCAGTCCACCTCTATACAAAGGTTAATTGATATAAGTAATCTATATCAACAATTTCATAATTATGATCATATGCTGTTCTTATGTCTATAACAAATATATATGTTTTTATATATATTTATAAATATATATATATATATATATTATAATTGGTGTCTTATAATATATGTGTGTGTGTTTTATTAATTTTTTTTATTTTGTATAATAGTCAGCTATATCAAGTACGATGAATGGAATTGAAGCTATAAAGTACAATTATACAGTTCAAACTAATTCATCTAATGGCGAGAATGGTGATAGTGAAAATGCTCAAACGAATAATTCTGTACTTGTAAGGATTTTTGATGTGTTAAGTTATTACTACCCAAGTGGTGATTAATTTTTGGAGAAATTCCACTTGACTAATTACGTTCCAGTAGTCAGAGGCTTTACTTTCAATATATTTTAATATTCAATATACTTTTGTGCTACTGAAAGAAAAGAAAATTTACCATTTACAGTTTATAATTGCAAGTCTAATAAAAAGTTTTATTATTTTAGGATATGCCTAGTCTTAATCGAGAGGATAGTAAAAAAAATATGAATTCCCTTGCTTGTGTAACTCCGATTACTGTCGAATTTAATAAATCTGAGTGAGTTGTTTATAAATAATTTTAGATTTTTTTTTAAAATAACTTCTATTAATTATTTTTATTCAATGTGAATTTCGTTTTAGAAGTA
Source organism: Schlechtendalia chinensis (assembly GCA_019022885.1). Lineage (NCBI taxonomy): Eukaryota > Metazoa > Arthropoda > Insecta > Hemiptera > Aphididae > Schlechtendalia > Schlechtendalia chinensis. The sequence goes on along the minus strand of CM032345.1, from coordinate 6,163,655 downwards.
ATGTTCAAGATTCGAACACAGATAACAGTAAATCTACAGTTTCTGATGAAATTAAAACGAATATGAATAACCCATCCGATGTTAATAGTCCATTAACATCGGATGGTTCTTTTGTATCGTGCATTGCATGTAGAAAAGTGTTCGGGAGCGAAAAAGAAATTATGACACATAATAAGAAGTGCGAAGTTTTACAGAAATACAAGAATGGTTTACAAAATGCAAGTCAGAGAATCGCAAGGAAAAATGTACCACAAAAATTTTTTTGTGAAACCTGCGTGAAAATATTTAAAACGAAAGAACATTTAGTTCAACATTTAAAAAAACATATTGGTAAATAAAAAAAATAATTGATAAATGTTTGAATGTGTACACAATGATTTACACATTTAACTATGTTTGTGAATTTGTTTTAGTTGAACGACCATACAGCTGCGAGATTTGCTCAAAAACATTTATGCGTAAAGAACATCTCATTAGACACACACGGTTTCATGGAGTTAAAGGATTGTATGGATGTGATGTGTGTAATAAGCATTTCAATTGCGAAGCTAATCTCCTCAACCATAAAATTGTACATAGTGTCACTGGACCTTTTGTCTGTCGTATTTGTGGTACGTATAAATGATGTAAATATTTGTCTGAAATGGTATGCGGTTTATTAATGTCCAATATGTATTGTATTAGGTAAATCGTTCATGTCAAAACACCACTATGATATTCATAAATGCATTACACGATTAAATTGAAGATAGTCAATCCATTGTTAATTATAGTCTTATATAAGAAGAATCGCACATTAAATTATAGTATAATAATATAATATTTATAATATAAATATTAAATTAAATTATTACATTATATTACATAGGTGAAAATGGTTTTTATATGTAATTCTGTCAATTGATTTTTTTTTTGTAACTTAAATTTGTCACTTTTAGTGCATAAGTTTTATAAGCTGTGGTAATTAACATATTGTTTAATGTGCTAAATACAAATGCATACCAAATATCTTGGGCGAATAATAGTCTTTAAGTAAGTCAACAAATATTAAGTTTCAAGGTGATGACTATACATATGTACCTATAAAGACTAGTTTAAGAGTTTAGTAAATTATTATTTTGTATATTACATTTCAATTATTGTCAAATGACCTAAATTTTACATGTATTAAAATCAAAATGTACTGTTAGTAAATGTGAAATAGCTCTTTTATGCATGCTGCATAAGATAGTTGAGAAATAAATTGTAGGTGGTGAGGACACTAAGAATTTATGTTAGTGCCTTGGAGTTAATGACATTTCATATTTAGATATTATGGACATGGGTCGATATATAAGTCCTATAAAATAATCATATTACAGTATGTAGGCTGTTAAATATTCCAAACATATTTATTTCAATTTATTACTTTTGGAGATTTTTTTTATTATCCTATGAAATAAAATACTGTTCTCATTTTTTATGTTGATGATATATTGGAGAGCTTTAATTGCGCCAATATAATTTTGACAATACCAACAGTAAAAACCATATAGGAAGAATGTCATTTGGAGATTTGTAAACAGACTGATGTAAGATAAACACATATGATACAATTGCTCATTAGAATTAAATAATAATAGTACAATGAATTATGGTCATGTATATTATTGTTAAATATTTAAATAGAAAATAAATATTGTATTTGTATAATTTTTCAAAATAATTATGTTACTGAACATTGTTAAAAAATATCAAAATGTTGTTTGATTGAAATTTCGGTGTTGCATTTAAACAAAAGTAAAATGATAAACTAAAAGGTTATACATTTAATTTATGTTGTTCTCTCAAATACGTATGAAATATATAAGTTTGACATTGTATTTTCTTAGTACTATTATAAAAAATAATTTTATTTATATATCAATTTGAGTATAAATAAAAAGTTAAATAAATGTAAATATATATATATATACTTATCTGGATTGTTAATTAATTGGCCTTGTCTCTTATGTCCGAATAAATGTATATTTCCTTTTAATGATTATTTCAATAATCTATTTTAACAATATATTCTAAATAACGAAAAAACACTAGTTTTTCAGACCTGTGTCCCTAAGTTAAAATTGAATTAATTCAATGTGTACAAATTTTATTTTATTTTACATGAAAAAAATATATACAATAACACACATTTCATTCACAAATAAAAGTAATTTTAATTTTAATTTTTTTTTTTAAATGTTCATGTTGAAATCGTTATTTTTATCACAAAATTTGAAAGTTATATAGCTGTTTAAAATGTAAATGTTTGTTAGGTAATTATTATTAAAATGATTATCATCAATTGTGTTTTACTATACATTTATATGTTTGAATCTCAAATAAACTATTTTTCTGTAATATTATTTTCATGACTTAACAGTTACAACAGCTACATTCAAAAATTTTTTTTTATAAAGTCATGTTAGGAATAAGTCTACGCTAACCTAAATGTCAAATAGTAACAGACGCAATTTCACTGTCAAAATGTACTTTGGAACTTTTATTTTGTGATTACTCAATTAATTTTAATGCTATGTAACTTATATCAGTATATAAATTAGATTTGGACTAATGCAATATTTTGTTAACCAGTTAACCTTGGTTTATGTAGAATGATAATATTCATACATATTTTAGATGTAAAAAACTTCAAAAAGTATTTAATATTTGTTTTATTCAAATACATTTACAACATTGTTAACTTAATATCAAATCCCAAAATAATGTCAATCATAATCCTATAAAAATAACTGTTTGGAAGTTTTAATGAGTACTTCAAAAATATAGAAATCATAAAAATATATTATGTTTTTACTACTTTAAGTACAAAAATTAATATTAAAATGTTTAAGTAACACTGAGATATGAAATAAAATGAAATTATTACTTCTTAAAATAATGTACACAATATAATAATTGGCCTAATGTATTGGACATATTATTGTTTTGTACCTTGTTAATAAATATGTTATTGATTAGTATGAGATTTGAAATAATGTTGTTCCTAAATTGGCGTATAAGTGCCTTTGGGCTTGTAAAAGATCTGTCCATGCATTATGCGTCTAAAAAGTTCTTTTCTCAGCAGTTGCTTCTCCTTGGCCAGCTTTTTCAGCACACTTTTGTTCTCCATAGCTCGACGAGACAGATACGGTAGTACTTCGTTGACAGGTCCATACGGTATGTACTTGTAGGCTGAATATCCGGCTTGGGCTGTAAGGTTCAAATCATCATGTCAATTATTGATTTGATAGCAATTTTTTTTAAAGTAACTTGTAGAAGGTTGATATTTAGAAAAATCATGTTTTACAAAAATAGAAAAATCTTATATTTTTTTTTTTTTATTGAAGAAAAAATATTATTTTAGCAATAGTATAGTATATAGTTAGATAAACCCAAGAAAGCTAAATTACAGACTACGAATCAGTGACAATAAAATGATATAAAATATTCTATAATATCTTTTTGCTTATATTCTGATCGTTTTTTTATTCCTAGTAATGGACTTAAAAAACAAATGCATTGATTAGTATTGGGTATAAAGTTAATTTTAATCCGCGAATAATTGTAACTAGTATTCTTACTAACAATATAAATAATGCTAGGGAAGAATTAAAACTACAAATCGAAAATGATGAATTAGACTTAATTTAATATTATCAGCATAATTAGACTGAGAAAAATAAAAAAGCATGGTAGAAGCAATACAATCAATCGAATTACAATATAACCAATCCAAATTATAAAATTATATTATGTACTATAATTCTGTATTAATTTTCTAATAATTATTTTTATTTTTATTATCTTAAAAATATAAATGTTATCATTTGTAGATTATTTAAATTCATTATATGACTACTGTCAATGCTTTTTTTAAATATATTGTAAACATCTTGAATTATAACCTATAAATTAAAAAAAAAAAATATTCCTGTTATATTATCTAGTTTATTATGTTTATTGTTGTATATATTTTTAAATATTAAATTCGAATAAATAACCATTCTGTAACTTGATATTCTTTTAGTATCCACATTGTACAAAACACTTTTTTTTATTTGCTTTGACACCGTAATTATCAATATGTTTTACAATGTATACAATTTGCAAAACTTACCCAAGGGAAATGTGATGAAATCACACATGCCGAGAAGTTGTCCAAAGCAGATTACTTTGTCTTCGGGAGATATCCCAATTTCTGCCATTCTAAGAACAAAAATAAAACATATTTTATCAAACAACTCTTTAAATTATTATGTTACTAGTACTTTGTTTTATCGTATAATAGTCATTTCCAGTAATACTATCTGATAAAGGATAGAGAATCCTTTATCAGATAATATCGGAAATTATTTTTTAGACTCTATTATCCTATGTCGCTGGAAATTTCATCAAATATTATTATGATTGACCTATCCTGTTTTACACAACTTTGTGTTAATTTTTACCTACTTCTCTACATTTTAGCATTTTATTATTAAAAGATCACTGCTATAGTTTTGGAAGTAATGTTATACAGAGTTACATAATATATGTATTTTATTCGTTTTTCTATTAATTTTACTCACTGTGCCAGTGCAAAGCGTACAGTATCTTCATTGTGTGATGCAACCATTATACCGATTTTGCTGCAATCATCATTAACATTTTTCAGTTCCTTGATATGCGTTAAACACTCAGTTAGAGTATCATGATACATTTCGGTGGTGGCTTCATATGAAGGATTGATTGGGTCAGTATAGTTCAATGCTTTAGCTCTTGCTCTCTCCTATAAATATTATATCTCGTTTCGATTATTACTGATCCATACTAATACCATTAATCATTACATTTGAAACAATTAAAGTACCTGATCAATGTAAGCGCCACGTACAAGTTTGGCTCCAAAATAAAACTTTTGTCGCTTTGCTTGTTTTAAATCAGTCTTAACTTCATTGAGCGTATCTTTCAGATAACATTGGTATGTGTTAAACACAACAGCTTTTTTAGTATTGTACATTTGCATCAGTTCGAGGGTTAATCTAGAAATAGCCGGTTGGAAATACGTTTGTTCGGCATCAATCATTATACGCACGTCTAAATCTGTAGCAGTCTATTACGCAAATACAATTGAATTACTGAATATTAAATTATATAACGAAATAAATAATAAATTAACTACAATTTTATTTCTTACTCGCATCAACGTGTTCAGTCTTTGAATCATATTACGAAACATTTCCTCTTCTTTCTTGGACAATTGAGACAATAGTCTGACCATACGACCTTCTTTCAAACAAGGTACACGAAATGTTTCACTCAGTTCGAAATTTTCATTCAACAATCCACTCCACGGAAATAAATGAATAACACTAAAAAAAAATATGACAGTTCAAAGTTTTTAATCATAGTCTATAAATTAATCTTACCCTTCGCTGTCTTTGGTGACTTTTTCCAAAAATTGATTTGTATCTTTGATGCCAGCCTCGGATAAACGTTTATCTAACTCTTCGAGAGTAAGATGTTGACCAATTACATTACCTCGGCCACCCATTATCTCACTGGCTACAGTACGAGCTCTCATAATTACTTCAGACAGTTGTAACTGCAATCAAATAAATATTTTTTTATTTGAACAATGTCATTTAGCATAGACTCGTTTATTTATGCAATTCGAAATTTTGAAAAAGTTGGACGTAGGCTAATTTAAACAAATTAAAAAATATATATGTTTGTATATTTATTTTATATATATTTTTTATTTATTATTTATGAGCATTAACCTATAATTTTATTTTTTTTCTAATCTTTAGTTTTGCATATCCTTTTTATTTTTTATTTATTTTCTGTTTTGTTTTCACTACTTTATTATTTAAACAAATTGATTGGAATGTATTAACTAATAAAAATAACTATAACTAAATAACAAAGAATTTTATTTTAAAAATGATCATAGTATGGCATTCAAAAATAGGCAATGATAAATGAGGGTTTAGTTAACTTCTAACCCAACAATTTTTGTTTTCATTTCTTTGATTTATATATTTTTCATTCTATACATAAAAATTATATTTTCTTTTAAAATTACAGAAGAAAAGTTCATTTAAACTAAACTAGATAAATACCTAACCCCGGATTTTTGAATAATATAGCATTTACAATACATTTAGAGTTTTTATCACCATTATAAAATTTAAAAATGAACATAAATTTCAAAAAGGATAAGTCATTTGTTGGAAAATATTTTAATATTAGAATTTTGAGCCAATTAGTCTCACGAAAATCTTTTACTAAATATTAAATGATAAACAAACAATAAAACATAATAAATAATAATACCTAAGACAAATAATCATATTTAAAAAAATATTGTACTGTAATACTGTATTATAATATATAACATTGTATATTATATTGTTCGTTAGCGTATGTAGAAATTATATTGTGGAGTTTCATGACAAATTGTAAAACTAAAAAATTACATTTTTTCTATAATTTTAGAAGACAAAATTTATATACTAATAAATCAAAATTTGACACAAATATATTTTTAATTATTATTTCTGTTTTTAATTATTTATAAATAATTTACCAAAAGTTGAGGACGTCCAAGAGCTGTTAATTTTATGGCTGTAATTCCTGTTCTCTGTGTAGCACCTAAAAAATCAACAAATATAATTATAATTATTATTATTTATTTATTTACTAGATAATATATATATATATATATATTAACTTATTAATAATAAATTAATTAGGTATAACGTAAATAATAACATTATAATTTATTAGCATTGCTAAAAAATTAGATCAGTTATAAAGAATTATTTTTCTTACTAAATTCCATAAGAAATAAAAATAAATTTAAGATATTGAAATTGTATTCATAGTGAATTGTAACATTTAAAATTAGATATATACATACATGTAAATAGTACTGAATGGTAAAGAAATATTATGACTCTAGACATTTTAAATAACTAATGTTGGTGTAATATATAATTAATTTCAATTATTAACACTCTATAGTTATATAAAATAAATAACTTATAAAAATATAAGTATTAATTGAAAGTAAATTATAAATTTTAAGCTGTTGAATACAAAAATAATTGTATAATGTCATTTTAATATTATCTATTGTTTTATATTTGTATTATTTGTTGTTTAGTGCAAAAGGTTTTATAAATCTTACCAGCTACTGCATGTAGGCAATTTTTAAATATTTCCATGTTACTTTCACAAGTAGCTTCATTCAAGTAAAAATAGACTCGAGCACTTTGTACCTTGTACCTTCTATCTGCAAACTGCTTGTCCACATGATACTGAGGAAAGGATCCTCCAATTTTTTCCTCTGAAACAGAAGCTTTTTTAATAAAAATCACTACAATCATAAATAATAAATAGTTAAAATCTAGTATATTAAAACATTTTTTAATATTATAATTGAATGGTTTATAATATATTTTTCAAATAAGAATAAAATAATGTATATCTATTAATATTATATATTTATTATTAAACCATCTAGAATATCATAACAGTTGTTTTATATGACAAATATAAGGTTATAAAACTTTTTATAAAAATAAATAATAATTAAACAACAGACCTGACTCATTTATATACTTTATAATTTGTACTATATAATTTATTATTTTTATTATATTCTTAATCTGAATTTACCATACACATATTTATATTTTTTAAAACAACACATATTTTATAAACCTTTTTTTAAATTGCTAAACTAAGAACAAATAACATCATAGGTTAATTAGTATCCTAAACAACTTATAAAGCCTAAACCGTACAACACTGCCACAAATAAATTTCTTTATGCTATTAACAAAATATATATATTTAGAGTTCAATTAATTAAACTAACTGTGCAAAATGTGCAAAGATAATAAATCAATAATATCAGTTATAGCTGAACAGAAAAACAAATGACAATTGTTTGAAAAATAATTTGTGAACTACAACAATTACAGTTAGTTAATATATATTGAATTTTCACACAAATCACAGTAGAAAGCAATACAATACATGACAATACATATAGGCCAAGAAATTAAAATTAAACAAATTTAATAAAGGCTATTTTGTTAGTAAAATAAATTATACAGTTTACCTTCTTTTTGAGTAGCATTTTTGTCTTTTTTTTCTATTTCTGATACACTTGATCTAAAAATAAATATTAATAAATTTCATATTATTACAATTGAATTAATACAACTTTTATCTTTTGAAAAAAATGAATGTTCGATTATAAAAATGGCAAGAACATATATAATTTTAATTTTAATTTATTTAAATTTTTTAATATTTTATACTTAATACATAAGCACAACATCAAATAAATTGATTTAATATTAATCTAAATAACACTAATTTTTCACATCAATGTCATTTAGAAAGAATTGAAATATAATATATATATATTCTATATTCTATAAAATATTCAATATATTTTTGATGAAAAATAAAGAAAGTAAAGAATGCAAAATAGTCTTTACTTTTATTTTTTAATAGACAATATGTCAAAATCACTTTTTGTGACAAGCCACCACTGCTATAAAATATTTTCCAAAACAAAAAACACATAATAATTGAAGTGCAGAGTACAGATATACAGTAAAGTACAGTATATACCATCAACATAAAGCCAAAATCAGTAGTGTTAATTTGTACACTGTGAATTTCATTTAATAAATTCTTGTGTATGGGTGACTTTGTTGGTCATAACAATGAATAATACAAAACAAACAAAAGAACTAATGTACCGAATACAAATAAAAATATTTTTAATCCATGTCCAAAAATTAAATACAAGCCGATTACATTAAATTAATACATGATTTAAACAAAGAGATACACGGTTTAAACTTTAAAAAAGAACTGTTATAAAATATTAATTTATACCCAATGAACAGTTTGATTGTAACAAAAAAAAACCAAAAGTTGTCCTTAATTTTTTTTTTAAATTTATTGTTTAAATTTTTTTTTTGATGATTTTTATTTTAATAATGTTTGTAGTAGAATATGTTGATTTACTTGAAAACGCCAACTTATACGTACTGACTTCACACAATATGTGCAATATAGATTGTTTCCATCGAATTAAAATATTTTACTTGGAAATTTTTTTAAGTACACATATGCATTATTATTAGTGAACTTGTAACGTTAAGCATTAATACTCATGTTAATCGCAATATTTTTTAAATCAAAGATGTTTATGTGAAATTTCAACATTAAATAGTAATTTTTATGATTTATATATTTCATTTTTTTTCCTTGAAAAAATTTTATATGAAAATGAATACTCATGTTAGGGAAGGAAACACATTTTTAAATTTATTTCACAACATAATCTCATTTTAGCCAGATATATTTAGTTCAGCGATATTCTAATTTTTTTGAGCGTTGCAAAAAATATGATTTGTTGAACTGTGTAAAATTGGTCCCTGTCTGGACGACGACTTCCTCATTAGACGTAAACCATTTTCCGACAATTTTTTTTTAATATTTGGAAATAATTAGAAATCGCAAATAAAATGGAAGATACAACGATTGGTATTGTAATGTCATTTCAAGAAAAATATAATTTGTATATTTTACTACAACACTATCTATCGATTACCCATATGAACAATATTTTAGTCGCAGAATATTTCTTTACTATGAGCTACATGTTCCTTACATAATCAATGGTATAACACACTTCGTATTAATGAATTTAATTTTCTTTAACAAATAGATCTCTCTCTATGCTGTCTAATTTTGAAATGTAAAGAGTATCAATTATAATCTATTCTAATATTTAATATTAACATAATTCACTCACTCAACTTCCCTGTTTTCTGCCTCTTCTTTACTAATATCTTCTTCAACAGAATAATCCAATATTGATTTAACACCAAAAGATCTTAAACGTTCTAATGTAGGAACAATACGATATTGATCTTCCCCAGCAACAAAATGACCATAAAATGTCATTTTCATCAATATATTAAATAACTTTTTTCCTAAAAGTTTTTTGAAAATATACATAATCTAAAAAAAAAAATATATAATTAACAATTATTAATATCAACAATATAATAGTGAATTTAGTATGAAAAGGTAAATATGAAAATATAAATATTGTATTAATTTAATATATACTTAATAAAATAAAAATAGACTTAATGAAAATAAAACATACATTTCAATAACAGTATAAATTTCAAGCTGTATACTATTTAAATTGTATCGACCAAATCATACTAGTGCAATATGAACTTGATCTAATGTTAAAAACATTATTTCCTTTCATATTATAAATATTGTGTGCATTTAAGTAGCAAAAATTTATTTACATAATATGTATTAAATTCCTTTTTACCTTTTCAAAACAAATCAAACTAAAGAATTCTAATAGGGGTTTTTTTTTTAATAGCTACGCCATGAGAAGTGTGTAATAGGATAGTAATAGGACGTAGTGTAAGTTTAGGATACACAATGTTAAGTATCATATGGATAACGATCGTTCAAACAGTTACCTTTATGTTATTGTCTACGATATAACTAGACGAACAAAGCTGGTAGACTATGTACCCCCTTAATATTTCCCCAGTGGTCTTGCTCTTGAACGTAGCTTCAGGGTCTGTGAACGATGTGTCCAACGGATCCCATTTGGGTTTGTTAGCTGTAGCCGTGCTCTTGTCGTCACAATTTTGCAATTTTTCGGGTTTATTGGTGGTGGTCAGCGAACGTATGAGTCGAGAATGCACATCGTACCTGAGCGATCCTCGCAATAGCAGTTGACCGACCTTACCATATGCCATTGATATCTTCAGAAAAGCCATTTAATCTGATGGAACCGTTTCAGTATATATACGTATATATGACCTACAAACATATCATTAATATGACATTACGATTTAAAATGATACAAATATCACAAGACGCTGCTGGTTATTACTTACAGTTCACTGTACCCGTTCAAATGCGACGCGCCGATGCGATAGAATATTAGTAAAATTGACTCGGACAAATGGTCAACAAGAACAAAAAACAATAACGTACAGTGACGACGTGTAGCGCGCACACACACGATGACATGCACTTTTGAGCGTCACCTTATCAAAAAATAAACTGTAAACGTGCTAGTGTATTATTTTCTTTTTTGCGGTTATGGCGCTTGACGATAACTATTTCGGTTTGTCATGCTCGGGCGGGATCGTACTGCTGATAATGTCCATTATCAATTGTCGAATTATTTTTTCACGAATTCGTTCGTCGGGACAGGACGCGAACGCGTAAAACCGAACGCTGGCACCCCCCGCGGCCCGTTGTCCGTAACCGCCCTGCGGAACAACTGGTTCTCGACAAAGAAACCGTCACGTCGCCGCGGCCGCGTGCCGGTTACGTGCGTGCAAGCGGTATTCGAAATGTTTTCGGCGGACACTATCGAAACCGTTTTTCATGTTCCATGACCATAAATGTCTTTGTCGACGGTTATCACAAGCGGGTGGGCAGCGCGCAGGGATCACATGATATATATATATTATATATATTTATTTATTTATTTATTTATTTATTTATTTATCACGAAATGCATGACGAATTTGTCCACTGGGAGACGTGCGCGGAACGACGTCGTACAGTCGGAAACCGGGAAGGGAAACGGAAATGTAAAACCCGGGTGGATCAGAATCGACAGGCCCAAGGAAATCGAGGGATGACGGGACAAATTAATTTACACGGTCCGGTTCGTGACACCGAGCGTCTCCGAGAACGTTAACGAACGAAGTCTGAAGTAGGCGACTTCGCCAAAACGTCGGCTTCTCCGTTAAAAGACAGTGACAATCACGGTATCGTTGCCCAAATTTTTGAATGCATCTTATATGTGTTTGCCTGTACAGAGCTGGGTGGACAAATTAGTTCACTATCTTGATTTCTAAATATTAATTGCAAAATGGTAAAGCGTACGTAACAGTCAAGTATAGGATACTAAACAAGTAATATCTTGTAATCTTAACTTAACTTAGATATACGATTTTTTTTTTTAATACAATCAAAAGTTCATAGTAAATTATTTATACATTTCTAAACATGTAACTAAATGTAATTTTTCAGATTTTGAAATACTTTCATTTAGGTAAATTAGGTTATGATTTGAAAAATATATATAAGGCAAAATCTATTTTAATATATTTTACTAATTTTATAAACTGCATTTTATGTGAAAAATTGTCTGGAATTTACATTCCGAAATGACATTAGTAAATTGCTGGCCAACTTTGGTGTAAACTAATTAAAAATTTTGAATGCCTTTTTAATATTCAACAAGTATGACTTATATGTAATAATATTAATGAATAATATAGTAGTAAAAATAAAATAAAAAATAAATAAAGAGTAAAAAGAATATGCAAAAAAAATTAAAAATAAAGAAATAAAAAGAAATAAAAAAGAAGAAAAATAAATGAATTAACGAATAAAAATAAAATAAAAATTATAAGTTAATACTCATAATTAAAAAAATATATATATTTAAATAAAAAAAAAAATATATATATATGTGTATGTGTATACTTAAATATACAAAAAGCCAATGAATATTACGTTAATTAAAGAAAAAATAAAGAAATATAAAAGTTATATATGCATGTTTATATTACTACCGGTTTCCACAAAATGTTATCATCAGGTTAATACAAATAAAATACAACAAATGAGAAATAAATTAAAAGTATAGGTAATAAGAAGAAATTGCATAGAGTTAGAAGAAACAAAAAATAATAATTATATAATAAAAATATATCAAAAAACAAAGAAATTATGTATATAACAAAAGCAACTATGGTGTGATATTAAAATTATCTAATATACATTGATATAGAATGTTATCTTAAAAATCTGTTTGTATATTTAAAATATTTTAAAATTAATTGTGTTTAATTTCTTTATAAATATGTAATTCTTCTAAAACGGAATTGATGTCATTATGTATACTAAAAGTAATAAGATGATTATTTTCTAAAACATGTTTTGTAAAACTTGAATTTCGATTAGTTTTTTTTAATCTTATTTCAGAGAAGTGTTCTATATAGCTTGTATTCAAATTTATATTCGTTTTACTAATATAAAACATACAACAACATTTAAGTTTATAAATACCAAGAAAATTTAATTTATTGAAATTATTATTTGGAAAATGTTTTATTTTATAATTAATTTGTTTGATTAAATTATTATTAATATTGAATGCGATTTTAATATTATTTACAATATTATTTAAAATTTTTGAGAATTTTTCTATTAATAGATTTTAATATTTCATATTACAATAATTAATTACATTATTTATTTGTCTAGGCTTTTTTATGTTTTCTTTAATTTTTTTATATATCCTATTGATTGTGTTTAAATTATATTTATTATAATTGCGATATCATATATAATATTAAGTTTATGTTTATAATTATATTCATTTAAAGTTAAGCGCTCAAGTCTACAAAAAATTGAGTTAAATATTGCAATTTTTGGTAAAAAAAGATGATTGGAATCATAAGGAATAATAGAATCAGTTTGTGTAAGTTTTATGTAAATATTAAATGCAACTTTATTTAATTAACTAAGTTAACCGTAAGATCTAAGAAATTAATTTTATAGTTTAATTATGTTTCTAGTGTAAATTGAATATGTTTATTTTTTTTTTTAAACTATTAATCATTATTTCTGCTTATCTATTTGTATCTTTGAATAAAATGAATGTATCATTTACATAACTGAAATAAGCTTGAATAAAAAAGACTATATAATTTGTATATTGAAATTTGTTTATATGAAAGTATATTATTTGTTTCATAATCTATCAAACATAATTCCGATAAAAGTGCACATAAAGGACTATCCATTACTAGACTTTTTGCGAAAAATAAAAGAAAAAACAAATAAAGAGTATAAAAGATATGCAAAAAAAAAAATAGGTATAATATTAATATTATTTATTTTTTCAATAAAATCATAAGAATTTCATATTGTTTCATATATGTTTCATTAATAAATTTTAATTTCTGTTTTATTAGTTGATCTAAAAATTTAGCTAAATTATATGAAGGAGCAACTCTAAAATTAATTAATGGCCCGATTGGATGATTGTCTTTATGGAATTTTATAAAAGGGTGTAATAGTAGATGTAATGTTTCTATTATTTAATAAAAATCTTCTGGTTTTAAGGTATAATTGTGGTTGCTTTAATGATTTAATTATTAATTTGTTTTAAATAAATTGTAGAAGGGTCAGATGTTAAAATATTGATATTATTTTTATGTATAAAATCTAACGTTTTGTTTCGAATGTTATTAGTATATGCAATAACAATAGAATTTGATTTGTCTATAGGAATGATTTCAGATTTATTTTGTTTCAGTTTATTTTCTATATTTTTAATATTATTTTGTTTTACAATTATTGTATTTTGTTTTATTATGTCATGTAATTTTTTTTTATAATTTTTATTGCAGTTTTCTATCAAGTTAAATCTAGTTTGATTCTCATTACGGTATTGGATATAGTTTAAAACAGATCCATACTGTATTAATTGATGTTTTAATGAATTGTAATTTATAAATTGAAATGTATTATACTTATTTCCATTATGTAATACATTTGTTTCGGCTTTGTTGAAAAATATTGTTGTTAAATTTATAATACATGGTTGAAAAGTATGATTATGCTGTATATTATATGAATTGTGTGTTTTCCTAACCATAACATTAATTTTTTCATTAACCCTGTTCCATTTTTCATGTTTTCTAACATTTAATTTTTTTAATATATGGTTTTTTAAAGAAAAAAATTGATTATAAAAGTGATTTACTAAGTATTGATTTTTTAATTGTTTAATTTCATTATATATAGATTGTTTCTTACTATATACAACATAATATTTATATCAATTCCGTTTTGGAAGAACTACATATTTATAAAGAAATTAAATACAATAAATTTAAAAATATCTTAAATATACAAACATATTTTTAAAATAACATTCTATATCAATATATATTAGATAATATTCATATCACACCATAGTTGCTTTCATTATATACAAAATTTCTTTGTTTTTTGACATATTTTTATTATATAATTTTTTTTTCTTTTAACTCAATGCAATTTCTTCTTATTACCTTTACTTTTAATTTATTCATCATTTGTTGTATTTTATTTGTATTAACCTGATGATGACATTTTATGCAAATCGGTAGTAATATAAACATGCATATACAACTTTTATATTTTCTTTTTTCTTTCTTTAATTAACGTAATATTCATTGACTTTTTGTATATTTAAGTATACATATATATATATATATATATATATATATGTCTTTTTATTGTAATATTCATAATATTCTCTATATAATTTTTCTTATTGCTCTATGCAATTTTTTCTTATTAACTTTAACTTTCATTTATTCCTGAGTTGTATTTTATTTTTGTTTAAAATCTAATGATGACTTTTTGTAGAAAAAGAAATTACACACTTATACAACAACTTTTATAGTTTTATTTTTTCAAACACTCATTGGCTTTTTTGTATATTTAAGTACACACACACACACACACACAAATACACACACACATACACACACACACACACACACACACACACACACACACACACACACACACACACACACACACACACACACACACACACACACACATATTTATTATTTATTTTTTGTTTGTGAGTATTAACTTATAATTTTTATATTTTTTCTATGTTTTAGCATATCCTTTTTACTCTTTATTTGTTTTCTGTTTTGTTTTCACTACTTTATTATATATTTATTTTTTTTATGTAGTAACTACTTATGTTTTTTTTATTACATTATATAGTTTATTATATTATATAGTTTTTATTACATTTTTGTATATTCAAGATTAATGTTAATTATTTTTACATTTATCATTTATATATTAGCCAAAATTTTTAAAATTTTAATTCACATTTATTAAAAACAGATTATTTTCACTCGAAATTAAACATATTATTTAATAATAGTCAACGGTTATTTTATAGATTACCTTTTGTAGTTCATTTATATTTTTGATTATTTATGGATTAATCATTTTAATAATTAATTAATATAGTTTGAACCAATATTAAACAATGTTCAATTTTTTCAGAAAAAAATTGTCATTTAAATTGTTAAAGTAATTTTTCGACAAAGTTTTAAATGTTCAACTAGTTAGTGCTCAGCTTTGCGTATGTTCTAATTAACAATTATTTGGCGCAGTCTATTCGTGACGATTCGAGAAAAACATGTTTGAAGTTTTCACAATTTCAGTTATTCGATAACACTGCAGTTACTATTTCGTTGAAATGAAATTCACGTTGATGAAAAATGATTTGTTTTACTTATTAAAAATAAATTGCGTACAACTGAAATAAGAGGGGAAAAAACGTCTCAAAAATGTTGAAGAAATTACCTATTGAGTTTCATGAATAACACTAATAATACACAGCTGCTGATTAATATAATTAAAACAAAGTACATTGATCAAACAAATTGTTTATATTTATTCAATAATTAATTATAAAATAATTAATAAATAAATTAAAAAATTAATTACATAATAAATTGCGAATAAAAATGTAGAATATAAGAATTTTCATTAAAAAAAAAAAAAACTAAAAAAAACAATAATCAATATAGTCGGGAATTATAATATTATTAATTATTATATATAATACTTGAATCATCCAGTGAGTTCGAGGCGGCGGCAACTTTTAATTCGTATGTAGTTCGCGATTCCTTTGTTTTACAGGAGAGCCAATCGGCTTATTCAATTTACTTCGGTGATATGCTACAAAAAATGTTTTGACATTCGTCAATTATTATTTGTTAAAACACAATTATAGTAGACACGATCGGATTTACCTTGACAATCCAAACGTTTGTGGTTATAGCCGCGACACTTCCAACAACCTATTAAAAAAATTAATCAAAACCATAATATTAGTTACATGAAAATCAGCCGGAGATATTAACAAATATTTTAACTAATTTGTTATTAAATAAAAAATTTCAAAAATTTCAACGTTTTGAAAATCAATTTCAATCATGTTTTCGTGTTGCGACTGTGTAAAAGCCCGCTACAAGATCCATTTAAAATTGACGGGATGGGGTATAAAAATTTTGCATTTTTTTCCACTGCGTCATTATTTTCAATACGTTGAAATAATTTGAAAAAAAAATCAATCTTTGAGGATCAATATCCTTGCATTCGTGTAATATGATTTCTACCACGCAACGTGGCGAGCGAAATTTTATTTTTCAACCATTGAATAGAATTAAATGGGGCCACGGTGTTAATATCTGTCGACGGTAAATAAATCTAAAGGAGCAAACGCCGCTGAGTGTTTGTAGGTAATTTTGAACTAATGATAATGTTAAGAAAATTGCACGGGACGAATTGCCGCAAATGTCAAACAATCAATTAAATCGTAGCTTGGGACAGTTATCAACAATGTTTTGATGTTTAATTTCATATATTTATTTGTGTCCGCGTGATTTATCAATTAGACATTGAAATAAAAACAGTGAGATATAGTACATTACATATTAATAATGGTAAATATTTGTTTAGCAGAAGATTACATATTGCACGAATGTAACTTTTTCAATACGTATTACATATACTATTGTACGATACAATTTTGTTAAAACACATATAAATTGAATATTTTAAAATCTCATACAAATTAATATAGCTAAATATTTAGTTTTAAGTATAAACTACAAATCTCTATATACAGTCAAATGCTACAATTTGGGCGACGTTAAATTCTTAATATTTTCCCCCATTAATCAATGTGACTGTACAATAATTTGATAAAATCAATATTTTCCTCATCATTATTCGTTACACAAACTTTTTAATCAGTATGTGGCGGGTGGTAAAAACGATTTCAAACAATATGTAATTCATTTTATTTTATTTTATTATAAATTTGAAGAAATAAAATTGTGAAGTTCCAGAAACTTTGTCGTGAGATATTAAATTATCACTCGACATTATTCTTGAAAATAAATAAAAGCTTGTGCATACATTTTTGTTCAAAAACGTTATTTTCACAACTATTGAGCTATTAAGTTTCAATTTCATAGATTTGGACACACATACAAATTACTCAACGTTATATATATTCAATTATTTTGGCATTTACTTTTAGATTAAGTATTTTTATGAATTCAATTATAATTTTTCATTTGTTATTTTTTCATTTAATAAGTAATAATATACGGTTTAGAATATAAACCGTACCTGTGAAACTTTTACCAATGTAATTCTAATGGTTTTCACATTTTTCAAAAGTATGTGTGACATATATTGTTGGTATTGAGAATTTAAATTTAGAAATTTTTGGATATTAATTTATGTAGACTTTTATCACAAAAATTATATCTGTTATTATAACTATTAACTATGCACATTTTTAGTTGAAAAAGAACCCAAATTGTAACTATCAATGATACAAATTAAACTCGGATAAAACTGATATACATTTCATTAATTTACCTCTGCGTATGGTTAATAATTTGTTATGCCGTCACACTCATTAAAAGTACTCAAAATTATAAAACACAACTAATTATTTATCAGTGAATACAAGTGAATAACTACAAGAAATAATAATCGAAAAACATGTTAATATTCAATAATAATCAATTTCTTGATAAATTAAATAAAACTGCCGCGGAATCGTTTCGGTGTTGATAAATAATGAATGAAGTTTATGGGAAAGAATGCTTATCATGAGCTCGCGTTTTTGAATGGCACAAACGGTTTTGTAGTGGATGAGAAGACGTTGAAGACGATGATCGCCTTGGTCGTTCTACCACGTCTTTAACAAACGAAAATGTTGAAAACATCGACAACATTATTTTTCCCAATAAACTTCATTAAATATTCAAAATGATTCCGCGGCAGTTTTATTTAATTTAGCAAGAAATTTAATGTTAACATGGTGTTCGATTATTATTTCAACATATTTTTACATATATTGTAAAATATATTTCGACATATTTCTGGCGATATTGTTGAACACACACTAGGTAAATAAATATCGGAAATATAAACTAATTTCATTAATATTGTTAGTATTCTTAGATAAATGTTTTCTAATAACAATAATAGCTAAGTTGATAACGCTAATAATAGTTTGGATTTTATTGAAAAAATCTCGTTATTTTTGTGTTACACCTAGTACAACCAATTATAAATAAAATTATACCATACAAAATAAAGAAATATTATATTTTATAGGGTTATGTAAAAATTTCGATTTTTAAATGAGTTTTGCGTATAAGTATCTAATATTCAATAAATTGTACAACCTGTATAGTTTATATATCAGTAAAAAACCATAATGATTACATGGTTTTCATTTGTAACGTCTAAAATAAAAAAATTGAAATTGTAAAATTGAATTTTAAAATATCACCTTCTTTCGATAAAATATTTTTAAATGTAATATCCTTCAATGAGACACAACCGATGAGTTTGAAAACAATTAAGTATAACTCTCATAAAATAAATGTTTAATTTGTGCAATACTTACACGTTTAGTTAACGGATTCCTACTTAGATTTAAAATAGAAACATTTTTATTAAATTTAAAGGAAATATATGAATGAAACATTTGCAAATATACATACGTCCATAAGAAACCTCTATTTCTTCAGTGGACTCTACATTTCTTTCACAGTTGTCATTATCATCATTTTTGAGTTGAGTAGCTAAGGCTAGGGCTACTTCAATATCAGTAATACTAAAAATGTCCATCACATCCTCCTAGAACACAAAACAAACAAATATAATACAGGTACAAAAAATATATATTACTAAGTAAGAAAATAAAACCCCAAGTTGAAGGCACATTTACTAGTCACTTTATTTTATTTTAAGATATAAACTAATTTACTATTACAAGTAGTAGGAAACATATATGTAATGGTTTTTAATTAAACAAATGATTTGATAATAATTTAAAATTAAAATTAAAAAAACATTTAAAAGAATTAAATTGAGTTAACTATAACAAACACAGAACATAATACAATGAAACTAAATACTTATTAGAAAAAAAAAACAATAATTATTATTTATCTATAATAGTTAATATAATTAACGAATTGTGATATTAACTTTAAAACTTATAAACAATATTTTAAAACCACATACTTCATTTTTTTCAAAGTCATAATTGTCCTCCTGCTTCTCAAGTGCAGCAGGCAAAACTTGACCTACTTCGGCTTCAGTATTGTCTTTCTCTTCTATATTTACATTATTTTTCTCCTAGAACACAAAAAAAAACTATACAATATAGGTAAAAAACGTATGTATTATTAAAGTAAGAGAATAAAATCCTAAATTAAAAGCAGCTTTAATAGGAATTTTATTTTATGATACAAACTAATTTACTCTTATAAGTAGAAGGAAACATATTTAAATTTAATCATTTTTAAATAAACAAATGATTTGATAATAATTTAAAAATAAAGAACATAATATAATGGAAATATATATACTCATGGGGAAAAAACTATAATTATTATTCATCTATAATAATTCGTATAATTAACAAATTGTGATATTAACTTTAAAACTTATAAACAATATTTTAAAACCACATACTTCAACATTTTTTTCATAATTGTTATTGTCCTTCCTCTCAAGTGCAGCAGGCAAAGCTTGGGCTACTTCGGCTTCAGTATTGTCTTTCTCTTCTATATTTACATTATTTTTCGTCTAGAACACAAAAAAACAACTACAATATAGGTAAAAACGTAGGTATTATTAAAGTAAGAGAATAAAATCCTAAATTAAAAGCAGCTTTAATAGACATTTTATTTCATGATGCAAACTAATTTAGTCTTATAAGCAGAAAAAAAATATTTAAATTACTTTAGTGATTTAAATGTTAATCATTAATTAAAGAAATTATTTGAAAATTTTAAGATAAGGAA
Source organism: Schlechtendalia chinensis (assembly GCA_019022885.1). NCBI lineage: Eukaryota > Metazoa > Arthropoda > Insecta > Hemiptera > Aphididae > Schlechtendalia > Schlechtendalia chinensis. The sequence goes on along the minus strand of CM032345.1, from coordinate 6,142,614 downwards.
CGTTTTTAAAGAATTAAATTGAGTATACTATAGCAAACAAAGGGTATACTTTTTACTATAGATTGAAATTAAAAACTTATTAGAGAAAAATCAATGTTATTCATCCATAATGGTTTGTAGTATAATTAACAGATTATACTTTAGAACTTAGAAATAATTTAGTAAACAGAATATAGTAGCTATATCATGATATTTGTATTTTATAAACACATACCACAACATTCCTTTTACAGTTATGAATGTCTTCTGTCACAATTGAATTAAGTAAGGCTTGGATAATATCAATTTCATCATTATTCAAATAATTTATAAATAATTTCTCTATCCTCTAGAACACAAAAATAAAAAATACAATATAGGTACAAAATATATTGTTAAAGTAAGAGTATAAGTCCTTAAGTTAATGGAAGATTTAATTATTATATTTTAAGATACAAACTAATTTACTCTTATAAGTAGGGGGAAAAATATTTAAATTTAATCGTTTTTAAAATAAACAAATGCTATAATGACAATTTTAAAATATATAATTTTTTTAAATAATTAAATTGAGCAAACTATAAGAAACACAGGGCATAATACATTGAATTCAATAAGTATTAGAGAAAAAACAATACATATTATTCATCTAAAATAATTTGCATAGCTAAAAGATTAAACATTAACATTAAAAATTATGAACATTATAGTAAATGGGAATATAGGTATACCATATTTGTACTTTATACCCACATATCCAAATAGAAAAAAACAAAAAGTAGTAATAAATATAAATTGCACTGTCATTATAATTATTATCATTTAGGAATGAAAATGTATAAGTACAGGCTTACTTTTACTGAAGGAAACAAAATATTTAGCTAAATAACTCTTAATACCCATTGAGTAATTTTACAACTTTAAAATTGTAGAGTCAGTTTTTTCTAATTCTACGGGATTATTTAATAATAATATTTTAATACTAATATATTTTAGCATAATAATAGAGTAATACATTATGAATAGAATAACGATATTTCTTTGTATTAATTGGATTCTTGTGTTCTCCTTGAACTTGAGTATTAATAGTAAATGTACCAACACTCCCTATTAATGAGAGTTTAGATAATGCATCAGATGCTTTATTTACATCGTCTTGAAAACCACGTATCTTGGAAAAAATTCCCGGACTTTCTAAAATGAAATAAATAATAAATATCATACATATTAACTAGACTACAAATATCAAACAAAATTAATACTCGAAAATAAAATTTGAATATCATATGTGTTTTCGATGTCTAAAATAATTTCAAGGCCAAGTTCTTCCAAAGGCTTTTGTCGAACGATTATTTCTTGTGTAAATATTTTATCTATCTTTTTTAATGTTTCATTTAATTTCTATAGTTCAAAATAATATTATGTATGCAAATTATAAACAACATCCATACATATAAAAAATTAATTAATTTATAATAACAATAAAATAATATTAATCGTACCTCTATTGCCGTTTTTACATTAGATTTAAGTCCATGAATACAAAAAATTTTTTCGGTTTTATCAACTATGATAAAAACAGCAAATTTTCGCTCAATGTATTTAACTGAAAAATTCATTTATAATTTATAATATAACACTAATTAATAACATAGTCAAAAAACGCTTAAACTTACTATCATGTTGTTCTCCTAATGTTAAATTTATAAAATACTTTATACCAATAATATAATTTTGAGAAATAAAAACACTAATATCATTTTCCAATGATTTCATTACACTTTGAACTGTATTAATTGGTCCTTCAATATTTATCTTATCTTGGATATATTCAAAATGAACCTTTATAAATATAATATTACATTATAAATTCATAATAAAATATATTAAAAGTCATTAATGTAAAATTTTCCCTAGTGTAGATCTAACATAAACTGGATTTTTTTTTCACTTTATTAAAACAGAGAAGCAAAAACATTCCATTTTCCCTGGCTTAAAAACACACTTTTCCAGAGGATCGATAATTTTTTGACCTCACTATCAAAAAATGAAGATTGTTATGTTTCTAGCCAATTACGCACAAACATTTTAAACTCTTAAATCATCGTTAAACCTTTGTCATTTTAATGGTATAAACAAATGATAGCTGCAAGGCGATAAATCTGGACTCCAGAGAGGTTATTCCAGTATAGAGCAGAATAAATTTTTAATATTTCTTGAGGTCGTGAGAAGCTTTATGAGAATGGACGTGGTGGTAAAGTAAAATAACGTCTGTGGTTAGAAAACTGCTTCTATTTTTGCCGATATGGCAGTTACACCAAAAGTTTGGTTCAATGTTCGAGATAAAAATCGATAAGCAAATCTTTTTTAAAGTTATAAACACAGTAACCAGACTCTTTCCCACCGAGTCGATTTTGCCAGACTTTGACGATGACGCCAATGAGTAGGTGGCGTAGGTGAACTTCATTTTCAACTGTATCTCCTCTTTTACAAATTGCTTATGCTACTTGTTCACATGGGTCCTTTAAAGACTAGTGTTTTCAAACTGCGCGTGAAGACTTCTAACATTTCTAGCAATTTTACACTCTCCATAATGAGAAATTTGATATTAATTTGTTGTGTGAAGCATGACACTTATTCCTCAGATATCGTAATAATCACTATCCTAACAAAATAATTGACACATCACACGTGTCGTCCGATTAGGTAATCAATTTTAGATAAGACCTCTAATTACATAATTAAGACTTGTATTAGTTTTTTTATTATTTAAGTTGCTAAAATTCCTGTTTATATTTGATCTACTCTAGTACATAGAAATAAAAAAAAATTTAACAAGAACCTCTTCATTCATATGTAGGTCTAGTAAATCTGGAACACGTTTTTCCATTAAATATTTGAATATAAGTTCCGAACACTTAATTGTTTCACATCCTATACTATTAATTTTTTTATAGAAGATATTTAACCCTAAAATAAAATCAATTAATAAAACTGTAAAAGTATCAATTATAAAAGAAGAAAATTTACCCCAGCTCATATTCGAATATGGTCCTCTTAGGACAATTGTTTCATTTTTTGTTTTTTCATCAGGAAGTTTAATGTATACACTGGTCTCGTGCAAAATATCATCACCAATATGGAATGTGGTAGTTTTGAAATATTTATATTTTTCTTTAGGCATTTCCACAAATATTTCTATAAATTCCTTTTCCTATATCAAAATAATATATTAGAAGACCAATAGTTATTTCTATTCTATTAAATATATATATATATATATATAATCATAAATCATAATAGCTAACAAATATTTTAGTTTTCATGATGCATATACATATAAGTACAGTTAAATTTTAAGTTGTATCGAAATAAAAAGGAAATGAAATGAATAAAATGCAATATAATGAATCAACAAAAACAATAGTTCTATATTAAATATATTATATAACCTAACATAAAATTAAATTAAATTTCGTATTACAACACAAATCATATTTCATAGTAAATAATTAAAACATATCTGTATACATACTAGTACTTTATAATCAATATCAAGTTTCATTGTAACCCATTGAATGTTATCTAAATTACCACTAATCATAAGTGTATTCTTCTCATTACCTGATGTGTGGGTATATTTAACATTTACACCAGATACTTTCATTAAAGTTTTAATTTTTTTCTTATAGGGACCTAAAATATGAGGACAAATCGCTTTTGGAATATGAAGTATTGTGTGTAAAACATCAGCGGCCTAAGGAAAATCATAATTAATTAATAAAATGAATAGTTGTTGTTTATACATTTAACAATTAAACGTTAAATAACTCACATAAACGTCTAGACATGATTTAGTTGTATTGTCACAACTGACATTTTGTGTTATATTAAAATCTATTGAGTCAAGTTCAACACAACGATCTTCAAGAATTACTGAAAACCCTGAACTCTGGTTTTTCATTCCAATATCACATCGATATTCAACTGGAACACTATTAAAGTTAGTATCCTAAAACATAATAATAATTAAAATTTGAGTAGTAGTAGTTAAAATTATTACTATTAAATTAACTAAAAAAATATACTCTGTGGTAATATACAACATAATTAAAATTAGTAAATAAATTGTATTTATTACATCAATAAGCAAATAATTTACTTGAATTTGAAAGGTTTCAATAATCTTGAATTTAGCTTTAGTAATATCATCATGTTGACCCTTTACAAGAAAAATTAAATTCATTTGATTTATTGAACATATTTCAATCTCAGTTCCAGTTTCTCGCGCGATTTTTTCACATTTACGTCCAGCTTTCTTTTTCCAAAATTTTTCATTAACTTTTAACTTATTCCCCACACAAAATGTGAACACCTAAAATAATGTACATATTGTCAAAGTTATTATATCATATACTTTATTAAAAGTATTTTAAACATGAACTCATTAACTTAAAAAAATTAAATAATATACAAATAAACTAAAAACCTTAAATAAAAAGAAAACTAATATCTATGGAAACATGAACATTTTTTTTTTTTTTTTACTAGAAAATAAATTTTTAAGTAAACAATTTGATCATTAAAAACATAACTTAACTAATAAGATTAAATGATACTATGAAAATATAATTCAATAATAATAATGATAATAATAATAAATCAAAATCAAAAAATAACAACAAAGACAACAAAATAAAATGACAAAAAACCTTCTTATAGGAAGAAATTAACTATCGATCTTAAGGATTTCAAAGTTGAAAATTTCATTTTCCAAATAGGAAAATGAATGGAGAAACAAAGGTTAGCAAATTGTTTTCATTAAAATAAAGGTGCTAGGCAATGAAAAATATGATAGGAAATCACATTTTTGGAGATCAACAATTGATCAATAAAAAGAACTATTTAAAAATAAAAGGAATGATCTAGGAGCCTATTATGACCTAAACGAAGTTGAGAGAAAGAAATAATTATTTTACTAGCAATAGCCAAATTATAAAACCCAAGTGAAGAGGATATAAAGAAAAATAGAGCAATGGGATGCAAAGGACGATGGTAATTTATTTCATATAAGATTCTAAAAACGAGAAGAATTAGTTTTGAAGGAAAGAAAAAATTAGAGTAGGGAATTTTGGTTATAAAGGAAATTAAAAATCCTATTATAATTTACAGCTAAAGAATCTGCGATCTCATTAACAATAAATACCGACATGTCTTGAAACCCATATAAATTTAATATAAAATCCTAGGAGGAAAAATAAAAATGTATTTTGTGTATTGATATATTTAATTTGTAAGTAAAATTATAATTGTCCACGCAGTTTAGATTTAAAACATTGTAAAATTTCTTACAGGGGTGGGACATAATAATATGTTTAACATATAAACATATGTTAATTTTTTATCCTCCCCTTCCCTACTAAAAGTACACCTCAGAATGAATCACTCTGTTTATATACATATATAAATATATTTTTGAAACATTTACTAATTTATAAATATAAAATTTATACCTAACACACTGTTTTATCTTACAGTTACAATTAATAATTTAAAATAACATACATAATGGTTTGATACTTCACAAGTGTTTTTAGACACTATACCTTCCTCTTTCAAGTTTGAAATGTCTTGTTGTTCCAACATAATGACTGTAGTTTCTTTATCAAATATGTTATTAGAAATAAACCAATTACCATTGACACTGAAATTCAAACTAATAATGTAATAATTAGTAAAATAATAAAAAGAAAAAGGAAAATAAGAAAACACCAAGAAAAAACTTTAAATTAATACTCAAAAAAATATGTTAGTAAATACATATGTATATAAATATAATAAAGTCAATAACTATTAAAAAATTAAAAAATATAGAGCTGTTGTATACAATTTGTTTATTTACTACCAGTTTTCACTAAAAGTCATTCATAAAGTGAAGAAGAAAATATAACAAAAGTAAAGAATACATAGAAAAAAATTATGATTACAGTTAGTTGCATTTTCTTTTTCACTTTATACCTGTTGATGAATTTTAGTTAAAACAATTTGAAACAAATTGTGTAAAGTTCAATTTTGTATTTTAATAATGTTAACAACAAATTGTATTCTAAAATATTTCTTAGTAATCTTGTAAATTATTGTTAAATAATATTACATCAAAACATTTACTAAAAATATTAAAGATCATTTTCTATTGTATAATATAAATACATTTTGTATAAGACTACTAAGAATAAATCTTGCAACTATTACCTTGGTACAAAATAAATCATTTTGTTATTTTTTGTTAATTAAAAAGACCATATTGAATAATATATATAATGAATAACCTAAAGACACATTTTGACATTTTTATAGATTAAACAAATAAATGAATTATGTAGAATTAATAAAGATTAGGATTGAATAGAGTATTTAGAAATAAAAATATAAATAATTTTATTATTATTATTAATAAACAAATAAATAATAATAATAAAATAAAAAGTTGAGTATTTCAATTTATGATAATGATGTAGTGAACACTTGTATATAAATATAAATAAATCAAAAAAGTGTTAAGTTTAAGAAAATATTCAGATATAATTATAAATTAATAACAATATTATAATTAATTATAGTCAATATTGGAAAGATTAGGCAAGTTATCACAATGACTGGTCAAGAGTTTTGATAAATAATTGATGATTTTAATTTTTATATTACTTCCTGTTGTATTTAACAATAATAATTATTAGTTATTGAGTTATAGATTATAGATTATATTAGTTATTACATTATAGATCTGGGAATTCTAATTATTTTTAATATTATAAATGCATTGCATTGGTAGAACTATACCCAATGTATGAGAGAAAATATCTGGGTCTGTGTATCATACTCTTTTATAATACTAATACATTAGCTAATTTCAGGTTACTATGTGGGAGATGCCCAAAGGCTGATCAACCACCTTCACATTCTCTCTTGATAACAGGTATAGACACTAATATATGTGATATATTATAAACATTGAACATGTGTTGTTCAATATAAAGTGGAGCATTGATTATCCACACTATGAAATGTGCATACTATTTATTTTCTATTTGAATTCAAATCAAATTATGAGTATATAAATATATATACATATATATACACTTATAATTAGTTATAAATATATTTGTTTCCATTCGTCTTATAAGAATTTTCAAACATAGGTACACATATAATTTTTTATTGTAAACTATGACATGTACATGTATAAGAAAACATATAAATGTAATATATAAACATAAGTATATTTTTAATCGTCCACATACTCTTTAGTCCCAACTGCTATGAACAACTAATGTTCTATTAGTCTACTGTATATTCAATTAAAATAATTTACCCTTATATCAGACACAATCACACAAGAACGTTGGTTTATTTTTTCACGATAAAAAAACTTACACCATTTACAAAATTATCTATTGCGTGTATTTTATAACTTGTTTTTTTAAATCCATCAAAGCCGACTATATTATTGATCGATTTACTTACATGTAATTGATGTTGACTAGTATTAATGTCTTGAACTTTGTTGAAAAAACAAGAGGACGACAGTACTGTTGTACTGCTTCAAATATAACGTGGACATAATTAATTAAAAACTTTACAGTAGGTATACAAAATGATTGACGTTAAGATTTTATTTAAAAATGAATTAAAGACATAAAATAATATTGAATAAAAATTACTAATTCAAAAACTCAACAAGTTTCACACGTCTTATCATCTTTTATCAGCCATGATTATTTAGGTAGAAAACACTATAGAAGTATATATCAGAATGAATAAAACATAACCAAACTATACCATACTACCTATGATACTACAGAAGAAAATCCAAGGGCAATATCTTTATAGCTCCTTTGGAATGATTTTTAATAAATGATAAAACAAAAATCATTTGATAAACAATATATATTTATATCAAATTTGAATTTTTAATATACTGTTAAATTATTTTTCACACATTCGCTTAATTATAACTTACCATTATAGTTTTATTTACACCAATTTTATTATTATTATTTTATTATCATTCCATTATATTTTAGCCTTGCTTGTCATTGTTCTGCAACCAGAACTGTGTCCATGCATATATGCATTTTATCAATCTTAATGTCTAGTATGTTATAACAATATATTAGAGTTATATTTATATAGCTTGAATAGCCAATATTGAGATTCTTGTTTTTATTATAATTGCCAATTTCTTGTATGCATATGTCTCTTATTTATCTTTCCTTTTCAGAATAGGTAAGCTGCTGCTGGCTAGTCTGCTCTGTGTGTGTAATTTATTATTGCAAGTACTTATATGCACATTGTTATTATTAATTCTTTTTGTTTATTATTGCTGAGCTAGTTTAATTGTATTTGTGTCTGTGTAGATAGATTTTTCATGTTTTCATTTGTGTCTGAATTTTTATTTTTTATTATTATATTTACCAGCAATATATTTAAATAGTTACCATATTATTTATTTTTTGTTTAAATTGTTATAGTTTTAATTACCTGCACAAATATACGTATATGCATTAATTATTTTGACCACATTGGTAATTTCATATTTGCCAAGTATTTGGTCTAATAAGATTATGCTTTCAGCCCGCACAACATAAATTTATTATATATTACTGAAACCAAGTATATTTATTATTACGTCTATGTGAGTGGCTATAAAAAAAACTCTATAATGATGACTATATAAATATGTAACTATATAAATTTAATTACATTTATGTAAATCTACAAATAATTTCTTGGTAAATTTTAAATGTTCATTTTTAGTAAATCGATAAATGAAAATAATAATATGAAAAAAGTTGGATAATATATTAACCATGGTAATGTTAATATTTTGTTATATTTTCAGATATACATATAAATTATATTTCTAGCATTACTCAATCATATTAATAAAACATTTAATTGTAAATAGGTGTAGTTAATAGAAAGAACAATGTATGTATACATTATTTGCCATAACAGAGTTATGTTTATAAAAATGTTAAAATAGAGTTGGATGTGTCTGATAAAATATAGAATACCTGTACATTAAAATTAATAATGAAAAAAAAAGTTTGTTAAAAACGCACTTTCTTTAATGGATCTTTTGAATTTGTATAGTAAGCTTTTATAGCCAGTCAGACACAGATCATTAATGTATGAGATGACAATTGTTTTATACCTGGTGAAATTCTGAGTTACAACCAACTTTTTAATGAAGTGACCCCCACAAATCAACCAAAATTGTTTCAAACAAATTTTATTGTTGCTGTTCATTTTAAGTTTGTATCTAATTGTTCATTACAATGTTTTAAAATGCATATTAACAGAATATTATATACATTTAAACACAAGTATATAACTACATAATAACAAAAGTTGATACTTCTTATACTTTTACAAATAAACTGATTCATTACCAAATATAAATCTGTTTGTTTCAATAGTTCATAGGAAGGAATTCAATTGTAAAATAAATATCATATTATGGCTGAGAATAAATTGTTAATTATATATAATTTTTAACTACACCTAATACACAATTCATATAGTACAGAACATGAATATAATTATTACTAGATAATTATTTAATATCATCAATATTGCCATTCATGTATAAACTAACATAATCTACACCCTTATGTAAAAAAGTATTATTTAAAAATTATTCAAAAAGTATATAATATAATATATTATCTTTCAACAGACATACAACAATATAGTATTTCTTTTAAGATCAAAAAAAAAAAAAAATAGTTTTGACTACTATTCCAGTGAAATATAAATCCATTTTTTATACAACACAAAATGAATTAAATGCTTAAATAATTACTTATGATTTTAGTTTAGTTATTAAAAGTCTAATACTAATATAATTAAACCAATTTTTATAATGTGGAATATATATTTAAAAAAATTATTTTTTACATTTTACATTTTACACATTACACATATTATTTAACCTAATACCTAATGTTGTTATTTTTTTATATCTGTTTATTCCAATTGAAATTATGTAACAATGACCTATATATTAGATGCATTAATTGAATTGTATTAAAAGGATGGCAGATATTTATATGATTTTACATCTCTTTATTAGTTGGTTAAAAAATTACTATTTTATATTAATATGTATTTCATTACCTAATGTATATTTATAGTTATATTCTGCATGTTTTAACATATTTTAGCATTTTTGTATTTTTTAAGACATATTTTAAATATTTTAAAAATTAAGTACTATAACATTCTATTTTAACCCACAAAAAAAATCCATACCTTACTTGCACAATACCATACAATTAAAAAAAAAGTATATTACAATCGCTTTTAAGATCAAGGAAATATTATAAGTTTACTCATATTTTGTAATTCTATAGATTAAATTTTTAATGAATACTTATATATAACACTATAAATTACAATATTTTTAAATTTTAAAACCAAAGTTTAATATTAAGCGATACATAGGTATATAAAGTATTCATTAAAAATGTAATCTATAAAATGACAAAATATGAGTAAACTTAAAATATTTCCTTGATCTTAAAAGCGATTGTCATATACAGTTTTTTTTAACTTCTAAAAAACCATAAATGTTAATGATAATAGTTTTTAAATTACAAACAATTCTTTTAAATTGCATGTTATTGTACAAGTAAGGTATGAACATTTTTTTTTTGTTGGTTAAAATTGAATATTATAGTACTTAATTTTTTTTAATATTTAAAATATATGTATGTATATATAAATGTATATAGTTTTAATTTTTTTGGGCATATCTTCACATACATAATTCTCTACTCTAATGAGTATATAATTTAAAATTAAAAATCATAAATAGCAATGTGGATCATTACTTACATATCTGACCCAGCTTGAGGCAAAGTGCAGCTTTTTCACAATAGTTTTACTGTAGATAACTAAAAAATAAGCAATTCAAATGAAAAATAAACAATTAATATGAATTTACAATTTATTCTTATTTTTATAAATTTTTCAAAATTATTAAAACTTCACACACTTAAAAAAATATATATATATATATTAAAAATTGTTTAAATATTGTTAAAATATTGTGTCCAAGCTAAATTTTCACATCTTAAATACAAATATTACACATATCTAAAACACATTTTCAATTTGTTGAAAATATCTAGTCATTTTTTCTTATGCTTAAGAAAACTATTGAGAACATATAAAACTTATCAAATAATGTACCAACTAGATACAATTTGCAATTGAAAAATAATTTCTTCCAAGTACTCAAAAATGTAAACACAAAAAAATATTTAAAGACAGTAAAAATCCTCCCCACCATCATTGTAAAATTAATATATTCTTCGCTTTGCACAAAATTTAAAGTATTTATTTTGAAATTGATAAAAAAAAAGATAAGAAATAAAAAATAGTAAACTTGAATATAGATATGATCACCATTTCTTTCTTTTTTTTTATAAATCGGCAATACTCCCACTGACAGGAAAGCTGTTAAGCAATACTTCAGGCAATTCATATACCATTTCTTACTACAAAATGAAACATATCAAACAACCTTACTTAGTAATGTAACAAAAAAAAAAAAAGAAAATTTAAATTATATTATCTGAACATTTACTAATTAGAATAAAGTACAAATTAAAATTAAAATAACTATATTATCAATTATGAGATTGAAAGTAATAACATTAATAGTGAAACCACTTGTAAGAATGATACATATAATATTGTCTTATATTTTATACAAACATTAAAACTAATTTGATAACGATACGAAAATAATTTACAAATTGAAGAAAGTTAACATAAATAGAAACTTTGAAAATAATAAATGTGCTATATACAACATGCTGTTTTTGTAAAATGTTTCAAAATAATAATGAATAAAAATAAATTTAAAAAAATGTATATTCTGGCGCATAAGGTAGACTAATTTTGGACAGTTTAATTGCCAATATGACTAAGATTAACACACGAAAAGTCTGTGATGAAACAAATATTGTAAAAAGTGAATGTGATTAAAATAACATCTACATCATAGCTAGGATTTGCATAAAATTTTTTTGTGTGTGTGGTCTACGAACCAGAATAATTATGTTGTACATTATGAACTAGACAAATCATTGTTGTATACAATTTCCAAATTTAATTACAATAAAGACATTTTATCAAATCATTGATGAAACAAATAATATTAATGAAATTCACCCTAAATGAAATTTTAAACGCTAATAAACAAATTGTCAAATTTGATTTTCATGAAAGTTTGGAATAATTATCGTTTATTTTCTGATTAATAAAACCAAAATTGTTCGTGATATGAATTCTAATGAAAAAAATCGTTGTTTTATGCAAAAATCATTAATGTTAAAAAAAATGTGCCTACCGATTGAGAAATTAAAACAAAAGAAAATTAGATAACATTAGATTATCATATGATAGACTTTAGTCGAATTATTGAAAACTTCGACGAAAAACCTCCACACCATCCAAAATGTTTTAACGAACGCATAATATTAAAACAAAACATATTACTAACCAATAATGAAAATCAACCGTGTCACCGTTCCGACGCCGACGCGACTCACGCGTCGGTGAGAGTGGGTGGGGGCGGCGGTCGTACACAACCGCTCGCGTTCCGCGGATGTGACCAAAATAATAAAACAAATACGCAAATCACCGAATCGAACGACCGTACTGTAATCAACGTGATTAATAATTAATTAATTGCATCACAATTGGGTTAACTTTGCACGAGGCGAGGGCATAACAATGATGATTACGACAACAACATTTTTATGCGTGATCGAATCGTGATTAGTGGCCGAGATCAGTGTAGCCACTCTGACCTTCGGCCAATATCGACAGACAGACAGACAGACGTAGCTTACGTGTGCTACTGCATGCCCTGCGAAAAAAATTTTGAATTATTTACAAACATACTATTACACAATTATTAATTGGAGGTGAAATGTATAGTATAAATTTCTGTATGTATTTTGAAAACTTTTGAATTTGTGTTTGCTATGTGCATGTTGAGCCCTATCCTAAATTTAATAAATAAATTTAGTGCTACATTATAATCACCTAACTTGGATTTACTACACACAGCAGTGACACTAATTACAGCATTGCGAAAATCTCTTCAAACAATACGATCGGATGAATCGTAAATAAACATTTTTGAAGAAACTAAAACGGCTTGTACTGAAATGAATGTATCCATACGTGAAGTGAAAGGGCGTAAAAACAAAATTAAATTATAAACACCAATATTTGTTTGAAGACACAAAAGAAGATATGAAAATAACTGTCTACAACAGTGTACTGAATAAAATGATAAACGTAATCAAAGTTAGTTTCAGTCAAGAGACATTGAATTTAATTGATTGTGTTGGTAATTTATTAAAATTGAAAATAGAATAAAAAACGTTCCAATACGTTCCACGAACGGCAGTTTCGAACGATAAACGCGTGTTTCAACACAATATTATAGCCGCAGGATCACGGCAAGTTAAATGTACTATAGAATGTATAGAATGTTAGATTTAAGAGTAAAAAATTTTAAAACCTTCAATTTTTACACAAATCAATCGAATTAGGCCATAGTCAATAAAAATCGTGAGTTTCTTTCATTTTTTGCCAAACTCAATAACAATATAATAACATGTATCAAAATAATAAAATACGTTCTATTGTTATTAATTATTACACTGATATCACGTTTCATACGCCCCGCGTTTAGTTCATTTGATCAGTCAGTCTCATACGTTTGCTGTTCAAATCGTCAACCACGAAGCAATAATATAGATATTATTTATTATTTGAAGCTGGTTTAAAAACGCGCGCCATGATCAATTTCACGTGCGTTTCGAAATCGCATTTAAATATCTTATGAAACGCGGCGATATAAATTATGTATTTTGTGAAACACGCTGAAAACTAATATCGTACAATAAATAATATTCTATCCTCGACCGCGTACATTGTATAGGCATTGATTGAATGTACATTTAAACGACACAGTCGTACTCGCTACGTCGTAGTAAGTCCCATAACAGCTCCTGTACAGCTGTGTCGCGTATACATTCCCAGCAAACAAAATATTTTAAAATTTCCAAAAAAAAAAAAATTTCACAACTTCTTTCACAGACAATCGACAACCGGATCGCAGTACACAAATCATATAATATAAATACAACAACGCGTATTTTAAACGTGCCGTCCTGAATAGTAGGCCCCGCGATGCCATCTTACGTCGAATCCGTCTGATTCGGTCGATTTGTGCGCAATTTAAAAAAATTTTCGAAAATTGTATTCCGCACACAAACAAAAACACCGTCGCTTGGCGGGGCGTCGGGTGCAATAAACAAACATTGAAATGGGTCAAATCATAATCGTTTAAGTTGATTTTTATTTTTGAATCCGTAAGACCGATTCACGTACACACACTATACATATGTATATATATATATATATATAGATATTTATACATAGCATTACTATCGTCAAGACCGTTGTTGGTCGACGGTGGCGGCGAGTTCGTTCGTACTTACTGAACTTCCGTTGCACTAAACCGCGCGGTCACACGGAAAATAACGGTTAGGACGATGTCGACGTGGCGAGACGTGGCGGAAAGAGACCGGTGTCGCGACAGGCTGGCGGCCGTCAAAAGCTGCAACCGGCCGTCCTATCGGGTGGCGTGCAAACGCACCGTGGTCAACCGAAACTGTCTGACGCGGTCCGAACACACGGAAATGTTGTCCACGCCCAAGGGATACTTGTGGACGGGGGCGCGCGGACTGAGCTACGTGCTGATGAGAAACTGCGAGAGGACGGACGGCGTCCGTCGTCGCCACGCCGAAACGGCAAACGACGCGAAGGCCGTGTGGCAAGAGTGAGTTTCGGCTAAAATGCATTCGATCCCGAGCGTAGTGAACAACGTATCGGCTTTACAGCGTGTTTTGTTAAGGATGCAAAAAAAAAAAAAAAATGAAAAAAAACCAATTGTATGCATACGATTTTTGAAACGGTGTAAACGCTATTTAGATTGATTGTTGAATATTGTTATGTCTAACCTTGTATCACGTTTTCAGATTTTTTATCGACGAAAATCGTTTGGTGTTACGAATATGAGTCGAATAAAAAAAAGTCTTAATAATCGGAAACATTCTATTTAACCCAAAGATTTAACTTTGAACACGTGACATTTAAACGATTTTTAGAAATTTCAAGAATATAAATTTTTTTAAACACAAACGAATTTCTAATATATGTTATGCATTTTAATATATAGCATTCAGATGTGAACGAATTCAATGTGCAGAGTGATATTAGATTCTGAGCGAAGCGAAAAATGTATTTATTTTACGATTATATATTTGGTTTTCGTCCGTAAACACTTTTTCGCTTTTAAAGGAGTGCTCCTATCTTTACACGTAACATCGTTTTCCGGTCGAAAATCGTATCTAGTTGATATTTTGTTGGACTTATGCACACGGAGCGAAACTACCAAATTATAACTAACAAATATCAACTATGACTTTTATCAAATCGAATTTTTTTTTTTTGTTATAACTTCAAAAATAATTGTTTCAGTTACTTTTCTTTTTTAATAATACACATAAAAAGAAATTTGATCAATTTTGGGCTATAATTTATATATTTTTTTCGGTATTTCGAAAATTCTGAAAATCGATAATCACAATTTTGTTGTTTAAATTTTGGGTAAAATAAACGATTTTTGAATAAATTGATTTTTTAAAATCTAAAATTGAAATTCCTTACGCGAGTAATTTAGTAGTTAAGAGTAGAAATGTTGATAAAAAATGAAAAATATATTTTTCTATATAGGTATTACCTAGAATTGATAAAAATCAACCGAGACGTTTTCATAAGTTTTCCAGTTCAATCACTACCTACCAACTACCTACATGTATAAATTAACTATTGAATCAGTCTCTAGTTAACAATATTTTATTCAAAATATTCAAGTGTAAATATACTTTTAAAATATAATATTTTGTATTTTCAAAAAGTACCTTGGCTATATATTATATAATATATTATACTAAAAACGTATTGAAATATAAATATTCAAAAATTTATCATGACAGACTCATTAGGGTTTACCTACGCTATACGTTCTATACACAAAGCTAAATATTATTTTATCATATAATATGTATGTGACACATATACGAGTACATGCAATAATGACCATCAACTAATTGAGTAATAACTAACTACTTATACAGTTAAGATTTATGTAAACGAGTTCATTACAGTATACCACACCAATGTGTTTTGATTGAAAAATAATTATAAAATTTGATTTGATAAATCGTTCTTTTTGAAAATCGAAATTAATGTGAAACTCTCATATGAAATCTATTCTTTCATTATATTCATATGTATACATTTTGTATTATTTACATAATACATTTTATACGATATTTTCGTTAATCGAAATAGATAACCTATTTTACCTAACATTAGGTAAATACAAATATCTCTTCCATTCGTGTGTTTTAGAACTGTCTATATTTGTTAAAAAATACCCTAAAGTGCATTATATATCGTTAACATTAATACAATAATATGTTGTTTATATAGATTCGTAAAACAGTTTTTACTAATTGCGAATGGCAGGTTGTCTCCGACCATGAAGACGGTATTGCCCAAAATATTAATGTCGAAAAAAATCGTTTCTGATCCGTACGTATGTATATATATATATTTATATGTCATTCGCTGTGAATATATGTGTAAATTTACCTCATTTGCATTGGAATGGCACACAGAAAATGGTTCAACTATCCAAACACGCAAGCAAAGTTATGCAGTTTTTTTAGTAATTTAAACCCCGAGTGTAATTCAAGTAAATGGAAACAAGATTTTTTACAATCGTTGTCGTCATTGATATTCGACTATATCGTTCAAGTACTTTATTGCGATCGGATAACGAAAAAATACAAATTACTAACAAGTGAAATTTTACAAAATATCAACAACATAACCCGAGAACACGTGACGCTGCAGTCATCTCCAGATAGTTATGTGCAAGGCGTTCAAATATTTATAGCTAATATATTATCTCCGTGGCTAGGAGAATCAACTACCGATTTTTGCCAAGACGCTAATGCCGATTTACTGATTAAAAATAACATAAACGACGAATTTAGCGAACAAAAGCCAAATAAACGACATGCTGGAAATGGTTCCAAAAAAATACATTATCGGCCAAGCAACCTAACCCCGGTCATGTCCACGTCGCATCACGGGCACAAGAATAAATTAAAAATAATTAAGAAGATAATTCGAGTAAATAGTAAATCGAATGTAAACCAAACCGACGTCGACGGGACGAATGAAAAAAAATTGTTTGATTCCCACGTTAGAGAAAATACGGAAGACAAACCATCGAAAGCTAATAATGGATCAAAAGTCCAAAACGGAAATCGATCTAAAGTGAAATCCGCCGCGAATGGAGTTAAAACGAAACAAAACCACAACGACGCAGTTGACCGTACGATAACTATTGGTTCAACCGAGAAGGAAGCAAAAACTAAGACAGTAAAATTTCCAAAATTAAATAATCATAAGAATAAAAACAATAGCAAAATTGGTTCCAAATCGAAATTAACGTCGTCTGATGTTACCAATGGCAAATCGAGCAGTATTAGAAATAGGGACGAATCGACAGAACGGTATAATGAAAAACGATTAAAAACGAAACGCGGTCGAAAACGCGATGTAATCGGTGAAAACGGTATGCCGAGCAATGACAAACCACTTGAACCGGAATCGACAATCGAATTCGATGACACGCGCGCGCTGAACGAAAATAAGGCGCTAGATCAAACGGATGATTCGACGGACGTAAATGACGATCGTTTTGAAAACGGCCGGGATGACGATGACGTGATCGGCACGGATCAAACGAATGACGGCGAGATGATGTCTATTAAAACCGCTTTACCAAAAACGTCGAACGGCGTAATTGAACGCGACGGAGTGTCGCGTACGGACGATAAGGAAAAAAACGGGAAGGCGGCGAAAAGGACCAGGTCGAAAAATCGGCCGCGTAAAAACGGCGATAGCCCAGCCGCCAAGCGGAGAGTTCGTAAGGGTGAAAACGATAAGGGTGGGCTAACTCGCGCCAAGTCGAAATCGACGGCAACGTCCAAGATTACGGGCGGAAAGTCGAGGGGTGTTAGAAACGGCGACGAAACGAAAAAACGGTTGAACGAATTAAAAACACAACACGATCGTGAAGGCGATACAACTGGGGGAGACGGCGGACGACCGAGCAACGGACGAGAACCGCTCGAACGGAAATCGCAAATCGAATACGACGACAGTGAAGAAACGATTAACAGTGACCGTTCTTCCGTGGGCCGAGTACCGGACGCGAATGAGGGCGGCCGGGACAACGGCAATGCGACGGACACGGGAACAATCGCCGTTGGATCCGACGACCGCGAAAACAATGCGGACGACTGCGCGGGCAACGGCAACAGTGTCGACATCGATGACGAAAGCGGCGAAAGAACGCCGGGTACGAGTCCCGGGGACGGGCGAGTCAACGCAGATCGATCGAACTGCACGCGATCGTACGACGACATCCGAGCCGACAGACGATTCGAATGTAATTCACCAATCCATTCCGATTGTGAGAACCGTATTCGAAACGTACGATTTGTTTGTTTGCCGACAGCGTGTTTTTCGGACGAGACCAACGCGTTTTTGAAGAGACTGTCAACGAACTGCTGCAATCGGCGCGTTACGGACACGACGACGGACAAGTCAGGCGACATACGGGATATTTGCTACGAGAGATTTTCAAACAACGTACGTATAATGGATATAAACTCGGTAATTAATAACGGCAAAGCGGGTACAGCTGTACAGTTACTCGTTACGAGTGTCCGAGTTATGGATTATTATTATTATTATTTTTTTTTTTTAACGGTAATTCAGGCGTGGACCAGATTCGCGGCGAACGAAACGGCAAACAAAGCATCGACGGACCACAAAAAACGCAGGAATCGGAATCCGGGAATCGTGTACCGGGTTTGTAAAAGAGACGGTAGCAATTACAGCGTGCGCAAGACGATATTGCCGACACGCGAAAACGGCGACCCTACGTTTGCTGCGGACGATCCGGCAGTGAAGGCCAAATTAATTATGAGAAAGATAAACGAAGTGGAAAAATGTTGATTGATACAAATCGCATTTGTTAGTTGCATCTCGGTATATAAATGGTGCGCAGGAGAGCACCGTCTTAAAATTTCAGTAAATAAGCGATATTATAACGTCAAGAAGTATTATGTAGTAGTTTAGTTGCTTTATTAATTTAATGTCGTATAATATAGTTCAATATTTTATGTATAGTCGTACAGAAGTCTCTCTCTGTTATTCGTATGAATTTGTTGCTTCGTGTCCCGGCACCAGTGCGACACGTTCACGGACGTTTAAACTGTCGTCAGGCGGGTGACGAATGGTTTAAATAATTACACAAATAAAATAAAACTATGTCTTACACATTTCAGTCGGTGGTTCGCACACACTTCTTGCTAACGAAGTAATGGTTTACTAAATATTGGTGCAATCGAAAGTAGAAAAATCAAAAGTCGCCCCGCTCGATTACTTCCGGGGGAGGGAAGGGGTCGACTTACGAATTGTGATAGATATTGTAATAGTCTAGTGACCAATACTTTAATGAATAAATAATTATTATTTATTTTTATGTTTCATATTTGCACATAGGCTCCTTACTACCTAAGAGTTAAGCATTTGGAACAAGCAAATATGGAACTAGTTTTCCCGAGGATTTTATTCATACACACCCGGGCCGGGTCCGTTCCGGTTTTTAATACACAAGTCTGTTGCTTTGTATTGTGTTAGTTCTTATGGGTTCAATTGATCTGTCGTTTGGAAACGTCGTATTAAATACGAGTGGATACTGTCGACGAACGCGTGTACAAAATAATACAAATTAAAGACTTTGCAATGATAGACGACGTCTAATGATGTCCGATCCGTTACCGTTCCACGTGTTCAACCGTCCGAGCTCGGACAGAAAATCGGTCACCGACAATATTTTTTTTCGATCGGAGTGAGCTCGGAAAGCTCGGATCGGACGTGTGTGCGAGAAGACCGTTTTATACGGACCGCAGATTGGCCCGGGGGCGGACTGAGACTCTGAAGACCCAGGTGGGTAAGTTTTCAGGAGCGACTTGATGTTACGCTTTTCAATTTTAAATAAAATACAAAACTCGTTAATGTATGACGTTAAACATTTTTTCGAAAAAAAAAAATAAAACCGACTTCGAAAAAAATGCACTAAAAAGAGTGAAATAATTCACAAAAATCTTGTCGAAGTCGGCGCCGGATTCCAAATCGACACATAGCACCTTGCCTATATCACGTCCCAGAACAAATATTACAAGATATTTTATATTTAATTTCAAATTGCGCATTACAAAACAAGAACAACACATTTTACACAAGCAATACACAAAATGCGTACAAAGCCAAACGCACGTTATAAATATAAATAAATTCAGTATTTACCTGTGTACTATTGCGTAGGTCTTCGATTGTTTAATAGTTGTTCATTCACAAGCACAGCAACGTCACCAACGAGTCATGAAGAAATGGTCAGAGTAATAAATAATAATAAACTTCACGAAAGTAAATACAAACAAGAATTTAGAAAATAATCAGAACGGACAATTACACGTAGACGATGTAAACGAACGTAGAATGCATGGAAATAAAACGGATGAGAAAAAATAACATTCATCTATGCCATGACGTGTATCACACAATTCCAAAAAACGGATTTAATAATAATTTTCATAGTCACCGTGGCCCTCAGTCCCGGTTGTTTTATTTGTGAACTGTTTCTCTCGATTTCTATCGAGAAATGCTATCGGCATTTGACAACGATTACGGTGTGAAGGTAACGAATATTAAAATTTTTTTAGAACATCGTAATCATTTTTCTATTAGATATTGTATTAATTTGTATAGGGCCAGTAGGCCATAATAAAAAAATGGTTTGAGGCCCAAGTACAACATTTCTAGAGGGCCTGGACAGGTATGGCCTTTTCTACCCGCCCCGCCGGCCGCTATCTAAATCCAAATGAATACGCGCACACACAATAGATAATAATAGATACGATATACATATGTATATATTCACCGGTTGACTAATCGAACCGTTAACGTTCGTAGTCTGAACAAATAATAATAATAAAACGAGAAAGATCGTACTAGAATCCGGCTGATCGGCGCGCGCGCGCGTGGGTATAAAAAGAGCTGCGTTGGGGTTAACCCCCCCTCCCCTCCACCAGAGCGTTTGCTTGAAAAAGTAGAAAACTTGATGTTGCTGTTTTATATGTACACGTACAGAACACGAGATGCGAATGCGACGGACTGCGAAATAATATGAATAACACGATTTTGACGGTTCGCGTCCACAAAAATAATTAAACAATTAAAATGTATGGAAACGTAACGAATTGTAATTAGCGCGACGACGGCGACGGACGGACACGCACACGACGACTGCGACCGTTTCTCTCCAAAATTAGTTGAGCGTATTACATAATGACTAACGATAACAAATAATAATAACTAATAATAACAATAATAATGTTCGAGCGCGCTCGTATGTGTGTGTGTGTGCGTGTGCGTGTATGCGTATGCGTGTGTGTGCGTCTGTACGTGCGTGCTTGCGTGCGTGTGCGCGTGCTTGCTTGGACGACGGGAAGAACTATAAACGTATCAACGTTCCGATAACGGCGATATCGCTACTCAAACCCGAAGTCGCCAACAGTACAGTATAAAATACACGCGTTTCGTATTTTTAGACCGTTTCTTTAGACCGTTCCTCGGTACGCCGACGAGGCTTTGGAAGAACAGACGGAAGACCGTTCGTTATCATTTCCGTAATTTGCGTTTGATTTTGTCGTTGACGTTACTGTCCCTCCTTGCCGGTTGGGTTTTCGGTATTTTTGCGTGCGCGGTGTATTTTCATAATTCGTGCAAGCGAAACCATTGAAAACTGTATATTGTTTTGAGCCGGTTTCCAAGCAGTATGAACCCGGTAAGACGGTCGTCCCCGAAAACCACGAAACAATGATCGACCCAAGGAAGTTGGCGATTGGTTGGTAATTAGCGAAACAGTAGCGAATCAAATCTGTGTTGATTGCAATGACTTTTTTTTTGTAAACCACGCTCAAATGTAATTATGAATGTCATCAGCATGAAAACTTCAAATGTGCCACTTTTGTTTAAAATATGCATTTTCATCAACAGGTGCATTTAGATATGTATGATCACTTACTAATGGATTGTCTGATTGAAATTCAATCTGTTCCATGCTCTACGTGTTTAACCGTGAGTTTCAAATATTTAAAATTAATAATTCTATCTCTAAATCTAATCTAAACAGTTAGATTCATTTAAAACAAAATAATTATTCAAACAACAAATATGTTTTTGTAATTAATAATTACAAAATTAAATATATTTTAAATACATTTATTATTAGCCTATAATATTTATTTTAAATATTATTTTTATTAATTTTTATTATTTTATAGTAACAAATACAAATGATACAAAACAATAATTTTTTATTGATATATTTTCGTTTTCAGAAAGTTGTAGATGTTTTTTGTGGTGATTGTTCAGTAATGATTTGTTCTGTATGCTGCTTAAAATATCATGTGCGTCATAGTTATAGATTTATTGAAAATATAGGTGAAGAAATCCAATCGAAATTGAGTATTCATAAAATGGACTTTAAGTATGATTATTATTAAGTGTATAACTTTTTTTAAATTCCTAATAAAAAAAAAATTATGATGTATAGAAATCAATTATATGTAATATATTAGATTTTTTTTTTTATAGAAATCATGCAAATAATATAAATAAGAGGTTAGAAGTTGTAGAAAAACAACTTAAAACAATGGATAATTATAATAGATTTATTAATGAAGAAATTGATAAAACAATGGATATGTAATATTTTACTTATATAATAATTTTTAAAAATATTTTTATTTTTTGCTCATACATTTTAGGTTCCATAAATCAATAGACAAGCATACAATTGAATTTAAAAAATCAGTTAGTAATCATACGTTAGTTACTATTAGTAACATAAATAAAAATATAGATATGCTAAACAATTTAAAGAAAAACACTATTTATTTTATGAATTTAACAGATAATATTTTGCATCATTTTAAAATAAGCGATTTTGTCAATATACCAAAGTAAGTTCTATTAAGTTATAAAAATGTATTATTATAATAATATCATGCAACAAGTTTATTTGTTATAGAGATATTATCAAAAAAATAGAAAATTTTTTAATTCATATTTCAAGTACTGTACCTAATTATGATTTATACAATCAAAGCGATTTGACATTTCAATCCAATAAATCTCTTGAAGATTTCATTTCTAGTAAGTTTGTTAGAATAACTCACCTAAAACTAATTAAAGTAACTAAACTAATTTTGTAGCTATTAAAATGGTTGTAACTACTGATTTGTTACCATTACTGAGTTTGTCAAACATTAATAGCATGAATACATCAAATATTTCTCAAGTCACTGAAAATCATGTAAGTATATAAATTTGTGATAATCTTTTGAATGGGCATTAACTTTTATAAGCATATTCAAATACTTAACAAGTATGCGAAAGTTGGATTTATCAACATTTTAATTCTTTTTCTTTCTTTTCTTCTCCCTAGCCACTATCCCATCTATTCTCCAAGATCCAGACGCTTATAAAATAAGACATTTTGAATTTAATTTCTATATGAATTACGTACAGATAATGTATAACATATCATTCGTTCAATTTAATTAATTATATTCGTTATAGTTGTGTACCAAAAGTTTAATAAAATCCTACTGCGAAAAACAAACATTCTACTGTTGAATTGAGTAATGACAAAAATACCAAACAATGTGTAGGCTCAAATTGAAAATAAAAATTCTACTCTAAAATCATTACCTTGTTACGAGAACTCTCTGAAAAACAAAATTTATCTACCTATTGTAAATAACCGATTTGCTTATACGCACAAATATGCAGAGTGTATCTGAAACGAGTTTCATTCGATAGTTGGTATACTCTGTAAAGCGATTATTTTATTATGTTTTATTTTATGTCCAATTTTCATAAAAATATTCTATAATATGTCACTCGAATATTAAAATTCCAACAAATCTATTTTATTTTATTACATAATGATAATATGATAATAAAGTACAATTGTTATTTGTTTTATATTGTTGTAGGTTTTTTTCGATAGTACAGTGAAAAGTAATAGTTATTCTGATACAGGTAAACAGTATATCATTTAAAATAGTGTATCAATAGTTGTGTGTATCGTCGTTTATTGTTTATAACAGCTTGTAATTAATTTATTGTCTAGAGACTAATAGTTCACGGTGCTTGCAGCTTGATAAGTGTGTATGTTGTGCACAATGGACTGAGAACTTAATCGAATGCATTAATTGTCAAAGACAGTACCACAACGATTGTCACATTCCTTCACTACCAAAAGAAACTACGATCAATGAGTAATTGTCGTATTTAAAATTATTTGCACATATATTATCATATATACATACACGTAGGCGTGCGCAGACCTTGCTGGCAGGGGGGGCAGAAAAGTGTTGCCGCTTATCTATAAACACTCGTTATAACCGCGGTATCGCTTGTGGTTTGCTTAAAGTTGGACTACACAAAATCATCGTGCACCGCGGCACTCTATGTTTACATATTATTCATTATATAAAAATATAAAATTATATTATAATGTTTTTTTAAAACTATATTTGGAAGAAAACTTTAGCCCGCAGGAGGGGCAGTTGCCCACCCTGCCCCCCCCCCGTGCGCACGCATATGTACATACATATACATATATATAATCTTGTGTTTTAATTAATTATTTTGTATTGGTTTAATTAATTAACACCAGTCCAATAACAAAAACTTGGATGTGTATAATGTGCGAAGACATCACTGAGTATTCCAAGGTGTTAATCCAAAAGAATACAAACGATTTTCCCATCGGCTCAGTCGAACAAAAAGTCATTGGCCGCATACTTGTTGAATTATATTGTCAAAACGAAGACAGCGACTGTCTTAGAGAATGTCCGAAAAAAGAAATTGTGAGAGATAGACATACACACATTTGTTCTACGTTTATAGGTAGTCCATATTTTCATTGATCTTACACCTTTTGTGTGTTTTAGTATCCCGATTATTATGTAACGATTACGAATCCTATATCATTAAACTATATTCGAAACCGTTTAATATCCGGTATGTCGTATACGTTGCTCATCGAAATTTTGAACGATTTGGATAAAGTATTTGAAAATGCAAAGTTGTATTATCACGTGAGTAACGTTTAAATGACTTTTTAGACTCATGTTTTGCCATGTTAAATATGCTATTTGGTTTTGATATTTTGTTACACTTTCATATTGTATCTTAGCCGCAAGATCCGTATCATATATCGACCATTCTACTTCAAACGTTTTTTAATTTAATGGTCGCCAAATGGATACCACGATTGGCTAAACGTGACGAGGAGAATCAACATTGAACACCCAAATACACTTTTTAATAATTTTTTTTTATTATTATTATAAGGTTTGAATTGATTTGTTTTCATTTTCAATCGACAAAAAGTCGAATATTTGCTTTTTGATACATTTATTATTTAATGTTATATTATCCATACAAGTTTGATATTTAATTTGATTACTGAGCACGTGTCAAATCATTAAATAACAATATTACTTATTAAAAGTGTGTATTTTCATATTAATTATTTATTTTTACAAGATGTGTTTACATGCGAGTACGACAGACATAACATCTTAAGATTCATAACGCAGTACTAGTTGGTTAAGGACGTTAGAAATTACTTTAGTCGGTAAATAAATAATTAAATATGTGTAATTTATTTGAAAAACGTTTGTTTAACAAACTATATAATTGTTTAACTACTCTTGTTTGGTTTATGATACTTTAGTTCGTGAAAGTCAAAAGTCACTTGAGTTGTTATTATTTTATTTTGACCATGCTAACTAGTTAGAAACAACTTGACTAACTTGTTAAGCCTTGATGCACAGTTTATATCAATCGTAGTAAAGTGTTACACCACGTTTTACCAAATTCGTATTATTCGTAATCGATATAACGTTTCTCTTTTCGTTTTTTTTTTCCTTTCACGGTATCGCAAGCAGACCTGTGCGGCGTGCTCAGCTTTTTTCCGAGGACACGCGTATCAACATGGCCTCGCGCTTGAAAAAATTTGTAATTTTTAAAAAAAAAAATTAAATTCCGTCAATTCAAACCCGACAATACGCGTATGAATTTCCGTATAGAAAAATAAACATTCCGAGCGCGACATCAATGCACGGCATAATGTTACGCCGAATTCGTGAAGTTGTCGATTACGTGAAATCTGTGTACGAGGCGTGGCCATTAAAATAACGAGACTTTCACAGTCGTGGTCGTGAACATACCGAATCTATTCCCTTGTCTTGTACCTGTACCCGTCTTATCGTTAGTTCGATAGTCTCGTTATTTATTAGCCGCAACTCGTGTACGGAGATAATAATTATTGATTTCCGCACGAAAAAACAACCGTCGTAGAATTGAGTTAATCAAAATTTAGGAACAAACGCAATTCGTGGTCGTCATCGGCGGAAGAACGCGCATAAACCGATTGTCGACATTGTTTTCCATACAAATAAACCGTGTACAAATAATAATAACGCCGAGGACAACTTATTATGCATTTCAAAGAACTAAATATCCCGGACCGTTAACATCAACTGGAAATTTGTACATTCTTTTATATAGTTTCATCCGCGCCAGAATAGTTTTTCTCTCTCCGGAGAACTATTTCCATTTTCGTCAACACCGCGTTGATAATTATTTTTAAGAGTTGGACGGATGGACTGTATATACACGCGTGTATGACCACGAGGTTTCCCCGCGCATTGTTGTTTACCAATAACGTCGACCGACCCGAATGGTGGGCCGTACGGACGATAGAATTCCCGGCGGAAGACGAACACAACGGACGGCGCCGTAATGGTGGTTCGGAAAACTCGTGGTCGCGCGATATTTATTTTTAACACGTTTTTGTTAGAAATCTCCGCCGCCGAGCGATGTCGGACGAACCGTGTTGTTGTAGACCGAAAACACCGATCGCGTCCGTTTATCATACGCTTATCGCCGCCCGATTCGGCCGGGTTCGTGGTTTTCTGATACGCGGCGTCTCCGTTGTGAAATAAATTATTGTCGTCCGTCGTCCGTCTGGTATTTTTAGTGCGGTGGTTGTTGTCGCGTACGCCCGAAACGATGTGTCTGCCGCACGACGTGAGAAAGGAAACGAAGAGAAAGATCACGGAGAAAAATCGCCAGTTGCTGAACACGTTACAAACGATAGGTGAGTAGGGTTCTCGTCGCGTAACGGTACGTTTTCGCTGGCCGCGATCGCGAACCACGGACTAAGATCGCGTTCGCGTCGTCTTGGTTTATTTCGAACGGTTTCACGTCGCGATCGAGAGTAATTTACATCGCATCATTCAGCCGTGATTAATATTTTGATGTACCGAGTACACTAGTGAACGGTGTAAACGAACCTGCTGTGAATTTTAAAATTATAACGGATACATCTGTGACGACGTAAACGTATTGAACATTCTTTCGATTGAAGAAGATGATGACGTTTTGCTCTGGTATTATTATTATTATATTTTACTTACCACTACGTCCGACGGTTTCACTAATATCCTTCCGAATGGCATCTCTTATATTTAAATCTTTATAATCCTTATTTTGAGGATTATAAATTGAGCGATTTTTAGCAACACAGTCGTCATCGACTTTGCTAAATTTGGTCATTGTTGAAAGACACGACCAACGTCAACCAGCAGTAAATCATAAACTGAGCGTTCGATAATTTTTTTCCAAAACAACAAATTAATCGCGGCGCGAACAAATTTAGATCGCCGACCGCGACCGCACGAGGAAAACCAACTAACTATATTTAATTTACATTGTGTCAGTAATCGCGCGATAATTATGCGCGATCTTAGATCGCGGTTGGCGTTCGCGATCGAGCAAGGGAAAACGTACTTTAATGCGGTCGGCGTGTGATGACAACAACTCACACTGATAAAACTCACCCGGGGCGATTAAATCGACGATCTTACTCGACGCGGTGGAGCGTACACGCTAATTTCAGAACGTATTTCACTGTCGGACGACGCGTTGACAAAATGTCGAGATTCGTCTCATATTAAACGCACGATAGAACACACGATGACGGGAATGGGTGGTTGGTTGGCTATCTGTTTTCCAAGTTCTCACAATTTCGCCTAGATTTTTGTCGTGGTCTTTTTGAACAAGGCGCGCGTTCCGTCAACTCCATAAGACCGGTTGGTACCTAAGCCCCGCCGACTGGTGCTCGCACGTACGCAAATATTTGATCGAAAACCCGATTGAACTTTTTTTCATTAAAACTGTCTAAACGTCCGAGTAAAACTTGACCGCTCTTCAAAATAGTTTACTTTGACGAACACTCGTTTTCTGTGAACAGACGGTGTATTTATGTGTTATTCATATGCTTTAATATACGTTGTTGACGTGAAAATTGTTCAGCTCTATTGTTATCAGGGCGGAGCGCGATTTCAAACGTGTCGCCGTCGTCTTGGATTTAAAGGTACGGCTATATAGCCAAGGTTCGGAGCTTTAAGTGCTAAAAAGTATTGAAACATGTGCATACGTATGCTTTAAAAAATAGGAAAATATGCGATATAGTATGCGGTTAAATTGGAACATTTAAAACGGACTACAAACATTTGTTTCATAAAATTATCAAGTTGGAAAAATTATAAATTAAAAATTTAACATTTTAAAATAGAATAATTTTATTATTTTTAGAAAAAAAAATTTAATTTGCTCGGGTCTGTATTTCTTTTTTTCCGTATATACGTGTACTTCGGTTTGCAAAATAAAGTTTAATTATAATTTTACCGAACTCTGAAACTAAAGACCTAAGGCTAGTCAGACGACGATTGTTTATCTTCGGGCATTTAGGTTGACTTAGTAAAGATACAGTTTTCATGAAAATACGGAATAATACAAATAAACGATACTCGATATAAACCTAACCGAACGCGTTGTAACGGGCGAGAGAACGGCTGGCGGACGTGTCACGGAAATGCATTACACGAAAACACTGACCAAGATAATAATAGTTCGCATAAATATAGACTGTACACCGTGTCTTGTACGCGTGTGGTTGCAATAAACCGAATAATAATAGCCATTGAAAAATTAATTTTCACATATAAAACAGAGAAGACAGTTTGTCCGTCTTATAGTTTTTTTTTTTTTTTATTGATCTATAAAAATTGTATGAGAATTTTTTTTCTCATTAAATCCAAAAAATACAAAATTATGTGTTCTTAAATTTGGAAACGTACAAAATTCGTATCAAAGCAGAATTTCGATACATGCGCTTTCCGAACAAATACGTAAACGCCTTAAGTTCCGACCAAGGTTTCTGCCAAATCGATATCCAATAATAATAATATTAATAATAATAATAATAATAATAATAATAATAATAATAATAATAATAATAATATTAATAATATTAATATTGACTTAATACCACCACCACTTTGTTGTTTATTAAGAGACGTTGATGAACATGTATACGTACATCAGTGTTATGTCGGAACATTTCGCATCTTTAAGTGACGAGTCGACACCGTTACAAGAAGATGATATTTCCGACAGAATTGCGGCACAAATGGAACCCCAACAAAGAGACGTTTTGTTTCGTCAGATATTCAATAACTCCGGTAACACTTCCGAAGACAACTCCGAAGACGACGATGAATAATTATTGATCGACAACATGCCGCAAATACATAAAACAAGTTTAACGTTCGATTTGATGTTTTGTTTTGTACGAAGTAGTTCCTAAATGTATCTCTCTATGTTATATGTATGTATTTATATTGCTGCACTTGTTTAATTATATAAAGCTACACGTAATATATATTATCTACGTCTGTACTTGAAATTGACCAATAAATTTATAGAATGACGATTTAAAATAAAAAATTAAGAGTCTGTATATCTAATCCTCGAACCAGTGGAGGGGCGGGTAACATAATTTTCAATTAATTTAACTTATGGATATTATTATTCGTATAAACCTTTAGGTTTTGAACAGATGACTGGTTTGTCAGTGACAAACCAATTAATAAGACCTGTTCTAACTTATAAGCTGGCCAACGAAATCTGGTCATTTATCTTTTTTAGCGTTTCATACTGTTTTATAAAATAATACGTTTTAATTATTTAAGAAAGTAGTTCAAATTTTTTTTCGCTTAAGGCTAATGTAACTATGTAAATAATGAGTATATAAATTTATAAAGTTTACATATTACTATTAAGGTCAAAGAACTAATATATTTTAGAATAGCAAATAATTTGTTGTTTTTTTAAGTGTTTCACGTTTAAATTTTAAAAAACTACACAGAAGTAAACCGAGCTCCACTCAGAATTGTGTGTCCCAATGATTTGTCATTGCTTTCAAATTTTGATTAATTATGAAGCTGAACACTCGATTAAAACATAATGCGCTAAAATCGACATCCACTAGCACTTACAGCTTACTTTTTTCTGTACATTTTAAATAATTATTTTGACCAGTCCAATACTGATGACTTGTTTGTAGCTTAATATTTATTAAAGGGTTTTCAATATCAAGACTAATTAACCTAACCAGCAGATATGGGTAGTGTTCGAAATACACTATTCATAATACTCTTTAAATAACTTTTTTTAAGTAGTCTGAATACAGTATCCGGAATACTTTTTACAGCTCAAACATATTTTAAATAGTACCTACATGATATTTCATATTATTTTTGATAAATTCATATTAGTTTAAATATTTTTTTGTTTTTGATAAAATAAAGAGTTTTAATGTATCTATTATGTTTGTTAATATATTATTGTAAGTATTATTTTATTATTATACATATTATTATATATTATTATTAGTATCTTGGGGTCATATATTATATTATAATATTACTAAATGTTGTAAGAAAAAAATTGTATTGAGTATTGAGAATGTAAAATAGAATATAATAGATTATAAGTCATTGAGAGTATAAAAAGCTTCTATTAAGTTTTACAAAAAATAATAATGTATAACTTGAATCTAAAAAATAATAATTTCAAAAAGAAATATAAGTAACAAATAGCAGCAGTAGGTATTTAAAACAATATCAATTATTTTATCAATAATCTTTCAGCCTAGGCTTATTCAAATAATCAAGTATATTTGATTTCACTGTGTTATTATAATTGTGTTATATTTTATAATTAATTGGTATTATTAATTTACTTCTTAGTTATTTTATTAATTTATAAGCACATAATTAAAAAAAAAAAAATTATTAGACTCACTAAATACACATTAACGATTGTTTTTATTCCATTAAATAGTAAAATAATGACTATATTTAATATTCGTATTACTGAAAACTAGTAAAAAAAAGTATTCTAAAAATATTTGGAATACTTAAGGAAAACTATTGTCATAAAGTATTTGAATACATATTCTGAATAATTTTTTAAAAAATATTCGTTATGTGTTCCAAATGCTTTTAAAAATTAATTTCCCTAAGTCTGCTGACTAGTAGACTGAACCTCGCATAGTAGTAAACTTAGGAATGTAAAATGGATTGGTACTTTGAGTTGAGAATACATTGAGGAGCTATGAAATACATTTACATATAACAAGCAAACAACTGGTTCATATTAAGTCCATGTTATATCAAGAAGCTGTTATACCAATGTACAATCTAAAAATAAATTAAAATTAACAATTTTGTTAAAAATATTAATTAATTAATTAAATAATAATTTATCTCTTGAATATTGACCAACAACATGCAGCTAGTGCACTATGCTGGACATTCCAGAATTTTAATTTAATTTGATAAAATATAGACTTTTCATTTTCAATTTGTTTCATTAGAGTTGGACTAGTTATTATTATTATTTTTTTTTTTTTGAGAATCCTCTTTCAATATGGGAGTTTCTACAATTGTAAGTGATAAAAATGTTGTACAAGTTGATCTATAGTGATTAAAATTATTAATAAAAAAATTAATTTTTTAGTATGCATTTTCTATGTATACTTCCTGTAAATTACTGATAAAATTTATGTGATATGTTATTATATGCTCCTTTAGTACAAGCCAATTATAATAAATATGAAATAAATTACTTTGATAAGTAAATGTTTTATTTGAAACATATTCGAAAATAAAATTTTCTTGTTTTAGTTTGTTAAGTAGATGATTCATCAATACTTGTTATTTCTTGTTGAGGACAATCATTACTTTGAAGCATTTTAGATTATAGAGAATATGGATTACATTTTTTAAAAATTAGATCATTATAATCCATAGCATTTACTATAGATAAAATAATAAATTATAATATGCGAATAAACTACTACGAGTATATTATAACAGACCACAAATTCAATACAACTTATTTGAGGATATAATAATTCTAAAAAAAATATTTAAAGAACAACTGAATAAAATTATATTGTAATGTTATAATTAATCACCTAGAGCAGAGGTATTCAACCTTTTCATCACAGAGTACCATTTGACATTATTATGATCATTAGAAGAATCACCTAAATAAGAACATGTTAATAAAAAAAACAATCTTTTTAATGTGTAATTTGTTGTTGTTTGTTATTAATTATGCTATCAATATCAGGCTGAATTGAACTTATTTTCACTTTCACATCATTTGCAGTATCTAGCGTACTTCTGTATTTATTTTTTACATAAATAATTTTAAATACATGATCGCATACCACCCACATTTATTTTGCTTACTATCAGTTAGGAACCTGACCTAGAGTTTAAACCATATGTGTAGATAATGAAATCTTAATGTCTTCATCAGTAATTTTCAGTTGAATGTAAATTGTCTATTGTCATTTCAATTTTCCCAAATAAATCTCGATATTTGTGCTGAGCGGAAAACTCATTGAAACTTTGTATAAAAACAATTCGTCTCGATAATAACACATTAAAACGAAAAATACAATACTATAAAAAAAAAAAAACCAACTTAATTACAAAAATCAGTTTGATTGATGAAGAAAATGACAGAAAAGATGACAGGATTTAAACGTAATGGGAAAATTGATCGGGAGTTAAAATGAATGTTGAGCGAGTTTGACGGGAAACTGAATTCATAATATTGTTTAATAACAAAGGAATTATGTACCGAATTTGTAACAAAACATACTTTTAATCGTACGGTTATCATTTCAATTTTCCAAATTAAAAAAGTCTTTTTCTCGAGTATTCACAAAACTGTAAATTGCATAATATATTATTATTATTCAATGAATTTGCAAGACAAAAAAACATTATTATATTATGGTAAATTATAATAATGCAAATCTTGAAGATTTATTGTAATTTGTCGTAATCTGATAATTGATATAATCTTATCAATTTACTGTACTGTGGAATAAACAATTATTTTACACCATTTACTCCATGAGTTGTTCATGTGTTTCAGTTATCATAGATTAAATCGAGAAAAAATAAACAAAAGTAAATGGATAACGGAGACGACATATTACGTTTACGATAGATCATATCGCTATTTAGCGAACATATCTCTATTGTTCTACGATTACTTTGATTAGATAAAATTTTTATTTTTATACGACTTCCCGACGTGATAATCGGTGATATAATCACGTCAGGGAGTATTACGAATATGTTTGATCCGCTTTTGAACAAGTAACCGAAACAGAGGTACAATTTCACACTGTCGTATGTACGACATGCTCACATAGATGTAATCACATCGTTTTACCGATGACGCCGTGTCGTAACGAGTTAAGATATTGTATATCGCGACCGCCGTTTTAGTATTTTGGTGGTCTCGTCAAAATAATTTTTGATGATAAGTGTAAAGTCGAAGCGACTGAAAATTAAATAACTAAAAATTTCAAAATTTTAAGTATTTTATTTTACAACAACAATTATTTATTATAATAAAGTAGTGAAAATAAAAGAGAAAATAAATAAAGAACAAAAGAACATGAAAAAATAAAAAATAAATAATAAATAAATAATTATATATATATTTATTTATTTATTTTAATATAAATAATTTTAAAATTATTTATTGTAAAATAAAATACTTGTATATAATTGTTGCTTTTCGAAGATTTCATGATAGACGAATATAAAATTTTACTGTACACCAATATTTAAACAGGCAAGGTTCTGATATTATTTGGTTATGTAAGTACTAAGTGTACATATATTTAAAGAAACATTCTAAATACCCTGCAAGTACTTCACTTTTCTTCTTTGTTTTAAAGGATTTAGTTATTTGTTACAATAAAAAAATTACTAACTGGCAGCATATCAGTAACATATTGGAAACATAAAAATGTTTATGAAAAATAAATGTTGTTTTTGTAGTGTGTAAACCATGAAAACAATGATTATAGAAAAATAGTTGATTTTAGATTTAAAAGCATAAATGTGTAGTGAAAAACAATTGATGGTAATCATATGAATAATAATTATCTAAAAAAACTTAAATTTCAAACAGTTATAACTCACAAAGTTTGAAATAAGAAAATGATTCCAACATTAACATTTTCAACAAAAACTAAAAATAAAAATTAATATCTGTAGTTGAAATGTGTATTATTATTATTATTGTTTTATATATATATATATATATTATATATATATATA
Source organism: Schlechtendalia chinensis (assembly GCA_019022885.1). NCBI lineage: Eukaryota > Metazoa > Arthropoda > Insecta > Hemiptera > Aphididae > Schlechtendalia > Schlechtendalia chinensis. Next base: position 6,107,674 of record CM032345.1, on the reverse strand, counting down.
AAAAATAAGCAAAATGAAAATTATACCAACTGAATTAATTCAGTTTTAACTTAAGAAGATAGTCTGAAGAACTAGTGTATTTTAGTTATTCAGAATATGTTTTTGAAACATATTATTGAAATAATCATTAAAGGGAAATATAAATTTAATTAAGACACAAGATACAAGGCCAAATAATAAACAATCAAGCAGTGTAATATATGTATTCATGTTTATTTTATTTTAAATTTATAACTAAATTAATATATAAATAATAATACTTTATATAATAGTACTACAAAAAAAGAATATCAAACTAATATATTTCATACTTAATTGAGAAAACAATATGATGATTAAATATATAATCTTTCAATTTATCATTTTACTTTTGTTTACATGCAACACAGAATTTTTAATCATACAGTAAATGTGGTTTAATTTTTCTTTACATAATAGTCAATTATTTATTTATTACTTTAATTGGAAAAAAATTTATGAAGCAATCTTTTAATTGTTGATATAAAAATAGTCTGATTTTTATTTTATTATTTCATCTGGAATTTGTCTGTATATATATTTTTTTACATCTTTTTTTTTATTTAAAAGGAAGTTTTGCAAAAATTGAATTTTTCAAAAAATTTTTACATCTTATCTAATTTAACTTATTTTAATATCATAATGACAATTTTACCATGTTAATCTGTGATATTTGTTCACAAAAATTTATATTTTTTTGATTATTTATTTTATTTTCATTAAAAAAAAACAAAAAAAAAAGTAGACAGTTATAATAATATTAATAGTAGATAATTAATAAACATGAACACTTTACTGATGTGAAACTATTTATGAGCCTTACGAATCTTCGTTTTTGTAATACACTGAGGACAAAACCATTTGCCTTTTGGTGGACTCTTGATACCAACACATTTATAATGAAACCATTCTGATGGACACTAGACAGAAGAAAAATCATTTAAATATAATAATTCCAGGATTAATTAAGCCTCTTTTTTAGGTATCAAATATACTTCTTTGTTATCACAAGCGACCATTGAACCATAAGCAACGTTCTTACAAATACAGTAAAGAATTTCGTTTGAACCAACTGATTCGTTCATATCCACATCTTCTTCTGTTGAGGTGCCTGGATTTTGAATTTTGTTCGGCCTAGAATTATTTTACCAAAAACAATCAAGAAATTCCAATAAAACCCTCAGTCATTTTTTGTTTAATATTTACTCAGTAGATGTTGCTCCTTTATCTGCATTAGGATTTAGTGTTTCATAAACGCGTGATAATTCTTCATTTATGAGGACTTCTTTTGGTAATTTTTCCAATGCAGAATGTTTTTGGTCAGTTAATGGTTGATTAGATTTAACCACTCTAAGAGATGTTCTCAAATTAACTTGCCCACGCCCTTCAGTTGACTAATAATAATACAAATGAATATTAATATTTAAAAATATGTACAAGAAACAGAAATTGGTGCAAATCAGTGTTCTACGATTATTAGAAATAAACACTATGAATAGAATTGTTTTGTATTTTATATACACTTTAAAATGACACGTTCAATTATGAAAATATAACAAAGCACACTTTGATTTAGTACAATTGATTTAAAAAGAAAAAAGTATTTTTTAAGACAAAATGCAAATATATTGCAAAAATGACAAGTGCAAGATAACATTAGAAACTTTTCAAAACAGTTCGATTTTAACTGAAAAGCAAAATATTGATTATAAAATGAATTAAGTTCGAAAATGGTAATCTCTTACATTTCATTACAACTATTAGATTTAGCATAACTAAAACCGTGTTTGCTACTCAATGTTAGCATATGCTATTCAAAATTAAAATATTCAAAATATAATATGAATGTATTTATAATTCAAATTATATATAATTTTCATGAAATAAAGTAAAATATAGATGATTAAATAACCAACTAAATTTGTTAAAAGTTACTTAGATGTTATTTCTGTTGTTGAGTAATTAATATATATTTTATTATTTATTATTTATACAAGATATTAATTAAATTTTTAACGTCATGACACTTCAAGTTCTTGTTTGAAATAATACTTCGTCTTGGCTCTAGTATTTATGTAGAACTGCAAAGGAAGGTATTACTGCATTTTATTTAGTGCATACTTATTTAAAAGTGGTATAAAGAAATATATTTATATTGTTATTTTGGGAAATAATATGTGATCTTATAAAATAGTTGTCATTTCATTCATTTAATTGTTACTGAAACCTTTAATGTATAAATATTACCAGCTTTCAAAAATAATTTTACTAAATTGTTTATATTAGCACTACCATGTTAAAAATATATCATGTAATATGACTAGTTAAGTTATCCCAATAAAATATAAGTTAGGTAACTAGTGAACTAGTTCATTTAATCATTTATTTTATTCGCTATACTTTATATTATTATTATTATATTTTATTAATTTATTCAAAGTTTCTTTATTTTACCTGTTGTTGAGTAGCAATAACAGGTTTGGATGAAGCAGCTGCTTCAATCGCTACACTATCAATCTTTGCAGGTCCTATAGCAAGACCCATTAAAGGAGTTGCAATGTTTGTATCATTTTTTTTAAGCGTAGTTATAGTTTCACTAGTAACAGTGTGTGAAGGTTTTGTTCTTGACTTTCTCTTGGAATTTCCATTGTTATTTGAGACTTTTTTCTTGTCTATAACAACATAATAAAACACATATTTAAATTTGTTATTTCGTTAACACTAAAAAAATCTAAATAAAACAATATGCTGTGTTCCTCTGAAAGTCTGAATAAGTAAAAGATTAACTGTGATTACTATAATAATAATAATAAGAAGAATATTAATAAGAATAATAATAATAATAATAATAATAATAATAATAATAATAATAATAATAATAACAATAATAACAATATAGATCTTCTATGAATGTTACACAAAATATTTTTATTTTAAAATCTATTGGAATATAAATGTCTTTAGAAGAAAAAAAAAGATAAATTAAATATTTATACCTAAGATACTAAAAACAAACAAATGTGTCAATACTGATATTTAATTTTATAATATAAACTTAATCAATAAAATTATTTAAATTTTAGCAAAAATAGTTATTTATATAATTTAAATAATAATCTTTTGATTATCAGTATTAGAAGTATTTAATAAATCAAGAAAATAATATTTGATAACTTATGTTTGAACTACTACTTACCATTTATAGCCGAATTCTTATAATCTTTTAAACTCTATAGGTTAGCCAATTTATTGTATTATATTTTATTATAAAATTAAATGTTATCCTAATGGTGTTTAAAATATTAAATCAGTGGCGTTATTTAAATTTAAATAATTACTCAATTATATAATTTATACAATTTAAAGTGGAAGGATATCAAATGTTAAGAATATTATATAATAACCTATTAATTGGTTAATAACCGATTAATAATCTATTAACCTAACAATGTTTTTACAGTATTTCATTAGTTCTTCTTTACGTTTAAGAAAACTACATGGATTATAGAAAAAAAATGTGTGAAGTAATTCATTCATACATGATTTTCTACGGAACAATGGATATGTAGACACATACAATATCAAGGAAATCCTATATGAAAGTGTTTAGATAAAAAATAAACATTATTATAAAACTAATACCTTCTTCCTTTTGCTTAAAATCAAACAAAATAAAATAGAAAATATTTAGAATGATATAGCATCATGTTATATAAAACTATGTATTAATTATATTATTTGTTTCTTTTTGCTATTTAATATAGATTTACTTTTAAATAAAAAAAACAGATTTGGTTAATTTAATTTTGTTAACATAAAATAGCATTTTACAATTAACATATGTTTAAACTTATTTAAACACAGAGCATAAATATTAATGTAAAGTAAAATAAAAATGTATAATATAATATTTTATTGAAGATTCAACTTAAGAAACAATGTAAAAGCATTTGGAATAAATAAAGTAAAATAATAATATTTAAAAAATTGTATTCATATTTAATAAAACAAAATTCAATATTCTTTCTCAAAAACATATAAATAAATTAAGCAAAAAATGTAAAAAAAAAAAAGTAAGTTTTGTCTTAAAATGCAGAAATATAGAAGCATACGAAGAAGGAATTAATAGCTTGAGTAGCTAAATATTTTAAACTACTTACTTTTAGAATGATGTTTTTTCATTTGATTCTTCTTTGCATTTTGGTTTATGATATCGCTTTGTTCCACATCTAAAACAACAAAAATTACAGTAATCAAAGTGTTGAAGATTATTATTTACATTGAAAACTTAAAAAAATAAAATTTGAAAGTTTTACTTTGTTCAATAATTTCAGTGATACCGCTACTGTTAGCTTCCAATTCCGTTTTCATGTTTAGTAAATCATCATCCAATCGGCTTAAATACTTATTCAAAAGATCTTTCATGCGGTCAGCGATTTCAATCTTGTTGTCTAAAATCAATAATTTTACAAATACAGTATAGATAAAAAAAAAGATAAATAAAAAAAATTAGGTACCACATTTTTCAATAGATTTTTCACCATCTTCCATAATATCATTAAAGCGGGTTAGCAATTCATTTGAACTCAAGTTGCCGGCATTCGAAAACAACGTATCTATACGTTTATTCATTCGTGCCATACATTCTGTAACATACAAGTTATCAATTTTAGACAATACTACGAACTTGTTGGATTTCAATCGTTTCCGCAACGACGGTAAAATATATCATTAGACGAATCGATATTATAACATTTTCAAATAGATATATAGGTACATACCATCTACTTGGATGTCGAGTTGTTCTATGTCCGCGAGACCATTCTTGATTTCGCCCGGCAACAGTTCTAGATCTTCGACAAGACAATTCAACGAATTAAATATTATTGTGGTTCGCAGAACGATCTAATTGACACTTACTTTCCAAATAGTCTTCTAAGTAAAACGCCATGGTGATTTTGCAGGTATGTGAAAACGAGACGACGGCAAACGAAATGACGAAGCGAATTTTTAATCGCGATAGACACACACGAATTGTGTTGACAAGGTTAATGTCGTAGTAGTAGTTGTTGGCGTGGGTTCACAGTTCAACGTTTATTGGTAGGGGAAACCATGTTTTCTTGGTCAGGTTAAATTGCCAATATCCATGTTCATTGTCGTCGAGACTAATATAAAGTCTTTGACTATAAAAACGACTGAGGTCTTATCACAACGTTCGTTATCGTCGTCGTAACGGGCGTCCGTATCACCGGCTGCACGTGCGTCGCAATCTGTCGTCCGACCGGTGGAATTTTTTCGTTTTATAAATTGACCCGAAGCGTTTTCATCGAACGGGAAAATGCCGTGTAACTTTCGAAGTTTATCTTGTCGTTAATGTGTATCGTTTCACATTCGTCTTTGGAAGTAAATAAAAATTCGGTTTTTAATCGCAAAATACAGATGTGCACAGATGGTCTAGGGTGACGGTGCGTCTCATTTTTCGATAGAGGTCACTGGTTTTTATCTTCTGTTTTATATTTGTGAGTAATTGAAAGAAATCATATTTATCAATCTTCATTTTGAAATTATGTTTTCGAAAAAAATTATTTTGGCTGACATAATTTTAAAATTATAAAGTTAATTTTATCAATTGTATTTGATGATAAAAATAGTTATAACAAATGAAAACTGACTTGATGTGGTCAATTTCCATATTGTTTGAGTCGTCCGCTTGAGAGATCGAGTGTGAAAACTTATTTTTATTACTTATACATTTTAGCATATACTAGTAACAGACAGAATAATATTTCAATTTTATCGTATAACTATGTTAAAATTGAAATATTTTTCTGTTTGCAGTTGGTTCAAATGTATGTTTTTAGTTTTTAACTTTTTCTCTTGACATTGGATGAGTAGCCTATTATATTACAGTACAATCTCGGTAATCCGGCCGTTCGATAATCCGATACGTCCAGTAATCCGGCTATTTTCAGCAACAGCTATTTTCAGTACAGTAATCCTAGGCTATTTTAACCTATACGTACCAATATATAGTGCATATATTATTTGAATCGCGATTTAAACTGATATATATGAATACTGATTATATGTATCTGTCAATACAGACCGACAGTAGCGTGGTCTGATATGTGTCGGATTACCGAGATTGTACTGTATTCATATTTTTTTAATTTTACACGATACAAACTTTCAATTAAATGCATTCGCCTATAATAATCATTTGCTAATGTCATTAATATTATTGTGTTCTCATGTGTAGAATAGGATTTCTTATTGTAGATTTAATTAAATTAAACTTGGGTGCTATATTTGAATTTATCATAGTTTTAATTAAGATTTTTAACACTACTGTTTATCTTTGTATTCCTTTTTAATAACTTGTGTAATTAAAAATTAAGTTTGATTTTGAGACCAGTGGGTAGTTATATAAATTAAGTGTATTTTTTAAATGTCATTTATCACTTATTATTATTTTTATTGTTATTTAAATGTGTAATTGTTTTAATTTTTATTATAAGCAAGTTATTTATATGAATTCCAAGAAGGCTAATAAATTTTGATTTTTTTGCAACTAAACGTCAAATTCTTGAGTATATTTTAATATGAACAAGGAATGCCAGACATTTCTTATCATACATTTTTAATCAACCCATGTATTTTTTATTGTATTGTTTTTAGAATTAAGTGAAATTCTGTAATAAAACATATTCTAATTCTAATGAGATGTACCATTTTTCAAAACAAATTTTGTTCGCATCAATTCCAGACAAACTTAACAAAAAATATAGAGACTGTTTTGTATTATTTTTGTTTACTTGTTATTTTTTTATAGTTAAAAATGATTTAAAAATGTTGGCATCTAATTATCCAAATCATTCGGTATGATTTTTTACTATATGTAAGTATAACTTGACTATCCGGCTGATCTTATGGTTTCTAATATTACATATAAATTAAAATCCTTACACTCTGTACGTCTATCTGATTGTCCTGATAATTTATTACTATGGTACCTTAATGTTAGAATACTATATATATATATAATTTTGTTTTTCATATTTGTTATTTGATGCATTTCATGTGTATTATGTATATTATGATTCTAGTGTAATTCAATATTAAGATAATCAAATAAAGTAATTATTATTATTTTATTTTTTTATGTATGAAGCCAGTAAAATTATGGTTGGTTATGGGTGACATTATCCTAACTTGTATATTAAATTTTATTTTTGTTTCGACTCCGGCGAAAGATCGTTCCCATTGTTCCACGAACAAATCCATTGATCTCTACGTGTGTTACATTCCAATAACAAATTGTTTCCAGACGGTACTTGATTTGACATATTTTTAATTTTCTCATTAGTTTTCTCAAACGTGAGAAAAAATCGCTAAACATTTTCGCAAAAAAAAAAAAAAAAAACGGCGATTAGTCCGACGCGTGTACGGCGCCGCGGACCGACGTCCACGGTAGGCGGGTATGTCTGTGGCCCGTCGACGTCGTTGTCAACCGCGTAGCAGCGGCCTGCGGCCTGCGAACGAAACAACAGTACTCCGTGTCCGGGTGTCGTATCGCAACCCGATACGGTACCCGATTTCGTGTTCGTCAAGGTGGCGAACATCGACGAGGCGATATAGCCTCGTTTACATATAGGCGGACGCGATCTAATCCCACGGCGTAGTTCGGTCATCGCGCGTCGGCTACCGCGCGGTAGGGGGGTACGGCCACGTTAGCGCGCGTATTTGCTCGCGACCACGCGCACGCGCCCGCAGCACTTGCGACGACAACGCCACGTGTCTGTCGAGCGGAACGCGGATGAAAAGTTCTGTGTAGCGTGGTCCCGACCCAGCACGTGTTTCCGAGCCCGGCGGATTTTCGTGCGATTCGTTTGCGACATCCGTAATCGGTCACTATTTTCGTTCGTCCCACTAGAATTGTATGTCAGTGGTTGTCGTGCGTAAATATTTTTTTGCACGCCCTCCGCCTTAAAATGAAAATAGTGTGCTTGAAAAGTTTATGATTGAATAATAAATGTAAAATGGGCGTAAACGGTTTTTTTTTTTTTTGAAACAATTGTATTGATCAGTGGGATCAGTGGTGCTTGATGCTTTTGAGCCGGGGTTTTTTTACGTTAGGTTCGATGGTTGTGGGACGAAGGCACAAGGTCCCACTTGCTAGCGATATCGCCCCGTTGAGAACCACTGTTTTATATTGTTCGCGTCGCTAATAATGGATGAAAACCAAACATTACAATTTATCGAAGCATATAAAGCGCAAAACTTTTATGGGACGCAAACCATACCGATTACTGCGACAAAGTGGAATTTCGAACACGAAAACGCACTAGTGTGGATATTATACCTGAACGACTACTGCACACTCGTTTCACCGTCCGTCCACGTCCGGAAAATTATTTTCCACTATTTTCCATTTTTTTTTTTTTTTTTTTTTTTTTTTTTTTTTGGTCTCCTACAAGTTTTCGTTCGAGCCGTTCGAATAGATGAACACTATTTATCTACGCCGTTTTCGCGACGCTCTGCATTTTCTCGGGTAAACAATTGCAATAATTAAAATTTATGTCGTTCTTCGCGTCCGAATGGCCCACGTCCACGTTTACTATCCAAAAACCGTATTGGCCCATTCGGCCTTGCGAACGAAGAAACAAAACTCTGTTAATCGATTTCGTATTCGTCAGGGTGGCAACACCCACGAGACCTGAGCATGGCCTATAGCCCAAATATATAGTAGCCACGATCCCACTGCGTAGTTCCGTCATCGTTCACCTACGACTATTATTGCACTAGTTTCGCCGTCCGTACGCGTCTGATGCAATTATTTTTCACTTCGTTTATTAATTTTTTGATCAGCACGTTTACATTCGAGCGATTCGACACGATGAAAACTATTATCTACGCCGTTTTCGCAACGCTCTGTATTCACTCGGGTAAGTAATGTAATAACGATGACTTACATTGTTCGTCGCGTGCAAATTGCCCGTCATACGTAAAAAAAAAAAACGTGTTTTCCAATCCGCGTTGATCGGACGCAAATGTCGAAAAAATCTCTTGTCATATAGACAACAGAATACAGATCTTTTACTTTCTGTAAAAGAGATACAGAAAACGTACAATTATATTTTACAGTAATTTATACATCGTTTATCGTTTTGTAATACAATTTGTTAATAAAATTAATTTTGTGATAAATTATCGACAAAAGTTAATGCTAGTTCAGACAATGCTAGCATTTTAGTAACTAATCGTGGACGAACAAACCGATTTAGTCGAGTAGTTTAGAAAAGTAATTTTGTTTGGTTGATCCAGAATGTTCTATTTTTCTGGTTTAGTAGCGCACACCACTTTTTCGACTAATAACTAAATAGGCCAACTACATAGGTCTGAACGCGTTATATTAGTTTAGTGTATAAATTGTCCTTTCCACTGCCAGGATGATTTTTCTTCACACAACATTTAAATTTGTATCGGAATATATAAAACATGAGTATTTATGGAATGTAAAATGCTTGCTGTATAAAAAGACAGGCTAAGCAATCTGCTAGTAAGAAAATGCAAAAAATTATAAGTATAAATGGATTTGGTGAGCAGGAGATTAAGTTGCAAATTAAAAAGTTCTACTTTTATCTCTTCTAAAATAGCTGTTCCAATAAGTCATTTTATTTAATTATTTAATTTTTTTTTTTTTGTAGAATATTCACATTCAAAACTGTTCACAGTGACATAGCACTAAAACGACTAGATACACTTCTTTTTCCCTTCGACTGTATCCTAGCTATTTGGGATAGGCCACCTATTTCTTAAACCTACACTTGACACGATCTCCCACATCATCTACGCACGCGCCAGTAGTCTTCATATAACACCCAATTGCATTTAACCACTTCTTCTTCGGTCTTCCTCTTCTTCCTTCAACGTTCATTTCCATAACCGTTCTTACAGCTAACGATTAGATACTAAAACTGTAAACTGTCTGAACACTTTTTGTCAGTTACTAAAGCCTTTAGAAGTTGGTAAATCACTAACAACTCCATTAAAATACTAGCATAGTCTGAACTAGGTTTTATGTGGTACAGTACACTGTGGTTTAGTACAACTAGGTAGTTTTGATTTTAGATAATCATGTGTCATTATTATCAGATTTAAATGTTGAACATTAATAATAATGTAATATTCTAGTTGTTCCAATTATTGTGTTATTATTAGATAACTTCTACGTATATAAAATGTTATAATGTTCGGGACGTCATTTTTAGATTTTTCAATAGCTACATTTTAGTTTCAATATTTTAGTGAAGGATATTTTTCTAAAAATGTTTTATGTATAAATCACTTATTCATTGGGTTTTAAATGTTTGAAATTGTACCTCATGAAAGAATATTGTTCAACGTATATATTGTCTTTTTTATTCTAGTTTATTGTCAAATGCCAACAAATACATCCATTGTTATCCAAAAATCTGTTAACGATATTGGCGGCATAGAGAAATTAGTATGTTTAGTTATGTCCCCAATGGATCTCAATATTTCATGGGTTAAGGTCAATAATGTAAATCTTAACAAACCGGTTGTACTAACGTATGGAAATAAAGTTGTCATCATCGATTCAAGATTATCATTGCAAAAAGATATCGTTATTAGTGAACTATCCAACGGAAATCGCCATACATTAACGGTATAAACATACTTAAATATAAAATCCTTGTGATAGATTCTTTTTTTAAACGCCTAATTTCGATAACAAATGTGATTTGATGTTTCAGATTTCTAGTTTGATAACATCTGATTCTGGTTCATATCTTTGTCAAGCGATGCTTCAATCGAACATTATAATATTTACTAAAATAGAATTAGAAGTGCACCAACCAACCCCTGCAACAATTTTTAACAATATAACCAGTTTTTCAGTTGCTTTGGAAGGCAAACCATTGAAATTGGAATGTCAAGCTAGTGGTTCTCCTGTACCTTCAATTTATTGGAGACGGGAAGGTAGTGGAATGTATCATAGGTAATATATTATTATCTAGGAATGATTTTGTAAAACATTTGTTTTTAAAATATATATTCCATTTTTTTAGTGGTAACACTTTAGAAATTGCTGCTACAAAAAAAGAAGACCGTGGAATATATTATTGTATCGCTGAAAATGGTATTAAGCCAAGTCCCAGACGTAGGATTGATGTGATTATAGAATTTCCTCCAATCGTAACTACTTCTAAACGACTCCATGGACAAGCATTAAACTACTACGTAGATCTTAGTTGTCGTATTAAAGCATGTCCTATACCAACTATCGTTTGGATGTATAAGGGAATACCAGTGTCCAACAACCAATATTACACGTAATTATTATTACACTAATTTGTAATTAAATAATAAAAATATGTAAAATTTCAAGAGTAAATTTACAAGATAAATGTATGATACATTTAATAAAACATATGGTATTTTGATGACTTAATTATCACTTAAAAAATATTTAACAAGAAATAATAGTAGCACATGTAAAGGCATTTTATCAAGTACATTCTTAATTTTTTATGTTGAGTTAGATTTATGTACATCTCAGGTGTAGGTACATTTTTACAAAGAGTCCAGGTTTATTGATACATTACAGCTTTGGTATTTTAACATAGCCAATTGTTATGTTATTTATTGTTTATTTTTTGTTTAGAATATCAACTATTGCTACTTCATCAGAGGAGATTGTAGATAGTAAATTACATATCAACATAATTGAAAAACATCAGTATGGAGATTATGTCTGCAAGGCATTCAATATATTTGGAGCTGCTGAAGTTACTATTAATCTTTATGGTAAGTATTGTTTTGTTTTATTAGAAACATAATTGTTTTTTGTGATGAAGTAATGTAGAATATTCAGTTAATATTTTAATTTAATAACATCTTACAACTAGGTATTAATTAATATTTAAAATATTCAGTTTAAAACACGTTCACATTCTTAATCTGCAGTAAGGGGACAATTGTGATTTATAAAAAAAAATATTCAATGCTTTATACTTTATGTATATATTTCGAATTGATTTAAATCCAATTTAGGACATTGATACAAAGGTTTTAATTAAGCCGGTTTCTTTTATTTTGTTTTTAATTCATGTTAGATTGTTGTATAAACAATGATCAAATATGCAATAGAAGAATTATAATCTTATATAACAACAATGGTTAATAAAAATCACCATTTATTAAGACACTTCAAATTATTCTTCTTCATAAGTTCATTTTTAGTAGAAAACTTTAGACTTTTTAGACGTTTGCATTGATTTTTCATAGTTTCTAGTGTTCACTGACAAATTATTAAAATTTCAAAAATAATTTGTATATATTTTATTAATTATGTTTTTATATTTGTTTTTAAGAAACTACAAAACCAGAATAACTACCAGTTGTGACTATGAACACTACAAATGAGAAAACTGAACATCGAAGTAACTCATGCTGGATTCAATTATTTTTAATATCATTTTACGTACTTTTTATTAGTTCTTAATCAACATTGTTTATAATTCATTTTTTCGCATAATTTTATATTATTATTTAATTTGGTATTTAATTTAGTAATTTAGTATTATACCTATTAATTAGGTACTTATTATAAGTTTTTACGCTGATATAATTTCAGAAAAATCATTTGATTAAAAAAAAAAAACATTTTAAACACTAACTCCGAACTTGCTATAAAAATCATAATTGTTTTTATTTTGGAAGCTGGTTTCATTATTAAATTTTGCATTTTTATTTTTATTTTTTGATTATTTTTTATTTTGCATTTGTTGAGCTATCATAGTGTTTTCTAGTAGCTAATAAAATAATAATAAAAAAAAAATATTCTATTAGTTTTATTTTTACATGTGGTGTATACAGTTGTCTAAATTATTTATAAGTCCAAGTCATTTATATTCATTCAGTTTTATTACAAATTATAATTTATAATCGAATATAAACAACATGCTATAGTAATTATTATTAATATCCATTCACATTTGTATTTCTTAAAAACAAAATTATTATAATGATTATGATATAATGATTTTGTATACATGGTTGATATAATAAAGATTGAACCAAACTAAAATGTTATACAATAATCATAATTATTAATGGGTTTAAAATAATTATTTGTTAAACTAAAAACGATTTTTTTTAAGTACATTTCATGGATAATTTAATTATCAAGTGTAATGGTTTTCATTGCTATTTCACAATTTAGCAATTTTGCCTATCCAGATTCAAAATTGTTGATTTGTAATTCAAAATGATAGGTACCAGAACACAAAATCACTGGAAGTAAAGGGTTGTAATTTGTCATTGTCAGTGCAAAATACTGAACTGCTCATGCAATTTTGTCTTATTAAAAGGTGTTAATGTGTGTGTATCATAAACATATATGACCAAATAATAAATACATGGTGTTTTGCATCACTCTTGTAAGTTTCTTAATAATTTTAATCACACTTTTCCTTAATACTATGTTATTTGTGATTATGTACTTACAATAAACGATTTGTCAAAAATTGATTTTTGTATTTATAATCCCTGGGATATCATTTACATTAAACGACTTTATATTTAGATGTAGATCTAATTAAAATCGGCGAGTTTTTGTGGGTCACACAGTTTCCAATAACTACACATGCTAGTGATGTTTTAATAGAGAAAGCTTTATACTTCGGTTTAAAAGTGTCGTATCACTCTTGCGATTAGTTTGTGTTTTTTTATTTGTTACCTGTGCCACTGGAAGAAGAAGTATCATCACCAGATAGATATATGAAATAGTTAAATTGTAAATACAAATTAAATTAAAAATAAAAGTTGAGGAAAAACCACAATACAGATTATTTCATACAGGACGTATACCTAAAATAATTTATGTCATTTCGTTCATACGCTGTAATTATCAAATAATCGTTATCGCTGACTGCGTGGACATATCAATATTATAAATGTATTAATAACTCCAACATTCTGGTTATTAATGAACGAATTAATTTTTGTTATTGATAAATAATACGCTATATCGAAATATTATTTTAGAGATTATCATTATCGAAATCGCTACGATCACAAATCCCATGCCAACGATATTTATCAAATTTGCTAATATCAAATAAACTAAGTAATATTGATTGTTAATACTAATACAATGAAAATTGCATCACATTCGCGCACCAACTACGAACATTCCGGGGAACACAAGCTGGAAACTACTGATCAACAGCATCTGCGGATCCATATTTTCTTCATGATACATAGCACTAAAGAAATTTAGAACCGTAAGTGTATAGAATTTTTATACGTAAATTATTATAAATCTTATGAATAAAAACAGTTTAATAGAAGTTGTCAATATGTCGTGATATCAATATAAATATTATTTTTCATATGTTTGAATGTGTTTTAACAATTCTATAATAATTTTAAATTAATATTGACATATGTTAACAACTTTCAATTATCTTATAACCACTGATCAAAATTTAATTAAAAAAAGAACATCGAAAAAATTGTTGGATAAATGTAATTTCAAATGAGCAATTCATTAAAATTTTAACATATAATAAATAATATATATATATATATATATATATATATATATATATATAAATACATATGGACTCTGAAAGGAGTCCAAAACGTCAGTCCAAAACTACATTAATGGATATATCTGAAAACAATGTCAGGATACATAGAAAATATTATTAATATTACAACAAAAAGACATAGAGTTAGAAGACAAAAAAAATTTATATAATAAAAATATGTCAAGAAGCAAAGAAATTGTGTATGTAATAAAAGCAACTATGATGTGATATTAATATTATCTAATATATATTGATATAGAATGCTATTTTAAAAATCTGTTTTGTATATTTAAGATATTTTTAAATTTATTGTGTTTTTTACATTATAAATATGTAATTCTTCCAAAACAGAAGATATAAATATTATGTTGTATATAATAACCAACAATCTGTATATAACATCAAACAATTAGAAAATCAATACTCAGTATATCACTCTTATAATCAATTTTTTTCTTTAAAGAACAATAGATTACAAAAATTAAATTTTTAAAAACATGAAAAATGGAAAAGGGTTTATGAAAAAATTAATGTTTTGGTTAATAAAACACAATTAATATAATAAACAGCATAATCATACTTTACAACCCCATCTTATAAATTTAAAAACAATAATTTTCAACAAAGCCGAAACAAATTTATTACATAAAGGAAATAAGTATAATACACTTTAATTTTTAAATTACAATTCATTAAAACAACAATTAATACAGTATAAATCTGTTTTAAACTATATCCAATACCACAATAAAAATCAAACTAGATTAAACTTGATAGAACACTGCAATAAAAATTATAAAAAAAAATTACATAATATAATAATTGTAAAACAAAATGATATAATTAAAAATATAGAAAATAAATTAAAACAAAATAAATCTGAAATTATTCCTTTAGACAAATCAATTATAATGTTATTGCATACAAATAATATTCGAAACAAAATATTAGATTTTATAAATAAAAATAATAGCAATATTTTAACATCTGACCCTTCAACAATTTATTTAAAACAAATTAATAATTAAATTAATAAAGCTACCACAATTATACCTAAAAACCAGAAGAGATTCTTATTCAATTACATAAAATTACACATTTTTATAAAATTACATTAAGACAATCAATCATTACAAAGACAAAGAATTACATCCACAATTGACATCCTTCAAGACTGCCCATTTAACTGGAAATATAGTACACTGTTATTAATTCAATAGATCATAAATTTAATTTTTTTATAAATAGTTGTAAAGTTGTTCCTTAAAAGTTTCATTTTCATACTTTTATGAATTATTTATTATGAAAGAATATGCTTATTATTCACAATAATTGAATTTTTTATATAATCAATTATTATCATAGTGAATAAATGTGTTTACAACATGTGTATACTTGCAATTATAAAAGTGTTTTCAAGACCCGTTATTAGGTTATAGTAAATTGTGTAATATTATGCGTAAAATATATTATCGTTATAGTAATACAATTATTTAATCATCCAGTTAAGTTAATAATTTGAAATTATGAAAGGAAACTGAGCTTTATAAGTCATAAACATTGTATATAATACAATTTTTTTTTTATGTGTAATTAAATAATAAAACATAAATATACACCTTTATAAAATATCATTCGTGAACGAATAATGTTAAACTGGCACAATTTAATTTCCTTGTATATAAAAAAATATTAGAATTTGTTATGTTAAAGTCATAGCAGCAAGAAGAACTGTGTGTCTATACAACATTTTTTCATTAAAGTTTACAAAAAAATATTATACCTATAAAAACTTACCAAATTTTAAATCCGTATTCAGAATTTGTTCGCTTTACACCAGTGTATATGACTTCATGAAGACTGCTCATTTAACTGGAAATATAGTACACTGATATTAATTCAATTGATCATAAATTTAATTTTTTTATAAATAATTGTAATGTTATACCTTAAAAGTTTCATTTTCATACTTTTATGATTTATTCATGATGAAAGAATATGCTTATTATTCACAATAATTGAATTTTTTATATAATCAATTATTATTATAGTGAATAAATGTGTTTACAACATGTGTATACTTGCAACTATAAAAATGTTTTCAAGACCCGTTATTAGGTTATAGTAAATTGTGTTATATTATGCGTAAAATATATTATCGTTATAGTAATACAATTATTTAATCATCCTGTTAAGTTAATAATTTGAAATTATGAATGGAAACTATTAGTTCTATGGATCAAAAATTTTGTATATAGTACAATTATTTTTTTTATGTGTAATTAAATAATAAAACATAAATATACACCTTTATAAAATATCATTCGTGAACGAATAATGTTAAACTGGCACAATTTAATTTCCTTGTATATAAAAAAATATTAGAATTTGTTATGTTAAAGTCATAGCAGCAAGAAGAACTGTGTGTCTATACAACATTTTTTTCTTCATGTTTACAAAAAAATATTATACCTATAAAAACTTACCAAATTTTAAATCCGTATTCAGAATTTGTTCGCTTTACACCAGTGTATATGACTTCATGAAGACTGCTCATTTAACTGGAAATATAGTACACTGATATTAATTCAATTGATCATAAATTTAATTTTTTTATAAATAATTGTAATGTTATACCTTAAAAGTTTCATTTTCATACTTTTATGATTTATTCATGATGAAAGAATATGCTTATTATTCACAATAATTGAATTTTTTATATAATCAATTATTATTATAGTGAATAAATGTGTTTACAACATGTGTATACTTGCAACTATAAAAATGTTTTCAAGACCCGTTATTAGGTTATAGTAAATTGTGTTATATTATGCGTAAAATATATTATCGTTATAGTAATACAATTATTTAATCATCCTGTTAAGTTAATAATTTGAAATTATGAATGGAAACTATTAGTTCTATGGATCAAAAATTTTGTATATAGTACAATTATTTTTTTTATGTGTAATTAAATAATAAAACATAAATATACACCTTTATAAAATATCATTCGTGAACGAATAATGTTAAACTGGCACAATTTAATTTCCTTGTATATAAAAAAATATTAGAATTTGTTATGTTAAAGTCATAGCAGTAAGAAGAACTGTGTGTCTATACAACATTTTTTCATTAATGTTTACAAAAAAATATTATACCTATAAAAACTTACCAAATTTTAAATCCGTATTCAGAATTTGTTCGCTTTACACCAGTGTATATGACTTCATGAAGACTGCTCATTTAACTGGAAATATAGTACACTGATATTAATTTAATTGATCATAAATTTAATTTTTTTATAAATAATTGTAATGTTATACCTTAAAAGTTTCATTTTCATACTTTTATGATTTATTCATGATGAAAGAATATGCTTATTATTCACAATAATTGAATTTTTTATATAATCAATTATTATTATAGTGAATAAATGTGTTTACAACATGTGTATACTTGCAACTATAAAAATGTTTTCAAGACCCGTTATTAGGTTATAGTAAATTGTGTTATATTATGCGTAAAATATATTATCGTTATAGTAATACAATTATTTAATCATCCAGTTAAGTTAATAATTTGAAATTATGAAAGGAAACTGAGCTTTATGGGTCATAAACATTGTATATAATACAATTTTTTTTTTATGTGTAATTAAATAATAAAACATAAATATACACCTTTATAAAATATCATTCGTGAACGAATAATGTTAAACTGGCACAATTTAATTTCCTTGTATATAATAAAATATTAGAATTTGTTATGTTAAAGTCATAGCAGCAAGAAGAACTGTGTGTCTATACAACATTTTTTCATTAAAGTTTACAAAAAAATATTATACCTATAAAAACTTACCAAATTTTAAATCCGTATTCAGAATTTGTTCGCTTTACACCAGTGTATATGACTTCATGAAGACTGCTCATTTAACTGGAAATATAGTACACTGATATTAATTCAATTGATCATAAATTAAATTTTTTTATAAATAATTGTAATGTTATACCTTAAAAGTTTCATTTTCATACTTTTATGATTTATTCATGATGAAAGAATATGCTTATTATTCACAATAATTGAATTTTTTATATAATCAATTATTATTATAGTGAATAAATGTGTTTACAAAATGTGTATACTTGCAACTATAAAAATGTTTTCAAGACCCGTTATTAGGTTATAGTAAATTGTGTTATATTATGCGTAAAATATATTATCGTTATAGTAATACAATTATTTAATCATCCTGTTAAGTTAATAATTTGAAATTATGAATGGAAACTATTAGTTCCATGGATCAAAAATTTTGTATATAGTACAATTATTTTTTTTATGTGTAATTAAATAATAAAACATAAATATACACCTTTATAAAATATCATTCGTGAACGAATAATGTTAAACTGGCACAATTTAATTTCCTTGTATATAAAAAAATATTAGAATTTGTTATGTTAAAGTCATAGCAGCAAGAAGAACTGTGTGTCTATACAACATTTTTTTCTTCATGTTTACAAAAAAATATTATACCTATAAAAACTTACCAAATTTTAAATCTGTATTCAGAATTTGTTCGCTTTACACCAGTGTATATGACTTCATGAAGACTGCTCATTTAACTGGAAATATAGTACACTGATATTAATTCAATTGATCATAAATTTAATTTTTTTATAAATAATTGTAATGTTATACCTTAAAAGTTTCATTTTCATACTTTTATGATTTATTCATAATGAAAGAATATGCTTATTATTCACAAGAATTGAATTTTTTATATAATCAATTATTATCATAGTGAATAAATGTGTTTACAACATGTGTATACTTGCAATTATAAAAATGTTTTCAAGACCCGTTATTAGGTTATAGTAAATTGTGTAATATTATGCGTAAAATATATTATCGTTATAGTAATACAATTATTTAATCATCCAGTTAAGTTAATAATTTGAAATTATGAAAGGAAACTGAGCTTTATGGGTCATAAACATTGTATATAATACAATTTTTTTTTTATGTGTAATTAAATAATAAAACATAAATATACACCTTTATAAAATATCATTCGTGAACGAATAATGTTAAACTGGCACAATTTAATTTCCTTCTATATAAAAAAATATTAGAATTTGTTATGTTAAAGTCATAGCAGCAAGAAGAACTGTGTGTCTATACAACATTTTTTCATTAAAGTTTACAAAAAAATATTATACCTATAAAAACTTACCAAATTTTAAATCCGTATTCAGAATTTGTTCGCTTTACACCAGTGTATATGACTTCATGAAGACTGCTCATTTAACTGGAAATATAGTACACTGATATTAATTCAATTGATCATAAATTTAATTTTTTTATAAATAATTGTAATGTTATACCTTAAAAGTTTCATTTTCATACTTTTATGATTTATTCATGATGAAAGAATATGCTTATTATTCACAATAATTGAATTTTTTATATAATCAATTATTATTATAGTGAATAAATGTGTTTACAACATGTGTATACTTGCAACTATAAAAATGTTTTCAAGACCCGTTATTAGGTTATAGTAAATTGTGTTATATTATGCGTAAAATATATTATCGTTATAGTAATACAATTATTTAATCATCCTGTTAAGTTAATAATTTGAAATTATGAATGGAAACTATTAGTTCTATGGATCAAAAATTTTGTATATAGTACAATTATTTTTTTTATGTGTAATTAAATAATAAAACATAAATATACACCTTTATAAAATATCATTCGTGAACGAATAATGTTAAACTGGCACAATTTAATTTCCTTGTATATAAAAAAATATTAGAATTTGTTATGTTAAAGTCATAGCAGCAAGAAGAACTGTGTGTCTATACAACATTTTTTTCTTCATGTTTACAAAAAAATATTATACCTATAAAAACTTACCAAATTTTAAATCCGTATTCAGAATTTGTTCGCTTTACACCAGTGTATATGACTTCATGAAGACTGCTCATTTAACTGGAAATATAGTACACTGATATTAATTCAATTGATCATAAATTTAATTTTTTTATAAATAATTGTAATGTTATACCTTAAAAGTTTCATTTTCATACTTTTATGATTTATTCATAATGAAAGAATATGCTTATTATTCACAATAATTGAATTTTTTATATAATCAATTATTATCATAGTGAATAAATGTGTTTACAACATGTGTATACTTGCAATTATAAAAATGTTTTCAAGACCCGTTATTAGGTTATAGTAAATTGTGTAATATTATGCGTAAAATATATTATCGTTATAGTAATACAATTATTTAATCATCCTGTTAAGTTAATAATTTGAAATTATGAATGGAAACTATTAGTTCTATGGATCAAAAATTTTGTATATAGTATAATTATTTTTTTTATGTGTAATTAAATAATAAAACATAAATATACACCTTTATAAAATATCATTCGTGAACGAATAATGTTAAACTGGCACAATTTAATTTCCTTGTATATAAAAAAATATTAGAATTTGTTATGTTAAAGTCATAGCAGCAAGAAGAACTGTGTGTCTATACAACATTTTTTCATTAATGTTTACAAAAAAATATTATACCTATAAAAACTTACCAAATTTTAAATCCGTATTCAGAATTTGTTCGCTTTACACCAGTGTATATGACTTCATGAAGACTGCTCATTTAACTGGAAATATAGTACACTGATATTAATTCAATTGATCATAAATTTAATTTTTTTATAAATAATTGTAATGTTATACCTTAAAAGTTTCATTTTCATACTTTTATGATTTATTCATAATGAAAGAATATGCTTATTATTCACAATAATTGAATTTTTTATATAATCAATTATTATCATAGTGAATAAATGTGTTTACAACATGTGTATACTTGCAATTATAAAAATGTTTTCAAGACCCGTTATTAGGTTATAGTAAATTGTGTAATATTATGCGTAAAATATATTATCGTTATAGTAATACAATTATTTAATCATCCAGTTAAGTTAATAATTTGAAATTATGAAAGGAAACTGAGCTTTATGGATCATAAATATTGTATATAATACAATTTTTTTTATGTGTAATTAAATAATAAAACATAAATATACACCTTTATAAAATATCATTCGTGAACGAATAATGTTAAACTGGCACAATTTAATTTCCTTCTATATAAAAAAATATTAGAATTTGTTATGTTAAAGTCATAGCAGCAAGAAGAACTGTGTGTCTATACAACATTTTTTCATTAATGTTTACAAAAAAATATTATACCTATAAAAACTTACCAAATTTTAAATCCGTATTCAGAATTTGTTCGCTTTACACCAGTGTATATGACTTCATGAAGACTGCTCATTTAACTGGAAATATAGTACACTGATATTAATTCAATTGATCATAAATTTAATTTTTTTATAAATAATTGTAATGTTATACCTTAAAAGTTTCATTTTCATACTTTTATGATTTATTCATGATGAAAGAATATGCTTATTATTCACAATAATTGAATTTTTTATATAATCAATTATTATTATAGTGAATAAATGTGTTTACAACATGTGTATACTTGCAACTATAAAAATGTTTTCAAGACCCGTTATTAGGTTATAGTAAATTGTGTTATATTATGCGTAAAATATATTATCGTTATAGTAATACAATTATTTAATCATCCTGTTAAGTTAATAATTTGAAATTATGAATGGAAACTATTAGTTCTATGGATCAAAAATTTTGTATATAGTACAATTATTTTTTTTATGTGTAATTAAATAATAAAACATAAATATACACCTTTATAAAATATCATTCGTGAACGAATAATGTTAAACTGGCACAATTTAATTTCCTTGTATAAAAAAATATTAGAATTTGTTATGTTAAAGTCATAGCAGCAAGAAGAACTGTGTGTCTATACAACATTTTTTTCTTCATGTTTACAAAAAAATATTATACCTATAAAAACTTACCAAATTTTAAATCCGTATTCAGAATTTGTTCGCTTTACACCAGTGTATATGACTTCATGAAGACTGCTCATTTAACTGGAAATATAGTACACTGATATTAATTCAATTGATCATAAATTTAATTTTTTTATAAATAATTGTAATGTTATACCTTAAAAGTTTCATTTTCATACTTTTATGATTTATTCATGATGAAAGAATATGCTTATTATTCACAATAATTGAATTTTTTATATAATCAATTATTATTATAGTGAATAAATGTGTTTACAACATGTGTATACTTGCAACTATAAAAATGTTTTCAAGACCCGTTATTAGGTTATAGTAAATT
Organism: Schlechtendalia chinensis; assembly: GCA_019022885.1. Lineage (NCBI taxonomy): Eukaryota > Metazoa > Arthropoda > Insecta > Hemiptera > Aphididae > Schlechtendalia > Schlechtendalia chinensis. The sequence continues at coordinate 6,084,716 of CM032345.1, read as the reverse complement.
GTGTTATATTATGCGTAAAATATATTATCGTTATAGTAATACAATTATTTAATCATCCTGTTAAGTTAATAATTTGAAATTATGAAAGGAAACTGAGCTTTATGGGTCATAAACATTGTATATAATACAATTTTTTTTTTATGTGTAATTAAATAATAAAACATAAATATACACCTTTATAAAATATCATTCGTGAACGAATAATGTTAAACTGGCACAATTTAATTTCCTTGTATATAATAAAATATTAGAATTTGTTATGTTAAAGTCATAGCAGCAAGAAGAACTGTGTGTCTATACAACATTTTTTCATTAAAGTTTACAAAAAAATATTATACCTATAAAAACTTACCAAATTTTAAATCCGTATTCAGAATTTGTTCGCTTTACACCAGTGTATATGACTTCATGAAGACTGCTCATTTAACTGGAAATATAGTACACTGTTATTAATTCAATAGATCATAAATTTAATTTATTTATAAATAGTTGTAAAGTTGTTGCTTAAATGTTTCATTTTCATACTTTTATGAAATATTTATTATGAAAGAATATGCTTATTATTCAAAAGTAAATGAATTCTCTATGTAAGCAATTATTATCCTTGTGAATAAATGTGTTTACACTATTGCTGTCAAACATACTAATTACTGAAAGGATACAAGTAATTAGTATGTTTGACAGCAATTATTATTGCATTTTAATTTGTTTAGAAGTTTATATCTAGACATGTAATTTATTGTTATATTTATGTTTGCTGCCACTCATCCATGATTAGTTTATTATTTGAGTTTATGTATGATTACCATACACTCTATGGATAAAAAACATTTTATATTGTTTTTTTGTGATTTTAAAAATAGTTATATAGTTTGAATAGAAACTTATGTAATATATCTATTAATTGAATTATTAATGGACAATTTACATGGCATATCTGTATAATAAATGATGCATTATAGGAATTAGTAATTGACCTATAACATATTCTGTTGTAATATACATATTTGAAACTTAATCTGTATATCAAAACTGTAATTCTAATAATTCTTTTTATTTTAAATTGTGGATATGGATAGTTTTGTTTTCAATATTCGGATTTTTTTTTTCATTATCATATATAAAATCAGATATATGATATTATTAGAAGTATGCAATTTATAATTTATTTAATTTTTAAAAAAATTAAGGCATACGTTATATCAAGATGTTACATCTTGTTCATACCTATAGTATAAAATAAGATTTTATAAACAATACATTAATTATCTAACATTAATTTATTCTTTCATCGTGTCAGGTAAATAATATGAAGTTAATATTGAAATCCTTAAACTTTATAGTTGAAGAACTTTGTAGATTTTACCCTTGTGTTTTAAAATATAATTAAATAATATAACTTAAATACACTTATTTTTTTATATCTGTTTGGACCTAGTAATTTTGATGATTACTATTTACATTAGATTTCTATAAAAAAAATGCGTATGAAAATTATTTATTAACATATAAATAAAACCAGTAAACAAATACAAAATGTTTTGCTTAATCTTTACATCTAAATACTAAATGCGATAAATATTAATAATTATGTTGTATAATATTATAATGAATAATACAATTTTGAATAAGGACTTTTTATTTTAAATTCCATGGTAGTTAATTTTTTCCATGACTGCTTATTTAACTAGAAACATGATATCATTTTATTTATTCAACATATCGAAAATTCTATTTATTAAATATTCATGTAAAAATATAACTAAACTTGTCCTTAATTTTGTTTAAACACATGATTATTTCTTATTCCTGATATCATTTTTTTAATATTGATAAACATATCTTTAATATAAATAATGAATACTGAATTTTTTCTTTCAAATTTTAGGGTGACTACATATAATACTAGGAATATAATATTATTTTATTTATCCAGTTAATCACAAATTCAATTTAATAAATAATTAACATTGAACATGCATCTCAATAGAACCAGGTTCATATTTTTAGTTAAATAATCATGAGAACTGTTTGTTTAACTTATTCTATTCTTATTAACTATTTCCTGTTAATCAAGCGTTTGTTACGTGATTTCTATGAGGTATCATCTTGTTTAAATCTGTAAAAGAAAATAAGTTTTTAAACAATAATTAAATTATCTAAAATTTTGTAGAAATTTACCTAAACCTGTTCTTCATCATAGTAACAATTCCTTCCAATCATAATGACAGGTACTAATATAAAATGTTGTATTAAATCCATCCTCTCTATTGATCTAAAAAATGTAAAATCATTTTTTTTTTACATTTATGTTTTAAAATATTAATAAATAAAATAGATAATAAGGAAGATCGTATCAAGTGGAGGTTTAGGACCCCAAATAGCTGGGTTATAAGCTAGGAAGGTGAAAAAGTAAAATAAATAATATAATATGAATACATAGCATACAATCCATACATACCTTTATGGAATATGTGTATGAATCGAATGTTTTTCAACAGCAACAATATGCATTGGATTTTCAAATAGAAGAGATGAAGATATTAATTTTTAAACTTGTACTACGAAATTTCTTAAAAAGGGAGATTATGTTTAATATCATTATGTGATTATAATATTATTAATTTCTCTATAACTTATTCTTTACTTTTGAATATTTAAAAAAAAAAATCATTTGTTCAATATGAATATGGAAAACCGTATTTTGTTCTTTCAAATTTCTCAGTAGTTGTTTTATTCGTGACTACATATACAACTGAAAACATGATATATTTTTCACTAACATTGGACGAACGGACGGCAGGACAATTCGTGTCGGGCCTGCTAAACTGAATGCGGCCGCCGTTCCAGGAAATAACAACCGTACAGATCGAGTACAACGTCCAGACACCGCCAACACACCCCCCACCACAACGCACACCCCCACTCCGCCCGCCAACAACAAACCACTCTGTCGGGACATTTTATTAGCGTTTAGGTAGTAACATATCTTGCCATGGTCGTCATCGAAGTACCGCGGTCGACGCTACCAACCAAGTATATGATACCAACCTGACCGGTTTCCGTCAGGAAATTGTTGCGGCGCGTCCAAGGGGGTCGAATTGACGGACGGCCTAAACATATTGTGACCATGAACGGTTCCCAATAGCGGGGTAGTTCCGTCGTCTACTATGTACTAACGATTATTTTACACTAGTTTCGCCATCCGTGCGCGTCTGACGAAATTATTTTCCAGTTCATTTTTTTTTTTTTTTGTTTTTTTATTTTATTCTCTAACACGTTTTCGTTCAAGCAGTTCAGCACGATGAAAACTATTATCTACGCCGTTTTCGCAACGCTCTGCATTCATTCGGGTAAGCACTGTGATAACTATGATTCACGTTGTTCGTCGCGTACGAATGGCCCGTGCCCGTCATACGTTCAAAACGTGTTTTCCAACCCGTGTTACGAACGGAAATGTCGATATAGTCTCTAGTCACACGGACGTTCGGCCAACAAAAAATATCATAATTTTTAAACGTGTGGCCGCGATTTTTTCGGAATTGGTTAAGAAACCGTATAAGAAATCTTATATTTAAACGTGATCTGTGTATCGTTTATCGTTTTGTTATATGCTAAGTAATATGCTTATAATGAATTGTAAAAAATTATGAATATGTATGGATTCGGTGAAAAGGAAATTTAAAGTTGCAATTTAAAATGTTCTTCTACTACCTATTCTAAAGTAGTTGTTGCAATAAGTCCTACTACTTTATTTAATTCTCTTTTTTGTAGACTAATCATATTCACACAATTCACAGTGACACAGCACCAAAACGATTAGATACTAATATGCTAAAACAATAAACTGAACAATTGTCAGTTATTTAAGCCTATAGAAGTTTGTAAATCAATTACTACTCCATTAAAATACTGGCATAGTCTGAACTAGGCTTAATGTGGTACTTCTTAACTGTTTTGGTACAACTAAGTATTTATTGACTTTGGAGAATCATGTGTCATCATTATTCCATTTAAATGTTGAACATTATTAACAATGTAATGTTCTGGTTGTTACAATTATTGTGTTATTATTACACAATTCCTATGTATATAAAATATTATAATCGGGCCTTCATTTTTGGTTTTTCAATTGTTAACTGTATTTTTATTTCCATATTCTAGTTGAGAACATTTTTCTAAAAATTTATAAATTACATATACGTTAAATTTTAAATGAATGAAATTGTACCTTATGGAAGAGTATTGTTCAATGTATATATTGTTTTATTTTTATTTTAGTTTATTGTCAGGAGATAACAAATATATACGATGTCATAGAGAAATCTGTTAACGTTATTGGCACTACAGAGAAATTAGTGTGTATAGTTATGTATCCATTTGATCTCAATATTTCATGGATTAAGGTCAATAATGAAAATAGTGTCAAACCGATTGTACTAACATATGGAAATAAAGTTGTAATCAATGATAAACGATTTTCATTGCAAAAAGATATCGTTATCAGGAAACTATTCAACGGCAATAGTTATACATTAACGGTATAAACTTACTAACGTATAAAATCCTTTGTGATAAAATCGTTTTTCAAACGCCTAATATCGTTAACAAATATGATTTGATGTTTTAGATTTCTAATTTGAAAATATCAGATTCTGGTTCTTACCTTTGTCAAGTGTTGCTTCAATCGAACAATGTAATATTTACTAATAGAGAAATAGAAGTACGCAAACCCACACATCCAACAATTATTAAAAATATGACCAGTTTTACAGTTGTTATGAAAGGCAGACCATTGAAATTGGAATGCTATGCTAGCGGTTTTCCTATACCAAAAATTTACTGGATACGGGAAAATAGTGAAATTTTATTTACAGGTGAACTGTATCATAGGTAATATATTTAACATTATCTAATAATAATTTTGTAGAACATTTGTTTTTAGAATACATATTCCATTTTTTTAGAGGTAATATTTTAGAAATTCCTACTATAAAAAAAGAAGATCGTGGAAATTATTACTGTATTGCTGAAAATGGAATTATGCCAAGTCCCAGACGAAAGATTGGTGTGATAGTAGAATTTCTCCCAGTTGTAACTACTTCTAAGCAACTCCATGGACAAGCTTTAAACGACTTGGTAGCTCTTGATTGTCATATAGAAGCATGTCCTCCACCAATTGTTATTTGGGTGTTTGAGGGAATACCAGTAAATAACAATAAATATTACACGTAATTATTATTACACTAATTACTTAATTAGTTAAATGATGTAAATATGTTACATTTTAAGAGTATCCAAATATAAATACATGATATATTTAATAAAATTTATGGTATTTTAATGACATAATTTTCTCTTAAAAAATATTTAACAAGAAATAATAGTAGTAATAGTAGGAGCATCTTACTAAGTACTTTAATGGTTTTTTTATGTTGAAATGTATTTATGGTTATAAATTTTAAATTTAATGGTTTTTATTTAGAATTATGTACATCTCAGCTGTAGATAAGTTTTTAAAAGGAGTTTTCTACTGATACATTACAACTTTAGTATTTTAACATAGCCTAATGTTATTCTATTTATTGTTTATTCCTTATATTTAGAATATCAAATATTGTTACTTCATCAAAGGAGATTGTAGACAGTAAATTACATATCAACATAAATGAACAACATATGTATGGAGATTATATCTGCAGGGCATTCAATGTATTTGGAGCTGCTGAAGTTACTATTAATCTTTATGGTAAGTATTGTTTTGTATTATTAGAAACATAGTTTTTTTTGTGATGAAGTAATATAGAATATTTAATTAACAATTGAATTTAATAACAGCTATGTATTAATTAGTATTTAAAATATTCACTTAAAAACATGTTTCTTTTCTTTTGATATTAATTCACATTAGATGATTGTATAAAAATTAAAACAGGACAATTATGATTTATAAAAAAAATTTCAATGTTTTATATTTTGTGTACATAGTTCAAATTGATTTAAACCGAATTTAGAACATTGAAATGATAAAGTTTTTAATTAAACCCGTTTCCTTTATTTTGTTTTTAATTCATGTTAGATTGTTGTATACACAATAATCAAATAACAATAGAAGAATTATACTCTTATATAACAATAATGATTAATAAAAATTATTATTAGGACACTTCAAATTATTAATAACTTCATTTTTAATAGAAAGCGTTAGACTTTTTAAATATTTGCTTTGATTTTTCATAGTTTCTAGAGTTCACTAACAAATTATTAAAATTTCAAAAATAATTTGTATATATTTTATTAATCATGTTAATTTATTTGTTTTTAAGAAAACACAATAACAGAATAACTACCAGCTTGTGAAAAAAAACCTACAAATGAAAAACTGAGCATCTGAGCATGCTTCATGCTGGATTCAATTTTTTTAAATATCTTTATACATATTTTTTTTTTATTTATTCATAATAAACATTATTTTAAATTAATTTTTTCGCAATAGTGAATATTCTTACAGATTTGGTGTCAAATTAAGTAACTTAGTATTATATCAATTTAGTAGGTACTTATTTTTTATAAGTGGTTAACTACTTAACTACTATAACTAGTTTACATTGATATAATTTCAAAAAAATAATTTGATTAAAAAAAATATTCTATTAGTTTCAGTACTACATGTGGTGTAAACATTTGTCTGTATCTATAAGTACATACATATATATACATTTATATTCATTCAATTGTATTACAAAATATAATTATAATTCATAATTGAAAATACTCAAGTAATGACCAATTTCTTTTTTTATTTATCATATATTGAATATGCATAAAGAAAATCCAGAAAAATGCAAATGATGAATTAGGTTCTTTCACCATGGATACGTCTGGCAACTGCATGTCTTTCGGCGTAATAGTGACACGTTTTGCATGAATGGCGCACAAGTTAGTGTCTTCAAACAATTTGACCAAATATGCTTTACTGGCCTCCTGCAATTAAAATTATACATTAGACACTAAAATAATGACAGTTTAAAGACCACAGAAATTAAATATATATATATAATTAAGCAATGCCATTTAAACCATAAAAAAAAAATATAAAAAGCCAATAATAATAGTGACACAAGAACTGGTAAACAGTGGAAAATTAATTGAACATGTAATCTATTTTGCATGTACAAACATTAAAATATATATTCTGGAAAAGGGGAGAAAACACAATCAGGCAAACAGAAAAGTAATCTGTTTGCATAATTTTGATGGGCATCCTAGTTACGTTCTCTTATGGACAATATTGGACAATTTGAAAAATTATAAAAAAATACTTTTTAAATACGTTTAGAAAGTATTCTGAATACAGTATTTTAAATAATTTTTAAAAGTAGTCTGAATACAGTATATACAAACATATATTTTAAATAGTACCTGATATTTCATATTATTTTTGTTAAATTCATATTAATTTTAATATCTGTTTGTTTTTTGATAAAATAAAGAGTTTTAATGTATCTATTATGTTTGTTAATATATTAACATTAATATTATTTTATTATAATTTATTTTCTAATTAATAGCGTGAGGTCATATATTATATTATAATATTACTAAATATTATAAAACAAAAATTGTTTTGAGTTTTAGAACGTAAAGTAGAACATACCTGACAATAAATCATTAAGAGTATAAAAAGCTTCTATTAAACTTTACAAAAAATAATAATTTCAAAAAGAAATATAGGAAGCAAATAACAGCAGTAGGTATTTAAAACAACATCAATTATTTTATCAATAATCTTGCTATATTTGGTGTTTCAACCCAGCCTTATTCAAAGAATAAAGTATAATTGATTTCACAGTGTTATTATGCTTATGTTATACTTTAAAATTAATTGGTATTATTATTTTACTTCTAAATTATTGTGTTAATTCCATTAAACAATAATATAATTACTATATTTGATATTCGTATTACTGAAAACTGGTAAAAAAAAAAATCTAAAAGTATTTGAAATATATCTGGTGAACCTCTAACCTCAAAATTAATAATTGCAACTTCATACTTTCTTCAGAATCAGGCTTACAACACTGGGAGGGCAACATTACGCAGCCTCCTCTTTTAGTCCGATCGACTTCAAACATGTGCCAATATTTTGCAACTAATGTGCAACTTTTTACAACCTCGAAATTAAAATTTGCAACTTCATACTTCCGCCAGAATTGAGTAAACAAAATAGGGGGGGGGGCTAACTTCATGTAGCCCCACTCCCCACTTTGTCCTATCGTCTCCAAACCGGTGTCAATAAAGACAAAAACAGAAATTAAAAATTAAAACAAATACAAGCTGCCCAATGTATTAATAAGTATGGAAGATCCGAAATAAAAAAAAAGGTCACATTAATTTATAAATTAGATAATAATTAATAATTAAAAACTAAAAAAAATATTTAAATATTATTTAAAAAACACAATACTTTTTTGTAAATTTTTTTTATAATTTGTAATTTAATGAAATATACTTTTTCAAATACATAAATTCATATTCAAAAAATCTTTTTTGTAAAAATTTTTTGTATCTTACGGTAATTTTTTATTGGTAATATTATTTAGTTACAATTTAATTAATAATATGTCATGGTTTCCATAAAAATTGTTATAGATTAAACAATATTAGGCTGGCATACTTTTATAATTTAATGTTTAAATATTGAATGCATTAAAAACAATAAACCTTTTATTAATTTTTCTTTGTATTTACACTACTATGTATATAATTTAAAAATAAAACAATGAAACATTTAAATTTTAAACATTTAAAAATTTCAAATGGTGAGAATTAATTATCATTTTATTACTACATTTTTGTATCAGAAAAAAATACCCACAAAGAAATATTTAATAAAATGTTTGAGAAACCCACACTATAAGAAATTCTGCGCATGGACGTGTGTATAAATGTTTAATACATTTAATTTTAACAAATTTATTGTTTACTATAAAAACAATGAAATCATAGTAAAACACAAATGTCCTTTTAATAGTTCCTTTGTAAACCTCCTTCCCAAAGAAAATAATCGTATCTACACAACTAGTCATATTGTACATTATAATATAAACATATAGGTATAAAATAATAGGCTAATAATCTAAATGAAATACTTACCATTTTTCGTCAAAAATATGGAATCTTACACTATGCTTTTATGCTATAAAAAAAAATCAAAGAAAACCGTATACCGCCAAGGATTTTGTGGTAATGACACAATTTTACACGTAGTCGACAATCAATCTATTGAATTTTGTTGATATTCTAAAAAATTAGAAAAACCCTGAAAATCTATTTAAATCCACATAGATCACATCCTGTCGCGACAGACAATATACAATACGCGACGTATATAAATGAAAACACATAATAAACTTTTACGTGCAATAAATGTTGTCGATCGATACAAAAATAATTGTATATAGTTAAATATTATTATATTGTAATAATTATTATAAAATATAATAAGATAAATACAAATAGGTACATAACATTAGTTGTGAAAAATACAACTAACAAGTTATAAAAATGTTTACACATTTTCAACATAACTATTATAATAGAAATATTCGTAGGTACATATCAATATTAGAAATTATACTAATTTCTTTATATAATTTGTAATTTATATATTATCTTAGTATCTTGCCTCTAAACTAAATAATTTATAAATGTTTAAAATTATATAATAAAAGTTTTATTTTCAACATAAGAAGAGTGAAAAATAAATAAATAATAATAATAAAATAAAATAAAAATAAATAAATAAATAGATATATACGAGTATATACATATAAATATAATATTCTGAGGTTCTGTTATTGGACAGTCTCCTCTTCATGTAATTCATGTTATTTGTACTTTTTTTTTCTCCTCATCCATATTGCTTATTGTTTTTTTTTATTGTAAACAGATTGTAATATACTATTATAAAATAAAATAAAAAAAAAAAAAAAAAGAGTGGTAACTCATTGAAGAATTGGTTAATAAAAAGGTTTCAAATCACAAAAACTTGGTTTTACATAAAAGAATAAAAATAATAAAATGTATATAAAACGATTCGGTTACATTCAAGAGTCATTATTCTATACCGTAGCAATTAATCAAAAATATTAGCTGCATAATTGTATAAATATATTTCTATAAGTTACCTAATAAGCCTATGAGATTCAAATTTCAAAATCTTCATTGCAAATAGTTACAAATAAGTTGCAAAATATTGGTACATATTTGAAGTCGATCGGATCAAAAGGGGAGGCTGCGTAATGTTGGTCCTCCTAATTTTGTAAGCCCGATTCTGAAGAAAGTATGAAGTTGCAAATTTTAATTTTAAGGTTACAAAAAGTTGTAAATTAGTTGCAAAATATTGGTACATATTTGAAGTCGATAGGACAAAGTGGGGGGGGAGGTAACTTCACGCACGTATTAACACATTCACGGACACCTCACTTTTTCATGTACCTACCTCAGAAGATCACTTTTATGTTACTGCTATAGCAATATTGACCTGATACATAATTTTTTTTTTTTTTTACTGTATCATTACTGTTATAACAGTAACAATATATAATTAATTCAATACCGTTTAATAATAATTTAATTTATTTTTGACAATCAATAAAGAAGTTTCAAATATATCTCTAGTTACGTTTAGTACCGTTGAAAACACAGTTGTTGAGCTGTTGTTGTTGAGCAACAGTGTCCGGTTTTGTAAGTTTTTTTTTAAATTACTGCTACAGCAGTAATGACCAATGCAAAAAATTTAATAAATTTAATAAATCACTGCTATAGCAGTAACTGACCTTGAACGTGTTAACCTACAACAGAAACTGTGGTAAGATAAATATTTTATTTTTAATCTTTACATATATATATATATATATTAAAACAAGAAATTTTACTTTAATATAAATGCCGAATACGGAATTTTTTCTTTCAAAATTAAGAATAGTTGTTTTTTCACGACTGCATAAAAAACTAGAAATACGATATCTAACCTATTTAATTACAATTTTTAATCAAAAAAAGAAATCAAAGATAGAAAATGAATTGAAAAAGACCCAGTTTCATATATTTACTTCATCAATCATGATGATTGAATGCTTAAATTATATAATTTAAATATACAATTTGCTCTTTAATCAAATGTTTTAAATGTGATATTAATTTCGGAACATGCTGTTTATTCTTGAAATAAGAAATAAGTTTTTACTAATGAAGTTTAAAGAAACATAAACCATGTCAAAATTTATGTAAACCTGTTCGTCATAGTAGTAATTCCTTCTAACCATGACAGGTTAATAATATGAAATTATATATGATATCCATACTCTGTAAACCATAGGTGTTTTAAATCATTTTTTTTTTACATTTATGTTTTAAAATATTATTAAATAATATTACAATAATACACATCATTATGAAATATCTGTATCGATCGAATGATCTTTAACAAAGACAATTAATAAAAAATATTGTTTTACTGTATAGATTAATGTCTAAATGATTATTGTGGTCTACTTGCATGTGCTATGAACATAACATAACTCAAAGTGATTAATTATAATGTATAAAAATATACACATAACTTGTATGCAGGTGAATATTAATTTGACAGATAAACTCAACAATCAAAATTTATATGTTCGAATTGAAATTACGAAACGAAGGAATTTGTTTAAATTAAAAATTTACACGTATGTACTACCAAAGTACATTTTCACATGCTCGAAAGTTAAAAAACAATAGTAAATTATATATTTTTTTAATAGTGCCACCCAACACTTTTATTCTAAACCCGAGGACATTTGATAACATCAAACTTGAGTTTAAACGTATTACAATGTAAAACGGTCGTCATCATCTACCATAACTATCGAAACCAATGTCTACACATCAAAACACCGCACCGATCAGCGTGGTGACTATAGTATTGTTGAGTGCACGTAATGACGTCCACGGTATGCAGATCTGTATCCCGTCGCCGTCTTTGTTATCCATGTGGCGGCCAACAGTCGGGTTGACCAGGTTAGCCTGCGAACGAAAAAACCAAATTTTGTACCCGATTTCGTGTTCGTCATGTTGGCAACAACCACAAGGCGTGGGTACAGCCCACAAATATGGTGGCCACGATCTAATTCTACTGCGTAGTTTCGTCGTCTACTGCGTAGTAACGACTAGTGATGGGGCATAATCGAATGATTTCGATAATCGAATGATAAGCAATGGAGTCATTGTCATAATCGATAATTTTGTTGGCATAATATTATTAATCAAATTATAATTTAGGAATAATAATAACTATATTAATACTACATTATTAGTAGATGTCTTAAATGAAAAGACATTTTCTGATTTTTGTCATTCATTCAATGTCAAACATTCCGAGATCGAGAGAAAAATTCGACTATTCTTACTCGTATCGAAATTATTCAATTACTCGATTATTTTTATCACAATCGAAATATCTCGACTTTTTTCATAATCGAGATATAAGGATTATGTGTATCGGTTATGCCCATCACTAGTAACGACTATTATATGTTGGTTTCACCGTCCGTGCTCATCTGACGAAATTATTTTCCAATTCATTTTTTTTTTTTTATTTTATTCTCCTACACGTTTTTGTTCAAGCAGTTCAGCACGATGAAAACTATCATATACGCCGTTTTCGCAACGCTCTGCATTCATTCGGGTAAGCAATGTAATAACTATGATTTCCGTTGTTCGTCGCGTACAAATGGGCATGTGCCCGTCATACGTTCAAAACGTGTTTTCCAACCCGTGTTGAACGGACGCAAATGTTGATATAATCTCTAGTCACACGAACGTTTGACCGGCGAAAAATACCATACCCTTTTGACATATGGCCGCGATCTTTTCAGAATTGGTTAGGAAACCGTATAATTGTTATAGGCTAAGTAATCTGTTTATAATGAATTGTAAAAAATTATGAATATATATGGACTCGGTGAAAAGGATTTTAAGTTGCGACTTAACACGTTCACGGACACATCACTTTTTCATATTATTCATGTACCAACCTCAGGAGATCACTTTTGTATTACTGTCACATGGCAATATTGACCTGATACATACTTTTTTTTTTATGTACTGTGTCATTGCTGTTATACCAGTAACAATATATAATTAATTCAACACCGTATAATAATAATTTATCTTACGGTTTCTGCTCACATTCAAAAACTCTTCAATGGCTTTTTTAGAATTATCCATTTCTGTATTTATCACGCTATATATAACATAACCACACACACACTGTTTGAAACTGGTAATACTCGGTTCACGTACGTCTTGGTTCGCGTCCAACAAGCGATTAAATTGTATTTTTGCAACAAAATCGTTTATTTCCCGTTTAGCCAACAAATGATATCAACAATAATACGATAAAAATAAAAATTCCACTACAGAGTATAAATATAGAACATGTCGTGTTTGGAATAATATTGTACGAATATACACGGACCGGTCAGTCTTATCTCTAGTTTCGTTTAATTTCATTGAATTGCATGAGCAGTAATGTCCAGTTTTAATTTAATGTTTAAATGTGGCAGTTTAATGCCACAGCAGTAATGACCGATTGTATCAATTTAATAAATGTAATAAATTACTACTACAGCAGTAACTGACCGTGAACGTGTTAAAATGTTCTTCTACTGCCTCTTGTAAAATAGCTGTTGCAATATGTCCTATTACTTTATTTAATTTTCTTTTTTGTACTTGCAAAATTACAATTTCAAACAAAAGCAATTTTTCAATTGCTAGCTATATTTTTATTTCTATATTCTAATTGAGAATATTTTTCTAAAAAAGCATAAATTACATATTCATTAGATTTTAAATGTATAAAATTGTACTGTATGATAGAATATTGTTCGACGTATATATTTTTGTATTTTTATTCTAGTTTATTGTCAGAAGCTTATACCTGAAAAGAAATCTCTTGGAACTATTGGCTTTGCAACGCAACTAGAATGTTTAGTTACACCGTCAATGGATCTAAATGTATCATGGGTCAAGGAGAATAAAGAAAATGTAAACGAACCGATCGTATTATCATATGGAAATAAACTTGTCACCGAGGATACAAGATTTAAAATAGAAAAAGAAATCGATACAGAACTATACAACACCGATCGCCATACATTAACGGTATAAACATACTGACGTATAAAATCCTCTGTTATAGATTCCTTTTTCAAATGCTTAATTTCATTAACAAATATGATTTGATGTTACAGATTTATAATTTAATGAAATTTGATACTGGTATTTATCGTTGTCAAGCGATGGTCGAATCGAACAATATAATATTTGCTAAAATAGAGTTAGAAGCGCACCAACGAATACCTGCGACAATTTTTAACAATATAACCAGTTTTGTAGTTGTTATGGAAGGCAGACCTTTGAAATTAGAATGCCAAGCTAGCGGTTTCCCTAAACCAAACATTTACTGGACCCGGGAAAATAATAAAGTTTTGTTTACAGGTCGATTGGCTTATAGGTAATATATTATCTAGTAATAATTTTATAAAACATTTATTTTCAAAACAAATATTCCATTTTTCTTTTAGAGGTAACATTTTAGAAACTCCTGCTGCTCAAAAAAATGACCGTGGAAATTATTATTGTGATGCTGTAAATGGTGATTTTCAAAGTCCCAAACGTATGATTAGTGTAATAGTAGAATTTCCTCCAACCATAATTACTTCTCAACTATCACATGGACAAGCTTTAAACTACCACGTCACTCTAGATTGTAGAATTGAATCATGTCCCACATCAACTACTGTTTGGATGTTTAATGGAATGCCGGTGTACAACAACCAATATTACACGTAATTATTATTACACTAATTTGTAGTTAAATGATGTAAATATGTAACATTTTAAGTATCTAAAGATAACTATATGATGTATTTAATAAAATAATATATGGTATTTTGATAACTTAATTTTTACTTAAAAAATACTCAGCAAGAAAAAATAGTAGAAAAAGCAGTGGCATCTTACCAAGTATATTCTTAATTTTTTCTGTAAAAATAAAAAGGCATGTACATCACAGGTGTAGGTACGTTTTTAAAAGGAGTCTGGGTCAGTTAATACATCACAACTTTGATATTTTAACATGGCCAATTTTTATGTTATTTATTGTTTATTTTTATGTTTAGAATATCAAATATTTCTACTTCATCAAAAGAGGTTATAGAGAGTAACTTACGTATCAACATAACTGAAAAACATCTATATGGAAATTATATCTGCAGGACATACAATATCTTTGGAAATGCTGAAGTTACTATTAATGTTTATGGTAAATATTGTTTTGTATTATTAAACACATAATTATTTTTATATGATAAAGTAATGTACATACGACTAGGTATTAATTAGCAGTTAAAATATTCACTTAATAACACATTCACACTATTAATCTGCAGTAAGGGGACAATTGTGATTTATAAAACAAATTTATATTTTCAATGCTTTATACTTGGTGTATAGAAATCAAACACATAAAAACATTATTTCGAATTGATTTAATATAGAACATTGAAATTATACACATTTTATAATTAAATCTATTTCTTTTCTTTTGTTATTAATTAACATTAGTTTATTGTATAAAAAATATTCAAATATTTGTAATAACTACTGGCTAATAACTATTAATAAAAAAAAATATTCAAACATGCATTAAAAGGAATGTTATCTTATATAACACCAATAGCTAATAAAAATCAACATTTATTTAGACACTTCAAATTATTGTTCTTCATATGTTCTTTTTTAATAGAAAACTTCAAAAAGTTCCAAAACATATATAATATAAAAAAATGTGTATGTCATAATTTTTTTTTTACTTTTGTATCGATTTTTCATAGTTTCTAGTATTGTATAACAAATAATTGTAAATTTAAAAAATAATTTGTATATATTTTATTAATTATATTAATTTATTGTTTTTTTAGAAACCGCAAACAAAATATGCCCACCTTCTTGTGACTAAGAAACCTACAAATAAAAAAACTGAGCATCGAAAATACCTTATGCTGAATTCATTGTTTTTTAAATATTTTTATATGTATTTTTTTTATTGATTCTTTTTTAATATTATTTTTAATTAGTTTTTTTCGCTCATATCAATATTATTATATAATTTAATATTTAATTTAGTAACTTAATATTATATCAATTAAGTAGGTACTTATTATGTCTTTAAGCTGATATCATTTCAGAAAAATTATTCAATTAAAAAAAGTATTAGTTTTAGTTTTACATGTAGTCCATATATTTGTCTATATCTATATCTATTTATATATCTACTTATATATACATTTATATTAATTCAGTTTTATTACATAATATAATCATAATTTATAATCAAATATTTGCAACATGCTGTAGTAATTATTATTAATACCTATTCACATATTTATTTCTTAAAAACAAAATTAATATTTTGTTGTGATATGATTTTGTTTACTTGGTTAACATAATAAAGATGAACTAAACCAAAAAGCTATACAATTGGTATAATATCAATATCATAATTAGTAATGAGTTTAAGAAAATTATGCATTAAATTGAAAAAACTATTATTTTTATGTATGTACCATGGATAATGTAATTATCAAGTGTAATGATTTTCATTGTTAATAAGCAATTTCGTTTATCTGGATTCAAACTTGCTGATTTGTAATTCAGAACTATAGGTACCAGAATAAAAAAATCATTGAAAATAAAATGTTGTGGTTTGTCATTGTCGATGCATAATACTGAACTGTTCATGCAGTTTTATTTTATAAAAATGTGTGAATGTGTGTATAGAATCATGAAGATTTGCTCAGAATAGTTTTTTGAAAGTAATAATTTATTGTTGTTTGACCTTATATTTAGAATAATAATACAACCCTTGTAAAACCAATTTAAATAATCTACTGCTTCTGTGGATCCCTATTTTTTCATAATTTATTGCACTAAAGAAATGTAAAACCATAAGTGAATAGAATTATTATAAGTCAAATAAAATGAAAAAAAACATTTAAATATAAGCTATCAATAAATCATTATATCATTATAAGTATTATTTTTCATATGTTTGAATGTCCTGAAACATATTTTAATTATACCGACATATGTACATGATTTTAACAATTTTTCGATTTTCTTATGACCACTAACCACAAGTTAAATATTATACAACACCCAAAAGTTGTTGTTAAATTTAATTTCAAATGAATAATTGATTAAAAATGTTAACATATTATTATAATTTTCTAAGATATGTATTTTAAGATTATATACATAATAAAGTATACATACATACATTTAGATTATGAATTAATTTAGTTAAATTTATCATTTTATAAATAATTAGTAAAATAACAGCAATAATAGAAAAAACATACATTGTATAACAAAGTAAAATTGTGGTTAAGTAAATTGTGTTCAATATATTTAATACACGTCTGAACTTATAACTGTATTTGTGATACACACACATAATCTCAAAAGTCACTTTTAACTTTTTAAAGCTATGAAAAAGAAACAAAATTATTATAAAAACATATAATTAGTATTATTAATTATAATAATTATAATTATTCTTAAGAATTATTAATTATATCGAAATACACTTACCTCATCAATTAAATGTAATTAATAGTATAACAAAATATTATCGCCATAATAATATATTGCTCAATAACAAAGTTATTTTTTTAGAAATAATATGTTCCTATAATTTACACAATAATAATTTGTAATATGTAATAGTGCAACAGTAAAAATATTTTTGTTTTTTTAAATTAAACATTGTATGTCGAACTTATTATATACATTATTAAATATGTAATGATGGACTAGGAAAGAATAAAGAAACTTAAAATGTTTAATGAATATTATAATTATTATGCTATTGTTTATTGATTTACTATATTTCATAATTACAGAATCAAATGTATATAAAATACATTTTATTTCTTTATTTTTTATTTTGTTTTCCATATTTGATCATTTTTTGTGAGGCAAGTAAAAGCTTTTTTGTACATTTAAGTATACATATACATATGTATATATATAAATATATATATATATATATATTTATTTATTTTATATGTAGTTTTTATTTTTTATTTATATTTTATATTTTTTGCACATCCATTTTACCCTTCATTGATTTTTTGTTTTGTTTTCATTACTTCATTAATTATTATAGTTAGCCAAGCCAATGTTTTTTTTGTTTGAGAGGTACGAATATTTATAAAATATTTATTAAATTCATAAATACAAATATGAATGTTTACATTAACAAGACATGCAAGAAAATGAAGATTATTTTGAACTATATCAACATCCATATCAAGAACAATTCAATAACAGTAAAGACAACAAAGCAAGCAAAAGAGAAAGTACCCATATATTACAAAATGGATATTAATATTATTAATGAATTTTAAAATATGATAGAAAAATCTTTATAGAAAACTGCAATAAAATTTATAAAAATAAATTACATAATATAATGAAACAAAATAAAATAATTGTAAAACAAAATAATATTATTAAAAATATAGAAAAAACAAATAAATTTTGAAATCATTCTAGTGGATAAATCAAATTCTATTGTTATTACATATACTAATAATATTCGAAACAAAACGTTAGATTTTATACATAAAAATAATTTCAATATTTTAACATTTGACCCCTTTACAATTTATTTAATACAAATTAATAATTAAATTAATATGGCAACCACAATTATACCTAAAAACTAGAAGATTTTTATTAAATAATAGAAACGTTACAGTTCCATTATGATACCATTATATAAAATGACATAAAAACAATCATCCAATCAGACTATTAATAAATTTCAGAACTGCACCTTCATAAAATTTAGCTACATTTTTAGATCAATAAATAAAACAAAATTTAAAATTTACTAATGAAAAATGAATAAGAAATTCTTATGATTTTATTGAAAAATTAAATATTATTAATAGTATACATGGTTGTAGTATGATTTCCTTGATGTAAAAACTTTATCTATATCTATTCCTAAATTCGATGCATTAAAAATACTCAAAAATAAGCTTATTCTTAATAGTTATTTTAATCCAAATGAAATTCCTTAAATTATATAGTCAATTAACGTTATTATTAACCAAATATATTTCTAATAGAATAATAAATTATATATGAAGGTTTATAATATTATTTATAAATAAGAAGGTCTAAGGTGGTCTTATGGGTGGTTCTTTGAGTGCACTTTTATCGGAATTATAGAAATCAAAATTATTTTTATGGAACACAATTCATATATGATACACAATAGTCATACTTTTCAAAAGCGTATTATAAATTTATCATCAATATTTTTAATATAAAGCTGAAATAAATTTATAAATTACAATTAATTAAAACAATTAATACAATGAATACTTGTGTAGTATTCGGAGTACTTTATTCAGAATACTTTAAATTTATTATGAATACTTTTTAAATACGTTTAGAAAGTATTCTGAATACAGTATTTTAAATAATTTTTAAAAGTAGTCTGAATACAGTATATACAAACATATATTTTAAATAGTACCTGATATATCATATTATTTTTGTTAAATTCATATTAATTTTAATATCTGTTTGTTTTTTGATAAAATAAAGAGTTTTAATGTATCTATTATGTTTGTTAATATATTAACATTAATATTATTTTATTATAATTTATTTTCTAATTAATAGCGTGGGGTCATATATTATATTATAATATTACTAAATATTATAAAACAAAAATTGTTTTGAGTTTTAGAATGTAAAGTAGAACATACCTGACAATAAATCATTAAGAGTATAAAAAAGCTTCTTTTAAACTTTACAAAAAATAATAATTTCAAAAAGAAATATAGGAAGCAAATAACAGCAGTAGGTATTTAAAACAACATCAATTATTTTATCAATAATCTTGCTATATTTGGTGTTTCAACCCAGCCTTATTCAAAGAATAAAGTATAATTGATTTCACAGTGTTATTATGCTTATGTTATACTTTAAAATTAATTGGTATTATTATTTTACTTCTAAATTATTGTGTTAATTCCATTAAACAATAATATAATTACTATATTTGATATTCGTATTACTGAAAACTAGTAAAAAAAAAAAATCTAAAAGTATTTGAAATATGTCTGGTGAACCTCTAACCTCAAAATTAATAATTGCAACTTCATACTTTCTTCAGAATCAGGCTTACAACACTGGGAGGGCAACATTACGCAGCCTCCTCTTTTAGTCCGATCGACTTCAAACATGTGCCAATATTATGCAACTAATGTGCAACTTTTTACAACCTCGAAATTAAAATTTGCAACTTCATACTTCCGCCAGAATTAAATAAACAAAATGGGGGGGGGGCTAACTTCATGTAGCCCCACTCCCCACTTTGTCCTATCGTCTCCAAACCGGTGTCAATAAAGACAAAAACAGAAATTAAAAATTAAAACAAATACAAGCTGCCCAATGTATTAATAAGTATGGAAGATCCGAAATAAAAAAAAAGGTCACATTAATTTATAAATTAGATAATAATTAATAATTAAAAACTAAAAAAAATATTTAAATATTATTTAAAAAACACAATACTTTTTTGTAAATTTTTTCTATAATTTGTAATTTAATGAAATATACTTTTTCAAATACATAAATTCATATTCAAAAAATCTTTTTTGTAAAAATTTTTTGTATCTTACGGTAATTTTTTATTGGTAATATTATTTAGTTACAATTTAATTAATAATATGTCATGGTTTCCATAAAAATTGTTATAGATTAAACAATATTAGGCTGGCATACTTTTATAATTTAATGTTTAAATATTGAATGCATTAAAAACAATAAACCTTTTATTAATTTTTCTTTGTATTTACACTACTATGTATATAATTTAAAAATAAAACAATGAAACATTTAAATTTTAAATATTTAAAAATTTCAAATGGTGAGAATTAATTATCATTTTATTACTACATTTTTGTATCAGAAAAAAATACCCACAAGGAAATATTTAATAAAATGTTTGAGAAACCCACACTATAAGAAATTCTGCGCATGGACGTGTGTATAAATGTTTAATACATTTAATTTTAACAAATTTATTGTTTACTATAAAAACAATGAAATCATAGTAAAACACAAATGTCCTTTTAATAGTTCCTTTGTAAACCTCCTTCCCAAAGAAAATAATCGTATCTACACAACTAGTCATATTGTACATTATAATATAAACATATAGGTATAAAATAATAGGCTAATAATCTAAATGAAATACTTACCATTTTTCGTCAAAAATATGGAATCTTACACTATGCTTTTATGCTATAAAAAAAAATCAAAGAAAACCGTATACCGCCAAGGATTTTGTGGTAATGACACAATTTTACACGTAGTCGACAATCAATCTATTGAATTTTGTTGATATTCTAAAAAATTAGAAAAACCCTGAAAATCTATTTAAATCCACATAGATCACATCCTGTCGCGACAGACAATATACAATACGCGACGTATATAAATGAAAACACATAATAAACTTTTACGTGCAATAAATGTTGTCGATCGATACAAAAATAATTGTATATAGTTAAATATTATTATATTGTAATAATTATTATAAAATATAATAAGATAAATACAAATAGGTACATAACATTAGTTGTGAAAAATACAACTAACAAGTTATAAAAATGTTTACACATTTTCAACATAACTATTATAATAGAAATATTCGTAGGTACATATCAATATTAGAAATTATACTAATTTCTTTATATAATTTGTAATTTATATATTATCTTAGTATCTTGCCTCTAAACTAAATAATTTATAAATGTTTAAAATTATATAATAAAAGTTTTATTTTCAACATAAGAAGAGTGAAAAATAAATAAATAATAATAATAAAATAAAATAAAAATAAATAAATAAATAGATATATACGAGTATACATATAAATATAATATTCTGAGGTTCTGTTATTGGACAGTCTCCTCTTCATGTAATTCATGTTATTTGTACTTTTTTTTTCTCCTCATCCATATTGCTTATTGTTTTTTTTTATTGTAAACAGATTGTAATATACTATTAATAATAAAATAAAAAAAAAAAAAAAAAAAGAGTGGTAACTCATTGAAGAATTGGTTAATAAAAAGGTTTCAAATCACAAAAACTTGGTTTTACATAAAAGAATAAAAATAATAAAATGTATATAAAACGATTCGGTTACATTCAAGAGTCATTATTCTATACCGTAGCAATTAATCAAAAATATTAGCTGCATAATTGTATAAATATATTTCTATAAGTTACCTAATAAGCCTATGAGATTCAAATTTCAAAATCTTCATTGCAAATAGTTACAAATAAGTTGCAAAATATTGGTACATATTTGAAGTCGATCGGATCAAAAGGGGAGGCTGCGTAATGTTGGTCCTCCTAATTTTGTAAGCCCGATTCTGAAGAAAGTATGAAGTTGCAAATTTTAATTTTAAGGTTACAAAAAGTTGTAAATTAGTTGCAAAATATTGGTACATATTTGAAGTCGATAGGACAAAGTGGGGGGGGAGGTAACTTCACGCACGTATTAACACATTCACGGACACCTCACTTTTTCATGTACCTACCTCAGAAGATCACTTTTATGTTACTGCTATAGCAATATTGACCTGATACATAATTTTTTTTTTTTTTTACTGTATCATTACTGTTATAACAGTAACAATATATAATTAATTCAATACCGTTTAATAATAATTTAATTTATTTTTGACAATCAATAAAGAAGTTTCAAATATATCTCTAGTTACGTTTAGTACCGTTGAAAACACAGTTGTTGAGCTGTTGTTGTTGAGCAACAGTGTCCGGTTTTGTAAGTTTTTTTTTAAATTACTGCTACAGCAGTAATGACCAATGCAAAAAATTTAATAAATTTAATAAATCACTGCTATAGCAGTAACTGACCTTGAACGTGTTAACCTACAACAGAAACTGTGGTAAGATAAATATTTTATTTTTAATCTTTACATATATATATATATATATTAAAACAAGAAATTTTACTTTAATATAAATGCCGAATACGGAATTTTTTCTTTCAAAATTAAGAATAGTTGTTTTTTCACGACTGCATAAAAAACTAGAAATACGATATCTAACCTATTTAATTACAATTTTTAATCAAAAAAAGAAATCAAAGATAGAAAATGAATTGAAAAAGACCCAGTTTCATATATTTACTTCATCAATCATGATGATTGAATGCTTAAATTATATAATTTAAATATACAATTTGCTCTTTAATCAAATGTTTTAAATGTGATATTAATTTCGGAACATGCTGTTTATTCTTGAAATAAGAAATAAGTTTTTACTAATGAAGTTTAAAGAAACATAAACCATGTCAAAATTTATGTAAACCTGTTCGTCATAGTAGTAATTCCTTCTAACCATGACAGGTTAATAATATGAAATTATATATGATATCCATACTCTGTAAACCATAGGTGTTTTAAATCATTTTTTTTTTACATTTATGTTTTAAAATATTATTAAATAATATTACAATAATACACATCATTATGAAATATCTGTATCGATCGAATGATCTTTAACAAAGACAATTAATAAAAAATATTGTTTTACTGTATAGATTAATGTCTAAATGATTATTGTGGTCTACTTGCATGTGCTATGAACATAACATAACTCAAAGTGATTAATTATAATGTATAAAAATATACACATAACTTGTATGCAGGTGAATATTAATTTGACAGATAAACTCAACAATCAAAATTTATATGTTCGAATTGAAATTACGAAACGAAGGAATTTGTTTAAATTAAAAATTTACACGTATGTACTACCAAAGTACATTTTCACATGCTCGAAAGTTAAAAAACAATAGTAAATTATATATTTTTTTAATAGTGCCACCCAACACTTTTATTCCAAACCCGAGGACATTTGATAACATCAAACTTGAGTTTAAACGTATTACAATGTAAAACGGTCGTCATCATCTACCATAACTATCGAAACCAATGTCTACACATCAAAACACCGCACCGATCAGCGTGGTGACTATAGTATTGTTGAGTGCACGTAATGACGTCCACGGTATGCAGATCTGTATCCCGTCGCCGTCTTTGTTATCCATGTGGCGGCCAACAGTCGGGTTGACCAGGTTAGCCTGCGAACGAAAAAACCAAATTTTGTACCCGATTTCGTGTTCGTCATGTTGGCAACAACCACAAGGCGTGGGTACAGCCCACAAATATGGTGGCCACGATCTAATTCTACTGCGTAGTTTCGTCGTCTACTGCGTAGTAACGACTAGTGATGGGGCATAATCGAATGATTTCGATAATCGAATGATAAGCAATGGAGTCATTGTCATAATCGATAATTTTGTTGGCATAATATTATTAATCAAATTATAATTTAGGAATAATAATAACTATATTAATACTACATTATTAGTAGATGTCTTAAATGAAAAGACATTTTCTGATTTTTGTCATTCATTCAATGTCAAACATTCCGAGATCGAGAGAAAAATTCGACTATTCTTACTCGTATCGAAATTATTCAATTACTCGATTATTTTTATCACAATCGAAATATCTCGACTTTTTTCATAATCGAGATATAAGGATTATGTGTATCGGTTATGCCCATCACTAGTAACGACTATTATATGTTGGTTTCACCGTCCGTGCTCATCTGACGAAATTATTTTCCAATTCATTTTTTTTTTTTTATTTTATTCTCCTACACGTTTTTGTTCAAGCAGTTCAGCACGATGAAAACTATCATATACGCCGTTTTCGCAACGCTCTGCATTCATTCGGGTAAGCAATGTAATAACTATGATTTCCGTTGTTCGTCGCGTACAAATGGGCATGTGCCCGTCATACGTTCAAAACGTGTTTTCCAACCCGTGTTGAACGGACGCAAATGTTGATATAATCTCTAGTCACACGAACGTTTGACCGGCGAAAAATACCATACCTTTTTGACATATGGCCGCGATCTTTTCAGAATTGGTTAGGAAACCGTATAATTGTTATAGGCTAAGTAATCTGTTTATAATGAATTGTAAAAAATTATGAATATATATGGACTCGGTGAAAAGGATTTTAAGTTGCGACTTAACACGTTCACGGACACATCACTTTTTCATATTATTCATGTACCAACCTCAGGAGATCACTTTTGTATTACTGTCACATGGCAATATTGACCTGATACATACTTTTTTTTTTATGTACTGTGTCATTGCTGTTATACCAGTAACAATATATAATTAATTCAACACCGTATAATAATAATTTATCTTACGGTTTCTGCTCACATTCAAAAACTCTTCAATGGCTTTTTTAGAATTATCCATTTCTGTATTTATCACGCTATATATAACATAACCACACACACACTGTTTGAAACTGGTAATACTCGGTTCACGTACGTCTTGGTTCGCGTCCAACAAGCGATTAAATTGTATTTTTGCAACAAAATCGTTTATTTCCCGTTTAGCCAACAAATGATATCAACAATAATACGATAAAATAAAAAATTCCACTACAGAGTATAAATATAGAACATGTCGTGTTTGGAATAATATTGTACGAATATACACGGACCGGTCAGTCTTATCTCTAGTTTCGTTTAATTTCATTGAATTGCATGAGCAGTAATGTCCAGTTTTAATTTAATGTTTAAATGTGGCAGTTTAATGCCACAGCAGTAATGACCGATTGTATCAATTTAATAAATGTAATAAATTACTACTACAGCAGTAACTGACCGTGAACGTGTTAAAATGTTCTTCTACTGCCTCTTGTAAAATAGCTGTTGCAATATGTCCTATTACTTTATTTAATTTTCTTTTTTGTACTTGCAAAATTACAATTTCAAACAAAAGCAATTTTTCAATTGCTAGCTATATTTTTATTTCTATATTCTAATTGAGAATATTTTTCTAAAAAAGCATAAATTACATATTCATTAGATTTTAAATGTATAAAATTGTACTGTATGATAGAATATTGTTCGACGTATATATTTTTGTATTTTTATTCTAGTTTATTGTCAGAAGCTTATACCTGAAAAGAAATCTCTTGGAACTATTGGCTTTGCAACGCAACTAGAATGTTTAGTTACACCGTCAATGGATCTAAATGTATCATGGGTCAAGGAGAATAAAGAAAATGTAAACGAACCGATCGTATTATCATATGGAAATAAACTTGTCACCGAGGATACAAGATTTAAAATAGAAAAAGAAATCGATACAGAACTATACAACACCGATCGCCATACATTAACGGTATAAACATACTGACGTATAAAATCCTCTGTTATAGATTCCTTTTTCAAATGCTTAATTTCATTAACAAATATGATTTGATGTTACAGATTTATAATTTAATGAAATTTGATACTGGTATTTATCGTTGTCAAGCGATGGTCGAATCGAACAATATAATATTTGCTAAAATAGAGTTAGAAGCGCACCAACGAATACCTGCGACAATTTTTAACAATATAACCAGTTTTGTAGTTGTTATGGAAGGCAGACCTTTGAAATTAGAATGCCAAGCTAGCGGTTTCCCTAAACCAAACATTTACTGGACCCGGGAAAATAATAAAGTTTTGTTTACAGGTCGATTGGCTTATAGGTAATATATTATCTAGTAATAATTTTATAAAACATTTATTTTCAAAACAAATATTCCATTTTTCTTTTAGAGGTAACATTTTAGAAACTCCTGCTGCTCAAAAAAATGACCGTGGAAATTATTATTGTGATGCTGTAAATGGTGATTTTCAAAGTCCCAAACGTATGATTAGTGTAATAGTAGAATTTCCTCCAACCATAATTACTTCTCAACTATCACATGGACAAGCTTTAAACTACCACGTCACTCTAGATTGTAGAATTGAATCATGTCCCACATCAACTACTGTTTGGATGTTTAATGGAATGCCGGTGTACAACAACCAATATTACACGTAATTATTATTACACTAATTTGTAGTTAAATGATGTAAATATGTAACATTTTAAGTATCTAAAGATAACTATATGATGTATTTAATAAAATAATATATGGTATTTTG
Organism: Schlechtendalia chinensis; assembly: GCA_019022885.1. NCBI lineage: Eukaryota > Metazoa > Arthropoda > Insecta > Hemiptera > Aphididae > Schlechtendalia > Schlechtendalia chinensis. The sequence continues at coordinate 6,057,470 of CM032345.1, read as the reverse complement.
ATAACTTAATTTTTACTTAAAAAATACTCAGCAAGAAAAAATAGTAGAAAAAGCAGTGGCATCTTACCAAGTATATTCTTAATTTTTTCTGTAAAAATAAAAAGGCATGTACATCACAGGTGTAGGTACGTTTTTAAAAGGAGTCTGGGTCAGTTAATACATCACAACTTTGATATTTTAACATGGCCAATTTTTATGTTATTTATTGTTTATTTTTATGTTTAGAATATCAAATATTTCTACTTCATCAAAAGAGGTTATAGAGAGTAACTTACGTATCAACATAACTGAAAAACATCTATATGGAAATTATATCTGCAGGACATACAATATCTTTGGAAATGCTGAAGTTACTATTAATGTTTATGGTAAATATTGTTTTGTATTATTAAACACATAATTATTTTTATATGATAAAGTAATGTACATACGACTAGGTATTAATTAGCAGTTAAAATATTCACTTAATAACACATTCACACTATTAATCTGCAGTAAGGGGACAATTGTGATTTATAAAACAAATTTATATTTTCAATGCTTTATACTTGGTGTATAGAAATCAAACACATAAAAACATTATTTCGAATTGATTTAATATAGAACATTGAAATTATACACATTTTATAATTAAATCTATTTCTTTTCTTTTGTTATTAATTAACATTAGTTTATTGTATAAAAAATATTCAAATATTTGTAATAACTACTGGCTAATAACTATTAATAAAAAAAAATATTCAAACATGCATTAAAAGGAATGTTATCTTATATAACACCAATAGCTAATAAAAATCAACATTTATTTAGACACTTCAAATTATTGTTCTTCATATGTTCTTTTTTAATAGAAAACTTCAAAAAGTTCCAAAACATATATAATATAAAAAAATGTGTATGTCATAATTTTTTTTTTACTTTTGTATCGATTTTTCATAGTTTCTAGTATTGTATAACAAATAATTGTAAATTTAAAAAATAATTTGTATATATTTTATTAATTATATTAATTTATTGTTTTTTTAGAAACCGCAAACAAAATATGCCCACCTTCTTGTGACTAAGAAACCTACAAATAAAAAAACTGAGCATCGAAAATACCTTATGCTGAATTCATGTGTTTTTAAATATTTTTATATGTATTTTTTTTATTGATTCTTTTTTAATATTATTTTTAATTAGTTTTTTTCGCTCATATCAATATTATTATATAATTTAATATTTAATTTAGTAACTTAATATTATATCAATTAAGTAGGTACTTATTATGTCTTTAAGCTGATATCATTTCAGAAAAATTATTCAATTAAAAAAAAGTATTAGTTTTAGTTTTACATGTAGTCCATATATTTGTCTATATCTATATCTATTTATATATCTACTTATATATACATTTATATTAATTCAGTTTTATTACATAATATAATCATAATTTATAATCAAATATTTGCAACATGCTGTAGTAATTATTATTAATACCTATTCACATATTTATTTCTTAAAAACAAAATTAATATTTTGTTGTGATATGATTTTGTTTACTTGGTTAACATAATAAAGATGAACTAAACCAAAAAGCTATACAATTGGTATAATATCAATATCATAATTAGTAATGAGTTTAAGAAAATTATGCATTAAATTGAAAAAACTATTATTTTTATGTATGTACCATGGATAATGTAATTATCAAGTGTAATGATTTTCATTGTTAATAAGCAATTTCGTTTATCTGGATTCAAACTTGCTGATTTGTAATTCAGAACTATAGGTACCAGAATAAAAAAATCATTGAAAATAAAATGTTGTGGTTTGTCATTGTCGATGCATAATACTGAACTGTTCATGCAGTTTTATTTTATAAAAATGTGTGAATGTGTGTATAGAATCATGAAGATTTGCTCAGAATAGTTTTTCGAAAGTAATAATTTATTGTTGTTTGACCTTATATTTAGAATAATAATACAACCCTTGTAAAACCAATTTAAATAATCTACTGCTTCTGTGGATCCCTATTTTTTCATAATTTATTGCACTAAAGAAATGTAAAACCATAAGTGAATAGAATTATTATAAGTCAAATAAAATGAAAAAAAACATTTAAATATAAGCTATCAATAAATCATTATATCATTATAAGTATTATTTTTCATATGTTTGAATGTCCTGAAACATATTTTAATTATACCGACATATGTACATGATTTTAACAATTTTTCGATTTTCTTATGACCACTAACCACAAGTTAAATATTATACAACACCCAAAAGTTGTTGTTAAATTTAATTTCAAATGAATAATTGATTAAAAATGTTAACATATTATTATAATTTTCTAAGATATGTATTTTAAGATTATATACATAATAAAGTATACATACATACATTTAGATTATGAATTAATTTAGTTAAATTTATCATTTTATAAATAATTAGTAAAATAACAGCAATAATAGAAAAAACATACATTGTATAACAAAGTAAAATTGTGGTTAAGTAAATTGTGTTCAATATATTTAATACACGTCTGAACTTATAACTGTATTTGTGATACACACACATAATCTCAAAAGTCACTTTTAACTTTTTAAAGCTATGAAAAAGAAACAAAATTATTATAAAAACATATAATTAGTATTATTAATTATAATAATTATAATTATTCTTAAGAATTATTAATTATATCGAAATACACTTACCTCATCAATTAAATGTAATTAATAGTATAACAAAATATTATCGCCATAATAATATATTGCTCAATAACAAAGTTATTTTTTTAGAAATAATATGTTCCTATAATTTACACAATAATAATTTGTAATATGTAATAGTGCAACAGTAAAAATATTTTTGTTTTTTTAAATTAAACATTGTATGTCGAACTTATTATATACATTATTAAATATGTAATGATGGACTAGGAAAGAATAAAGAAACTTAAAATGTTTAATGAATATTATAATTATTATGCTATTGTTTATTGATTTACTATATTTCATAATTACAGAATCAAATGTATATAAAATACATTTTATTTCTTTATTTTTATTTTGTTTTCCATATTTGATCATTTTTTGTGAGGCAAGTAAAAGCTTTTTTGTACATTTAAGTATACATATACATATGTATATATATAAATATATATATATATATATTTATTTATTTTATATGTAGTTTTTATTTTTTATTTATATTTTATATTTTTTGCACATCCATTTTACCCTTCATTGATTTTTTGTTTTGTTTTCATTACTTCATTAATTATTATAGTTAGCCAAGCCAATGTTTTTTTTGTTTGAGAGGTACGAATATTTATAAAATATTTATTAAATTCATAAATACAAATATGAATGTTTACATTAACAAGACATGCAAGAAAATGAAGATTATTTTGAACTATATCAACATCCATATCAAGAACAATTCAATAACAGTAAAGACAACAAAGCAAGCAAAAGAGAAAGTACCCATATATTACAAAATGGATATTAATATTATTAATGAATTTTAAAATATGATAGAAAAATCTTTATAGAAAACTGCAATAAAATTTATAAAAATAAATTACATAATATAATGAAACAAAATAAAATAATTGTAAAACAAAATAATATTATTAAAAATATAGAAAAAACAAATAAATTTTGAAATCATTCTAGTGGATAAATCAAATTCTATTGTTATTACATATACTAATAATATTCGAAACAAAACGTTAGATTTTATACATAAAAATAATTTCAATATTTTAACATTTGACCCCTTTACAATTTATTTAATACAAATTAATAATTAAATTAATATGGCAACCACAATTATACCTAAAAACTAGAAGATTTTTATTAAATAATAGAAACGTTACAGTTCCATTATGATACCATTATATAAAATGACATAAAAACAATCATCCAATCAGACTATTAATAAATTTCAGAACTGCACCTTCATAAAATTTAGCTACATTTTTAGATCAATAAATAAAACAAAATTTAAAATTTACTAATGAAAAATGAATAAGAAATTCTTATGATTTTATTGAAAAATTAAATATTATTAATAGTATACATGGTTGTAGTATGATTTCCTTGATGTAAAAACTTTATCTATATCTATTCCTAAATTCGATGCATTAAAAATACTCAAAAATAAGCTTATTCTTAATAGTTATTTTAATCCAAATGAAATTCCTTAAATTATATAGTCAATTAACGTTATTATTAACCAAATATATTTCTAATAGAATAATAAATTATATATGAAGGTTTATAATATTATTTATAAATAAGAAGGTCTAAGGTGGTCTTATGGGTGGTTCTTTGAGTGCACTTTTATCGGAATTATAGAAATCAAAATTATTTTTATGGAACACAATTCATATATGATACACAATAGTCATACTTTTCAAAAGCGTATTATAAATTTATCATCAATATTTTTAATATAAAGCTGAAATAAATTTATAAATTACAATTAATTAAAACAATTAATACAATGAATACTTGTGTAGTATTCGGAGTACTTTATTCAGAATACTTTAAATTTATTATGAATACTTTTTAAATACGTTTAGAAAGTATTCTGAATACAGTATTTTAAATAATTTTTAAAAGTAGTCTGAATACAGTATATACAAACATATATTTTAAATAGTACCTGATATATCATATTATTTTTGTTAAATTCATATTAATTTTAATATCTGTTTGTTTTTTGATAAAATAAAGAGTTTTAATGTATCTATTATGTTTGTTAATATATTAACATTAATATTATTTTATTATAATTTATTTTCTAATTAATAGCGTGGGGTCATATATTATATTATAATATTACTAAATATTATAAAACAAAAATTGTTTTGAGTTTTAGAATGTAAAGTAGAACATACCTGACAATAAATCATTAAGAGTATAAAAAGCTTCTTTTAAACTTTACAAAAAATAATAATTTCAAAAAGAAATATAGGAAGCAAATAACAGCAGTAGGTATTTAAAACAACATCAATTATTTTATCAATAATCTTGCTATATTTGGTGTTTCAACCCAGCCTTATTCAAAGAATAAAGTATAATTGATTTCACAGTGTTATTATGCTTATGTTATACTTTAAAATTAATTGGTATTATTATTTTACTTCTAAATTATTGTGTTAATTCCATTAAACAATAATATAATTACTATATTTGATATTCGTATTACTGAAAACTAGTAAAAAAAAAAAATCTAAAAGTATTTGAAATATGTCTGGTGAACCTCTAACCTCAAAATTAATAATTGCAACTTCATACTTTCTTCAGAATCAGGCTTACAACACTGGGAGGGCAACATTACGCAGCCTCCTCTTTTAGTCCGATCGACTTCAAACATGTGCCAATATTATGCAACTAATGTGCAACTTTTTACAACCTCGAAATTAAAATTTGCAACTTCATACTTCCGCCAGAATTAAATAAACAAAATGGGGGGGGGGCTAACTTCATGTAGCCCCACTCCCCACTTTGTCCTATCGTCTCCAAACCGGTGTCAATAAAGACAAAAACAGAAATTAAAAATTAAAACAAATACAAGCTGCCCAATGTATTAATAAGTATGGAAGATCCGAAATAAAAAAAAAGGTCACATTAATTTATAAATTAGATAATAATTAATAATTAAAAACTAAAAAAAATATTTAAATATTATTTAAAAAACACAATACTTTTTTGTAAATTTTTTCTATAATTTGTAATTTAATGAAATATACTTTTTCAAATACATAAATTCATATTCAAAAAATCTTTTTTGTAAAAATTTTTTGTATCTTACGGTAATTTTTTATTGGTAATATTATTTAGTTACAATTTAATTAATAATATGTCATGGTTTCCATAAAAATTGTTATAGATTAAACAATATTAGGCTGGCATACTTTTATAATTTAATGTTTAAATATTGAATGCATTAAAAACAATAAACCTTTTATTAATTTTTCTTTGTATTTACACTACTATGTATATAATTTAAAAATAAAACAATGAAACATTTAAATTTTAAATATTTAAAAATTTCAAATGGTGAGAATTAATTATCATTTTATTACTACATTTTTGTATCAGAAAAAAATACCCACAAGGAAATATTTAATAAAATGTTTGAGAAACCCACACTATAAGAAATTCTGCGCATGGACGTGTGTATAAATGTTTAATACATTTAATTTTAACAAATTTATTGTTTACTATAAAAACAATGAAATCATAGTAAAACACAAATGTCCTTTTAATAGTTCCTTTGTAAACCTCCTTCCCAAAGAAAATAATCGTATCTACACAACTAGTCATATTGTACATTATAATATAAACATATAGGTATAAAATAATAGGCTAATAATCTAAATGAAATACTTACCATTTTTCGTCAAAAATATGGAATCTTACACTATGCTTTTATGCTATAAAAAAAAATCAAAGAAAACCGTATACCGCCAAGGATTTTGTGGTAATGACACAATTTTACACGTAGTCGACAATCAATCTATTGAATTTTGTTGATATTCTAAAAAATTAGAAAAACCCTGAAAATCTATTTAAATCCACATAGATCACATCCTGTCGCGACAGACAATATACAATACGCGACGTATATAAATGAAAACACATAATAAACTTTTACGTGCAATAAATGTTGTCGATCGATACAAAAATAATTGTATATAGTTAAATATTATTATATTGTAATAATTATTATAAAATATAATAAGATAAATACAAATAGGTACATAACATTAGTTGTGAAAAATACAACTAACAAGTTATAAAAATGTTTACACATTTTCAACATAACTATTATAATAGAAATATTCGTAGGTACATATCAATATTAGAAATTATACTAATTTCTTTATATAATTTGTAATTTATATATTATCTTAGTATCTTGCCTCTAAACTAAATAATTTATAAATGTTTAAAATTATATAATAAAAGTTTTATTTTCAACATAAGAAGAGTGAAAAATAAATAAATAATAATATAAAAATAAAATAAAAATAAATAAATAAATAGATATATACGAGTATATACATATAAATATAATATTCTGAGGTTCTGTTATTGGACAGTCTCCTCTTCATGTAATTCATGTTATTTGTACTTTTTTTTTCTCCTCATCCATATTGCTTATTGTTTTTTTTTATTGTAAACAGATTGTAATATACTATTAATAATAAAATAAAAAAAAAAAAAAAAAAAGAGTGGTAACTCATTGAAGAATTGGTTAATAAAAAGGTTTCAAATCACAAAAACTTGGTTTTACATAAAAGAATAAAAATAATAAAATGTATATAAAACGATTCGGTTACATTCAAGAGTCATTATTCTATACCGTAGCAATTAATCAAAAATATTAGCTGCATAATTGTATAAATATATTTCTATAAGTTACCTAATAAGCCTATGAGATTCAAATTTCAAAATCTTCATTGCAAATAGTTACAAATAAGTTGCAAAATATTGGTACATATTTGAAGTCGATCGGATCAAAAGGGGAGGCTGCGTAATGTTGGTCCTCCTAATTTTGTAAGCCCGATTCTGAAGAAAGTATGAAGTTGCAAATTTTAATTTTAAGGTTACAAAAAGTTGTAAATTAGTTGCAAAATATTGGTACATATTTGAAGTCGATAGGACAAAGTGGGGGGGGAGGTAACTTCACGCACGTATTAACACATTCACGGACACCTCACTTTTTCATGTACCTACCTCAGAAGATCACTTTTATGTTACTGCTATAGCAATATTGACCTGATACATAATTTTTTTTTTTTTTTACTGTATCATTACTGTTATAACAGTAACAATATATAATTAATTCAATACCGTTTAATAATAATTTAATTTATTTTTGACAATCAATAAAGAAGTTTCAAATATATCTCTAGTTACGTTTAGTACCGTTGAAAACACAGTTGTTGAGCTGTTGTTGTTGAGCAACAGTGTCCGGTTTTGTAAGTTTTTTTTTAAATTACTGCTACAGCAGTAATGACCAATGCAAAAAATTTAATAAATTTAATAAATCACTGCTATAGCAGTAACTGACCTTGAACGTGTTAACCTACAACAGAAACTGTGGTAAGATAAATATTTTATTTTTAATCTTTACATATATATATATATATATTAAAACAAGAAATTTTACTTTAATATAAATGCCGAATACGGAATTTTTTCTTTCAAAATTAAGAATAGTTGTTTTTTCACGACTGCATAAAAAACTAGAAATACGATATCTAACCTATTTAATTACAATTTTTAATCAAAAAAAGAAATCAAAGATAGAAAATGAATTGAAAAAGACCCAGTTTCATATATTTACTTCATCAATCATGATGATTGAATGCTTAAATTATATAATTTAAATATACAATTTGCTCTTTAATCAAATGTTTTAAATGTGATATTAATTTCGGAACATGCTGTTTATTCTTGAAATAAGAAATAAGTTTTTACTAATGAAGTTTAAAGAAACATAAACCATGTCAAAATTTATGTAAACCTGTTCGTCATAGTAGTAATTCCTTCTAACCATGACAGGTTAATAATATGAAATTATATATGATATCCATACTCTGTAAACCATAGGTTTTTAAATCATTTTTTTTTTACATTTATGTTTTAAAATATTATTAAATAATATTACAATAATACACATCATTATGAAATATCTGTATCGATCGAATGATCTTTAACAAAGACAATTAATAAAAAATATTGTTTTACTGTATAGATTAATGTCTAAATGATTATTGTGGTCTACTTGCATGTGCTATGAACATAACATAACTCAAAGTGATTAATTATAATGTATAAAAATATACACATAACTTGTATGCAGGTGAATATTAATTTGACAGATAAACTCAACAATCAAAATTTATATGTTCGAATTGAAATTACGAAACGAAGGAATTTGTTTAAATTAAAAATTTACACGTATGTACTACCAAAGTACATTTTCACATGCTCGAAAGTTAAAAAACAATAGTAAATTATATATTTTTTTAATAGTGCCACCCAACACTTTTATTCCAAACCCGAGGACATTTGATAACATCAAACTTGAGTTTAAACGTATTACAATGTAAAACGGTCGTCATCATCTACCATAACTATCGAAACCAATGTCTACACATCAAAACACCGCACCGATCAGCGTGGTGACTATAGTATTGTTGAGTGCACGTAATGACGTCCACGGTATGCAGATCTGTATCCCGTCGCCGTCTTTGTTATCCATGTGGCGGCCAACAGTCGGGTTGACCAGGTTAGCCTGCGAACGAAAAAACCAAATTTTGTACCCGATTTCGTGTTCGTCATGTTGGCAACAACCACAAGGCGTGGGTACAGCCCACAAATATGGTGGCCACGATCTAATTCTACTGCGTAGTTTCGTCGTCTACTGCGTAGTAACGACTAGTGATGGGGCATAATCGAATGATTTCGATAATCGAATGATAAGCAATGGAGTCATTGTCATAATCGATAATTTTGTTGGCATAATATTATTAATCAAATTATAATTTAGGAATAATAATAACTATATTAATACTACATTATTAGTAGATGTCTTAAATGAAAAGACATTTTCTGATTTTTGTCATTCATTCAATGTCAAACATTCCGAGATCGAGAGAAAAATTCGACTATTCTTACTCGTATCGAAATTATTCAATTACTCGATTATTTTTATCACAATCGAAATATCTCGACTTTTTTCATAATCGAGATATAAGGATTATGTGTATCGGTTATGCCCATCACTAGTAACGACTATTATATGTTGGTTTCACCGTCCGTGCTCATCTGACGAAATTATTTTCCAATTCATTTTTTTTTTTTTATTTTATTCTCCTACACGTTTTTGTTCAAGCAGTTCAGCACGATGAAAACTATCATATACGCCGTTTTCGCAACGCTCTGCATTCATTCGGGTAAGCAATGTAATAACTATGATTTCCGTTGTTCGTCGCGTACAAATGGGCATGTGCCCGTCATACGTTCAAAACGTGTTTTCCAACCCGTGTTGAACGGACGCAAATGTTGATATAATCTCTAGTCACACGAACGTTTGACCGGCGAAAAATACCATACCTTTTTGACATATGGCCGCGATCTTTTCAGAATTGGTTAGGAAACCGTATAATTGTTATAGGCTAAGTAATCTGTTTATAATGAATTGTAAAAAATTATGAATATATATGGACTCGGTGAAAAGGATTTTAAGTTGCGACTTAACACGTTCACGGACACATCACTTTTTCATATTATTCATGTACCAACCTCAGGAGATCACTTTTGTATTACTGTCACATGGCAATATTGACCTGATACATACTTTTTTTTTTATGTACTGTGTCATTGCTGTTATACCAGTAACAATATATAATTAATTCAACACCGTATAATAATAATTTATCTTACGGTTTCTGCTCACATTCAAAAACTCTTCAATGGCTTTTTTAGAATTATCCATTTCTGTATTTATCACGCTATATATAACATAACCACACACACACTGTTTGAAACTGGTAATACTCGGTTCACGTACGTCTTGGTTCGCGTCCAACAAGCGATTAAATTGTATTTTTGCAACAAAATCGTTTATTTCCCGTTTAGCCAACAAATGATATCAACAATAATACGATAAAAATAAAAATTCCACTACAGAGTATAAATATAGAACATGTCGTGTTTGGAATAATATTGTACGAATATACACGGACCGGTCAGTCTTATCTCTAGTTTCGTTTAATTTCATTGAATTGCATGAGCAGTAATGTCCAGTTTTAATTTAATGTTTAAATGTGGCAGTTTAATGCCACAGCAGTAATGACCGATTGTATCAATTTAATAAATGTAATAAATTACTACTACAGCAGTAACTGACCGTGAACGTGTTAAAATGTTCTTCTACTGCCTCTTGTAAAATAGCTGTTGCAATATGTCCTATTACTTTATTTAATTTTCTTTTTTGTACTTGCAAAATTACAATTTCAAACAAAAGCAATTTTTCAATTGCTAGCTATATTTTTATTTCTATATTCTAATTGAGAATATTTTTCTAAAAAAGCATAAATTACATATTCATTAGATTTTAAATGTATAAAATTGTACTGTATGATAGAATATTGTTCGACGTATATATTTTTGTATTTTTATTCTAGTTTATTGTCAGAAGCTTATACCTGAAAAGAAATCTCTTGGAACTATTGGCTTTGCAACGCAACTAGAATGTTTAGTTACACCGTCAATGGATCTAAATGTATCATGGGTCAAGGAGAATAAAGAAAATGTAAACGAACCGATCGTATTATCATATGGAAATAAACTTGTCACCGAGGATACAAGATTTAAAATAGAAAAAGAAATCGATACAGAACTATACAACACCGATCGCCATACATTAACGGTATAAACATACTGACGTATAAAATCCTCTGTTATAGATTCCTTTTTCAAATGCTTAATTTCATTAACAAATATGATTTGATGTTACAGATTTATAATTTAATGAAATTTGATACTGGTATTTATCGTTGTCAAGCGATGGTCGAATCGAACAATATAATATTTGCTAAAATAGAGTTAGAAGCGCACCAACGAATACCTGCGACAATTTTTAACAATATAACCAGTTTTGTAGTTGTTATGGAAGGCAGACCTTTGAAATTAGAATGCCAAGCTAGCGGTTTCCCTAAACCAAACATTTACTGGACCCGGGAAAATAATAAAGTTTTGTTTACAGGTCGATTGGCTTATAGGTAATATATTATCTAGTAATAATTTTATAAAACATTTATTTTCAAAACAAATATTCCATTTTTCTTTTAGAGGTAACATTTTAGAAACTCCTGCTGCTCAAAAAAATGACCGTGGAAATTATTATTGTGATGCTGTAAATGGTGATTTTCAAAGTCCCAAACGTATGATTAGTGTAATAGTAGAATTTCCTCCAACCATAATTACTTCTCAACTATCACATGGACAAGCTTTAAACTACCACGTCACTCTAGATTGTAGAATTGAATCATGTCCCACATCAACTACTGTTTGGATGTTTAATGGAATGCCGGTGTACAACAACCAATATTACACGTAATTATTATTACACTAATTTGTAGTTAAATGATGTAAATATGTAACATTTTAAGTATCTAAAGATAACTATATGATGTATTTAATAAAATAATATATGGTATTTTGATAACTTAATTTTTACTTAAAAAATACTCAGCAAGAAAAAATAGTAGAAAAAGCAGTGGCATCTTACCAAGTATATTCTTAATTTTTTCTGTAAAAATAAAAAGGCATGTACATCACAGGTGTAGGTACGTTTTTAAAAGGAGTCTGGGTCAGTTAATACATCACAACTTTGATATTTTAACATGGCCAATTTTTATGTTATTTATTGTTTATTTTTATGTTTAGAATATCAAATATTTCTACTTCATCAAAAGAGGTTATAGAGAGTAACTTACGTATCAACATAACTGAAAAACATCTATATGGAAATTATATCTGCAGGACATACAATATCTTTGGAAATGCTGAAGTTACTATTAATGTTTATGGTAAATATTGTTTTGTATTATTAAACACATAATTATTTTTATATGATAAAGTAATGTACATACGACTAGGTATTAATTAGCAGTTAAAATATTCACTTAATAACACATTCACACTATTAATCTGCAGTAAGGGGACAATTGTGATTTATAAAACAAATTTATATTTTCAATGCTTTATACTTGGTGTATAGAAATCAAACACATAAAAACATTATTTCGAATTGATTTAATATAGAACATTGAAATTATACACATTTTATAATTAAATCTATTTCTTTTCTTTTGTTATTAATTAACATTAGTTTATTGTATAAAAAATATTCAAATATTTGTAATAACTACTGGCTAATAACTATTAATAAAAAAAAATATTCAAACATGCATTAAAAGGAATGTTATCTTATATAACACCAATAGCTAATAAAAATCAACATTTATTTAGACACTTCAAATTATTGTTCTTCATATGTTCTTTTTTAATAGAAAACTTCAAAAAGTTCCAAAACATATATAATATAAAAAAATGTGTATGTCATAATTTTTTTTTTACTTTTGTATCGATTTTTCATAGTTTCTAGTATTGTATAACAAATAATTGTAAATTTAAAAAATAATTTGTATATATTTTATTAATTATATTAATTTATTGTTTTTTTAGAAACCGCAAACAAAATATGCCCACCTTCTTGTGACTAAGAAACCTACAAATAAAAAAACTGAGCATCGAAAATACCTTATGCTGAATTCATGTGTTTTTAAATATTTTTATATGTATTTTTTTTATTGATTCTTTTTTAATATTATTTTTAATTAGTTTTTTTCGCTCATATCAATATTATTATATAATTTAATATTTAATTTAGTAACTTAATATTATATCAATTAAGTAGGTACTTATTATGTCTTTAAGCTGATATCATTTCAGAAAAATTATTCAATTAAAAAAAGTATTAGTTTTAGTTTTACATGTAGTCCATATATTTGTCTATATCTATATCTATTTATATATCTACTTATATATACATTTATATTAATTCAGTTTTATTACATAATATAATCATAATTTATAATCAAATATTTGCAACATGCTGTAGTAATTATTATTAATACCTATTCACATATTTATTTCTTAAAAACAAAATTAATATTTTGTTGTGATATGATTTTGTTTACTTGGTTAACATAATAAAGATGAACTAAACCAAAAAGCTATACAATTGGTATAATATCAATATCATAATTAGTAATGAGTTTAAGAAAATTATGCATTAAATTGAAAAAACTATTATTTTTATGTATGTACCATGGATAATGTAATTATCAAGTGTAATGATTTTCATTGTTAATAAGCAATTTCGTTTATCTGGATTCAAACTTGCTGATTTGTAATTCAGAACTATAGGTACCAGAATAAAAAAATCATTGAAAATAAAATGTTGTGGTTTGTCATTGTCGATGCATAATACTGAACTGTTCATGCAGTTTTATTTTATAAAAATGTGTGAATGTGTGTATAGAATCATGAAGATTTGCTCAGAATAGTTTTTCGAAAGTAATAATTTATTGTTGTTTGACCTTATATTTAGAATAATAATACAACCCTTGTAAAACCAATTTAAATAATCTACTGCTTCTGTGGATCCCTATTTTTTCATAATTTATTGCACTAAAGAAATGTAAAACCATAAGTGAATAGAATTATTATAAGTCAAATAAAATGAAAAAAAACATTTAAATATAAGCTATCAATAAATCATTATATCATTATAAGTATTATTTTTCATATGTTTGAATGTCCTGAAACATATTTTAATTATACCGACATATGTACATGATTTTAACAATTTTTCGATTTTCTTATGACCACTAACCACAAGTTAAATATTATACAACACCCAAAAGTTGTTGTTAAATTTAATTTCAAATGAATAATTGATTAAAAATGTTAACATATTATTATAATTTTCTAAGATATGTATTTTAAGATTATATACATAATAAAGTATACATACATACATTTAGATTATGAATTAATTTAGTTAAATTTATCATTTTATAAATAATTAGTAAAATAACAGCAATAATAGAAAAAACATACATTGTATAACAAAGTAAAATTGTGGTTAAGTAAATTGTGTTCAATATATTTAATACACGTCTGAACTTATAACTGTATTTGTGATACACACACATAATCTCAAAAGTCACTTTTAACTTTTTAAAGCTATGAAAAAGAAACAAAATTATTATAAAAACATATAATTAGTATTATTAATTATAATAATTATAATTATTCTTAAGAATTATTAATTATATCGAAATACACTTACCTCATCAATTAAATGTAATTAATAGTATAACAAAATATTATCGCCATAATAATATATTGCTCAATAACAAAGTTATTTTTTTAGAAATAATATGTTCCTATAATTTACACAATAATAATTTGTAATATGTAATAGTGCAACAGTAAAAATATTTTTGTTTTTTTAAATTAAACATTGTATGTCGAACTTATTATATACATTATTAAATATGTAATGATGGACTAGGAAAGAATAAAGAAACTTAAAATGTTTAATGAATATTATAATTATTATGCTATTGTTTATTGATTTACTATATTTCATAATTACAGAATCAAATGTATATAAAATACATTTTATTTCTTTATTTTTTATTTTGTTTTCCATATTTGATCATTTTTTGTGAGGCAAGTAAAAGCTTTTTTGTACATTTAAGTATACATATACATATGTATATATATAAATATATATATATATATATTTATTTATTTTATATGTAGTTTTTATTTTTTATTTATATTTTATATTTTTTGCACATCCATTTTACCCTTCATTGATTTTTTGTTTTGTTTTCATTACTTCATTAATTATTATAGTTAGCCAAGCCAATGTTTTTTTTGTTTGAGAGGTACGAATATTTATAAAATATTTATTAAATTCATAAATACAAATATGAATGTTTACATTAACAAGACATGCAAGAAAATGAAGATTATTTTGAACTATATCAACATCCATATCAAGAACAATTCAATAACAGTAAAGACAACAAAGCAAGCAAAAGAGAAAGTACCCATATATTACAAAATGGATATTAATATTATTAATGAATTTTAAAATATGATAGAAAAATCTTTATAGAAAACTGCAATAAAATTTATAAAAATAAATTACATAATATAATGAAACAAAATAAAATAATTGTAAAACAAAATAATATTATTAAAAATATAGAAAAAACAAATAAATTTTGAAATCATTCTAGTGGATAAATCAAATTCTATTGTTATTACATATACTAATAATATTCGAAACAAAACGTTAGATTTTATACATAAAAATAATTTCAATATTTTAACATTTGACCCCTTTACAATTTATTTAATACAAATTAATAATTAAATTAATATGGCAACCACAATTATACCTAAAAACTAGAAGATTTTTATTAAATAATAGAAACGTTACAGTTCCATTATGATACCATTATATAAAATGACATAAAAACAATCATCCAATCAGACTATTAATAAATTTCAGAACTGCACCTTCATAAAATTTAGCTACATTTTTAGATCAATAAATAAAACAAAATTTAAAATTTACTAATGAAAAATGAATAAGAAATTCTTATGATTTTATTGAAAAATTAAATATTATTAATAGTATACATGGTTGTAGTATGATTTCCTTGATGTAAAAACTTTATCTATATCTATTCCTAAATTCGATGCATTAAAAATACTCAAAAATAAGCTTATTCTTAATAGTTATTTTAATCCAAATGAAATTCCTTAAATTATATAGTCAATTAACGTTATTATTAACCAAATATATTTCTAATAGAATAATAAATTATATATGAAGGTTTATAATATTATATATGAAGGTTTATAATATTATATATAAATATATTTATTAATAAGAATGTGGTCTAATGTGTGGTTCTTTGAGTGCACTTTTATCGGAATTGTACATTTTATATATATATATATTTGAATTACTATATTTGATATTCGTATTACTGAAAACTAGTAAAAAAAAAAGTATCTAAAAGTATTTGAAATACTTCTTGTGAAGTATTCAGAATACTTAGGGAATACTATTGTCATAAAGTACTCGAACACATAAATTGAATACTTTTAAACATTATTAAATTAAATTTTTCAAGTCTGATACAGTGTAAATCTGTTTTAAACTATATCCAACAACGTAATGAAAACCAAACTAAATTTAACTTGAAAGAAAACTACAGTGAAATTTATAAAAATTAATTACATAATATAATGAAACAAAAAGATAACATGTTAAAATATTCTACTACAAAAAAAGTAGACCATGGAAATTATTATTGTTTTGCTGAAAATGGAATTATGCCAAGTCTCAGACGAAGGATAGGTTTGATAGTATAATCTCCCAGTCGTAACGACTTCTAAGCAACTCTATAGACGAGCTTTAAACTACTACATAGATATTGATTGTCGTATAGAAGCATATCCTACATCAACTGTTTGGATGTATGAGAGAATACCAGTATCTAATAATCAATATTACATGTAATTATTATTACACTAATTTGTAGTTAAATGATGTAAATATGTAACATTTTAAGAATATCCAAATATAAATACATGATATATTTAATAAAATATTTGGTATTTTAATGACATAATTTTCTCTTAAAAAATATTTAACGAGAAATAATAGTAGTAATAGTAGGAGCATCTTACTAAGTACTTTCTTGGTTTTTTTATGTTAAAATGTATTTTTGGTTATAAATTTTAAATTTAATTGTTTTTATTTAGAATTATGTATCAGGTGTAGGTAAGTTTTTAAAAGGAGACCAGGTCTACTAACACTTTACAGCTTTAGTATTTTAACATAGCCTAATGTTATGTTATTTATTGTTTATTTCATATATTTAGAATATTAAATATTGCTATTTCATCAAAGGAGATTGTAGACAGTAAATTTCATATCAACATAATTGAACAACATCTGTATGGAAGACATTCAATATTTTTGGAGCTGCTGAAGTTACTATTATTCTTTATGGTAAGTATTGTTCTGAATTATTAAAAATATAATTTTTTTTATGTGATGAAGTTATGAAGAATATTCAATTAACATTTTCATTTATAAATGTCTTGCATACAATTAGGTATTAATTAGTATTTAAAATATTCACTTGAAAACATGTTTCTATTCTTTTGTAATTAATTCACATTAGATGATTGTATAAATAATAAAACAGGACAAATGTGAGTTATAAAAAGAATTGTTTTCAATGCTATATACTTTTTTTATTTATTTCCAATTGATTTAAACTAAATTAGGCATCGAAATGATACAAATTGTTATATTTAATCTTTTATAACAACAATGGTCAATAAAAATTACCATTTATTACACTTCAAATTATTGTTCTTCATAAGCTCATTTTTAGTAGAAATCTTTAAAAAGTTCTAGATCATATTTAATATAAAGAAATGTGTATATCATATTGATTATTATTTAGACTTTTGCATTGATTTGTCATAGTTTCTAGTGTTCACTAACAAATTATTAAAATTTCAAAAATAATTTGTATATATTTTATTAATTATGTTAATTTATTTGTTTTTTAGAAAACACAATAACAGAATAACTACCAACTTGTGACAAAAAAACCTACAAATGAAAAACTGAGCATCTGAGCACTTCATGCTGGATTCAATTTTTTTAAATATCTTTATACATATTTTTTTTACTTATTCTTAATAAACATTATTTTAAATTAATTTTTTCGCAAAAGTAAATATTCTTACAGATTTGGTGTTTAATTAAGTAACTTAGTATTATATCAATGTAGTAGGTACTTATAATTTTTAAGTAGTTAATTACTTATCTACTATAATTAATTTTCACTGATATAATTTCAGAAAAATCATTTTATTAAAAAAAAATTATTCTATAGTTTCAGTACTACATGTCGTGTAAACATTTTTTTATATCTACAAAATATAGACATATATATTTATGACACACATGGCACTTATATTCATTCATTTTTAATACAAAATATAAATAGATTCATAATAAAATATACAAAAGTAATGACCAATTTTTTTTAAATTTATATTTTTCAAATATATGCATAAAGAAAATCCAAAAAAATTGTAGTTGTGAAATATGTAAATTATGAATTAGGTTCTTTCACCACGGATACGTCTGGCCAACTGAAAATCTTTCACCATAATAGTGACACGTTTGGCATGAATGGCGCACATGTTAGTATTTTCAAACAAACCAATCATATATGCTTCACTGGCTTCCTGCAATTAAAATTATTCATTAGTGGAAAATCAATTGAACATGTAATCTATTTTGCATGTACAAACATTAAAATATATATTCTGGAAAAGGAGGAGAAAACACCATCAGGCAAACAGAAAAGTAATCTGTTTGTATAATTTTGTTGGGCATCCTAGTTATGTTTTCTTATGGACAATATTGGACAATTTGAAAAATAATAAAAAAATTATACACCCAATTGAAGATACGAAATGCTCAAAATTTGTTTACAACTTTACCAGTTGATAATTAATCACATAAGAAATTAAATATATATGCATCCAGACTTCTCAATAATAAATCACAAATTTAAAGCTATTGTTAACTTTCAGTTATATCAAAACATTGAACAGTCAATAAAAAAAAAATTATATAACGTACGTGCAATGCAGATGGCTGCGCATTGGAAACGTAAGTCATTCTTGAAACTCTGGCCAATTTCTCTGATCAAACGTTGGAATGGCATCTTGCGGATGAGCAGCTCAGTGGACTTCTGATAACGACGGATCTCACGAAGAGCGATAGTACCGGGACGATAACGAAAGGGCTTCTTGACTCCATGGCCGTGCAATCTCTTCTTCGTGGTAACCTTAGTAGTAGTCAACTGTTTACGGGGAGCTTTTCCTCCGGTGGACTCACGCGCGGTTTGCTTGGTACGAGCCATGATTTACCTGCAGTCGAAAAGAAGCGCGCGATAAATAACGTACGACCGAAACGACATGAAACGAAATCAAACGTCGGTAAACCGAACGTCAACAAAACATCGGGCGCGTGGCCGTCAAACGGTTCCGGCGTAAACACCGCGAGTCTGTTTGCCAACGACGCCGACTGCATTTCTCGACGAAAGTCGTGCGCCCGGACGCATGGCAGTATAGCCGTGACGGGCGGTGCGCGTCGGCGTCGTGAAAAGCACAAGACGCGGCGAAAACGGGAAATAAGTGCGCCGGATCAGTCGCCGGACGAGTCGTACACACTCACCTTGTTAATTGTTCGGGTCTGAGGAAACGAAATGTAAACGGTCGGACGGCGTAAAAATCGGATTTACTTTAGCGGAAGTCTTACGCGTACGGAACCGTCCATCTCCGTTTAATATCTGATAGTGCCGTGTTCTTTGGGATGCCACCGGCGGAGTTGCTTACGCGCCTAAATAATATAGCTGAAGATTAATTATTTAAAAATAAAACCAGACAAACAATTACGATCGTTTTCATTTTTCGATGTATTGAAACGTATTTTTCAAACGATATGCAATACTCGTGTACAACGAAAGGTTTAACAGTTGGTAATTTTTTATTGAATCTAAATACAAAACATTTATATTACCTGTTATCAGCAACATATTATGATACAACAGAATAATTTACATTTATTGAACAAGTTACAATTAATATTAAATAATAAAAAAATATATATTTATATAATATATATATATACAAAAATATACAAAAAAGCCAACGAGTATTTAAAAAATATATATATATAAGTTGTTGTATAAGTGTGTTTATTTCTATCTGTTATTACAAAAAGTCATTATCAGATTTTAAACGAAAATAAAATACAATAACAGAGGAATAAATTTTACAAGTAAAATTATTTAAAAAAAATTGCATAGAGAAATATAATAGAAAAAATTACATGGAGAATATTATGAACATTAGAATAAAAAGACATAGAGCTAGAAGAAACAAAAAAAAAATTATTCAATTATAATACATTGAAAAGCAAAGTAATTGAGTACATAACGAAAACAACTATGGTATGACATTAATATTATCTAATATATATTGGTGTAAAATGTTATTTTTAAAATTTGCTTGTATATTTAAGATATTTTTAAATGTATTGTGTTTAATTTCTATATGAATATGTAATTCTTCCAAAACAGTATTGTTATAAATATTATGTTAGATATTTAAAATATCGAAGCCATTAGCTATATTAAAATTTTATTATTTTATATTAAAAGTAATAAAACGATTATTTTCCAAAACATGTTTTGTGAAATTTGAATTTGGATTAGTTTCTTTTAATCTTATTTCGGTGACGTAACCTTTATATTTTGTATTGAAATTTCTATTCGTTTCACCAACATGAACTTATTATAGCTTCTTTTAAGTTTGTAAATACCAGTAAATTAAAATTTATTAAAATTATTATTTGGTAATTGTTTTATTTTATAATTTATTTGTTTGATTAAATTATTATTAGTATTGTATGCGATTTTAATTTTATTAATATAATTATTTACAAAAAAGGAGAATGCTCAAGTCTAAGTCTATAAAAAAAAAGTTAAAAAATGCAATTTGTTGTGAAATAGATTATTGGAATTATATGGAATAATAGAATCAGTTTATGTAGGGTTTCTGTAAATATTAAATTCAAATTTATTATTAACTAAATGTTAATTAAATTAATAATTAAATAAACTAACTGTAAGATCTAAAAAAAATAATTTTATTGCTTCATTGTATTTCTAGTGCAAATTGAATATGTTTATTAATTTTATTTAAACTATTAATTATAATTGCTGCTTGTCTATTATTACCACTCATTTCTAGACCTCCTTTTTTCGTATATAATTTATTATTCCATTAGAAATATTTTGATATATTTTTGTTATATATATATTCTTTTGTTTCGTATAACTCTATGTATTTTTATTGTAATATTCAAAATATTCTCTATCTAATTTCTCTATGTAATTACTTCTAAATAATTTTACTTGTATTTATTCCTGTGTTGTATTTTATTTTTGTTTAAAATCTGATGATGACTTTTTGTAGAAAAAAGAAATAAATAACACTTATAAATCAACTTTTATATTTTTATTTTTTGAAACACTCATTGTCTCTTTTGTATATTTAAGTACACATACATAGACACACACCCACATATATTTATTATATATATATATTTTTTTTAATTTTATTTATGAGTATTACCTTATAATTTTTAATTTTATTCTCTGTTTTTTGCTCTTTATTTATTTTCTGTTTTGTTTTCACTACTTCATATTATATATTTTTTTTTAATGTAGATACTACTTATGAAAAATACTTTGTTTATATTTATTAAGTAAATAAATAATTGTATTTTTAACACCTGCACTTACTGTCATCAAGTGTAGAATCCAATTATCTACAGTAAAATTACATAAATTCTGTTTAGTTTGTTCTAACCTGCCACAGTAACTTTTTTATTAAATCAAAATAAAAGAATTGTGTATATGGAACTATAATATATAAATCAACGGTAGTATTAAATTAAAGGATTAATAAATAATCAATTAATTTTATTGTTATTGTTATTATTAATAAATAATAGTTACCCTTCATTATCTAGATAGCACAACTAGATTTGTTCCATAATTTTGATGTTGATCAAATTTAAGTTCTGTAAATTTAATTTCTATCCTAAAAAGTTATTTTATTAAATATTAAAAAATTGTATGAAATATTGAATAATGCATCCAATTTATGTAATAATATTTTGTGCACATAGAGACAGAATGTTTTTTTATTAGAAAATATGTTTTTAGCACACATAATTTGGTAAGAAGGTATAGTATTATATTAATATTATATATTAGATAGCAAGATATTATGATTATTTTTTTTCTTCTGTATTTATTAACCCATAATCATTAGTCACTATAGGACAACAGTGTGTTTATCACTTGAAAGTAGAAAATATTTATTATCAAAAACAAATAATACAATAATTAGATAAAATAAAGCATAAATAAATATATATATTATAAGAAAATTAAATAAGTAAAAAAATGTAATTATTAAAAAGAAAATGTATATCTTTAGTTATTTTTATATTTATGTTGGCTAATAAATATAAAAATAAAGCTATTACACATTTTTTCATTAGATTATTTTAGAATCATACAGGGTTAAACTAATAAGTATTAATACATTAATGTAGTGGTTCTTAGAATCTATATAATTAAAAAATGTCTCGCAATCTACAGTTTAAAAAACCATACATTAATTTTATAAAATTAAATACTGAATTAATAATAATTTAAAAAAAAAAAATACAATAAAATATTGATTGAGAATTAATAAAGTAAATATAAAACTATTTTGAAATGAATAGTATTGTAGCAATGAAATATGAGTCATATTCATAAATTCTATTGATCTTTAGTTATTCATACTTTGTAAAGTTATTTGAAACAAGTCGGTGCACACATTGGGTGTTTAATTTCCTATAAAACAAACAAATAAAAATAATTAACAATATGTATCACATTATTTAAAATAAATTTTAGTTGACAAGAGAAATTATAATGAGACATTGATATAATTATATAATATATATTTTAATATTTATAGTTTTTATACAATTGTATAAAATTTACAATATATTATGTATAATCTAATAAATCTAATAATTTTATAATTTAATAAAATAGGAGGTAATCTTAATTTATTAATTAATACATTATTATAAACAAAAGAAAGGAATTTGATAAAATGTATTTAGTATAAATTAGATAAAATTAATTTTACATGAATAATGTTCTATTTTACTTCATGTACAGATTAATCTACATGTAGGAAAAACTATATTCATTAAATAGAAAATAATATTTACCTTGAATAATGATATTAATTTCACTGGTTCCCACAGTATTAGATGCTTTGCAATAATAATTTCCAGATTGATGGCCTTTGAGTTTAGTAATACTTAATATAGAAACAGTAACTTCCTCTGAAGACTCATCGGTGATTATTCTAAACATTAAAAATAAACAATAAAATCATACGATTGAATTAAAATTCATTATATTGGTAAACTAAAGCTGTCATGTTTAAATAGGGATTAGGTATTATTTATAAAACCGTACATATTTAGTTGCATCTTATAAAGGGTTATGAAAGACACATTGTTAAATACTTGTACAATTATTTAATTTTAATTAATACTACAAGGTATTGATTAAAAAAGAAAAAAGAAAATTATTTAAAAATAAAATAAAATATTTATTAATCAGAAGAAAATACTGTAACTCATGGACCATACCTACTTTTGTTAATAAAGCTGAAGTATATTATTTAAATTTAATGAAATGTAATTATAGATGTTAAAATCCATTTATTAAATTATTTAAAGTTATTCATTAAATGTTTCTGTATCTAATGTTTATTAACAACGAATATGCTCAAGGCAAATAATTATTAACAATTTAAGTGGACTATAATAAATAAAGTTGAATAAATAATGTTTACATGTCCTTCACGACATACAATACTAACATTATTATAGATAAATACCAAAAAATAATAGAAAACTAGCATCTCGCAGATGTATGTATTATATTATATAAAAAAAGCATCGTTCTGCGGCATAATGTGCTTGGTCCTTTTGCGTGACGAATTAATATTCAACTGAATATATACTACCAGAAACAAGTATTTTAATTGGTTCGATAATTACATTTTTTTTTTATTTTAACTATCAAATCAATTAAAATGTGAGTCAACAAACAGCTCTTACAAATACTTAAAAATAAGTATACTTTGTATAGCGGTTGTTGTATATTTCAAGTCCATTATACATCCAAACAATGGATGGTGTAGGGTATGCTTCAATGCGACAGTCAAGATTAACAAATTTCCTGAATGGCTCTGTATGGAAATATTTTGAAGTAGTAATAAATGGAGGAAATTCTACAACTACATCAATTTCACGAAAGACATTTTTGCCAATACCATTCATGGCATCACAATAATATAATCCACGGTCCTCTTTTTGTACCTTAGTAAATTCTAAAACATTACCTCTGAAAAATGAAATTTTGATGTTAGAACCAAATTTTGTTTTATATTTAATATCATTATTTGTTATCATTTTACCTATAATATAATTCACCCGTTACCAAAGCTGCATCATTGTGTCGTCTCCATACAATACTTGGCATAGGAAGACCATTACCATAACATTCCAATTTTAATGGTTTCCCTTGCCTAATAACTAAAGACTTAGTCACTTTATAAATGGTCGGAGGCATACTAACTCTGATCTCAGAGTCAGCTGATATTGTAACATTAAAATTGTCCAACAATTCACACCGATAAACTCCAGCATCAGTTTCTTCAAAATCTAAAATCTGTCATCAAAATTTATCAATCATTAATAACAAAATGTTTAAAAAAAAAGAAAATTATATACAAATTTATATGTCAATATTTTGTTACCTCTAATGTATAACGATTGATATCATAATATTTTGTAAAAACAATGTCTTGTCTTATTGAAAGTCTTGAATCATTGACAAGTACTATATTTCCAATTGCGAGTACAACAGAGTTATTATAATTTTCTTTGTTGATCTTAACCCATGAAATATTGAATTGCAATTGGTCAAAAATTTTACATGTCAATCTTGCAGTACTGCCAATGTTTTTAACAGAGTTTTGAGTAATTTCAGTGATAGATGTCATTTGAATATAAACTAAAACAAATAGTATAGTAACATGAATATTTAATATTAATACATACTTCCAATAGGCACAACAGTATATAGGACATACACATTTAACATTTTAAGATTAAAATTGAAAACTAATCTTAGTACACAAAGTATTTCTATGGGTCACATCATAATAGTCATTTTTATAATAAGTAGTTGTGTTTTTGATAATACTAAATTTAAACAAAATAATATAATATAATTTGATACTATTTATAACTGTATGATAATCTGGCACAGAATATTCTTCAGAAAATGTGTAAATATTGACAAAGGAAATTATTTTTTATTTTCTTTTAAACTTTAACTGAAAATAAATAGTAATGTATTTGATATTCAGAAAAACATTCTGCTCCTAAATATGAAATTTTTAAAAATTAAAAATCTAAGAAACTCAACAATAGATACAAAAATGACAAATTAGTTTTTTTTTTTAAGTGGAAAACCCTGTATATTGTATAAAATTAATGTATAGATAATTACATTTAATAATAACATTATATATAATTAAATTTAACATAGCGCATATGTTCTCATTTGACACATTTACTCTGAATAGCGGACAACATTTCAGTGACTGAGAGTGTTTGTTATTCAGAGGTTTCACCATATATGTATTTTAGGAGCAATAATGTTAAAATTATTTTTTACTATATAAATATGTATCATTAACGCCAATAATAACTAGCCATTATCAATAATGAATAATGGCTATAAAAGGATATCATGATATTGCCTAAGATTTATTAATATAAAATGACTAAAAATGATTTGTTATAATTTAAAAGTTATACTCATATAATTTGTATACAGGTAAATATTAATTAGATAGATAGACACACATACATTATTATTTTTAAAATTAAAACTACAAAGTGGAAATTTTTTAAAGTTAAAACTGTACATGCATGTATTACCTAAGTATCACAAACCATTTTGTTTTACATTTGGACATCAATTAAACTTGTGTCGTTATGTGTTAAGCAATTCATTAATCTTTGAAAAATGTAATAGAGTTATGTCTCTAAGGGTAAATAACATTTATAATGAACAAATAACTAAGATCACTTTAAAAATGTGTCTGGTTCTTGCTTATACAACTGAGCATTAGCTCAGTATGGGAAAGGGAAAACTATTTGTGTAGGTACAAAAAATTTCAATAATTGTATGTTAGATTTAATGTTATTATTAACGTTCTGTGATAAAATTGTAAGAAAAACGTTTAATAACAATTAAGAATGCATTGATAGTTAAAATAATACAATGCTTAATATACTAATTTAATTAAGGTAATCATCATCACTAAAAAAAGTCAATTTTGCAATTTTCAAAAGGATAGAATTTAAATGAAATGATAAGTATAAAACAAAAATGTACATAATATGGCTGCCTGATATATATATAATTATTGACCATTAATTACAGTTTTCGATTCGAGCTACAACGATTCGAGTAGCTATTGTAAGTAAGATACAAGGGAAGCGATAATGCACAAGTATCAAAGCGGTGTTTATAACGAAAAGGAAAAGAAAACGATCGCCTTGAAAAACTAAATATCGTAATACACGTAGTTTCAAATAGTTTTCGGTCGGATGAACGGATGATGTAAAGAGATTGTTTTTGAAAAAAAATGCAATCTTTCTGACCGACAGCCTCGCCCCAGGTTCGCGCAACGATTGTTTCATCGACAGCACGGAAAACTTGTTGGACCTTGGCGCGCTCGCTATACTTGTACGCACAAAAACATTACTCACCCAAGCTAATGCACAGAACCACGAAAACGCCGTAGAAGTTCCTCATCCCGGCAAACGGTCGCCGACGAAGCACTGCAGAACAACGAAACAACGGGTAACGTCCAGCCGCCGTCGGACGAAATAGCCGTGTACTTGGCTAATGTTCGCTGAGCGTGTTATCGCGTTCTCGACCCATCGTGTCGAATCACGGTTACCGTAAATCGGGTGAGCACCATAGACACCGACGCACAGCGCGACCGTACGAACACACTGATTATATTCGTTATCAGCGGATGCTGTACAAATAAAAAAATTAATAAAACTATTACTACCACCTAGGTGATCGTCAAATAATATATGTGGTGAAATACTACTCAAACTAACGGAAGTATTACTGAAATATTCTCTAACAGATATTTCAAATGATTTCAAACACTAAAATGATTTCGTTTGACAATTACGAATATCTGTCCAATCGGTGTTCACTGTATTCAGAGTTGTTGGCGATTAGCGAAATGAACTAATAGTCCAGTTGAACTGACAACCGTATAATATTGGCAAGGATAGGCAATTTCATATAACTTTATATTGTTGATCCGTGTGAAGATTAATTAGAAGACGTTCACATAAACTGTGATAAAATTATTTGTTAAAAAAAAGTGTAAAATTCTACTTATTTCAAATACATTATTGAGTGGTTGAGAATAAAAATATTTAAATACTTACACTCTAATACTTCACTACACTGATCACCAGCAATGGTTATAAGACTAGTAAATGCCAAAAATTAGAGAAACCGATTTGTATAACGTTGTTGGTCATTAAACAAGCATGGTTTGGATTTAATAACATGTTCGGTGATTTTCTGTTGCTAATCCAATACTGTCTAAGTAGTTCTTATTAGTCCATTTGAACTGCGCCTGTACCAGCAAATACAAATTGCATACTCCATTATACATCAGATCTTTTGCTCATGTAAATTCCACCACGTATTGGAAGAAATACTGTTTATAAGTATCTAAAATACTACTACTCTAATAAGAATTTTTGGTAATATTACAAAACTAGATTATATATATATATATAATTTAAAAAATATATGTATATACAACATAAAGCAAAATTTAGATTAATATGATAATTTTTTGATATGAATTGACTGTCAGTTTATGTAAGTAAAAATAATTATATTACATATAGTTGTTTTTGATACTAACAGAAATTAGTGAAATGTGGTCTGACAGTTTATTTTTGTTTTTTTAGTAAAACCAATACATCCTAGTAATATCTATATTTTTATTGTAAGATTTGAAAATGAATCATACAAAGGTTGCTGTATCTACCAAAAGAATTGATTAACAACTAAATAATATAATAATTAATAATACAAGTAAATTGTAAATGCTATACAAACAAATAACTAGCCTTTGTTTTAATTTTGTAAAAGTCTATAAAAATAATTCTAATATTTATTTAAAGGTATTTAATATCAAATACTTTTTGAAGATTTTGTTTTTTTAACCAAGAAACTGATTAGCTGTGGATTGAAATATCCAGTGACAATTGTTGTCGAATATGCCATGAGGCCTACCATTAATAATTAACAATAAAAACACATTATTTTGAAATACTGTAAATATGAATTAAAACATGTTTCTTTTAATGTAAATGACAAAATGGAATGGAATTATCTTCTAAACACAAATCAATTTATAATTGTGTTGTATATTAGTTTATTTCAAAATTTGAGTATAATAAAATATTTTGATGTTTCTAGTTATCCAGAAAATATAATATTTCAAATTTAGAGTTTGAGGAAAAATTGTTGTTAAATTTCAAAAGATATAAACTAATCTAAACATTTACTTGATATTAACAGTTGTACATATTAATGAATATTTTTAAAGTAAAATGGTTACAAATATAAATTTTATAAGTATAGATTTATTGTTGGCTTGTAATTAGCATCTTACTAAAATATCTATGAATATGAGTGTTTTCTTATATATGTGAGTTTCTTCTCTTAGATTTCAGTGGTAGTATTACCAATAAAATATCTATAAGTAATATAATATAAATACCTTATTTGGAGAAATATTTTTTACATTACAACCCGTTTTACTATCTTAGACTTTGAACAAATAAAAAATATGATAAACATCCAAAGTAGTCAAAGCATATTTTTTTCATTTAATTATATACATTTGAATGAGTTTTTGTTAAATTCTTAATATTATAATTATGTACTATAGAATAGCACAATGAACCTATAAGGATATTCATTAGTTCTTTTATATAATAAATAGAACCTATAACATTGGAACAATAGCTTTACATAATATAACACAGCATAGAAATAAAATAAACATTAAAAATCTATATATCAATGTATAATAAAAAATCAATTGTAATTGTATTTGAAAGTATAATGTAAAAAGAAGTACTGTAAAAAAAAAAAAAACAAAAAACAAATAATCAAGTATCTAAAACTAATTTTAATAAAAAATAATAAAAAAATTTTATTTCTTAATAATTATTCTAAATTCATATTGTGCACACAAATTAAAAAATAATGTTTATGAATAATCAGAATTCCCTTGGACAATTTTTTATTTAGCATACTCATATTTTTATTGGTCCTTGATTAAGTACTGGATTTTCATTTTCTTTTGAATCCTATAAAATAAATTAAACATTAACTAGTATTAATATTTACAATTTAAAATATTTATGAAGATATTCTTATTTTATAATCAAAGTAAGATTTACCAGACATATCAATGGTGTCACTGACAGTTCCAAGTTCATTAGATGCTTGGCAAATATATTTACCATATTGTTTTCTTCCAATATTGATAACATGTATTGTAGAAATTATAAATTTGTCCATAGTAACAACTTGTGATATCCTAAATATTAGAAATAAATAATATTAAATCATTTTATGTATATAAAAATTAAAATAATTACAAATATAAGTACTTATAATGACGGGTGTTTATTATTTGAACATCATCTTTCATCCAAACGATGACTGGTAGAGGAAATGCTTCAACTTTACAAGAAATATCAATATCAGTATGTAGAACTAGCCATTGAGGTACAGTAATATTTACAACTGGAAGAAATTCTACTTCAATACCAATATTACGTATGTCCAGTGTGCCAACACCGTTTTCTGCAATGCAATAATATGTTCCACGGTCATTTCTTGTTATGTTCGGAACAGTATACATGTTGCCACTAAACATGAGATTAATGTTTTAAAACAAATGTCATTTATATTTTACTTTCATTTTACCTGTATACTAATCCCCCTGTAGATAAAATTGTATTATTTTGTCGTCTCCACGAAATTTTTGGTTTAGGATGACCTGTAGCATAACATCCCAATATCATTTCTTCACCTTCCTTATAAACCAATGATCTAATTGTGATATCAACAATTTTTGCGGGATGAGACGCTTTTAATTCCTTTACAGAAGACAATGGTCTTCCATTCAAAGGCAATACTAGACACTGATAGAAACCAGTATCACTTTCTTTAATATCTTCAATCTGAAATCATATTTAAATATAAATAATATTTATAACAACAAAATTTTGTTTTTTGTTACACATTACAATGATGAGTATATGTTTATGTCTTGATACCTTTATTGTAAGAAGCAAGCCCATATTGTGTATGTGTATAGAAAATCTTGGATCTTGAATGATTAATTTTTGTCCATTTGAAATTTCAATTGGATCATACACTCCATGTATATCGATTATATTCCATTGAACAGGGAATGTTGTGTTTGAAACAATACATGTTAATTCTGCTGTACCATTATTATATTTAATATCATTTTGTACAACACTATAACCAAATTCATCGGAATCTGCTTGAGAATATACTAAAATAAAATAAATAAATAAATAAATATTTAATCCAAAAATGTGTGTAACATTTTATAATTAAATACATAGACATATTATTTTCATTTCCTCCTTCAATTTGTAGCACATGGTTCTAAAATAAATTTTTTTATGTAATGGCATTCATTTTTTGTACCTCACTATGTACAGAATAAGTTAACATTGAACATATCAAATATAAATAATATTTCGATGAATTATGGCTATAAATGTTAGTATATTAAAACCTATTCAAATTTAACACTTAGCGGTAAGGGAAAACATTGTACATTAATGTCAATACATGTTCCAAATAACATTTTGTATTCCGTATTTGTTCGAATAAATATTTGGTGAATACGTATGAAAAGTATATTAAGTATAAGACCATATAATTAATTAACGATATCTCTCAATAATCGAGTGATAGTTGATAAACGTTATAGGATAAATACCAAATGTTGTTTAAAATTGAAATTCATAAGATAGTTTTTAAATATTTAATTGTTCCATAATAATTTTAATTTTGATTTCATCAAATGCTTTTTTTTTAATTTTAGACACTGAATCAGAGAATGAAACATTGGTCAAAGACAAAATAGAAAGAAACTAAAAAGAAAACTCGGTAATACAGTCTACAATAAAGAAATAACAACCAATTGTAAATACATAATTCTTCCAAAGCTAAATCGATACAAATATGTTTAAAATGTCTAAGACATATGAATAACCTAGTATAATTGTGCATTTTGATTTTAATTCAAGTTATACGTAATTTTATTGATTTGACCCTATGTCCATTTCATTAACTACATTCAACGTGAAAATCCACTTGCGTGTATGTGAATTTTATATCGTGTGGAAATTACGAATGGTTCGGTATGTGGAGAATCAATTTTTTTCCTTAAACCGATGAAAAATGTAAATCTAAATAACATTTCCGCGGGGTAAGGGTGGTCAACGTTGGTATCCTACCACCGATTCAAATTAAACGCCTAGATATGTGTACGTACGATCGTTTAAATACGTGTTCCGAATACTTTGTACACCGTATTTGTTCGAATGGATACACTCGGCGAACGAGTACGAAATCGGTTAACAAGCGTGCAAGACCGATGTGTACCAACGAACTAACGACGACGTTATATACGAGTGCTTACCCGAAAGAACGATTATCCCGAGAACGGCGTGGACGATCCTTATCCAGGCGAACGGGACGGCACGCGTCATCACGACAACGACGAGCGGAGAGACGCGCGAAACGAGAGGATGCCGACCGTTCACGGTGACTACGAGTTTTCTGCACGATTTCTCGTCGGACGGTCGATTTCGTAACCTCGAAACGGACAACACGCAAACGTGTTTTGCTCGTCGACTCCGTGACACGCGGTACCGGTGGTGGCCAACGCAGTATTAATAACAACGTATTACGCGAATGAAATCGGACAATCCGGACGGCGCGCGGAGAGACACACGCTTCATAAGGGGCGACGACGGTCGGCAACCGGTTTACGGCGGCCCGTCCAACCGTGGTATAAACCGATCGTCATTATTTCTTCCATGTCGGTGGTTTAATATTTGTGATTAAAACATTATCGGACAATCATAATAATGATATGTGTGTAGATTAGACACTGTTGGTCAAAATATATAAAACCAATTTATAAATAAACACATTTAAACTATGTTTATTCGGGGGTGGGGGGGTTTAAACATCTTGTATACGTCTACGTAACGCGATTAGTCGTGAGCGTCAACCTAACAGATTTTAACAATACTATTATTTTATATCAGTTGAATAATATCAATAACATACCATAATTGTACATTTAAAATTTGAGTTCTATACACAATTTTGTTTTGCGTTTATTATTTTTGTATTATCTTTTATTCATTTACTTTCATTTTTATTTATTTACTGACTTGAATTCATGTAGTTTTGTTGTTACGAACCATACTTTTCTCTCTCTTTCTATTATTGTTAAATTTGAAAGTTTACTTGTGTTTTGTTTTATTGAGTATTAATTTATAGTTTTTTCGTATTTATAATTTACTTTTAATTAATACATTCAATGTTAAAATCTACCTACAATAATATATATAAATTAAATATTGTGTGGAAGTTACGAAGTGTTCAGCGTGTAAAGAATTTTTTTTTTCAACTAATGAATCATACTTTTTTTTCTCTATTAATGTTAAATTTGAAAGTTTACTTTTGTTTGTTTTATTGAGAATTAATTTATAGTTGTTTCTTATTCATAATTTATTTTTAATTAATATATTCAATGTTAAAATCTACTTACCATAATATATATAAATTGAATATTGTGTGGAAATTACGAAATGTTCAGCGTATAAAGAATTATTTTTTTTCAACTAATGAATCATACTTTTCTATCTCTCTCTCTCTTTATTATTGTTAAATTTGAAAGTTTACTTTTGTTTGTTTTATTGAGTATTAATTTATAGTTTTTTCTTATTTATAATTTACTTTTAATTAATATATTCTATGTTAAAATCTACTTATCATAATATATATAAATTGAATATTGTTTGGAAATTACAAAATGTTCAGTGTGTAAAGAATTATTTTTTTTCAACTAATGAATCATAATTTTCTCTCTATTTATATTAATTCTATCTCTATATAGATTCTATTAAATCTATTAGTATTAATTTATAGAAGTTTTCTTATTTATAATTTACTTTTAATTAATATATTCAATATTAAAATCTACCTATAATAATATATATAAATTAAATATTGTGTGGATGTTACTAAATGTTCAATGCCAGTGCATAGAGTTGAAATCGTTAAACTGCTCACGTTTAGCGTTTGGTTGTTGTTTAATGTTTACTTTAACCGTCATGTTTAAATAAAGGAATACGTTATCTAAATGCAGAAAGACGCTGCGGATATTGCGTACTCGTCCAATAAGAAACGATATCTGTTAAGGAGAAGCAATATTTTCTTAGACGAACATGATGTCTGTTTACATCTCAATGCGGCTGTTAAAGCTTTTTAAGAAAAAATAAAAATAAAACCCAATTCTCATATACATAATATAATACATTAAATGCATGCTACATTATTGTTAACACTATGAACAATTCTTATAGAAAATATGATGATTCAATAATTTTAAATACATATCAATAATTGTGAGACGACGTTTTTTTTTTAAATTTAAAGTTTGGTCACTTTACTATAGAATCAGTGTGTAACAAACAAGTTAGTTCAATTTAATCAATGCGGCGCACAATTCTTTAATTACATTTTCAAATAATCCACAAAAACCACCGATACGAAAATATTTTGTATTCATCCATTCGTCTCCCAACATATTTCTCATCAACATGAGCCATCCAAGCGCATGTTGGTGCTGAAGGATTCCTCCATTAGCTTTGAAACCAACCTATTAAGAACAAAACAAAACAAGAAATATGAGTGCACTATAGTTTGGTGTATAAATGATGATGTAGATATAACTGTTTACCTGATAACCTGAGATACAATAATATTGTCTAATCGCTTGACACATCACCACCCCATAACATAAAGGGGTAATCTGGGATTCCATTCCTGTAAATACGAATAAAGTTACCAATAAAATACAACAATATCGAATAGTCCAGTTGAAAGCAATTGTATTCTGGATTTCTAAATGGTAATAAGCGTTTCTGAACAAAACCACAAAATTCCATACAACATCATTATAAAATCGAAAATATGATTTGACAATGATGCCTGCACAGAAACATTTTTGTTGGTTTTATTTTAATTAAGCCATTCAAGCTAATTAACAATGATCATTGGTTTGTATTTTCTAATGTCACGTTAAAGATTATACACAATTTTACTGAATTAATAGTTTAATGAATTGGAAAAAAATTGCTGTGCTTATTTTATGTATTTAAATTTTTTTTTTTAACACACATACCAGTAGAAGTGCTTATGAAGTCTGATCCTGCCATCATAGCAGTCATGGCAGCTTTATACACTATCGTAAACGATTCCAGTTCGACAACAGACAGAATTGTTTTCAATTTAACCTGTTTTTCGGTGCATATGTTTTTGATAACATTTATGTTCGTGTATAACCTCTGAAAGTCACCATCAATAGTTAGTCCACGATCAATTACCAGATCTATTTCTCTCGCCCCTTGTAAAATGGCATGTTCCACTTCGGATATTTGACTATCAATTGCTACTTTGCCCATAGGAAATCCTCCAGCAACTAAAATCAAATAAATTATTAGGCCGGACACGAAAAAAAGAAAAAAAAAAGTTTAATTCCATAATGTTGAATACTTGCCGGAAACAATATTTATGTTGTTGCATTTGATGACCGTCTTTTGATTTGTAATTATTCGATTCTTAGCATATTTCACACGTGAACTGGGTACACATACACTGTCCAGATTTAATTTACTCTTACAAAAGTCGGCAATTAATTTATAAGATTTAATGTTTTTTGCATTGTTGATGACGGGTCTTAATGTTTTTTCGGCATACATCTGAGCCTAAAACACACATATTGATATAGGTAAACAATACAATTCATATTTCAATTAAATAATTCATATAATTCAAGATTAATTTTAAACATACAAGTATAGTACAACAAAATTAGTATTCTTCAATGATTCTATATATATAAATGTTAATTAAATTTAGTGTTCATACATTATTGAAGAAAGTTTGAATTTAGTGTTAGATGTAAGTCAAACATCATTTAGAAAAAATTAGTTCAATAATTTGTTAATGTTTTTATAGGTATATACATTATGAGTAATGTGTCAACCATAATAAAAATTATCAAAAGTGTTAGATTATTTTTTATTTAAATATAAGAAGGATATATGTCTATATAGCTAGGGCATATATTCAATAAATAAAATAATTTACTTTTCTTTGGTATTTTTGTATAAAACTATTATAACTTTACATCATAGTCATAACTTTTAGGAAATGTTATTAAAATAAATACTTACCATATTGTATAGCTACTATAAATGTTAGATTATAGAAAATATTTTATCAAATCTGAATGTCATTATCAAAGCAACAATTATGGTATTAACATTTGACAATTAATGGTAATTGTTGAAAGTTTTTAGGCATGATATTACTATTAAATTTCTATAAATTCTAGTTATTAGTACAAACAAATATTTTATATGTTATTATTATTTAATCTTTAAAATAATAATAATAAAAAAAAAAAAACATATAGAAATATTTTATTCTACTAATTAAATTAAAAAATAATATAACAGTTGTGATAATAATTGGATAAAAATATATTTTGTACTTAAAATTTTGTCGAATTAACCTTATAATGATGTATGTTGTATGCATAAAAAATAAATTATTACCATGTCCACAAGATTTTCAATGGTTTTCTTATCATCTGTAGAATTGATTGAAGTAAGTTCTAAAACGTTTAATGTAATTCCTAAATGAGAAATTACTTTTCTAGGCGAAAAATTTAATTTAGTATCTCTTTCACACTGTTCAGCAATAACAAAAATTTCGAAACATCCAAGTTCACAGTTCTTTGACAGCAACTCATCTAAAACGTGAATAAAGACATTACTTCTTTTGTTTTCAACGTTTGGTTTTGTAACTTGATTTACATTGCAACAGTTACTAGTACTAGACGTTCGAAAAAAATCGTGAAAAATCGTAGGGAACATCAGAACAAAACATATGTAGTGTGAACTCACCAAAAGGTATTCCTGGATTCGACATTTCAAACGTGCGTTCGGGATAAATGCTTCAGACGAACGTAAACGATGTGACCGGGAAACGGGAGTCCGTGATGCGTGAAAGTCAAAGCGAATACGGCAATCGTCGACGTGTGCGTTGGACACCAACCGACGCGATTTCCAAGCGGAATCCGACCGATTCGATGCGCGGACAAAATCTATCTCGGACGACACGACTCACCGTCTTAAAAACGTCGAAGCCACCATAAACGTTTCTTCTGACCACGGTCCGTTATTTTTTTTTTTTTTTTAATCCGAGCCCGTAGTTTGAGGTTAAGAAATTAACGTATATCGAAATGTACACGCGATTCCGTAGGTACACGTCTACGCGCGAAACTCGTCGATACGTTCCTCCGATAACGAAGATAAGGACGACGGACGGTCCGTGAAAGGTAACCACCGGCCGCCGCCGCCGCCGACCACCACCGACCGCCGACCACCACCGACCATCACCGACCACCACACCCACCCACCGCCACCACCACGACCCTCTTCAAACGCGCACGCGACGCGGTGTCCGTAGACGAGGGGATCACGTCTCATCGCGGCGGCACGGCCGTTGACTCGGTCCGGGTATTTCGCGCGGCGTGTGGTCCCGCCGCAACGCTATCTCGTCGACGCGTTCTAACCGACGGGCAACAGAAAAATAAACAAATAGATAAATAAATGTTCTCCGCGTTGCATTTGCCGTGTTCCGTTAAATTCTGATCGTGTCGTCTCGACGTTGACGAACCCGTCGCGTGGCCGGACGGTACCCAAACAAACGTATATGACGGCGGTCGTGACCTCGTGCCCAGAGACCCACACCACGAACCCCTCCTCCCACCCACCCACCCACCCCCCCAAACTACAAACACGCGGGTCACGAGGATTTTCGTCCCGTAGTTGTCGGCGGAAAACGCCGGAAAGATGTTAGGAAAACCGTTAAGTATTCGTTTATTTGCCGTGTTGTGGACATATCCCGGAACGCGCGTCCCGTGTCTGTCAATCTATCGACAGATCGTCGGCCGCGGTGGACGGAAAACACGTTTTTAAAAATTAAAAAAAAAAAAAAGTTGTCCCGTGTTCGAAAATACGGTGACTTATGCCGCACCGTATGTGGACAAACAGTACAAGTATATTAAATACCAAAAATTGTTTAAAATAATTAATGTTTTGTTCGCCACTGTTAATGAATTCTTGTTGAACAAGCAAAAGTGAACATTTTCGTTAAGATATCAGCAAACAAGGATCAAAGAAAATTTGAGAGATACCAAAATACCAGTTACTCATGTTACGTAATCGCGGAACGCGTTGTTCGAACACTTTCAGAGTAGTTCAAAAACGATAAAACGTTTTGCGTATGGTGGTGAATTCGAAAAACTATAAAAATGTAACAACGACGTCACATCGAAACGTGGTCACTGTAATTCGGATTAGTATTTGTTACACCGGCACACAACTGATATTAGTAGTTGTTCGGTACACGACGAAACCCGAACGTCGTTTGGGAAAAAACGGTCATTTTTTCGATTTTTTGGTGCCAAATCTTTTAGCGTGGCCCTTCTTCTTTCTCCTGGTGAACGGCCTTTTCTTGTTCATCGGGCGTCTCCTCGGCACGGGAACGGCCTCGGCAACCGGCAAGTCCGTCTCCAAGTACTGCGTGTCGGTGTCGGCCCGTTGCCGGTCCAGCGGCCTGGGCAGCCGTACCTCGATCTGCAAACAGGCCTTTTCGTCCTGTTCGCCGTACCGTTTGCTCAGCTGCAACGCGAACACGTTCTCGTTGTCGTCGACCGGCAGCCCGGTGACCGGCCCCACCGCCGGATTCGTCGCGGACGCCGGCAGCGACGGCAGCACCTGCATCGTCCGCTTGCTCTGTTGCTGCTGCGGGTGAGCGGCCGTCGCCGGCTCCGCCGCGGGCTGCTGTGCCTCGCCCGACGTCCCCGGCCGCGTGTCGTGGTAGTACACGGGGCCGGCCGGCCGCCCGTTCCCGGCCACCGGCACCGGTTGGTCCGCGTCCTGGCCCAGGTGGAACGTGGCCCGGTCGCCGCGCAGGCCCACCTCGCCGGGCAGCAGTCGCATGACGTCCCGGTCCGGCCGGCGGTCGTCCGGCCTCGGTTGGCTCGTGCAAAACATCCGCAACGCCTGCGCACAAGAGCGACGGATGGAAAAGTCGTTCCGTCCCCCCCGGGCAGTTACAGTCACGGTCCGTGGTGACTCCGGTGCAGGCGCGGATCCAAGGGGCGATCGCCCACCCCCCGTAGACTCTTGTTAAATTTTTTTTATTAGTATCGTTTTATAATTCAAACTCTTATCTATGATACTATATAGAAAGACAATTTAAAATGAAGTCGTAGTTATAGGATTTTTCGGTATATCGCAAACGATTTCCAATAAAACGTTTTGGAAAATATTTTATTAATCGATGCGACAAAATGAGGATTAAAGTTGTTTTGATCCCCCCCCGTAAATAAGTTCTGGATCCGCGCCTGCTCCGGTGACGGCGGTAGTCCGTACGCGGGGGACGACACGCGGGGAAAAATTGCTGAAAAGAACCTCGCGGGACAGCGAATAGACACGGGACTTGTTCCGGTGTTTGGTGGGTCGGTCAAGAAAGACCCCTCCAACTTCACCGAGAATCGAAAGGGACACGCGCATGAGCGAGTGTCACGACTTTGCCGATTGTTTTTGATCATTCGACGACCGGGAGCGCGGTGACGGTCGAATGTGGTAGTCCCGCCCGGATAGGGGCCAACCGAATTCCCGACCATACAGGACAGGAGTGCCGACGTTGTTTCGCGCAGTGGAAAACGTATACGGAATGGTGTACGTCGGAGGGAACGAACGTTGAACGCGGTTAAGCTGCCGAACAAAAATGATTTGCGACAATCGTTTTCTATGAGCCGTGTCTTGTACTTACACTAGATGCTATTGGGTTTCTTCGGAACGTATACGCCTGGCGCGGACGGTCGGAGTCCGTCGCATC
Source organism: Schlechtendalia chinensis (assembly GCA_019022885.1). NCBI lineage: Eukaryota > Metazoa > Arthropoda > Insecta > Hemiptera > Aphididae > Schlechtendalia > Schlechtendalia chinensis. The sequence continues at coordinate 6,017,644 of CM032345.1, read as the reverse complement.
ATCCGACGCCACATTCGTCGGTTCACATGACGGATCATCGAGACTGCTTAACGCTAATACGAACATGTCCTTTATCTTCTCCAAAGCCGTCATCACACATTTCACCACGTTGATCTCGACCTTACAACACCCACAGTTGTTTTCCATTGTATCTGATGATTATACGTATACTGTATAGAAACGTGTGACGATCTATCGAATTTGTGTTCAATGCAAACTCGACGTTTGTTACTATAGTCATAGCCTAAACATTATCACTATGCTATGGTATCGTGTCAACAAACCGTATTTAATTTTATTGAAACGAAAACATATTTACAACGTCCATTAATGAATAATTGCGCGAAATCATTTTCTAGTATATTTAAAGAAATAACCAACAATATCAAAAAAAAAACTATTACCAACGAAGAATTTGGTACTATAATTAATGTTCACAGTTCCAAACGAAAGATCTTTTAATATATTAAAATCGATTAAAAACTATTAAATATCTTCGATTTGTTCTGAATGTTTACAAAATTGTATGTTATTAAATAAAAATTTAAAACTATTCATATTCTGAAAACTATTCATAACCGATGTTAATCGATTGTTAACCAGAGCCAAAGTTTCGTATTTTTATAAAAGCTCAACTAGAGCCAAAAAAAAAAAAAAATTGTAAAAACCGAAACCATAACCTAACATGACATTCTATGTGACTAGGTCATAAATAACATAAGATCGAAGATGTATCTCGACGGATACATGTTACTTATCTCATGCTTTGTCAGTGGTCGAGTGTCGGGTGTTCGTCGAATCCAATGGCGTGTTTTTATGATTGGTGAGAGAGGGTTCCCACCTAGGTACTCCAGAGAGTTTTTTTAGGATTACAAATTTACAGTCACGTCTATGACATTGTATTACATTGTCATTTCTATTAATAACGAATGAAAAATATAACGATTGTTTAGTAATTAGCATATTGAAATATTTGTTCTATTTCAATAATTCATTTTTACTTTATTTATAAACTTATACAAACCCAAATTATATTATTTTGAATGAACCGCACTCACTCCCCACCTCCCATTTTTCTTTTAGAAATATACCATTGATCGGATCGGTTACTTCGGTCAAACGAAAAACAGTGGTTGGGTGAAGAAGACCGGCCAAACACCGTCAATAACCATGGACGCCATGATTTAGTAAGAGGCTCCTGTCTGGTAGGCGTTGGGTTAAAACTTTTGTTTGGGTCGAATAGTTTTTTTGCAGTTTAGAGATTATTTCCAATATCATCTCATACATTATATTGTATGCTTTGAGGAGTTGTCGCACGTACAATTTTGATTAACATTATTTAGACGGCGGAGGTTGAATGGATATGTGAATGGATTTATTTTTTACAAGGAGGTTGAAATAATATTCATCAGACAATATGTATGTTAAAACACCAATATAAAACATTGATTTATATCATTTAATCAAACTAATATTTCTAATAATTATTTATCATTATCAAAATAACAACCAACAACGCTGGCGGATCTGGACGTTAATACACTAGATATTATTATATATATTATATATATATAACCTTAGATAATAAATAATAATTTTCCTATTCATATAATACAGTACATAGAGGAGGGGTGTACATTTTTAACAAGATTATTATCGTTAAACTATGCAGAGTGGAACGTGCGAGTGATTTAGACAACTTTTGACCGAATAGTATAAATGATTGAGCACATTTATAAACATTTTTTTAATGCGTAGATATTAGGTACAAATCTGCAAAAAATATGTTTGATACCGAACAGTAAAGACGAGTGTTTGCAGTCAATGAAATGTTTTCAAATGTAAACAGTTACGAATGTAGATTGGTTATTTTTAAAATATTTTTAAAGATTAATTTCAAGATTTAAACTAATTTTGTAAATTATTCGTAAATTTACATTCGTTTTTATTTTTCGTGGAGGAGATGAAACGAAAATATGTTCAAACTTGAAAGATCTTATAAGCTATATAATGTAATACGTATTAGGTATGTATATATATGAGATATATGTATGACAACGTATTATTAACTGTTACAGGGCGAGTTATGATAATAATCTACTTAGGTACTGGTTTCTAAAAATTAAATAATTAAATAATACTGAACTTATTCCATTAAATAATCTAATTATTTAATTTTCTAAAAAAAAAAAAAATAAATAGGCTTTAAGTATTATAATTTCTATGATTATCTTTTAGACAAAAAAAAAAACCACCGTCAACCACATCTCTCCTTAATACGTTATTGTATGTATTTATATAATTTTACACGGTTAGCTCGTTATGACTGGGAAGTATATAATATGATATCCGCGTACCAACATCTGAGTTTGTCGCGTGTGGAACGATGTTCGATAAAAAATACGGTTTACGATAATAATTACAAATATTACAAATGATTGTGTGATATTATGTAAAACACATTTACGATGCCGAAATTACTGTGTAGGTAATACAAAATAAAAACGATATAATGTATTATAACTATTTAGTAATTTCATGCAACGATACACTCAATAGACTTACATTATACATTAAGCATTTTCGACATATTACAACATTTACGTATTAACACGATTAACAAAAATGAACGAAAACCAACGTAGGACAGAAACCATCTATGCAAGTAGTGTGTGTGTATTGGATTGTAGGCAAAACATCTGATACGATACAATTGCGTAGGCGGATAAAAGGATTTTAAAGGCGGATATATACGTGTACGTAATGCGTTTCAAGAGAAATGAACGATCGACGGGACCCGGGCGTCAAGTATTAAATACTAGTGGAAATCTCGGGTACGAGTGTGTTTCGTTTTTTATTTATTCAATAAATCGTTGTATAAATACGAACATGTGTATACAATACATTCAAAACCCCATCCGGGTGACTTAATAGTACGTTATTACGACAAAAAAAAAAAATCTATTCGGGTACACGCGCGTTCAGCGTGGATTTAAGGTTTAAAATTTTTGATTAATCGCCGTCGAACATTTATGCCGAACACCTTACAATCTATCCGGTATTGTATCGGGAATGGAAATCGATGGAAATCAAATTGTTGTCTTACGATTTACTAGAAACACAGTTTTACCGTCACAACTGTGAATGTATAGAATAATTGTATTACACTGCAACGAATGCCTAGTACAATACAATAATATCTGGTGTTTGCGTATGCGTGTGTGTGTGTGTGATTATTATGTTTTTATGGATTCATCGAAATAATTTCGTGGTTGCTATTATTAACATTATGTCTTCGAATGCTCGTGTGCGTAATGAGTATATGCGAATTATAATAAAATAATAAAAACAACTTGTAGTATAACTCGTCAGTGTCCGGTTTTACACTAACATCAACATTATGTAACAACGACGTAACAATCGTTTCATAACATTGTAACGATTTTCGTATAAAATTAAGATTATTGTCTAACAACGGAATCAAATAGTACATGTAACAAAGTATACAAACTGTAGAATACAAATTAATATCGCGAAGCGATTTAAAAAGTGCGAATACAAAATGTTTAGACGTACAACGTACTCAATGACAGATAACAATCACGCACCTAACAAACGATATAAAATTAATGGACAATAATAATAATAATAATAATATAAACCTAAATGAAATTTCCATTTTTATTACGCCGTACAGAACGAATCGTAAAAACGGTTTATGTTTGTCTTTATATATATATATAAAGAATTCTAAGTGTCTACGTACAGACACACAATACGATAGCGTATATAACAAATAAGTATACACCCGAGTATACCCGGTTCTGTATATACACAATTTTAAGGCGTACAAATGTCTTATACCGGAGGCAGTGTAATTATACCTAGTGTAATATAGAAAAAACAAAAGAATCCCCGTGCACACGTCGACAGCGGTGTATACTTACTTATGTTGTATAATAAACGTATAAGTATAAGCCCGACTCGAGATGGATTTAAATATATATGATTCCGTTGATAAATAGTGTAATAACATTAAAATCGCTTGTTGAAAATCGACGACGAGACGGGAGACAATGAACGAGGACGTGGCCGGTTGATACAGAATAATATTACAATTTTACCTATAAAACTGATTGTATAAAGTTCATCGAGCAATGCGATCGTCTAATAATGTGCCTATATTTATCAGTGTCGTTATCGTATCGGAAATGTGTCGTATAACGTACGGTCATTTGCCGCCGAACGACGTCGCCCACACGGGGCGAGCGTGAAACGTTAGTTAGTAGTCGTGGACCGGCAGCTTACAACAGCCGTAGCGAGGAGGCGGCGTTTCCGATGAATTTGATTAGGAAGCACAGGGCCGTGTACCAAAACCGTCTGATCGACTTGTTGCCCAGCAATATGTATCGGACGGCCACCGCGACGAATATCATTTGACTTGTCCGGTGCAGATAGTACATTCTGCAACAAAAAATTTACCGAACAACAATTTAAATAATTTATTCGTGTTCACGGCAAAACCTCGGGCGAACCTTGGGACCGAAAATAAATCAAGAAAAAAAATAAAATATTATTGCACGTTTACGTTTTGTAAATCGTTATACGTTTTGGGAATCCGTCTTAGACAGGAACGGGGGAGGATCGCTGTAATAACACACGTATGACATGCGTGCGTCGTTGAGGTTTACGGAAATAAAAAGAGGGTGATTCGAACGTTGTTTGGAAACAATCTGTACGTCAAAGACGGTAAGAAAAACATTTGAAATCGGAAATAATCGTTGTCTGAAGTTTAGACACTGAACAGAGCGTAGGTATTTTGAAAAAATGTATTTTTAATTATTTTTTTTTTCACTGAAATTAATAATCCTGGTTTAAATAAATCGTCTTTTTTTTTTTACCTAAAGCGGCGATATCGTTACAACATTCTACGGAGTAAAATCATCAGGATTTAAAACCGAGTTTTCTGTTGAGCTCATGACTTGATTTTAAAGATATTACGGTCATAACAGATGTTTTAATCGTTCCGGTTGTGTTTCTGACTTTAAATATAGGCTTTCTAGAATATAGGTTCCGATTTCAAGTTTTAATATTAATTTTTGTTTTATGATTTTCATTTCAAATATTGTCGTTTTCATTTGGTTTTCGTATTGAAGTATAGAATTACATTTCCAATTATTTTCTTCATTCAATATCATTTCCTTCAAAATATGTTATGATTATAAATATTTTAATGTTTCTAGCGTGTAAACAGATTTAAAACGCTAGACATAATATATACAGAGTGTCTTGAGTTTTAATGGTCGACCGTTGTTTGTGTAGACGTGTAGTTAAAACTATGTCAATCTTAGTTTTTGGAAATTGAAAAACTTGTGTATCGTAATAAAATATAACTGTTTTAAGACACAAAATTCTGTACGTATAACGAGTCTTCTTAATCACCTGAACACTATATTTAAGCTTTTCCAAACGAGATTTTTTGTCATTTCGAATAAAATATTATATAGTGTTCGGAAATATTAATCAATTTTTTTTTTCAAATTTCAGTCAAAAACAAGCATGGTTAAGATTGATATTATCAAATAGAATTCATAGTGACAAAAGAAAAAAATATATATACATTTGTTTTAAGTTATTTCATCCTTTACCGTTTCAATTGTATCTTAGCACTGGCCACAGTGCTCGGGTCATCTTTGAGCACGAATCGCCTAGTGCCCCAAATGTACGACTCTATGTAGCTTCGCCATTCCAGTTGCGACACGTCAAAGTAAAACGTCTTCTGATCATTGGGATCAAGCTCTGTGAAGAGTTTTTGCACATTTGTGTTCTTGAAGTTCCATTCATGCGTGGTGAAGAATTCCAAACATGACACAGCCTTCTGTAGTCGTCTGTGGATCCGGACTAACCTGTAATAATAATAATAATAATAAAATGGTAAGAAATGTTTTATTAAATATAACAAAACACGCAATATTTTCATAGAATTTAGATGAATTAAATAACGTATTTTGAATGTTTACGATTTCTGTAAAATATAGAATTAAAAGTGTGCTTGACAACAAAATTCATTGACGAATCGTACATTGGACTCTCGTACATACACAAAAACAATTATGATTTGTAAACAGGATTGAAGATTATGAAAGTATGTATTCATGTTGAAAGAAATAAGAAATCTTCAATCAAATATCCACAAAAATGAATAACAAGAGAACAAGTAAATATGGGAAGACATATTTACCTAACATTTGTTTGAAATCATTTACGTTTAATTGCAATTTAATAAAGCACGTTAAGACCAACAGTGAAGAAAAACTGTAATCGTGTGAAGTTTGTATGAAATCCTTTGTACAATTCGGTAATTTAACGACGCACATAAGGAAACACAGCGGAGAAAAATCATATTCGTGTGAAATTTGTATGAAAGCCTTTGCACAATGTGGTAATCTGAAGACGCATATGAAAACGCACAACTGCAAAAAACTATTATTCGTGGAGTGTTTGAAAAAATTTTATAATTTCGATTCATAATCTTTTGTATTATGGATCTAAATATTAGATAATTTAATGTTATTGTTTTTCTAAATGATATATACAGTTATATACATGTATTTTTCATGTGTTATTAATAAACGTAAAACTATATCCTGACGTAAAAATGACGCAAAAACCAAAAACCTGGAGTGCCAAATTTTGTAAAATGTAATTTTTGTTGTGTATTCGATCACAAGTATATTATTAATATACATGGAATCTACAGTTAAAAATAGGTTTCCACAATTCGTCTATCATGATGCATAGAATTGAATAGTAAAACAATAGTTTGTTTTGTTAAAAAAATGTTCACTCAATCAACATTTTGTCAAAATTTGTTTATTGTTATTATTTATTTTATTTTTGTGGTTTTTATCTACAATTAAAAATGTGATAATTCTTTTTCTTATATTATATAACATATTATATCACATGAAATATAAAAAAACCACATAGGAATAACCTATAAAAACAAATTTAACTACTTCACGCGTACAATAACAAGATTTTGAAATCTTTTAAGACATTTTACGATCTAGGTTAACACCTTGTGAACAAATAAATAATTTATATTAGAAAAAAAAACACGAGAATTGTGGAATTAAGATTTTTTAATGAACAATTGTAAATTACATTTAAAATAAATTTAAGTCTCTGAAGGTGTTCCATGATAATAGTAATAATAATAATATTGAGGTGAATATTAAGAAAAATAAACACGATTGAGCCTAGACAGCGACGGGTTACAATAACCAGAAGGAATAATCACGTATTGTATGGCTAGAGTACGACAAATAGCACGTTTTCAGTAAAAGATATTATAATATATGGTGATATTACAAAACGTATATTATACGTACTTATATATAGAAATATAGGACATTTGTTTTTTAATTATAGCGGACAGTTGACACCGGTCGTATATACACTTTTGACGCCCAATTATTTTTAAATGTGTGTATATATTATTATTATTATTATTGTTATTGTTGTATTCATATACGCGGCTTGAACATTCCACTTACAGTGACTTGTTGTTGGAATACAATACGCCACCTAAAATATTTATATTAAATATTTTATTGAAACACTTACTCGGGTTATCTCTAGTTGATGAAATTAGACACGGTTGTAAAATTGTTAGGTTTTTTTTTTGAAGTGGAATAAAAAAAAAAATTTCTGATATTTTTATTGTGTTTATAGTTAAACGTAGCTTTGAACTATATCATTCAATTTCGTTATATTATTTTGTGGGTTAAATGTCCTTCATTATACGAATATCAAACGACTAATTATTTAGCCGTTAAATGGTCAAATATAGGGTTTTTACAATTTTTTTGTCGTGCTAATTATATATATTATATATGCTGTTTATTTGATAAACATAAACAAGAATAAATTAAATTATACAAATGTGAGTAGATGAAAAATATAAAATGACATAAACAATTCATAATGATTTAAAAATTCAAGTTTTTTGTATTTCGGATAAAATATCTCTGAATTATAAAAACAATAGTTATTCGGACTTTGACTTTACCAGTTTACCATATTACATATTTCAAGATTTATCAGATCAGTTAAGCACTGTCTAGACTTTAAGACTTTAATACAAAAAATGTTGAAAACATTGCCGTTTGTTATAAAAATGATGTTAGCATTGTTTTTTATAGTAAAAATGGCGTGAAATCTATGGACAAAATTGTTAATTAATCACACCAATAATCGTATACTTCTATACACATTTGCTTAATTTCCAAAAAATGCCTATTCAATACTATTCAATACTACAAAAAGTGTATTTCCGATCCTTGTTTATAATAAATTTTTCAAATGATATGTATTTTTTTTTTATGTAAAAACAGTCTTAGATTCTTAGCGAATGTAATAAAAATGTATTGATTTTTACAATATGTTTTTTTTTTAATTTTAAAATTTTATCGTTTGTGTGTAGAAAAGTGATTGAATGATTGTGACATGCGTTACGTTACGACGGAAAATTGTATCTAGTTTGTACTTCATTTGACACGTTTTTCGATTTTCCTAGTGGTTTCACTAAGCACGAGGAAAAAGAACACAAAAAATTATTAAAAAATACCAGTAAAATTGTCGATATATTTGTTTTGAGCTGTGGACATTGAGCTTAAAATGTAATACAAGCTTAGACATAAATAATATTCCAACGCTGTTTATCATATATGTTAATTATAATAAACTGCTAGCATTGCTAGAATCATTTCTCGAATACGATGATTTATCATTGGTTTCAAATTTAAAATAACAGTAAAACTCTAAGATCTCTGTCTAAGTAACTCACTTGAGCGGACCACAGTACCCGCATCTCGCTAGTCGATTCAACTTACTAACTGTTAAAATCATCGTAAAGCTAGGTAAGTTACGATTAACAATATGTAAGTCATGCTAGATTTTGCTCCAAATGAGGCCATTGATAAAAACTGGTAAAATACTGTGAATTCAGGGCGAACGGCCACATAGATTTTATTTTAGAAATATGCATTGTTGGTTTGTTAACTTGACACGCACTTATATTTTATTTTGGTGGCTTAAAAATATATATACACACGAGCTGGGGATTGTGGCCATTATTAATATATATATAATCTTTCATATTCAAGTGTTTGCCACTATAAGATGTTTTATTATTTTTTATTATAATGTGAACCACTTTTGCTAACTCGTCTCAAAAAATAATACAAATGCGTCGGCTTTTTAATTAGGTACTCGTCACGCTTTGTTCTCAACACTTTTTATAAAGTATTTTATTCTCATAACATATTTTACAACAATTATTTAAAAATCATCGATTTACAAAAATTTTAATTACGAATGGTTACTGAAATCACTAATTACGTGTTTTTATAATGAAAAATTCCCGACAAATAATAAAATCGTAAACTATTTAGCGTTTTCCAGTATTTAGTTTTTTTCTGCGAATAATTGAATTATTTAAATTTGAATTTCTGTAATAATTGTACTTTTTTATATAGAAATTTCGTGTTGTCCACATTACATTTCAATGATTACGACTAATCGTACTTTTCTTCAATTTCAGTTTTGAATGTGATCAAGATAGAACGAAAACTGAATATTATAAAAATCGCTCGGAATATAACATTATGGTTAAACAATTTCTCGTATTTTATTCTCACTTGGAATTCCAAATATTCAGAATTCATAACCAGTGGTGTAATACTGTAACCACTGTCGGAACAGCGGAAAGAGTGCGATGACATATATGTGGTCTAAACTCTCAAAGCAACCGATCACGTTAATAGCTGTTGTTATTTTTAGATTTATGAAAATCGTATTACGCACGAATAATCGAACAGTTGGAGCAGACGGATTTTAAATTCAAAAGCAAATGATACATCTTTACGTTCGAAAAATATTCTAAGCATATATGTAAATGATAATGTACCGTCAATACTATAAAAAAATTAACCTAAATCTCACTCTTTTTTTTAACCGTAATATTCTTCTGTGTATTATTAGTTTATTTTCTACAAAATATGTCTTATAGCTATTGATGTTTTTAGAAATTCAGTGACAAATTCAGTGTTAAGAAAAAAGCTGTGAACTAATAAATTTCAATACGTCACTTTTTAGAAATTGGAATTTTCTCGTTATATTTGCCAACATATTAGTGAATCAAGAGAATCGTTTGAAATCGTATATTCGATGTTAGAAAATAGTTGATGTCCAAAAAATCCAAAAAGAAAATTATTACTTTAATTCACTATACAAACTCTTATAGAAATTATTATATAAGCTTATTTTTATAGTTAATGTATGTAATAAAACTGTAAATAATATAAATACGTAATCGTTAAATTTTCATCTATTTCTTTAACGAGAAAATAGTTTCATAAAGTGCTTATTCCTTTAAATCAGACTCCGTCTGCGCGTATATAGTGTTTACATTTTACATATAAAACTTACAATGTTTATCGCATAAACAGTTTGCTCAGAAATAATAATAAACAATAAAAAATATTGTAATAAAATTTCAAAGATATCGTTTAAATGCGTGCTACATTTTACCAGCAAAAAAAAAAAATATTGTTTATTATTACTGTACTAAAGGCACTTTACTGTAGAAAGGTGCTGTACAGATATACTTTCAAACAAAAATACTATTACTTGTATAACACATTATTAAAATAATTATTATATAAAACTATTAAACTGAATAAATATATGTATATTTAAATATACAAAAAAGCCAATGAATATTATGTTGATTAAAGAAAAAAAGAGAGCATAAAAGTTGTTGTATATGTGTGGTTATTATTATCGGTATTATAATTTGGAAATTGTTTTATTTTATAATTTATTTGTTTGATTAAATTATTACTAGTATTGAATGAGGTTTTAATATTATTTACGTTATAATTTAAAATGTTTGCCAATTTTTCTGATAATAAATTTTAATATTTCATACTAAAATAATAGTAAAAAAATACATATTTTTAACGTATGTTATGGTTTTTATATTATCAATCTTAATGTTTTTTTTTTGGAGAAAGGTAAATAAAAAATATAAACTTGAATGTAAACAATTGTTGAATTCGATTGAGAAATGGTTTTATTTATTATTTTTTAATAATAATAGAGGCACTAAAAAAAAAATATTTTGACGAAACAAATAAATTGATAGCACAGCAAACTATTATTATGTTATTTATTATTGACAGCAGTCTTTAAAGTCAATACAATATTTATAATTTGAATAACACGATATCAAAGGGGTTGGGAAAAAATAAGTGCTTTTTTTCAAAATAAATATTTTCAAACGTATGTAAAAACAAATTTCAGAATGATTTCGAAGTGTAGATTATCGGTCATCTACGTCTTCAAACGTTAAAAAAACAAAGTTCTGTGTTGTTGTACATAATATTAAAAATAATTTATTTTCTATTTCATAAATCAGACGTTCATTTGTAAATATTATTAATACTGAATAGTGTTTTGTTTTCAAATTTATATTCCTTTAATGCTTCACTGTTGATAAAAAAAAGACTTTTTTCAGTAGTACAATATTTTGATTGATTTGAATAACGTTGAATACGTCCTACATGCATTTACACAATCCTAAAAACTACAATAGTATAACTGAATTACATTCGATGCTATTTGTCGTACATGTTGTACTATTGCATGTTTTTTTTTAGTGTAAATTATAATCTTATGTTGTTAATTTCAGTGCATATTATATAATTTACTTTACTTTAAATTACAAATACGTTCCTAAATATACAAACTTATTACAGAACACAAATGGTTATGAAAGACTTTTTTTATAAAATAACATTTGAATTCAAATGTAAAATTTTTGTCTATAACAAATTATTCAGGACAATTTAACTAATTTTTAATTTGTCAAGATAAATTAATATAAAAAATATATACATTAAGTTAAGTTAAATGATACTATTTATTTTTTTAATTTTAATAGTTAAAATGTTCTACTTAGCAAAAAAAAAGTTTTTAAAATAGCATGAGAAATAAGAAAAAAATCCTATAGCAGTGTTTAAATTTATCCGTATAAGGAATAAAAGTGACCACAATACAATTTATTCGACCTGCACTTCAACAGTGTGAATAAATCAAGGTCAGCCTTAGTTTATCTTAAATATTTTATAATTATATCACGAAAATCTTATAGAAAATTTTTTTAAAAAGATAACTAGATATTGTTTAAATTATTAGCTCAACATTGTAATATTAATATGAAACTTAGGAATCAACATAACACTGATTTGTAAAATCGTATAGGCGGAGCTTTCACTTATTCTTAAGGTACAAAAAAATTAAAAATATAAAACTAGCTACAACGCGATTTCGCATAATAATAAAATAATTAATATACATATACACTTATCCGTATAAAATACTTTTAATGTTGTCAGAATGCATTATATAATTCAACGCGGTTATTTTTTTCATAATAGGCAAATCAAAATATCGTCATTTTATGTGGAAATTATAAAATTTACCAACAAGTATTTCAAAAGTTAATATGTATAGAAACACTTTGTGACAAGCCATTTTCAAGAACTTTAAATTTAACACACAGTAACGTATTTGAATGAAATTGTCCAATATTGAAAACTTAAATTATCAATTTTATTACATGTAAACCGGTGAAAGTCACAGATTATAATTGACTAAAATCGTTTTAACGTTACCAGGTTGTGATTTATGATTTAATAGGATAAAATAAAATTAATTTATCCACAAAACAACAAATGAATTTTTATAGTTTAAAAACATATATCATTGGTTATTATACATAATTAAATAATTTAAAATATTTTAAAATAAATAAATTGAAAATTAAATAATTCATTACCTGTAAATAATATACAGTAATTAGATTATAAGACTGATTAAGCATAGCAACATGACACTTCAAATTGTGTGAAATCGTGTATTTAAATATAATAATGTATACGTGTACAGATATATAGAAAGTGATTATGCGTAGTCGTTCTACAGCAAGTGTAAAAAAGGAAAATTTCGGTGAAGTTTACAAGCATTCAAATATACATGTGTTCATCTAAAAATGATAATATCCACAATGCGTTCTTTTTTAATATTTTCGGTGTTTGAGCTTAATATATACACATATATATATATAGATATAAACATACAAATCAACGTCCTGAATGGCTGGCAGAATGATTCATCAACACTCTCCAGTTCAAACCACTGGTCCTAAAAAGCTAAGGATATATATTTCTTCGACAACGTAGGTACCTAATAAGGAAGGCCTTTACAAAATTCTTTCACTAAGGATATTGAGGACATCTTAATTAGCGTTTTAATTTCAGTAAAAATGTATTTCTTTTAAAACATAAATTGTTATAATTTATAATATAATTGCTCAAATTTTACACATTTCCATAACTCCGTAATGCGCACCGCTGTCAACTTTACGAAGTCGCTAAGCAGCTCGTGCGCGCGCGTTCGTAGGATTTTGTCTGAGAAACTTATCGCATGAAAATTGTATGGAATAACTAATTTGTTTTCAAGTTGTTTAACCGTGAAATTCAAATGACTTCTTAAACCTCCGGCAACGCCGAAATAATTATGTTCTTACCTGGGCTGTCTGCCGGAAATTTTCGCGAGCGCGTCGACGACGTACGCGGGTACCGCTTGGTAAGCGACCATGCACAGGTAGTTGACTATTCGGTTGCTTTTGAAACTGCCACCCGGATACCACAATATGTCACTGAACGGGTTTTGCAGTATAAACTCGTGTCCCAACCTCTCGATGTCCTTCCAGTAAATCGGATTCGTCGTGCCCGACGTACAGTGATAGATGTTTATGCCTGTTGGTCTGCAGAGTACGATCAAACACGATTCGTATTACATTATAATTATACTAATAATATACATACGAGATTAGTTTATAATTAAATTTACTCTATTTTTTATTTTTTATTTTTACCATCAAATGTACAAAAGGTAGATGCATTTTTTTACCATAGAAAAATTTCAATAAGCTTGTACTTTATTCTATTTATTTATCATAACAAGACTATTTTACATGATCAAAGTTGAACAGATAATTGATGAGCTCGATGACATTTTCGTAATTAACAATCGTGTATTTTTCTAAAATATGCTTTGGAATCAACTAATAAACACTAATAAATATAGTGTCGAAATATAAGCATCAGATATACAAAAAGGGAAATAAAAAAATCATATTAAGATAAAAAAGTAATGAACATATTTAATTATTTTAAGTTTATTGTTTCGTAATTCACGGAGTCTATTGGTTTTTATTAATATTCCGAAAATCGTCATCCATGTTGATGAAATATCATTTGCAATTTGAACATACAACTATTATTATAATATTTAATACTAGTCAAGTGATTTTTGTTTGTTTTATTAGTAGAATTAATTTTAAAATATATAAAAAATAAAAAATAAATAAAATTAGTTTGTTGTGATTTTGGTAGCCAACTTGTGTGGATAGTCAATATTCAAAATTACCAATTAGTTAGATGTAGACTAATAATAAAACGAATCTTAACCCCAAAACTGTGCAAGTGGATCAATTTCTTTAACTAGTTAAGTTAATTCAAATTAAAAGTAACATACATAATAACTTCAAAAGTTAAATGTTAAAAAAGTATTTAATTTAGTTGAAATTTAACATTTCGTAATTGTCTATGAAAATAGTATAAAAATTAGATAGGACCTACCAGCGTTTTACAATGTAATCTGATTAATTTACTTTTTCCGTGTTAAAATACGATTAATATATTAACATATTTACATGTTAAACAAAAAACTTGTAATGCTATTACACTCGTCCTGTCGTAGCTACAATATATAATAATAGCCACTGCCTTATGGCTACCCGTGTTAAATCATCAATTTTTCCGTTCTGAACTCATTTATTCTGTGGTATAATGCCGAACGTGAAATCATAAAGTGTGTAGAAATATACATAAAAACTGACCCGTTATATACTAAATAATCGCCCAGTAATTTGTTGCAACATATGGCCAACAATAGCATAGTCATGATGCCTGTGTAGTCGGTGCTCGTTTATCAGTTTGACGATTACACATTCGTCAATCCCGTTTCGCGAATAAAAATACCATAGAAAATATTTTCGCACGTACGGCGAAATTACGTGATTGGCGAATGTCAACAACGATCACCGGTGAACACGATTAACACACGTACACCGATACCGGACTTCCGCACGGACAGACACATTAACAAACAGTAATACGTTACCTGTTGATGGCCGTGTACCAGGCAGCCGATATTAACAAGTTGATGCATATGTCTACCGGGACCAAGTCGGCGATCAAGTCTTTGTGACACAGCAGTGTCCTCAGAACTCCTTTGCCGGCGCCGGCCAACAGACCCGTGGGCCCGTTTAAATTGTCTACCCATCCTAAAATCGGTTCTCTCCACGATGCCGTGACTGCGGTTCGCGTATCGACAAAAAACAAAAACAAACGATAAATTAACAAAAACCAAACACATGAAAATAAACGATTACGCGGTTATATTTGTTTAACGATTTATTTATAAATACACATACTGGCGTCTCGTACCCCGCTGTATGCAATATCAGTTTTTAATGCTTCTAACTAGTGTCAAATTTAAAAAATAAAATACGATTTTCTTATCGGTTTTAATTATTTCGGGTTTATTTACAGTTCAACAATTGATTTTAAATATATTACGGTTTTAATTTTGAAGTTTAATACCGATTTTGATTATTCTGATTTTGTTATCAATTTTTAGGCTTCATAATTTTGATATCTAAATGCTAAATTCCATTTCCAATTATTTTCTTCATTTTTTTCATTATATATTAAGATTATTAATATTTAGTGTTTCTGGAGTGTATAAAAGATTTGTAAATGCATTTTTAAGCTATAGTGGTAAAATATTTTATTATTTACTAGTAATAGTTTATTTTTAGTGCTGCACTAGTCGACGTTATTATTAACTACAATTTTTTACATTTTTTAAAATCTATGTACGAAAAATGACATTTTGGTTACATTTCACTTCTGTTAATTCGTATCGCAGTAAACTCTTTGTAGGTTATTTTGTGTTATTTAACCCAAACAAATAAACCACGAAAAATATGTTTTATTAGGTTCGTCATTTGTTTCGTAAATGATAAAATTATTAAAAATAGAGGAATAAGTAATTGTAACAAATTTTTATAGTTTTAATTTTGTATAGTTGAAAACGAATAGTTTATAACGTTGCCGTCGCTAATTTCAAATGATGTTTTACGTACCTAGTATTCGTTGTTTCTATTATAAATATATATAACATTATAATGTATACATACATATCATTATGTACAATTGACTTCATTACCATCGTCAACTAAATAAATTGACTTGTAGGTGTAATAGACATTTGTAGTAATTAATTGTAGTCAATTGTAATAATGATATCAGAAATATAAAATAAAAAAAAATATAGTTAGGTATATAACATTATCATACAGTATTCTGTATTTGTATTTTTAATATTATTTATCTATAATAAATATTTTATATTTGATTTATAAGAATGATTGTGGTCGTAGTTAATGAATTTTTTTTAAATTATTACCATTATGCTCGTCATATCGATAGCAGATTAGCACTTAACAATATCATCTGCTGTGACTCATACCTTGTGCCGACAATTTTATAAATAAACTGATGAATTAAAAATATAAATATTAAATATCCTAATCTCATAATAACCTAAAGAACGATTTAAATCTTGCTAAGTTTTTAAAAATCCCCAAATTTAAAATATCCCCAAAAAATGTCAGTATACAATTTTTTTTTTTTTGGTAAAAATAAATAACACATAATGTAAATTATAAAAACGTATTATATATATATTTTAGTATTATTCGAGTTTTCAGAAGTGTTCATTACTATACTGCGTAGTTACCTGTTAAATTTTGTTTTGTTTTTTTTTTTTTTAGAAAAATTCGTGTAGAATCTTAATAGGTCACACATTTATCATAACGACACAAACGACACCAGCTCATCACCCCTTCCCCCTAACCACGAAGTAAAATCCTAGCAAAATAAAAAAAGGCGAATAACTTGCACTGGACAATATCACATCTGGGGTGTAACATCCACAACATCGCAACATTCTAATATGCGCAGGCACACTGTTGTACTAATGTCCGTTGGAAAACTTACCTATTGAAGGTCTGACTATTACTATGGGCAAACCGTCGCCTTGTTGCAACAACATTTTCTCCGCTAAGGCTTTCGTAAACGTGTACGTGTTCGGCCATCCTTTAATAATTCTGAAAAATAATAATAATAACATTAATGTTTCGTTCGATTATATTATTTAATTATCTAGAACGGTATAAGCATAATAATAACGTGTTTTATTCGCAATTATATCACCACAGGACTTTTTTTAACACACGAATTTTAGTTCATAATTTTAATAGATAAAATTTAATATAAATAATTTTTAATACAGGTTTAAATTGAATTCATTCCTCGCCTTTATTGCGGAGAATGAAAACCAACTAGGTAACAAACTATTTAAAGTAAATCTCAATGATATCAATATTTAAACAAAACACGAGGGAACAACAAACAATGTAGATACATCGATCACAATTTAGTTATCTACATAAGGGTAGCATTACAGCACTTGATATGTTATTATTTTCAACTACATTATATAGACAAAAATAAAATCGCAAAGTTGTCAATAATCCCAAATATTTGGAAATAGACTCATTTCGCTTTCAGGACAAAGTTTAAAGGTTAATGAAAAACCGTAATACACTTAATCATAGTACGCATGTACATTTTTAATATCAAGATATTGGAAATGTTTGACATTTTATCGTATCAAATATCAGGTGGGTTGGCTTATGCAAGTAATTGACATTAAGAGAAATGTATCGAAAATGGTATCAAATCATAATGACGGTGCAAACGATCTGTTAGATATGTAAAATAGTGTTGTTAAACGTAATTGTCTTCAAATCTAGACTATTACAATTTGTAATTGGGCAAACTGGATAACAAAACACAAAAAATATTTGTCCCAGAGTATTAACGTATAAATTACTATATTGATTTATTTGATTTGTATGAGGTAATTTTTAGTGAACATTCTATTGATAATAATAATATTAAAATAATATCACTTGATATTTATTGATCAAAAGGACTAATTAATGAGCCAATTAATTATATAGTTTAAACAGACTTATAAAAAATATGCTTGAAAAGTATTAAGAATATGTATTCGAATTCTTTTCCAAAAATGTTATTAAATTTTCTTGTTAAATAATCCAAGGCTGAAACTGGAATTAACTCGTTAGGTTTTTTCAAATTAACAAATAACTTTTTAAGTTGACACAAAAAAGTTTAAAGTACAAATTGTATGTAAATTAGACAATTTTTGTGAGAGCTAAAATATAAATTTCCCTATATAAATTTCGAAATTCATAAAAATTGATTAAATAAAAAAATATTATAAGCCTTTAAGTTTTCATTAACATCATTCTTATTCATTATTACATCGATATATTATAAAAAACTGATCCAAAACATTAATTCTAATTTCTATGTTACATCATATTTATTAATGATAATAACCCCTTCAGTCTAGTTCAAAATCGTTTTTCGAATACAATGATTTATCGTTGCCGTCGAACACATAATAATAATACAACTCTAAAATCTGTCTAAGTCTTACTTAAACCGATATTCACAGTTATCATTTTGACTATCTATAAATAGGTACATTAAAACTTAATATTTAATTTTCAATGATATAAATATATAATCAATGTGTCGATAAAAAGTATTTT
Organism: Schlechtendalia chinensis; assembly: GCA_019022885.1. Lineage (NCBI taxonomy): Eukaryota > Metazoa > Arthropoda > Insecta > Hemiptera > Aphididae > Schlechtendalia > Schlechtendalia chinensis. Next base: position 5,998,737 of record CM032345.1, on the reverse strand, counting down.
ATAAAAGTAATATTTTAATTTATTTTATAAACAATTGTTGATGTATCGTAAGTTATAAAGTATATTTATTTATATTCAGCTATTTGTTTCCAACACGTCTCTTAAAATGCATTAAACAAAGTTTACTTGACACAAACTCTAATGACATTTGAAAATACTATAGTATTTTTAGTATTTACTTGTATTACAATTATTTGTAATAACATTATTCAAGTCTAGCAACTGTCACACGTAGCCACTTATCCTATACAATCATCTTTGGTATTAGATTTTACAGTTTTCTTACGTTATCGTATGAATGGAAATAATGAAATATAAATTCGTGAAAAAGGAACATACAATTTAAGCGATTATATTTACATTATTTTGTGTTGGACAATTTTTCAATGACTAAATTATAAACCATCATTATAGAACAGGCAAGGTAAAAGATAAATGTGTACCAATGTAATAATAATATTATACTTATTATTTTTTGACTTTATGCAAAAGTTCATATTAAATAGATTAATGGGCTAGCATGCAAGTCGTTGAATTCAAAAACTGGTACGAAAATAATTATGTCATAAATTACCAGAAAACAGTAAATAAAATATATTCTAGCTCGTCCGAAAAACAATACTATATATATATATATATAGAGAGAGAGACGTTTTTATTAAATTATTATTATTAATAATATATATAAATATTTTATGATAAAAGTTGTATACATCAATAATTAGATGTCTAAACCTATAAACGTAAGATATATAAGTAATATATAAGTAGTTAAGTGGACTTGAATGGTTAACATTTTTTTAATACACTTACGTATTTCTACGAGTATAAGCTTAATTGACGTAGACTGACTTAATAGCTGACATATTCGTTATACGCCTAACTACGTAGATACATAGACGTACACGGTTAGAAAATCTAAATATATATGTTTTTAATTTTGAACATATCCAGTTTGGTTTCGTTTTTATCGTCGTATCCAAAGTGTTTGACAAGAAAATACTCGTAAAAACTGTACATATATAACCATTGCAAACTAAGTATATTATCGAAACAAAAAAAATTACCTTACAACTATGTCTATCGAATTTATGTGAAAAAATATAACTTTTACGACGTGAAAATAAATATTATTTTCCAAAATAAATAAACGTGTATATAATATTTACCTCGATTTTCGACGAGAAAATAAACGTGTGGACGGAAATCGCGTAAATATCCAAAATATTTATCTACCCTTTGGGCATTTTCATTATTACCCACGGCATATCATTAAACGGTTTCATATATTATTCGACAGGTTTTAAGTATTTCGAGTGCGTAGTAGACTTCACTCGAATCGAATATTTTAAAATATTCAAAATAATACGGGTGGCGCATGATAAAATTGCAAATGTGCTGTATTCGCAAATAATTTTATGAACAATCGACGGTTTGTATTTGACCTTATTTTCCAGCAGAGTATTAAATTAAAACGAATAGGTAATCAAAATTCGTTCGGATTCAAAAGTGTTTTAGTAAAATTATGTTTTGATATAGATACGCATAAAATACAATTTATATTTTCTGTCTCGTTTAAAACAAATCCATATCAGTTTTCTACTCACAACGATTAGGTTTACAATGTTTTTTGCGGATAATGGTGATGAATCACGAATATCTATTGTTTTGTAAAATCTGTCATGTTTAACTTACTTTGGCGTTATTGACTCCAGTAGATCTTCGTCTAGACAGTCAACACATTGAATGATTTTTTCTGGGTCCGCGGGAATAGGATATAAATGTTCTTCGACATCTTGCCGATTGCAATTACAATAGGCGGTAGATACGTGTACAAAAGCCTGAAACATATTTATCATACAAATCATTATCGTATACGTATTATATTATATATTTCAAAAATTTAAAATTAAATTTACAATTCCTCTACGATTATGTATTAAGCTATTTGCTCAATCTATTCAACATTTAATGATATAAATTTTAAAGAAATTTTGTTTTTCGACATTATAAATTGTCAAAACATTTATTTATATTTTCTATTTTTAAAACTATTTTATAGTATAAAAATGAATAAATTACATTTAAGTATTTAAAAAAAAATATATATATATATATATATATTATATTGTTAATGGCCCTTTCCTCGAATTTTTAATGTTTTATGCTTTATTTTAAATGCTTTTTGGACTGTTTTATAGAGGTTCAACGTCTGTATTCCAATCATATACCATACAGATATAATGTTTTAATAATGATATTTATCTTTTAAGTAACTAATAATTTTTTATCTGATTTATTTTTTATGTGCTAAGGAAGTATTGCATTTCGTGTTTAAATACCGTACTTATATATACTATATATACACTATACATACACACATTTGAACCTGCCAATGGAATAGCGATATCGTTCCAGCTTTTGTATTTTTTTATAAGTACGTGTTTCAATTTAAAAAGTATTTCACAATAATGGAAAATTCAATAAGATGTCTATGATAAAAACAAAAACGTTACGCGATTATTTCATCTGAAATTTGAAAGAAGAAAATATGTTTTCCCTTAATGTTTATAGTGTTTATGTACACTCGCATTTTAAAGTGTCCTGCGATCGTGGAGAATTCGTTAAATATTTTTGTACGATTTGTAATGTTATTGTAATATTTAAAAACAGACTATTATAATCGTGCGCTCTATTGTTTTAATAACATCGTTAATGCATGTTTAAATAGTATTCGACCAAAACTACAATACTGGGACGTTGTCACGCGACAAAACTCTATCCGTAATTGCTTTTATACTAATTTCTAGAACGTTTATAGTTGATATTATATTTCGGGTCAGTTGTAGATATGTAGAAATGGAAATAGTTTTCAATCAAGTCAAAACCCAAAACGAACAACGAACGTTTAAAAAAAAATTAATATTTATTTCGTGTGTTCATGTGACCACACATGGTCGTGGTACGCGTTGATGTGAATGTATGTAATAGTCACCAAAACAATAAATCGCGAGACGGTTGATCGTGAAATGTATTTTGTAATTCAGAAAACGTCCGCGATGTAATATATGACGAAACCGATGAGATTATAATTGAAAAAAGCTATGGATGTATGTAGATTTTTGAACGTTGTTTGTTTATGGATACTGAAGATATTTTTACGGAGTAACATTTGACGAATATAATAACTGGTAATGTCTTAACTGGATAGACTAGATAATTAACTGGTAACATATTGATCGAAACTAGTACATTCTTTACGTGCATCTGATATAAAGCCCGAGAAGACATATAGTCATACGCCAAAAGAAAAATAAAGACATGGAAAACGATTGTGTCACACAACACCACGATAATTTGGTATTGAATAGATAGAGTTTTAATGTACGAAACGATTAAATTGATTTATATATATATATATAATTATTTATATTTATTTCTTATATATATTATTTTTAATTTATAGAATATAGTTTTATAATAATCAAATAATTTAAAAATGTATATTGTTTTGTCATTAACTATTGAAAATAATTTTTGAACATTTTTACAATTGTTTTGGTATTGTGCTTTATTTTCTGCACCATATTCGTTTATTTTACAAAATTAATAATGTGGTTTCACATAAAACTGTACGTAAAATTCCTAAAATCTAAAAAAAAAAATATTATAGCAAGAACACGCGTGAACAAACCTTTTCACGCGATTTCAGTGTCGTCCGTCTGGCTCTAACCGCTATACATTTATTTTGTACACAAACTCTCCACTTAAAAAACCATTAAACAACGAAATATACATCATGTACTCTTGTTGTGTTTATCATGTTATTTTAGTGTTGATCGAAAATCGACTCGACGCGGTAGAACCATTATACTAGACATTCTTTTTTTTTTGTTTTTTTTTTTAAATGTGAAACATGTCGAGAGATGTAATAATTTGTATCAAATCGCGTTAAACTTCTATTTCCTCGTTAAACACGATACGCTACTCGTATACAATACACGTTAAACGTTTCGTTCATTTTGTTTACAAACACAATATTACGTGAACTGCTATACGAAACATGATATTGTTAACGAGCACTGAATTGCACTCGTGTCGTGTTTTAACAATACATTTTACACGTATTTGTATATTTCATAAACGTGCGCATATTTTAAATGTTGCATAATTTCGCAGTGTCAACGTCAGATTTAAAACATTTCGTGTCTTAAATCTGGCCCTTGGGGACAATTTTCACTGCCAAAAGGGAATGATTAATTTTCGCGTACTGGTAGTCCCCGTATTAAATCAACAGTCGTTCCCCTAAAAGTAATTAGTGAAGTAGAGGGACGACAAGTGAAATAACCACTAATCACCGACATAAAATATAAATATTATTATATTTTAACAATGGAAAATATAATAACTAAACGAAATGTATGTCATTGTTCGAAACGGTTTATTTTTATCAAACCAATATATGTAATAATTCCATGCAAATCATCAACCTATTCAATTTTTATTATGTATATTTTTATTTTACATAGGAAAATTTAATTTTAAAAATTAACGCTCGTTTTGTGACACCTAAGCGCACTTGAAAAAAATCTCGGTTTGCTTTGGTCGTCCGTTCAGAACAATTTACAACCGTACATAACGGTGTTAGAAACTTCACCATAGCTAAATAAAATCAAATGCGTTCATATTTTATTTGAAATAACGATCGTCCCGAATATATTATATACCGTACACTAAGTGTATTAGTTTAGGAAACTCGCTTAGTACGTACTATATATATAATTTGTCGTTTTGGCGAATTTGCATTTCTCGCACTGTTGTTGTATTCTGTAACGATTAACGACAACGAATTTTCCAATATATCGACACGGTAAATATATGCCCAAACTTTAAATCAATTTTTCCGCACGAAAAACATTGATAATGCCATTTATTGAAACTACATAGTATGTTCAAATGTAATAATTTAAGTCTTTTCATAATTTAATAATCATAGTTTATTATTTCTGCAAATCGCGTGGTTTAAGTCGGTCATTACATTTTCGTTCGGATGTCTTAAAGTGCATTTTTATAAACGCAAACTAATAATAGCATATTGAAGAAATATCAATTTCAAATATCGTTTTCGAATTCTTCGTAATAAACTGTACACATCCAATTGTCCAAACAGTTAAAAAAAAACCATTCAACATATTTTTAGTACCTATTTAGCTTTACGTTATAATTACATTGAAAGCAAATGAACTCGTTCTTAATACAGATTATTTTTTGGATTTACCCACTTCAATATATTGAAATATCGCTGCAAACTTATTTTCGGTAAAGAAATAACTAATTTCAATGAATTTAATATTTATTTTCCATCTGGATATCTATAAACTAAATTAATTCCAAAATTTGAATACAGAATAATAATGCTAATGGAATATAACAATAGCTAACTTTTTCTTATAAAACATTTATTTGTAACACATGATTTTAAAAGTGTACTAATCAATAACACATTGTTATTTTAAACTTATGACAGGAAAACGTTGCTGCAGATATAAAAAATATGTCAATCTTCATATACTTTATATTTTGAAACGATAAAAGTGATAAGTTTATTAGAATTTCATTTTCTTTTTATAGTTTCAAGAAATGACTAATTTCTACGACGTCATATATTTATCGGGTTTGAAAACTTTTATAATAATTTTCGAAGTACATAAAAAGTCATTGATTGTGTCATTTAATAGTGAGAGGTTGATGTTTTTAATTTTTCCTAGTTAAAATTCTTAAAAATAATTTATTTTTCCGTATATTTGCTGTTTCGATTAAAACAATTATAAAATGCTAAATTTGTATTTCGACATTTAAAATTGCACTTTAAAACAATATACAAGTATTATAATTAAAAAATAAATTTCAATTTTAATTTTCTTTTATATAATTGTGAAAAGTACTACTAACAAAACTCGACACATTATTCTTTTAAAAATGTGATAATAATTACTAATACTATATACTATATACTCGTAATATCACAAAACAGTTTGTAAATTTAAACAGATAACGGAGTTTACGGGTGACTCTACATTTGCAGTAATAACTAATAACAATTGTCCCAAACGTGCATACCTGAACTCTCTTTTTAATTTATCTAATATTCCTTTCGATACTAAACATATTTTCTCTTCCCAACAACCATTTATCATTCTATACATTTTATCCTTTTTTAACCATTTAGGATTTCAAGTTTAACTTTTTTTCGTATTTCCACAACCACGTAATCCCTATAATAATTGTCGAGGCCAATTGTCTATTCAAAGCTTAACAAAAAACTTATAACAATAATCTCTTACTAATGATAATCTATTAATCTCTTGAATTTATATAATTATCATTATATTCTTTCGGCTTTCCATTTATTTTGTCAAATTTTAATTTGTTTTGGATGAAATTTCATATTGTCGTTAGTCAAGCTCGTCCTTATAATGGGCATGCATATAGCAAAAGCGTAAATACAGTTTTTTTTTTATCGTTTTTAATTGATATTTTTTTTACGGATTGAAAAATTGATTTATGTGTTTTGAAAAATATTTTAATTTTAGCACAGATCACTATAGATCAAGTGTATAAATAATCGAAACTCGACAACTAGCAGATTGAATGTGGTTCCTAGAGAAAAATTCCCACGTACAGAACGAACCATGAATTTGGCCGATTTTAAAAACGTAATAACTCGCACAAATGTTAGTCAGATTTAATATGTTTTATATATTAAATTTACTTAAATTTCTAATAAAAATTTGAGACATTCATTAGAAACCGGCATAGTTCACGGAACACCCTATATCATGTTGTTTACGGAATTTTAATCGCACTGCGTCTAAATGTAAAAATAATATTAAATTTAAATGACGACGAGTATATTAAACTATTTAACCAACGTAAAAATAATTGTACACACGTACAGATAACTCAAACTCAGGTCGACAGAATTTACATTTAAGGTGCTTAAAGTCCGTGTGGTTGAAAAATAAATTTATATGCGTTCGGAATGTGTGTACCGCAAAAATGTATGAGACAACGCAGCAGTAATATTCTATCCGTCTGCGTCACGCATTGGTAATGTCGTAGCTAGTTTGTGCAATCGTTCTTTTTATGAAAAGTCGACCATTTCATGAAATCGAAATAGACTTTTACAGTTTGTGAAATAACAAAATTTGTTGTTAAATGCGACATTTGACCATACGCATCATGTAATATGATATGTAGGATTTTTTCAAACGAAATTAATTAAAAATTATTAAATTCACATATTTTATTATCTACCACATCTAAATTATTAAACAAACAATAATAATATTATAATCGCTATTTTTTTCAGTTTATGAGTCATGTGCGTTTTTAATACTGAAATTATTGAAATTTATTATAAGTTTTTCCATTAAATTATTACAATCTAAACGTTATAGGTATACTCGTTTTTTTTTTAATTACATGCTTTTTATTACAATCTACACCACGTATAATCAATACACGACAATAACCTAATTATTTTCAATCTTAAATAAATAGGAATTTCGTTTAATATAATATCTGTATGGTAAATTGTAAAATGTAAAACTTTGTAATAATTTTTAATAACTAAATGTGTTTTATTTATTAATTTTTGTTGTTTGTATTTTATTAAAATAATAATTTTATTATTGTCTATTTGATGAATTTGCGTAATGATTAGACTTTCTGAAAACCAATATAAATATAATATTATACAAAGTAGATGGCCACATTGTGAAAAAAAATAAAACGATTTCAAATATTAGTGACTATTTCATACACAAATATCCGTTTATTGAAATTTTTTCTTGTTTCACTACGTGTAAAAAATCGATTTCCCTCTTATGAAATGGTCAGCTATGAAAGAACGGTTTCATTTAGTGTCTACGACATATATATTTCATACATTTATGTAATTATTTTTGTTTGTGATAATTAATACAATTTCGAACATACATACACCTACATTTAAAGAGATGGAGATATTATGTATTTTTCAATAAAATTATAGTTAAATAATATTTTTATTTTATTAAATTTGTTTATATTATTTTTATTTATTCAACATTTTTTTTTTAGTTTTTAGGCCAAAATTTCTTTTTTTAGAGCATAAAATCCATACTCTAATAATTGCCATTTCCGTGGTTTTCAAATACACAATATTGTAATAAATAATAACATTATTATAACCAAGCTTACCTCTAGTTTGGTCATTTTGTAGCTCAACTGGACCAATCGTTTGGTACCTAGCAAATTCATGGCAACCGAAAGTTTAAGCGCCTCATCAAACTTCACGGTGGCTGCCGAATGGAATACAATGGACACGTTATCGATTAACGTTTTCTGATCAAATGCGCTGATGCCCAGTTCGCTTTGGGTGACATCCCCATTAATCGGCACTAATTTTTTGAGGGACTCTGGTTGATTTTTCCTAACCCAATCAAATATCTATAAAATAAAAAAAATATATATATATTTCATAGCCGTACTAACGTAACTATATATATTATTATGCACTATAATTTTTTTTTTTTACTGCATACGAAAATTCACACTATTTGTTATAGTTTTGAAATTCGAAATATTCTAAATACATACAGGCGTTGAAAACGTAAAAATGTGATTACGCTGATAAATGTATAAAGAATGTTTAATTTTATTAAAATTTCAATTAAATTATTATCATTGACTCGTCGAGGTATTTCTACGATAACTATACATGAACAGATAGGTTTTTGGAATTTCAATGCAAATATATTCATATATATATATATATATATGTACGGTGGCCGTAACCAAGCGAAAGATATCTGATATATTTCATCCGGTTCACATACGAGTAAAAAATAAAAAATAAAATAAAATAAAACACCGGGTACGTTTTATTTTGATGAAATTTACTTAATCGGGAGGTGCCATTGTGCTATCATACACTCCCCATAATAATGTTACTATAGAGGTACATGTCAATGTACAAAGTGATTTATTTTCACAACTTTGTAATTCGACAAAATCAAACGTGTGAAAAGAAATACAAAACAAATTATACTTAACAGTCAAACAGATTAAGCATTATTTCGCGATTAATTCACGCACGTTTCGAGCAATAGGTATGTTTAAAGCAAGGGCAGCGCTTTGATTACACGTACGAACTAATGTAATAGCAATAATAATAATAATAATAATAATAATAATAATAATAATAATAATAATAATAATAATAATAATAATAATTATAATTATAATAATTATAAAAAACAACAACAATAAACAATTAACCAACGAGTGCTGCCAAACACTGACGTGTTGTTTTCAAATTTAGCACGCGTTTCGACACTTTTTGAACATGCGTATAATAACAATATACTAAACAAATATGAATATATACGTGTATAAACATAATGTATAACGTACGCGCTCAAGTAAATATCGTTCATTGTCAGTCGATAACAGTACAAACTAAAAACGAATAAACAGTGATGAGATTTTACCGTGGCGTTGAGCAGTTGATCGAGCCTGGACTTGACGTCGTGTCCTTGTTTGGGCCTGATTAATAGGTATATGCACGCGATGTTCGGACACGAGTGCAGCAGTTTCTCCACGAGCACTTTGCCCATGAACCCTGTGGCGCCGGTGATGAGTACGTGACGGCCGCGGAAAAAGTCCGATATCGGACTGGACGTGCTTGCCATGGCGTCGACGTTTTTACGGCTAGAAAACAAACGGAAAAAGAGAAATAGATAATTAAACAACGTCAAATACGGTGCTGTGAAGTATCCAAGTACATTGAATACTTTTTTCAAATACTTTCATCCCAGAGTATCCGACAGAGTAATTTAAATACGATTCGTTGTTATGGGACACGACAACTGACAAGCGGATAACTCTTATTCATTTGTTTTTAGTCATCGTTTGTACGGATATTTTCCGAAAAAAAATTATTTGAGTAACACTCAAAGTTTTAAAAACCTTTACTGGTGTCATTTTATAATGATATTTCTCTCTATAGTCGACGGTCAGTTTAAGACATTTATGTACGACTCATACGAAATCGGAAAAAAATTAATAATTATCAGATATTTGTTATATTCAATAGGTGCCCGACATTGTATTTAGAATATATCATGGAATAATTTAATGTATTTTGAAAAATATTCCAACACTAAAAAATACTCGACGACATTTCGACACGCTTTTTGATGCAGATCAAAAGTAAAATGCGTAATAAAGAAATTGGAAAGTATGCTGTTCAAAAGTGTACATCGATCAAAGTTTTTAAGTTTAATTGATCAGAATTTCTGTTTTACAATATTGTTATATAACGATTCATTGATCAGAGAATTAACGAGTTTCGTGTACAATACGTTTGTTATTATCTAAACTGATCGATTTCTATCGTTTTACACGCGTTTGTAAATATATATATATATATATACATATAAATGTTCTTTTTTAACAATAACTTGGATCAGGTCGGATTTGGAGTGTGTCATGTGTGCAGTACGAATAAAATAAAGATTTCTCGACTAATGACGTATTTGTATAATGATAATAATGTAACGATTATTAGGTAAAAACGACTAGGAATTTTATTTGTTCCTAAAACAAGTGAAAGAATTCCGATTCGATATACATTTATTTTGTATTGTCTGGTTTTGAACTTTAACAATGTTTAACGAATATTTTAAGAGTTTATATATATATATGATTTTTCGAATAATTTGCAGAAAAATCTATAATGTTTTAAATGAAACGAGAGGACTCACGGTAGACCTGAAGTAATTTCATAACCTAATAAACGTGTAAAATCATTTTCGTTATCTTACGAACATTGGTTAAATCATTATTCATTTTGCATTTGGATAACAATGAATAATGTTATTATAATATTTTTAAGAAAGAAAAAAATGTATATGACCACATCATATGTCGATAAAACATTATTGCGGGCGGTCACCATCACCGATAATGTATTTCTTCCCCAAACCGAACGACAATGGCTTAGAATTTTAGACGAAAAATCGTAAAAACAAAAATCGAAATGTATGTTAACCAATACAAATTGGTTAATACTTGACCGGGTGCAATGAACGTACGTAACGTCATAAAATGTTTTCGCGCACGCTCGTAACCGAGTTAAAAGTCAGTTTTTTCCAAACCTGTCGTGCGAACATTCCGCTTGTTCGTGCAATAGTGTGTTTTAAGTGTACAATTGGCGACGATACGCGTGACTACTCGAATACCACTGTAATCATAAACATTATCATACGCCGTTTGCTTGTCACAATAGTACACGGGCGTTAGCGACTTTTCGCCCAGCTCGAACCGAATACCCGACGGGTCGAAAACGCGGTTACGGGCCTACGGGATCCGACCGCGGGATAACCGGCGTTACCGCGTACGCGTGAAGAGCGATCGATAACGTGTATCGGCACGCGGCGTGCGCGTAAAAATCGGAGTAGAAAAAAACTCACGCCCTCTCCGGAGCTGCTGCCGCTGCTGCCGTTGCTTTTGCGGGCTTCGCGTCGGCGACTCGGTAACTCCGCAGACGGCCTCGGGACGGTTTCGCTCGCGCGCCTTCGAACGTCGTTTTTGTCGTTGTTCGCGGACCGGCGCGGTTTTCAACGGGCCCCGTGGGGCGAGACACGACGACGGGCGAAACGCGAGAAAACGGAAAATTCGAACGGGGAGGATGGGGGAAAGGGGGAAAAATCCGCCCGGTTCGCGTGTGCACGCCGATCGACTGCGACAACGATTGCGCGCGTGTCGAATTTAACGGGCGCGCGCGGAAGGAAAAAAATAAAACGGGGGGGGGAAAAAAAAAAAGAGAAAAAAAGTGAGATAGCGGACAGAAAGAACGCGCACGACACGACGCGAGATCGGACGAAACTGACGCAACGGCGTCGTTTAAAGTAGCGGCGGTGGCGACGGCGACGGCGGCGGCGACGGCGACGGCGGCGGCGACGGCGGCGGCGGCGGCGGCGACGACACTCGACGGGAGCGATGCGCGCGCGTCGTCGTCGTCGGTAACGATAACGCTCGGCGGCGGTTACGCGCAACGTACGCGAGCGGCCGGTCGTCGTCAGCCACGGCGGCGGCGGCTGTGGCCACGCTGTCTGTTTCGCGGCGCTCGCGACCCCGTCCCGTCCGCGGCGGCGGCGGCGGCAACGGTATAATTCGATAAAGGGGCGGGCGCGCGACGACCGGGCCGGGGTACGGAAAACCGTTCGAGGGTATCCGTCGCTTACCCGTCACCGCTTCACCACCCCCGCCCCACCTACACGCGTTACACACGCTGCACGGCCGCGTGTCGATAAATCTGTAGGCCGGCAGAACGAAAAAGCGTACGCCGTTAGTTTCCACTCGCGTTCGTCTCGCGCCCGTTTTTGTCGTCGTTTATCTTCATTTGTTTTTCGTCGTCAATTTCAACAAATGACTTACCGAATATGACCGTTGTATTCAATATTTCATGCGCAATATCTCAAGTGCTTTTAAATATGTTAACAAAATTATTAATACCGTGTCGACGGAGAATCCAGACTGCGCCTGTTGTTATCAGCTGACGAATAGTATTTTGCGTGTGACGCGTTGACGTTTCAAAAGTATTATTTTTAAGAAAAGATGAAAATCTACGTTCGCACTACAGTTCATCGATTGTTCCGAACAACGAAGTGTTTTCGTTTTATCATTTTGTGTACACTCTTAGGGATCGTAAAAAAGGTCAACAATTTTCACGCGTGGACGTTTTAAAAGGTTTTGGAATCAAGAAATACCACAATATAGTTTATTAGTGACGTGTATGAAATACTCTAATAAATTCAGTAAAAAATTTCAATTATTTAAAAAAAAAAAATGATTAAACGATGCATTTGAATTGAACGAAAATTAAACGGTTGCGACTCGCGGCCACCGTTCGGTTATAACATGAAATCTCACTTTCGACGTGATATTAATTCTAAATAAATATTTGAACTCGTCGTAAATTCTACTTTAAACGGACTTTCAACTTTTTTCATTTTTTTTTTTTATCTTAAAATTTTCACAAGCTCGTTGACATCGACAATTTTTACATTTTAAATCTGTTTGATTATTTTCGAAGTGATGAATGGGGAGCAGGGAATTAAAAATGTACATATGTAGACTACACGACGAATGCAAACCCAGGTCGATCGGTAGAATTAAAAAACGTCCAAGCTTCCAACCCCATTAAACGGTTGGCTGTTAAAGAGTCGACATTATACCGTCATGATTTCGCGCGTCCGGTTTTTGAAATTGTTCTGTTCGCGTCGTTACTGGACATTTTTCCGCGTATTCGTCGCTGTTCTATTTATTCGTAATCGATTATAAACACGCCGCAACACGCAGTCCCGTAAAAAATGAGAAAAAAATCGATTTCGGGATTCTATAACGTGCAAATAAAATAACAAAAAATTACGACTCATTACTTCGCGCGTCTCTGCGCCCGAAACGCAAGCACGGCCACGTGAAAAACCGTCTCACTCGGGCACGACAACCGTTGGAAAAACGTGCGCGTTGAAAAACGATCGCGATTCTCGGGGACGGACGAATAAGTTTTGTTTATTTTTGTCTTCAATGTGCCGTGACGATTCGGCGACCTACGGGTCAGGTGAAGGCGACATCACGGAGGCCGATTCGCGTTTACGTAACATGAAATAATGTTACGCGTGTGTAGCTTAGTACGCCCGTGTACTCGTGTGTGTCGCGGTACGGTCGCGCGCGGGTTTTGTCGGAGCTTGTTCGCTGGCGGCTACGGATCGTCCGGGATGAAAGGGTTGTCGTGTTGGACGAGGGCGGACGGCGGAGGTGGGTCCGAAAGTAAACGGAAAAACTTTTCACAGTGGTTCGCAAAATCAACCCTTACCGTCGGTGCCCGGTACCCCCTCGCCCGCCGTACGACGCTTTGCCGATCGACTTTTGCTATCCGCGAAAACGGCGTTTTAAAACCCCGTCGTCCGCTCAAACATACTTTCTTCTCTCGTCGATTTCGTAAACAAATATACTGAACGCGTGAGCGGGTGTGTTGAAAACGCGTTGCGCGTACACAAACCGTGTTTGGCTACGTGTCATCCGTCCCGGTTTGGTCGCAGAACACGATTCGAAGGATACCAATCATCTTGAATTTTATCGTGATGTGAATATGAACCGACATGTACCAAAATCGATATCACCGGATAATTTGTCGGACAGAGAATTGAACCGACCAAGTGTAAATGTATATAAATCGTCTGTCCTAACCTAGCGGAATCAAAATCGAATAGTCCGCTGAACGATTTCAACGTTTTAAATACATTTTTCAAGAAAACCCCGTCGAACTATATGGGGCGTCAAACACTACCGAAGAAAAATGGTCGTTCATTTGTCGAATTGTTCAAAGAAAAACACACATCGACTGTGTTCCGTATTATAAAAATTAATGACATTTTCATCGGCTTGATCTAACGCTGCAGTAAACAGAATCTTTTCAATGATGAATAGTAGCTGTACAAAATTCAAGAAATACATTAGGTTTCGACACTGTCGATGAAATCGTTACGTACTCGAGGAAATACGTATTATATAATAATTTTTTGTCATATTTTTTATTTTATTTTTTTTAGCATGTGTCCAAGTTTTTCATTTTTATAAATGTCAACTCTAGCTGCTCGTGTAGGTACCTACGTCGCATATCAGACGATTACCGTCGTGGCACGTAATGCCGGCGATTGAAAATGTTTTCATTCGAAAATATCGTCGTGTCCCCTTCCATGTGGACACGCGATGCTCGTTTTGTTGATTTCGTTAATTTAACACAGTGAATTCGCCGACTTTTGTGCATAGGTTTTTGTTTATATGTGTATACCGAAAAATTATTATTATTATTATTATTGTTATTTGCTGTAGAACGCCGAAAACGTTTGAAGAAAAGATTTCCAAAAAATTAACGCAAAAACGATTGGCGACAGTTTTAGAACGATGCCGAAAAAGTGTTAACAGAAACACGGAAATGTTCGTAAAAATTAAATGGTCGATTGAAAAAATATGTCTAAAAACCAATATTTGAAATACGTATTGTAAAAAATGAATAAAATAAGTGACCGTAAAAAAATTATTTCCCAGAATGTGGAGACCAGAAGGTTTTGTTCACCACACACACTTTGTATACAGAAAAAAAACCATTACCTATACGCTATTCATCTAGATAGATATAAATTTGATCTTGGATAACAGTTTGACAGTTTTTTTTTTTTTTACAGATATTGCACAACACTGTTCACACAGAATAAAATCGATTCTGTTCGAGATACGATGTCGCGAAAAGTTACAAAATGAATTGCGAAACACATTGACACGATAATCGGGTGGATATCACGTGCGTTACACGGAAAATTCGACGATTTTTCAATTGTCGATTATCGCCGTCGCACGCGCAATAATGTGCTTATCATAAACGTTAGTGTTCGTTATAAATACCATTTGACGGCGTTCGAAATGTTCAAATATGCGTACGATATGGTGCGTCTGACGTTTACTATAATTCGTCCGTCGGTATGCGCGTGTGTGTGTGTGTGTGTGTGTACGGACTTGCGTTGTCCCGATCGAAAACATTCTAAGCGGAGACCCGATTTCGAAATCGATTCGTACGACATTACGTTTGTAAAGAATTTGACGCGATTCGCCGGTGGCGCGGTGTCCGCCAAAAAACTAGTGATTTATTTGTTAACGATGTCGACGCTGCATTCGGCTGTAC
Organism: Schlechtendalia chinensis; assembly: GCA_019022885.1. Classification (NCBI taxonomy): domain Eukaryota; kingdom Metazoa; phylum Arthropoda; class Insecta; order Hemiptera; family Aphididae; genus Schlechtendalia; species Schlechtendalia chinensis. The sequence continues at coordinate 5,982,944 of CM032345.1, read as the reverse complement.
GAAAATACTCGTTTTATAACACATCTACGCTTTGTAATTGTAAACGAGATGCTTAGGGGCGGACTGGGATGGGTCCAGCCTATTATTCTGAGTTCATAATTCATCGTCACTCGTTGTTAATTTGCGTCCACATCCCGTACAAAGTTAAATGGGATAAATGTTGCAAATATGAAAATTATCAATAAAATTCGGTATTATTTTATTGTAGTAACTTTCGATGACCTGTGTGTTATTCGAGTCGCTAAATATAAAACTACTGAATAAAACACAATATACCTACATACATTTTGAATTTACTGAAGTTCAATAAACAAACACGATTCCGTTGAATGCTCGTTTACGTGAACGCGTAATCGTATTTATTGATCATAAATACGCGTCGTACAGTTTTGGAAGACGACTGTGACAGTCTCGTCATCCGTCACATTGACTGTTCATTCGTAAACAATGATATAAAATATTGACTGTTTGACATATACCTAATGACATCGATTGAAGTAAGTTTACGTGATACTAAATCACCGTCAAAACTCGGATTTTCCTGTCAACGAGCGCGCAAATATGAAAGACATGACTATTTTATTATTGTTTATCTTTGAAATGGCATACTATTATAATACAATACCGAATATTTAGTAAAACGTGGTGGTCACTGTTGACGAATTGTGTATCTAAATGTGTGTTATAAACACTAGTATTAGTTTTTACAAATATTCGTGTAGTGCAAATCACATAGTTCGCCAGATATTCTTCATAGACATAATTGATCGTATCAATATGGTAACGGTAAAATTAATCGCGTATAATTATTAGTCGCTAGAAGTATTCGTCGTTAGACTTACGTCCAATATACGTTTTGTATATGTTAGTTTAAAACATTCAAACCAGATTGGATATATCAATAACGTAAATAGTAGGTACGCGTAATCTACTCGTAGGTAGGTACTGTTACCTGTAAACGATACGTTATTTTGTCTTTAAAGTATAAATCTTCAATCGTCAAATATTTAGTAACGTGTGTCACATCTTGACCAATTGACGTACATTCCTCTTTAAAAACGTATTATTTTTTATTACTATATATTATATGTACAAACTTTAAATACGATTCTGTAGTTTATTTAAAACATTTATTTGGAGTTATTTCATAAAAAAATACTCACAAAAAAATGCACTTGAATTACGTTAAATTGCTTATTATTGCATCGTATTCTCTCACCATTCGATTTAAATTACAGTAATGTAATGTGCTATATTCGTATTGATGTTTTCTTTACATGTTTTAGAATCTCAAGCAACTTGTATAGCAACTATGTATTTTAAATGTTTATGTTTTTTATATTTATATATATATAACTATGTATAGAGTATAACTGATATTATTAAGAACGTTGTATAAAATATTCAAGTACAATTATTTAAATATTTATATTCTCAAGTAGTCAATAAATTATATTGAATGCTTTTTGAAATTCTTTTGAAGCAATATAAAAATTATCACTCTACGTAAAACGATAGTCAACTGGTAAAAACATATCATCACGTTAGTCCAATATAATGTACTCTTCAGATATTACACGGGTAATAAAAATTAGTGTTAATAAATATTTCAAATTTTCTCTTTTCTGAATACTAATATAATTTACTCTCGGTACAGTTAACGGAAGCTATTGATATCGTATTATGTTAGTGGTAAAATAAAATATTTTTGTAATAAATGGCAAATTTTGTTTTGGTATTTGAAATATATTTTTTTTAATATTAAAGTAATACACAAATATCTTCTTTTTTTTAAATTTGTATCGAATAATATTTTAAATATATATATTTTTTTAAATTATTCAAATTTTATTTCAAACACTAAGAAAAAGTATTTTTTACAACAGTGATTATTATTATATTACTTTTAAGTTTTGTTGTTGTTAAAAACTTTAGGATTTATTCGATTTTTTTTTTTTATTAAACGACAGTAGTAGTTAAGTATAGGTACCTATATTTATAGTAATGAATAACAAGAACAAAATAAAATTAAACGAGTATTAAAAAAATAATTTTTTTTTTTTACTTTTAAGTTATGCGAAGTTATTTATTCAAAACTTATATTTGACCGATTTAAGATTGTTATTAAAATAAACAAAATGAGAACGGTTTTAACAAATTAAAAGTTGTTTGAAATTCCGATCAAATCGAGTCGCAAAAAATCTTATTATAGATTTACAACTATGTGCTTTTCTTTTACCCTATGTCGCTGTACACATATTTATAGATAGAAGAAATGTTCAAAGAGTTGTATACAAGCTCTCGAAACCATTGAAAATGTCCTCAATAGTTTTACTTCTAAAAAGTTTTTGATTTTACAATAATTATAGTTTTTAATAACGTCGCTACGTGTAAAGATCGGAGCACTCCTTCAAAATAAATGAATAAAATCAAAAAAAAAAATTTTGCGGAAAAAATTCAACAAAATTACACATTTTCGTTCTGAAACTAAAATTGTTCGACGATGTGGTACACTCTATCGCTAAAACTTATGCAAATGTTATATTGTTTGTTCTATTGTAATAGTTTCATATTTGTACAAAATATTTATTTTAGTGACTAATAATCGTGATAGTTTTGTATATTTATTCATTTTTTTGCCGTATTGAAATGTTTACACAGTGTTGTGACTTTACGATCGTTTTTTTTTTTTTTTTTTTTTATTCATTTTTCGTACATTGCCTTATCTACTTTTTTGAGCGATTATTAAAATAAAACGATGAATTCACACACAAAGTCTCTAAACCATTCGATAATGATTTCGAGTAAATCACATGATTATACTAATGTGGATGTATTCAAAATGCGCGTCGCGAGTGTTGATCGATTGGAGCCGCAGCACGGAAGAGGAAAAAAGTTAACATAGTGACGACGGCGATTAATGGCGTTACGTGTTCGTATTGTACACGTTATCATTTATCTTTTTTTATTTTCATGTACGTCATTTGGGATCCGCCAAATTGTTGCGAACAGACGCAGGATCCGCGGGACGAAAGAGTTTGAACACCTCCGGATTAATGTGATTAGATAAATTATTGAAAATAATTTTTATTAACACGTACCCGTAAGATGATATCGTCATTAACCGTGTCGTTATATTATTCCAAACACGTTCTCATCAATCGATGATCCTAATAATTCGTAACGGTATACTGCAAAATTTGATATTCAAAAAGGTGACTCGGGCGAAATAATAACAATAAAAATAAAAAAAAATAAAAAATGAAAAAAAAAAACGGTTAGGAAATACAATTACACTACACAAAGGGTCTTCTCCATTGTTTCGGGTCATAGAATATCGCTACCCTGTAAATGGGTCAATTTATTTTTATTCTTCATTTATCACGTACATGCACGTATAAGCTTATGATGAAGCCACATAGGTATTAAGTTACCGTTCTCAAGTGTATTTTATTTTATTTTTTATTTTTTCCATATTATATTACACAGAAACGAACGGGTAATGTAATTTCACAAAAAATAAAACATAAATAACCCGGAAGCATTAAAATTATAACTTAAACAGTGTTTAAACACGTTTACTCAACCGTGGGTGCTCTAAGTATTTACTATTAAAATGTCTTGATTTACAAAACCTTAACAGTTTCAAATGCCCTACGCGCATCGATAATCGAGACGTTGTCGGATATACGCGTAACATGTACATTTAACGAATAAACGGTTAAAATTAAGGTAATTAATTTTAACAATCATTACAAAAATGTTTGATTCACATCGACAAAGCAAAATTCATGAAGGCCAACGGTAGTCCATCAAAACGTTGGCATACGACTTTGACGGCACACACCGACTTAACCTTAAAAATATTGTATCCCTTTAAAACTTAACACAGACAACGGACTGGAAATCAAGTATAGGAAAACAGTAACGTTTAATTTTAAATTTCACTTACATTCGATTAAATGTACTTGAAGGGTATAAAATATAAATTAATATCAATAAATATTACTTGACTTAACAAGCGGCAACTTATTTACGTACAAGACACAGTTTAACGTTTCATATATGATATGTATTTTTATGATAAATAAAAAATGTTCAAAGGATTTAATAAAAATGATTATATTGCAACCACGGTGAATGGATGGGTCTCATTTTCACAAAGTTCCAAGTGTTTGACTAGGTTGTTTTTGCTAAAAATTAGCTGAAATTCGTTACACCTGTAATCATGATAATATATAATAATGCAAAAGCGTATATTGTGTAATCTATCGGTTCCCAATTAACTAGGGGAAATTTCGTTTATAATATTTACGGTTATTATACCTGTGAAGACTTTATGCCGCATAATTACTATATACGGATTATAATTTTAAAAACATATATATTGATTATTATCCGGAAAGCCGATGGTATTTCGGGTCAGTGACTTCTGAATTTATGTTACCTACGCTCGTAATAAAAATACGGGCGTACCTTGTATATATTCAAATTATTAGAACACGTTTTAGCCGGTTTCGGCCGTCTCGTCGAATTTAACATACAATTTGAATCGATAACGAATACTTTCTTGCTGATATGGTGTACCCCTTTTTTTTCTACCTAGTTTCTCCACATTTTGGCGGCTTTTTTGAAATACGTATTACATTTAAAGTTAACCCGAACGCGTGTGACACAGCGTATATTACTTACAGTAAGATATACGTAGGAATTATATATATATACTCGGAAAAAACTTTAATCGAAAAAAAAATCCTTTGCATCAGTCTGCGTTCTGGGGTAAATAAAATCCAAAAGTGAGACACAATTTATTAACAACTATTCCTTTATAATCATACATAGTTGTTTACAACGATAACGAAATATTCGCTATTACATAAATGGTAAACGCAGAGTATTGTAACAATACGACATGTAAGAATATATTTAAGTATTACGTGTGACAAACGATATTATTAAGTATAACATTTTTCAAAATTTCACTCCGACGCGGGCATTTTCCCATTGTGAGTCTTCGGATGTGCGTCGTCCGATTCTCGGCCACCACAAAACATTTCTTTCGTCAACACGTCTTTTGTCAAAGTACAACGTGACGTAATTTTCAATCGCGGATGCTGCAATGACATTATTATTGTACTCTTGTAACACTGACAAATATCTTATGAAAACACGGACGGGTATCGTACCACGTGATCGAATAGAAAACGTCTTACGAACGACGAATACGGCTGCATTTCTTCGCTGTGCGTTCTCGTGTGTGCCGTCAAATCGTCTCTCGTGGTCAATGATTCCTATACGAACGTCACACGAATGCGGTTTGTTCCCGGCATGCGTCACCTAAGCGGATTGCAAGCAGTTACGACTCTTGAACCACTTTATACAAACGTTACAGGAAAACGGATTTCCTTTACTGTGCGTCCTCATGTGTGCCGTCAAACTGCTAATCGGCACAAAATATTTCGTACGAACATAGCACGAATACGGGTTTTCACCGACATTCGTCGTCATGTGGTATCGCAAGTCGTCATGGCTCTTGAACGACATCGCACAAACGTCACACGAATACGGTTCGTCCCCGGCATGCTTTCTTAAGTGGTATTTCAAGCCGTTATAACTCTTGAACGACTTCGCACAAACGGTACACGAATGCGGCTTTTCTACACTGTGCGTCTTCATGTGTGTCGTCAAATTGCTTCTCATGAAAAATGATTTCATGCACACGTCACATGAATACGGCCTTTCTCCGTTGTGCGCTCTCGTGTGGTATTGCAAGCCGAAGTTACTCTTCAACGACTTCATACAAATGGCACATGAATACGACTTTTCTTTAGCGTGCGTCCTCGTGCGTGCCGTCAAACGGCCGTTCGGGGTAAGCGATTTCGTACAAACGTCACACGAACACGGTTTGTCCTCGGCATGCTTTCTTAAGTGATATTGCAAGCCGAAGTTACTCTTCAACAACTTCATACAAATGGCACATGAATACGACTTTTCTCTAGCGTGCGTCCTCGTGCGTGCCGTCAAACGGCCGTTCGAGGTAAGCGATTTCGTACAAACGTCATACGAACACGGTTTGTCCCCGGCATGCTTTCTTAAGTGGTATTTCAAGCCGGAATAACTCTTGAACGACTTCGGACAAACGGTTACACGAATGCGGCTTTTCTACACTGTGCGTCTTCATGTGTGTCGTCAAATTGCTTCTCATGAAAAATGATTTCATGCACACGTCACATGAATACAGCCTTTCCCCGGCATGCTTTCTTAAGTGGTATTTCAATCCGGAATAACTCTTGAACGACTTCGGACAAACGGTACACGAATGCGGCTTTTCTACACTGTGCGTCTTCATGTGTGTCGTCAAATTGCTTCTCATGAAAAATGATTTCATGCACACGTCACATGAATACGGCCTTTCTCCGGCATGCTTTCTTAAGTGATATTTCAAGCCGAAGTTACTCTTCAACGACTTCATACAAATGGTACATGAATACGACTTTTTTCTAGCGTGCGTCCTCGTGCGTGCCGTCAAACGGCCGTTCGGGGTAAGCGATTTCGTACAAACGTCACACGAACACGGTTTGTCCTCGGCATGCTTTCTTAAGTGATATTGCAAGCCGAAGTTACTCTTCAACAACTTCATACAAATGGCACATGAATACGACTTTTCTCTAGCGTGTGTTCCCTCGTCGTCTGCCATTTTGAATCTTCGATACGACGTTTCCGGAGTTCACGTTGAGCGAATGCTTATATATATATATATATTATCGTAACGTTCAATCCGCTGTTATCGTGTCTGTATTCGACAGCAACTTTCCGTTCACGGGTCCGTAAATGTTTCCTTCGTACACCGTTTCAACATTACTATATACACAACAATCGTGGAATGGGTTTCATTGTTTATTTCATCATAGTTACATCAACCTATACGCACATTGATATAACGAAAATATAATATAACGTTGTTTCACATTATGTTTTGGTGGCTTTTTTCCATTCCATCTTACACCCTCCGTCACCCCCCGATATGTCTTTAACATTTCACACATTTTCAAATTAAAATTATACGGTTTACGTTATGAGAACATTATTATTTACGTACCGAGTTGAGTATCAGAATCGAAATACAGTTAGACAATTCATTTCACGTTTGTAATACGTCATAGTTAAAAGTGATAACTCGCGGCAAAAAGTAAATACGAGCTTTATACGGGTCAGGAGTGTAAAACATTATGTTAGTTATAAAATATTATTTTTTATTATAAAATTTATTTTTCAAAATATTACGCGCGCGTGGAACACCGAAAACACATCGCGCAATTCCGATACTTGAAGGATTTTGGAACCGACTGAACCGTGTGTATACGTGCGAATGTACCAAAACTGTATATCTGTATATGACTTATTGCAGCTCAATTTAATGATAACAGTCGGTGTATATTAACCAAAATCTAAATAAATACACGCACACACAAATAGGTAACGACATAAGTATCCGATATAGTTAACCGATTGGCAATTTGAGCCGTAAATATTATAGCTTGCATAAATGCTAATAAAAATAAGGGACGAGGATATATTCGAGCTAATGTATATATATAAAAAGCATTAGATGATTGCTTTAGAAATACAAAACTTAACGGTCATATTTTACGAGAGGGTACGAAGGCGACGGACTACGAACGGCAATTAGCAAGGCCATGCCTTCCTCAATAATAATTCACGAAAAACAAAACGGATAAAACTAAATATTATAAAATTGTCAAAAATAAGTAATTAAATGTTTGCGTGTTCGTGTGTGTGTTTATGAGTGCAGTTGATCGCCATACGCGTTTATCGTGCTGAAGCGACCAGTTTAAAAACGATTATTTCAAAACAATGATAATGATTGTGTAACATGGAAATATCTAATCGTATTTTTCTTCGAGTAATGTGTAATTTTAAAGATAGGAACCGACTCGTATATTCGTTATTCGGAGAAGGCCGCCTGAACATGTGTGTCAGAGGTATGCTATGGTAATATTTAAAACAATTATCACATTCTGTAAAAATGATTCAAACTGAAATATGATATTTGGAATAAATTATTATTATTATTATTCATTTTTTTTTATAAATTTCTAAAATTTATTAAGGAATTTCATGCGTACGCGATTTGTTTCAAATTACAATGTACTTTTGAAATTCCCAACACTAAACATATACTGCATACCTAACAGAACTATAAATACGTATCTAGTACTAATTAACATGTCTTTATTTTAGTTACAAGATTACGTAATATTATTCGCAAAACAATATTAAAATTACAGCGTGGACATTACATCGAAACTCGAGGAATTTGTCATTGTCACGATAAACTTAGCAAACATTTAGTACGGTTTTTATTTATTTTTTTTTTTCTTTTGTAATTTTTACAATTTTGTCGAAAATTTAATAAAAAAACGCCTCTAGTATACAAATGTTTTCCCGTGTCGTACATTGTCGTACAATTTGATAAAATACAAATTCTCGATATTTCCCAGTGTCGTTTTATACAATTCGTCGTCAATGCATACAGTCGACACCAAATGAATATTATATTATGGTCTTGCGGGTCTTATTCGACGCGATTTCACCATCGCTTATTATTTATGACGTTTTAACGAATCCGTTCATCTACAGGCCATTTATTAGTTATTATGATTCAATTTCAAATCATGCCCATACAGTCACGAAATTTATCATAAAAATAATCTGAATAAGACTAATTCGATATCTATACTTAATCAACAAGTCAAACTTTACAATATATAAATAAATGCAAAAATAAAATATAAAATGTACATAAAAAATCCATGAAACAATAGTATCATAACTTTTATTATTATTATTATTATTATTATAAAATATCAAACACGTTTTTTTTTGCGAGGAAAAACTACGCCACCGATTATAAATACCTAATAACTGAACTATGTATTCTCATCTCGTAGCTTCAATCGGTTGTTACCATTCTTGTCATGATTCATATTGCTCAAAACGTATTTCTGAAAATAAACCTCACATCGTTGTTAAACCAACAGTTTTCTCGAACATAAAATAAATATAACATTAATGGTTTAGAACGGGCGTATTCGAGTAATGTAAAATATCAAAAAGGTATTCTAAAGATATTTGAATTCTTCACGTTTTTCTGGCATGTCGAAAAATTGCTTTTTTCTATATTTACTTTTGACATCCGAATAACCGAATGGTAAATGTTTCATTTAAATATATATATATATTTCTAAGTCGTTATTTATATTAAAAGTAAGATTGTTTTCTAAAACATATTTGACAAAACTTGAATTTGGATTAGTTTTAAAAAGATTTATTCCAGGCATGTGTTCTTTGTATCGGGTTTTAAAATTTCATATTAATTTAACTAGTATAAAAAATCAATTACAACCGCATTCACTTCAATACAGTTGTAAAACATTTAGAATATTGCAGTAGAGTAATTATCATATTCATTTCTAATAACGGTCAATTGCTAGTGCAACACTTGTTGACGGAAATTTGACAACACCACAATGCTCCGTACCGTCGTCCGTCTATGCACGTAGACACAATTACTTGTTCCGTTGAAAACTGAAAGTGCTTTTACCACACTAATTAAACGCACGTGCTACGGAACACGAACAGTAAAGACGTTGTTTGTTCCATTACAGATTCAATTACCGGTTTTAATTTAATTTCTTCTCGATTTCAAGTATTAGTTGTCATTGATCGAGATGTCCGTTGAAACTTGACTTATCAATGTTTGTTTTAAGTATTTGGACATCGACCAATATCGATTTCGATTATTCGTTATCTCGATATTTAACCATTTTCGCGTGGTATTTATGTAAAATCGATTTCTTTTTTTATCGAATAAAAACGTCTAGTTAGAAAAATTCGATTGAATATCCCGTAACCAATGGAGGATTTCGCTGTCATTTAGTCGGCAAATTTCGACGTCGACCCCGTGATGATTTCTGACGTAATAATCGTAAAGACCGATTTTTCTAAACATTACTCTGTTCAAATCAATCCGCTTTCAAAGATCTATATTTTATAAATCGTAGAATGTAAAAATAATTGAAATTGCCTGTAATGTTGTGTCGAAAAACGTATTTGAAAACAATAGTTTAGCGCGTTTGCAAAGTTTCGAGCAAAAACACTTTTTCCACGAAAAGCACATGGCCGGATCGAAATTCGTATTTAAAAAGAAAAAAAACCGTTGAATGATCGTTGACTTGCATAGAAAAACATAATTTCGACAACTTTATAAAGTAAAATACAGCACACGAGATAATAATAAAACGTACAGATATTTTAGCAGAGAAAAAAATATATTTATAGAGTGGGTCGCGTGACTTTGGAAACGCCCTGTATAATACAAATTACATATTTTTTTTTTTAATATTATTTATACTACGATCGGATTTCAAAGGTGGGGTCGACACCCGTGTCTAATTATTATTATTACGCAGGTCAAAAACTATGTGGCGTTTACAAAAAAAAAAAAATAAATAAATAACAATAATAATAATAATAATAATGAACGTCGTGAGCTAACGGATATTTATCAAATAATAATAATCATATGGTGTTTAGCGTTCAACCGCGCGCGTGTTGAAATATTTCTGGACAAAAAGTGGCGTGTCCGAAATTGTCGATCGAGGAGCTATAGAGAGACGCCTCGTCGTACACTCTCTCGCGTGATTAACATTTACAGTCATTTTCGTAGCGCGAAACGACTATGAACGGACGAACTTTAAGATTATCGTTCCGAGCAGTAACTTCCGTGTGGATCTCGTATCACGTAAGTATACGTGGACATTGGTTGACACGGTCAATTGTGCGAACGTAACTGGTTCGCTGTGCAAATGCCGTACATTCGTCGCTTCGCTAATAATCGTATAACAATAATAAATACAAACGTTTACGTACAACGACGGTGCGTAATCAATTTGGGATGGCGGTAGGAGGAAAACTCTATACCGTGAACGTTTAAAATGCTCATTCGAATAATGCGAGATAGCAAGAGATCCATTCAAAACGTTTTCGAATAACACGCATAATTTTTTGTTTGTTTGTTTTTAATGTGTCGAAAAATTGATGGTTTTTATAAATGACGGCATTTGACATTTCACCTTCGCATAAAGAAGTGGTAAGGGTTCGACACGAAACACACACGCGCGCATTCATAATAAAACCAAAATAAATTGTAACGCCAAACCCAATGGTCAGACGTATTTGGAATGGTAGTCGAGTACTCGTGGTAGCCGATAACGTGACGCGGCTGATACGCGTGTTTTTCTCGTTGCTCGATACAGATAACGGCGGGAGAGGGCTGATCGAACACGCCACCGAACGCCTGTTATCGTATCCGGTTTCAATGGAACAATTGAAAACGAGTACCGTGGAAATCGGTTGGAAACGCGTATTAAGCACGTGCGATTATTATGGAATTCCGATTTGTCCCCGGGTCCGACGACAACGGTATTATTTCCGTATCGCGTTTTGTTCGGTTGGTTATTGTCTTTTGTTAGTTCCGTCCGAAGACAGAAAGGCGTTCGCCTACGCTAGAGAAATATCAGAAAAACCAAAAAAACACAATACAAGTCGGGAGTTGCGACACACGGTAAAACAATTCGTTAGCGATTTGTTCACAGTCGTTCGAAAACGAATCGGACCGTTTGGAAAGCCCGTGGGTTGCGTTGGATCGGAAACTCGTAACGATTATCCCGGGGACCACACGTCTGTGAAGTTGGCCCACCCACTTCAAGGTGTAAACTTCAAACCTACACTAATATTTTGCGAGTTTTTTGCGAGAATTTGCGAGTCCATTTTCAGAATTTGCGAGTCAGTCATTACCGAGTAAAAAACAAAAGTACCGAAGGGTGGGCCAACTTCACGTAGCCCACCCACTTTGTCCTAGAATTTCAAAATTTGTATCAAACGAAAGCTTTTAATTTGCGAGAATTTGCGAGTCCATTTTCAGAATTTGCGAGTAACCCCTTCAACCAGCAAACCCATTTTTCAACCGTGAAGTTAGCCCACCCACTTTGTCCAAGGACTTCGCAATTTGTATCAAACAAAATCTTTTAATTTGCGAGAATTTACGAGTTAGTCATCACCGAGTATAAACAAAAACCCAAATGGTGGGCTAATTTCACGTACCCCATCCACTTTGTCCTAGAATTTCAAAATTTGTATATATGTTAAAAACATTATGTATTCTTAATGAATATGCGTATTTTTAATGTTTAATCTGACTTCCAGTTTAATGAAATATTTATTATTGAATTATTGTATTATTATTATTATTATGATTTTTAAATAAAGTATTTAATAAAAAATTATATCGAAAATAATTGGGTAAACTTAGTCAAATTGGCACTCTGTAATTTAAAAAAATATGTGCATATATTATATATGCACAATTCAAAACATTTTCTTTCTTTTATTACGAACGTAATTTTTATACATTTTTTTATACAACGTTATATTTTGGAAATAATATACTATTATATTATAAGAAGTTATGTAAAACCCACGTGTATTAACGTTTACCATTGATTCCACGTCGACGCCGCCGTCTTCCCGCCATCGGATATCTATTATTAGCCAGGGTTTTTTCGAATATAATAAATTGATCAGCGGTCACGACTAGTGATGGGCACTACCGAATAGTTTTGACAACCGAATATATTCGATAGTTCAGAGAAAACTATCGAATAAATATTCGATAGTTTTTATTCGAATAAAAACTATCGAATATGACATTCGATAGTTTTCATTCGGTTGTGCCCATCGCTAGTTACGACTCGCAAAGAGAATTGTGTTATGCTATGACTTGGGCATTGATGTTGTATGGATAGTATATTATTATATTTTGTTATTTTATTATTTTGTTTAAATTTTTAATTTATACTTTGTCATTTGTGTATATTATATTCATCGTATATGTGTTATATTTGCATTGTTAGTGTACTCAAATCCGAACATTTAAACGAGTTTTACCAATAAATGACTTCAAACCATTGATTTATAATCAATGTTTCAAACAAATAACAAAAAAAGATAATATAAAACATCAAAACAATTTAATAAACATATTTTCATTGAATTTGACATTTTTAATATATCGATAAAAATTCATGAAATACTAAAAACATTAATGAAGAAGTAATTAAAACACATTTTATAAATATTTTTATTTATATATGGTGCTATTTAGATGTTACTTTGGGTTTTTTATTACAGGTTTACATTTGTAGCTACCATTGATTTTGTATCTGGCAATTATTATGTAACCTACATTTACAGAGCTCTTAAAAATATATGGGAGCTTCATAACGATCTGGCTAAAAAATTACTATAGTACAAAATGAAAGTGTTGTATTAAATCCTCATATGCTAATATATGCACAAATATAACACAGTATTAAATTAAAATTATTTTGATATATATTATGAATTAACATATTTTAATTTAGTAATTTGTAACATTTTTTCTTTTAATTGTCTTTATATATATATATATATGTATATTTATAAATACAATTATAATTGAATATGGATAATAATAAAAAAGGAACAATATAAAATATTTTTCAGGATTATAAATATTTGTGGATACTATAATAATGAATTAAACATTTTAAGCATCTTTAACCATTTGTTACAATTAATACATTTTTAAAGTGAAGAAGTAATATTATCTATATTTATTGTATTTTAATAAATAAAAAGAGTTCTTTATATATCAAACAAAGATAGTTTGTTTTTATATTTAAATGTTTAAAAATGTACGTATACTCTTAATATATTAGAATTCTATACTGATATCGATTAATGAGATATGGAAAACCATAACCATTCGTGCATAATTATATATGGGAAAAAAATCTATCTCTAAGAATTAAAAAGTATCAACATGAGAAGATCAACATATTATATATAGCTCGTTACGGATTTATTGAAGAATCCAAATTGATATTTTATAGTTTCATATATATAAATTTGCATACTGCACGAATTATACGGATTGACACAATGAAATGAAAAATGAGGTGTTAAAACAATGGTTCATTCATTTTTTAAATGACATTAAAGAAATTCGATAAATATTGAGGACAATGCGAATTTCTATAGTTACGAATATTTTGGTAGGTTAGCCCACCATTTGAGTTTTCGTTTTTACTCGGTAATAATTTACTCGTAAATTCTTGCAAATTAAAAGCTTTTGTTTGATACAAATTGTGAAGTTCTAGGACAAAGTGGGTGGGCTAACTTCACGGTTGAAAAATGGGTTTGCTGGTTGAAGGGGTTACTCGCAAATTCTGAAAATGGACTCGCAAATTCTCGCAAATTAAAAGCTTTCATTTGATACTAATTGTGAAGTTCTAGGACAAAGTGGGTGGGCCAACTTCACGGTCGAAAAATTGGTTTGCTGAGTGGAGGGGTGACTTGCAAATTCTGAAAATGAACTCGCAAATTCTCGCAAATTAAAAGCTTTCGTTTGATACTAATTTCGAAGTTCTAGGACAAAGTGGGTGGGCCAACTTCACGGTCAAAAAATGGGTTTGCTGGGTGGAGGGGTGACTCGCAAATTCTGAAAATGGACTCGCAAATTCTCGCAAATTAGAAGCTTTCGTTTGATACAAATTTTGAAATTCTAGGACAAAGTGGGTGGGCTACGTGAAGTTGGCCCACCCTTCGGTACTTTTGTTTTTTACTCGGTAATGACTGACTCGCAAATTCTGAAAATGGACTCGCAAATTCTCGCAAAAAACTCGCAAAATATTAGTGTAGGTTTGAAGTTTACACCTTGAAGTCGGTGGGCCAACTTCACATACGTGGGGACCACTTGTCGTCGTCGTCGACAAATCTGTGCGCAATTGACGATTTTGCGGGAAACCCGTAACAAATCGGTGTATTTACGGAACCGTGGACATCTGTAATTTTGTTTTTGAATCGTCCGCACATCGAACGCAGCTGGGCGTTAACGGTTAACGGGATTGTTATTCGATTTCATACTGTAGCGGTTTGCGTTGCGTTGCGATTGATCGGACGAGACCAAGCTCCGACGTTCGAACAGTTCATAAAAACACTAAAAACACGATCGCCGTTGTTCTATCTGGTCTGTGACGGGAGTATTTTCTTTTGTCTCGTTTGTCTAGTTCGCGTACCGATATTTTCAAATAAAACACGAACAAAACATGACGTCGTATACGATGGTGTCGTAGACAAGACGCTATTCGATTCGACCGCGAGAAAACCGATTGAGATCATTTCAATAATCGCTGCTGTTACGTTATTTCGCCCGCTCGGGTTTTGCCCCGCGTTTAAGATTAGGCACATCGACGAATTCGACTATAGTCACTTCGGCGGTAATTCATTCGTGTACGTAGATTAAACGTTAATTAATAAACATTTTAAATGCGAGTATACGAAGTTTCCAAACAAATCTCAACTCGGGAAATCTATAAACATTTTAGTTTTCAAAATCACAAGAGAACAAAAACCGTGCAAACAATGGCATAATTCAAACTCAATTTTAAACTTTTGTTCCCCCACTAGATTTAGTTTTCAGAATATTCTATACGTTGTTCATATCATCCGTCACCCGTTGTCAATGTATACTTTACTTGTGTTGTTTATATCGCGTGTATTCGATTGGGTTTTTTGTAATTTTTTATTACACGCCGCATATTCAGTGCACGTTGTCATACGTTCTATGGTAGTGCAACAAAACGCAAAAAGTATTTAGTCCGACACAACCGTATGATTTTTAATTCGTATTGTTTTACATTTTTTTTTTTGTTCTTATAAGACGTTAACGTAACGTGTCATTGTGCATTTTATTGTCGCTCGCATTTCATATATATATATATAGCATTATTCATTTATCACACAAATGCTATTTTCGCGTTCGATCGATTTAAAACCATTGCAACGTACGTTTAGCAATAGTGTATACTGTTATGTAAATTATGTGCCGCTACACGCGCGTCTTATATTAATAACAGTGATGTTTCTTAACAAATAATTTGTGTACAACGGAACAAAAATCGTGCGTGTTACGAGTACGCGCGGATGAAGTGAAACTTCTTTCGGAGTCATTCGACCGATAGAGTATTAGGTTTGTATTGGAATGAAATAAACAAAAGTTTATATGGAAAGTACTAAATATTCTCCATTCCGCTAAGTAAATGAATACAGAAACCATACGAACGGAGGGCGTTTATCGATAAAATGCTTACCCGGTCACCACTGCTAGATACTTTGAAATGGATTACTTGATTTACCAATCCTAAGTCTGACCAGCCTGAGCGTACGTAGAAATGACATCACGCGCGTGCGCAACTAATCTCAAGCAAACTGGTAAGGACGGTCGAGCGAGTCTACTCGCACGCTATTGACTGCAACTAAAATGAGACAACGACTAATCTCGAGAAAAAGTATCGTGACGCGCATTTTCTTTTTGTAACCTCTATAAAGAAGTTTTACTTCAAAATATTTCGTTTTCGTTTTTTCGTTTCTTCGTCGTGTGTCACCGATAACGTGACTTGTAGAAAGAAAAAAATACAATTAAATAATATATATATATATATTAACACACTTTAAGCGTATGACAAAATTTATCAAAAAGAACAAAAAAAATAATAATTAAAAAACGTAAAATGTCTATATGCTCTCGGGTGATTTAGTTATAAAAATGATATAATTTCGATTGAATTCGAGGACGTAACGGGTTCGTTAAAAACATACCGCCGAAAACACGTCCGAAGACGAAAGAAAAATACACGAATAATAATAATAATAATAATAATAATAGTAATAATAAACCGAGAAGACGTTAACGTGAGACTGTCGTGTCGTTGCGTGTAACACCTACGGTTTTGCACTCCCACAAGTCTTGGCCACTTGCATTTGCTGTTTTTGCAGTTTCAGTTTTAGCGCGTCTCTTCTCTGAAAAAAATCACGTCAAAGCAACATTAGTCGGACGGCGCTCCGACGAATCGGTTCACTTATCGTTACCGCCAATAAGCCGGTGGAGGGGTTTGTAAATGTTTTTAACGGACGGGTATAATATCGCATTTATGTTTGTGGAACACCGGCAAAAGCAAAACAAACAATTTAACACTATCAAATGAAGTTTTAAGTTTCAATAACTGATTTTCAAAAACACCCGCCTAAAAACATATATTTCTGCGCACGTCCGCGCTTTTCCGTGTTCCTTTGAAAATCGTAGTAAAGTGACGCAATTTTTTTTTTTTTTTTTTAAATCTAGTAGAGTGGCTCCGTCCCCTTGCGTTCCCGCCACCACCCCACCCCATCGTCGACCCGATTCGAGCACCGGTATATGCCGTTGTACGGCAGCTGACAAAACGATTTTCGAGCCGAGTGCGCACGATAAAAGAATAAAAAAACAAACACGTTCCGTCGTACGAAACGAGTCCGGACGCGTCTAATCAACGAACGCGGGGGACTCACGAGACCTAACCTGACCTAACCCGTTTAACGCGCTCGGACACGACGCGACAACGACACGGAAACGAATTGGACGTCATGACGACATTACGTTGGCCAGTCCGTTGTAATGGACCTTGAGTTGCTTCAGGTGTTTCATCCTCTGGCCGACGGCCTGCGACTCGGACGGGTCCGCCGGCTCGCCGCCGGGGCACGAGCGTCTCGCGTTCGTCGCATCGTCGTCGTCGTCCAGATACGCTTTTCTCCGCAGCAAGCCCTCGCACTTGGTCCGGTACGCTTCCAGTTCGCGTCTGACGCCGTCCGTCTGTTCGACCAGCTTCGCCCTCTTGTCGCGTTTTCTGAAACACGACGGCGCACCCGTCACACGACACAGCCGAATACGTTCGGACAGTTCGACTCGCGTCGTCCGTATTCGTAAAACCGCTGGACGACGTCAGTCGATGAGGGAGGGTCTCGTGTACACCCCCCCCCCCCGTTTGAAAACAATGCACGTGATTGGACGGGCCGAAACGAACGACGAGGGTAGGTAAAACGGCAGGACGATTAAAAAATGTAGGAAAATATTTAATCGCAACACCGTAACATAAATATTTTGTTTGCATACACGCGTTTAGGCGGTAATATTTTTCTACTTTTCGTATCCCCCGGCGCGTGTAAACGTACGTTTTTCGTAAAGTCTGCGCGGACCAAACGACGCGGAGAGCCCTGCCGCCGACTTTGGGCATTCGAAACTTTCGGCGAACTAGCCGCCACGACACGCGACGATTCGAAGCGTGTTCACCGAACGTACTACGCATAAATTTTATCGTTAATAATTCACTGCGTGCTGTGTATGAATTTAGCTCGTTTTTCCCGGCCGCTGTCGAATTATTATCGTACCGTAATGCACGTGCATTGTTCACGTAATCGTATCCTATCGTATCGTGTTAACGTGTCGAAAGTCGGCTGTAGTTTTATTTCGGTTTCGTTTTGTCGGTCACAAAGGAAAGCCTCGTCAACGTCATGACTAGCAATCATCGTTAAACAATTACACGCACACACATGTTTACAATTTTCATAGTTCTCGGCAATTCCGAATTTTTCGCGTTACGGTGTCGGAAACGGTCCCACGGCCCACAAAAAACATGTCCGCGGCCTACGCCCCGATCGTACTTGGATATTTTGACGTTCAGCCGTCCGATGTCGTTCAGCTGTCCGGCCATCTGGCCGTCGTCCGCCGCGAGCGTGCGGCCGAACTCCATGTTCCTGATCTGCTCGGCGGCGATCTGCTCGGCGACCGCGCAGAAGTCGTCCAGCGCGACCGCCGCGCACCTCTGGTCCGACTTGTCCGCGTCCAGCGCCGCGTAGCTGGCCGCCGCGTCCCGCAGCCCGTCCCGCAGCCGCGCCATCTCGTCGTCCAGCCGGTCCGCGGCCACCACCAGCGTCCGGTTGTCCTCGCGCACCGACCGGACGACGAGCCGCCACAGCCCGCCGTCGTCCGCCGCGCCGTCGTCCGCCGGCCGTCCGCGTCCCGCCGCGTCCGCGCACCGCTTCGAACAACCGCCGTCGGCGCGTCTCGTACGCGCCGTGCGCGTCCTCCACGGCCGCCCGCAACCACGCGATCGTCCTGTCCGCGTCCGCCGCGAACCGTTCCATGTCCGCCGCGTGCTCGCCCTTGGCCCTGTCCAGCCGGCGCAGCGCGTCCGCGTAGTCGGTCGGCCCGGCCGCGCGACGCTCCCGTCGTGCCGGCGACGCGCTGAAACGACAAACGCGCGCGTGATCGACGGAACCGGCGGCGTGTTTGGAAATCGTTTTTTTTTTTTTTGGTCGTGTATGGTGGGGGTGGGGGAGGAGTAAAAGAGTCGTTATCGCCGACCGAAACCCGACCGGTGAGAAAAAAACCTCCCCGTACGCCATCAAAAACTTTCAGCCATCTCGTTTCTCTCGTCTAGAGGGCACGTCGTCCGCGCTATCAAATTCCAAATTAAATCTACGACGGGTTTGTCGTCACACGAACGCGGTAACTTAAGTATCGGATCTGCGAACGAAGCGGTCCGCCGTCCGCCGACAGATATCGCGGGGGTTAGAGTTTTCTCGTTTTTACGACAAGACGCTAAAATATATGGCCTTGAAATCGTCACCGACGTGCGTACCGTGCACAGCTCGCGAAAAACGAACACAAACGGAAACGACCGTCGAACTCACTCGGTTTCGTTGTCGTTCTTAGCGCGCGAAACGATCGCGCCTTTTAACTGCATCATGGTCAGTTCCAACGTCAGGCCGAGTTTCTTTTTCTTCTTGCAAACCTGAATAGGAACAAACGGCCGGTGAGTACGACCGAATTCGAAAACGGTCGAGATCTTACGGTATCGCTTTGGGCGGCCGTCACACCGGTGTCGGACAGTTGTCGTTCGACCGTGACGGGACGACCGTCGGACGTTCCCGCGTTCATGATTTCACAAAACGGCACAAGACGAAAATATCAGTCTGGAGTATATTGTTGAACGCGCGGCGTATCGAAATCGTGTTTCGCGGACGCGGTCCGTTTGTTCTGCGACCACCAACGACACACGCGAACGGAATGCGCCCGGCCGGCTGCGCGTGGCGTGTCGTTCGCTTATCGTCGCCCGGACGTACGCGTCGATAAGCCCGTCGGAATGACGGACCGGGGAAATTCCCGACTGAAACCGGTTGATAATTATACGCGGCCGGACGACTTGTCGTACGTTTCGTCCGTTCGCGACGTTATCGTTATCGTTTTCGGGCTTTATTAAATCGATATGACGTACGTACGTGATTTTGAATTGCTTCACGCTGACGCGACGTGACGACCGTTGAACGTTTTTGCCGTGTCGTTTACGCGTTCGTCGCAAATACTCGTTATCCGTTGTTAGAACCGTTGTTAGAAGTTGGCGGATACCGCCGGATTCAACCGTCGTCTAATCGTTGCGACACGTACGCGTGTTATTTGCTCGTCATGTCTTCGACGAAACGGCGGAATGTCCTGGTTGTCGCTGCGCCGAACCAATTCGTACCGTCCGCGATCCGGCACGAGAAACGAAAATCCGGTGGCCCACCCGACGGTTGTTTTTATTCCCGCGACGCCGACGACCCGTTGGGAGACATTGTTTCCGCGGATCCAGAACTTATTTACGGTGGGGGGGGCATCTTAATCAAAACAACTTTAATTCTCGTCTTGTCGCATCGAATAATAAAATATTTTCCAAAACGTTTTATTGGAAATCGTTCGCGATACACCGAAAAATCCCATAGCTACGACTTCATTTTAAATCGTCTTTCTATATAGTATCATAGATAAGAGTTAGAATTATAAAACGATACTAATAAAAAAAATATAACAAGAGTCTACGGGGGGGCGATCGCCCCTCCCCGCCATTTGCCGTAAACGTTTTTGACAAATTATCGTTAATTACAACACGAAGTCTGTGAAAAGAACCGGGGATTCCCGTGGCGGAACAGCTCGTACGACTGCGTGCGTTTCGCGTGTTTTCTAACGAGTTGGTGCACGCGATCACGGATCGAACACATATGAATCGCGACGAATTCGGTTGTCGTCAACGGTGTGCGTTACCGAGCGCGATGGTGTTTGCAGTAAAAGACATCTGCCGTGCAACTGCGAAATGGTGGTTGAAACAGTTCGAAGTGGTTCGAAACGGTCGAGGTATTCGTGAACGTCGAATCGAGGAACTATCGTGCGACTATTCCGGTTGGACGACCGATACATATTGTCCAGATCCTATACACGAGATTGTTCGTAATCGTCTACGGATTTCTGTTCCAAACCGCAATACGGATAAAAATATATTTACCAATAAAATTTCAAAAAAAAAAAAATAATAATAATAATTGAATGGCTCGAAATACCGTTTCATAAAATCGCGATTGACCTGGTCTAACACGACTTGACGACACGCGCACACTCATTTGGTACATAATAGATACGCGTGTAATAACGTGGTTCAATCGCGGGTCCCCGTGACCACGACCAATGTCAGGCGATCAGCCACACTTCAAGAAACGTTCGCAACACCGGGATTTCGGTTCGGTTCGAAAAATCCAACTCGTCATTGGAAATATTCGAATCGAACTGCGGCCCGTGATCCACGAGAACGTTCAATGGGGCGATCGGATGGGTGTACCGGATACTGGAAAAGTAAGTCGGAACGATCAATGAAGGTTGATAATTTGATTGTAAATAATATAATATATATATGTATAGCGGCACAGCGTGTTTTACCTTTTTGGACACGGTTTTCTTATTGAAAACGAATTCTCTCGTTACGGATAATGACGTCGTAACAGCCGGTTATTTCCGTTGCTTTCGTATTGTTCCGATGTGGACAATAACAAACATACGTACATATTTATACGCGGGTATTGGGTAACGAACGAATATTTATAAATAGAACCACTTGAATTTCCACTCGTTTTACGATATCTGCCCGGTATTTCGATAACGCGCCGGTCTACAGCGTTATACGTTCGCGTTGTACGTATTGTATTGAATTATTATCAAACAATAATAATAATAATAAATAACTTAACGTCGATTTTCTACCGGCGACCAGCATGGTTTATAAAACGATTGAAATGCGCACACCTAAAGCATCAACTTTAGTGTGGGTTTTCGAGTTAAAACTTAAATATTTTATTAATAAAAAAAACTCGGTTCACGTTGTACGATACGGATGAGAACATAAAATGTGTGCGTGCGTGGTAAAAGTAACACGTCAATGAAACGAACAAAATCGTTCGGACGGGCGGCGTAAAAATATTATTATTCGACGTGATCCAACCGAGAAACGAGTTCAAGACGGTTCGGTTCAGCGTGCGAAATGTGAGAACGAAACGGAACGGGAAATTCGTTTGGGACGGGATATAAATATCTTCTCGCGGTTCGCGGTAAACACGGCCGACGTCGTTGTGAAAAATAACCGGACCAAGTCAGTAAACGATCGGCAACGTCCCGGCGACGACGGCGGCCGACCGTTTTGGTCGTGATCGTCGTGCGCGCGTAACGAAAACCGTCAATGCCGTCGACTTGTCGTGCCGGGACGACGTACTGCGAACAGATTCTCACGAGCGGCCGGCCCGCCACCGGGTTCACGTCGGGATTGCGTGTCGTTCAGTGTTCGGTTACGCGCGCGTCGGTGGCCAGCAGCGAATGTTGTCGCGCTTTCCGTCCGGTCGTCGGTAATGTTTTTTAGAACGGGTCGACTTCGGCTTGGACACGTGTGTACCTTTGTTTCACGGAGCGTCCCGCGCACGCACACGTGGATGTACGTTTTACGATTGCTATTGTGTTTGACGTTTCTATTTTTTCGTAATATTTTATGGGCGGTTAAAAATTCTAAAAGAACATTTCATCGTAATATTTTCAATTAAGAATAGAAAACGCAATAATCGTTTCGGTTCTTTTAACTTTATATAACGGTAAACATTTATATACGAGTTTGTAATATTTGAAACGATCGAACGCGATGCAAGACCAGGAGTGTTGGTTTCGATTTTTGTTTTTAACTAGTCGACGTGTTTAGTGTAGACTATGATTTGAATAGCTATAGTCGTGTAATATTTTGTCACTTTACAATAATAGTTTATTTGGTAGTGCGACACACTAGTCGACAGAAATACTCGGTACATTTATCGTCGTCTGACAACTGATGTTATGACTGATTCCATTGAAACCAGTACACGTAATATGTTTACTAAAATGTCATTTAAAAATTATTTTCGAAATTCTAGAAATTCAACATCGTTGTTCGCATTTCTGTGTACGATAGTTCAAATATAATAATATTTAAAGTTATTCACAGTAATAATTTATGTTGACCCGATATATTTTTATTTCTAAGCTTCTTATTCATCAAAATATTTGTCTTGTCATTGATCCTAGCGTTGAAAAAACGAATAGTTTTTTCAAGAAATTAATCCAATTATATAAGAATAATCTAGAAAAAAAAATAAACTTAACTGTGTATGCATTATTAATTATAATTATTTTAGTTCAATTGGTCAGAAGGAACCTTTATTTAATAGATCTATTAAATATGTTTCTGATGGTGGACACAATTTAACTATTGGATATTCTATACGAGTGCAAAATGCAACGCGCCTATCAACAATGCTAAATGTAGTTATTACAGTAAATATATACGTTTTAATATTTATAATTTTAAAACTAACTAATAAATCGTTAGACTTTTTTTTAATAAAAAATGACATTTATTACCAATCAATATAATAAAATATACAAATATAAAATTGTATTTTTATTACATTACGACAATAATTTGTTCAAAAACATGAAAAAATATATTATAACATTTATGTTTGAATTATACAGAATAAAAGCAATAATAATTTTTTTTTTTAAATAATAATAAAATAACATTTTTATCCATGCCAACAATTTTTAATTTAAAAAAAAAATTGTTACATAATTATTCCGAGTTTGGCCATTCTCGTTCATTAATATTGCCAAGTTCCATATCGAAACATGAATGATTTTCGAATGGCTGAAATTCCAAAAGTTCATCTTTGACGTATTCCTCGATGCCATCATTACAATCCAATTGATTAATTATATCTTGCAAGTCGAAATCAATTGAATCATTTATAAATTCATCACCTGAATATTGAAATAAAAATATTATTAAATATGAAAAACAAACTTTAAACCTACATATGGGTGCAAATAGATTTCGAGTCACGTTAATCATTAGGCGTTATAGTTGTGTAACTAGTTAATTTACATTAATTTTGAAACTCATTACTTCCCAACTAGCAATTTAAATTATTCAACATTTCATATTAAAGTATGGTTCCATCATTTCATTTACCTGAATTTTTTAGCTTAAAAAATAACCTCATTCAAAATTAAATAGCAAGTTCTAAATGTAATGTGGTATTCTATTAACTTGCTGTATGATGATTAAATCTTAAACAATTTACTGTCAAAAATACTATTTAAGAAAAAAGAAATTAAATCTTAAAACATTTAACCTTACTAGATTGCAGCTCTAAAATTATCAAAAATTGGAAAAAATGTATACACACATGTTTTTGCTATGGTTATGCTTCTTATAAAAGTATTGTATAAGATTAGAATAGACCTTTTAAAAACATGGTATGTAAGTCATACAAAATTTAATACTCACATGGATCGATTTCTTGTTTTCTAGACTCTTCCAAAATCTCAGCGGCTGTTGTTATAGTGTTTATCTTGAACACATTTCTTTCAGAATCCTATGGATTAAAAGGAATAAATTAAAAAAATAAACCCAATCATTGAAATCAAAATATTTCCAACAATATGTGTAGTACCATATCAGGTTTAAGAGAGTAATCAGTTTGTAAAGATGTACAGTCATGAGGGATTCGCAATCCGTCCATAGGCTTAATCAAAGGCAATGGTATTTTGTTTACTTCACGACTCGTTGACATCAATACCTGCAAATGATATAACAGTTACAAATGTAGTATCTACTTGAGAATGTATAAATGACTGTTATGTTTTAAGTGTAATGAAGACAATGATTCAACAATGTGTGTGAGCAAGACTGGATTGATTAGGAGAGTGACCGAGAGAAAGCTTTGGTGAGCCGTATACAATTTGAGGCGTTAAAAAAATTGGCAGTTATGATATAACTAATACTGAGGGTAGCCTTAATGATTTATTAACATACCGTGATTAAATAGTTTTCTGACATTATAGCCGCATAAAATAAGCATGAAAATTTAAACTAAATCAATATTCATAGTCTTGAAATACAAGGGGAACCCTCTACAATTTCGTTGAAAATTGTCTTACTTCGCGTGACACAGATTTGGAAATCACTGCTTCTTGCGTCATTTGTACCGCGATTTGAACGTCGTCGGCGTCGATGTTCTTTTTCTTAGCGTAGCGCGAATACGTCTTGGCATCGTCCAACAAGGTCGTCGAGTATCCTGGTGAACGCAGAACAGACATAGGGTTAACTAACGACGGCGGAACACCGTATATCGTTACGCTGCACTTACTGTAATTGAACTCCAAGAGTTGATTGACAATCTGCGGATCGTATTCGTCTATTCCAAACTCTTTCAGTATGGACAGAACGACCTGAGTGTCCCTGTTGGCGAACCGCGCGGAGGACAGTTCGTTACGCGTTCGTGCCGCCGGGGTTCGTTTGGACGACGCGCGCGGCATCGTCGAAAACCGACACTGGCAATGAGACAATATCGTTACAGACGTCACGTCGGGAAAACGCGCGTACAACGGCACAGCCGGTGTACTGGAGTGCCGGGGGAGAAACAGTAACTGTAACAATAAAACGATACGACGCCGGCGACGGAACACGTGAAAGGTAACCGCCGAAAGACCGCGACCGCCCGGGATGATAATGGTCGTCGGTTGGTGATTGTGGCCGCCACCGGGTGCGTTCGCGTACAGATAACGGGGACCCCGCTCGGTGTAGGGATTCCGCCGCGTCATCGTCCAAGGACGGCGCGGCCGCGGTTTGGCGCCATCCGCGTCGGCGTTCAAATATTCCCCGTCGCCGCCCGGCCCCTACCGGACGACCCGCCGTTCGTCACGTTCCCGACGCGAACGCACCGACCGATTATTATCGACAAATAATTATTCGTTGATGTTCGTTCGCGTTCTTCTCAACGTCACGCAGTGCGCACGCGTAATTTTACGTTAATCCCGTTGGCGCACGCGGACCAAGAAATATTTGTCGGCGACAAAATGTTTTCGAACAAAAAACCAACTCACCGAAACACCACGTTTGATAAAACATTTTGGTCATAAATTTAATAAACGACGTTGCTATTGTTGCAATCTGCTTGCGTGGTTTTGAGTTCGGAAACGAAAAAGACCTCCAGAAAAAGAAAAAAGGTCCAAGGTATATACAATTATTATAATTTACATTTTTAATCCCTCCGCTTGTTTTGTCCAAAATAATACATCTCCCTTATAATTATGTACAAAAATTATCGATTTATATTGGTGTTTTTTAAAAAAAATTATATTTATTTTTTTATTATTTTTTTTTTTGGATATGAAACAAATATATTTGTCATTTAAATTGGACCACTTGACGTCTAAATGTAATAAACCTAAACGTCATTTTTTATAATTTTATGTTGATAAGAAAATATAAATACGAATTCATTAATTCTGGTAAACTATATTGTGAGTCGTGATCAAAACAACAAATATATAATTTATAACGTTATAACTTATGAATAAGCATGATAACGTATTATTTTTTTCATTTATTCAGTAAGTTTATTAATGCATTTTGTTACTTTTATTAGTATTTAATTTACTAAGATATTAAATAGGTTAGTTAGTTATTAGTTATTTATTTACAAGGACATTACGAATATTTAATGTATACTATCTATGTATCTAACCTAACAATTTTTACAGTTTTACTGACTTAAAGTTACCGTATTAATAAACATGTATTTATTAAATTGGTTAACTAAATCGAACTCAAGTACAAATAAAGTAAACGACTTCAGAATAATAATGTAAGCATCCCTCCACTTATTTTGAGACACTTCGACCACTGTAATTGCATTTTAAACTTCACACAGACAAATAAGAAATATTATTACGAGTTTAACCTTACCGGTGACATTTGCCCCTCTATAAATAATCGTGTGAGACCCTGTGGTACGTTTATAAGAGACGATCAGTCCTCCGCGAATATCACCTGGCGACTCTAGTCGGACTCGTCTATTATCAACAATCTATTTATTAAACATGTTTCATACTTCCAAACTTGTAGGTTACTTTGATTCGTTAATTAATAGGCATTACGACGTAATAATCACCGAAACTAATGATACTCCATAGTTTCGACTATTCTCAACATCGTATAATTGCTCCCAAGGTACGGTTGATATTATTCAATCGGTCAAAAGCATTCCCTGAACAATATGTATTTAACGTGGTTGCTCCGGCCACTTTACGTATTGGTGGGACGCGTCCAAGCTTTTAACGCAGAGGCCGATGGTCTGAACAATGAATATTAATTTCAGTTATTATTTATAGTTTGAATTCAATATTACTATTTTAGGTCCAATATTTTGTATGAATTTTTTAATTTGGAATAAACTAGTAAGAAAATGATTGGACACAGTTTCGAGAGATTATTATGAATATTATTTAATTTGTGAGATTTATTGTGAATTATTAGAAACTTTAATATTACGAAGGTTGTCCTTAAAATAAGGTCTCCAATTTTTTTAAAAAAAAAAAAAACACGTTTGTTTTAAATAAATTATACATTGTTGAAAAGCCTAGTCTCTTTACTATTTTTCTACACAATCTCTGTTGCAATCGATGCATTTTTGTATGCAGTATACCATTTTTTTTTATATACCTGTGTCATAAAACTCTCCCGTCGCGGCGCACTGGTGGGATAGGATATTAGGATATAGGATAAGAGATATTGTTGTGTGAGTTCATACCTATTGGGACGAAAATAAACGTTGATCGCTACTTGTTAAACTTTGAAGAACCTTCGCCGTGTAATTCAAAACAAAAAAAGGGACATGCTGACGATGCGAGTGTGTTATCATTAAGACAAAAAAAATTATTCGATTAATTATTTGAATAAAAAATTTATCTTTATTAATTTGTTCTTCATTTGATTATTCTTGTTTATTTTTATTCATCATTTTAATTTTTACGATTATTTGTTATTCTAGATCTATTTATTCATTATATATATTGGTCATTATTTGGTTATTCGCTTTTCATTATTTCACATAATCGTGTTCAACTCAAACATTTCGTAGATAACTTAAAGTTCCAACATTATTGAAATCGGTGTATTCCGTATTTATAACATATTATGTTATATTATGGGCTATCGAAAATGAAGTCATAAATGTTATTTTTATCGATTAGTGGTTTATCTAACTCGTTTACCACTCGCTATCGACATGTTATTTATTCGCACATTGGGTTTTAGTAATATTTTTGTTGATAATTTAAAATAAAGTCTGACATAACTTGATGTAACCATATTATAGGTACTAAAATTTTAGAAGTAGCAGAGATTGAAGTATATGAAATAATATGTTTTATTGTTTTAATTTTGATGAAAAATTAATCTAACTATGTGTTTAAAATTATGTTTCAAGGCGTTAAAGTATTTTGGGAATCCACGTCAACATTTTGAATGTTTAAACTCATATCTACTGTGAAAAAAAATCTTCAGTTCCAATAGAGAGCTTTATCTCATTTGCGATGCTGACAAATTGACTAAAGTCAAATTTAAATTATCAATAACAATACGACAACTAAAAATTAAAATTAATTATTATTATTATTATTATTTATTTTATTGTTATCATAATTTTGTTACACAAAAATTAAATATTGTTCACAATTTATTTAATTTATTTATTCAGAATTGTTATTTTATTCGCAAATTAAATTATTTAGAATAATTTTTTTTTAATTATTCAAAACTAAAACTATTTCAAATAAAATATTATTCTTTATTCACATGATAATCAGTTATTCGTGCTTCTATTTTGTATTCATAATTTTGATTTGTTATTGCTCCCTCCCCCCTTGCAGCCGGTATTTAGTATCAAGTGATTATCATCTCTTTCTTGCATTGAAGTCACACCTGGATGACAATAGGACCGACGAGGAGTTGAAAAAGGTCGTACGCCACCTGTGCGCTGCGATGGGAGAGTTCTATTGACACGGGTATAAACAAAATTGCGTACTGCATGTAAAAATGCATCGATTGCAATGGGGATTATATAGAAAAATAGTAGAGAGACTAGGCTTTCTTACAATGTATAATTTATTTCAAATAAACGAGTTATATAAAAATATATAAGTTTGTTTTTTAATTTTATGCCAAGTAAATATATATGTATATATATAAAAAGACAGATTTATATTACGTAGCACATTTCGAGATGTCTGAATTTCAAACATTATTATTACAAAATTCGGAGTTACATTATTGTAATTGCGATTATTAAGAAATTATGTGGGATTCGTTTAACGATAACTCGCACGATGCGATCGCCCACTGTGTTAGCCAATGATTAACAATGAGCAATGGTATCGCATTGCAGTTTCCAACACATTTAATAACGTAGGTTTTTTAATCGCACAAAAAAAGGTGAAAGAAAACGCTACTTTGAAAACAAAAAACAATGGATAAATATATCTAATTACTAAACGACATTATTACGAAAAACCGCCACATGAAAATATTTTTGTTGTACAACAAAATTTAAAAACGTTTTGTTTGCCATAAAAAATGTAATTCTTTAGCATTGCCGAAAATATTTGCTGGGTTCGATAAATAAAGAACGGTTCATCATTTCAAATATGTCAAAGTTCACATTTCAATACGCGAACATAAAAATTACAATTTTTACAAATAATACACGATAACGTAACAATGACTTAAAATAATAACGACATTTATACTATAACAAATTATGTATCACAACATTCAACAGGTGAAAACAAACAAAATATAAACTTTTCCCCGAATAACGTATATTGAACTTGGTCATTCCCGGCCACGTTACACTTTAACCCGTTTCCGACTCAGAAAAATGTCTACAGTTTGATGGTGAGACGGAAACCATACTTGATTATAATTATAAAACAATTGCCCACTCTTGGTGATCATTACTGGGGCTAGGGACTTCACGCCCTATAAAACCAGTAAATATGTGTGCCATACATATATACATTTATAAATGTGAAATCGTTTAAATAGTGAACTATTTAAATTAAAATTAAACATCGCTAACATTAAAGTATAAATGTATAGTTAAAACTTAATTTGTAATTTGTTTCTTAGGAATGTTCAAAATTGTTTTTTTTTCGGTTTCCCTTTAAACAATAACAAAAACTATTAAATAAAAACGTATTTATTGAAAATAGTTTTTAAACGTTTGTCCAAATGAATACATAATTAGGTTACGTAATTATAATTTTGTATATTTTTTCTATAATTAAACATCCTGCGGTTTTCGTCAAGACGTTTTCAAATTTTGTATAAATAACTTTTACCCTTTCCCTCTCTTGAACTTTATAATTTGCTTCTAACATTTTCGACAATATTGATGGGCTCGGATAGAATATTTTGTTTTTCAAGTATGTAACCAAAGTTGAAAGAAAATAATAGTTTCACGGAACAAAAATTAAGTTTGCTTTCAAATACGGATCTTTGAAGACAAAATACTAATAATTATGAATTTCAAAATAAAATGTATAAAATATGCACTTATCGTCGAAAAAGAGTGAAATATTGAAAACAATTTTGTTTTTATACTAGTTGGTACTAGAAAACACATTTCTATATAATCTAGCTATGTTCAGAATGATAATTTCTGCGAGTTCCTAACCATAAAGTCATGACTATAAAGAAAAATGCAACATTATAAAA
This sequence comes from Schlechtendalia chinensis, assembly GCA_019022885.1. Classification (NCBI taxonomy): domain Eukaryota; kingdom Metazoa; phylum Arthropoda; class Insecta; order Hemiptera; family Aphididae; genus Schlechtendalia; species Schlechtendalia chinensis. Next base: position 5,952,006 of record CM032345.1, on the reverse strand, counting down.
CCAACGAGGACGTTTTTGTTTTCTCGCATTTCGATAAACGTTCTATGCCTAAAGATGTTATATATTTACATTTATATTCAAGAAGAAGCATGTCGTGATACTTGCATTTTTATTATTTATATTTATATTCAAAGATGGTTTCGTTCACATGTTGCAATCGATGCACCATTCATAACAACTTGTCCTATTTTTTCAGTATCTAAATATGAAAAAGTACATAAACAAATTTCAAAAAGTGCATTAAAAAAGATTTGTGACCACTAATGGTACCTAAGTTCTGAAACAGCAGCTTTTTTCATTTTTTGATTTAAAAAAAAATACCATTAAGAGCTAATATGTTAGAATTACTTAAAAATTCAAATGACTGTAACGACAATTATAAGGACTACTAAGCGTTATGTCGTCCTTTTAAATAAAATCCTGCCTTTTTTTTTAAATTAACAAATTTACGATTTTATCAACAGTTCACAAATGAAATTATTTGAATGAATTGACTTTGCCACAAAATTACTCCAACAAATGATACACAAATAAAAACTATTTAACGTAACGATATTATTACGTAAGCGTCACACGTTTATCTAAACACATTCACACACACACGCACACACACACACTCATCAACCAGCAACGCAACCGGGATTTTTTCAATGGGGGAGGGGTCGTAGTATAATATAATAACCCGATTTAAACGATAAAGATAATTTTTACTTTTTATTATTAAATTTAAAATGTGAAAAAATTTTATACATTTTTGATATTGAAAACTATAAAACAAAAGAAACCACAAAATTGATTATGAAAAATCTAATCGATGTTTATCTGTTGTCAATAATTAAAATTATTTTAAACAATTTTCCATTTTAGAAATACTCAAAGGGGGGGGGGTCTGGACCCCAGGACCATTGTTGCGCTACTGACATCAACAAACACGGGGTTGGTCGATCGCTATATAATACGCAGGCAATAGTTATGTAAAAATTATACGTGTTTTATATATATATAATGAAGGTGGACTAAAGGTTCCCACCCTTTAAATGTACAATCGGTTATATGTGTTTTTTTCGGGTTAACGATATTTTTTTCTAATATCTATATATATATATAATATTTGTGGTGATTGTCCGACGATATCTACGATCGTTGGTCGGCGCCTCATACAGCCAAATTTCTAGATAAATATTTTATGTAATTGATTTTTATGTAAAAAATAAAAAATCCTAATGTCTCCCCGTCACCAGTACGATGTCGTCCCCGGGTATTAGGTTGGCGACCGTCAGATAAAAGGCATCAGTATCGGTTGAGTTACAACTACCAAAAGGGCAGTGCTTAATCGCGTTAAAGTCGTTAACGATTAATTTTATATATTATATTAACATTTTTGCAAATAATCAATACAAAATATATGTTTACTTATATAAATAATTTACGAGTAACCATAAATAACGATTTTTGAAAAAACTATAATATCCACGTTATTTTAAAGTTTTTCAGAAAATGGTTAAAGTTATAGAATTTCTTAAGAATACATTTATTTAAATAATTTAATTTTCTATAAATTATATCGTTTGAAATTTTCGATTATTTGCAATATTTCCTGTGAAATATGTAAAAGAACGAAAAACCATCCCTTTATCGAAATTTCAATTCTCTGAACTATTGTATAATTTTTCACAAGCTATTTTTTTATAGATTGGAATAAAATTTGAGTTGTGGCCTATTGAAAATTAAAAAAAAACAACTCAACTATATAAAATAAAGAGTTTACCCAAACTATAAATAACGTAGGTAACCTTTTTCGATAAAATACTATCACAGACTTACCGATTTACATTGTTTCAAATGTTATTTTATCCGTATACATTTCTTACAATTGCAATTATGCAATAAGTTTTTCATACGATATAAAACGAATAAATATCAATTTTATAACTTCAGTTGCTTTTTTTGCTTAATGTTACACCATTGTTTTGTAATTAAAATTTGTTTTCTTTCAAAATTTTATAATGTCCTCTATTTCCATAAACTAATATTGATGTATACGACTATATATCAAAGGTTTCTATTATTATTCGGTCAAAAAATTTGTGCAATTCATCATATAATCCATTTTCATTTTTAAAGAACTGAAAAAATTAAATTACCGTTCAATTTAATTCGTTTTTTTATTTTTTTTTATATTGTATTAGGTAGGTGCTTCAATCACAACACTTTAATAATAATTCAATGGTTTATGTTGTATGGTTTTATGTATGCACATAATCTAACGAAAACAATAAATACGTATATAATTCGTGATTTCGCCATTCAATTAAACCATATAATGTTTAATATTATAATTGATATGATTGCGTCCCAAAGTAGTTTTTCTATCAATATTAGTTATAATTACGGCAGAGGACTTGTATTTGTATTTGCGTATTTGTTTTGCGCAATCACAAAAATAGCAGAGCAAGAAAAAATACGTTTCATGCTCAAGCTAGTTTTGAAATTTTATTTTGCAATGTTTCAATTGCAATTCGAGATTTTTTTTTTTTTGGTTTTAGGGCATATTCCTTCCATTCTATACTTTTAGACGCATATTTTAAATAATTTTTAATTTTCTCGATATTTTTCCGTCGACGTTCTTATTATTTCATTTAAATATTTAATATACAATCAAAATAATGTTGAATTTAAAATTATTTAAAATTTTGATCATACGATGTGGTTGTTGACTGTTCCGTGTTTTTCCTAGAAACACGACTCGATGTTTGCAGATCAGATTTATTTTCCGGTCATTAATTTCGTTTATAGACGACACAAAATATTATCGATACGCGGCTATACGGGCCACGGGGACTCCGGTCCACATTCATATTTCAGTAATCGAATTAGTAATAGAATTCAAATGATCCGAATACCTGAAAACTTTTGTTTTAGTATGAATTCAATAGACGTGGAACATTTGTTTTCAATGTTCAAAGTGCCGTTTTTTGGTGAAAATGTGTATTAATCTTAAAAATTTGAAACTAAAATAGTTTGTCGTTTATTTTTTTAGAATTTGAAGAGAACGAAACATTAACTTAAAGAAGCATCCGAAAACGCACGAACTAAAATGATTCAACGATTATTATGAGCTGTAAGTCGTATTAAAAATTTAAATAAAATATATTCATTAAAATAATACAGAAAAACTCGTTAATTTAATAAAAAAATATTAATTTTGAATTGTATATTTTTAACGCATATGTTGTGTATTCAAGTGCATGTTTGGTGTTTTTTTTTTAGAGTTACAAGTCCTCTGCCCTAGTTGTAATATTACATAATAGTGTTTGTATTTTTTACAGGAATTTTAGATACACTCGGTCGGTCGGCAACGAATGGTGTGTATACGGGTAAAATTGGTAAATCCAGCAGACGACACCGTCTTGGTTTGTTGTCCGTCCCATCCACACACACACACACACACACGCGCGGAAGTTTCGACTTACCGGGAATGGTGGCGGCACTACGATACACAGTGGACAGTCTTCCACCTTCCCTAACGTAACCGCTATTATCATTTCACATATCTCATGGATATTCGGTTTTTTATTTGGCAGTTTTTACAACAAATATACTTACCACATTTCACGGGATTCAACTTTACATTGGTTTTGTTTCAGGACAAGTAATGGTTTTCAAGTAGCCTGAGAAAATATTTCTAAACAAAAAACTCCTTTGCAGAAAAATTCAATAAATCGTTCGAATCGGTACTGAAAAATCGTCCGGTTGACAATAAATTGTATATATATATATATACTAAACGTATCAACAATGGCATAGGATCAGATTGAAAGATCAATCAAATACATTTTTTTCCATAGTCCTTAAAATTTAAATTGTACTTCAAATACATTGTTGATTATATATATAGTGTAATTAATTTGTAATCTTCTATTGTACAGTATACACATGATGTTAAATAACATTAAGTTAAATTAACCATTGTAACTCATTACTAACCATATACAGTTCAGTTTTCATTATTAAATAGAGAATATTTCATCTTTGAATGAATCATATTGATTTTTATTTTCAGTTTATTAATAATAATAATCATAATAAACTGCTTTGAAACTATAAAAAGAAAATATATTATTGAACCAATTTTTTTTCTTGCTAAACGATTTAAGATATGTGTGCTATTTATATTTCAGAAGTATACAATTATTGAGTTTTTAATTTTTAACTTTTTTTTACAAAATATCATTGCTAAACTGGTTAACATATTTGGTCATTGAAAATGAAAAAAAAAATTATTTTTAATAGTATAAATCTGTAATCAATCCTAAACATTATTTGAAGTAATTATAACCTTAATTGTTACAAAACTAAATAATTCTTAAATGAAATCAGAACTACCAGCAAATTGCAATACAATTCAATTTTAGAAATAAGTTATTAAAAACATGACAAATTTATTAATCAATAAGTACATAATTTTATTCGAAATTAAACTAGTGTACATTTAAAGCAGGAAATTTAAACATCACACAGTTCTAATACAATAACACTAATGAAATCTATTAAACGTACAAAGTGTTATGTTAAATCATGTTGCTTATAATACTTATAATTATATAATACTATTTAGGAATAAAGTTACAAAAAGGGATTATGGCAAACTTAAAATTAAATATAAAAAAAAGTACAAAATGATTCTGTTAAATCAGATCTGAAAAGTAAATTAATTAAACATATTGTGTAAATATTGTGACTGATTATCACAGATCTATAATTTACTATTAGGAATTAAATGTAAAATGTCATGATAAACTTAAAACTAGGGTTTAGGAAGATGTCATGGCATTTGAATGTTCAGTCAAAAGCAGATTTTCTAGAGAATGAAGCCAAAGACGACATTTCGGTAGGTTCTGTAGGGAGACGGCTAAATTCAATCGTGTCACTGGAACTATTGTTCACATCTAAAAAAACAAACATTACCAATTAAAATATAATATAATCATTGTTTAAAACTCAAAACCCAACATCATATATATTTTATAATCATATAACAACATGATAAATGATTTTTGTGTGTACTTAATACAGTTTAATTTCGTTTAATATACTACATTTAACTTGTTGCCATTTTAACAGCAATAATGGATATCTCAATTTTGACAATACTGAAATAAAAATATCCTTATATTTTCCTTATCCACAATATTGTTTGATTTCTCTAAGTTATTATCACATGTATATTAACATGTGACAACACAAATCAATACCTAGATTACCAGTACTTACATTTTCAATTAATCATTCAGATAATTATTGTTTAAAATTAATTTAGATATAAACAATTTTTTTTTAAGTTTACTAATCAAAGGAACATAATATATTATAATAAAACTGAGATATAAGGTATTCAACAAAATTGAATCAGTATTTCTGAAAATTATATTATCTGATGTTGCTGTTAAGATAGATAGTGATATATAAATTTAACCTATAATTACAGATAGCTACAAATAGATAAAGTATACACATAATAAAAACCACAGCGCTTTCTTTTTTATATGTGAGATGTAAAAATAAAAATATATTTACAATAACGTAAGGAACATTACCAATTTCTGAAGGCCAATGCTTATGTGAAGGAGAGTAGAGAACGATGAGTGCGAATATGTATATATTCCACATTCCGTACACACCAATTAAAAACGCAGAAGCGTAATTTAGATTGTGACCATCGTCATTCCATTTCCAATGTCCTTCAGAAGCCTAAGACAAAGGACATAGCAATATTATAATACTTTTGCTTTATTAAAAAAAAAATTATAAAGTTATGAAATGATTCTTTTACCTGACCCAATATGAATCCAATTACAGTCAAGGCAGCACACAAAAGTGTTGCGATCATCAAAAATTTAAATCTATAAATACTGCCTTCATAATGTAACCTTCGGGCGTTTGACATGGATGGCAATGCTGATCTTCGAGCACTTATATTGCAAAACACTTTCCAAATCATATAACATAAAAAGATAAAATACAATCCACCAGATAAGGCTGCCAATATAATGAATGTCAACTATATTAATCTTGGTTAAAGAAAATAGTATCTTTAACAAATTTATATTTAACAATTTAAAATGTATAAAAAGGATACGGCTAAATTTGTGCCTGTAGTGGTCGCCCAAATGGAATAAAAGGGATTCTTCAATTGAGCTCCTCTTTCACACATATCAAACACGAACAGAGAAATACAACCAACAGCAACCGCACTCAAATGTTTCCAATATGCACGTAGATCTTTTTGCTGAGCATCCTATAAATTTCAATTATATAAGTTAAGTATACCAAATACAATTTTTTCCAAAATCCTACAATTGTAACCATGCCGGTCAATTAGATATTCATTAAGTGTTGTTAAGAAATATAAATGTTACACATCAAGTTTATTTTAATTTTTAAATAATTTCATTATTATAGTAGTAATATACTAATTTAAGTTAAAAACACCATAATACATATTATATATATATATTACTTTATGAATAATTAATGAATACATGTTGAACAAATATTGAATAAATAACAATATAAAATTAGTTATTAAACACATTTAGTTTACCTGAATCTATTGAGAGAACAGCAATTAATGAAGAAAACATGAAAAAAAATAATCAAGTTAATTATAAATTTTTCTATTAACACCATAACAGTAATAAATTTATTTATATTAACAAATAATGCTTACCATGAGATGTTCACCAGCAAAAATCAACCAAAATGAAAGTAAAGCAGCATAAAATATACCTTGTCTTATGTCTTGTAATAACAACATGAATGGCATATCATAATACAAAGTCAAAAACTCAACGGGAACTAAAAATAAATATAAAACAGCAACTTTAAAACATATTTATAACTAACCACAATAATATTAATATAACTAAAAACTATTTAAATTTTTTTAAACATATTACTAAAAAATTTTTTTAGATAAATGGTTACTAAAATATATTTATTAAAGGGATGGGGAGGCGGTCAGATAGACATAACAAAGTACACATTTCTTTATAGAAACTTAAAATATTTATATTAATAATCATGTCTTATTTATAGCATACAAGTAATCATAAAACTATAAAAATTCTTGGTTTAAACATAAACAATTGTTCTTAGACTACATTAGGTTTATTAAAACTTAATAAATTACACATTACCATTACTTTATTCATTTTTACAATTATTTATTAAATAAGATTTAGACCATGTTATTTAAGTAAATGTAAATCAATTTTTAATTATTATGTTTATAAATTATTTGATTTCATAGCATTTTTATTATATATATATATGATTCATTAATTGTATATACAATATTGTTTCTATTATTCTATTCTCATGTTTTAAATATATCATATATATTGGGATTCAAACTAATAACTGTACATTAATGTTATAATATACGAAAAATTTACTTTACTTACGGTTCAAAAGAGTAAGTGCAAAACCAATGGTCATCAACAATCGTTCAAGTAAAACTGGTTTACGTGCCAACATGTGAACTCTGTTCCAAAACCATATCATTATTGCAACAATAAATGGGAAAAATATTGTCTTCATGTATAACCATACACTGGTGAAACCTCCATTTTGATTGATAACCTTTAAAATTAATATTATTATAATGAAAATATTTACTTTGTACTTTATTAGGTTGTTACAAGCCTGTTATTTTTACTAAAAAGAAACTGAGTAAAAAAAAGACAACTTTATCCATGGGATAACTCAACAGCAGCCTTTAAAGTATAATGTATAGTAAACAAAATTGTACATTTTAAATCTAATATTGTATTTTTTTTTTTAAATTTGCAGTGAAGTTATTACTATAAAATAAATAAAGAGTAGATTTGCTATATTACAGATAAAATTTAAATCTATTTTATGTAGAAATTTTTATGAATATAGCATTTTAAATTATTTCACATACAAAATTATTTTTGACAAACATTTCAATTTTTATTTATTTTTTAATTTTTGTAAACTATGTATATCTTATTATTAGACATCAGGCTCACTAAAACTAAACTGTCACTACTATATACAAAAATAAAACATTAAGTTTCTTGGACCATAACACTATTTGTATTTTAGTCAGCACTCCTTAAAGTTATAAATCTTGAATCATTTCTAATAAACTATATTATATGTAATTTTTTGTATTGATTGATATTATTTGAAATTTATTATCATAAATATATCCACTTTTTATTTTGAATAAAGAAAATAATATATATATATGTGTAAATCTCTTTTATAATGATTTGTTACAAAAACTTTAAATAAGCTAAGATTATAATAATTATAAAAATAAGATTAATAATAATTCACAACACATTTATAAAAAAAAAAAATATATATATATAATATATTAGTTTAAATTCTTACCACTAGCCAAATATCCTTTAAATGTCCTAAACCAAAATTTGCTCTATTTTGTTCATTAACTGGTATTTTTATATTGATTAAATAATAATCGTGGTGTAATGACCCAAGCTCAAAGAGGGGTACTAACTCACATTGGTAATTATTACCATCCACTTTCTAAAACAAAACATATTTCTCAAGTAGAAATTATTAAATACAGTAGAAATTATTAATACAATACAATACAACAATACAATACAATTACCTCAACTGGAACACAATCTAAATTGCGTTTTTCTAGAGAAGTAGCATATAATTTCCAATCATCATCTTTATCCCCATAATTACTATAACCAAGTTTGACATCCAAGGTTAGTTCAAGATTACGATCTAAAAAAAAAAGAATAATGATGTGCAACAGATAACAATTATTTAAAGTATCAATAATTTGAATACATTTTATAATCAACAAAGTATTAATAATTAACATGTTTCTCATAAACATGGTCAAAATAGTAATAGTAATAACATGGTACCAATTACCAAACTACAGTTCAAAAGTATTTAAGAAAAATCTAAATTCAAGTATTTTTTATCTTGAGCAAATTAAATTGTTTGCTTTTTGACATCCAATTTGAATTATTCAAATTAATGTAGGGAATTTGATTAAATAATCATAAGAATAAGAATGTTTTTCCGATATAGGCATTTATAAAAAAGAAAATAATTCGTATTTATCTAAATTCTATAAAAAAATATACATATATATGAACTAATGTCCAATATATATTAAAAAATAGAAAAGGGTATTATTAAAACATAGACATTTTTGTTAGTGTTTTAGGAAATATAAATAAACATTTTCCTGAACAGAAATATTGAATAAATTTTTCATTTGAAAATAATTACAGACAAATGTAGGAAAAATATGAACAAACATATAAATCAATGATTATTACAAGTTGTTGCAAAATAAATAAAATTATTCAAATAAGAATATTTATTGATATAGCTATAATATTTTAGTATAAACAAATGTAAAAAAAAACTTTTTGCATCTTAAATTCTAATATGTACGTATATAACGAATAATTGTTTAAAACAATGTATTTAATTCATACCCATTTTGGTGCCAGTATGGTACTCAATGTCGAAATTGAGAACGCCGATAAGATTCTGTTGCCATCTCGAATAATCCAATGTTATGCCATCCCGCGGAGTAGGTATCTACAAAAACAACAATGCGATTAAACACTACCGTGCGTTACAACTGTAATGGACGATGAAGCGAGACCGTGGTCCGTACGTACTTGGAAGGTAAACACGATATTGTTGGCCATTGAACTGGCGCCAGGACTGTCCTTGTACGTGTCCAAATTCTGCGAGAAACATTTACCCTGGCCCCTGATGTATGACCACGGGTTACTTTCGTTGTACAGACACTTGGATGCCAACACCATGTCCGTGGAGGATGGCGATGGGGCTGCGACAAGAATGAAATGTACAAATTAAAAATGAGCGCACGGCAAACGGAACGAGACACGCACCTACGAGGCCGCCGATCAGGAAACATGCGAGCTGACAAAAGAGCAACAACGACACGAGCACGAACAGCTTCTTGCCGCTCAGATTCTCTAGTATAACGCCGCCAGCCATGTTGTCGTTGTCTTCGTTTCTTTTCAAGAACGGTCGAGAGGTTCTGGGTGACGAGCACAGTTTTCAGCGGTGTGTGTTTCTTTGTCGTCTTCGTCTCGTGCGCGAGACGTTCACCAAGAACGCGCGTCGTAATGTGTCGAGATCTGTGACAAAACGCGATTACTTTGTTATTAGTGGCCGCCGCGACTGGTGAGATAACGACGTCGTTTCTTGTGTGTGCAGACAAACAACAAACTCGGCGTGATAAGACGGGCCACGGACGGACGCGTCGTTACGTTTTTCACCTCCGCGCGATTAACACGGTGACAATAACATCGTCACGGAGGCGGTCGCGCGTGCCCGGCAAATCGTAACGTACCGTACACCGCGCGATTTCTAATAAACATTCCGGATCAAATCCAATAGGTTTTTAAACGCTCCGATCAAATTAACGTCGGATTACGAAAATCATCGTATTACGATAAAAAAGAAAAAAAACAACAGTTTTTCGTTCACATCACCGTTTTCGCGTACCGACAATACAAGTGACCGTGTACTTCACTTTACCTACAATAAACGAACATTCGATACACTTTGTGCATTGATTCGAATGTTTGCCATTAATTCAAGTAGTTGCGTTCTGTCTATTTATTAGTCTCGCGATCGGTTGAAAAATTTCGTGGTAAGTTTCAAGCAATGTCATCATTACAAACTGTTAGGTAATTTGTCAATAAACAGCCAAAACACCAAAAATTAATAACAAATTATTTTTCTACTGTATTTCATAAATAATACATATGTACATACTTATAATTTCATTGTATTAATTTTTTTAATTTTATTTAGTTTTTGTATGGCATTTATGTGCATACATAAATGTATTATATTTGTCATAACGTTTTTATCGTAAAATTTTAAAATCATATTTCATTACATAGGTAACTCGAAGTTTTGATTTTATTTTAATAAATTCGAGTTAGGTATCTCGAATAATACATATCTCGAGGTGAATTTTTATCCCCCTTCAACTTCGAGTTATCGCGACTCGACTGTATTATATAAAGTAGTCGTTCTATTTGAAAACATTTCGAAAAATTAATTCTGATACACCTCAGAATTATACATCTTATGTGTGTGATAACAATTTATGTGAGTATGAATCAAAAATTATTATTTTATTATTCGTATAATAAATTACCTATATTGTGTAAGGCATTTGTTATTTCAAAACATTTAAAGTCAAAAGTCAATGATCAAACACTAGCAAACGTTTCACGCATTAAAAAATTATTAAGTAAGAAAATTATTTTAAAAACATTTATACTTTTAGAAATACTCAGTGCTTATAACAACTTGGAGATGAAAACAATTTCAAAAACGTTAACCCTTTCTAGTAAGGATGTTCGAGAAAATTTCATAAGTGTACTACACAGATGATAATTTTGTTTTTGAGAAAAAAAGGTTTGCTCTCTTAATCGTCTTAAACATAATTGATGTGACCATTTTGTCAACTAATAAATTAGATAAATTATAAAAAAAATATTATGTATGTATACATGTATACATATATAAATATATATATATATTGTTAATAATAATAAATATAAAAACATAGTGTTTAAAGAATTAAGTTGTAAAAATCTCAATGCGAGTTATTAGTAGGTAGTTGCTTCTCTCAAAAATATCAACTAATTGTATTTTTATTTTTTTTCTTCTTTCATCTCATGTACTTTTTGTAGCTGCAGATACAGATTGTATATTTTTTTTGAAAATAATTTGATTTTGATGTTAAAAAAATTGTTTCTTATGAAGAGGTTATACTATATGATTTAAAATGCATATCTTACACTGGAGTTTTAGTAAACAATTAAAATATTAAGAAATGATAATAGTTAAAAACTTTTATTAATACATTTTTATGTTTAACTTAGCATCTTAATGATAGTTACTTAATTTTTGTAGTAAATTGTAACTTTAAGAAGTCATTTATTGAAGTAACTGTAACATTACTGAATGACTAAAATCGAGTAACTTGTACAGCTTTGGTGATATATTTAAGTGACTTTTTAATCCAATTTTATTAAGTTATTAGAATTTATTTAATACATTTGACAGTGAAATCATTGACGTGAATATAGTATTTATTGGTTTAGATTTTCTTGATGAAAATGCTGTATCATATATTTCAGGCTGGACTTATTTCAAAATAAACCATACCATAGCGCACAAAATTTAACTATTATAACGAAAAAGGTCTTAATACAGCAAGTACGTTTATAACAATGAAAGAGTACTACGTTAGTAATTTTTGTATAAATTAATGGTGGGAAATGTAGAAAATATTATTAACAATACTACAAGCAAATAAACCTCTTGTTGTGCACAATTGTTTTCATCCCATTTTTCTTGTCGGTGTATGTTATTTTAAATAAAAGAAGAAAACACTAAACAAATATTTAAAAAGCATGTACAATACAATAATGCAACAACGCTAATGTTTATTATCTAAAGACTAATGTTTCGTTCGTCTTTAATAATTTACTTGAAAAAAGTGACTTTATCTATTCAATAATAAACAAATATGAGATTTTTAAACGTACCAAGACGATGATAACCTTTGTTGCGGTGGATGATGGCAAACGAACTGCTGCTACACAGGCGACTTCGTGTGCGAGTACGGGTCCGTATCACGAGTTCTAGAGTCGACGATAACGTCGCGCTCGTCAGCATGAAGTCAGAAACGGTTGTAGGGTAGAAGTTAGCAACGGTTGTCCGTAAACACCGGTTCGAGGTGACCGTTTTGGTTAAGCGAGCGCGCGCGTAAAATAGCGGGATAATGTAAGTCGCTATCGACCTTCGCCACGAACAGATGCGTCCGCTGTGGAACGATTGTGTAGAAGAATAGATTGTACGTTTTAACGTCCGCGCGCGCGGTGACGTTTATAAATTGTAATACTTGTATTTGTCCATTCGCGTAGCGCCGTCGTCTCGTCCGTTTCTTTTGCCGGCCGTCCGTAACGTCGTCTGGCAGAGAGTTTGCTCCGTTGCCTGTCCAAGGTGAGTTTGTCAGGGTTCGTACGCGAATTACTCGTCGTCTCGTCCCCGGTTTTTGTCGGACGACTTGTTCATTCATCGAAACTGGGTTCGCGTATCTACGATACGGATAGTCGCAGACGTTCACCACCTTATCGTTGTACATTTCTAGTTGTGTGTTAAAATTTTAATTTCTTAAATATTCGTGCACAAACTTAATCAGCAAACTACGTATAAATGGTTTTAAAGAAAAATACACACACACACACACACACACACACTATTTGTTAATCATTTTTGACTGTAAATTACAATAATACACTTGCACAGACCTTATCATGGCCGGATAGGCAGAAGATAAAGTAATACAAGCTACAATTAGTTATATAAATATCACTATTTCCCAATTTCCACAGTATAATTTAACACTATAGCTGCAGTTCTGTTAAGAGCAGTAAGTAATAATGATCTCAAACTTATTGTACCACCAATTTAAACTATTCATATGCCAATCCATTATATAAAAATAACCTCTTTAGTTCAGCAATTCTTCATCTGAAACTTTGATAAACGTTGATAATGTTTTTTCAGTCATTTAAGTTATATCCATATTTAAGATACATACGATGTCAACAATTAATCCTGTATCCTGCTTTAGGAATCTTAAACCTTTAATTAATTAAATCCTGTTAGAATAACTAATAATAGGTAAGTAGTAAATAGAAACTTTAAGATCATCTAATTTTTCTATCAAAAATTTTGGTTATCTAGACAAGTCAAAATTTTATATTGTATTTTTTGCGTACTGTAAACGAACTACCAAACACTGTAAACAATATCATCACATTTCATTTTAAACAATGAATTATTTTTATAAATTCTTTTGGTTCTTACTCTGATACTGAGTCACTTCTTTCTGGTTCTTACAAATTATTACATCTCGTGTGCACGCATATAATAAAAACAATGTTAGTAACAAGCACCTACCTATATCTAACAATTATACATTTACATGAAATATTTATTAATACAATATAGCACTATTAATTCATAAATATGAATACATTTAAAGATGAATTTTTTAAATTCTTAAACATTGATTTAAATAGTTTAACGAATGTGTAGTATGTTTGGCTAGCACTATTGAATATTTGTTTTATTTCATATAATTTTTTCCATGTATTGGATATTCAAGATATTTTAAACTACCTTTTGAAATTATATTATCCAATTATATTGCCCTTGTTGAAATTATCTTTAGAGATTTTCAAGTAATTCATATTTTCTTCGTTTACTATTAGACCTGTTTTTTTACCTGTATTCATTAGTTTGTAGTTTTTAAGACATCTTATTAAGAATCTTTGAGAACCGTAATATCATATGTGTAAATAATGAATTATTTAGTTCTATATTATTCCTATCATTTAGTAATTAAAATATTTAATAAGTAATATCAAATGTTTTATAAAACAATTAAGTAATTTTGAAGCCATAAATATTAATAATATCAAATATATTGAGTACATTATATAAAGTAGAAATTTATTTGAATAAATTATTCAACTTAAATAATTGATATCAAGAAAAATAATTCAACTTAGAACTCTTACTGAAATTATTTTATTAGGTACCTAATAATTAATTATTAAAAATATCAAATGTTAAATCATAATTAAAACATTTATGATTTAATCTACAGGCCAGACCATTGTTAATCACATGCCAGAAAAAAACCAAAGCGATTATGTCATCAAAGGATCAAACTCAATGTGGAGAAACAAGTGTTCAAAATGAAGATAAATTAAGAAGAGAAGAACCAACAACTTCGAGCGGTACATCCATCCACAGTAATAAATCTTTGGAACGGTTGATAACTCAACCGTCATTAAAAAAGTTTCTTGAGGAAAGAGAACTAGCATTGCATAAATTAAATAATATGGAGAGGAAAACAAACGCAATAAAATCAGTAATAAAAAAACACAATGAAAATCCTGATTATTTTCTGCCAGATAATGATTTAGACAGTATTCAGAAGGAACTTGAGACATTATTAACCTCTACCATTTTACGGGATACTATAATTAAAAACGAATGTTCTTCATTTGAATTATTGCAATCGAACAGTTTACCAGAAAGCACTATAGAATATCCTACACTTACTACAATAAATTCAGAAGTAGCTACTACAAATAAATTGCAGAAAAATTATATTCCTAAGAAGTTTAAATGTGAAGACCCGCCACCGATTTCCAATATATCAACGAAAAATTTTTGGTCCTATGTTCAACCCTATCTAGCTCATGTAACAGAAAATGATCTCAAATGGCTAGAAGACATGGTGAAATCTTATGATAATCCATTATGTGCAATACCACCTTTAGGTGAACATTATGCAAATAATTGGGCCCAAAAAGAGTTAAAAAAGAACAACCATCAACAGCACAATATAAGCAAATATCTCCTTATGTAATGGACCTATTGGATAAAATTAATAATATTATTCATGATGAGAAATCTTCAACATCTATATTTCAAAAAATTGTAATGGCTCTTTCAGAAAACGCACAAAAAAATTTCAAAGAAGATCTTTCAGATCATAATTCTGAAGAAGACCCGCAAGAAATAAGCAATGTTTGTGAAAATTCTTTTACAGAACAAAATGTGAAAAAGCAACTATATCAAATGGGACTGGTGGGTGATTATGTCATACCAGAACTATCTGGAACAAAGGGTAATTCTGATGACTGTGATGAAATTTTAGAAGAACTAAACGAGTGCAATGCTAAATTAGCTAAGTTACAAGAAATAAACAAAAATCACTTGACTGAATTATTGGAAAAATGCCGCAAAGGTTATGACCAAGAAAATATAAGGAGTAAACTTAGAAACGTGGATGAAAAAATTTTAAAGGTTAAAAGCCAAAATAGTGTGTTTCCAAATGATCATAATGTAACTTATAAATTTCTTAAAGAAAAGAAAAAAATGAAATCATTATTAAAAATACGCGCCGAGTATGTAAGGCAGTTGAACTCAAAAACATTTGAACTTGATGGTGGTTTAAAAAAAAAATTGTTCCAGAAGATGTGGAATCTGGTGATTCGGAATGCAATACTAAATGTAATGATACTAAATGTTTTAATATTAAAACAGAATCATCTAAAGATGACAGTGATAATTCAATATAAGATAATGTTATAGAAATATCAGATGACGAGTCGGCTTGAAGACAATATCAAATGTTATAATTAAAATTGTATATCCTTGTATGTTCCATACCACATATATAATATTACACTTAGAAATATCCCAATGTTTTATATCATTTGTAGTGATGTGATATTATTATTAATTAAAAAAAAAAAAAAATTGTTTAATCATTTTAAATTAATTAATCATTAGCATAAATAAACTAATAAAATTATGTTCAGACCTTAGTGTGCGATTATTATTATTAAAAAGTTTTTTCCCGATTTTCAACACTAAATTATGCAAAAAGTGATGTCGAACTCGATGAACGTTAGATTCGCTCGTCTGTAAGCCAGGAAACCAATTGTATTTCCTGCGGGCGTTTTAATATATTAATTTGTTTTTGATTCACGCATTAGTGTAATCTTTTTCATTGTTGCGCGACGTGGTCCTATGGAGTAAGTATGGCAATAACGAAGTAAATACATATGTTATTTAATTTTCGCACCAAATAACTTTCACCGTTTCCATTATCTACTTGCTGAGAAGTATGATTAAAAAATAAATAAATACAAACGCCGGAACAAAACGTCGGTCGGTCGAATGAAGAATCCGGTTTTGAACTGTACTTTCTGGACTATACCTTTCGCGATACTTACATTCGTGTTTTATTTATTATGTCAATCATTATCATTGTCACGTGAACGTGTGTACACGGTAAAATATTCTCAAGACTTTTGAGAAGATTGTACTCGCCGGGATGGCCATTGGACGTGTCCTTCCGTAACAGACACAGATTTCGTAGCCGGATACTACTAAATCGGCGGTTTCGATCTACAGGCCCATTGTGATAATTAAGGAGCCCATTTCTATGTAAATGCATATTTAAGTTGGTTCGCATATAATTTGGTAAATTTTTTTCCTAGCGTTTTTGAAATATGTTGTCGATTAATTTTGCCAATCGATATGTAGAATACGTTTTTCGGGAATTCTTTTATTTTTTCGCTATTCATGTTGTACAAAATCGTAAGTATCAATACTTGTAAAATCAAAACTATATTAAACATCATCTCGAAATAATAATGATAAAAAAAAATTGTTTATTAAAAGTTATTCTAACCTAGAGCTTCTGTTAGATGAAACATAATGCCTATGAATAATTTTAATATGACCTTGCTCTCTTTGTAAAAACGGATTTAATTTTTGTGATTTAATTTATAGTTTTGCAAATAAAAAAAAAAATTAAAAATTAGAAATGTATAAATTAGTAAAGTAATTAATAAAACGTATATTAAGTTTTAACACTATCTAATTAGCATTGTCATGCTTAATTTTTCATTGTTTTTATTATCACAAGTTTCAAAAGAGTTGGCTGAAATTGTATTTATTTATTTTTTAAGTAGAATATATCACCGGTTATTGCATATATTGCACTATGAACAATTGAAAAATTTTTCGAATTTTCGTAATAGTTGTATACCCTAATCTCATTGAATATGTGTGCGTTAAAATTATTATAACATAACAACTAATAAATCAGTAAGTACTAATAAAACATACTTTCGTTATACCTTACGTCTTTCGTATTTAATTCCTCGTCCTCTTTATCACCTCAAATTGCACAAACAACGACCAAAAATAACAAATAAACGAATTAAAGAATCGGTAAATATTGATAATTTTATAACTGCTTTGTTGGTTTACTTCATACCCAAGGCCGGGAACATCACCTACAAGCAAAACAAGCATTGCTCACGGCCCGTGAAATGTCCGGTATATAAAAATAAAAAATTAATTAAATGACCAGCTGACCCGGCAAACGTTGTTCTGCCATATAAATTATCAAACAAATCGAACGTAAGTATAAATCATTATCTCATATCTAACAAATATACGAGAAAAAAAAAATTCATTAAAATCGGTCGAGCCGTTTCGGATAAATACGTTATTTTCGTTACGCGTTAGGTGTTTGCGAGACGGTGAATAATATTATACAAACGCGGTGTAAAAGTGCGTGTTTGGACGGAAAGTCCCGCAGATAATGAAACGCGGGTTGTGGGCCGTCGATAACTCGTATATAAAAATAGGAATGACTAATAGGTAATAACAATATTCGGAATTTCTTATCCGTACACCGTACAATATTATTATTTTTGTGATCAGAACGATATTATTTGACGACGGCGAGAATCACGGTCATTTGATAAATATCTATAGTGAATGATGAACTGTGGTCTGTATAACACTTGTGTAGTTGTGTTTTAGTATTTAAAACGTTTTAAGCGCGGTTTCAAGTAAATATATTTTGTGAAATACCGAGAAAAATGTCAAAACCGAGAGGATGTTGGGAAAAGTTAAAAGAAATAATAGTTAAAGAAACGATATATATATATATAATAGAAATCAATAATCCATATATATATTATTGATGTTACTTATATTTATTAAGCCCATCTGAATCATTTGCTTGCGGTCTCCAAAGTACTTAATCCGGCTCTGTTCATACCACCCGTTTTGGAATAAAGTCGTCAGACTTTCCTAGAAATTTGTTTTAAGTCGTTTAAGTTTTTATCTATTGCTATAAATGACGATTTAAAAAAAATGTTAAGCTCAAAC
Source organism: Schlechtendalia chinensis (assembly GCA_019022885.1). Lineage (NCBI taxonomy): Eukaryota > Metazoa > Arthropoda > Insecta > Hemiptera > Aphididae > Schlechtendalia > Schlechtendalia chinensis. Next base: position 5,933,130 of record CM032345.1, on the reverse strand, counting down.
ACTAAAAAAAAATATTAATTGCTGAAAAATCTGACCAGTTCTTTTCTTTAGGATGTGAAATATGTAATAGTAAAATAAATAAATATCTATATTTTTTTTCTATCACCTACGTTAAAATATTTTAATATTGTGAATTATGGTTAAAGTCATGTCGTTATACTTACAGTTCGAATTTATATGGATTGTACAACTATGAAATATTTAACAGTATGTTTTATGAAATATGCATTTATGCACCAAAAATGTTCAAATATGTCCGAAAAAAATTATTGTTTCAAACAATTTTCGTTAATGACACATATATATATATATACATTTGTCTACTAAACGATACGAGTACAATTTAATTTTAAGACGTATGAATTATTGATTTATACTATAAAAATGAAGGTTCATTCTAAAAATTTTTTTTGACTGCGTGTATTTTAAACGTTCTTCCGTCTTTCAAAACATTTCAAAAAAAAATCATGCTATCGATGAAGAAATACTTCTATGGACATAGAAACATTTTATAACCATTGATTAGTTTGAACATTTATAACCTGTGCATCGGTATTATAATAAGTGTCTATAATGATATTAATAGTTCATATTTTTTCCTAATGAAATATATATATTATCTTTACTACAATATCTTCAAGTTTAAAAACAGTAACTCTTATGTCTTAAATAGTTATTGATTTTGCAATCGGATGACGAACGTTTAATTACCTAAGTAACATATGAGTACCTATAATACAACGCCATGATCATAAGACAATTTTAACGATTCGAAAATTGATTTTCAATTACGCAAAATATGCTTAAACCGTGCTGTAAAATAAGGTTTGGTCAAAATACCAGTTCAAATCGTAGAATCCGCGCGATTCGAAAATGTACATTATCGTCATCATATCACATTCTGTGCTATCATTCGGTTTTGTGGTGTTATCTACGCCGATAACAAACGACAAAACTGATATCAATGTTGGGATGCGATTTTCGTCTATAAAATTGTAAGTGTAATTCGAACACACCGCCTTCGTCAAATAGTTTGTCTTTTAGTGATGTTTTTAGCTATTTAATTAACAATAAAATCGTTACGTCCGGATTTCGGTACGTTTGATCAATGAGAAGTAACGATAGATAGTTGTCCAAACGGTTTGTAAATTACTACAATATATTATTATATTTAACGAAATTATGTTTTACCTTTTCTTTACTTTTGATTTGATCAAATAGTGTCAAAACTATACTGATAAACTGATTACCATTCACTTTTGGCATACGGTGCCGATAGATTAAAACAAATTTATTAGTTATTTACCAATGCTTTGATTTGATAGATACTTACGACGTGTTATTAACTAATAATTCATTAAATCAATCTATCAGTAATGTGGGAATTATTCATCTTAAAAAATAAGCTGTAAAATGTAGTCATTACTTTCAAATCGATCGCTGAATAATAGTTTATGATGGTTTTATGTTCTCAAAATGTTTAAAATAATTAACATTAGGTAGAAATAATATTATATATTTTTTCAATTAATGTTACATTAATATTTTGTAGTATTCATTTAGTATGTACATAAATGGTTGAAAATGGTTACAATTTAAACTTTATCTAATACTTTAGATCTCAATTAAAACTGTTTACTAATAATTATATGTAGCTGTGAATTAAATTATTGTCTTCTAAATGTGTAGGTTATAGCTGTTATTCAGTTTCCAATAAATAATTTGTTGTACCATTTGTTGGTTGACTAAGCTAATTCACAGAAAAATTAATTTATTCATTTTGTATTGTTTATAGTTCCATATATTTTATAATTCAATGAGTACCAAGTAAACTAATATCAAGAATCCGAGAAATATGTATCGAACAAAGTACTTTATTTGCAGTAAAACAAACCCTATTCTACAGAAAAATGTTTTCCAGGTAAGTTATGATTGTATTAAACAATATCAAATACCAAATTGTAAAATGTTTGAATATTTTTTTCTTCTTTACTTTTCAGAATTTAAAAACAAATTGTTCAAAGATATTGTCAGTGAATCGTCATAAAAATACACTAATAAAACAACACAAATCTGCAGTTACAATGACTACAAAAAATAAAGAATTTGTGACAGAACATAAATATTTATCGGAATTACATAGTAAGTTATTTTTCTTAGTATTTACTATTTCTCTAAATTATTATCTAAATCAGAGTAAAAATTAAATAATTCATAAGACTTATAAGATGAGTTTACGTAGTAAATTAACAGTAATAATTTAACAAAAATATACTTTAATATATACCAATAGCATATTATCCTAAATAAATCAATGTTTTACAATTGATAAGTTCCAATTTTGATTCTAAGAAGGATTTTATGATGCAAAGGAATTAAAATATTTTTATAAATTATAACATTAAATTATGATAAAAATTTAAATTTGAATTTAAGTAATAAGAAATTTTCAATGAATATTTTTAGTCTAATTATAAGTAATTACATAATTTAAATCAACAATTCAATAAATATGTAAAACTTTTATGTATTGTGAGTTTGGAAACATAAAGTGTTTGAATGAATATTTATGTTTTTAATTACTTACCAAAATATTAATAAAAAGGATATCATAATTATATTATATAAAAATAAACTCTAATCAGACCACACGTGACTTGTAGCCTAGAAGTTTTTTTTGAGTGCATTCCATTTGATATTTCCAACCTTTTAACACTTATTATAATTTTTTTTTTTTTTATAGATTTTTCAAATGCTAATATATACACCAACCGGACCCATACGTGTGGTCAACTAAGAGCTGAAGATTCTGGGAAATCTGTTGTACTCTGTGGATGGTTACAGTATGTACGGTTGAATCGTTTTATTATTCTAAGGGACGGATACGGTTCAACACAACTTATTATTGCTGAAAACGCAAGTATTGTGGTTTTTCTTTTAAGAGTCAGTAATAAAAATTAATTATATTTATGATTTAGGTTCTGAATTAAGTAATTTGGTCAAGAAACTATCTTTGGAGTCTGTGTTGATGTGTTATGGCAGTGTAAAGTTAAGGCCCGTCAAGGAAATAAACAAAGTAAGTTAGTTTGCACATTGAAAACGAATATTTCTAACATAATTGAATAGAATGACATTTTTATTTTAGGACCAAGCAACAGGAATGATAGAAGTTATTGTGGATAAATTAATTCTGCTTAATTCTGTGGATACCAAAATACCATTTCAAATTCGAACATTTAATAAGGCGAGCATAATAAAATTAACTTGAATCGAACAGTTCTCACTAAAAACGTGAACTTTCATTACAGGCAAACGAATCTTTGAGGTTGAAACATCGGTATGTGGATTTGCGATTTCCTGAAATGCAGTATAATTTGCGCTTAAGATCAAAGTTGTTGATGAAAATGCGAGAGTTTTTGATTAACAAACGCGAGTTTGTTGAAGTGGAAACTCCTACACTATTCAAAAAGACTCCTGGTGTAATTAATAGTCGATTCGTTGAGCAATAACGACAAATTTAACGACTTCATTGTTATTCATAGGGAGCACAAGAATTTATTGTACCTACTCATGAGAAGGGAAAATGTTATTCGTTGGTCCAAAGTCCCCAGCAGCTGAAACAAATGCTAATGGTTGGTTCCGTAGATAGATATTTCCAAGTTGCCAAATGTTATAGAGACGAAGGTGCCAAACCGGATCGTCAACCTGAGTTCACTCAAGTAAATTATTATATTGACCATTAAAGTAAAGTAATAAATGTATTTTGCGTGGTAAAAAATGATTTGAATGTTTTATAGCTTGATATTGAAATGTCATTTACCGACCAAAGCGGAGTGATGTTGCTCGTCGAAGAAATGTTATCATTTATATGGCAGGCGGAATTGGGCAGGATCAAAACACCTTTCCCTCGGTTATCATATGATGAAGCGATGTCGACGTATGGCACTGATAAACCAGATATTGGTCGTAGTACAAAAGTGAATCAATTAAACTGTTTTTAATTATTACATTTTATTTTATGATTATTTGAAATTCCATTGTTAACGAAAATATTCGTATAATTATGTTTCTATTTGAACATGTATATATTCGTGTTTTGATTTATTGAATTTATTTAAATCGATAACAAAACTAATGTTTTCGAAAATTTTAAACATATATTAATGGAGTTCAATATTATCAAATTGTCTTTGTTTCATGCTTAAATAATTGACCATATCAAGTTCATTCTATAAAACAATAATCGAATGCTTTTATTATTAGAAAACAATGTAAACAAAAGTTAATTGATAATGGAGTATAATCAATTAAACATCATTCTTCAGTTAATATTCACATTTAAAAAAAACTATTATGATTGGTATTGTGTAATATATATTTATAAATGTTTTAAGATTTCAAACTGGACGACATTCATAACAGATACATCAACTGAAGTTTATGCACTTGTTTTGAAAAATCCCAAAGAAAAATTATCAAATCAACAATCAAATGATTTAAAAAAGTCAATTTCCACTAATTATCCAGATGTTAAATTCAGTTTATTAAATATAAAATCATTAGAAGTCTTTAAAGAAAATCTTCAGAAAATCTTTCAAGGGATTGACGTGGGTGCAGTAATTGCCGCCAATAATATTTCAGAAAATGATAGAGTAGCGATTGCTGCCGGTTCAAAATATAAAGCCGTAAGTTTGTAGTTATACATTTTAATTTTGATCGTTTAATTTTTTATATGTGACTGTAAAATTGCAGCTATCAGCACTGGGAAAAATCAACGAACGTTTTAAGTCTGACAGTACTATTAATGATCCTTGGCGTTTCGTTTGGATAGTCGATTTTCCCTTATTTAACATGGAATATGATTCTATTCAATCTGTTCATCATCCATTCACACAACCACAAACAGAAATCACTTCAAGCAACTTACTAGAAGTAATATAATTAGTACAAATGTACAATAAACAATACATTCCTGTCTAAAACATGACATCAATGATGTTTTTGTTATTTACACATTATTTCGAATTTTTCATGTAATTCTATGGAATACTATCTAATACAAAATTAAAATTTATGATAAATAAAATTATAAGTCTATAAAAAAACATTTTTGATGACCTTGTAATTGTTTTTTAAATTATCACCTACATTATTTATTTTAAATTTTTTGCGCTTCAACCAATAACCAATATCTATAAGTGTCTATAGTCTATTATGACTTGTGATATTGATAATATGAATTATTTTTATACAGAAATTAAATAAATAAAACTCCTCTTTACCTAAGTGAATGGAGTTGTTAATAATTGAATTTTACAGTTTTAATATCAACTAATTAATATAACTCATATGGTTGCATAATATAATAATTGAATAAAAATAATCGTTTTAAAATATATGATTTTTCTTACAAATAACAAATTGAACACTCTGTCCTTTGTCCAATTTTAGAGTATTATTGTTGGTATGTTTAATATAAAATGTGTAACATATCCGTTAACAATACAAAATTTTAAATGCTTCAAGTGGCATGTTAATATTACTTCTTATTATCTTTAGCATATTAAAGTAAATTTTATACTTCTTTCCATGGTAACGATATCGGCGATAAACTTTGTAAAAATGTAATTTTTACTTTACTTTAATTTAAATAATTTTCTTAGGTCAAAGGCTATCATTACGATTTGATATTGAATGGAAGTGAGGTCGGAGGTGGTTCCATTCGTATACACGATGCATGTTTACAAATAAAAGTATTAGAATCCATACTAAAAATACCCGTAGACACTATGTCTCATCTAATCGAAGCGTTAAAGTCTGGTTGTCCTCCACATGGTGGCATAGCTTTAGGTAAGAACAATTTTCAATGAACAAATTTTCATCATTTTGAGACCGTATCTTATATAGATTTGATTTTACAGGTATCGATAGATTACTGTCGATTGTGTGTAATACAAATAGCATTCGGGATGTGATTGCTTTTCCAAAAACGTTTGAAGGAAAGGACCTCTTGACTGGAGCCCCATCGGACATCACTATAGAAGACATGAAGAGATATAATTTGCATTTTGATAATAAGGAATACAAATAAAGATTTTTAATAAACACTATAATATTTATCGACTGAAATTGAATTTTTAAGTATTTGATAATTTTGATGTTATTAATTTTAGTAAACTTGGTCTTGTCATGTGTCACATAAATAATTTACATTCACATAGGCATTATAACCTGTTATAATGGGTTTCGAATAGCCGGTTATTATTGTGGCCTTCGTTTTATATATTGTTTAACATGCTAAAAGTATTTTTCTGTGTGTATGAGAACATTTTCTGTAATCCATAAGAAAAAAACAATATTTGAGCATTTTAATTACTTAAATTGTATTCATGTTGTATGTTCTTTATTTCTGTGATATATATTTGATGTCCAATAATGATATTGTAATATAGTATTATAATATTACTGAGTAATACATTTGATTATAGCATTAATCAATATTGGTTACATTGGAGCTTAGATCTTATGATATAATGATTGGATGTTAATACTATCAGTTGAAGAGATTTTTAACCGTCCATAAAATAGTATTAAATCCAAGTTCGGCTATTCTGTAGTATTTTATGGAATGCTGAGTGCAGTTTATAATTATTGTTGTTGGTTTCGCTGTCTATTGTTAATAGCACAAACCGCGCTTCCTTCGGTTTGATATTTGACATGGCCAATATATTTTCACTGGTTTCACAAAAATATCAGTTTTATTTTATAAAACATTATAATGCATTATTGATTAAAGATTATAACACTGATATTAAGTGCATATCATATTAGTATTATTGGTTCTGTTCTCTCTTAGTAATAATTATTACTATTAAGAAATATTTGAAAGCAACAAAAGCATATTAAAATAATCACATTATTTTTGTCAAATTATTGTGTTATTTTAAAACAAAGTTATGAGAGTTAGTGTTTTATTAATGTATGACCCATTAGCTCTTTTAATAGTTATTAATTGGATAAAAAATAATGTTTGTTCCATATAGGTTCTAAATAATTCTTCAATAGATGTAAAACCCTTTTTTAATTTCTGGTCCCACCACATTTGCTTAGTACAATCGATTAATGTGTACTTGTACTATTAAGAATCTATAAATGAATTTATGATTGTAAAAAAGACAAGAGTCAATTATTATTATAAAACTTTGGACAGTTTATAAAAAACTGTAGAATATGAACAATTAAAAAAAAAAACTCTGAATGAATACTTATTGAGATTATTATATAGTGATTATTATATGCCATAATAAACCAATTTATCACTAGACATTTTTTAAATTCGTACTGCACATTTGCATTTTCGAACTGCACTCTAAAATAGGCCCAGATGTGTAAGTATGTTAATAAAATTTCAAATCGTCTAAATATTGAGACCGAATTCGCAAAATTATAATAACAACGTTGTTTTAATAATCAAAAAACATATTTTCAGAATAAAAATAATTGGCACAATTTTTTTAAAAAAAGTTATGTAAAAAAAAACCAATTGTGAAAGAAATATAGCGACGAAAAAGAAATTCCAAAACTTGAATTGTTATAAACCAACATCATTTCGATTAAGGTAGATTTTTTCAAAACAAAAAAACCAATTTGCTAGTCATGAAAATATATAAACTTAAAAACTTAAAAATCCGATTGTAACAATGCATATTAATCGAAAACAACGATTTGAATTTTTTTTTTTCGGAAAATCAAGATTTGATTGGTATAAAAGATCTATCACGTCTTCCCAAATAACATCAATCGATCGATTTGAATAACGTAATCGGTTCATACCCGAACTGTACAACAGTAGTTGTTGAACTCGTCGTCAATGACTGTTGTTGTGGGAGATGGTAAACTGCGACAAAATTAACCTTTTTATAAATCGTACATCGTGTAAACTGCGACAAATTCTTATGGTCTACATAGAGTAAACTGCGACAAATTTAAAAACGTACATCGTGTAAACTGCGACAATTTTTATAAATACTATATTTTTCATTATCTAATGTTTAATTATAGTGTAGTCCTATGTACTTAATCATGGAATTGCACAATAGACATATTGCGATAATAAAGCCTATACAATAATACTACAATTATATTTTAATGATTGGTATAACCTACCAAAAATTAAGATCTTTTCTTACAATCACTTGACATTAGTGTTGTGACTGTGATAAAGTTAACATGGACTGTAAATTTATACTCGGCCAAAATGGCAAACAGCTTTTAGTTTAAAAATCTTATAATATGTAAATATTTATAAGTTTTTAAAATAAAATAGTTATCACAGTTTGTATGATGTTCATTTACCTATTTGTCGCAGTCTACACGATGTATGATTTTATAAAAAGGTTAATTTTGTCGCAGTTTACATACAGCCGTTGTTGTAAATAACCATTTTTTTTTTTTGATTTTCGATTTGCAGTGTGTAGCGTGCAATAGTTCGTGTAGTTCTTTAGCGGGTTTTGATCCCGTCGACTAAGAAAAATGATCGGTCAACCGGTGTTGCGAGTAGTGCTTTCTCACGTCCTAAAATTACGTCGCCGCGGCTGTAGTCGTATATCGCGTATTGTTTTTACGGTATATCGTTTTTTGGATAAATATCACGTAACGTAATTGATTTCAACGACTCAAATACACGATATAATATTAAAAACGAAAAAAAAAAAAAAGGAACCCCTACCGAAACACGGTTCAGCTACGCCTTCGATTACGGGCCGTTTTGTTGCGGTGCGATGGTGTAACAACCGTAACGGATCGAAATGCGTCGTCGGCCAGCGTAGACGATATAAATACGACAGAAACAATAACACAGAACCGACGACGAATAATGTATCACGACGGTCACATATCGGGCACTCATCGATCGTAATTCTATGGACGACGACGACGACGACGAAAACTCGAGTGTAATGAAATCGAACGATAACACAATCCGCGATAGTAATTATAACAATCGACGGCGTACAAACACACCTTTTTGGGTTATCTACCATTAAGGTTATGATGAGCGCGCCGACGATAGTCGCGCGGCGGCTACGCGTGCCACTAGTCGGCGAGACGTTGAACGTGCGTGCCGGACGTGTGCGTCGCGCGCTCGCGAATAGTATGAACGTGAATTAATTCGTTTATTGTTGTTATTTTTAAACGCGTGTTTTTCCTCGTCCGCCGTTTGCGCTGTCATGGACGGCGGCGACCGACCGACGAACAATTGCTGCAGACGGGTCGTGTTCGACCGGATACTCGGCAAAGGCGCGTTCAGCACGGTGTACAGAGTGCTGCTGGAGCCCGACGACCAGCACATAGCCCTGAAAATCGTACACTTGCAGGACATAATCGACGACAAGAAGACCGTCCAAGACTGTATAAACGAGATAAGTCACCTCAAGGTCGGTGGTGTACATTCAGTTATAATATCGGCGGCGGACTGGCGCAATTCGAATCGCCGGATTTCGTATACGAGTTGAATTTTATATTATATATATATATAACTCGGATTAGGTCGGCAAACGAGCGTAATTGTCGGGCGGCCGTCTGTGTAGTTTTCATCAGAAATGTCGTCCATAGCGTTTCGGTCAATCGTTATTTCAATAAAACGGTACAATATTTGCAAATACGATTTTCGTTTTACGCGTTTTCTCAGTACACCGTTTCCATACGGGTTTTTCGCCGTCATTGTCGTTGTGGTCGCTGTCGTTATGAACGATTATAAATCGCGATCGCGTGATTCCGCAACTAGATATTTTTAAACAATAATGTCAAATGTTTTCGAGCAAACGGCGTTCGGGAAACTTTCCGGTCCGCCGCCGATCGGTTTTGTGATTATAATCGGATGATATTGTTAATATTGTTTTCACGAATATATATTTATGAATAATGGGTTTAGCGTCGTTCAACATTCGCAAGCGAATTAACAATATACGAGATGAGGTGTTAGAAGATTCCGATTTCCGAAACAAAAGAAATAATGTTTACGATTTCCCTTATCAATATATATATTAAATACATATTAAATGTTTAAGTACAAAGAAAACGTATAATCTTCAATAATAAATTAACTATATCGCTGTAACCAAAATTAATATGTCAATGTGAATTTGGGTATTTTACAGTAAACTCGGTACAATTTGTTATTATAAAATCATTTTAATAATAAACATGTAAAAATAGGTGACGAGTCGCGGTTGTTGTGGATCACTCGGTCGAATGTTGTATTATTATTTCTAATTTATAAGCTATGATAAATCATATCGTATTCAAACAACTGATTCTAAGCGAAACTCCGTTTATTGTGATTTTGTGTAGTTTTTCGAAATTAAATTTTGCACGATTTACAAAATGTATTGATTGTAATGATTTTTTTAATTCTGTTAAAATATTATACGTCTAAGGTTGTAATTAATTATCAAACTTTAAACACAAAATATTCCGTATAACCAGAACGAATATGTTGACCATTTTATCAGTTATCTTGCAATTGTATGATGAACGTTTTTAGATGTAATTTGTTACTGGAAAGTAACGTATGCAAGATCATTGAAACACTCCTTAAAGTACAGACTAATAAATCATTAAAAGTTTAATTTCGATTTTGTTTAAATATTAAAAAAAAAAAATAACAATAGTAATTAAATAAAATAGAACAATCGCTTATTTATTTATTATTTTGGATAAAAATGTAATTGTTATTAAAATCGATAACTATTACGTAACCAACCACACGTTGAAAAGTTGGATAAACTCAACTATACGAGGTAACCGTTATGTCATCTGCAGTAAAAACTTAATCTTACCGCACGGTCAAGTCAATCAGAGCACAGCAAAGAAAAACGACGCGACACGACTATGTAGCGACGGGAACACACGCCTTAACCGCTAAAAACTCAGTTATACCGGTAGAACTCAATTTACCGGGTAACAGGTTACAGATTCTGCGACTCCGACAAGAAATTAAAAAAAAAAAAATAGATGTTTTCTAATCTCTTAGATTTTTAATTACGAATAGTAACGTTTCGAGCGATAGACGGATCAAATCTCGGATAATTAAGCTCGCGAGCTGTTCGAATCGGATTGTCAATGGCCAACGCCGTCCCTTGGCTGATTGTTACAGACGATGAATACTTGATGACGATCAAACGAAAGTCGGATGCCGGATGCGATGTTTGGCTGGCGTGCGGTCAATGTCGCCGAGAAACATTTGAAAATAGAATCGGCGAGTAAACTAAACGAGACTAGTGAAAACGGGCGTTGCGGCTGAGAAACCGATCTCGAATAATAAGATATTTACAAACAAAACGCCAAGAACAACACGTATACCGGAAGAGGACGGTTCGTTACCGTTTCACTAGCTATTTTCGTTGGTTTATCCGGTTCACCGACGAAATAATAATGATGATAATAATAATAAAACGCACACACCTTTGTAAGAAACGCTTACGTTGTTATTCATGTCCGAAATCTCCGTAGAATTAGGTAGTTCACAACCACGGCGGCATCCGCCAGCTTTTATTTATTTATTGAAACGATTCATACGAATATTCGATTATCGCGTAGTAAACACCAAACGGTCAAAACATTTCAGACACTCCAATCGTCATTGATATGATGATATATTGTGTATGTTGTTATTTAATTATATATATATATATTATATTGCAAGTATAATAAATATTGGCGCGTTGCCGAATTATCGCACGTTTATTATTATTATTATTATTGTATACATAATATATATATAATTAAAAGGTAATTACTAACTGGTAGAATGAATTTGAATTATCACTGTGTAATATTTTTAGCGCGTGTACCTAACTTTCCTTTTTTTGTCAGCATTTGTGTAAGCGTAAATACATATATATATATCAAAAAACTTTTATCACGCATAAATGTAGATCGTCACAGAGTCGAAAATCAATAAACTTTTGACGGGTTTTATCAGTTTTAAGCTGAATTAGCATTTTGAAAATTTTTCAATAATTAGTTTTTTACGTTTAAAAATTAATACATTTTAAATTTTTTGGACTAAAGTCCTGAATTGAATATAAGGTCGGTCATATGTTATTTTTTCAATTATTAAAAAGTTTTAAAATTCGTAAGTCATAATTTTTTTTTAAGCGATTAAATTTCAAATTTTATGTGAAGTGGTATTCTTGCGTGCATCATTTTTTTAAAAATATTAATGTGTAATTTTTGTATTCAAATTAAATAAATATTTTCATATATGAATTTCCAAAACGCATTAATTTCGAGTGTTATTACATCGATATATTTGAATAAAATCGAGTTGTGTAAAGGTCGAAATAAAAAAAAAATATATATTCAAATATAAAATATACATAACGTAATATTTTATGGGTACATTTCGGTTTCATTATTGCTTTTTACGTTTATTCATAAACAGTGCATTCGTGTTGTAGGTAAAATGATATTGTATATTTACTACACAACACTTTGTTCTATTATTAGTCGTCGTCAATGCGCCGTTTTATCGTAAGATAAATAATACGCGGTTTTGGACCAAGGCGACGTAATGGTCCCCTCGTACATACTCACAATCAACTTATTTGGTATTATCATCGACGTGATTTAATGTTATTATTTCATCACCACGATATCGAAACTGGTTTCACCGGTGCTGTTTGTGCATTTTAGACTTTGCTATTTTCGTACAGTATACACTTTTCTATCATTATATGAACAGTATAATAATATTCTCGTTTAATTAACGTGAATAATATTATATATATAATAAAAAAAACACGCGAATGTTTTTAACATATTCGTATCAATTATCATATTGTGTAATCCCACGTAATACATACTATTCTTATATCGTTTAATACTTAGACTCGGAACTTAATGCTCTAAAAATGCATTTAATTAAATTTTTTTTAAGTGACAAAATATTTCATATTAGTACGAATATATATTAGTTAAAGGAGTAATCTCAATTTGCATATGTATGTGTGTGTGTGTGTGTAATTACGTATAAATAAAATTTACATTTTTTCCAAATAAATACAATACTTTGAACACGAATTCCTACATATTCCAAGAAGAAGCTTTCCTTTAAAATCCTTTTACTTAAGTTACAATGGATATTATGTATATATGTCGCATACGTTTGTTGTATTCGATCGTTTCACGAAATGGATGTTCAATTCGTTAAAAGTATCCATGTAAAGAAATTTTCATCATCTTCATGTAGTAAGAAAGCTTAGAAAAGGTCTTTTCACAATCACGACTTGAACCAGATTAATTACAATTTGTTGAGGCATTGGAAAAAGTTATTAATAATACCATAACCTACTTAATCAATCGAGCTATTGCCATTTATAAACAGAGCCAAACACGTGCTTTCAGATGTATAATAGAGTGTCTAAATATCCTTTGAGAAAAAAACAATTCATTGTACGTTCATCCATAATTCTGGCAAACTTTTAATATATATGTTTAAAAAACTTATACTATTTCGGTCCCAATGGTATCATTTTGGTTCAAAATTACATTTTTATTTTTGAAAAAATTTGAATTAGACCGTGACAATTTCTTTTTGAATTCAATTACAAACCTATTTTGATTTTGTTATAATAACAATTACGAGATACTAACAGCAGTATATAATGTATTAATTGCATTAGAGCTAAATAATGATTCGAAAATTTTAGAGATTGTAGAGGGATATTAATATCTTAATTAGACATTAATTTCTTAATTGAGAGATATTAATAAATCAGATTAAATAAAATCATCATAGGGAGGGAAATAACACCCTCTTCCTTACCCTCCTGGAGCACGCCCATCAGGCTGAATATTTATCGTGAACGTGTAATTTGTTATTTGGGTAAAATAATTTATTGAAAAAGTTGTGACACAGTTTATACTCAAATTAAATTGTTAATGTTTATAATATAATAAACAATAGAGTTTATATATATACAAGTGTGCGTAGATAAAATTTGTAATCGTTATTTACATGTGATGCAATAAATACATTTGATTAATAATATTATACACGAGTTTAATTCGAAGGATAAATTCTGGTTGGAAAAAAAATCATAAACACAGCAATATATAAACACAATGGAGAAAAAAAAAGATTGCTTTCGTTATAATAATATTGTGTGTAATATAATATACGTGCAATATTGATAAAAATAACAGGATGTCTTATGAGAAAAACACGAGATAAAAAACGATTTCGTAATGGATAATACGGCGTCGACTATACTCGGAAACTTGTTAAAAATAATACCGATAAAACGTAGAGAAGTTTGCGGAGGTGGAAAGTGAATTTCGTAAACATAACAAAAAAATAATAATATGACGGCGCATTATGTATTTTAGCGAAACCAATGATTATATTCAATACAATATAATCAATGGTAAGACTATCATGTTTTTTTTTTTTGTTTTGCCGTCGATAACACTTAACAGATGAACATTAATTTATGTATCAATGGTTCTGACCTTTGTACAACTTTTCTATTTTCTATAGAACTGCGAAAGTGTGAAATGTATTGTTTTGTATTCAGTTCGGCGTAGTCGGCCAGTGGGCACAGTATTGAAATTACGAAAACACGCGTTTTACATAAAAATTAATTACAGACACGGAAGGAATTGTCACAGATTTCATTGCGTTATATTATTCTAATCGTCTTTTTAATATCCAATTGTATTTTTAGATTTAGAACGGATCGAAATGTGTATCGGATTTAAAATCACGAGGGTCTTTTGTCGGTGAACGTTGTTTTATTGTAAAACGATTGTGTCTTAGATATGTTTGACAAGTTTATCGATTCTTCTGGTATTTTTCTTAAACGTGAAAAACTATTCTAACTTGGAACTATTAACTATCGGAAAATTGTAAAAAGAAACCGGCAAAATTGTCCACTCATCCGATTTTGAAAATAGTAAACGATTTCACAAAAGTTATAACTATTTTCTTCAATTATTTTTAATATTTGTCCGTATACAGAGTCGTTTCTAACTATAGATCGTTTCTATCTATAATCTATTATATATATATATATATATATACATATAATCTATTGCATTCCAATCATTTTATCAAATGTTTCGAAAACTACGATGTTTACTACTCGCGTGTTATAAAAAAATAAAACACCTTTTTATAACGATTTTTTCTTCAGTATAGAAACAAATTTACATAATTTTTAACACTCGTATATGGGATATGTCGAAATAAATTTCACAGTGAAGTCGCATAGAAAATATTCGGTAATAATAATAGTAATATATTTTTGATGCACTCTGTATAATCGTGTTATGTATAATCCGAGCAACGTGTATACCAATCGTCATTATTCAAAAAACAATATTATATAATACGTAACAATATTTATTATGTTATTAATAGAAATTGAATCATCCGAACATCATCAGATGCCTGTGGTGGGATTATTCGGATTTCGAATTGAAAATCGGCTTGGAACTGGCGACTGGTGGAGATCTGAGGCGGATCATTTGCGAACACTACGACCAGTTTTGCCTTATCCCGGAATCAATCGTATGGTCTTGTGCCTTTCAGTTGTCCAGCGCGCTTTATCACATGTACAAATCGAGAATCATGCACAGAGGTAACTAATATTGCAAATAAAATTATGATGGCATTTTTTAATTATTGTTCTAAACACTACTATATTAAACTTAAATCTGTCTTAATCCATAATAAATGTGAAGATATACACGAGAATCTATACATATTAAATAGTATATATATAATATACAATAACAACTAAACGAACAATGTAACTCGTTGAACACAAAGCTGGGCAAATTTGTAATTGTTTAGTTAATTGTAATAAACAACTAATCGTATAAGATAAAAGTTGTTTTTTATTTAATTTTTTCAAAATTTCCAACTTAGTTACGTTAGGTTAGATAATTTTGTGTGTTTCATTCGACGCGCATTAGGATAGAAATATAATACAAATTTTAATTTATCGATTATGTTATAAGTTTAATATAAAAGTTACTTTTTAATTTAATTTTAACTTTCTAACTATTCAATACCTAACTTTGCTATATAGTATACAGGATTTTTAGTAAACAATTGAACAATCATAATTTATAGTAACATCAAAAAAATAATAGTTGAAAACTAAACGATGTTCTCTATTTCATTATTAACTTGTAACTTATCGAAATTACCTAAGAGGTCACCTAAGAGGTTCACCACACTCGCATTTGTTATATACTATAAATAGAATGTATGATAAGCACTGCTTTCGAATTTTTTTATCGGTTCCCTCCTATTTTTTTTTTTTAATGAAACTTATGCGAGATGCAGAAATATGTCATAGATACAATTTTGTATAGCTATACCTGTATTATTGCTTTAATATTGAATCTTATGCGGACTTTTCTCGATTTACTTTTTTAATACGATATTTATTTACAAAATTGGAAAATTAAATTATAATTTGGTTAGGTTGTTCAGACAAGTATAGATAAAAATAATTTAATAGTAGATACAATTTTAAGGCAACTGCAAATATTACTTGATTATTAAATTCATAAATAATATTACTGTAGTATGTAATAAGATTATATTTTAAATAAAACACGTCATTTTGGTAGTTGTGTGGTAATTACCAAATAAAATTGATTCAATAATTTTTAATCGTTTAAGTAAGGAATTTGTTTAATGTGAATGGTTTTTAGGTCGTTAATATGCACTTTTTGCTAGTTCGTTTTTCAATTAAAATCCTAACACTAATTATCATTACAACATCGAACAAATCAGCTTACATTACATTACACGTCACTAAATTATTTCGAATTTAGCGACAAATTATTGACAGAATCGAAATGAAAAATTACATAATCTCCGGAAACTCGAAACGATAAGCTCGAAATCGTGCCCGTAAATTTATTTTCTAGTGTATTTTCTGTTTGCTCTCTTCAAAATGCGGTTGTGGCGTCCTCTCGATCAAGTTAAGTAATTGTAACTCAATTCGGTTATTAAAACCGTTCTCACTAACTTCCATATACTAAAATACTGAAAATGGGGAAAAAAAAACATCTCGCACGTAATATATGTGTATGTGTGTGTGTGTGTGTGTAAATATACCATATACGTAATGAGCGTACACATAACATTCGATTAAATTATTTCCATTCTCTTATCTACGATTTGATTTGTAAGCTGATGTAAATTCTGTGTATATATATACTTAGAATTTGTGTACGTCGACAGCGACGAGATTATGCGTGCTATTATAAAAATTGTACAGATAAAAATTTAGTTATAATAATAATTTTACGAAGAATACAAAACCATTACACGTGATAGTGAAAATAATGTATATAAATGATATTATTTGTTGAGACTGCCGAGACCAATTACTTACAATTATAATCGAATTATACAATATATATATATTTCGATTGTTTTTTACCAATATTCGGTGTTAATATCATTTTAGTTTTTTAGTTCATACGTTCGGCGTTCACTTTTTAATCCAATTGGATTTTAATGTTCTCCCCGCACCTGTGTAAGTAGACCTGTACAGGTTTAAATACAATATTGTGCCGTATAAACAAATGTTATTTTCAACCCATAGTCGTTCCGTAGTGATGTAAGGAGAGGAACAATTCATACGTTGGCAACTGTGTGGCGTATATTCTATCTGTATTGTAGAGTATTCCAATTACGTTTATGCAAATGAAAGTATTTCAATGCATTTTTCGTACTTCTAAGTACGATTTTTTTTGTGTTTTTATTCTTATCGCACAATACTTTTTGTAAAATAAAACGATCAAATTTTTTCCGATTATTATAGTTATAATAACAAGTTAAAAACTGGTCGGAACAACTAAGAATTTATTCGTATATAAAGTCGTTCTCGTTCGAAATAATTTCGGCTACTTCGTTTTGTTACAGCGTTTCTCGAACCGTGGGCCGCGACCCGTCGGCGGGGGTCCTCAGTCTGAATTGTTGATTCTAAGATAGCGACGTTTTACTAAATTTTTCCGTCCCGTAAACGTAAAACGGCGTGGTGGCCGCGATAGATTTTCGGGGGAGAATCTGTGGATCGCTGGATCCTGAAAACACCGGTTCCATTAACGTACGTTCGAACGCGTCCGTGTGTATTTGCGCAGACATCAAACCGGCCAACGTGTTCGTGTACGGGCTGGACGAACGGGAACGCACGCTGTACGGACGGTGGAGAGGAGTGAAGCTCAAGCTGGGCGACTTCGGATTCAGCAAGAACGTGACGGACGGCACGGACATGGCGTGCCGGTCCGTGTTGGGCTCGCCGCTGTACATGAGCCCCGAGAGGATGTTACACCAGAACTATCACTTTGACAGCGACATATGGTCAATGGCTTGCGTCGTATACGAGGTACGTGACGACGATCGATGACGTTCGCGGTACGACGAATTATTATTATTATTATTATTATTATTATATGGATTTACTTACATTTAAATGTCGATTTTCACAATGATTCGGAAAAATGGATTCAAAATTCAATTCGGTTCACTACGAGCGGTCGAATTTCCGGTTTTTCTAGTTTTCGGGTGTAAAATAGTGCGAAAACGCAGTGTTTTCGAACCGCTCGATAGTGTCTATTAAAGTAGTAAAATATAGACAATTTTATCATTAATCACACTATTCTTTACAGAAAAACTCTCATTATGTCGTTAGTTTTTCTGTTTTTTCAAAAGCATAAAACTTTTTACAGGTCGCATTAGACTTCGGTTTTCGATTAAATTTTTTAGGTAGTACCAGAAAGATACTTAAAAAAAAAATTACTCTTTCAAAAATCAAATTTATCGAATTCTGACTATTGCACGAGGTGTGATAATTTTTTCTGTGAGATAAGTTTTTGTGCTAAAAACGTATCGGCTCCAGACAAGTCGGTCGGAAGCAGATTATTTTCAAGAGTTGTGTATAGGCAAAATAAAAATCTTTAAACATTGTAACACTTTCGTCATACGATATGTGACAAATCGAGAGCGCTCGCGAACAGTATTCTCTTTGGATTCGGTGACGACGTGTTTCAGACGGTTGAAAGCGGATCGTACTGAAGGAGTTATGCATGCGCAATTATGTTGTTTTAGTGTGTACGTCGTAAATAAACGTACGCGCGATTCCTTTCATAGGTATCTACGCACGTGCACGTGTCAACTCGCTCGAAAATATTAAACTTGTGAAAAGGTGCAAACCCGAGACGAAAACAAACATGCTATTGTTAGTGTCGATTCAATAACGTCACGTAGGAAGGAAATGTATTTCCGATCGAATGTAAATCCATTAGGATTTTACTTTTTCTGTTGTATAAAAAAATGTACGTTGAACATTCACAAACTCCTAGAAAATACACCGGCGGATCCAAATCAACGACGTCTGGCTAAAACATACGAAAAATTCCTCTGAAAAATAATTCACGTGCAAATAAAATGACGACAAACGCGAAACCGACGTGGTTGTCGTCGACCGTTGAAAGTTTGAAACGATAGTATTTCCGTCCTTACGCGTCCTCAATAGGTCAATGGGGGTAGCCGGACGGAGCACGAAATAACTAACACTTCCGACGTACCCCGCCGACCGCACTGCGCGTATCGACATATGAAAACGTGTAGTTTTCAATTTGAAATTGCCGTTCAAGGTTTAGTCGCGTTGAACGGGCAGCGTCGAAAACGAATTGCCATCACGGGGATGGAATCAATCCGTTCTCCTCGCGTTCACGCCCCCGACGAATGGGTCAATCTGATCGAACGCGTACCGTCATAACGTTATCATCATCATCATAATCATCATCCATTATTATTATTCGTGTACGATTGTTATCGTTTACCGCGTACCACAAACGATTCGCGTGTGCGAGTTTTCGACCGACCGAAACGTATTTTCCGGAATCACATTAATAATGAATGACTCGTTGTTCAATTGTTGTTATTCCAGTTGGTCGCTCTTCAGGCCCCGTTCCATTTAAACACGCTGGACATAAACCTGATGACCAAACGGATAATAAACGGATTTTACCCGCCCATACCGTCGGACAGCTATTCACTGAAGGTCAGTTGACACACGCGACGTCGTGTTTGAGACGTGCGTGCGAAAAATACGATTTTTCGTAAATGGCCGACGACGAATCGTTCGCGTGTCCCCCGAGTTGACGTACGCACGCACAATACGTTATTATTATTATTATTATTATTATTATTATTTTGTTCTGTCCCACTCAAAAAAAACAAAAAAACAAAAAAATAACCGCAGATCGCTACATTCATCGACAGCTGCATAATGGTCGACCGCAAGTGCAGGCCTCACATCGCGCGAATCCTGAGACTCACACGGAGAGCACTGTCCGAATCGCGTGAAGCCGGTGACGTCGCCACGCCAAGGCTCCGAGTACAACGCGACGTTAACGCTGAACACGGTACGACGTAAAGAAAAACAAAAGTGAGTACCAACGACGCGTTTACCGTTCTTTTCTTTTTTTTTTGGCGTCTCGAAAACCCATCGCGCCGATCGTCGACGTGTGCGTGTGCACGTCGTTCACAGGCCGGAAAGAACGTAAACGTGCGTAAATTGTACACGGGTTTTCCGGTGTGTTCTTTCTTTCCGTTTTTCTACGACGGTCAACCGGATCGATTAATATCTTTTATTGCATATTTATTATTACCATTACTATTATTATTATTATTATAACTATTTTTTAATTTTTTTTTATATATATATACATTATTATTTTTATTAGGACCAAACACAATAAATTTACAACTGATTGATTGACGATATTTTTTTTCTTTACATATATATATATATAATGTGTGTGTGTATATATATATAAATTATATAAATGTATAATGTACATACATTTTTGTCACTAAAATATTTATAAGCATTTCGTATAACATATTAATCAATTTTTTTTTTTTTTTTTGTTATATAATACATACAATAGATTTATCGACGTTCTCGCCGTAAAGCAATAGATAGTGTTATTTTCAATATAAATAATTATTACTATAAATAGAAATAAATTTTAATCCTAAAAAACTGATACTTTTAAAAAAAAAAAAATTGTTCTTCAATATACATGCTAGGTATGGTATGAACGTCACAACTAATACATCATGATATTCAAACCGTTTTATTTTTACCTACATTAAAAACTACTATATTTTAACATTATACACGATACATACCTACGGCTTAAATTGAATTATATATATATGTATGTCATATATAATATATAATATGTATACATAAAAATATACAGAAATGTAAACAATATTATACCTAATGTAAGAATGATTACATTGCATATGTAATGGTGTTACAATGTCTAATGATTAAAAAAAAAAAAAAAATGAAAGGACTATAACGTACACAATGATTACACTATTTTTTCAAAGTCGCGTTTGTTAAAAACCTTAAAACGGAAATCATATTATTCTCTGGAAATCTTGTTTTATGTGATTCATAAAGAAACAAACATCATTAAATTACATACGCGTAATGTGAACGTAATAAACTTGTAATGTTGTTTTTAACAAACGTGCCCAAAGAAGAAAAAAAAATTAACAAATATATACTGCACAATATGAAAGTAAAACCGTAGCAGGAAATTAACAAACATTGTCAATTACATAAAAGTAAAAAAAAAAAAAAAATGACAAATATAAATATATTTATTTCAACTAATTATGTTGTGACCGTAGGTGTATTTATTGTTTAAGTCATTGTTACTGATAAAATTTTAAAACTATTTATCGTTGGAGTACTTTAAAAAAAAAAAATGTGATAAAACGTGTGAAACAAAAAATGTTAGTTAATAAAATAGGATTTAACGTATCACATAATTTTTGTTGAACATCTCCACGAAAACAGTATTAATTTTTAATAGGTATCAGATTACCGGGTCCATGCTCGATAAAACACCAAAATTATTAGTTAATTCCAACAGTGACGTTTTAAGTAATATAGTTGACGATGGTTAATGCGAATAATACGAACATTTTTGATTTCGATATTCAATTATTGCTTTTATATAATAATAACAATGATAGTTTAATATGTTTCGTATTTGAGAATCATAAAGGAAAGAATAATACAAATGTATGTAAAAATGCATCAATGATAATGTCTGTGTGAAAATGAACAAATGATAAAACTGATTTTTCAACGCGTAATTAGAGTAAATACACGTATCCAAAGGTACGGTTGTTTTCCTAAAACATCATAAGACGTTTGTTAAACGATTTATCGAAACGTTTCGGTTGTAAAAAGAACTGGGATTTTAATGCACACGTTTAAAACAAAACAATAAAACAAGTAAGTAGAAAAAAATCATTGGTCCCAGGTGGTACTAAATCGGTTATCTAAACGATTATAATTTCAGGGGGGGG